>CM069871.1:58967319-60365622 GCA_036172665.1 Prosopocoilus inquinatus
GAAACAAATTGTTATTACTAAATCAAAAGGTCATTTCTGTTGTGCTTATTTAACTGTTAATTTAATAACAATTTGTGTCGAGACATAAACTGTTGTCGACTTGTGCACTCGATTCGAGATAACATGGACAGGTCAGTTTGATTGCAATGGAAAACTGTAACGGGTCTAGTTAAGCAAGCATGCATCAACAAATTTTTGCGTATGGATTAATCGGTAACACAATTCGCTACAAAAGGCGTTGTCGTCTTTCATCAACGACGAACGTCGCCTCTGTACCCAACATCCACTCTGTCGCCAAGAGAAAGACCTCGCCGTTGCCATAAGAACCGTGGATGGTCATAGACCTTGCCGCTGGCAATCACATCACAACAAACTCTGAGACGTCCAGAACCGCGTTTAGCGTGACACTATTACGATTATCCAGAAATTTATTTGAAAACTAGAGAGTCCTTGACGAAATATAAATTATCAAAGCCTTCACCTGAAAACTTCTAATATAATAAACACGCGATTGTTTCAAAAGGTTTCACTTCAAAAATTTATTAATTAACCTGGAGGTTTAAGTGCATACACATATCAAATACAAACAAGTTCCTTGTTGTAGAAGTTGTTCCATAAGTTTCTGAACTAATTCCGGTGCTTTTAAAAGCTTTACAATGTTACGATACAAGTTACGGAAACGCCAAAGTAAATATTGGTTTCCGTATTACTTATCCATCTAGTAATTCATGATCGATGTGGTTTCTTGTCCGCTGAAAATTTAGGAAACATTTTCATACCGTTAGAATTTTTTAAAATTTCAATGATCTGCAATGTGTCTTTATTATTATTATTATTGTTATGTCAATTAAACTTGAATAGGCAATTCAAAATGACAAAACTGAATAATCGTTCCGAAAATTCAATAGTTAAATCAAGAGTGTGAAATTTTGGATCAATTTTTTGATAATGTTACGCCGTGAGCCCGGGTGATTAACGGCATGTTTTCGACCGACTAATCCTGGATAGGTTCTGGAAGGGCATAGAATTCCCTAGCAGGTACTCGAAGAGTACTGGATAATTTTATGCGTTTTCTGGAGTATATTGGCCTGCCTATATAATGGAAGGGTTGTCGAGCGATTAGCAGTCCTTATTTAGTAAGCGAAGAATGCGAGGTATCACAAAGTTATAAACGGCGACGTAATAGTAGTATGATTTGTTAAATTTGTTAAATTGCGTTTTAATAAAGTTTTTAAAAAATACCGTGCCTTCAATTGAATTCCTCATTAAAGTAGGCTATGATTTCACTGTTTTTTTCTCCTAAGAAAATTATCAATCAGTGTACGCAGAAGTTTCGATAGCAGTTTCCTAATTTTGCTATTACTTATGAACAGCTAGTTAAACATATCCATGTTTGTGTTCTTAAATTTCGTGAAACAGGATCACTTGGTCGCAAAACAGGGAGCGGAGCAGCTAAGAAAAGAACTGCAGCCTGCATTGAAGATGTTCGGGATCGAATGGAACACTCTCCCAAGAAATCTATTGCGAAACATTCACAAGAAGTTCAGCTATCAGTGGGAACATGTCACACTATTCTTAAAAAAGACTTAAAGCTATATCCATATAAGATTCAAGCAGTCCACGAACTCAGGCCAGTAGATTTTCACAGAAGAACAGAATATTGTCAGTGGTTTCTTGATAACTTAAACAACGACGACATTCTTGACAAGTATTTCTTTTCCGATGAGGCCTGGTTTCATCTCTCAGGGTATTTAAATAAACAGAATATGAGAATATGGTCAGCAAAAAATCCCCATGAATTTGTGGAAACTCCATTACATCCATTAAGAATTGGTGTTTGGCTAGCAGTGTCAAGAAGGCGTATCATCGGACCAATATTTTTTAACGGCTCAGTAACTGCGGAAAGATACCGAAATGAGTTATTAGAACCTTTCATTAATCAACTATGTGATGATGAACTTACAGAAGGGTTTTTTTCAGCAAAACAATGCTACTGCCCACACAGCTCATCAAATAATGACTTTCCTGCAGCAGTTTTTCGATAATCGGATTGTGAATTATCCTGCAAGGTCTCCGGATCTCACAATTATGGATTACTTCATTTATCCGCACATGAAAACACAGTTTTTAGAACTACGCGTCACACAATCGAAGAACTTCGTGCGGCTATTACAGATGTGTGTGCTAACATAACCCCCGAACACTTAGCAAACGGGTTTGAAAACATGAAACGCAGAGTATGCTTATGTATTCAAGCTGAAGGAGAGCACTTTGAGCATCTACTTTGAACTTTAATGTTGAATTTTTATTTGATGTTATGATCAGTACTGACAGTTAATGACAACTGTTTTCTCTAGAATTGTGTCTCCAACTTCATAAACAAATCACAGCTTACTTTAATGAGGAATTCAATTGAAGGCACGGTATAACTAACCCTTTCGTAGTTTGTTTTAATTCTATTTATTAGAAAAATTACAGAGCACCAAACACTGCTGATTAGTCTGAACCGGAAGTTAATTACACCATAACACTATCTAAAATATCTGTCACTGATGTTGACCAGATTTGAAATAAATTACATAAATTTTCTACAGGACCAGATGGCCTTGCTAGATCAGTGTATAAGGGATACGCTAACATATTAGCAAAAACATTACATTATATTTATAATTTATGCTTCAAATATTCATGTTTTCCTAAAATCTGGAAATGTGCGCGTGTGTGTTCTATACAGGGTGCTGTGTTTTGAAACGCAACATTGGCTTTAAAGTAACATAGGATTGATAATTTAAAAGTGCTCGAATATTGGCTTCCCTAATTATTTTACAACAAAATTCCATTTAAGTTTCTTTAAGTGCTCTTCAAGATGAATCTGTCTGTGAAGTTTGAGAATTTTTCATACGCTGAGTTTTAAGATATTAAAAAAAAAAGTTTCTGTACCTACATTGAATTTATACCAAACTATCAGCACAGCCTTAATTAATGATAGTGAAAATTGGACAGATAATTAATAAAAACAGTCGTTTTTGAAAAAGATTGGTAGGAAAATCTTTTCCAGTAATTTATTTTAACATTTACCGATCAGGGCCGTGCTGATACTTTGGTATAAACTGAATTTCGTCAATGATCTTTTTTAAATATCTTGAAACTGAGCGAACGAAAAATTCTCAAACATCACAGACGGATTCATCTTGAAGAGCACTTTAAGAAACCTAATGGAATTTTGTTGTAAAATAATTAGGGAGATCAATATTCGACCATCTTTAAATTAACATGGGATTTCCTATGTTGCGTTCGAAAACGCAGCATCCTGTATACAATTACCAAAGAAGAATTTGGAAGAGTAATATCTACTACCGACCTTGAGGTAACATTCGATACATATCTCTCCTTCAATAAACATACAAATCAAATAGTAACAAAGACCTATCAAATTCTAGGTTTTATATCGTGTGCAATATAAAAAGCCTTTGATGCTGTGACGTCCTTATTTTTTATCAGATTTTAGTAAATGATACGTCAAACAAAATTACTTAAAAAAACCACAACTCAAATCGATTTAACATTTTTTCAGAGTTCCGTTTTTGACAGAAGACAGACAAATTTTGTATTTCAAATTGTACTACTGTTTATTTTACTCAATTTTGTAGAAAAGTTTTTCCTGAATATGAAAATCTAAACAATTATACCCATGCATGAAGAAAGAACGAGAATTTAAGGAAATAATTTAGAAATTTTAGAAATTTAAAAAATTAAATAATCATTATTAAACAATTATTAAGTGGGCTGTGCAAGTCTTGTCTGTCAGTGGCGCATTTTACTAAAATTAGCGTAAGATTCTCACATTTTGTAATTAAAAAAAAATAAAATGGATAACCAAAATTATGTATATGGTTGAAGCCTGTTTTGAATGTGGAAAAAATGCTGCAGCTGCCTTGAGACTTTATAGAAATCGTTTTCCTAACAGATTACCACCAAGTGCCGTTAGTAAAAAAAAATAAAATAAAAAGTTTAAAAAATAAATAAATTGTAATGTAAGTGTATTCAGACACAAAATTTCTAATAAAAGAAGCACAGAAAAATATAATATAAATTAAAAAATAAAATAAAGTTTGATGCGATCTGTCAAAAGATAGACGTTGAAAAGAAATTGACTATAGGTCAGGTTAAAATGTTTTTAAAGCGGTTTTATTTGACATACCATGTCTTAAAATCGGATATTAGAATAAGGAGAATAAGAGAATAAGTTACAGCATCAAAGGTTTTTCATATTCCACCCGGTATATAGAAATATTAAACAATTCAAAACGCCGAAGGCCTTAGACATCCTGTATAACTATATAAACCGAACGACCTTGAAAAATTAAACAAAATTCGATTAAAAATACAAAATATTGTAACACCCGAAGTATAGAGATCATACTCAGCAGAGAGAGACATGATGAGAACCATCTATCGATTTTTCGAAAAATGACGTAATTTATGAAACAAAAATGTAAAATAATAATTGGCGTTCAAAAGCGTTTTTTGTTAAAAAAAAAAATTGTAGATTTGAAGTTTATACACGAATTTGAAAAAAAAAAAACAGTATATCTACTATACTGTTTTTTTTTTCAGATTCGTGTATAAACTTCAAATCTACGATTGTTAAAACTATGAGGTTGGCATCACTAGATGAAACTGAAAATATCGTTCAATTACGACTATATAACTTTTTATGACGGGACATTTGTAGCTAAGATTTTAAAAGCGGAACATTTTTGCGTCTCGGGGACAACGTCTCCAAAAACGGGATTGTCCCGTTGAAAACGGAACGTACGGTCACTTTATATACAACTAATACGTACGCTCTAAACTAGAATATTGTTAATTATTTTGGGCGTCATAGCATGTATCTTCAAAATAGAATATAAAATAAATAAAATATTAAAGTGATTAATAGATGATTCACAAACGTTAGAAAATATCTACTTCAGAGTTCCTCATCGAAACACCAGGAATATGGAGCCTTTTGATTACCTGTAGCTTTAAGGAATTATATGAAAAAAATATACAATTTATGTCGCTTGTGATACTTCCAATAAATACTGCTTTCAAATAGACGTATTCAACCTATCATTATCATCATTTAGATTAGTTACTTTAATTCATTAATGGTATAAGACTCTTACTTTGTTTGCACTGCTCAGTCCTACATTTTTAAGCACATTACAGAGAGAGAAAAAAAAACATATTGCTACGGTATTGTTATTTTTCGTACAACGATTTTTGTTTATAATAACGCATATAAATTTTTGTTAACATGAAACTCTTATAGGTCATAGGTCCAGGGTCGTGACCTTTTTGTTTATTGTTTATAACAATCTTTTGGGTTCTTTTCTAATTGTTATAAGTAAAAGCTCAATTATAATACGATAATCCTTTTGGATAGAGCAGTGCAGTATGATGTGGACCCGGCTTTCCGCGAAGCTGTTCCGAAGCAGTCATTTTCGCTTGGCATCTGCATACGTCAAGGTGGCAACGGCCTTACTCCGAATTTTTCAAATCGTTATTACTTTGATTGTTTAGCTTTGGGCGCTTCATGTCAGTTATCTTTGATTTCACCTGTTGATTTATATACAGTTTTCTGCGTACGCGCCAATGGTTAATTTGGATTTACTATAGTGATAGTTTATCGTCAATTTCGTCAAAGTAGAACTAATATTTACGTATAATTTGAATTTCTTTTAATGATGGTTACATGTAAATTTCCGTACAGTTTGTTTGAGAATATTTTAAAGCGAGCATACACTTGGTAGCGTTAAGCCCAGTGCACACTGTACTTCTGATATAACGAAACTTTCATTTATATTTTGGTAACATTTATTATGACATTGACCTGTTGCATATATGTTTTCTACCCGTTCATGACATTAAATATTGTTGTATATTGTTGCATAAGTTGAGTCATTTCATTTTCCTTCGACCCTCTCTTCGTCTCCGTTTACGATTAAATGACGCTCATTTATTTTCGCGCACACCCACACCCGTGACGACTGAAGCTGCTGCCTATGCTGCTCGTTAATTTCCTCAGCACAAATCTTGCTTTGTACTTCTTAGGTGCACATAACACGATTATATTTTTATATAAAATTTATTACAAAAAGAGAGAGAGGGATTGTTTATTGGTTGACACGATATTTCTCTCTCAATTTTTCACAAACTTTATCAACGGCCTCATGCAAAATTACATGAACTTCCATTTTATGTATAACGTCAAATCAGCGTCAAATCAGAGGCGTCAGATTTGATTTGACAGAACTTGAAAACCGCTTGATGTGATCATTTATTAAGCTTGCCGTTTTTCAGTTCTTCCAAAAATGACGGCAATTCACGGTGCTTTATCTTATATAGGGAATGTCACATACATACATACTTCAAATACTGGCGGAGATATGAGAAAAGCTAGTTTTACAACTCAACATCGCGATCTAAATTTTCTCGTCGAAATTTTTCCAAATTTTAAATTTTTTCTGTCAGTCAATTTTTCTGATTTTATTTAAATATTGTGTATCCCAAGAAATATGCAGACTTTCATCGGTGAATTTAATAAAACAAAATTATAGCAGTTGAAGAAAATTAGAAGCTAACAAATCGTCACCCCAGTGGTGAATAGTCCTACTCCAGACAACATATTTTCGAGTAAAACGCATTTGAATGGTATGCGTTTTGCGAAAACACGCTTTTTAATTAAATAACAAAAATGGAAAGATTTTATTTTATTTTTTTCTGTAGGACGAAAGTTATAATTAAATTGTTCGAACACATTTTTATTTCTAAATATAGAAAAACTGGTTTAGTTCTTAGTCTTGATAAGTCTTATCAAAATTCAAAAATGTCTTAAAATTTAAAGTACAAAAGGAGTACGTACGTAAGGAAATTTCCCTTTGTCTCACAGTGATCAGTAACAGATAAACGAAAAATTATTTTAATTCACTCAAACGTTAACAAAATAGTTATATAGTTAAATAGTTAGTGATTACCAACAACTAACGGTAGCATTAAAATTAATTGAATTTAAGTTGAATTAAACAACATTAAAGTTAAATTAAATTGAATTAAATTGTCCGAGGCAAAATATAACGAAATTACTTAACCAGGAATGCACAGAAGTGCACTGAATTATTGAAATCCAGAAGGGAATAATATTCCGGAGTGTGTGGCACGTAACGTTCATCCAGGACGACAGAAGGTGGAGAACAGAAAAAAATTACTTCGTGATGCAGATGCCTACTGTGTGAAAAGTCGTACGAAAATCAAGTCGGATTCCGAAGTCTTCTTCAACAATCGAACCACAGTCCTTCAAAAAAGGCAACGAGACCAGCAAGTGCTGGCAGTTCGGGCATTGAATAGCACAAATCTTGTCTAGTCAAGCGCTTGATACCAATTCTACCTCCAAAAGCAGAATGATAATAAAAGCTGGCTGTATAAGGCAGCGGGGTAAAACTTGTCTACAAGGGTAAAAGAATTCTAAATAAAATTTCAAAAGGGAAGAAAAACTTACCAAATCAGTACAATGAAGAAAAAAACCACGCAAGGTTCAAATAAAGGCGGAAATAACTGACCTTGAAAGACAAGAAAGTGTTCTAAGTTTACGAAGGAAAATAAGGCTTTGCTCTTGGGTTTCGCGATTGTCAAGAAAAAAGTTAGGAAAATTTTCCAGCTCAATCAACTGATCCGAACGATCACAAGACGTGCGGACCTTTGCACATTAGAACGAACTCTAAGCTTCAGGACAGTCTCCGCCGCGAAACGCACATGGCCCTTCAATATAAAAAAAATTCAAAAAGACCGAAATTTCTATGGAACGGTTGAATTGGAGAGTATAACTCGCTCAGTAGAAGCAGTAAATAAGTTAGAGACTGACCTAAATAACCAGGGAGAGAACGGTTTCCAAAAAAGTAAAAAAAAAAGTAAAAAGCAGCCGGAAAAATGCATCTAAATCAAACTGAGACTGTAACAAGTAATTTTAAAATGATCATATTTTTCTTGTCCAAAAATTGCCTGGCCTGTAGCAAAATTATGAAGTTTCCTTCAATAATAATAATTTAGCTGCGCAAATCTATTTATTTATCATTTTTATTTGAACCATTATAATAAGGAAGGATGATTATCCAAGCAGAAAAAGAGTGAAGGAGTGAACCAATTTCGATAATTCTGAAAATGCAAGTAGACGCCGTTCAGAAATCTGTGAGAAACAAAGTGGAGGTCGATTTCTGGCTTTATTTTCGAAAACCAGGATATAAATGGTGAAATCGAGCTTTAAGCTTTGCAGACTGCTGAACAGGATTGGAGACAAAAGGGGTGAAAAGTGTGTTACTTGGTTTTCTCCTTTTTTCACTTTTTCAACTCCCTTTCGTATGCTTGTAATATGACATAATCTATAAAATTCAGAATCGCAACGCAATTACATACGCTTTAAAAATTTTGTTGCAAACCGCAGTGTATCCCTTGTACGGAATGACTTATTATGCAGCAAATTGGCTTAACTTTGTCAATCCTGATGCAATGTCAAGTCAAAAAGCGATCGCAGGATGTCGCTACTCCACTTTGTAACTTGTTGTAATTACATAAAGTTGAATACTTTAAAAGTACACTGAATTTGAACATGAGCTTTTTTCCTCCAGAAAATAAATACCTAGACAATAAGTATACAGCTTAATCAAGCAAAGTGCTTTTATTTGCAGCTCCTTTCTACTGATTGCGAGAGTTACAACCAAGTTGTGGTTTCTCATCATAACATCGCAAGGTTTTAACATACAAGTGTATTTATAGAGGTTAATAATAACGCGCAAGTAGGAGGTATCTAGCGCGATCGCCTTTTAATTTCGTTACCGGAGTCGTCCATCATCTCGCATACTCTTGTTAGGGGCTCTTTGTTTTATCATTAACGCCCGCCCCCGTCCGTAGTGAAGTAAGGGCTCACTTATTTGCTTTTAATCTCTGAAGGGCATTTTACAGTGGCGTCGCGTGTTTGTCCTACAGCCTGGTTGCTTTTTAAAACAACAAAGTCGCCTTTCGAATCTTAATTTCAATGAAATCGAATTTGTAATCCAATAATATTTGAACGGGAATGTATGTATTACACACACAAGCTGCCAGGTAATTAGAAATTCCGATTAAGGCACTTTTTGTTGGAATGAATGAGGGGCTGATGTATTCGCGTTGAAATTTCACCTTGGCGAAACTCGGTACGAAATAGAACCGTGTAACGATCGACACAGTTTCGTATTGTTTGGTTTGTGGCCGGTAACTATCATTAGCTACAAAATCAATGAGTACTGTACCTGTTCATAACATCATTTTTTTTAATATACTGCTACGTGAATAGCAAAAAAAAAAAACAATATAATAGATTTTACATTACTGGAATTCAATAAAATCCCATTAGTCTTCAATCGTTAACAATTTAACGTTAAAATCAGTTTTATCTACTATTATTTTATCAAATACCAAAGACTGAAAAATTGAAAGCAAACACACCTAATTATTTTTTTTTCTTCCAACAGGAAAGCTTTGTTTTGTTGTCAAGAACTTACACGCAGATAAACGGTTTAACGTCGATTTCACGTTCTGCTGCTTTCAGATCACGGATACAGCAGTGACTTGCTCTGCAGATCCAATTTTACAAAACAAATATTATGTCTACAGTAAACGATTCCAGTTTACAAAGTACTGAAATCAGGTTTATGGAAGAGAGGTCTTTTATTTAATGGATGTTTAAGATTTAGAGAGAAAAAAATTGTCGGAATACACTTCATCGATTTTATTCTTGCGCTTCATTCGTGTCTATAATCGATCCTGTCGAATCTTTTCATGAATAAAATAGTAGTGAACATCTACGTACCTACGTCTGATTACTTATGAAATTCATTATGTTTGGATAGCCTGATTGCACTTGCATTGATTATAAGTTTGAAACCTTCGAAAGCGTGCGTGCGTTAAAGTTGACGCTATGAAAACCGTTCATTACTTCGACGGTAGCAATTTAACGCTATTTCATTAAACATTTTGCTCAGGTTCCTCTTTTGTGATAATACACGTTTTTGTAATGCTTTGTAAAACGATGGAATTCTGTACAGATAAATTAAAGTTAATTAAATCATAAAATTCAAAACGTAAACAGTATAATAAGCAAGAGGAGTCCATTGTTCTATATAATTTATAACGGATATGTTAAATTACTCAGACAGTTATAATCGCGATTAATACAGAGTGCGTATTGTCCTTGGCGTAATAAACAAAACGTCGAAAAAGTGTATTTCTATTGGCACCGCAGCTGAAGAGAGCGACTACATGAAGGCGCACGAACAAACAAGCAATATGCAGGTTGCTACGACATCTATCGGTGGATAGACCTCGATTAAAAGCTTCGCTTGGAAACCAAAATTTTTGATTCAGGTGATCTTACGGTTTTATTCTACAAGTGAGCTTTGATTAAATGAAGAAACTGAATCGAGTCTTGGGTTTACTACCAAAACCTAAGTGCGTGTATAGCCTGTGAAAGTGTTCTAAGTAATAATGGTCTTAGTACACAATTGACAATGGGTGGTATGAATAAAAACGAAGTAAATGCTAATGCTACAGTTTGAAGTATCTTCTTCATAGTATTTACTTCAGTTTTTAAGAAGATGCTACACTCTGAAGTAAGTACTATTATTTTCCGGAAGATACTACGGCAAATAGTATTCGTGTGGAAATTATCGAAGTGTTTACTTCACTCTGAAGTATTTACTTCGGCTACTAAATGCTTCAGTTTTAAGTCAAAATTGTAGTATTTACTTCAGTGTCAGCGAAGCTGGTCCCATCGCAGCTTCAGCTTGCGTACTTCGATTCGTAGCATTTGCGAAAAATGGCACAGATGCCTAATAGAAAAATTTATTATGACAAAAGAAATTACACTGCATTACAAAATATTTAGATGAGTATAAATGTGTAAAATAATTACCATAAATCTAGTTATACAAAGCCTGAACTTGTTATTTCTATACCGGGTGCAAGATAAAATTTGCCACAATACATACATAACTATAGTCCGATTTGAATTAAATAAGAAAGAAATATATAAAATCACTCCATAAATACTACAAATTGGTAAAAGTTGCATTTTGTTTTAGTATCTATTATAATAAATTATAGTCAACTTTTTTCTTGAACTAGACATACATATATTTTCTTTAATTCAGTGATATGAAGGTAGTAGGTAAATGACTTAATGTTGTGCTGAATCATTTTCAAAAATATAGCTAATAATTTAATATTTCGTCAAAGGATTATTATTACTACAAAAATTACTTACAAATTTAATAATGAATGCTACAACGTAACGTAACGTAACGTAATGTAGCAAGAAAGTGTTGATGAGATCAATTTAAAAAATATTTTGAAAACTCATTATTTCTTTTTGTTTAATTAATATTCTTTTGTGAGATTGTAAGAGAATTTCTATTATTAGTCCTATTGCTCTATGAAAGTTACGTTGGAACTGTGGGTCATTCGATTAATGGAGTATCAACAGAAATCAAATAGTCGGTAATCTATCCATCCACGTAGAAAGGATTGACATCTTATACAGGGTGATAATAAGAAACTTGTACACCGTTTGGTAGGTGATGTAGGCTATGTCGAATACACAATATAGGATGTCACGTGTTCACTCTTCTAGAATTTTTATATTTTACATAAAATTCGAGATCCAGAAATTAAATATAAAGCTGAATTTTCTGACGTAACATTGGCCACCGTACGACTTTTGGTTTCGCCGGAAGTGATATCAATTTTCTTATTTTAAATGGAACAAGCTATATATTATTACATACTTGGAATTTACAGATCATTGTGAGTTTGAATATGTATCACCTGATAATTTTGGTTTCCATGATAACGGCATTTCTTTTTGTTTTTTACTTCGTAAGCCTATAAATCGTAATGTGATCTTAAGTAATTCGAGAAAGCCACTCCTTTGCATTTTGGTTTTTAACATTTTTACAGGATATGAAATTTTCATTAGGTCGTTAAGTTGCTCCATCTGGAAAAAAAAAGTTACGAGCTAATCAAAGAAAAGTCCACCTGTGAAAAATCTTAAGTTATCAATGCCAAAATAATAGCAATTCGTTTCTACTTCTGGAGCTTGATAAAATTCTTTTGAAGATATTTTGTGTACTCAATGAACTTTCGCACTCTTATTATGAGGAACAATGTACAGCGCATCTTAATTTTTTGTGATGTATATCTGTTGCTCATAGCCTTCTGCATAATGCATTGACCTGTTTTTTTTTTTTTACAAAAGTATACATAACGACTATGTATATAAAAAAGAAAAATCTCTGTGTAGTGGTTCGTTAATTTTGATCTGGAGTTTAGATTTATTATAAATAAGCAATTGAACTTTTTTTCCTGTCTGTTGAAAATTATCGAAAAATTTGTAATAATTAAAGGGACGATTCAGAAAATCAGTATAAATTTAGATGTTTCGCTATACATTTGACAGTTACTTCAGGATAAACAATAAAATTAAAAAATATTTCAGAATAAATAATAAATTTATTTATTCCGAATTCTAAATTATTCTATCATTTATTATTTAAAAAAAATTGTTATTATATTTAAACTAATAATCAACTATTTATTCCTGCACGAAATGCTTATTGTGACATTTGGAATTACAAAGATTTGATCTTTTTACATTAAAATATTAAAATTTATTACATTTACCATCAATAGACAAAAATTATTAATAATAACTAATTAATTAATTTTTGCAAATTTATTAATTTAACGTATTAATAAACACGCGCATATGTTTTAAAGGAAGTAGGAGAGAATGCTACACATTTTAGAGTAAATACTACACTGCAGAAGCACATACTACACCTAGAGAAGTATTTACTTCGATTTGAAGTACTGTCTTTATAAAACGAAGTAAGTGCTGCCGGAAGTTAGTAGATACTACAGCGTCGGAGTAAATACTACGTAGAAGATGCTAATACTTGAAGCATTAGTAGATACTTCATTTTTATTCATACCACCCAATATAGACTGGCAGCCAGTGGACTTTTTTGACAAAGAGTTTTATTCCAGTTGAAATTTTCTGTGAAGATTTTTGGCACTTACTTGAATACGAAATCGTCGTTCTGGCGGGGCAAATCAATCAACTTAATAATTTTGAAGATAGGAATTTTTATAACTAAATTAGCTATTTATTTAAAATGCAAGGATTTTTTACTTGTAAAAAATTTATCATATTTGTTTATTATCATATTTATTTATTATCATATTTCTTAAATTATCAGTGTAATACAAATGTACGTATTTTTAACAAATATTTCATTTTTTTAAAAGTCATCCTCACTGTCACTTTTTCCAGTAGAGTCATCTTAGGAATAAATGTGTTCCAAATTTTCGACTTCTGGATCTCGAAGTTTTAATGGAGGGGAAAAAATTAAAGTGAAACCCAATAATGAAACATTTAATTTGCGATTAAGTTGTAGTAAACATTAGACTTCAATTAGGCTTTACCAGAAAACAAGAATTTGAAATTCGAGGTGTTGGCTCTATGACGACGAAGTAGATGATGGTAGGCGATATACGCTCTCTCTCACACGCATGCCTCTGTATAATCGCCTCTCTGTCGCACCCACATGAAATCTTCCTTAACACTTTTCGCAATGTTACGACCATCGAAATGGTCTGGCCAGCAAGATTTATCAATTGTACAGCAATGTGAATATTCTGTATAAAAGACAGACGGTATAAAACATTTTGAGTACGATGCCTAAGAACGCAACTTTGCAATGGTCTGGCAGCAACTTACGCTCGACTAGGACGTCTGTCAATTTTCTACATTACTTAAAAAGGTGATAAATGTAATGGGTTAAAATTTGAAGAGGTATACTTCTCTTTTACTTAACGTCATTTTTACAATTTTAAATTCTTTTTAAGTACACTGACGCATCGATTTGCCCGACAGAACGACGATTTCGTATTCAGATAAGCGCCAAAAATCTTCACAAAAAATTTCAACCGGTATAAAACTCTTTGTCAAAAAAGTCCACTGGCTCCCAGTCTAATGTATTCATGACATACCAAATGCTATATCCAAATAAACCCTCTCTTCGTATTGTAGATATTATTCATCATCTTTAAAAATAAAACAAAAACGTTTGGGTTTAAAGATTGTACGTGTACATCAGGTAGTTTTATTACTTCAGTTCATATATTCGAATATGAATTGAAGAAAAACACGCATAATGCACTAGAAATCATGCAGAAGTGATTTATAAGGTATCTTTAGCTTTTCATGTTACAGCGCGAAGTGAGACAACCTAGTTGATTTAAGGCATCACGTGTCACAAACCGATTGTTTTAAATACTGAAAGAGGCAAAAGAGAACCACAAGTTCCAAAAATTTCCTATCGGTCAATTTTATAGCTTCCTTTTAATTTAAATATACTGAGTGCACGTACCTGAGCAATATCCAAGTTATGTAAATCAAACTTGTTGCAAGCTTAGAAATTTAGAAATAAACAAATGCTTTAAGAAGTATACAGATTTCTTTGTCCCTTTTTCTCAGTTTATCGTAAACTGTTTCAGTTTCTTTAGTTGCTTCCCAGGTTTTTCGTTTATCTTTCGTTTATCTTATAATCAGAACTTACATATAGACCTACACTTAAATGGTCTGAATATAAAGCAGCAATCATGTGTAAAGTTCCTTGGACTCTCAATCGATGAAAATTTAAATTGGAAATCTCACTGTGCGAAACTCATAAAAAAATTAAACTCTACTTGCTTTCAAATTCGAAATCTTAAATTTGCACTGAGACATGATTGTATACTGTCATTCTATTTTGCCCAGGTACATTCCAAATTATTATATGGGATTTGTTCTTGGGGTAATTCGGTATTATCACGAGACGTTTTTCTTGCTCAGAAGCAAATCATACGTTGCATTGCTAACATTAGATCAACGGAATCTTGCAGACCGTTTTTCACATCCTACAAAATATTACCTCTAGCTTCCATGTACATTCTTGAACTTTTAACGTAATAATCGCAATAATTTCTCAAAAAATTTAGACTTCCATTTTTATGATACTCGACACCGAAGTAATTACAGAAATCCTTTGGGACGTTCCAATTTAACTAATAAAATCCCGTCTGCTGCTGGTCCGAGATTGTATAACTTGCTACCCCCGCATCTGAAACATATTGATTGCAATAATGCATTCAAATCGAAAATAAAAAAAAAATTTAATTGATAACTGTATTTATAGTGTTACAGAATTTATTGAATTAATGGCACAATTGTGAATTTTGTTCTGTGATACTTGTTATTATAACTATTTTTATGTTTTTATTTTAACATGTTTTTTCTTTATTATTACAGACTTGACTTATCAACTTTTATAATTTTATAATTCTTGGATGAATATATATTATTATTATTATTATTATTATTAAGGGAAAAGGTTCCCACAGTGTTTCGCACGACAACTGTCGTGATGCCAGTCGGGAGTAGAACAGCGTTTTCGGTACTAAATAAGGCGATAACCAGGTCTGCTCGAATACAATGTTACAATCTGCCCCTGACTACTTGCTAAAATGGAAAAAATGTGGAAATATTCAAGAGCAAGCGGTAAACGCATGTGAAAATCAAGTGAACGACAAAATGGATAATCAAACATGGCGCTTATCTTGCCGTAGAGCAGACAAGCCGAAAATAGCGTGGCACACTCCACAGAGACGGTTAACGATTCCTTAGATGCGGGGACAACTAAAGCCACCGCGCGTTTCCGCTCTCGTTTGGGCCTCGCTTAAAGCGATGCGGCCAACAATCTGTTCAAACGGCAGGTTTAATTCTTCATGAACGAATAACCATAAAGCACACCAAAGGCACGCAACGCAATAAGAGATGTAACCAACAATTTACTTACCTGCCGGTCACAAGCGGAAAGGGCTGACGCAACCTGATAATCGTTCAAATGCCGCATGCGGGGTTGTAGAAAACCTAAACTTCTCTCTTCATCTTTATTTAAAACTAAATTGCGGCAATTACTACTCTACAAACAAAACGCCACTTAATAATAATGATAAAAAAAACAATTCTATCTGTTTGAAGTATCAATATGCCCAACATCACGGAAGTTTAATTTTTAAGTTTATTTTTTTAAGTTAGTCTTTAGGCATACGGTATTTTATCATTTACGTTTGATAATTCAAGGTTTAGATGGTAGAACAGAAGTAGGACTTTCCTACAACTCTGAATCTCACCTTGGGATTGTACTCTCATCATATAATTTCTCTTTTTCACTGCTAATTATTGTACTTAATTCTGGTATTAAGATTAATTTATTTACTTGTCACTTCTCTTTTTTTTTGTTGTTGTACTTATGCCTTGGGAGTGCAATAAAGACAATTTATTTATTATTATTATTATTATTATTATTATTATTATTATTATTATTATTATTATTATTATTATTATTATTATTATTATTATTATTATTATTATTATTATTATTATTATTATTATTATTAAAGCCTACCCGACCAGATCGGCAAAATCTAAATTCGACTGATTTGTGGAGGAATAAAAGTGAATGGATTGCATAAAACAAGAAAAAATTAGGAATTTAAAATTAAAAAAAAAAAACTAACATTGTCCTAAACGGTGAGGGCATGAAGAAACAAAAGGCTGGAGCACACAGCCAGAATGTCGGAAGATTTTGTGAATGAAGAAATTTTTATTGGAAGGAGAAAGAGGAGGAAAAAGAAGACGACAACTTAGAAAAAGATGGCTGAAAGCCTAAGTAGTGGTCGGAATAAGAAGTGAATTTGAGTAAGGGGCCGGAGAAAAGTAGTCAAAGATAGAAAAAAGTTGCAAAGAAGAATGAACCATCTGGAAGCCAAGGACCATTAAGTCTCAAGTAGCCGAGGTTAAAGAAACGTGTCAAAGTAGAATAAAGAAAAATCTCGGAGCCAAAGACCACTATCATTTTCTTTATCTCACGGTTTTTACAAGATTATAAAATCAGATAGATAAATTTCCTATCATTTTCTCGTTTGTTTTTCACTTCACTGTCGTGTAATGTTGGTGGTGTTGATACTTCTCCAAAGAAACTGGCGAACTTTAACAGCACGACTCTAGTATTTTCTCTGTGGGAATCTCCAGATCAACGTTGGGTATGCAGTTCTGGCTCTCTATTTAATGTAACAGTTTGGCCTTTCACATTATATCCGTTAAGTTCTGCTAATATCATTTAAGTGATATATCAAGCCCATTATGAATGTCAAAGCAATATTCGCCTTCTGTATTAAAGGATAATGTGGCCTCTGGTTATACAGCGTTTCTATTTACAATAACAATTAGCCAATTCAAGTTTCCACTTTTGGTAACTTCTCCATTCTGTTAAGAGAGTTTTAAAATCTGGCGTTGTTCTATCTTGCATAGCTGCTTCCATTATAAAAATCAAAGACAAAACTAGTCTGTCAAGAGACAACCACAACACAGGCCTTGGACACAGGCAACTGATATGGCTATTTTATTTGCCACAAGCCATTACTTTCGGACTTGCATGTGCTCGGGTTCGCAAGGTCATCGCGAGGCTAAGACACCTATTACACCTATACACTAAGTCTTTATTTCTATTCTATTTATGGAACTCTGCGTTTTCCACGTTTTTCTTTGGGTGCACAACACCCCTGGTGTTTTCAAGGTCAGTTGTATCTGCCGTATGAAACCCCTGTTGTTTATCCGTTGAACTGAATTGGTACGTTTTCTTATTTTCTTTTGAAATTTTACTTAGGGTTCTTGTTCTCTTGTAGGAAATGTGTGCACCGCTGCCTTTTACGGTCAGCTCTCACCGAAGCGTTCCTTTTTTGAATTGCGAACTTCTGTACCAGAAGAATGACCTTGCAAGCCTTGTGCGTATTGAGGCTTCGTGTTGTTGAGTTGCTGTCACCACCAATTATTCTTGCTGTTCGTTACGATACTACTCTGCGGTTGCCGAAGAGAACTGTGGGACCCGACTTTATGTCTGTATTCCACGTAAAATAACTTCAATCTTTAAAACACGAGTGCCTAGTATGATACACCAGGTAAAATAACCTCAATGTTCAAAACACGAGTGCTTATAATGTGATACTTCAGGTAAAATAACCTCAAAGTTCAAAATACGAATACGAACGAGCTACATATGAGATGTATAGGATATAACACATATAAGGTGTGCGAAACTTTGTTTTAATTCAATTTAGGTATGAAGTTGTAAGGTCTAACACGAATTTTATGCATATACTCCATCCTGCGTATGAAACGCATGTTAGGAAATAAATACATTGGTATAAATCAAGTTAAGTATGAATTTTCGAGGTATGAAGCGATCTACGTATAAAATGTTGCGGTATATAATACAAATTATGAAAGTATAAAGCCCGTTTATTGTGATACTTCACCTGAAATAACCTCAACATCAGAAACTCGGACGCATGATGATTTAATTCTATTTTTGAATAAATGTTTAAGGCGAAAATCAGTCTATATATGGAATTTTGACATGTACACCATCCTACTTATGAAACACATTTGAAATTTTGATATACTACTTTATAAAACGCATTTGGGTGGTAAATATTTCGATATAAATCAGATTAGGTATGAATTGTCAGGTTATAAACGTAGTATTTACGGTACTAAGTTATTTTTAGCATGAACTGTGAAGGTACAAAGCGTCTTTCACGTGATACTTCACGTAAAAAAAACCTCAACTTCAAAAACTCGGAACAAGTATTCTTGTGCACCATAAGCTCCATAAGCAACTCGCGTATGGTATGCATTTTTTTTTTGTTCAATTCAATCAGAGGATGAATGTGTAGGGCAAAAAGTCCTCTGTAATATGGAATTTTGACATGTACTCCATCAGACTTATGAAACACATTTGAAATGTTGACATATACTCCATCCTACTTCATGAAACACGTTTGGGTAGTAAGTACCTCGATATACATCAGTTTAGATGTAAATTTTTGGCGAAAGTTAATCGCACCGAGGACACCTTCACCTTGAGGTAAACCCTTCCTTTTCATCTTTCGTCGTGGATAATTATTGCGAATCGTACACTCCGGAATATTTTTTTTTATTTGTATTTCATTAATTCAACTCCCGTTTTGTGTTTTGTATTTTTGTCAAATAACTCTGTTTTACCTTGTTATTGACAATTCAATTCGATTTAATTATTTTAAATTCATTTTAATTCAGTTAATTCGAATTTAATCGTTAGCTTTTCGCTTAGTTTTGAATAATTTGCTAACTTTTTTCTTTTTTCTTAATTTTATCGAATTGTTAAAGAACACTGTGAGACTAAAGGAAATTTCCTTACGTACGTAATGGTTTATGTTCACGAAATATTTTAAGACAATTTTGAATCTAATCCTTTTCAAACTTTGACTTTACGTTTTTTTAAACATATATTTGCTATTTTTTGTTGCGCTGCATTGAATTATTGTCTTGGACACCTCCACCTTTTCTTAAAACTGAAGTTAATAATAAATAATATTAGGTTGTTCGGAAAAAATGTCATTTTTTTTCTAATTTAGAATGCTTGTATTAAACGAAATATATTAATTTTGATTAAACTATGTAATTGCCATTGACATTAGTGATCCTTTGCCATCATTCTGTCAGCATTTGTATTCCTCGATGATACCAGCCAAGTTCTCTAGAGTCAAGAAATTCTTGATATGCAGTATCGACTTCGCAATATTCATTAAAATTTCTGTCTTTAAGGAAATGTTTCATCGAACAAAACATATGGTAATCCGAAGGAGCAATGTCCGGACTTTATGCAGAAAGAGGAAGAAAAGCCCATCTAAGCTCCAACAGTTTTTATTGAGACCTAATTGTATTATGCGGTTTTGAATTATCCTGGTGGTGGATCACGTGATTTGTATTTACTAATACAGGGTACACTAAATGTAAAATTTCGTGTACTTTGGTAAGTTGAGCACAACAGATTGCAGCATTAACTGTACGGACATTTGAAACAAGTTCAAAATGAATCATGCCAAAGATATTCCACCAAACACTGAACATTACTTATCTTCCAAAACTATCTTTGTTAACGACTGAAAAGGACACTTGTCGAAGATTAAGCCACTGTTTATACCAGTAAGGTTTCTTAAAAGAATCCATATTTCTTCATAAATCATGATTTGTCACAGAAAACGATAGTGGCGTATTCTCTTTAATAAATTGCAAAAAAAATTGGTTAATCTTTAAAGGGAAACCCGAGGTACGACTCCTTCGAAGAGTAAAATAGCCATTTCTAAATTTTATAAATTCATGTTGGGCATGTCTTAACATTAAGAGACTCTTTGTCTTCTTCTCACAGATATTCTAAGCCACTTGTGGAGCTACTTTCCTTCTTAAACTCATATAATAATAGGTTCAAGAATTCTTCGTTTTTTGGTTATTTTTCGCAAGAACACACAATTAAATCTGGGCTAACATTTGCGTGGTATATTGCTTAGAGAAGTATACTCTTCAATTTGCAAATAAAAAATTATATCTCGCTACCTTCGAAATATGAATTAGTCGACAAAGAAAAAAAAAACGATATTTTTTTCCGAACAACCTGATACTACAAATACGAATAATATTATGTACTGGGTGTCTCATAATGTACGGAGAAGATTGAAAGGATAGCTGTAGGACATCAAAATAAAGCATTTTTCTTAATTCGCTTTTGACCAAAACCTAATAATAAGAAAGTTACAGCAGTTTCTTAATTTCTTCTTTAATTTACACCTACAGCTTCTTAATTAATAAAAATTATTTCACAAAATTCAACTTCATTGTTAAATAAACTCTTAATTTATCAAAACCACCATTCATAAAATGTCTATGTTAATCTATTTCCTAGTTTTATTTTTAATTAGTGGGCAGTGCAGAACGAAATGAAAACCCGTTTTTGAGCATTAAAAGAAAAAAATGATATAGCCGTAACTTTAACGTAACTATATTTTTTAAAATAGTTGTTTATTCTAAAGCACTGTTCAATTAACTCATAAATGCTTCAAAGTAGAATTTAAAACGTAAAATATTACTGCAGGGAATAACTTTTGCTTGTTAATTAATTTCACTTTAAACTCTTGTAGCTTTTTATTGATTTTTTATCAAAAATTTATTAAGAAAAAATGCTTTAATTTGATCTCCCATAGCTATCCATTTAATCTACTCCGAAGGTTATGAGACACCCAGTATATTAAATGAAGATGTGTGTCTTCTCCATTTAATATTATATACGCACATTAAATGAAGACGTGTGTTTACATTCCCTCATCGTATTAAAATGATACTACATTATGAGCCGTTACATCAGTGGGTTCACCTCTTCATCTGTACTTCAGTTGGCGCCTACCGGTAATTAATTTTAATTTTAAATATACTGTTTTCGTGAAATTCCCTTTTTTTGTCCACGACCCATCTCTCCGAAACCCTCGAGCTTGCCGCTGGTATCACATCGTGTCCATCCACGCAGACAATTCATAATCAAGGAATTCTGTGTACGCAGGTGAGAACTGCCTTATTATATGTACACAATCCAACGTAATCTAACGTAATAATTGGCGCCCGACGTAACAAGGGACTTAGAAAAAAAAAACGAAAAAGCGAAGGACAAGAAAAAGTAGCAATGAAGAAAGAAAAATCTCGATTTATATTTTATTAAAATCGTTATAGCACCATGAACTTTAGACTTGTAAATAGTTTTGGTGTATATTTCTTGTTTTATTTCAGGCGTGCAATTTACACTAGCGTTTTCTACTGATACACTGAGTACGCACTCAGAGTATCTGCAATATATTTTTATTATAAGAGTTTAGCAAAATAGTAATAAAGATTTGGAAAAAAAAGTTGGTTTGGTCGAGTAAATACACGTTCGAACCCCTAATCTATTATACCGGGTGTTTGTGAAATAAGTGCAGAAATTTAAACCTGTATAGTACACCACCATAAATGGGAACGATTGAACTTACATGTCCTTAACAAGAGTTTTACACATTTCTACAAAATCGCAGTTGAAAATCAGGCAAGAAATAATCGTACGTATATGTCTTTGAGGTAGGTCAAGAGAAGGAAATTTTATTGGAACAAAAAACAGAAGAGCAATCGAGCAGTGATCTTTGCCGAAGCCGAGAGGCCAATAAAAACGTTGTTTTTAACGTCGCAATAAGTTGTATTACAGTCGAGCGGAAGAATTTGCTTCATTCTTTATGATTATGACACGCAATTTATTGCTATGTATTCATTAGGATCAACAATTTAGTTTGCGAAAAGTGATTGAACGAGTTAAAGCTAAATATGATTACTATCTACATAGTATTATTACTCATTAAAATGCAGCAATTCACGTACGGCGAGAGGACAGCATTTCAGAGGAGTGCATTCATATTGCCGTCGACAGTATTCGCGCTAATCCTGACATACACACGAACACAAGAATCACTTTTTCGCCGAGCTCGTTTGTATGTCGCTAATGATGGACGCCACGTCGAACAATTGTTATAAACATTTCTAAATGTCTAATAGTGAATGTTTGTTTAAATGTGATCCTCCACACAGATGATATTCGGTGAGTGTGTCTTGCGTATTGGTCATTCCCGCGGTGTTTACTGTCTACGATCAGAGAAGCAAATTCCGTAAGTCTTTTTTTGTTATTTCATGAGCGCCGAATCAGGGACGGATAAAGGAATTTTCTTTTTGTTATATGAACTTTCTTTGTATTTTTGTCGTGTTGTTTGTGCTGTCAGCGTACTGTGGTTAATAATTTTGACCTTATTTTGCAAACATCCTGTAGAAAATTTGGCTCCTATATAGAATACGTTGTAATATTTCGGAGGATTAATTATTTACAGAGTATAAGAAAGGAAGGGACAACAAGCGCGAATTCCGCAAACATTTACTTTGCTTTAGTGAAATTAGGTGTATCCAGTCTATAAATCTTATTGAACTCTTCAGCTCCACTAACCTAATTCCACGTCGGCCGAAATAAATGTGATACAACAGAGTAAATGGCGTATCACGCAAATCGCTGGATTTGCCAACATGCGATTGTCAACCTTCAACTGGAGAAAATCTGACTGTGAATTTTTAAAAATGTTAATGCTAATTTTCAGCGATTTTCTTGCACGCAATCAGGTTCGTTGACATTTGAGAAAGAGTTATGGTGTTATTGTTTCATGCTCAACGATAACTTATTCATTATTTATACAGGGGCAAAAAAATACACTCAAAATTAATACTTAATTTCAAATGCTACTGTTATCAAGTGTTAGCCAAGTCGCCATTTATTTATAATATACCGTTTTGGGTAAAAGTATACAGACCCACATCAGACCTAACTTTATATCACCCTATAAACTCAACGTTTCTTTTAAAATAAAGAAGTCAAACATCATGTAACACAAATTTTAAATTATTTGGAGCTTCAAGAGATTAAATTATTTTCATATTGTTACATCCGTCACGCAAACAGATCTATTTTTAGCATCAGCACGCCACCTTACGTCACAGAACATGACCGGAAACTACTCGATCATTCTAGCATGTTCGGGCAATAGAGGGTTCTGCTATATAAGCCGTACGATCCGCCTGAAGTAGTTAGTTATTAAGATAGCCAGCGATGGGTTGGTACCTCGAATAAATAGAAAGTACATTTTGTAAAAGTGTTATTTGATAGACAAGTTCATTACTACTGTGTTGTTTATGGTGTAAATCGACAGCTTATAATTAACACTAGAACCGCCAGACCGGTCATTTTGACCGGTTTATGTTTTCAAATTGTTGTAGTTAAACTATTTTTTGAAACTGAAAGTTGTGGCTTTATGACTTTTCTTAAAATGCGTTAAATACTATAAATTTCAATAATTTTTTTATTATTTTTTATTTTTAAAGTTTTACTTGGATCTTATACCTAGAACGGCTGAGCCGGTCAATTTGAACGGTACTAGAAATTAAAAATTAGCTTTATTTTTAGTAGCATCAACTTCTCTAATAATACGTGTATATCTAATTCAATAACTATAAAATATATTTTAGGATTATTTACAAAGTAGTTTCAATTTCTATTAGTGAACTTGTTGCGGTAAAAATGAATTACTAAATTTATATTACATTTGATATTTTTTTAAAATTTTTTAGTACGTAATAGTAATTTATGAAACTAGTTCCTCCAAAATTATTCAAATTTGTTCCATTCAAAAATTATTATTGTTTGAAAGCAACCCTTGAGCGATCGCCTGTGGTGGCTTTTTTTTGTATTTTACATGAAAACTACATTTGAAATACATAGACTTATTTATTTCGTTACTGAGACGACTCTTTATGGCACAGATCTGTCACATTATAGCACGCCGCGTGCCGTAAAGTGACAGATTGTTAACGATTTTGACTTTTATAATCAAGGCATTCTGATACTAGTCGACGACAAAAATTATTAGTACTGTATGATCGTAAAAACAGTTGGCACATTCATTTAGCAACCGGTAATGATCGCTTCGGGAATTTTAGCAGTCGTGTCAAATAGTACTGTGTTTACATGATGCCTGTGCGATTTGCAATACTTTGAGAGGGTAAGTTCATGTAAACAAGACGTGTAGTTTAGTGGTGGTTATTGCAATAAATGTGTATTGAGTGATTGGATGCAACGTGGTCAAGTAAAGGTCTTACACATGAACAAGCTCTCAAATATTTAGAAGAATTAGAAAATCTCTCAGAGGATAAATCTGAAACTAACCCTAATTCGTCATCAGATTCAGACAATGATTTTATAATCGAAAACAGACATGCAAGTAGTGATAGTGACTTTGATTTTCATGAACAGGAAATTGTACCAGTTCCCCCGGTTGTAGCAATAAAAATACAAAACAACGCAAAAGAACTGCCCCAAATCAAGCAGAGCCTCCTAACCAAGGATCAATTTCTAATGCTGCAACGAGAAAACGAACACTAAGAACTACAATATCCAAGAAGAAAACAGGTTTCTCGTTAGACATCGGTACCATTTACAAATCACGAGATAAATCAAATTGAAAAGTAACTGCCAATAATGATCATTCTACTGGACGAACAGCTCAGAGAAATATTCTGAGAGATAATCCTGGACCTATTTCCTATGCTAAGCAAAATACAAATGTAAACCAGATCTGTAGTTTTTGGAGGCTATTTATCGATAACTCAATGTTGACACATATAAAAGATTGCACTGAAGTTGAAGCGAGGGAGCAGTTGCAAAATATTACCTGGAAGCTAAGTTTAGAAGAACTGGATGCATTCATAGCAATCCTCTATGCTCGTGGTGCATACGGTGCAAGATCTCTGGAACTAGATAGCTTGTGGTCCAATTCCTGGGGACCGCCGTTCTTCAAGGAAACAATGTCTAGGAACCGATTTAGAGAGATTATGAGATTTTTGCGATTGGACATAAAGTCAACACCTAGAGCATGACAAATTTGCTTTGGTCTCCGATGTATGGAATAAATTTATTTATAATTGTAAGATCTCCTATACACCGGGGGAAAATATCACCATAGACGAACAGCTTTTTCCTACAAAAGCCAGGTGCAGATTTACCCAATACATGTCCAATAAACCTGATAAATTTGGCATAAAGTTTTGGCTTGCTGTTGACATTCGGTCAAAATACCTCATAAACGGCTTTCCTTATTTAGGAAAGGACGAAACAAGACCAAATGATCAAAGTCTTTCGGAACATGTAGTTCGAAAGTTATTAGAGCCGTACTTTAGGAAAGGAAGAAATGTTACTACAGATAATTTTTTTACCAGTTACAAGCTAGCCCAAAAATTATCAAGCCTAAACACAACAATCGTTGGAACAGTAAACAAGTCGCAGCGAGAAATTCCAGATATTATAAAAAACAGCAAAGGGCATTTATACGAAACCGTCTTGTTGAAAAGTGATGATGAAAAGTGCATCCTTACTGTGTATCAAGGAAAACCCAATAAAAATGTTCTTCTTCTCAGTACGCTACATAATTCAGTTAGTATTGCGGCTAGCACAAAGAAGAAACCAGAATCAGTGCTTTACTATAATGCCACCAAGTGCGGAGTTGATGTCGTAGATCAAATGGCCCGAAAGTACTCAGTAAAAGCTGGAGCAAGAAGATGGCCAGTTCACGTATTTTATAACATACTAGATCTAGCGGGTATAAATGCTTATGTAATATATAAGGAGATCAGCGAAAAGAAAATAAAAAGGCGAGAACTTATTTTGAAGCTCGTGGACGAATTGGTAAAAGAATACAAAAAAGAAGCACGAAAAAGAACGGAAATGCCAACAGAAGATGTGCAAACTTCCAGAATTCCTGAAAAACGAAAGCGGAGAACCTGTCAAACATCGAAATGTGAAAATAAAACAACAGAACAATGTGAAATATGTAAAAAGTATGTTTGTGGAAAGTGCCACAAGAAAAAGGTTTACTGTAATAAATGTTTGTAAAAATATATTTCCTTGTTTATTTCACCTTTCTATAATGCTACTTTGATTTTCTTTTATGAAATAAATAAATAAAAAACTGTACTTTTCTATAGCGGTCAATTTGACCGGTGTTGGCGGTTGTAAGTATAGCTAATTCCTAGCGGTTCTAGTGTTAAAGTGTTCTGAAATTAACGACTATAATTTGTGAACCCCCAAATTCGTAACAATATATTTAATAGGAAAGTTATTGAAGACTCTTGGTTAGATGATACACTCGGATGAAATATATTCTATTCATCGTGAGTGTATAATATACTCTGTATATCGAATAACCTCAACATTGCTGTCCAAGTCCTAAAACTAGATTCCGATATGCAAATTGCACGGTGCAAAACACGCAATCGCTTCCAAGTTTGGTGTTGGGAAGCTTCTGGCAATATCTTTTTCGTCTTGGTACAGATTACATTAAATTACATTATTCACTTCATATACTGCAAATGTTTCATGCGCCAAAGATGTTTTCACTTTTGCAAATTTAATCCTGAAGTAGGTAAGTATGTACATATCGCGTTAAATCAATATTTGAAATCAGCCGTTCAAATATGTATAAACGCAAAATGTAATAAACTCGGCGGCACAATTAAAATATTTACGTTTGCCTTCGTGCATCCCAAATTGGCCTGATGTTTACCCTACATTATCGAGTTTTTCTTTGGACAAGTTCAATCTATCACCGTAAAAATTATGTCCGCTCCGGTTTGCCAAGAATAATAATCAGTTCACGGCGGCATATTACCACGAGGTCGCGTAAATCGGTTTCTGTCATTGTGATGCCTGATAAATGGTGAACACTAAACACGGAAAATTCGAATTAGTAATGATTGTAAATTGTCCCCTATATCCAACCGGCGTCGATGGTTTAATCTAATGAAAACGTTATAAACAATTCGTTATGTTTCTCGAAACAAAAACAGTGTATGTTTTTCAATAGAAAAGAAACAAAGAAACAGTTTAAGTTTATCTCAGAGTTATTCACTAGTTATTAGATACATAAAAGTACAAATAATCTTACTTCTATATGCTAACCTCCTGTTCGTTGAAAATATACGCAAATACAGGATGATTCAAAATAAGTGTCCGACAATGTTAACCACAGATACTGCACGAAAAAACAAAACAAAAATTATCTATGCATGAAGGGTCTATTATGCATATCTTTTAAGATAAAAAGCAATGAAGATTCAGATATAAATTTGTTGATGGGCACTGGTACAACTGTACTGCATCACACAGTGGAACGGTCTAATGTAGTGCTTTGAACATCGGTCAGAAACTCATGTATCAAATTCAGAAAATCTTCATACATATTTGTTGCTTATGTTGGTATGTTAAAACATCTTTAACTTTTTTTAAATTTATTTGAAAAATAATCTACATAATAGCTGAAAAATAATGTCTTCTTTAAATCAGAAACAAAATTCAAATTTGATTATCTTCGTTGATGTTCTTCTAAATTGCAACAAACTTTATACTGAAAAACGAGTGTCTAAGTACATTATCCCTGATATGTGAAATCTATGCTCCAATGTACCGTTTAACAGGAAAATAAAAATTATTAATTTTAATCTATTAATGACGGGTTCGTGAAACTCTCGCAATATAGCGCTGTATAATGTGCTACATTAATACATTACGACACTCAGTTTCAAGCTGATACCATCAGATTTTGCGACTTCCTGCGACCTTACAAGATATTTATTTTTTTATGAATATAGGGTGTTCCATCTGAGACGGCTCTTTTCATATCTCTTTAGTTAGTCATTTTACAAAAAAAATGGTTTCAAACAAGACTTTCATTATATCATATAGGGTATATTTTAAAATAAATTTGCTGTATACAGAGTGTTCCGTTTAGTCTGGACCTTATATTACTTCGTTATTTTAAATAGAAGACCCTACGAGTTTTTACATTTTCGGATCCCGGTTCAATTTTAATGTGATTTTATATTACTATATTATATATATATTATATTATATTTATACAAAAAGGAAATGTCCTTGGTTGACAGACAATTTAAAATTAATGATGTCTTTAAGGGACAAGGCTCAGAAAAAAATTCTATCTACTAATAAAGTTCAGGATTGGGAATATTACAAATCCCTTAGAACTGTTACTACAACTGCTTTTGGAAATGAACGAAAAGCTTATGTTGAATATCGATTACATTCCAATAATTACAAAAGCCTGTGGAAAGATTTAAGTGACATGGATATTTATGATAAATCAAAGTCATCTCGTGTCCCTTTGCATTTGAATAATCCAAGTGAGTTGAACAACTATTTCATTAACTCAATACCTAAACCTAATATTAATGCCAATGTGTTGGAGTTTTATAAACGTCATATCAAACAAGATGTGCTAGAAAAGTTCAAATTTACATTAATTACAGAGAATGACATTAGCAGAATCCTGACATCACTCAAATCTACTGCTGTCGGTGTTGATGGTATTAGCCTAAAGATGGTTATTCTCAGTAGTTCTGTAATAATACCTTTTGTAACGCATATAGTAAATTATTGTCTAGAAAACAGTGCCGTTCCGGATGCCTGGAAAGTCGCTAGGGTAACACCTATAGCTAAAGTAAGTAAACCATCTGAAATGAAGGATCTTAGACCAGTGAGCATACTTCCAATTTTGTCGAAAGTACTCGAAAAAGCGGTTGAAGTACAAATGCAAACTTTTTTGAATACATATAACATTCTTCCAGTTTGTCAATCCGGATTTCGAAAAAATCATGGATGTGTCACAGCTTTGTTACATATCACCGATGACATTCTCAGGGCAACTGACAGCGGAAATTATACAGCTTTAGTATTATTAGATTATTCGAAGGCATTTGATACCATTAACCATGAGATTCTGGTATCGATCCTACATTATATTAATTTTAGCACGGCTGCCATAGATTTTATTCGAGAATACCTTCGACACCGAAAGCAATGTGTGAGCATTGACAGTGAAACCTCCGACTTTTCTTTAATTGAACGTGGTGTACCACAAGGTTCTATTTTGGGCCCGCTTCTATTTAGCATTTACATTTCGACTATGTCGCAATATGTAAATAAATGTTCCATCCACAACTACGCGGATGACACACAGCTCTATTTATCATTTCCAATTTCTGAATTGCAGATTGGTAAAGAGTTTATAAACACAGATTTACAGTCATTGAAAATATTTTCAGCTAATCACTCATTGATAATCAATCCATCAAAATCATCTGTTGTTATATTCGGCCCTAAGAAAAATAGAAATGAAGTTACTGGCGAGATGTTCATTCACATTGATGGTGAGAGGATACCTATATATAACGTAAAAAACGTAGGTTTATATATGGATAGCGATTTGCGATTCAATATTCATATAGACCAATGTATCAAAAAATGTTATTTTAAATTGAAATTGCTTTATGCTAATAGACATATTTTAACAAGAAAAGCGAAGGTGATACTTTCAAATGCTTTAATTTTGTCACAGTTTAATTTTTGTGATGTAGTGTATGGTCCTTGTTTAACTAAAGAAACATCAAATAGAATTCAACGAGTACAAAATAGTTGTTTACGCCTGATTTACTTCTAAAGAACGAAAACGGCTCCAGCGACGCTTCGCAGGACACGTAGTGACGCCAGTCGAGATGGGAACGCCGTTTTCGGTACTAAACGAGGCAATAACTAGGTCTACTCGAACTCAAGTTACAATCTGCACGTGACTACTTACTAGAAGAGAGAAAATGTGAAAATATACAACCGCAGGCGGTAAACGCCTGTGAAAATAAAGTGAACACAAAAAAGACAATCAAACGTGGCGCTTATCTTGCCGAAGGACAAGCTAGCCGAAAATACCATGGCACAATGCAACAGAGCCAAAAAACGACCCCCCAGATACAGGGACAGCAACAGCGATGCGTTAAAAACATCTGGTTTAATTCTTCATAAGCGAAACTCCAAAAAGCATCAAAAGCACGCAGCGCGTTAAGAGACGCAACCGTTACTAACTTGTGTCACGTTGAAAATCATATTCTAAATTAGTTTTTACTTTCGGGTTTACACAGAATTCAGCACGCGTATTTTAAGCAAAAATCGTTTAGTTGCTTTTGACAGATTCAGTTATCGACTCGTGTTTGGCATGAATGACTGACTTCTTACGTTGCAGATCAAGTTTCTTCGGTCAAGGAGCGTACGCAGACTAACGTTGTAAAAGAGGGGAGGAAATTTCATATTGAATCCGAATGGCTTACCCGACCGGGTCGGTCAATTCAAAAATTGACTGTATCAAAAGCAAATCTTTCGTTTCACGAATCGAATCAAACGGAGAAAATTCGATCGAATAATCAAAAAAAAATTTTTTTTAAATAGCAAATCATGTCAAAATCTGCTTGATTCTATTTCTATTTTCATAGATTCGTGGGCGTTCATGTAGTTCGGTATAAATAAGCTGTTCACATTTAATTATTTGTTAATCTTAGCTAGTCTTTATTAGTTGCCTATTAATATTAATTAATTAATAATTAATAATTGATATATTTTCGAATAAATAATGATATAATTTTCAAGAAAGCCTTAACCGCTCTGGAAAATTAAACTAGCGGCACGTTTTTATTTATGTGGACGCTGCTTTAGGAACTTGTGTAGATTTTTATACTTAAAATTTCAGTTTGCACTTAAATAACCATTACGTTTGCAATTGATTATTTATCAAGCTCAAATTTGATTTACTAATTTACTACTGTAAAATATATCAGTCTATAAATACCGTATGAGTACATCATATCTCACATGTACCTGTAAAGAAACATGAATTTTAATACTCAATGGGATGAATAATAATGAATAATAATAATAAAAAATAAAATTAAAACTGTTGGTAAGTTGGTTAAGATAAAGAAAGATTACGTGAATTTGTTGAAATTTATTAGCTCTTTAACAGATATTTAAAACTTTAAAATAATAATAAAGTTCCAAATTATGCTAGACTTGAATCATATTTATCACTCTTATTAAATTATAGAAATTTTTTTAAACAACTGCTAAGGGAAAAAAGAAATTAAAAAAGAAAAACTTTGTGGTCTGTCAATAGTTAGAATCGTGTTTCAAAAGTAGATTGAGAACTGGTGCAAGAAATTGATTTAAGCATTAAAGATCCAAATTTGTTTCTACGAAAATATTTTAAACATTTTTACTATAAAATTCTACTTCTAATTGTGTGTTGCCTTATGTCGACCAGGTCGATCCCCATGTGGTGGACTGTTCGCTCATGCTAACGGTTTTTAGTGACGCTTAGCTGATCTGAGATGAGATTTGTGACAAAAGGAAAGCACCTAATATTGGAAAAGTAAAAATATAATTTTATAATGAATTTTTGTACAAGTGACAAGTGTTAACTTTAATTACGAATATTAATAATAACATATAAAATAGCGACATCTTGCTATCGCTTTTTGACCTAACATTGCAGTAGGATAGACAAATTGAAGCGGGATTTGCTCCTAATGAATCCCCCATGCAAGGCGGCCATGCTTGCTGTCAAAGCATAATGAAAGATTTTAGAAAAATTTTGTGCAAATCGTTTTTGATTGCAGTGAGAACCTCGAGCAGCCTCTGGACAGCTGTTTCAGCCTGTTTCTGCAGTGGGAATGTCGAGCTACGTTTCTGCTGAAGAAGCCCCAAGCAGGGCTGAAACAGCTGTCCAGAGGCTGCTCGAGGTTCTCACTGCAATCAAAAACGATTTGCACAAAATTTTTCTAAAATCTTTCATTATGCTTTGACAGCAAGCATGGCCGCCTTGCATGGGGGACTCATTAGGAGCAAATCCCGCTTCAATTTGTTTATCCTACTGCAATGTTAGGTCAAAAAGCGATAGCAAGATGTCGCTATTTTATATGTTCTTACATCGCAATTGCGAATAAATTGGGCAAGTCGTTTTTGGTCTGCAGTGGGAATGTCGAGCTACGTTTCTGCTGAAGAAGCCCCAAGCAGGGCTGAAACAGCTGTCCAGAGGCTGCTCGAGGTTCTCACTGCAATCAAAAACGATTTGCACAAAATTTTTCTAAAATTAATAATAACATTGAAATAAAAAGAAATGACCCATGGAATTCCGCAGAGGCCAGTATTAAGACTTTTTGATCATCTATATATACATATAATAATTTAACCAATTACTTGCATTCTCAAAGTATTTCTGTCTTGCTTTAACCTCATGTACTAACAAGGGACGGAGATACTCGCTAAAGCAATGAATTGAGTTGAGTGTTGGGCAGCTGAAATGATAGAGCATTTGGTATAAATAGAAGATCGCATATATCTCATAAATTAGCAGACATACATTGGTTAAACATGACAAATCGGCGGTATCTTCATAGCATAACTTTATTTCACAAAATAATTACAAATAAATGTCCAAAATATTTATATCAAAAGATTAGATTTAGAACTGATGTGCACACAATTAACATTCGATTCAAAGGCCTTATCACTCCACTCCACTCCACTCCATAGAACTGCTACATTCGAACAATGTTTTACATATTGCATCAGTAAATTTTATAATTCTATACCAGATAATATTAAGACTACGTCAAGTCAAGTTTTTAAAAAATGGGCACGAAACAACTTGCAGGCCAAACAGTGACTGTTTCTGTTTTTCCCTTTGTATTTTTTTTTCTTTCTCATTCTTTCATGTTTCGCATAAAACCAATCATGTCGTAGTAAAATAATAATAATCATAAAATAAAATAAAGAAGGGGAAAATAAAATAAATGAGGAGGTAAGGAACAGGGAAGAGTATTATGAGCAGAGGGGTAAAGTGAAGTGAATTTTATTTAAGTAGAGAGTATATATTCTTTAGTAATTTTCACAGAGTTAAGTGGAAGAGCAGAACGCCTGTTTGACAGGTTATTCTGAACTTCGCTCTGTTTATTGTAATATTCTGTATTTTTGCATATTATTTTTGTATACCTCTTAAACAGATAATAAAGACGCTTTATTATTATTATTATTATTATTATTATATACCACACATAGGGCCTAATATAAACCGTTTACGCGTTATTCAACTTTTTAAAACATTATCACTATTGCAGTACTTTAAACAAATACAAATATCTTCCAAACAAAAGATGATAGGAACTTTTTTGCAACAGACTCATCTTGACATGCTTTTTCACTTACACCATTAAGAAAAATGTCAAGTGACAAGGTCTTACAAACAATTTCAAGTTCATTTACTTTCTTTAAAATGTATATTTATTGTATGTAACTAAAGTACATCGAAAATATCACGAGAAATTTTTTGACGATATAAACCTCTGTTTTTTGAATTCTGAAGTATATTTTTTCAAACAGGTTATATTTTACATTAGAAATATCTGTCACGTTGACATCAAAAGTCACAATAACACGATCAAACTAAAACAGAAAAGAATTACTGTAATCGAGTTTTTTTAAATTAATAATAATAATAATATAACTTTATTAACCATAGCCATAGTACAAACGGATGGAATCGTCAGTACAAAATATAATATACAACAATGCTTTGTTAATATTAATTTACAGCATAATATTGTCGGAAATAAATTCTTGTATAGTATAATAGCACTTCCCTAACAAGAAATTTTTTACAACACTCTTAAATGATTTAATGGGTAAATTTCTTGTTTTAGGGGACAACTTATTGAATAATTTTATTCCCGCGTACTCCGGGCTTTTTTCATAAGAGGCAGTATGATGATTATCTATACGCAATAAATATCCATGTCTCGTGTCATAATTATGCGCCTGTCCAACTTCAACTAAAGTGGTTATTCTGTGTCTAACGTAACATAGACTTTTATATATATATAAATACAAGTTAATGGCAGTATGCCATACTTTAAAAAGGTGGGTTTACAACTATTATATCTATTAATACTAAAAATAAGCCTTATTATGCGCTTTTCTAGAATGAAAACTCTAGTAACGTTTGTGGCATTAGCCCATAAGGTTACACAGTACCCCAGATGGGAATAAACAAGTGAATAATAGACCGACATCAGTGCCTCTACAGTCATACACTGCTCTAACTTAAGAATTGCAAAATAAGAGCTACTCAATTTACAACAAACAGAGTCAATATTTTTTTCCCAGGTAAGCTTATCATCTAAAACTAGTCCTAAGAACTTTACAGTGTCTGTTACTTGAAAAGCTTGGAAGATAATATTTTGAGGTAAAACTCGGATTTTATGAAAGTGTATACATTCTGTTTTCGCATTATTTAAAATTAATTTGTTTTTAGAACACCAATGTGCCATATCAGACGCAATTGTATTCTCAGATTCGAGGAGTTCCTCAGGTCTTCTAGCTGATATAAGGACCGAAACATCATCAGCATACATGCATATTTTCCCTTTTTTCACATGATATGGCAAGTCATTAATAAACAACAAAAAAAGGAGAGGTCCTAAAATGGACCCCTAAGGAACTCCAGTGTTTACATTGTATTCATCGGATACTGTTTGGCCTAATTTTACAATTAACTTTCTCTCCTTGAGATAGGACATTAAAAAACTTAACAGATTTCCCCTTATTCCAAGTACATATAGATTACTCTCTACAAACACGGGGTCTATAGAGTCAAAAGCACGCGTTAAGTCGAAGAACAAACCGCAAACATACAGTCCACGGTCAAGATCTTTGTACACTAGATTCAAACACTCAGTGACGGCCGTGTCTGTCGATCTTCCTTTGCGAAACTCGTGTTGCACATTTGACAACAAGTTATATTTTTCCACAAAGGAGTTTATTCTGAAGCACAAAACTTTTTCAATGATTTTACACACGACACATAACACTGATATAGGTCTGTAGTTCTCATATTTTTGCGGATCACTTTTTTTATAAACTGGAGTTACGTAAGCAGTCTTGTAAATCGTTGGGAAGCATTCATTTTCGATAGCTTCATTAGTTAATTGGGCAATGGGAGTTGCAATGAACTCACTAAAAAATTTTATTATCTGAACGCAAATGTCATCTGTACCGCTTGATTTTTTCATTTTTAAATCGAATATGATCTGTTTAATCTCTTCACCATCCGTCGGTAAGTAACTCATGGAGTTAGAAGAGTGTATTGCGTATGTTGTGAATGATTTGGATTCCCTGTTGGCAAAATGATCGTCTACAGTCCTCGATGCAATCGTTGCAAAATAGTTCCCAAAGGTGTTTACAATTTCAACTTTATCAGTAACTAGATTTTCATTCATATTCAGTATGATTTTCTCATTATTCTTTTCGCCTCTTCCTAGTACGCGGTTGACCATATTCCACGTCGTTTTTGTTTTATTGTTAGAAATAGATATTTGATAGCTGTTATATGATATTTTGGCTTCCTTCAACTTCTTATTGTAGTCCTTTTTTTTGACTGAGTAAGTCTTCCACAGATCTTCATTCCGCATTTGCTTAGCGACCCAGAATAGATTCTTCAGATCCTCTCTTTCTTGAAGAATGTCTGATGTTAACCATCTTTTATCTTGTACAGGAGTACGTGGTTTGCTTTTCATTTTGTTAGGACATATTTCATCTAAATGTGTTATAATTATACTGGTAAACTTTTCAAAGCCATTCTCATTATTTGTAGCATCTGACAATTCAGCATTCCAATCAATTCTGGCTATATTTGATTTGAGTAGATTAAGGTTGCTTTGATTTAGACATCTGGAAACGTAGTAGTAACTATTTTTTGCTGAAGAATTTTCTGCATACTCCACTGATAAGTTCAGAGCATAATGATCGGCAATGATCGGATTAACCACTTCTACGGTGCAGTGTTCCAAAGGCCAGTTTGTTACCATATAATCTATTAAAGTTTCAGATCTGTGACCATGGTAGTTTATGGAAATTCGAGTTGGTTGAAAATACTGCAGGTGTAAGTCAAAACAACTCAAAATATCTAGAATAATTTTGATTTCATCTGTCTGTTTTAATGCATCCACATTAAAGTCTCCTCATAAAATTATGTACTCGCTTTTTGCGTGCGCAATATTTAGTATTTCAAAAAGCTTTTAAGCAAAATTTTGGAAGTCTCCACTGGGTGATCGATATATCGTTAGGAAACATACTATGTGTGTAGATACATTTAATTCTACCTATTTAACAGAAAAGTACAGTTTATTTAGCAGGTCATAATAAAAAATAGACTCTGAGAAACGTCAAAATTTCTATTATGTCTTTAACTTTGTCGATGGTTTGAATCTTTTCAAGATTCAAGTTCAAGATTCGCTGTCCTCTGTGTTCCTTTACTTTTTCATTTTCATTATTCAACATTTTCATTGTTTTCCGTTCTTATTGATCTGATAAGAGTCATTGATTATATTCGTAAGCTTGCTGTGTTTGTAAACGGAAATTTTAATTTCCATTAAAATTCTCGTTTGTTTATTTTTAAATATTCGAACTGTGGTTACATTATTTTTCTTGTATAGGAAGGTAGACTTTTGTTGTTGTGTATTCCTTTAACATTTTTTGAATTTTTTCTTTTTGTTCTGTTATTTTTTTTGTTAGTTTATGCTTCTTTGATACCATTTTGTATTTCTTTTGTGTATCATTATAATTGCATTAAAGATAAGAATATCTCAAATATAAAGGAGAGGATATGTTAGTGCTGAATTAAATAAATTAATACAAGGAAGCAAACACTAAGAGGAAGTTTAATGTATTGGAGACTGTGGCTTGTCTGACAATAAATTTGGATTTGACTCCTAACCACAATATATATATTGTGGTTAGGAGTCAAATTTATTACTAAGAGGAAGCCAGAAAAAAATCTGCGTTTACGAAGAATTCTTGCTGCGAAACCGACAGAGACCCGGGTTCAAATCCGTTAAGTGACAGAATTTTTATGTCTTCCTGTTAGTGTTTCCTTCCTTGAATTAATTTATTTTATTAAAATAAATTATATCGAAATAACCTAATCATTATGGGTGGGAAAATATAGAACGTACTTTTTCAAAATAGTCCATCTATGATTTGTTATGTCGGGTGTTCAATTTGAAAGGGTTGCTATTGTAAATTTTTTTATTTGTTATGATAGAAATTCGGTTAAATTAGGAAAGATTCTCTAATTTCCATGTTGACTCTAAATTTGTAAACAATCGCATTGCTAGTGAAAACATTTGTACGATCTTATTTTTTATTTTTTTAGCAGTGTAGTAATTTTGTATTTCACTCGGTAGAGATTTCTTTTCCTTTTTACAACATTTCTTAAATTACTTACAACATAACTAGATATTAACAGAAAAATGTTCTCAAATTAGTAGGCCATGTTCATATTCCAACATTATCTCTAACTCCACTGCAGATTCACAGATTTCTCATTCTGAGGAATGAATTCTGTGAAAGTCTCAGTAATGCCAAAAAAGTACCAACCTTTTTATTTTGCTGGGACTAATCATTTTGTAGTAAAAAAGGGTGAGACCTATTGTGGGACATGCTGTATATTACAGCATTAACGTTTATATGTAACAAATTTTAGCTAAGTTTGCGCTAACATGCGATTTTAAAAATTATTTTAGTTTTCTTTTTCCTTTCATAATCCTTTTTTGAAAGCGCAGAACTTAACATAACATAAGTCTTTTGTTATATTGGTTATGAACCGATGAATGAATCGTAATTTAATTTTCACCGTCTGTTATAAATGGTATTGGTATTATCTATACACATTTTCATTAAAATCTGTACATCTTAGTAGCTGCAGTAGCCATGTCCAGTAGCTTCCATTACATCGTTCCACTGTGCGTTACAAGAGCGAAGAATCCTCACGGATCAAAAGGAAATACTAGCGTTTACCTTAAAACAAAATTTTAAAACGTCTTTGTTTATGCTTTTCTGCGGATACAATTTATAACACGCAATTCATTCTTTTGGACATCGAACTTGTGTGCGCATGCATACGAAATGAATAATAATTTTCATTTTGGACTCAAAGGAGCTTGATTTTGGGAATGTCTCTGATAAATTGATTTCTTGCAAATTCGTACTTGAACGACCCTAGTTAATACGCTTCTAACGGATCCGAAACTTATTCTACATCACCCTGTATTGTAACAGGCGTCCGTGATGTATGAAAATTCTCCTATGTGATTCATCGCTAACTTTAGATGATGACGCGTATAATCGAGCTTTGGCGCCAGCGTCACGCCCGAAACGGTAAAGCTTGCCCCGAAACCTGGAAAGCTCCTGGAACTCTCCGGTTTTGCGATTTTTATATGAACTAAACGCCGATGAAAGCATTTAGTTAGAACTGAAGTTGAAGTTGAGTCGAGTCTTTCTTTAGTCTTGGTCAACTCGGTCGATACAACGTATTAATAAATCAGTAGGACTCTGTGTAAGTGTCTACCTCTACAAGACCACGTAAGTTACAACATTTTGTTTATTAACATAGTAAACGTATTGCTTATTCTGACTACGTTCCTTATTACGGCTGCCCCCAAAAGAAACCGTAACATTTAGCGAAGCGTTGTTGTTTACCGTAACAATATTATGAACAAATAAAACAGCGACATCTTACGATCGTTTTATGACCTGACATTGCAGTAGGATAACAATATTATAAAACAGATTTAAAATTGAAGAGTTCAATGCCTAAGGGCCGGTTTCATAATTGAACTAACTATGTTTTCGCATTTGTTTTTTGACATCTGACTGTGGCTTTAAATTTAAAGTCTCCTTTAGTTCGATTATGAAACCGGAATTACAAAAATCTACCACCGATATATTTATGCTAGTTTTAATAGTACCTACTTGTGTATTTATATATTTGTAATGGTGAACAATAAATACTTTAATGCTATTTTCGAACCATAATCTTGTTTATTGACACTCAAATGGGGACATAATTTGGCGTTTAATGCCCTAGGGCTTTAAAGATACTCGGCAGCAGTAAATTTACGCATAATAATAATAATAAAAATTTATTATCAAATATCACATGTAAAATCAAATGGTATTGATAAACGTCAAAAGAAAAAATATAAAGATAAATATAAAGCGTATTCAGACAGCGTGATTGTCGTACGAGGAAATCACCGACAGAGTAAGAGCACTTCTGGAGCAGGATTAGTTTTAACTCTCTTTTGAAAGTGCTTATGTTAGGTGCATTTTTAATATACTCTGGCAGAGCGTTAAAGAATTTACATCCATTAAAGAAAACACCTCTTTGGTATAAGGCAGCAGAGTGAGAGAAAGATCGAAGGTTTGATTTAAACCTTGCGTGATAGGAGTGATTGGCATTATGTGGTGTAAAAAACTCAGAATATTTATAAACAAAATCACATAACTCAAAAATACAGATAGAAGGTACTGTTAACATGCGAAGAGTTTTAAATGCTTCCTTACAAGAGTCACGCCGTTTAAGGCCAGCAAGAATGCGCAATGCGAATCACAACTTAATCCCCAGTGAATAATGCCAAATCTCAAGTGACTATGAAAATTAGCAAAATATAATGTACGTAATGTTCTATAATTACAGTGCTCAGAAATAAGTCTTAATGCAAAGCACGAACCGTTTAGTTTAGAGTAGAGTGAGCTTATGTGAGGATTCCACTGTAAATGACAGTCTAAAATCAACCCCAGTAATTTATTATTACTGACGAATGGTATGTCTATCCCATGTAAAGTTATTGAATTGATATTATCAACAAAATTCGATCTAATATTTTTAAATAAGATCACTGAAGTTTTATCGCGGTTGATAGATAATTTATTCTTGCACATCCACACTTCAATCCCTTCATAGATTGCTCTGGCCGATTTTTCGACATCAGCAAAATTATTACCCGATATCATTATGTTTGTATCATCAGCATAACAAACTAACGTACAATCACTTCTTCGCAGGTAAAGATCAAGAGATCATTAATAAATATTATAAATAATGTTGGTCCCAAGAGAGACCCCTGCGGTACACCGCAAACAATATCAGCAGGTTCTGAATAATTATTGTTAATTACTACCGTTTGCGTTCTACCCGTTAAAAAAGAGGAATGAAGATTTAGGGCGTTTTCTCTTATACCGTAGCGTTTTAATTTCTCTAGTAGGAGCCTGTGGTTAAAACAATTAAAGGCCTTAGAAAGATCTATGAAAAGACCAAATGCAGAGTTCTTTTGATCTATGACGCAAACAATTTTGTCGATAAATTGAAATAAAGCGGAGTCTATATCTTTGTTTTTTTGTAAAGCCATGTTGAAAGGGAAGAAAAGTCTCATTTGCTTTAAACAAGTTAATTAATCTGTTAATTATAACATATTCAAACAATTTTGAAAACGAAGATAAAATACTAATTGGTCTAATTAGATAATGCATTTGAGTCACGCTTCTTATACAGTGGTTTAATCAAAGCTGTTTTTAAACGGCAGGGAAATATGCCTATTTGAAACGAAAGATTTATAATGTAAGTTGTAGGATTTACAATGAAACGTTTACTATGTTTAAGGAGAATATTTGATATTTCGTCAGTACTAGATGAGTATGAGTTTTTTAATTTAGTGGTAGCTCCTAAAACTTCTCTTTCAACAACTGGAAATAAAAAGATAGAACGATTCTGGATGGGGATACTTGATGACAAGAATTCGTAATCAATGGAATCATCGGTGCTAGGTTTTTCTTTTATGACTTTTATTATCATTTCGTTATTTTAACGTTATACATCGTTGAAAAGCTATTTTTAAAGACTATCTAACTAACTAAAGACCTAATATGGGTGCCATATGAAAAACAAAAGTTAGCGTTAATAACTTGAAAACAAATGACAATCGGAGGTTTCTGTTTGCATGAAAGACTTTGTCATAAAAAAGTGTCTCAACAATGTAAAACTTTAGAAGAGGTCACATCAGGTGTTATCGAGGAATATTGAAATCGTTAAATTTTGGTTTTCTTAAATTATCTTAAAATTTAAAAAAGTTATGGTGAATTTGAAATGAGATATGTTGCGAGCATAGAATTCTGCAAAACATTCCCCATTTAACCGTTGCTCTATGTCTTCTAATAACCGAGATGCCAATGGTGAGCATCGAAATGTGGACAGAGTGTATATTGCTACTCCGCCATGTTTTTTGTTTGAACGAAAATGAAAGCAGACAAACAGTAATTATAAAGGATTATATTGATAATACCATCATTAGTTTACCAGTGTTCACTAATAAGTAAAAAGTCAGGTTTTTCCTCACTTAGGAAGACCTTTATTTGAAAGACATTGAATGTTTTGCTGTAAAACTTTTATTTGCGAGCCCTGGATATCCTTGCTGTGCGAAAAGACTGCTTCACTGTACACTTAGTTTGATGGGTGAAATCCTCGGCATTAGAAGCTACTGAGATAGTTGATTCTTCCGGGACAGATGAGTGTAGTGGAGATGAAAGTTTGACTTGTTGAGCCTCGCACATGTCTTGAGAAATATTTTTGTCTGCAGAGTCAAAGCTGAGTTTAGTATTGGCAAATTGATCAGTCGCACATTTTTTTTGATACTTCGATGATATAACATTAGCGGTATAATTAACGATAGTAAATTTCCCACGTTTCTTAAGATGTAAACCATAGTTGGTAAAGTCCGATTTATTGAGTAGCGCGTTGATAATAATGAATGATGGACACCAAAGAATTATTTCACTATATAGTTGTGAATTGAAATCGAAGATAAACTTATTTAGTACATTTCTATTGTGCCAATAAAGGCACTGTCAGAAAAATTGTTTGAAATCGGTTGCATATATTTAGCACATTTTTTAAAGTTGCGGTTACCAAAATGGATACTTTGAGGGCATTATTACCACCAGCACAGATATAACATAGTCATTATTTGAAAAGTCTTTTGTAAGCTTCATGCCAATTGTAGCCTATTTAAAAGTTGCATTTGGTTTAAAAATGCAACAGATATCAAATTTATCGCGAGGAAGTAATTGACGAAGCATTTCTGCCCAGGAGCGACCGTGACTGTCTGCAAGAAACAAAATTGGATATTTTGTTGAAACATCGCTTACAGTTAGTGAATTATTTTTCGCGGTGTTGAAAGCACAATCATTATATTTATCAGATTTTATGAATTTATTGGTACTGTCTGCGACACTTTTCACCGTCATATGATATTTAACAGTAGATTTTCTAAACTTAGTTAACGCAGCTTCCAATGCACGTACTTTACATTCTAATAATTTTATTTGATTAACGAGTCGATTCAAACAATAATCAAAATACTACCAATTCGAACAATCTAATGTTTATATTATTAAAAATAATGAAATTTTTTTGGAAATTACATTTACAGGAACTGAAACTAACTGCAATTACTTGGATGTAATCGTGACGTCTTCGCCAGAACCAACTCTAACATTATTAGGTCCTTCATTTAGCAGAGGTATTTGAAATCTAGATAATTATTTTATATAAATACAACGTGCTGCTACTAGTTGCATGTGCTTGGTTTATTAAGGTGGCAGTATTTTCTTCCGGAAGTGACGTTGTTACGTGTTTGAAATCACTGTTTTTCTTTGATCTTGTGTAACCACGTCCTTCGCGTTCTGTGTTCCGATTGGCTCGCCATGTTCGCTGAGAAAGCAGACTTTGGTAACCATCTTGGCTACACACACTTTATCGTTCGCCGTGATATAGTAAACACAGAATTCGTGAAAAAACTGTGTTACAAGACTTTTTTGACCTATTTGTCATATCATTTTCCAAATTTGGATATACAAGTCGTAATCAAGTAGGAATGTAACTTCACAAAGTAGGAAACATAATAATTGACAAAAGAGGAAAACCATAAGAAAAAGACTGTAAAGCAGTTCGACTGGATTTAAATAACCTCTAGGTGTCTTTTGAGGTGCATTTTGGCAACTGATTTTCTAGGTTCGTGATGATTACAGCTCTGTGGTACGTTTGTTCAAGGTGAGCCGCGATTAATACATTAATACAGTAATACATCACCATAAATGGGAACGATTGAACTTACACGTCCGTAACAAAAGTTTTACACATTTCGAGAAAATCGCAGTTGAAAATCGGGCAAGAAAATATCGTACGTCTATGTCTTTGATGTAGGTCGAGAAAAAGAAGTGTTATTGGATCGGAAAACAGAAGTTCAATTGAGCAGTGACTTCTGCCAAAGTCGCGAGGCCAATAAAAGTATTGTTTTTAACGTCGCAATCAGTCGTATTACAGCTGATCCAAAGAATTTGCTTCATTTTTTATGATTATGACACACAATTTATTGCTCCGTATTCTTTGGAATCAGCAGTTTAGTTTGTGAGAAGTGATTGAACGAGTTAAAGCTAGGTTAGGATTACTATCTACATAATATTATTACTTATTAAAATGCCGCAATTCACGAACGGCGGGAGAACAGCATTTCAGAGGAGTGTATTCATAATTCCGTCGACAGTCTTTGCGGTTAATCCTGACATGCACACGAACACAAGAAGCACTTTTCCGCTGAGCTCATTTGAGTGTCGCTAATGATGGACACCACGTCGAACAATTGTAAACATTTCTAAACGTCATTAGTGAACGTTTGTTTGAATATGATCCTCCAGATGATCCCCCATATGATCCGCAGATGATATTTGGTGAGTTTGTCTTGCATACTAGTCATTCCCGCGATGTTTACTGTCTACGATCAGAGAAGCGAGTTCAGTAAGTTTCTTTTGTTGTTTCATGAGCGCCGAATCAGGGACGGATGAAGGAATTTTCTTCTCTAGGTGTCTTTTGAGGTACATATTGGCAACTGATTTTCTAGGTTCGTGATGATTACAGCTTGGTAGTACGATTGTTTAGCGATTAGAAATGTTTTTCTTGTTTTTGAAACAGAATCCGTTTCATGGAAGGGTTATAAGTTTGGATACTTTGAAGATCGTAAAGAGTAAGGCAAATCTCGCATTTTGGCTCCTTCATTTTCCTCCCGCCTGGTTGTACAGCGTCCTCGCATTGAAGGTCACCGGCGACGGCAACGCTTCCGCGTGCGGCAGTATAGGAGTTCGTTTACTACCCGAGTGTGGTGCTGAACGCTGATAAAATTTTGACAACCAATAACAAGAAAACATCGTAAATATTTTCGGCACAACTTTGTGTACTAGTTTAGAGTATTTATCGTGACTTAATAAGTCAAATTCAATTAATGTTACTTTGTGTTAACCTTGTGCGACTTCGAGTTGACCCTTTGAAGGTCAGCACTGAACCTAAGTCAATTTTAATTGATGATTAAGTTAATTAACGCATTGATTTGCTGCACTGTTATTTGTTTTAAGTAGTTTACTATACTTATACTATATTTAAATTACAGTCACTAATATCCACTACATTATTCAGTTTACTTTTGGCCATTAAGGCCAGTGTATGTACACTGTTGCCAAGTTATTAGCATACGTGCCTATATATTTACTATTTATTGCGTCACGGTGTTTATACTACGTCTGAAACCCTTTCTTGAACGTACGAGTATTAGAATCTCGTAAATCTCAGCGTACGCTATGGAACCTTGGATGTCGGTTCCATAGGTTGGGATTGTTCCCGGGCGCCCTTATTGTTTTACTTAACCCACCCCCACCTCCTTCAGAGCTTAACTTCAAGACAGCTGTTGATTTCCCAGAACGACTTGCCACCAGGTATCGATATGAACCAGAAGGATAACGTAAGTGGTAAAATAATATAAAACATCGTATTTAATAATGGCTATAAATAATATTGTAGAAAATATATTTTCATAGTTGCACGCTTAATACATGGTACATATTATTTTACTGCAAAAAAAATATCCGCAAAGTTTGGTACTTCTTGCGTTGGATCCTTCAATAAATATTCTCAGAGCAAGGTTTGTTTGTTTGGAGAACATTGATTTTAAATTTCAACCTTTGTTTAGCGAATAAAACCCATTAATGCCTTCTGAGACTTTTTAGCTTTCATTTCGTCCTAATTTTGTCCAAAATCGGATTTTGCTTACTACTAAGTTTATTGGAGAGTATCATTCCTCATTTTATTCTCGAAAGTACAGCTTTCCTATCTCTATATCCTATTGTAAAGATTCGATATGTAGAGATATAGAGTTAAAAAAATTAAATGTTACGATTAAATAATACACTGATTCATAACGTGTAATTATAATTGGGCTTCGCTGCGTTTCTTAGAATTTTGCACCCGGCAGGTTACGTGATGCAACGTTCATCTGCAACGAAGATTGCGGAAGCTGCGGTATGAAATCTAATTAATTCTTTCATTAAGGGTGTTATTGCTTAACAAAGACCACAACTAATGCCCCACTTAAGTGGGAGGATAATGCATAAAAAGGATGGCAGAGGCTGAAATTACGAATTCTGGTGCAGTTTCTTCTTGACTTCAGCTAAAATGCGCGTTACGTTCCTTGTTGACATTTATTTTTGTTAAAATATTTCAATCAGTCAGTTTTCCTCACTTTGAACTTAATTTCGCGACAAAGTTATAATAATTCACAGGTGTTTGTTTTTTTTTCCTGGTAATTAATTGATTCGTAACCGATTTTTTTTTTTAAATTTTATTTAACTGTATGCGAAAGTCAACGTTGGTGAATTTAAAGAATACTTCATTTTACGTATAAAGTTATTTTCTTAATTTTTTTTAACAGAAGTTTTATTTTTTTATTTTACACCGAATCTTCGACTTCTTTCTCCAAAACCCTTATTTTTTGTTTCGTTTTATTTAAATCTACAAATTCATAAATATTTAATTATTTTGTTAAATTGAATTAATTTTTGTTATTTGAAAAATTTATGTATAATATTTTAATAAATTTAATGTGTTTCATTTCGTCGAAAATTTGTTCATATTAAAAAAATATTTTTTTTAATTACGTAATTTTATTGGAATTAAATTTTACAATATTGTTTATACCTTTTTATTAAAATCTTTTATATTATAAACTAATTTTTCATGTTTTTGGTTTTTCAAATATATTTTTGTATTTTAAATTTTTGGAAGTATTCTGTAAACCAAAGTTATCACTTTTTTTTAGGTATATTGTCATATTTAATATTTTGGGCATTTTTATTTGAGATATTCTTGTAAGTAAAGTTTCCATTTCGAAGTCCAATGAGAGCAGATAGAGAAAAGAACGAAATATTTTCGACAATTCTGAAGATACAGGTAAACCGCCATTCGAGCAATCGTGGAAAACAAATTGGAAAATCGGCTTTTTGGCTAAACCACTTTACGCTCGAACAAAGAAATTGCAATCCAAATTCGTACGGATTGGTTTACCGAATTGGGGGCAAAAGAGGGTGAAAAGTGGTTTTCCAACGCCGACCGTACGGCTTTACACTATTTCTGTTATTATTAGGTTTTCTTCGTGTAAGTCTAAGCTTTCTTCTTTTTCCTTGTGTACATCTCGTCTCTGTACGTTATGAAAAAAATATTTGTTCAATCATCGTATTGTGTCACAGTTGCTTTTTCAACCTTGTTAATTGCACCAATAATTGGGGCACCTGTTGCCCCAATTAAACATATGCCCGCAATAAATCCAGAATTCCGTTTTTAGAAAAATGTTTTATTTAATAATTTGTTAAAGTGCTGAAGGCATAATTTTCAATTTTTAAATAAATAATAGGGAGTGACGGCGTGCGCCAAGCCAAGGCTCATTACCATGTTTAAATTTTTTAAATAATAACAAGGTGACTTGCGCCAAGCCGCAGCTCATTATCATGTTTAAATTTTCAAAATAATAACAAGGAGTGGCGGCTTGCGCCAAACCACGGCTAATTATCATGTTTAAATTTTTGATTTAATTTAATTTTATCCCGGCTGCATTGTAATGTCTTGACTCCGAGACCGGTTATTGTTCGTCACTCATTAAAAATCACTTTCAACTTGATACATTTAATACAAGAAAAAATCAGTACGGCCTTACACTATTTCTATTATTATTAGGTTTTCTTTGTGTAAGTCTAAGCTTTCTTCTTTTTCTTTGTGTACATCTCGTCTCTGTACTTTCTGAAAAAAATATTTGTTCAATCATCGTATTGTGTCACAGTTGCTTTTTCAACCTCGTTAACTTCACCCATAGTAGATCACATACTCTATTTCGTGAAGGCAACTGCATCTATTACATCTCTACTTTAGAGATCGCGCGTTCCTAACTCTCAGGTATGCGCGATCATCCCGAGATTATTATTCTAATTTCCGATTGGCTGAATTCGCACGTGGTAGGATCTTTTACACGCCTAATGACCGACGGCCATTTCGGCGTCCTGGCAACGCTCAGGTTACCGTTGAAGAGTGCGTTTGTGTTTTGCGTTTTGGTGGTTTAAGTTTGGAGAGTTAAAGCCAACGCGCACTTATCCGACTCGGTCTAAACAGTACCGCTCCTGACTCGTACGATCAGTCTCGGCTGAGTTTTCGTTCACCCTGGCGCTTATTAACACCATTGGACCACACCCTACTTCACTGAGCTACCCGAAGCAACAGCCGACGCGATGCAAAGCAGACAAACTTATCACCTAGTTTACTGGCTGCATACACCACCAACGTTATTTAAATTTATCCATTACTAAAAAATATTTGTTGCTGCTGTTTTAACAGGTATATCGACGGAGTTAATCGTTAGTTAAATTTAATTAACGTATAGGCGAACACGACTCTAAAACAACTGTAAGTACTAACAGGAGTAATCAATTGAAGCTTTTTGAGGTAGTAAAGTGCAAGAGCACGAGCGCATAACACGTGGATACCTAGTAAATAATAAATGAGCAGATACGAGATACTGTTCAGGCTAAGAAAGTAAACTACAGTACGTATTGGATGTTCGTGTTGCTATTCTAATAATACGTAAAAATGTAAGTAACATGCCCGAGATATTTACGACATTACGACTGCAGACTATTATCTTTATAGGTACTTACCGCAAACACATAAGGAAGAATCACGGTGTAAGGTAGACAGGTATGTCGATGATACGCTGACATCGATACGCGCGGGTGTAAGGTGTAATGATGCGAGAGAGAAAAAGGTATAGAGGATAGCCTCCAGAGCGGATTCAATTATTTCTTGCGAAAGTTTACGCTTTTCAATGAAATTTTTACCAGAACGTGTTCCGTTCAGAGCAGGCTACAAGAGCAAATGAAATAAAATAGAAAAATGTTCCCTTCACGCTTCTATTTTTCCTCGAACATTTTGATGCGCGCTTAGAAACTTTCCCTTAAAAACTTCTATTTTTTATTTTACTAATATTTTTAAATCTGTTCCAATTGAAAACTACCACTCGTAAAGTAAGTGTCTGCAGTTAAGCGTGTAATGTGTAATGCTTGTAAACTTTTAACTGCATGTATCAATAAAAATCATGTTCAGTCACGCATAAAGTGCAACGCGAAATTAACCCGCATACCGTTCTGTAATAAACTTTGAATATTGGCCGTAATAACGGGACCCATTATTTTGGTGATTGGTACGCGGCGTAATACCTGGTCGGAATTAAATGCTATAACGCTTCGGTGAAAGGGCACATAATGAACGCTCACTGAACAGATAAATTGCCTAATCGGAATGCAAATACGTTAACTTGGTTTACTTGATCGGCTGTGGGGTTACGGTCATCTTATTGTTAGTTCTATTTGTGCGCCCTTCGTCGTCGTCTGCAGGTCCCTGGATAAACAGCAAAAGGAAATTCTCCACGAAATTATTTGTCATGGTAACGACTCCTAACTTAGCACAAAAGTTTGCTCTACACTTAAATCTAATATAGAAACTTGCGACCTCTGTGTTTAGATTTAACCCTTTAACTAGGATAACTTGATGTACAGTATTTTTATATTGCTGATAAGACGTCTGTAATCATTTATTGAAGAAAAAGAAAGAAAAAGAAAATATAATCTATAATAAAATAAATAGTTTAAAGTTGATTACTTTGGCTAGAAGACGACTAGTCACAAAACTGGGTGTGTGTAAGTAAGTAAATACATAAATACTATGTATCATCCGGCTGTTAGCCATTTTTGTTGTTATTTCTGCTCAAGGTTTTGGGTTCTGAAGGGACGGAAACTCTCCAATTCTTATCTTCAGGTGACCAAGAGACCTATTTATTGGCTTTACGTGCGTGAGAACCCCGGAATTCACGCTAGTCAAATCAGCACTCCTAGTTTACACCTCTTGTGTGAAATCAACTTACGCACAAATGCCCAATAATGCTCCGGGTTTGCATCTGTTGCACCAATTAAACACTTGCCCGCAATTAACCCAGAATCTCGTTTTTTAAAAATTATTTGATTTAATAATTTTTTAAGGGCTGAAGGCATAATTTTCAATTTTAACCAGGACTTACGGCTTGCGCCAAGCCACGGCTCATTATCACGTTAAAATTTTTAAAATAGTAAAAAGGAGTAGCGGCTTGCGCCAAGCCACGGCTCATTACAATGTTTAAATTTTTTATTTAATTTAATTTTATCCCAGATGCATTGTGATGTCTTGACTCCAAGTGCGGTTATGTTCGTCACTTAATAAAATTCACTTTCAACTTAATGTGTTTAATACAATAAAATTCAGAACTGACAAATTTCAATCTATATTTTAAAGTTTTAGAAGATTTTTTCCTCTTCGGGGTCTACTAAAAGTCTGCCGAGATTCGTTGCGTCTTCGCATTTTAAAGAATCCTCGCATCCCAATGCAGCCGTATTTAGATCTTAGTTTGAGTAACGGAAAAACTATTTAATCTCGGTTATGATATAATATAAATTAAATTGAACTAATCGATTAAATTCTCAAGTACAAAGATACTTCTGTATTTCATTAAAAAAATCAATTCATCAACTGTCAAATCTTGGCTAAATGCGTATAAATATTTATTCAAACATTCGCCCAGGGACAAGTGATTTAATCATAGTGTGAAGCACAGTTCCTAAATTACAATTGCTAATCAAAAAGGAAATTAATTTACAAAACATAAATACTACATTCCCATTCGGACCTATTTTCATATTCATTAGGGGCGATAACTATCTGCTTCGTGGTACTACAAAATACATACACACACATACGCACTAATTTAATTTGGCGGATAACTCGTTAGAATTCACAGTACTCACATTCACACACGCGCGCGCGCGCGCACGCACACGTTTATTCATTTCGGATCTCCCCCTATGTCCGCCCTTCTTTCTCTCATCGCCATTCTCCTCTCCGCACACTATTATCTAAAAATTAGTAGCTGTCAAAGACTCATTAACACAAGCATTGGTGAGCATGCATGCATTAACAAATATGACAAACGCAGGTGCACAGAAATTACACGCTAAATTAATTTCCAGCACACTACAACCGTGTTTTGGTTAATTTAGTTTATTTCGTACGTAATTATTAGTTAGGTTATGCCAACGTGTCCGGAAATTGATACGTCTCGGTTGTACGAATAATGCACTGCAGCAAGCCTTTGTGTTCGTATCACATCCTATGACAGTAAATGCGTTTGCTGCACATGTGTATCGAATGAAACTGAAGTTCGAAATATGGATCCGATTTTTTTTATAAGTTATCACTTTATCTTCAAATAATATGCAATTATTGCTGCCAGTTTCCTTATTTAATTTGGGGAATGCAAATCCACGTTGTAAGGCTTGCCGGAAGCATCGTCAGATACATGAAAAGTCTAGTATATGTACGAGACAAACAGATTTGTTCCAAACTTTTCAAACGGCATGTAGAGTATATGCGGAATTAACCCCATTGCGCCTATTCTACATGGTCTAATGCGGGTCTCAAAAGGGTCGGCGAATTAATGATAACCCAGTTGCGCCGATGATAAAAATAATCCTAATCTACAGACTCAGCAGGTTATCAATAACATCCTGTCCCTAGGAGGAGGTAGGTGTCCATTTGGAGTATTTATACCCCCTACCACCTCATACCCCCTACCGCCCCTACCTAATTATTTACAAAAATTGTTCATTACTGATGTAAATCTTAAGTGTTTTAGTTCCTTGTGACAGAATAAAAATGGAGTTTATGTATAGTGAAAAAGGCAAGAAGTTAGTGGTTTTCGAAAATTTTAAGTTTCGACATTGCAGTGTAACAAAACGTGGTATAAAGTGGAGGTGTACTAATAAAAACTGTACTTCCAAGTTATTCACCGATGAAGGAATGAAGACAATTTTGGGTAAGTATAGTGTTTTGCATTATAATTGATATTATAAAAGGAAAGAACCTTTGTTATTCGCCGAAATAAAAACAACGATTTTGATGTCATTAGGCTTCGCCACTGCAGAAAGCGATAACAATTTTTTTTAATATTTTTTCTACAATTTCCTAAATTTTGTTATTTTCTTATGTAGATAAACCCACGCATCACAATCACGAATCTTCAACAACACTGCAGCGCCAAATACTTTCAAACGGCATCAAACGAAAAGCTTCCGACGATATTTGTGAAAAACCGGCAAAACTTATTCATCGAGAATTGCTTCAGTCACCGCTAACACTAGACAAGTTCACAACTAAGGACATACACCACATACGCAGACGTGTGTATGAAAGTAGAAGAAAAGAATTGCCAAAATTACCGAAAAATATTGGTGAGCTACAAACTGTTCTGAACGACATGTCGATTCAAACGTTCAGAGAGGGAGAAAATTTTCTACTAGCGAATGATTTTGAATCAAACATTGTAATTTTTTCTTGTGTTACTAATTTAAAGTTTCTAGTTCAGTGTAAAACAATATATGTAGATGGCACTTTTAAATATGCCCCAAAATTCTTTTTACAATTGTTTACTATACACGGTATGCAAAACGGCCACTATGTTCCTCTTGTTTTTTGTTTATTGCCAAATAAGTCGCACAAGTCATATTTAAAATGTTTTGAAATCGTAAGCCAAGAATGTGTAAAACTAGGATATCAATTTGAACCTGCTGAAGTTGCATCGGATTTTGAAAACTCTATTCATTTATCCATAAGATTAATGTGGCCAGAAACAAAAATTATAGGATGCAGATTTCATCTAAGTCAAGCTTGGATTAGAAAAATCCAAAGTTTAGGGTTGATGTACGAATACAAAAACAATGATTCACTTATTGGAAGTATTTTACATTGGACACTTGGCTTGACATTTTTAGAGCCAGAAACAGTGGAAAACTGTTTTGCCTTTGATTTTGATCAAATGTTGACGAATGACGAAAGATTGAGAAATTATTTTGATTATCTTGTTGATAATTATATAGACGAAGATTCTAAATTTCCTCCTAAAATTTGGGCTTGTGCTGAAGCTAGTAGTTACAGAACAACAAATTGCTGTGAATCCTTTCACTCTGATTTAACTAAAAGTTTTTATGCACCTCATCCGGATATTTTTAAATTTGTTCAAATATTGAAGGAATGTCAAACTAAATCTTACATTAAAATGAATAGTATTCATTTACCAATTAAAATTACAAATAAATCGTATAAAGACAGAATTGGAATCTTAGCCGAAAAATTAAATTTATTTAAACAAGGACAAATTGAAAGGTTCGATTTTGTAAAAATTGCGTCTTATCGTTATAATAAAATTTGTATATAAATAAATGTCTTGTACATTTTGAATAAATGTCTTGTGCACTTTGTCAATGATTATTAATTAATCCTCTACCGCTATAATCTCTAATAGGTCTCCCGTAGAGACAATCGGCGCAAGTGGGTCATGGTGATTTTAGGGGCTGGTCGGTTGCGGGCGCAATTGGGTTATACGATTTCCTGTACTTGTTTAAAATTGGCGCAACTGGGCTATGCCCGTATACGCATATTTCAATCCAAGGTTGGTAAAACTGACATTGCATCTAGCAGGTTGCCTCGAGCCCATTTAATAGTCCCCCCTCCACCCCGCAAAAGTATCTTGTGACGTCACACTAAACTTCTATCCGTCACAGTGAAGTAAATAAAGTGAGTTTTACTCTGTCTCTTAAAAGCTTAATAATCTAATTCCCTAAAAATGAAATCAATTCTGTTGTCTTATTGATCATATAATGCAAAAACCTGATTAATATTCTCAGTGAAATTTATCACGTGACGTATTGTAAAATCTAGCTTCAAGTCGTGGGCCACGTTTCTTCCTGCTCCCTTCACCCAAGTCGACGGAAACCAGCTTTGAGCGAAGCTTATGAACTATTGTGTCTCCTTCGTTGCAAGCCGCCATTTTCCTCGTAGATTGTTACTGTCGTCGCGTGGTCTCGAGAAATTTTCCGCTGGTTGTAAGAGGACATTTGGTCGTCGTGAAGAGAGCCACTCCGCCTCTTCCTCTTTGTCGATGCTGTCAGGAGATGGTAACATCGTCATCTACAGGAAGTCGGTAAAAATTTTCATTTTTATTGTATTTATTTTTTTATTATTTCAATTTTTGCTAGTTTGTTTTCAGTTTTATGTGCAAGAAGGAAACAATTCTTCCACAGAGTGAATTATTATTAATTTGCGGTGAACATTTATGTACAGTTCGACAATCTCTGAAGAATCAAAATTTAGAAAACCAGATTACATGAACAGAGAGGTCATGATTCGGGCTTTATGCGAACTGCTAAAAAGATTAAGTACAATTTTTTTTAATCTCGAACCGTACAGAAATATGATGGAAACACACTCAACGTTTCGCTATAGATTTATAGCTTCGTCAGGAGTAAAAAAAAAGTAAATAAACAAGTTGTCAAGAGAAACAAGTCGTCAAGAGAAACGAAAAGGTAACAAGATTTTAAATTAAAATACAAGATGTCCGGAAAAAAGGTAAAAGAAAATAGAACTAAATTAAAACTATTTTTTTTAATTGACAGATCTCTATTCTATTCAAAGAATCCAGAAAACTAAAAAATATGTCATTTAAATTTTCAAAATCCGTACGTTTATTAATAGATACATAAATTTTCACTCATACATACCAAAAAATTATAAAATTGCAACTATTATTTCATTAACAGTTCGAGCTATTTTACTTTCTGATAAAGTTTTCATTCATGAATATTGAATCATTACACAATACATTTAAACATATTTCCAAAAAACAATTTAATTTTAGCCAGTAAATCAGTGAATAATTAAAATTTTATGTTCGCGAATTTAAAAACCAAAATACCGGAATTAAAACAACCTAACGTGGTTTATGAATTCAAATGTTCAAATTGTAATTCTGTTTATAAAGGCGAAACAAGCCAAAATTAAAAAAAAAGACGTTTAGACCAACATAAATATCATATTCAAAAAAATAATCAAAATCATTTAATGCTTGTCGAGCATTCATTAGTAAATAATCATAATTTTGATTTTGATAATACTGACATTCTGTACAGTGAATCTAATATTTTTAAAAGACGTTTCATAGAAATGTGTAAAATTAAAATGTCTCCAAATTCTATTAATAAACGTACGGATTTTAAAAATTTAAATGGCATATTTTGTAGTTGACCTCTTCGTCCTATAGTTTTCACTATTGGTTCTTCTCCATATTTCTTATCTAAATTTATTTCAAAAATCATTACTCAGGTTACCAGTAAATCAGAATATTTTATAAAAAATTCTTTTGAACTTGTAGAAAAATTAAAACAAATAACTGTACCAAATAATTGCATTATAATTTCTTTAGAGGTTATTTCTTTATGTACTAACATTCCTAAAGATTTAGCTTTAAAAATATTAATAATAGGTGATTAGAGGTTAAAGATTTTACTGATATTTCCAAAGGTAACTTTTTAGAAATAGTTGATTCATGTTTTGAAACATCTTATTTTGCTTTCAATGATAAATTTTATAAACAGATTTTTGGTACAGCAATGGGTTCTCCTTTATCTCCAACTTTAGCTGAATTTGTTATGTAAGAACTAGAAAAATCTGTTATTAACTCTTTATCCCTCGATTTAACGTTATATTTACGTTATGTAGATGACATTTTACTGATTTTGCCTTCTGATAAGGTAGATTTTGTTTTAAATAAATTTAATTCTTTTCATCATAGATTATAATTTACAATAGAAAAAGAAAATAATAATTCATTGAGTTTTCTTGATGTAAATATTATCAGACAGAATGATAAATTAATTACTAATTGGTTTCATAAACCTACCTGGTCAGGTAGATACATAAATTTTCACTCGTACACACCAAAAAATTATAAAATTGCAACTATTATTTCATTAACAGATCAAGCTATTTTACTTTCTGATAAAGTTTTCACTTATGATAACTTAAATTTAATAAAGAAAACTCTTATTCAAGATTCTTACCCAATAAATCTTATTGAATCAGTAATTAAAAATCGCATTAAATATTTACAAAATTCAAATGTCTCTAATAACATTAGACAAACTTCGAACCATAAATACATATCATTGCCTTATATTGAACCATTACACAATCCTTTTAAACACATTTTCAAAAAACATAATTTAATTTTAGCCAGTAGATTCTGTGAATAATTTAAATTTAATTTTTTCGAATTTAAAAACCAAAATACCGAAATTAAACAACCTAATGTGGTTCATGAAATCAAATGTTCAAATTGTAATTCTGTTTATATAGGTGAAACAAGCCAAAATTTAAAAAAAAAAACGTTTAGTCCAACATAAATATCATATTCAAAAAAATAATCAAAATCATTCAATGCCTGTAGAGCATTCATTAGTAAATAGTCATAATTTTGATTTTGATAATACTGACATTTTGTATAGTGAATCTAATATTTTTAAAAGACGTTTCATAGAAACGTGTAAAATTAAAATGTCTCCAAATTCTATTAATAAACGTACGGATTTTGAAAATTTAAACGGCATATTTTGTAGTTTTCTGGATTCTTTAAATAGGATATAGATCTCTCAATAAAAAAAATAGTTTTAGTTTAGTTCCTTACCTTATCAATTTCAAATTGGGACTAAACAAATTCAAATTGGGTTTAAACAAATCCAAATTGGAAAAATATTTTAATTCAGAAATAATACAGATGGTAGGTAATAATAACAAAATGAAATGTAACTACCTAACTAATAATTATATGCCTACCTCAACATTTTACATTAACCATATTTAAGGCATCATGTATGAATTTTTGGATGTTTGCAACAAATCTTATATATACAGTTAGGTACGGTAATTTTATTAGTAATATTTTGTCCCATTATATTTTCTAATTTTGTAAACGATATTCCATCTGCGCAATGATTGGCTTCGCCTACTAAAATTTGTGGCATTTGAATTGCTATCTATCTCTTTAACGCCAGCATTTAGACAGGACCACGCGAATTCAATTGGATTCAACATTGGACTGTACGGGAAAAATCTCAGCAAATGATTATTGGCAAATTTGCCCTCTCTCAAAACATCCTCAATTGAAAAGTGGCATGGAGCAATTTGAAATTGTTAATCCCGATTTGAAACTGTTTAGTCCCAATTTGAAACTGAAAAGGTGTAGTTACTTTTACCTTTTTTCTGGACAAGTTTTATTTTAGTTTAAAATCATGTTACCTTTTCATTTCTCTTGACAACTTGTTTATTTACTTTGTTCCACTCCTGACGAAGTTATAAATCTATAGCGAAACGTTGAGTGTGTTTCCATCATATTTCTGTCCAGTTCGAGATTAAAAGAATTTGTACTTAAAATTTTCATCGGACAAGAATCAACTTCAAAAAAAGATTAAGGAAAAAAGTCCTGAAGCTTGGGATTTTTCGTTTCGTTTCTGCGTTGTGGCTAAAGTTAAGATTTGTACGTTACAACTGATTCAATTCTAAGTTCTCAGAAAACCGAAGATTAGAAGAGTCGAATTAAATAAAATCTCAGAAATCAAACGACGAGAAATCCAAACAATTTTTAATTTAATTGAAGAAATTATAAACAAAATTGAAAAAATATATCTGAACAAACGCTATTAACTGCTACAATAGCTGCTTTCTTTTGCTTAAGAGTTTGAATCTGGTTTTGAATAGTTTGAATCTGGATTCTGTAATTGTTGTAACAAAACACCTCAGATTTGAATGATTGATTGATAGTTCTTCTGCAAATAATTACAATTCAGTCCAAACAAAATATGAAAATAGTTTGATTCGAAGGGGAAAGAGGATTCAAAGAAAGAGGGGATTATTCCGTTTGCAAAAGAACGTCTGTCTTTCAAACTAAACGCGTTTAGACCACGTTTTTGTGAACGAAAGAAAGCACCTAATGTTTTCTTTTATTCCATTGTAGCCTATTTTTCTTAACTTTTACCACGCACTATCCATGACAATCTTTCTTGAAATTGCTGCTATTTTATTACCATTTATTACTAATTTGAGTCTACACACGCTTGAATCCAACTTGAGTTTTTGAAGGGCTTTTACAAATTTTGTATTCTTTTTTACATAATGCACAAAAGCTTTCAATTCCTCGAGCTTGAGGGACGTTATGCCACCTAACGTCCCTAAGTTAGGTGCATTTTTTTCTTCTCAAGAAATTCAACCCTTTGTTAATTGAAATTAACCTCCGCCCCCGTACGGATATAAAAATTATTGTGGGCGGAGGTTAATTTCAATTATCTCTTAAACTACAGTCTCCTTTACTATATTAGTCAACCCTTTGTTTTTTCAAATAATTGACCACCTCTGAAACATAATGTGACGTTACCATATCTGGTAAAAATATAATGTCATTCACATTACGGTGCTTTTTAATAAAAGGAATTAATCGTGCCTTAATACAGTCCTCTAAATACACTTTTCCGATGATGGAGCCCTTTGAAGCAAATTGTTCCAAATATTTCCCTTTTCATCTATTGCCTGCCAAATTAAATATTTTTGTGGACATTTTGTTTTAAATAAATTTTTTTTTAATATTTAATGTCAAGAAAATTTTTGCAGTGGAAATATTTTTTTCCAGGAACGTCCTTAGGGCTAACAGGAACGTAAGTTTCATCATCAATTATCAGAAATTTTCGTGCACATTTTTTTATAAACTTTTCGTAACCCGTTTTTGTTCGTTGCTCTTGATTTCCGGTATATTTGTAGCAGTAGCATTTCTCACACTAATGGACGGATCCTTGGTGAAGACCCGTTCAACTTTATTAATATTCTTTTTTGATAATTTAACAGGAGGTCTACCAGAAATTTTTCGATATTCTTCTTCTCGTGTATTTAAATTTCTCTTAATTATTTTACTAATAACTTCTCTTCGTCTTCCTTCTTACACAAAATGAATTCTTGCAGCTTTTTGGACATGTAATTTGTAATAATGAAGAGCGCGCTTAGCAAAAACGTGTTAGGATAATTTCATTTTACAAAATTACAATAGATAAAACAGCGAGATCCTACGATCGCTTTTTGACCTGACATTGCAGTAGGATAGACAAATTGAAGTGGATTTGCTACATAATAAGCTACCCCATGCAAGGCGGTCATACTTGCTGTCAAAGCATAATGAAAGTTTTAAAAATTTTGTTGCAAATAGTTTTTGATTGCAGTGAAAATCTCGAACAGCCTTTGTACAACTGTTTCAGCCCTGCTTGGGGCTTCGTCAGCAGAGACGTAGCTCGAAATTCCCACTGCAAACCAAAAACGACTTGACCAATTTATTCGAGCTCACGGCCTCCTTGTTTAACGGATAAAATATATTTGTAAACAGTTTAAAAAAATTATACAATATTCTAAAAGTGAGACTTTACTTTCCAGACAACCCCTTATATTCGGACAACGATAAAAATTTCGATTTTTCAGACTTTCATCTCCGACTATGCGCTTTGGAGGCCTCTGGGATCGAAGTTTCTCTTCTTTCACCTGTTCCCATTTAATTTAGTTTAAGTTCTTTTATAAACTATATCAAGACCATTACTAAGTGCTTTCGGAAAACCTTCTTCGTCTTTAAAAGATCAAACAAGGTTTTTGAAAAAAGTGAACGACCGAGTATCTTCATCACCTTCAGAGTCTCACGAAGTGGATCGAGGACGAATCTGATTTGAAAATTGAAGATTTGGTTCTGCTGATTGTAGACCATCAAGTTCCGAGACAACAGACGTCTCCTATCTAACCCCCCCCCCCCCTTCTCATTTAGTTGCTATTACAGACTGTATCAAAACCGTTGTTAGATTTCTCAGAAAACCTTCTGCCTTCAAAAGGTAAAACAAGACTTTCGGAAAAGGTGGAAAATCGAGTGGGTATCTTAATTACTTGATGATTGAGGATAACTCTAATTTGATGATTGAAGATTTGATTTTGTTGATTGGAGACCATTAACTTCCGAACCAACAGACTTCTCCTGTCGAAACTCCCTTTTCCATTTAGTTACTATTGCAGCTGTATCAAAACCATTATTAAATTTTATCTTTTGCCTCTAAAAGGCCAAACAAGACTTTCTGGAAAAAGGTATCTTAATCTATTGAAGTGAATTAAGGGTGGATCTAATTTGAAATAGGAGACTTGGCATTGCCGATTGAAGATGATTCAGTTTAGAACCAGCAGACTTCTTCTGATTAACCCCTTCCAATTTCTGGTTAGGAGATTCATCATTGCAGAATGTGCCAAGACCATTACATTTAATAAATAAAATAGTTTAAGAAAATTATACAATATTTTCAAAGTGAGACTTTACTTTCCGAAACACCCCTTATATTCGGACAACGCTAAAAATTTCGACTTTTCAGACTTTCATCTCCGACTATGCACTTTGGAGGCCTCTGAGACCCAACACGTTTCTCTTCTTTCACCTGTTCCCATTTTATTTAGTTCAAGTTCTTTTATAGACTATCTCAACACCATTACTAAGTGCTTTTGGAAAACCTTCTTCGTCTTTAAAAGGTCAAACAAGATTTTTGAAAAAAGTGAAAGACCGAGTATCTTCATCATCTTCAGAGTCTCACGAAGTGAATTGAGAACGAATCTAATTTGAAAATTGAAGATTTGGTTCTGCTGATTGTAGACCATCAAGTTCCGAGCCATCAGACGACTCCTATCTAATCCTCCCCCCTTTCTCATTTAGTTGCTATTACAAACTGTATCTAAACCATTGTTAGATTTCTCGGAAAACCTTTTGCCTTCAAAAGGTAAAACAAGTCTTTCGAAAAAGGTGGAAAATCGAGTGGGTATCTTAATTACTTGATGATTGGGGATAACTCTAATTTGATGATTGAAGATTTGGTTTTGCTGATTGGAGACCATCAACTTCCGAACCAACAGACTTCTCCTGTCGAACCTCCCTTTTCCATTTAGTTACTATTGCAGACTGTATCAAAACCATTATTAAATTTTGTCGAAAAATCCTTTGCTTCTAAAAGGTCAAACAAGACTTTTGGAAAAGTTGGAAAATCAAGTAGATAGGTATCTTAATTACTTGAAACTGATTAAAGGCCGATCTAATTTGAAGATTGGAGGATTGTGGAATCGACATTGCCAATTGAAGATGATCCAGTTTCGAGCCAGCAGACTTCTTCTGCTTAACCCCATCCAATATCTTGTTAGGAGATTCATCATTACAGATTTTGCCCAGAGCATTACATTAAATGGCCTGTCTTCAAATGGTCAAAACAAAATTTCAGAAGATCGAGTAACTTCGTGACCTTCAGGCTCGCACGAAGTGCGATTCTAGTTTGAATGTTGGAGATTTGATTTTACTGATTGAAGGCAACGGTCAAAACGTCGAACTAACATAAGTAAAAATTTTAATTCGTTCCCGACTTTAGTTAAATAAATACGATTTTCTGTTCCCGCAGGATGAATAAAATAATTACACAGCACGTGATAATTTAATTTCGTAGGTTTATACCAAATGGGATTCATGAAATTACTAGTGACAAAAGTACTACGAACAGAATAGCGTCTGCGTCGTCTGGCTGGAATCGAGACGCACAACACGAATGTAATCAAACGCGGAGAACACAGAATTATAAATTAAATGTGACGGCGAGACGTGATTACAGAAACGGTTTAGAGCACTGTTTAACGTCGACGGACGCAATATGTCGAGCACATAAAGACGAGGACGTCGACCAGATAAAATACATCCCCCTTTAATGCAATCCCGGCTACGCATTCTCGCCACACACAGTTTACCCCGGGAACATTAAGCTGCTGAGAGAATGATTCGGTGTATTTTTTTGAGATTTAACCTATACGATTACGTAAGAAATAAAACACAGGAGCTCGTGAAACCATTCTGAAAAAAAATAAAACAAAACAAAACATCGTTGTACAATAGTTCCTTTTCCCTTTTTGCCACGTCAAATACTAAATGCACAATATATTCAGAACTATATGCTTATGATTGAAGTTGCTTCTTGTCCGATGAAAATTGTAAGTACAAAGTTTTTTTAAATCTCGAAACGGACAGAATTATGAAAGGAAAGCACTCAACGTTTCGCTATAGATTTATAGCTTCGTCAGGAGTGAAAAGAAGTAAATAAACAAGTTGTCAAGAGAAATAAGTCGTCAAGAGAAACGAAAAGGTAACACGATTTTACACTAAAATACGAGTTGTCCGGAATAAAGGGAAAAGTAACTAGAACTAAATTATAAAAACTATTTTTTTCTTAATTGAAAGATCTGTATCCTGTTTAAAGAGTCCAGAAAACTACAAAATATGTCATTTAAATTTTCAAAGTTCGTACGTTTATTAACAGAATTTGGAGACATTTTAATTTTACACATTTCTATGAAACGTCTTTTAAAAATATTAGATTCACTGTACAAAATGTCAATATTATCAAAATCAAAATTATGATTATTTACTAATGAATGCTCTACAACCATTGAATGATTTTGATTATTTTTTTGAATGTGATATTTATGTTGGTCTAAACGATTCTTTTTTAATTTTGGCTTGTTTCACCTATATAAACAGAATTACAATTTGAATATTTGATTTCATAAACCACGTTAGGTTGTTATTATTTCGGTGTTTTGGTTTTTACATTCGAAAAAAAATAAATTTAAAGTATTCACAGATCTACTGGCTAAAATTAAATTATGTTTTTTGAAAATGTGTTTAAAAGTATTGTGTAATGGTTCAATATAAGGCAATGATATGAATTTATGGTTCGAAGTTTGTCTAATGTTATTAGAGACATTTGAATTTTGTAAGTATTTAATACGATTTTTAATTACTGATTCAATAAGACTTATTGGATAAGAATTTCGAATAAGAGTTTTCTTTATTAAATTTAAGTTATCATAAGTGAAAACTTTATCACAAAGCAAAATAGCTCGATCTGTTAATGAAATAATAGTTGCAATTTTATCATTTTTAGGAGTGTACGAGTGAAAATTTATGTATCTACCTGACCAGGTAGGTTTATGAAACCAATTAGTAATTAATTTATTATTCTGTCTGATAATATTTACATCAATAAAACTCAATGAATTATTATTTTCTTTTTCTACTGTAAATTGTAATCTATGATGAAAAAAATTAAATTTATTTTAAACAAAATCTACCTTATCAGAAGGCAAAATCAGTAAAATGTCATCTACATAACGAAAATATAACGTTAAATCGAATGATAAAGAGTTAATAACAGATTTTTCTAGTTCTTGCATAACAATTTCAGCTAAAGCCGGAGATAAAGGTGAATCCATTGCTGTACCAAAAATATGTTTATAAATTTATCATTGAAAGCAAAATAAGATGTTTCAAATCATAGATCAACTATTTCTAAAATGTTACCTTTGGAAATGTCAGTAAAATCTTTAATCTCTAACCACCTATTATTAATACTTTTTAAAGCTAAATCTTTAGGAATGTTAGTAAATAAAGAAATAACATCTAAAGAAATTATAATCCGTTTATTTGGTACAGTTATTTGTTTTAATTTTTCTACGAGTTCAAAAGAATTTTTTATAAAATATTCTGATTTACTAGTAACTTGAGTAATGATTTTTGAAATAAATTTAGATAAGAAATATAGAGAAGAACCAATAGTGGAAACTATATGCAAAAAAATTTCATTATCTTATCATAAACAACAAGTATATTTCTTAAAAGTATTAAGTAGCTTAGAGTTTGGTATCAAATCTTTAGATTCACCCTCAAAAATACAAATAAGAAATAAATTTTGTTCTAATTTTTTAAATTATATTAGAAATATTGATAAAACATTTGAAAAATCAAAGTCTAAGATTCTTATTAGAGATCTCTTGTCTTGTAAAAAATTTCTTAAAGATAACCCTAACATTATTGTTACTACAGCTGATGAAAGCAATGTAACCGTTTTAACTGATAAAACTGATTATTTTTCAAAAGTTCAAACCATGCTGTCTGATAATACATATGTAGAATTAGCTAACGATCCCACTGAATCTTATCAACGCAAAACTTTCACTATTATTAATAAGATAGAGAAATCCGTTGAAAACAGTAATATTGTCGCTAAATCTCTTAAAGTATAACATCCCATATTTCCTAAATTATACTGTATTCCAAAAATTCATAAACCTAATACACCTCTTCGTCCTGTAGTTTCCACTATTGGTTCTTCTCCATATTTCTTATCTAAATTTATTTCAAAAATCATTACTCAGGTTACTAGTAAATCAGAATATTTTATAAAAAATTCTTTTGAACTCGTAGAAAAATTAAAACAAATACGATAACTGTACCAAATAATTGCATTATAATTTCTTTAGATGATATTTTTTTATTTACTAACATTTCTAAAGATTTAGCTTTAAAAAGTATTAATCATAGGTGGTTAGAGATTAAAGATTTTACTGACATTTCCAAAGGTAACTTTTTAGAAATAGTTGATTCATGATTTGAAACATCTTATTTTGCTTCCAATGATAAATTGTATAAACAGATTTTTGGTACAGCAATGGGTTCTCCTTTATCTCCAGCTTTAGCTGAATTTGTTATGTAAGAACTAGAAAAATCTGTTATTAACTCTTTATCATTCGATTTAACGTTATATTTTCGTTATGTAAATGACATTTTACTGATTTTGCCTTCTGATAAGGTAGATTTTGTTTTACATAAATTTAATTCTTTTCATCATAGATTATAATTTACAGTAGAAAAAGAAAATAATAATTCATTGAGTTTTCTTGATGTAAATATTATCAGACAGAATGATAAATTAATTACTAATTGGTTTCATAAACCTACCTGGTCAGGTAGATACATAAATTTTCACTCGTACACACCTAAAAATTATAAAATTGCAACTATTATTTCATTAACAGATCGAGCTCTTTTACTTCCTGATAAAGTTTTCATTTATGATAACTTAAATTTAATAAAGAAAACTCTTATTCAAAATTCTTATCCAATAAATCTTATTGAATCAGTAATTAAAAATCGTATTAAATACTTACAAAATTCAAATGTCTCTAATAACATTAGACAAACTTTGAACCATAAATACATATCATTTCCTTATATTGAACCATTACACAATACTTTTAAACACATTTTCAAAAAACATAATTTAATTTTAGCCAGTAGATTCTGTGAATAATTTAAATTTAATTTTTTCGAATTTAAAAACCAAAATACCGAAATTATAACAACCTAACGTGGTTTATGAAATCAAATGTTCAAATTGTAATTCTGTTTATATAGGTGAAACAAGCCAAAATTTAAAAAAAAAAACGTTTAGACCAACATAAATATCATATTCAAAAAAATAATCAAAATCATTCAATGCTTGTAGAGCATTCATTAGTAAATAAAAAATTTAAATGACATATTCTGTAGTTTTCTGGACTCTTTAAACAGGATACCAGGATACAGATCTCTCAATTAAAAAAAAAAATTAGTTTTTAATTTAGTTCCAGTTACTTTTCCCTTTATTCAGGACAACTCGTATTTTAGTTTAAAATCATGTTACCTTTTCCTTTCTCTTGACAACTTGTTTATTTACTTTTTTTCACTCCTGACGAAGCTAAACATCTATAGCAAAACGTTGAGTGCTTTCCCTTCATAATTCTGTCCGTTTCGAGATTAAAAAAACTTTGTACTTATATACTTATGATACTGATTTTGTAAGTGTTAACAAAATGGCACAGTTGGAATTTTGGAAGTACCGTCACCGACGCGACATAATTCCACGGAAATTGTCTACCATGATTTATCTACTTCTGCTTAGCTTGCAGATAAAATTCCTTTTCGTCCTATGAAACATTTACAAAATTTACGATTTAACAAAGGGAATTCCATGCTGACAAATTATACCAAGTCGATTGAACTTGCTTGAAGAATACAACTAAAGCGAGTCATGTTACACGAAGCAATTAACGTACTTGCTTAAAATGAGTTTGGCAAGACACTGACTATTTTTATACGTTGATCTTTGAACTGGGACCCTTAACCCTTAGAATAATATGAAAAAGCACGATAAAGAAACCAAGAAACAATGTTTTTATCTCGCCGATTGTGGATGCTTCTTAGGTACACTTTCAAGAAAATTGAAATTGATTGAAAAAAAAAAATGAATTTAGAATTTTAAAAAAATTCATGACGTGTGATACACAAACTAAATTACATGCGAAATCGAAGAAGCATCTTTCTAGATGACGGGAGTTCGCTTCCGGGGCAACTGTCTTGTCGAATTCCCCTCAGATCAGCTACTTATTTATTTGATTTGAGTGACCTACTTTAGTCTACGTCAGTTTTGCATTAGGCGTAGGCAAGACCTTATGACTTATTCTATTTTTTCTAGTACCAAGGTTTGAACGTAATCAAGGTTCTCTTGCAAGAATCATAAGTCCTTATATAATTATTTCCTTTATGCTTCCTTGGAATAATACGAAAAAGAGATAAGAAAAGAGAAATTTGAAATTTTAAAGACACGTCCAGAAATCTACTATTCTACAACGTAAAACCGCACGTTAATTTTTTGTTGCAATAATTGGCTGGTTTATTCCACCAGACGTTAACGCAAATGTAGCCCCAACATTACAAGTAAATATTTTCCTTATTGCATATTATTTACAACAAGAAAGTAGCTGGTATTTACTAATTTCCGTTTCCGACGGCATTTTATTGTTTCCCGTTTGAACTGGTGGAAAATTACGGTCATAATGTGCAAAAATTGCGGTCAAACATTATAATGAAAATTAGGTGGCAATTGCCATAAACATATAATTCTCCAGGAACGACTAATGACATATTTTATAAGTAAATGCGTTGTTTCTTCTCTAAGCTTTATTTATTACGACGATTTTACTGTTGGCAACAACAAATTACGTATAACTGTACATCTTGTGATACGGATGCGATTGATGGCTGATTTGTTTACTGTTTTTACCCTGAGGTTAACTTATCTGTCAGTTGAAACGTGTATCGGTACAGAGACTTTGTGTTATATTCTAACTCAGCGATGCTCTCTGGTGCTTCGAAAGCGCTACCCCCGCTCTTAATTGTTTCGGGGAAACGAGAATTCATTCACAAAGAAACGCATGGCAAATAAATACATAATAAATACAGCGATCGCAGTTGTAACGTTTAGCATGATGGGGGTACACTTCCCCTCCAGAGAGCATCCCTGTTCTAACTGATAGATGCATTTAACCTTGGGATAAGGCAGTGAAGAAATTTGCAATGAAGCGAGTAGACGCTGCTATATAGGATGCTCACAGGAAACTCCTAGAATAGAGATATAAGAATCCAGATTCTTAGTATTATTATTTTTTATAATTCAGTGCACTTTAGTTAATTCGGAAATTTTATTAAATTAGAACTAGCTATCATAACTCATTGGAAAAAGTACAAAGCCCGTGCAGTATTATGCAACAAAAACATTCATCAAGCTTGCAATGTCTGTACCGAGAAATTAGATCAAGGGCATTAATATCGTCGAAACATTGGTGATAAAAGAAATAATCATGATTCCTCCAGGAGAACCTTGATCTGCGTTCGAACCTTGGTACTAGAGAAAATAGAATAAGTCATAAAGGTTTTTTTTTCTCAATACCAACGCCTAATGCCATACTGACAAATATTCAATTCAAAGAAATAGGAACCTAGATTTTCTGATCAGAAGGCGAGTTCGATAAGTTAGTTGCCGGAGTGCACGAACCCCCTGTCATCTAGAAAAGTGCCTTTTCAGTTCCGAATGTAATTTAATTTGAGTATCACGCGTCGTGAAGTTTTCTAAATTCCAAATTCTTTTATTTTCAATCACTCAATTTTCCTAATTTATTTTAATTTAAAAAAAAGTGTATCTAAGCGGCGAGTCTTAACAAAACAGCTTAAAATTTAGCATCTAACAAAGGTTTTTAGAAGTAAATTGATTTTTATTGATCTCTCTTTCTCTCGTCTATAGTTTCAATTTTATGTCAACTGTTAAATTTTAACTAGTTAATTAATTTAATAAATTCACATTTTATTTTGTTTGTAATCTTTTGTTATTATATTAAAATTTCTCTTATGTTTGAATATATTTTGTAATTTAAAGCTTTGAATTTTCATTTAAACTATAATAAGGAAGGACTATTAAGTAAACACAGAAAGAGATAAGGAGTACGCCGTTTTCGACAATTCCAAAAAATATATAAGTAGACGTCATTCGAGCCATTCATGGAAAACGATTTGGAAATCAATTTCTGGCTTTCCGTGCTAAAACCAGAGCGCTACTAACAAAAATTCAACATTGTACGAATTGTTGAAAGAATTGGGGACAAACGGGGAAGAAAAGTAAATAATTAATGTTTTATATTACCCTATTATTATGTACTTTGGCTCTTCATCCGAGGCCAACAAATTGCGAATTCACTAACTCACTGCGACGTACTCATTTCTACTAATCACTGACTAACTGCCCGAATGAGTAACAATAATAATTACGAACAATCGATTTACAAATTTTCCTTTTTAAACTATCCGTATAGAATGTGACAAACAGTCTCGTTGAAACATGATTAATGGGCGAGCGTTAATTGTTATGAATGGAATATGATCTGCTGGTGAAGCATTTCAAGTAAGGTCAACAACTTGAACTTCAATTGTCAGCATGGAAACCTTAAAGACCAAAAAGGACTTTGGTACGCAAGCAAAGTAAACGTCGGTAATTCATGTAGACAGTTTTCACAGCAATGAAGTCGGTGTGGCTCATCACATCCGTGCTTGCGAAATGCTAACTAAACAATATTGTCAGTCAACTTAAATCAAAAATAAGACGGGCGTTGAATTTTGCGCAAAACCAAAAGTAAGAAACGAATATAGAATGGAATTTTTCAAACGTGACAATATCTCATAATGCTTTAAGAATTCTGCAGTTCCCGGTAATGTGAACAAAAGAAAACTGCTTTTGTTTGTTATGTCACGAGAAAAACGCTTTAGCGCGGACAAATCTTGGCTATCTGGATTAAATTCCGTTAAACGTAAAGCCAAATTTGTTCAGCCAAACAAAAATTCAGAACGAGTTTAATATTTTATAACGCCTGTGTACAGGGTGAACACATTTTGCTGTTTCGTAAAGGTTAATTAATATTAAGAAAAAAAGCCGCTTTTGTTTATCATTTCGGGAGGAAAACGCAATGGTGCAAAAACATCTCGGCTATTTTGATTCATTCTGGAAATGTTTTTAACCAAGACCGAAGTATAAATCATCGCATGTCAATTGTTTTTTGGGGTTGAATTTTTTGATGTATAATACCAAAGTTAATATATGAGAAATTATCTCATACTCTTGGATTTACATGCATAAAGGCAAATGCCTGGTAGCGCTGGTGGGGGTGTTCGTGCGGTCTTTCGTGACGTCAGACTAGACTGTGGCGGTTTTGATTGGTCGCAATCCAGGGCGCATGCACAGTCGGTGCCGTTACCATAACAACGCAACTATTATGATGATTTTAAATGGAGCTTCAGCTTGGACTGAGATCCATAAGAAAAATGTCGAATCCGTCCGATTTTGCATAAGCCAACTTCCCATATACTAACTTTGGTATAATACAACTTTTTTTGTTTAATATCTACGCCGCGGGTCCTACATTAAAATGGCACGACGTCAATATGAACTAAAAAGCTGGTCCGGTTTTCTAAAAGCTTCACACCCTTTAATTTTTTTAGTGAGAAAATTTAGAATGGGATGACATTTAATGCCTATGTACAGGGTGCTGGGGGTTATCCCTAAGTTTTCTTTTTAATATGAGACACCTACCATGAAAATAAAAAAGTAACTTTTTAAAGTCTTTCTTTGACTTTTTGCTCGTGTTGAATAGAGTTAGGCTGAGTTATGTTGGGTTGGCTTGACCTTGAAATTCATTGGTTCGGATTTTACTTAGTCTTAATTTTCTTATTTTTAGGTTTTTAATTTTTATCTTATTAATTAATTTTTTTATTTGGGTTGAATGATAGAGCTACGTTAAATTTAATTGAATTGGGTTGACCTTGAGTTCGATTTCTCGTCGTTTTAATTGATATTTATTTTTTTTTTAACTTTTAATTCATTTTTTGCTTGTTTTCTTTTTCTCTTTTCATTTCTTTCTTTTTCTTCGTACTTAATGTGATCGTCATTTGTTTTTTAAGCTTGAAATTTAGAGATTTTTCGCGATCATCATATCTTTTTATCCACAATTTTTGTGTGTCAGTTTTTTCTCTCATCGTTACTGATATTGTTTGAAAATCGCGGTTTCAAATTAATTCGATTGCTGTCTGTTTTTTGAAATAATTTACTTTTCTTTCATGGACATTACTTACGATCGTCATTTATTTTTCTTCTTGTTACTGCGCGTTTTTCTTACCGTTTTTGCAAACGCACGTACAAACCGGTGGCAGCGGTGGGATTTTATCGCAGTATTAATTCTGTTTCTGTCCGTATTCCGAAACTATTTGTTTCCTTTTCTTTCATGACCAACAACCAACACGATCGTCGTTTATCTTTTTTGCTGGGCATTTTGTCTCTTAAAGCCCGGTGTTATAAACGCAAGCTAGGTTAGGTTTTACTCTACAGTTCAATGCCTTACTAACCATTGTTTTTATAATTGTTACTAAGGCATTAAACTGCGTAGTAAATTTATTTTACCGGACCTATGAGTTCAAATTCTTGATAAATTAATTTTTAAACCCCGTCCACACGTGCTCCACAGATATCTTTTTTGTTTACATTTTTATGAAGTTACCTTAAATTACAGATTTTATGGCAAAATTCAGAAAAATAAAAATGATTTTCTTCTTGGGTTTCCGGTTGTTAATTTTTATTGGCGACGTTTTGTCTTTCACATCTGTCTGTCTCCCTTCAATAGGCAGAGCATTCCGTTAATCAGCCGATCATGTGGTTAACATGTAACGACCATGCAGCGTTTACATTCGATGTTCAACAATAGCAATTGTTTCTACTCACCGGGGCTCTTCTGCCCCTTTCCCTTTCGATCGGCGAATCTAGCTAGTGCAGCTCCCCATTGAAGGAGGACTCACGGCGAAGGTATCTATAAATGTCGATCTTCGTACTTCGCAGGCATAAAGATAAGCCCTAAGTGAATAGTAGCATACCTTGCATCCTGAGCATATGCCCTCAGGATCATTGATGTTAGTGATTTCCACAGTGCCGAGCAATGGCCACAATCCGGTCAACGCCAAGTCATGACCGTTCCTGGGAAGCACAATGCCATCCACTAAACTGTGGTTATGACAATATCTACCTTTTGTTCAAGCTACTGGTGGATATATTTCAATGCCGTATGCAGACGGAGGTGATAATCTACCCTGCCGACATTCAGCGGATACATAACTATCCCCAGGTAACAGAATCTGGATAATCTACCCGGTCGACATTCGACGGATACAGAAATATCACTCATCAACAATCTTTATTGTGAACAAACTCTTTAATTTCATCTCACTGCATGTCATTAATACACGAATAATCCGATTTACGTGCGTCTTCCGTAAGATGCTTTCAGCCCCGTATACAGCCAGCAACAGCCTGCCCGATTGAACCTTTTTTTTCTATCTCATATTACTCAAGTGTGTTGCTGTTTTAGTTACCGCAGACAAAATATACAGGGAATTTATATTATTCGTACCATGGTTATTTAAACGCGAAATCTGTAGCTTGTAGTTGTTTAAACATCATGCACAACTACTAGACTAAACATTACCTACTTTGCATTTCGATTAATTTTATCTCATTGATGTGGTCAGTGCGTTATTAAAAATTCTCTCTTTCACGCATCTGTTCCGCTCTGTGTCCGTTAAATGTTCAACGAGGTTATTAGAATGTAAATGTGGAAATGTGGCGGCACGTGCGACTAATGTAAATTTATTACGTGTCCGTCAAATGCGGCGTGCGTTATTATTTATGTTGGGAGGTTGATTTTTTTGTTTTGTTTACTGGAAAACATAAAGAATTGCACATGTAATATGAAAAAAAAATTTGTGATTTAATGACATGTTATTGTGCAGTTTTATGATATGCCTGACGAAATTATTATTTTCAAATTTCACTCAGTCAATTTTAAACTAATGAAATCTGAAAAGTTTTATCATACAGGGCAAGAAAAAGCAAGAAAACATTGCGCCAAGCAGAATGGCGGGCGAACGATATGACATTTAGGTTTGATATTTGGTAGGATTTTAGAGAAGTTAGCTGATAACACTAAAGTCTGTTTCCGATTATTTTTGTAAAATTCTTAAATATTTTGAAAGGAAACTAACGCTTTATTAATTGCATATAAGCTGATATTAATAATATCGACTATGACAAATTCTCCAGTTAAAATGTATTTTAGAAACACAAAATATTCATTTTATTCCATATTTTTTTGTAAATTTTTCACTTCATACATATTTTTTTAGCAATTATCACAGTCGACTATATGGGGTATTAAAAAAAAACATTCTGTAGGGATATTTATATATTATATTATACATGCTGTACCAAATTGAGAAATCGCACGTCTTAAGAAATTTATCCAACACCTGTTCATTATGAAGTCATAATAATTCCGATTTTGAATATATTATGAGGTCTAAAAAACACTAGTGGAATTATTAACCAATAATTAAACTGTTATTCAAAATCGGCATTTTTATGCCTTCATAATAAACAGGTGTTGAATAAAACTACGTATTGCACTCGTGACTCAAGAAAAATCTCCTCTCGTGACTTACTTGCCTTATAAGACACTTGCAAAATAAATAGCCATAAACCTGTTTGTAAAAGTGCTCGTAATACTGCGGTCATTTAAAATAATTATTTACGTGCGAGGTAATTATAAAATTAAATATACTCACGCGAAGTTAAAAATTTCTAGCGTTTCTGTTTGTTCTGTACAGAAATCGCCAGAGTTAATTAAATATTTAATGGAAGAAATCTAATTACCAGAGATATTAAATTTAATGGCATTGTTCTCGTGTGTGCAAGGTTCGGAATGGCAATTTCTTCCTGCCAGTTTTTTCAAGAAATAATATCCACGAATGAAAATTACCAGAAATGGAATACTAATTTGTTAATATGTTAATATTTTCTTTTCTTTTTCCTATAGTTCTTGCTCTTGCTGAGAATTGCAGAAAAATATGAAACGAATCAAAACACTTTAGAAAACGAGCTAAAAATGTAATTACATTACATTGAATTATACATAACGTAATTACAATAATTTTTAGCTCGTTTTCTAAAGCGTTTTTATTTGTTTCATATCTTTCAACAGAAAGATAAAATGTAATTATATTTTTAGCTCGTATTCTAAAGTATTTTTATTTGTTTAATACCTTTCTGTTAATATTTTCGTTATACTAATAAGAGTGAAGGAAAGTGTTGAATTGTTTACTTTAAAAAATATCATTACTTCTGCATTCTTTATCAGAAATATAGAAGTTTCAGTTCGTTCGAAAGAAACATTTAAGTTAAATTGTACAAAATATTAAAAGCTCTATATCTCCTAGACTCTTTGACTAATATACTAAGTATTTTGTATTTCTAGAAGATAATTTTCTTTTCTTTTCAAAAATTTGAAAATATGCAGGCTGTTCCATACAAAAAAATCAGAAGTTCAGCTTATATCTCAAAAACTATGCATCTCAGAAAAATGTAACGAACAGTAATGGATTCTACATTAAATAGTGCCTTGAAGAAGATTTCACAGAAATCGAAAATTTTCATAAACAAATAAGTTATAAAAGTATTTAGAATTTTGAGAAACACCCCGTAACTACAAAATGGTTCAAGGTATCGAAATGCGGTTTTTACCATTAAATTGTTGTGAAAATGGAGCTCCAGATACTCAGGTCAGTTTTCGTTTAACTTACTAACTCATGTAAAAATAGGTGTTTCCCTTTAAAAGTGTCAAATTTGGCCCACCCTGTACACCGGGTCTCTTTTATATTAAATATTCACCAGAGGGAATAAGTTATCGATTCAATTAAATCTAAGAAAAACTGAGTGGCGCTGCTTTAAAAGTATTTAAAGCATAAGCGGTTAACTCTTGCTCTCGTAGAAGGTGATATTTATTGTTTTTGTTGTTTCTGACACTTCAGTTTACTAATAGTTGAATATATCGTGCTTTCTTCAATATAATTCTCGAATCAAGCTCATGTGATCAACAAAATTAGGCAATCAAACTCACACTTATATTCAGTGGAGTAGTAGAATTAATTTTTCAGAAGATATCAAACGTACAGTTTTAACTTATTATACGAGAATGTGTTATACAAGAATTCAAACACATAGTTTGTACAAAAAAATTGGATTTAAACTCCTAACCACAAAAAGTTTGTTTACAAACTATATACGTATTTCGTCAGCTATGCTGCCATCTTCAGTAAATGCCTAAATCCAATTTCTTTGTACTACAAACCACAGTCTCCAATACATTTTAACATACTTTGTCGGTACAAAATGCAGGATCTTTTCAGTTATGCTAACGTATGCAGTAATTCAAAAATACAAACTTGATAAATTCTGTCCAGGGCTGCCAGATTGGGCGAAATTCCGCCATTTCGGTTGCATATTAGACATGTCTGTCGTTTAAAAATCTTATTTGGCGCCTAGCGCCTGTTTTGGGCTACTTTGGTGGTTGTAATCTTCACATAAATGAAATGAAATGAATTTGAAAGTGGATTCGTCCTCATTTTTTAAATTTATTAAATCCTTGAAAAAAGAACCCTTTGCCAGCAATGAAATGAAATTTCAAGAACTAAAATTAGAAACTAATGTTGATCAGGCTAATGCATTTGCAAAATATTTCAAGTCTGTGTACAGACATTCGAAAGCTGATTATAATGTAAATACAAGTCAAGTTTCTTACCATGCAAATTTTAATTTCGGAATTATTTCTGAACAAGATGTCTTAGATTCTATTCTATCTATTAAAAGATTTAAACCAAAAAAATCCGTGGAGGCTGATAATATTCCTGCTTATATATTTAAAGGTTGTACAGAGATATTAGTTAAACCATTAACATTTATATTTAATCTATCTTTAAAAACATTAACTTTTCCTAACATCTGGAAATTAACAAAAGTGTGTCCAGTTTTAAAAAATGGGAATCCGTGTAACATTGCAAACTACAGGCCTATTGCGTTACTTTCGGTTCCTTGTAAAATATTCGAGCATATAATACACATACATATGTTTTCGCATGTTCTCCCTTATATTAGTTCATCTCAGTTTTATGGCTAAACGCTCAACGATTACGAATTTGTATAATTTTTCTCAGAATGTAATCGATTCTACAGCTAATAATTTGCAAACAGATGTAGTATACACTGATTTTCCTAAAGCCTGTGATGTTGTAGTCACGATATATTGTTAACTAAATTAAACATTTTGGGCTTCTCTAAAAATGCATTAACATTTCTCGTGTCCTACCTTAATGATAGGATACAATATGTAGTTTTTAGAGGCGCAGTTTCTGAATCATTCATAGCATTTTCGGGTGTGCCTCAAGGCTCTAATGTAGGACCATTGCTATTCTTATTAATGATAAATGATCTATCTTTAGCACTTAAAGATTGTGAAGCTGAGTTATTTGCAGATGATTTCAAAATATATAAATCTGTTTCGCCTGTTCGAGACTGCGTCATACTTCAACAGAATTTAGACAGGATCTATGAGTTGTCAATAAATAATAGGCTTTGTTTTAATATAAAGAAATGTGTTCTAGTAACGTACACAAGAAAAGTAGAGCCAATTCTTTTCTCATATATGCTGGGAAATCAGATTCTCAAAAGAACTGGTGAAATTAAAGATTTAGGAATTACATTTGATTCTAAACTTACATTTACCAAACATATTGAAAATTGTGTTAGTAAATCTTATGAGATGTTAGGATTCCTAATCAGGAATGCTCGTTCTTTTAAAAATATTGATGCTTTAATCTGTTTGTATAATACCTTTATAAGGTGCCATCTTGAATACGGTTCTACAATTTGGTCCTCATTTTATGCTTCACATAGAAATGATATTGAAAAAATACAAAAGAGTTTTTACGACTTCTGTATGTTAAAAAGCATGGGCCAGTTAAAACGCATGAAATATCCTACAACGTTTTACTTGAAGAATTTTGTGTAATAACTCTAGCGCAGAGACGTCAATTACTTTCTAATATATTTATATACAAACTTGTAAACAACTGTCTAGATTGTACTGCAATATTAAGCAAGTTACATTTTCATGTACCTATGTTTGATGCAAGACACAAACCCTTCTTTTCATTAAGCATTCAAAAAACAAATTATGCCATGAATTCTCCTCTGTATAGAATATGTGATTATTTTAATAAATTGAGATCTGTTGATGTCTTTTTCGATAATTTCAGCAAATGCAGAAAATATGTTTTGGAAAATCTGTCTGTCTATGCCTAATTATGCTTAATATTTACTCTGTTTGGAAATAATCGTTAATTTCATTGTTTTTTTTTGTTGCTATTTATATACATGGATTGACGCATATTTTTCTTTTATATACATTCATTTTTGTAACCTGTAATTGGCTATTGTTGGTTGCAATGACGAAATAAATAAATAAATAACGACACCTCACAAAATTTTACATTTTAGTATAATCCGTGTAATAAAAGTGTACCACCGACCAAAAATTTGAAACCGCAGAGTCGACGCAAAAAAATATACAGTACGACCAATAGTGACGTTTCGTGTTCGTTTAGTTTTTGTTCCCTTTCGTTTTTTGTCTTAAGGAATTAATGTTCTGCATTTTATTCGCAACTCGTTTGTTTTGTTTTGTTCTTTTGTTTCCTGCTAGTTTCTTAACTTGCAAAAGTTTTCGATGGAGAATAGCCATGTTTTCATTTATTCTTTTTACCGATAAAGTTCGGGTTCAAATCCCGAAAGTAACAGAATTTTTTGTGTCTTCCTGTTAGTGCTTTGTCCTTTACCATAATTTATTTTTTTGTTTATCCATTATTTTATTGTTTTTTTTTAATTATTTTTCGCGCATTCTTCTGTTTTTAATTGAATTGGTTTTCTCATTTTATTGACTTATTTTTTTGTTACCTTTTGTTTCATACGAGTTTGTTTTTACGTGCAGAAACTTCTATTTTCAGTTTCTTTGTCCATCTTAGTATTTCTGTTTTTTTGTTTGTTTTAATTCATTTTATGCTCTCGTCGTATTTCTGTTTTGTTTATTTTTGTCAAATTGACTTTCTGCATTTTGTTCGACTGACGCTTTTTAGTTGTATTTCATTTTCCTTTATATTTTTCGTTTGTTCTTTGTTCATCTTAGTCTTTGATTAACTTTTGTTTTTTTTTCCTGTTCTTTTCTTTTCATGCCATGGATTCTCTTTTGATTTTCTTATCTCACTGATTTTTGATCTTATTTCGCCTTTCGTTTCTTTTTTTTAACGTATTATTAACTGTTTTATAATTTAATTTTATTTTATATGACCTTTTTCTTTGATTCATCCGGAAAACTATCACTTTTTCGTTCAGCTTGACATTGTCGATTTTAATTTTTTTTTTTCTCTCTTCAAGCGACTGTTATTATTTCTTTCATCTGCCTTTTGTTTCTGATTTCTTTGCGGGTTATCTTATTTTTTTAATTTATTTATTTCGCATTTTACTGGCGCCTTTTCATAGTTCATCGTTTTTCATTTGCTTTGTATCTGACAGTTGTGATCTTCTCTGTCACAGTTGTGGTCTTCTTTTGATTTATGCACTGCATTTAGCTGTTTGTTTTTTTTTCATCGTATTATTGGCTTTTTTATAGTTTGCTTTTAATTTCTGACATTTTTTAATTCGTCTGGAAAAGTTCGCTTTTTCGTTCAGTTTGATACTGTCGATCTTCCTTTTTTTTCGCTTCATACTTCAGACGGTTACTATTTCATTAATTTACCTTTTGTTTCTGACTTTCCTTGCAGGTTAATTTGTTTTCTTTTTTTAATTTACTTATTTCGCATTTTGTTGGTGCTTTTTCGTAATTCGTCGTTTTTTCATTTGTTTTGTGTCCACTACACTTGTGAACTTCTTTTGCTTTATACGTTGCGTTTCGTCGTCCGCTTCTTTTCTTCATCGAATGATTGACTTTTTTACAGTTTACTTTTATTTTCTATAAACTTTTTGATACGTCCGGAAAACTGTAGCTTTTTCGTTCAGCTCGGCATTATCCATCTTCTTTTGTTTTGTGTTTTTTCTCGCTTCAGGAGACTATTACTGTTTCCTCTATTTAACTTTTATTTCTGATTTCTTTGCAGGTTAATTTGTTTTTTTTTTAAATTTATTCTGCTTTTTCTTATTCAAAATCGGCGAAGTTTTATTGTTTTTGTGTTTTTTGTCTTATCTTATTATTTGTATACCTTTGTTCTTTGCTTGAATTTTCTTTTTTTTGTCCTTATTTTTAGCCGAAAGAGGAAACACCTTGACAACTGTCATATTAATTACATTTGTGTGAACAATTAACGATTCGTTTTTGTTTTTTTTTTCTTTATCACCACACTTTTATGTGCTCTTATATTCAATAAATAAACACACGAAGAGAATAAAATAAACGGTTTATTGATTATGCTTACAGGGGTGTCTACAATGCCGATTGTAAACGCTGTGTGCACTGGCCATACTGTATCGCTAATGTGCTCATTCCGTTGGTTGGTTGGTGCTACCCTGTAGCGTACCAATAGCTAACTACCTAACACTACCCTCTAACGAGTCACTAGTTAACTACATTTTTTTACCTGTGGTGTTTGCCCAACGGGGTCCTAAGTCATAACATACAAATTTCTAATCTGAAAAATTTTTTAAATGATATTGTCTTATATTGCTTTATTATTACAGATTTTTTTTCGTTTATATCTGCTAATATTTCAAGTAATGTAATAAGCAGGTACAATTAAATAATACTCCTATTTTTTCTTCTACAATCAAACATTGTTTTGTTACCGAATACTTCCAGCGAAAACTTGATTTCCGTCACTAGTGAGGAAAAATCTCATAACGTTAACTTTCGTCACTAGAGACGAAAGTTAATCCTACTAATTTTCGCCTCTGTCTAATTGCCTGCGGTCGTTGCATCGCGGCATTATTAAATGTCAGTTTATGCTGTGTTCGTCGTAGCTTTATCATCATTTCTGATTCAGAAAGTGATTTAGATCTTCCCAATACCCCACCAGAAATAGTAAATCGGGTGGTAGAAAAAGTATAACTCGTCGAAATCATTTTCTTAAGTTCGCGAACATTACCAAACTCGGTTTCGCCTCGCCTGTTTTCTCACTTAAAAATGTTACTTTCATCACTCGTTGAACAATATACCGTGCCTTCAATTGAATTCCTCATTAAAGTATAATACTGATCATAACATCAAAAAAAACACAACATTAAAGTTTAAAGTAGATGCTCAAAGTGCTCTCCTTCAGCTTGAATACATAAGCGTACTCTGCGTTTCATGTTTTCAAACCCGTTTGCTAAGTGTTCGGGGGTTATGTTAGCACACAAATCTGTAATGCCCGCACGAAGTTCTTCGATTGTGTAACGCATAGTTCTAAAAACTGTGTTTTTCATGTGCGGATAAATGAAGTAATCCATAATTGTGAGATCAGGAGACCTTGCAGGAAAATTCACAATCTGATTATCGAAAAACTGCTGCAGGAAAGTCATTGTTTGATGAGCTGTGTGGGCAGTAGCATTGTCTTGCTGAAAAAAATCCCTTCTGTAAGTTCATCATCATGTAGTTGATTAATGAAAGGTTCTAATAACTCATTTCGGTATCTTTCAGCAGTTACTGAGTCGTTAAAAAATATTGGTCCGATGGTACGCCTTTTTGAAACTGCTAGCCAAACACCAATTTTTAATGGATGTAATGGAGTTTCCACAAATTCATGGGGATTTTCTGCTAACCATATTCTCATATTCTGTTTATTTAAACACCCTGAGAGATGAAACCAGGCCTCGTCAGAAACGAAACTCTTGTCAAGAATGTCGTCGTTGTTTAAGTTATCAAGAAACCACTGACAATATTCTGTTCTGTGAAAATCTACTGGCCTGAGTTCGTGGACTGCTTGAATCTAATATGGATAAAGCTTTAAGTCTTTTTTTAAGAATAGTGTGACATGTTTCCACTGATAGCTGAACTTCTTTTCGTTTCGCAATAGATTTCTTGGGAGAGTGTTCCATTCGATCCCGAACATCTTCAATGCAGGCTGCAGTCCTTTTCTTAGCTGCTCCGCTCCCTGTTTTGCGACCAAGTGATCCTGTTTCACGAAATTTAAGAACACAAGTATGGATATGTTTAACTAGCTGTTCATAAGTAATAGCAAAATTAGGAAACTGCTGTCGAAACTTCTGTACACTGATTAATTGAATAAACTAACTGTCCATTTTCTATTCTACCGGTTTGAAAATAACTTTCAACAATAAATATTTTCTGCTGTAATTCTAATATTTTGAATTAATTGAAAATACAAAGTGTCAATTTGTCATTTGTTTAATTAAATAATTGAACAGCTATCAGTGCTGCAAATCTTAGGAGAAAAAAACATGAAATTATAGCCCACTTTAATGAGGAATACAATTGAAGGCACGGTATTATTTTACATTTCGGAGATTGATGTAATTGGGCTACTTTTTGTAAAACGTTTGGCTGAATTTGTTTTTAAATTATGTCACCGAAAGATTGGCGCAAGATACAAGACTTACTGCTTTATACCGTTTTCTACTGCACCGACTGCCTTAGAGCACTCTGAGAGTATCTCCGTCCTCCTGTTATTGCAAGAGGTTACTTTCCATATACTCTGAGAGCTCCGTAACTCAAATGATTTAATTTAATTTTGCCCCTCCCTAAAAGAAATCCTAGCTACGCCCATGAACTGACCACTACTGTTTGCTACTAACTGCACGGAGAGAGGTATTCTGTTAACATTTCTGTAATAACTTGATGTGTTCGTAGCTGTTATGAATCATGTGTAACGACCACCACGTATACATACACTGATGATTTCTTAAAAAATAAATAATGTATATCATATTTGCCCTCCCTAATATGATAAGAAGATATAAGAGAAAGGCGTAGTCAGTTTCGAAGTCATTCTTTGGAATTATGTAAGTCAGTGGAGTCGGGGCACCGGGTTAATATAGTGGCGGAGTTAAAGAGATAACGCGACTAAGGAGAGGTTCTGCATTATTCACGACGTATTCGGGCTCGGCGGATCAGGCCCGGTCCGACGCCACCGGATTTCGTTCCAGACGCGAATCCAGAGAGCTTTTTCTTGGTGACAGTTATGTAAATCTGTTGACTTATTACTGTTTTTAGATTTGTATGAGTTCGAGTGATCTCTCTCGCTTATTATTCTTGCATTTCGTGGTGGCTCGCGCGCACCATTTGATTGAGATTTATGGACCGTATTTATTACTGACAAATTCCGAACAACTATCGGCTTCTCTTGCTTTTGCTGCATGACCTTATTTAAAATGAACTCCTTCTCGAAATTAACGCACCATTACAAAAATCATTGCATTTTTGCAACCATTATTCAATAACAGTTTATCTTAATATAAAAGCTGACAAGTAGATAACATTACAGCAATACAACGATTCATGTACACCAATATAATCTTTAATTTTCATGAATTAATCTTTCAGATATAACAATTAAAAAAAGAAACAATTTTGTTGAACAGCATAAACAAAGAAAAACTGAATGCCATAAAAAATATTAACAGGTAGCACCACCTGTAGTTCTGATGACTGTCTAAATTCGTCTTGGTAAGCTGCTTATTAAATCATGGATAGTTTCTTGGGAAATGTTATCCAATTCTGCAAGAGCCAGATGTTCTCGTCCATGAAGACTTCTGGGACTGAGTACATGACACCTCACTGTTTTTGTTTTTAGAACATCCCATAAGTACTCGATGGGGTTCAAGTCTGGACTGCGAGGTGGCCAGTCCAATACTTGAAATTGATCTCGTTTAAGTAATTCAACAGATTTCCTGCAACGTGCGATCGACCGTTATCCTGAATGGAAGTGAAGTTGTTGCCTGTAAATGACGCAAAAGGCAATGCATGTCATAGTCCAGAATAATGTTCTTCAGGTAAAACTAAGCTTTCATTGAGCTTTGCTGAATGGGAAGTAAGTCTGTACGGGCGTCGAAACAGATTCCTCACCAGAACTTGCTTGACCTACCAAAGGGTTCCATTGCTGAGATATTGCAAGCAGCAAATTCTTCGCCGCCCTTGTTTCCGACCATCTGGTAACTTTAACCTCACTTTTGTTTCAACGGTAAACAAGACTCGCTTCCAATCGTCTATGACCAATGTTCGTACTCACTCGCAAATCTTAATCTGGCCGTTCTATATCCTGTGACGGGCAGCGCACAGTGGAGCAAAACGCACTTTTTCGTGCCAAAAATCGATAACTTCAAAAGAAATTGCTTCATGAAATTGAAATTTGGTATAAAAGACAAGAAATATACGAAAAATAGAATTAAGGAGCAAACATACTATAAAGTTGATGTATAGGGCGTTGCAAGAAATCTTCTTGTATTAATTTCATTAGATTTGATTAGATCAAGTATAAAAGTTCTTGGATATCACTTTTACGTAATTTAAATAAAAATTTAAACAAACAAGGAGCAAAAAAAATATAATTCTGATAATTTCAAATAGATCAATTTGATCATTAGATCTAGGAAAACCGATAATATTTAATTTTAAAATAAATCAGATTCTCTTCCTCCGAAATATATTTTTACATGTATCACAATTTTAGTTTTGGACAATTATCATTATCATTCATAAATCATCAATAAAGGATTCTATTAATTGAATACAAATTATTATTTCATAGATTAGTAATTTTATACATAAAAATTATATTTTTAGAACAAAACAATATAGGGAATTTAAGTTTTGCTCTTTACGGGAGGAAGTAAGGTACGCCACTATTTGCCTTTTTTCCAACACCCTGTATATATGACATTCTAAAAACCTTTTCCTTGATGGAGTTGGAGGTATAGTTCAAAACGTTGATTAACAAAAAACAAAATACATTACAAAATACGCCATTCGATTTAAGAAGTATAATGTGAGGATGAATTAAATCATAAATTTATTACCTCTATAATTTATTTGTTTGTGAATTTGTTAAAAATGGAAACGAAAACATCAATAAAAAGGATGCTGGTATCATTACGCGCGTTGATGAAGAGAACATCAGTAAAACTTATTTAAATAAGTTTAAACTAAAAAGACAAATTTGGAAAATTTCAAAATAATTAAAAAAGCGTTTATTTTTCTTCATCTTCAATGAAAAGTGTTCAACAACATTTTTTTGTAATTGGGAAATTTGTTTTTCCACTTTCAGCAAATACAGTAGATTAACAGCCATTTTTAATTTTTAATTCCGGTATTTTGAGAATAATAGTTATTAATTAATATTATTTAACAACTTTTTCAATGAAAGGATAGTTTACAAGTACTAAACAAACTGCGAAACTGTTTGTGATGTTTGCCAAAAATGTTTGTACAACATGGCCAGGTCATCTCAATTTGAAGTGTAATTAAAATCACCTAAATTTGAGCAACTTGAATACATAATAACAAGAAAAGGTGCAGCTAAATTTTAAGTAAAACAGTTCTTAGACATTTATTCCTTATGTAAACATAAAATTTAAGGTGCCCGGAAATGCCGATAATAACCAAAATCTACATATTTGTTGATCTGCATGCAAAAGAGATCCCTCAATGTAAAGTCTTGTACTTAAAATGAGAATGAAATATATTTCTACTTATACCATTCCTATAATCTACTGTAAGTAAAATATTTTTAAAAAGAACTATTAAATTTGTCAAAGTTCTTCACGCAGATGATATTTTAAAGGTAACAAAAACAGGTTAAAAAGTGTCATTTAATACCTTGGCATGTCATATCTTTTTAAACGGCTAAAAATCATAGAAAACAAATTCGTATTGGCTTAAATTACATTTTTTTTAAATAAATTGGAATATTAAGTATGCGACTACAAACGTTATGTTAACATATTATACAATTGATGAAAAGTACTTTTGGTACGATTTATCTCCTAATGTCCCACTGTGCAGCGGTGCAATTGCAGGCCTTCTATTGGCTAGCTCTGATTCTCTTAGAGCATTCTCCTAACAGTTACAGTTGATATCTTAATATTTCTGGCTCTTACAAATCAATTACTAAGCTTCCAACTCGTATATCTCTTGTTTCTTGAAACCTGTTGCCGAAGAAAACGCTCATTCTTTAAACTTGTAGACCTCTTCCTACCCTGTCCACGTCTTCTTGCGTATGCTCCAGTTTCTTTGTATCTTCTAATCATTTGACTAACTGATGAATGGTCAACACCCAACAAATTAGCTACATATCGCATACTTCGTCCTTCGTTTAACAAAGTTGACGCACTTGTGCAACTCTCAGTAGTTAAATGTCGTTGTCGATTCATGTTTTTGGGATGCAAGCATATAAACTGATATTCTGTTTAACATTCACTAGTTTCCAAAATTTATTACGCGAGGAAAACAAGAATTACTTATGTTAAACTTTAAATTTAAACTCAATAGCATCTTGAGCTAACAACCTCATCTAACGAATAGTCAGTTTGTTGGATTAAGGCCCGATCTTTCCAGCTTTAGATAAATTTATCTGCTAGATAAGATCCTAGGAAACAATTATCGACATAATGGTATCCAAGGTTATTACCTAGCAGATAACTTTATCGAGAGGTGGAAAGACCGGGCCTAACAAGAAGTTACAATTGTCAAAATTTATTTATTTTGAGGTAAGTCACCTATGATTTAGTTTAAAACATCAGTAACTTGGCCAATTAAAAAAATGACACCAAAAAAGTAAGTGATGCGTTGATTTTGAACAGGTGTTTATCTATCCGCAGTTGTGTTTTATTTTTATTTTATCTTTTTTTAATTTTCCAATTTTTCAGCTTATTGAATATTTATTTGTACATTCAGAATTTGAAAAAATTGACCGAGTATTACTTACTCAGAAACTTCCTGGTGCCCTTATTCGATAGGCAACTTATACAGAACGCTGCGTTTTGAAACGCAACATAGGAAATCCCATGTTAATTTAAAAGTGCTCGAATATTTGCTTCCCTAATTATTTTACAACAAAATTTCATTTAGGTTTTTTAAAATGCTTTTCAAGATGAATCTGTCTGTGACGTTTGAGAATTTTTTATTCGCTCAGTTTAAAGATATTTGAAAAAGATCAGTAAGGAAATTTAATTTATACCAATTTATCAGCACACCTTGATCAGTCAATGTTAAAATAAATGAGGGAAAAAGTTTTTTCTATCAATCTTTCTCAAAAATGACTAGACTTATTAATTATCTGTCCAGTTTTCACTACCGTTGTTCAAGGTTGTGCTGTTACAGAATTGTCTTTTAAATATCTTAAATTCAGCGTATGAAAAATTCTCAAACTTCACAGATTCACCTTAATGAGTACTTTAAAAAAACCTAAATGGAATTTTGCTGTACAATAATTGCGGAAGCCAATATTCGAGAACCTTTATATTAACATAAGATTTCCTATGTTGCGTTTCAAAATGCAGCACCCTGTATACCCCGATATTTTTTCGGAATCATTTTAACGGGTCTACGATATTTTTTTAGATAGTCGAATGTAACAAATTGGCTGTGACATGCCAACGTCGACCCAGATGGGTGACGTTAAATCATTATAATCAGTAATGTTACGTGTTTAAAGCGGTGGTTTATGAACGTTCTCAAAAGATGACAAAGTGGATCACGTAAATAACAAGAGTTATTCAGTGAAATATAGTTCAGGCAAATTCAAATAGAACATAGAACGTTTATAGAAATGAGTTGCTTATAGCGAAAGCTAGTCCTATTCCAGGCGCGTATGGACGTCCTACAAAACAAAATGAATTTTGTAAAATCCGTAGTGTTTTATGGATATGATTTTTATGGTATGGAAACCGCTTTTCAGGAAGCAACCTGTATATTAATTTATATTTTCGTCGGATTTTACTACGATAAAAAACAGTTTTTTTTACCATCGTATTCATTGCTGGAATAAATAAATTCGTGAAACATAAAATGATTTCATGTTTTGTGTTAACTCGATAATTTCGCATTCATTTTAAAATACTCCAGCCATATAATAGCCTAAAATTTTCGATGCATCGACACACCTTTGTAATTTTAAATAAATCATATCATTCGAAGGTCTTATTTTGAGGTAGGATTGCATCATCTTTTGTAAACGTTTGCTGGCGCATTTCATCTGTTTCGTGAGAGCCGATTGAAATTATTATTCCACGCGGTCAGAGTCATAAAATTTCCCCCGTTGCACAGTGGGGCAACGGACCTTCAAATTTGGTATGTAATCAAAACATGAAATAATTTATTTAGGTTTGTTACTAATATTTTCTAATAAATATGTCAACATCCCACACATTTAAAAAAGACATTTGATGATCGTCTGCGTTAGTATCAAGTGAGCTAAGAAATCGCATTCAGTTGTCTACAATGACTAGGTGCATTTTACGCACATAACACATGATTCAGTTTTGTGCAGTGCTTGACTATATTTTCTGAATTATTTTTTATTTTATGGCGGAACCCATGAGTTCAAGTATTCAGTCATACTTTAGGCTTTAGAAACTTGCAAGAAAATACATACAGATTTATAAAAGTACTATAAACTAAAGTGTATGCTAAAATGTTAAATATTCAAAATTTTATCGAACGCTTTAACAATGTTCCGAGGTCGTCCGAGCTCAAAGTTAATATATGAGAAGTTATCTCATAAGCTTGGATTTACATGCATAAAGCCGAATGTCGGGTCGCGCTGGTGGGGGTGTCCGTGCGGTCTCTCCTGACGTCAGACGTCAGACTGTTTCGATTTCGATTGGTCGCGGTCCACGGCGCATGCACAGTCGGTGCCGTTACCATAACAACGCAACTATTATGATGATTTTAAATGGAGCTTCAGCTTGGACGAGTGACCCATACGAAAAATGTCGAGTCCATCCGATATTGCATGAGGCAACTTCCCATTGGTCACTTTAGTCCGAGTTTTACTTTTCGTTGAATTCAGATTAATATTGGTTATATAATCGATAATCATTTCCATTTTATCCACATATTTGTTCTTTTTTTCGTTTCTCGAATTCTTCGAAATCACTGAGAAAGACACTCTTACTTTTGCTCAGGGAAAAGAATTTGGGCCACTTGTTCTGCGAACAATACGAAAATTTAGTATTTGAACTGTATTAACCCCGCCCACAACAATCTCTGCCAAATGAAAACGCTCGCATTGCACTCCTTCCTCTCCTACTCATCAATAACAATTCGATGTATCGAAGATTCATATTCTGAACATGGATAACTTTGGTAAAATTTAGATAATTTTCTTTTTATTATTATTTCTGAATTTTATATTATATTGAGAGTATTTAGTAAATTATTTGTACCATTTTTTAATACTTACAGCTCTTCTAAAAGAAAATATTTAATTTACAAAATTAGTTCTAAGAGCTTCTGGTTTAATGCCAACTTTGAAAATTTTTTGCCCTACTGTGCGTCGTCTATTTTTTTATTGAATTGTATTTATTAAGTCTATGTGAATTACGGTTTATTGCAAGTTAATGTTTCGACTGAAAAGTTAATTCGGTTTCACTCTTAACAGAAGTCATCTTTTGTCCGATGAAATATGTAAAAAAGTTTTTAAAAAAACTGTAAAACGAACACTGTAATCAGTAATTAAAAATCGTTTTAAATACTTACAAAATTTAAATGTAAATAATAATGTAATACAAATTTCAAATATCACTACCTTTATATTGAACCATTACACAATACATTTAAACACATTTTCAAAAAAACATAATTTAATTTTAGCCAGCAAATCTATAAATAATTTAAATCTTATTTTCTCGAACTTAAAAAACTAAAACTCGTAAACTAAGACAACCTAATGTTTTTGTTTTTTTATTAAATCAGTAATCATAATTTTCATTTTGACAAGACTGATCTTTTATATTGTGAATCTAATATTTTCAAAAGACGTATCATAGAAATATGTAAAATTAAAATGTCAACGAATTCTATTAATAAACGTACTGATTTTGCCAATTTAAATGACATATTTTGTAGTTTTAAAATTTTAAAATTAATTTAGTTCCAACGTATTTATTTTTACCTTTATGTTTCTCTAGATAACTTGTATTTTGGCTTAAAATCATGTAGCCTTTTCGTTTCTCTTGACAACTTGTTTATATATAATTTTTTCACTCCTGACGAAGCTATCAAGCGATAGCGAAACGTACAGCGATTTTACGGTGTCTGTTTTAAAGTTTTTTAAAAAACTCACTCTTAACTTTTGACGGTACTGGTTGTTCTTTACGGCATGTTGGTTCCTGCTGAGGTCACGATGTTTTCGATTCGTGCAAATCCTTCCTTCGTCCATCTAGGGGCACGGCTAGTTTGACTTTATTAACTCGTACCGTGTCGGGAACCAGTCGGCCATTGAGCGATGTCTCTAACGCCTGGTGCTATTGTTTGTGCGGGGCGTTGCCCCATTTTTCCGTGTCGTGGCCGTTGTTCTGAAGGTCGGTTCACATTTTCGTTACTCTTGAGGAAATTCGAGTGAGGGTATCCTCGTCATACGGCGCTTCGTCGGTGCTGACTTGGCACACGTGGAACAATAAGCTCCTTAAGAGCTTATCTCAAGCCTCGTTCGTAAAGATAGGGACAGGCTTTTAATTTTGGTTTGGGCACAAGTTTTGCGTTGAGCTTAGACTCCTTATTTTGGTATGTATTTCGGTGACTGGGGACTTAAAATTTTGCACGATTTTTTGTCAAGTAGCCTACTTTTGTCGATATTTTAGTTTTGACAACCACAACTCTTTTAAATTTGACACTAATGATACAACACTAAAAAGTCATCTGTTTTCTCAGATTGTCGGTTATATTTTAACTATAACAGAAAAGTAAGGTAAGTATTATGGCAAGTTTAGTTTAGTTTATACTTGATTTTTTTTGTTCGATTTTATATCCAAGTTTTTCTCGAATGAAACTAGCTTCTCGAATGGAAAATCGAATAGTGTAAATATTACGTTTGAGCTACTCGAAACTAAAAATCGAATGCAAAATCGAATAATGTAAACTAGCCTTTAGAACGCAAGTAACAGGAAAAAAAAACAAACATAAGCAAAACCTTTTTCTACTTCAGAAAGTATGTGATTTGGAATTTTAAACATTTCAACTTTAAAATTTGGAATCTGCCATTCAAAATGATTAAATAATTTTGACAAGTCATTAAGAAGCTTATTTACGAATCGTGCGAAATTTTAAGGTCGCAAGAATACCTCTGCGACGATCCAGTTGGGGAAGTAGACTCGTACCGGCTTCCTGGTAGCAGCCTCGAGTCGAAATTATTGGTGTTGGCATCTGCATACCTCAAAGGGTATGCATAGTGAACCAGGGGTATGGAAATCCCTGTGACTGACTAATCAGGTGGGACGTTCCGATTATTACCGCTACGGCCTTTCAACGACTTTTACTGTATTTACATGGTACCGCTGTTTTAGGCACTTCACGCCAAATGTTGTACATATTTGTATTTAACGTTGTTTTGGGCGCGTCACGCCAAATATTCTATTCGTATTTAACGAAGGCCTTGTGCGCTTCACGCCCCAAATATATTTAGATTCATGTTTTGTCTTTTGTGAAACTAGTGACGGAATGGCCGATGGTCGTTTTGAAATACTTGAAGGTCATTTTTGTTGTTTGTCATTTTAAGATCTTGGCAAATTTCACAGTTTGATTCGATATTTTAAGGCGCGCACATATTTGGTGGCGTTAAGCCCGCCACTTACTTAACTGTTAATTTGTCTTTTGTTGACATTAGGTATTGTTGCATAAGTTGAGTCTGTGTTTACTGTTCAGATTCAGAGAAGCAAGACCTGTATTAAACGCTATTTTTGATCATCACGGATTTGAAGTCGACTCTTGTTCGGTGAAAATTGTAAGAAAATAGTTTTTAAACTTTAAACGGACGCTATCAAAATTGGAAAGAGCACTCAATCAATCGATAGTGACACTTTAAGTGGTCTTTCCAATTTTAATAGAGTCCGTTTAAAGTTTAAAAACTATTTTCCTAGTACGGATTTGGTTAATTCAGAGTTTGTAGTTTCAATGATATTTATCGTGTAACGAATAGATTCGAATGTTTCCCGTCCATACCATGCATTTTTTTTTTATAAGTATACATAGCAACCGTGTATACTTTTACTTTTTTTTTTTATAAAAGCATACACCCTTGCTATGTATACATATAAAACAATGTCCTGGTATATGATGACTTCATTTAAACAACTCGGTTATCATACGTTCATGCATTCGTGTATGTTAAAATATTGATTTCTTCTAGGTTCCATTTCACGTTACATAATTTAATTTTTAATAAATTAAAGTGCTACGGAATTCAATTTGACTCAGGTCCCACATTTTTAAATATGTAGGTAGTAATAATATTTCATATTTTTAATTCATACAAATTGAAGACGGTTCTCATGAAAATCAACGTACGTAATACGCCCTCGTTTTTTTAGAAAATATTTAATGACTTTTTTTTGTAAAACGATTGATTTTAAAACAAAATCGACATTCTGTCTATCTAAATTCTGAACAATGTTGTACGTATACAAGAAGTAATGTATGCCATTCCTAAGTGTCAGTGCTTTCATACGAGTTAAATAATTCATGTCTGTATTCGGTACGGCCAGATTAAACGATTTATCACGTCTTGGACTCGTTTTTATGATGATACTTTCGACGTTATTTTTCAGTGAGTTATTAACTTATTATTAGTTAAGAATAAATATAATATTTAGTTCTTACAAGAAAGTATAAGTGAAATAAGTGCAGAAATTTAAACCTATAATACATCACTATAAATAGAAACGATTGAACTTGCATGTCCTTAACAGAAGTTTCACACATTTCGAGAAAATCGTAGTTGAAAATCGGACAAGAAATAATCGTACGTCTATGTCTTTGAGGTAGGTCAAGAAAAGAAAATTTTGATGGGACAAAATCAGAAGTGCAATCGGGCCGAATGAAGTCGAGAGGCCAATGAAAGCGTTGTTTTTAACGTCGCAGTAAGTCGTATTACAGCTGAGCGAAGGAATTTGCTTCATTTTTTATGATTATGACACACAATTTATTGCTCCATATTCATATTCTTTGAGATCAACAGTTTAGTTTATAAAAAGTGATTGAAGGAGTTAAAGCTAAATATGATTACTATCTGCACAGTATTATTACTTATTAAAATTCCGCAATTGACGAACGGCGAGGGAACAGCATTTCAGAGGAGTGCATTCGTAATGCCGTCAGTATTTGCGATAATTCTGACATACACACAAACACAAGAATCACTTTTTCGCCGAGCTCGTTTGTGTGCCGCTAATGATGGACGCCACTTCGAACAATTGTTATAAACATTTCTAAATGTCAAATAGTGAACGTTTGTTTGAATGTGATCCTCTACAGAGATTATATTCGATGAGCGTGTCTTGCGTATTAGTCATTCCCGCGATGTTTACTGTCTACGATCAGAGCAGCAAGTTCGGTAATTTTTTTTTTGTTATTTCATGAGCGTTGAATAAGGGATGGATAAAGGATTTTTTTTTGTATTTTTTTTTCGTGTTGCTTGTGCTGTCGGCGTACCGTGGTTAAACATTTTGAACTTATTTTGCAAACGCCTGTATACCACAAATTTTTATCAACTGTTGCAATGAAATTCAAAGCGTATGTTTTAGCTAGACTGAACAATAAATTAACCAGCGGATTTCAAAATACCTTAGCAGTATATTATAAAATTAAATAAGTTTCAGTTACATTCGTACGTTTTAAAGCGATGGATATGTAAATTTAGAACGTTACGCAGTAATTTGAGTATTAAATGTGACAGGAAAGAAAGCGGGCCCATTTTCATACGAATAGGAAATCAAGAGCTGCAAGATCGATAAAACGTAAATTTTATTCAAGAGGGGAAATTGTATTTGTAAATCGAAAATGCTTGAATAAAGATTCCGCTGCGTGTATTGGTATATATATATTGTGCGTATATTGAATTGAATACTTGAGGAAAATGAAAACATATTTTATTCATTTGAGCCCCGCAATAAATCGGTAAAGCGAATTCTTTCCGAGCAAATGCATTATTTATTGATATATGCGAAACCATCTGAATATCAGGTTTCCTTATTTAAAGGTTTCGAATTACCGGGGCCACTTCAAATGAAATTGAAAAATGTACCCGGGAAATATATAAGAAGGCTTATCAATATACTTCAGACCATTACCTTAAAGCCCCCGAATCTGTATATCAGTTTCTTTCCTTTATTTTTCCGCCATCAGTTCTTCCCTGTTGAGGATGATATGAAAATCTTATAACTTACTATGTATACGAACGTACACATAACAATACGAACATTTTTGAAATACTCAGTCAGGAAATGTATACCTCTATCATCATTCAACATAATCATAATCAAGTATACAACTGAAGTTGGTTTTTGTCCGATGGACTCTTTAAACAGGATATAGATCTGTCAATTAAAAAAAAATAGTTTTAATTTAGTTCTAGTTACTTTTTCCTTTATTCTGGACAACTCGTATTTTAGTTTAAAATCATGTTACCTATTCGTTTCTCTTGAAGGCTTGTTTCTCTTGACAACTTGTTTATTTACTTTTTTTTGACTCCTGACGAAGCTATAAATCTATAGTGAAACGTTGAGTGCGTTCGAGATTAAAAAAAATCTTTGTACTTACAAATATACAGCGTGGAAACTAAGTAGCGGATAAAATGCATAACTCCGTTAATATTTGTAATAAAGCAAAAATCTAAAAGGGGTATAGCGATTCAAATTACAGCGCATAAGAAGAAGTATTTTTGAGATATTTTCATGATTTTTTTTAAGTTATGACGTCATCAAGATTTTTTTTAAATGACAACCTATATTTTTTATTTTTTATTTCGGTGGGTTTTTTTAACCTACTTTCAACAGTATAAAATTTTGAATCGATTACATAACAAAAAATTCAAGAAAAACGGCCATAAAAGTTTAATTGTAAAGTTGAAGAAATTAACAGAATATCTAGTTAGCTAGGTGTAAAACAAACAAAATTTGTTTGATTGACAAGAACTTGTAAATACCTATCACAATAAAGTGAGTATTTTTATTCCCTGTGGATAGTAGGAGTTACACTAATTATTAAAAACCTTTTACCAAAATGGTGTTGCTGACTGAAAAACAAAGAATTGAAGTTCTAATGATGATTGGATATGGCGATCGAATTAGAACTCATCAAGAGGTGTGTCGACTTTTTATAGACAAATATCCTGATCAGCAAATAAGTCAATCCACAGTCAGCAGAATAGAAAATAAATTTCGAAATTACGGTATTGTGAAAGACCTTCCAAAAACTGGCCACCGTAAGACAAAATTAATTGACCATGTGCAGCTTGATATTTTACTAGAAATAGAAAATAATCCGCATTCGACTAGTCGAGACATTGCTTTAGAGCACAACCTGAGCCATACCTCGGTACTGAAACTTTTAAAAATGCAAAAGTTTCATAAAGTAAAATTAGTCCATGAGTTAGCAGAAACTGACTATGATCATAGACAAGAATTTTGTGAAGAAATGTTGGAAATTTGCAATCGTGATCCAATGTTCTCGCAGCGTATAATTTTTTCTGATGAGGCAAGTTTTACTTTACATGGAACTGTTAACAGACATAATTGTCGATATTGGTCTAGGGAAAATCCCCACTGAATGCAAGAAGCTCATACTCAACATCCCCAGAAGCTCAACGTATGGACAGGAATTGTCGGTGACAGAATTTTAGGTCCATTCTTTATCGAAGGTAATTTAACTGGTGAGAAATATCTACACTTCTTACAATTCGAATTAGTACCTGCATTGGCGATATTATTTCCTAATGAAAATGACTGTGACGTACCAAACAATAACATTTGGATGCAACACGACGGTGCTCCGCCACACTACGCAGTTGATGTGCGACGTTATTTGGACGAGATGTTCCCAGGTAGATGGATAGGAAGAAGAGGTCCAATGGAACGGCCAGCTAGATCCCCTGATCTAACGCCATTAGACTTTTTTCTATGGGGGTACTTAAAAAGCAAGGTGTATAAAAATAGACCTAACAACTTAGACGATCTTAAAGAAAGAATTCGACAGGAGTGTAGGTTAATAACACCTCAAACTATTCAAAATGTAATAAATGAATTTTATGAGCGTCTTGGGTATTGTCAGTTGGTGCATGGTCGTCAGTTTGAACATTTATTGTGATTCCAATGACTGTCGAAATCAAATTTTGTTTATTTACACCTTAATTTTGTTTCGTTTTAAACCTAGCTAACTAGATGTTCTGTTTATTTCTTCAACTTTACAATTAAACTTTTATGGCCGTTTTTCTTGAATTTTTTGTTATGTAATCGATCCAAAATTTTATACTGTTGAAAGCAGGTTAAAGAATCCCACCGAAATAAAAAATAAAAAATATAGGTTGTCATTTAAAAAAAGTCTTGATGACGTCATAACTTAAAAAAAATTCATGAAAATATCTCAAAATATACTTTTTCTTATGCGCTGTAATTTGAATCGCTATACCCCTTTTAGATTTTTGCTTTATTACAAATATTAACGGAGTTATGGATTTTATCCGTTACTTAGTTTCCACGCGTATAACAATAATAACGGTAGAAGTATATTAAAAATAAACCATACAAAGAAATTAACAGGAAAAGAAAGTAGAAATATATGTACACAGGGTGATTCAGAATAAGTATTCGACCCGTATTCACTTAGGTCATGCAAGTGCGAAATTGCAAGAAATAAATCTTCCAGAGGCATTTCAAAAATCAACGTCTGTTTCGTTCTAGTCTACGCGAGTTCTTTGCTCTTGTGACGCAGTATATCTATACTAGTACCCATCAACCAATTTATATCTGAATCTTTTATCTGCATTTTATCTCAAAAACCATGAATATTAGACCCCCTGTGGATACAGACTTTTTGTTTTCTTTTTGTGTATACTACCTGTGGTTGACGAGTCGGACACTTATTTTGAATCATCCTGTATAAATTTGAACAAACAAAAAGATGTGCCTATGTATAATTTACTTCAAAGTTCTTACTATGGAATTGACTAGGTGGAGGGATTATCAAATTTTGCGGAAGTTTGCACATTCTTAAGTCCGTTTTATGAAGTTGAAGCAACCCGGATTGCGGTGTCAGTGGCAATATCGTTGTTTAATGAGGGGAACACTAATGAAGCTGCGGTCGGGCCAATTAGCCAATGTGCAATCTTCACTTGTATTTCCGACCCTAATTGTCCTTAGGCCTCTATGCGACTCGCCTTATTTAAAAACTTTAAATTAGATGAGACGCGCCAGAAACTCGTTTGCAACGTCTGAGAACGACGACGAGGAGAACTTAATGTGTCAGATTGCACGCGTATCTTATCTTCGATATCTTTCTTAAGCAGGGTAGGTTTTTCTAGTTTATTATCAAACCTGGTGACATTCCAGACGGACGTGTTATTCTTAACCTAAATTATTTTATAGTGTTTTCAATAAATTGATGCTTTAACGGACATTGAAAGTATTCCCATCTTGTTTTAACATAACATAATAATAAAAATGAAAGAACGTATTGTACAACAGTCAACTGAAAACAAACGTTCACTATTAGACATTTACAAATGTTTATAACAATTGTTCGACGTAGCCTCCGTCATTAGCGACACACAAATGAGCTCGGCGAAAAAGTGATCCTTGTGTTCGTGTGCATGTCAAGATTATCGCAAATATTGTCGACGAAATTATGAATACACTGCTCTGAAATGCTGTTCTCTCGCCGTTTGTCAATTGCGGCATTTTAATAAGTAATAATATTATGTATGTAGTAATTATATTTAGCTTTAATTCGTTCAATCACTTTTCACAAACTAAACTGTTGATCGCAAGAATACGGAGCAATGAATTTTATGTCATAATCATAAAAAATTAAACAAATTGTTTCGTTCAGCTGTAATACGACTTATTGCGACGTTAAAAACAACGCTTTTATTGGCCTCGCGACTTCGGCAAAGATCACTGCTCAATTGCACTTATGTTTTTCGATCCAATAACATTTCTTTTTCTTGACCGCTCTCAAAGACATAGACGTACGATTATTTCTTGCCCGATTTTCAACTGCGATTTTCTCCAAATGTGTAAAACTTTTATTAAGGATATGTGAGTTCAATCGTTCCCATTTGTAGTGATGTATTACAGGTTTGAATTTCTGCACTTATTTCACACACACACGGTAGTTTTGAAGAACTTTCAGGCCCAGTTTTTCAATCTCTAGTAAAATTATAAGTAAAGCTAACTTGCAACCTTCAAGTAACTTGTAAGTTGACAGTAAACGCGTTTTTCAATGTATAACTTGGTAGCAGTTCCGAAACTACTAGTTTTGGAATTTTGTTTAAAAGTTGGTTATACTGCAGAAAGCAATGTCCATACTTTTATGGATTATATTTTTGTCCACGTGCTGTACATAGGTGGCGTAAAGCGTTTTGCCAATTTTTCTCTAGAAGAAGAGCAAATACTAATTGCGCTACAATACAAAAACATCATTGAGTGTAAAAAAATGGGACTTTAACTTGGCAACAAAAAGAGGCCGCGTGGAAAAAATTCAGTGTCAATTTAATTCACAGAATAACTCGTAAAAAATCTAAAAGATAAATACCAAAATTTAAAAAAAAAAAAACAAAGCAAAAGTTTTCATTGAATGTTCCATCAATGAGGCGCACTGGTGGTGGACCAGATGAAACAGTGCCAGTTCCTGATGTGGAAACTGCTTTAAAGGCAATCATCAAATCACTGGTTTGAGCAGTAGCTTTGACAATGATTCAGATATTATTAAAGGTAAGTGTTTCAAATTTTTCAAAGTTCTTGTGTTTTTTTTTATACCACACTATTTATATTAGCTGTTTTATGTAGATCCTACAATAATGATTGTTCCTCCACCGCCTCAAACTTTGCAAGAAAATATTAAGGACCTTCCTGGCATATCGGTGATTTTAGTAAGAAAATAAGTTGTTATATTCATTACATAATTGATCGTCCTCTACGATAAACTTCACGGGCTTCATATGCTCCAACATTATTAACAAAATCGATGGCAGCTTCAATTTCATTATTTATTGGAGGAAGATTTTCTCTATCTTCACAAGTTAAGTTATGCAATACTGCAGTTGCTACAATTATAGCTTGTGATGTATCCAATTTTAAACGCAGTCCCAAAGCCAGTGCCGGAAATCTGCGTTTCCAAATCCCATAAGAACGTTCCACCACATTCCTTGTCCTGATGAGCGAGTCATTCAATAATGCTTCAGCTTCATTGTTGGTATTTCGTAATGGAGTGATAAGGTATGGTTTAATTGGATATCCGCTATCACCCAAAATAATATTATTACCAAACTCTCTCTGTTCAAATTTTTGACATACGGATGAATTTCTAAAAATATGGGAATCATGAGACGATCCTGGCCACCTAGCTACAATATCCCGTATTTTGAGTTTGCATCTGCAATTGTTTGGACATTTAAGGAAAAAAATTGTTTCCTGTTCCTAAACAATTTGGCATTTTCTCCAGCAGGTGATTGTATTTTCACATGGCTGCAATCTATGACTCCAATGCATAGAGGAAATCTGGCAATATTATAAAATTGTTGTCTGACTATATCTAATTCTTCTCCATATGGCATGTATATGTAACGGGGTCTCAAGGAAGCCAACGCTTCACTCACTCTTTTAATTGTTTTACTAGCTTGGATTTATTAACACCACAAAAATCCCCTGCGATACTTAAGAAAGACCCTGTAGCGTAATACCGTAATGTCAGGCGAAGCTGATTTTCAGGTGTCATGTAATCATTTCTGTAAAATTATATGCTAATTATTAGTGTGTATGTGTATCTTTTCACAAACCTTTTAGTAGGATGTGCAATCTCTTGTTCAATTTCAGCAAAAATATTTTCTACACTGCGTTTCGACAACCGAAATCGTGCTAAAAAATCGACTTCCTCCCACTTTTCAAAATTATTAGGACGGGACCTACAAATTATTAAAATATAAATCAGTTTTTTGTCTTTTTTATATCAGAATACCTAATAGTTTTTGGTCTTCGCACTTCCTAGTCACTACTGTAAGCATTAACATCATCTAAATACATTTTCAGTTACAGGTTCTCGCAAACTAACACTTTACTGTAGATTTTTCTACTAGTAAATTTTATTGGCATTTAACTAACACTTTGATCAACTACCGCCAATTGAAAAACGCAATTGTACATTGTGACGATTTCGTCACCTGTTAAAATAATTTTAGTATTAACCGTAGTATTTAAGTTAATTTTAAGTAACAAGGTTCCAGTTGAGATTTCCTTTCTTCCCTCCAACACTTCGACTCACACATGTTCTCTTTTGGTGTTCTTTTACCGAGGCCACTTTCCAATACTTTTGTGAATTTTCTACCCCTTTCGTATTAGGCCACTTCCAAAGCACCTATTCAATATTGAATATGTTAAAACGCCGAAAACCGGTCCTTATCAGTTCTTGCGACCCCGAGCTCTGGCAGCTTTTTCGTTGCTGATGCACCGATCGCCTCGTCAAGCGAATTCGTTCTCGTGGTTAAAATATACAAAAATCTAAGTAATTTTCTTTTTCAATTTTATTCCATATTCTTTGCTTTTCATTAATTTTCTACAGAACCAATATATTTCAAAGGCCCAAGACTTTAAATAGGCCCAAAACCCTTTAAAGTTATTCTTGAACCACCGCTACAATCAGGAAGCCACCACGTGCTTCGTCCAGAAAATTCCATATTTTTCTTGGATTCTTGACCAGGAATGACAAGTACCAGTTGATGGTCTTCCAATCTCTTCAAGACCGTTTTGTCACAAGCGATGACCCACGTCACCGTCCAATAGCCAAGAGCGATTACTGCCGTGAGTCTTTTTTATCCTACTCTTTCTTTCTCGTCGGCCCTAAAAGAAACTGTCCTCATCTGGAACTAAAAAGAGAAAGTGTAGATTTGTTAATTAGTAGTAGATTTAGTCTTACCTACGTAACCATCATCATCATCTCATCCATCTAAAAAAAAAGAAGCACTTTACGTAAAATTTTGTTAATTTTTGTGCCACAAGTTTTAAATTTAATGAGTGCTACTTACCTTATTTTTAATTGCTGCCCAAATCTTGGCCTAGCTTACCGACTGGCCTAAAACGCACAGCTTAGCCTCCGCAGTACTTTCCACGAGCCATCCACTGATTCTTGACTTGATAAAACCAAAATTGGGGCAGCACGCAACACCACAAAAAGGGGAATAAATAGCAAAGCAAACCGAAGAAGTGGTTAGGCACGTGACAACATTTTACTTTCAATTTACTACCAACTTGTAATTAACTATCAATTGAAAAACCGGGCTTCAGATGACTCAATTACTTAAAAGATACTCCTAATATACAGAATATCTCAAAACGTCTGTTTTTAAATGAAACTGTCAGTTAATCGTTACTTAAGAGATTATTTCTCCAAATCTGAAATTTTTTGCCCAAGAATGAAAAACTGACCTATCACAAGCGACCGCAGTCCCTTTGTTCTGAAACCTCTGCTTGGTTTATCACTTGTTTCAGCTATTTATTCCGATAAAAGCAATAAACCGCAAACAAACTTTTTATTTACGTTTAGAAGAACTCGGTCAAGGTCTTATTGTATACGAATATGAATCCGACTTGCGGACGTCGGCATGTTTATTTGTATTTTTAACATGCGGTAAGTAAGAACGTTTGTTTGTAATAGACAATAACAATTCTGTCAAAAACGAGTACCTAATCTTCGTTAGATTCTTGCTGAAGTAATTAAACGTCTTCGTACGCTAATTTTGTAACTGCGTTGAAAATGCTTGGAATTATGTTTTAATTATCGCATTAATAGCTGCAGAATAAGTATTGCAAGAGCAGAAACTATTCCTATTGTAAAAACGGAAAGCAAGAATTGGAGTATGATACGATAAAAAATTTAAATAAATTAGATTGCCTGTAAACACAATAATCTATGGGTTCAAAATAAGTGATTGAATAACTTCGCTAGCTTTCAACCGAACTATTTTATTAATTGTTTACATTCCAACACAAAACACATGTTTTTATAAGGATAATATTGAATCTTCTGCGTCGGCTTAAACCATAAACCAAAGCCCTCGTCTAGTGCAGACGTTTATTTCGTCGTTTATTCGAAGTTTTAATAAAGAAACAAATTTATTTTTGCTGTACAAATACAATAAACTTTAGTAATCAACATTGTAAGTTGGCAATTTACAAATTAATGTGATGTAAAAATTTCTAATTTTTCGATTGCTTTTAGGTTGAATTTTTTAAATTTAACTGTTTAAGTACGGATTAGCACAAAACGAATCATCAATTAATGCAACACGTACAGAATATTTTAAAATATTAAGAACTTGCCTAGTTACAAAATTTATCTGCTTTAAAATTCATAAAAAAACACGACCTTGACCTGCTTTAAGTACAATATCTGTGCATTAGGTTATGGTCTGCATTTTTATGACTTTTTATGACCTCGAACGTCGGAGAATAGTTAAAAACCAAGCTCCGCCGGAACATTTAAGCTGCATTCAGCGGCCCTCAAACAATTTCTATGAAAAAATAAAATACTTTTTATCTGTGTTATTATTGCTATCTGACCAATAGTTGTATAACAAATTTTACCTCTTTTCTTGACCACTATTTGTGGTTTCAAGTAAAGACGTAGGTTTAGAGACACGCTGTATAAAAAATACTTTTCAGAAATAAGAAATAAGTAGTTAAGCTACGCACACATTAGCGTCTCGAAACTGAAATGATTTTTTAAATCTCTCAACCGAACTCGCAACTTTAACTTGTATACTTAAGAAATAAACGTGCAGATATAATATAGGGTTCGATAAGATGGTTGCTCGTAAATGTCACGTTTCGCAAACAATGGATTCGCAGGCTGATGACTGCTACCGTGTTCGTTCGTTCGTTCGATGTTGCGCAGGCAAATGTCCGGGTCGTAAGCAAACACGCCGAATGGCTTAATTATTTAAACAAACCGCCATGAAAACAATCGAACGCGTGTAATCACTCCATAGCGTATTTATGGGATGTAGTGCGGTCCTGCATCCCCTAAGTGGTGCTTATTCGGAGTATTCGGTACTGGAGAGTCAGATTGTTATAAATTGGGAGATTAAATTAAATTACATGTAGGTACTAAAGGCCAAAAAAAAAAAAAGGTTCGGTCTCTGTATTTCACACTGAATAAAAAAAAGCAAGAGATGAATATCAAAACAATTATACTACGTAGATACAGGTGCGTGTAGAAACTTGAGCACAAACGGGAAACTTTTTTATTATTAATTTCCCAGAAAAATTTATTCTTCACGAAAGCTCCTGCATCTTTCCAAACTCAAAATCCAAGTATCAAAATTTGAATACCTCTTATCGTATACTGGGGACATCAAAATATTTGAAATCGAAATAAGAGTAAAGTACCTTTATTTTCCAAGATACGCGGAAATATTATTTGCAAAAGTTATATAGAATTATAATGAGATCTCAAATATGAAACCGTGACCACCTACGAGGTTTTCGACCCCGAACTGACCCTATCAGATTCATCGAACCTTTTAAGTTTTCAAGTGTTCGTCAACCCAGCTGGGAACTTTTGAACTAGACCACTGAGACTTGAAGAATCAAACTCTTATGGTACGTACAATAAAGAACTTAAGCTTTAATGAAACACATAAGTTTAGATATATTTATCATGTATGGTAGGTAGGGTCAAAAAATAAAATAGAAATTTGCGAAGTTGAACGAAATGGTTTAGATGAATCAACTTTTAACATCCGGCGGATGCAGGTGAACCTGCATGTTCATTTTTATTTATTTAAATTAAAAAATAAATATCGTATATGTATGTATGTATATCAAAATGATAATAATATTCGTAAACATCCTAAATATTATTCAAAACTTGTTACGACAGTGAATGCGGGAGGGTTAAAACGCGGAATATTTTACCGTCGGCGACTTTTTTAAGATAAGCTGGCAGTTCATATGGCAATAATTTAGTTTCAACGAAGAACACTTGTCACAAGTTCGACATGACGACTCCACAACGCTCCTATATACGTTTGCTCTTCCGCCCAATTCTGTAATTCCTGGTGAAATTCCTCTCGTGAAGTATTTTCATCGAGATAATAAAATGCTCTGTCATGAAATAATTTTAATAGAAGACGGAGGGAGCTGTTGATTGAAAGCGACACGATACGTGCTCATGACGACAGAGTAAGAAACTTAAGCGTAATTATCAATTAAAATTAATTATACGTTTATTACGTCCAGCTGTCTCAGGATATGATGTTTCCAAATTAATTCACACTGTAAAACGTAAGAGAATAAAGAATGTTTAAAACACCTCCTTATGATAACACTGAAATACCCTTCGAAATAATCCTAAATTCTTGACAGTAACGATCACTGTTCCAATTGTTCTCATTTTTTAACTGCACTGTTTTATTTATTTATTTTTCATTGCAATGCTAACGAAACGCTAAGATTTATATAATCTCTTCGTTGCGTATTAGGAAATTAAAAAAAAAATGTTATATACACCATGTCCGAAAAGCATGGTATGTATTATATGTAGTGTAACGCGCCGACACGTCACTGATTTTGTTGTTAAACGGAACAACCAATTACAACCACAAACTGTCTCAACACAATAGAAAAAAAATTACTCTAAATGACACGTAATTCAGAAACCGTCAAAATTTAACTTCTGACTCGTAAATAGGCTATATGTTTTATCTACTTCAAAAAAATTCGTGATCGTCTAATTAAATTTGTAGGACCTTACCTGTGATGTAACTCAAGACTCGTTGTTGGTGCGGTCGCGCAATAAATTTGAGAGATTTAAGGAACTAAGTACGTTAAAATAAAAATGCGAGATATTAAATTTACTTTGCTTCGTTTATTGAGAAAAAACGAGGGGAAAAAACTCCGTTACCAGCCCCCACTAGGAATCTGGTAAATGAGCGTAAAAACCCCCGTGAATTGATACGTCACTACAGCGATTACCAAATATAGAAGCAATACAGTAAGACTCAGCTAACAGATTTCAATCTCGAATATAGTTGCGATATAACTTAACCAACATTTCTGGTGGAATCAAGTTCGCTCAGCACATTAATTTTCACGGGACTTTGTCCTCGATTTGATTGCCAATCAAAATAATGTCCCTATTGAGCTCTGTTTAGGTACAGTGATTGCCACTTAAGATCGTACTCTAAAACAACACTCTGACCAAATCAACCAATGTACAGCGTGACACGTGAGTCTACAGTGTACCTTTAATTATGTGAATTAATTTCCTAATTAGTTAGATGTTAGGGGAAAGTGGTTGATACGAGATGCGGTTCTTAGTGATCTATTTGCAGAGGTATACACAGTGATCGCTTTTAGTTTTTCACGGATGTCCCCTTGGGACCCCCCCCCCCCTAAAGCTAGGTTAATTAATACTTCTGGCCAGGAATTTTGTCTACTCGAAACCAGGTATAGGGGTTGAGGTACAGTGACTCTCGGATATTTTCGCCCTGTATATTTTCGTCGCCTAAAGCTGTTACCCACTTGGGGGACCCGATTGACCGCTGATAATGACCGTTCACTATGGGTGCTTAAGTCCAGTGGTCGCAAAGTCAATCCTCTATATTCTCCCGCAATATATCTCAGCTACTAAACCCCAACTGGTAAAACCCACGGGTTTGGAGAAATGCTCGTTTCTTGAGTTGAGCGCTTAATTTCGTTTCAGTATCTATGGCCTCGGAATTTGTAAGAAATTCGTACTGGAAATTAACTTGGCCTTGATTTCTGGTGATAAATTAGTGCTAGCCACACTTAATTAGTCGGCAGATATAACTTGCCTTTCGACCAGGGATTCAAACTGGGACAACTCTCGTAATCACTCAGATCCCAGTTGTGAGCGAGGTCACTAAATGATACGAGGGTTTCCAAAGGTGACAGAAACACTTCTATAATTAGTACACTAGACTGGAGATTTCAGTAGATTAGTGGTAAAGTTAACTACTTTGGTTGATCAAGTCGCAGAATGCGTACTCCGACGAACCTGGTGACATACACTGATTTAAACTTAAATATGACAATTCAACAATTAAAAATTTATAAGGCAAAGTTGGGAACGTCCACCAACTGTGTGTTTAATTATGTAAATTCAAACTGACTCGAATGCGAACTCGATTATTGAATTTCAGAGTTCTCTGTCTCCAATTATGACTCGATTAAAAGGGTTTGGAATCAATTAAAACCACCAAAAATGCGGCGATGCAATAATGATTATATGACCTTTTACCTAACTGTCCAAGTCCGAGTAATTTGCGCACCTCTCACTCTGTTTTAAAACCACTCGCGTCGAGCCCGTGTGCGAAAGCAAAAATTTATTAAAATGCCTTTCAAACACTTGAAGCTACACCCGTAATGGTGACCGAAAACACGATTATGAAACACAACATACTTAAGACAAACTGCTAAATTCAAAATTGCAACTCGGCGTTGGGTATTCAACCGGTCTTTTCAGATGACAAAATCTGACTCCCCTAATTAAAATAACTTTTCCCTTTTCCACCCTCGTTAGTGAGCCCCACCCGATTTTCGAAAAGAGCTTGACAACACCCCCGACCAATCGATACCGTTTTCGAAAAGTTACTGTCCACTCCTCCTTTTAGAAAACACCCCAGTAATAAATTTACACGCATAACCCACCGTAAATGTCCCATCTCGATGTCTGTTTCTTTTCTTTTAAAATTTTGAACATGCACAAGTGACTGATTTATTGTTTCCTTTGCGAAAGTTAACATTCGTTCTAAAGTCATCGCCTTCCAAAAGCAACCCGACCCCACACAATGATTTTGAAAATCATCTCATCTTACATAACCGGCCCTTATCCTATTAAAGCATGACTGACACTCCTTCACCAAAATGAAACAAAACGAATACATTTTAAAATCTTGGCAATACCCTGCTGTTACTGAAGTGTTTTGTACTTAAAATTTATTGTCTCTTGTAAACCTGCAACGACCCGTCTCAACCGTTTCCGGCGTTACTAGAAATTCTACGAAAAACAATATTTGTCTGTTATTTGTAATTTGTTCCACAATCGAAAATTAATCACGATTTGTTTATAAGCAAATCCGCGGACGTTTCAGTATACAGCGTGTCTCTAAATCTATGTCCTTAATTGAAACCACAAATACCGGTCGAGAAAAGAAGCAAAATTTGTTATATAACTGTTGGTTAGGTAGCAATAATAACTCAGATAGAAATTATTTTACTTTTTCATAGAAATTGTTTGAGGGTCTCTGAATGCAACTTAAATGTTACGGCGAAGCTTAGTTTTCAACTATTCTTCGACGTTCGAGGCCATAAAAAGTCATAAAAACGTAGACCATGACCTAATGCTCAGATACTGTACTTAAGGCAGGTCTAGTATGGTGTTTTTTTTGTTAATTTTAAACGCAGATAAATTTTGTAACTAGGTAATTTCTTAAGATTTTAAAATATTATGTGCGTGTTGCATTAATTGATGATAAGTTTTGTGCTAAACCGTACTTTAACAGTTAAATTTAAAAAATTCAATCTAAAGGCGATCGAAAAAGTGGACATTTTTACATCATATTAATTTGTAAATTGCCAAGAATCAACTTTCAATGTTGATCACTAAAGTTTATTGTATTTGTACAGCAAAAATAAATTTGTCTTTATTAAAACTACGACAAAGATGAAATAAACTCTGCACTAGGCGAGAGTTTCTTATGTCTTTATTGGTTTAAACTTACGCAGAAATTCAGGTTCAATATTATCCTTATAAAAACATATGTTTTGTGTAAATCATATTTCGACAATTAATTTCTTATGTAATGAGGAACTTACAGTTTCATTTAAAGACACAGGTTTTGAGACACACTGTATACGTATATTTCTGTAAAGAAGCTATTCGAATTAAATAATGAAAAAAACAGAATATTTAAAAAGGAAATATATTTTAAAAAATACTTCGTGTAAAACGAAACAAGTATGACGATAGTTCATGCAAATGTTGAAGTAACGAATTTATCAACCAAAATGAACAAAACAACAACAAAAACTAACAATAATTATGTTTTTGACAATTAAAATAGTTAAAAAAAAATTACGTTGAATTAATGTACGTTAGAGAGAGGAAAGGGGGGTGATCAATTATCTGTTTAGTCAGCGCAAGCAGTCGTTAATTCTTTTTAATTTTCCTAAGCAGCAGTTTTGTTCTCAGCTAAATCAAAGTAGAATGTGAAATAGTTTCTTCTAATAATCCAAATTTTGAAAACAATATAATATAAAAATAAATATAAAATTAGAACATAAAAATTTAAGAAAAAATGTTACGAAATGAGCATTTCAAGAATTGTAAATCTTCATTTATTTCGCGAAAATCAAACATAGAGTCTATATTAAACTTTAAATTTTATTCGGTTTATTTGTTTGGCAAGGAATTTCGGACGTTAATGACTTACTTTCCTTTTATTTTATCGCCTATTGCATCAACTACCTTGAATTTGTTTAGTGTAATTGCAAATACTGGTCCAGCAGCCGCTGGTAACACAAGAATTAACAATTGCAGATATTCTCCTTATATTTCAGGTCCTTCAACAATTTTTTTTATTTTTCTTGTAATACATTGCATTACAAAATTTATTATTATGAAAGTTCATATTAATTATTTTTTGTGCCAACAGTAACTTACCGTGCTTCTAAAAGCAAGTCGGTCGTTCCCTCCGAGACTGTGGTGTGAAGTAGAGCTACGTAACTGTGCTCACTCAGTGGAGATTGTCAGTGGAAATATCGTGGGGGATTCAGAAGGTGTTACGATTAATGGCGCCAACTCACGAATAGATATGTTAATACACGGCCAGGAAAGTGTATCCCTGTACGTTCCTTGAAGGTACAATTCCCAAGCACCCGCTTCTCCATTGGTAAGTGTACCCCCAAATTAAATTCAAGATCGGAACGTCGATGAGATGGCCGCAACGACTCGAAAACGGGAACAGTTTGAACTTTTTCCTTCAGCAAATTTCGCGAGGAGAACGTATCGTTTCTCGAAGTTCAGAACAGCAATCACGGGGTTAAGCTAAGCGGTGATCACCCTGCACCGAATCAGCCGGTAAAAATCTACCCGGGACTACGTACTAGAAAGAAGAAAACGTGTGAAACTAACGACCGTGAGCGGTAAACGCATGTGGAAAACTACCAAATAGCGACATGAAGAATTAACATGATGTTTACCTTGCTAAAGCACAGCAAACCAGAAGTAGAATCGCACCTCTCTCAAAATTTGAAATTCAGAACAACACCAGCGGGGTTAAGGTAAGCGGTGATCACCCGGCACCGAATCGGCCGGTAAAAATCTGCCCGTGACTACTTGCTAGAAGGAAAAAAATATGTGCAACTAACGACCGTGAACGGTAAACGCACCTGGAAAACAACCAAGTGGAGAATCAACATGGTGCTTACCTTGCTAAAGTACAGCAAGCTAGAAGTAGAATTGTTACAACTCGAATATTTGGAAAATTTATTTTTTTCAAAATTATTATTATTGAAAAGGTTTCTAAGTAGTTCAAAAATTATTTGTTATGGAAGTTGTGTCAAAATGTAAACTGGGGGGCAATTTCATCATTTCAAAAGGGAAACTGTTTCATTTGTTACAATAATATAACGTTACCAATATGGGTCATTTTGCAATTAGAACATAACATAATTTCTAAGCATGTTTATTCGACTTGTAATACGTAAGTGTGCGGAGTAGGGATTAGAAGATGTTAAATACGGTTGTAAAGGTGGTTATAGACCGTTAGTGATAGAGTGATAGTCAGTCAAGATTGTACAGCTAGTAGTAGTTAGTGTAGGGTAATACAATGTGTAAGCATTTTTAAGTCTTATTTTTAATATATTCGTTTTATAATAACACATTTCTCAATTCTTGCTTCCTGTGCACAAGAACTCACGTTTCAGTTTCTTATATATTTCCCTCGTCTGCCAGGTTTGCTCGGCCAACGTAGATTCGGAGGCAGATAAATTACGTGTTAAAAACGCGTACTTTCGGGAAATTAATTAAGAATCCTGCCTAAGCAAATAGTCACTTGCTGGTTATTTGTTTACTGTTGGCACGGTGTACACGCGTGTATGCCGACACGTAACAGAATCGCATCTCCCTCAAAATTCGAAATCACGGGTTTAAACTAGAGCGGCGATCACCCTGCACCGAATCGGCCAGTAAAAATCTGCCCGGGACTACTTGCTAGAAGGAAGAAAATGTGTGAAACTAGCGACTGTGAGCGGTAAACGCATGTGGAAAACAATCAAGTAGCAAAATGGAGAACCAACACGGTACACAAGTACAGCAAGCCAGAAGTAGAATCGTACGTTCTTCAAAACCGATCAAACGGTCTCAAAACCTGCTCGGACTGCAACAATGAAATGGCTGAAATTCGACCAAGAAAAGCCTACCCGACCGGAATTTTTTATCAACTCTTGTTATGAAAAATGAAATTTAGACAGCTTGTATTTACTTCACCATACGTTTCTTGATGTTATTTACTATGAATTCCATTACGAAAGTGAAATACAAAAATGAAAAACTTCTGCTCTTGTGTAAAAACAATTTGTTTTGTTTGTAAGCAGAGTTTTAAGTCATCGTTTCATTCACACTCCTCTTAACGTCAGTATCTAGAGCAATAATTCATTTTTCAGTGAAGCTAAGTCGTACGTTTTTTTGAATTTCATAGCAAGAGTTGATAAAACATTTAAAAAATCATTCTGTTCAACATTTGCTTTAAGTATTTCTAAGTCTGAGGTGCAATATATTTGACTTGTATTGGCCAATTCATACAAGGTTTTCCACTTAATACGGCAACATGGTAAGGTTTTTGATAGTAATTACTCCAATTACCGGGTACAGTTCTAGATGAGCTACGAGCTTCGACGATACAAAATGGCTGATTGGTTGATACTGAATGTGCCGATTGATACTGACTGTGCTGATTGTTGAACATTGTGCATATTTGTAAATCTACGTTGCCAACCCTTTCGTGGACTTTCTCCCTAAATCGTGATCGAAACTCCCATAAATACTTGCTAAATGATTTAGCAATCAAAAAAGTATTCGTTAGGTATTTAGAGTGGTAAGTGGGTATAAAGGGTGTAGTCAAATTAGTTTCACATATTAATATCGCAAGTTCCTCATCGTGTAAGAGAATTAATGTCGCAACTACCAAAAGTCTAGCTCAAAAATAAAAAAAATTACCTAGTGGAGGAGTATTGACTCTTTTGTTTGAGAACTTCTGGTTGGCCGTGCACAAAAACAACGTTATAAAACAAAATTCCAGCAAAATTCAAGATCAATTGCTTGATCGCATTTTAAAAGCTTTATGGGAACATAATAAAATAGAATCACCGACCCATTAAAGACGAGCGTTCAAATTCACAATCTCTCGGTCGTGGCCCGTGTGTGCATTATGGTTAAAGGAGAACAATTTAAATCTGCTTTCATTGATCAGAATTAAATCTGTTTCATTAGATAATCGACAATAATTAGATCTTGACTTGATTTACAGTGCTAATTTCGCGTATTGAAGTGATTTAAAAAAATTATTAGTCGCTTTGATTGATTGTCGCTTTGTTAATTATTTCCACTAACGAATACGTTTCTTCGTAGTTCGAGTTCTATGACGCTTTATTGTTTTGGTTCCACAAAATAATAAAAGCGATGACTGTATTCAATAACGATTTCCCGAAATGCAGAAAGAAAAGACATTCTTAAACATTTTGCGCAATAAAGAAATAACAATGCAGTTTGTTGACGACCAGCAAATAAAGTACACGATGAATAGATAAGAAGTAGTAAAATAAGTAGTTTGTAAGCAGAAAACTATTAACAATTACGTAAAAATTGAGAAAATTGATTAATTTAATAAGCATCGCGATATTTATAATTCTATTCCGTTGTGAAATTACATAAGCGAAGATTTTAACCCAGTGCCCTTCAGTTCTATGAGGCTTTATTGTTTTCCGACGTTTTATAATGCGCTTGTAGAAACTGATATACCGCCAGTCAGTGGTTTTCAAACAAAACGTCCCCGGGCTCTGGGGGGGGGGGTTAATTTCTTTAATTTTTCACCAATAAAATTCATATTTGCAGAAATCACTTTCTTAAGTGATAAAGAACTTACAGTTTTAATATGTGAAACTTATTTGATTACACGCTGTATAATAAAAAATGATTATAACATTTACTGCACCGCAGATTTCCGTAACAAACATTCTGGGGGTGACCAGAATTTCCGTTTTTAACGACATTGTCCCTTGTTTTAACTTCATGTCCCATTATCCCCACAAACTTACATTTGTCCCGTTTTTTTCAATTCCATTTATTTTTTAACCAGTAAAACACAAATATCTAGGTTTGTTGTGTTGACCGTATTTAAAAATCAAGATTACTTGTTGTTTTATCATACTTTTGAGATAAATTTCTCTGAAAGTGAATACGAACATGAAACGAGAAATTATCTTTTGATGAAAAGTCAATTAAATATTGAACAGAAAAATTCGGATTCTTAAAAAGATGAATAATAATATTGAAAGATGGGAAAAAAACCCAAATATTTTGTATTGGAAATTCAATTTAATTAAAAAAGGAAAAGGAAATAGAAAGAGGCACACAATTGTGATATGATTGAAGTCAATGAAACTCTTCGAATTCGGAGAACAGCGATGAGAAAGGAAAACGGAAATTGCGGCCTATGCAGCACATATTAAATAACTTTCTGTTCCACTAATTCACGACGAACTTTCTTAGTAGCTTATGGCGATATATTGTCAGTTTTAAGCGAAAGCATGTGCTACTTATTATGACATCAGGTTGAACGTGAATGTAAATCCCCGACTTTTGCAATGAAGGGTAACGATGAGGTATGCTCTGCGAACCAAAACCAAGCACAGGATGGACGCGATTCGCCAACAAAAAGTGCATACGGTCAGTAACAAGCTGTCCGGAACAAAACAATTGTCAATCGAGGACAGCACAGTCGGCCACCTGTCAATTAGTAAGCCGTAACATAATCGCCACAATGAGCATGGTACAATAGTTGCCGCGTGACGTTAATTATGAATACATTCGGAGGGACCACAGCGAGCATTTCTATGGGTCGAATTTACAGCGTATTCAAAAGACTTCCCAGTGGAATGACGTCACATTTGCAGAAACTAACACTGTTCCGGAGTTAATTCTCTGGATTTACCTTGATTAATTGATGCAGATAATTTGTAAGGGAAATTTAGAAAAAAGTTTCCTTGCATGACATGGAATGGAATGGACGATTTTTATTTCTGAAAAAATTTACCATTTTAATTTGTTACAGTCGATTTTGTTATTACGCATTTATTTCCGATTCGGCTAAGAACTGGCAACGTTGCTACTGGACGCCTACCGGCAACGCTCGGCGTTGTGTCATCTGGCAACGCTGTAACATTCGCGGCAGGAAGCGATTCTTTCAAATTAATAATTTCTTATTGGTGTTTAATCTCCGTCTTCTGACGTCATAATTTTCCCATTGGATTGGCCATTTTGTGTAGTCTATAAAACGGAAATCATCTTCTTCAGCGGCCATTGAGTATTACGGGCATTCATTCATTCTTCTGACTCGTGCGAGAGTAGATGCATATTCAGTGCTATCGACGGTTTGTGTTTGTTTAAACAAAACCACTTTTCTACGGATTTTCCGGAAGCAAATATCTCTCCCGAGTCTTGCGGAACGTTTATACGTTCACGTCCAACGAGTTTGCTAAGTAGCAGGTATGTTTAATTAATTCGTTCGTTACACATGGTTAATGGTTGTTCTTTCCGTCCCCTTTCAGAGTCGTTTGTTTGTTGTTGGTTATTGTTACTGATTGCATTAGTATTAGTACTGAGCGTTGGTATCAGTTCCCGAATGGGTATGTGAACATTTCGAATACGAAACGCACCTGTGTTTGAATCGCTGGACTCCGTTGCGACATTAGAGCGAGACAGACATCTGGAGTTGGACCGCCGTTGGCAGCATTGCTGATTGAAAATCGTCTTGGAACGAAGCGGCGCCTACCAACTAGTGACATCTTACGCTTCTCGCAGGAACTGGAGCTCAGCTGAGCGACAAAGAGTGACGTATACCATTATTATTTTGATTCGAATTGCATGCCGACTATTTTACCGAACACGAAAGCAACTTACGTATTTAATAGTTCGTAACTTAGTTTAATATTTAAGTAACGTCTACGTAAATTTCGTGGTGTCTTTGGAGCACCGATTGTGAGGTCAGATCTGTCCATCCCGCGTATTATGGCTATCATTTAAAGTTTTGATAGGTTACAGTTTAAACATTGTTAAATTTTGTTCAACTAGTGTATGTGTGTGTTAATATACACCGTATCACTGAACGTGTTTTGCTTATGTTAATCTCCTACTTTGAACGCATCAAGAGAGGAAAAATCTCCTGGAGAAAATTGAGAATACTTCAAGCGCGCACATTGAGGCCTTGGGAAAGCATCAAAGTGTGTTTGACAATTGGGAAGGTAATTCCCTGGCGCCCTATTTGTTTATATTTAGTTACCCCGCCCATTCTCCACCAAGTTCAGCCGTGGCAACCAGTTGTCCAAAGACAACGCTATCTGTTACCAGTATTACGATGTTGGAATCCAGGAGTATTAGCTTTTAAATCTTTTGGTGGTAACAGTAAATGGCGCCCAACGTGGGGCGCTTTTGTTAACTTTACTCACTTTAGAATTGCGTTCAGGGTAGATTTATTGGGACATAGCAAAACATGGATATTAAAGTGCGCTTTGACAGACTTAGTTCCGAAGAACTGACATATGAGTTGCTTGTGCGTGGAATCACTGACGGTGGAAACGTTTCGCAGAAAGCCGAATTACTAAAGAATCTATTGCATGCAGAGAGTGAATCGCGTCTCACTACCGTAGAATATTCAGTGCCCTTCGTTGATGATTTCGCAGCCTTGCAATCGAAAGTAATAGAAATACGTGCGCTTATTGAATCATTAACCCGGACTACGACTAACTATTAGTATGAAAAGACTTCTTCAAAGCTCGCACATGCTTTTGCTCGAGTAAATCGGTGTCTAGCTATCACGGACTCAGAAATAAATGCGAGCAGTCAAATTAAAACCGAATTAGACAAACTAAATATGCAATTTCAAGCGAAAGCTAATGCGCTGCGACTAAAACTGTCTTCGCCTAATTTAAGTCCAAGTCATAGTGACGTAACAGCTTTGAGCATGCATAGTAACGATGACAACAGGAATTTAGACATGGAAATTGACAACGATCTTAGACCCGTGCCTGCACCCGTAGTTCAAGCGCCTCCACCAAATTCGTCTGGTGCATGTAACACGCTTTTTCTTTCGTCAAGTCCAATTGGTGAAAATCCTAGACGCAGTTTTAATCTTGATCATGCGCATACCAAGCCAAGCGATTTAAAGTCGGTCCCGGTATCTAAATGGAACCTTGTATACTCTGGTGACAACAAACACGTGTCGCTTAACGCTTTCTTAGAGCGAGTTGAGGAACTTTGCATTTCGCGTAACGTCTCGGAGACAACTTTACTAATCTCAGCTTCTGATTTATTCCGTGGCAAAGCACTCATTTGGTTTCGTGCAAATCGACATCGCTGCCAGTCTTGGCAAGACTTAGTGCGACTTATGCGTGAGGAATTTCAATCCCCTGATTTTGATGATCGTCTTTTCGAAGAGATTAAGCGTCGTACGCAAGGTCATGACGAATCTATCGGAATGTATGTCTCAATTATGACCAATCTATTTAATCGTTTGAATACTCATGTGCCTGAACGCGTACAGATTAAGATCCTTCTCAAAAATCTGGTCCCTTACTACCAAAATCAATTAGGACTGATCGAAATAAATTCCATTGAACAGTTACTGAAGCTGGGTAGGCAATTGGAAGTACGAAAGGTTGCCGTTGAGTCATATGTACCTCCTTCACGTAAAGGACATTCTCTAGAACCGGATTTAGCTTATGTCAGCGCGATACCTTCTGACCCTGCTCAATGTAACGCGGTTGATTCTAGCCCAAAACCATCTGGACAAACCAGGGACACAGTCAAAAGATGTTGGAACTGCAAAAAGGTAGGCCATTTTTCGGCCAGCTGTACTATACCTGTTCAGAAACACTGTTTCCGTTGTGGCAAGCCTAATGAGACAACCCGAACTTGCCCTAAGTGTTCAAAAAAACTTCTCAGTTCCGCATTAGATGGTCGTCTAGTGCGATGCTTTCGACTATCAAAACCGACCACCCCTTCTCATATCTTGACATGCCTTGATTATGTTTTATCTAACGCGGTAGGCGATGAAAGACCCTATTTAGAAGTAACGATTTTTGGCATAAAATTCTCAGGTTTGTTGGACTCTGGTGCTTCCTGCACAATAATCGGTGGGCCTGGATGGGAAATTCTTAAGGCGTTCGGCCTCCCTTTCATTAAGCATCAAAGAACTTGCACTGTCGCTAACGGTCAACCTTGTTTGAGCCCTGGAAGTATTACTACCCCGATTAGGTTAAGGGATCGCGTTAAGATTATCGACATTCTTGTTGTACCTGACCTGCCTCATAAATTGATTTTGGGTGCAGATTTCTGGAGATTGATGGGTATAGTCCCCGACTTAAGATCTGGTGAGTGGACCTTTCGTAATGAGGACATCTGTTCCATCGAGCATATTACATCTCGCTCTGATCTCAATCCTCAACAACAGTGCCAACTTGACGAAATGGTTACGAAACTTTTCCATAACGTCGACGAAAAGGAATTAGGTTGCACTAGTTTGGTTGAGCATGTCATCAAGACGGAAAGTGCCCCCATCAAGCAACGATACTATCCGATATCCCCTGCTAGACAAGCGATGGTCAATAAAGAACTTGACAAAATGATCGAATTAGGAATTGTGGAACGGTCAAACTCCGCTTGGTCATCTCCAATACTCTTGGTCCCCAAAAAGGATGGTTCGGTACGATTTTGTGTCGATTTTAGAAAACTTAACCAGGTTACGACTAAGGATGCTTACCCTTTGCCCTATGTATCGGCTACTTTAGATAAACTTCGAGACGCTAAATACCTCACGTCTCTAGATATCAAGTCTGCTTATTGGCAAATACCTGTCGCTGAGGAATCTCGTCAATACACCGCTTTCACGGTACCAAATCGTGGTTTATTCCAATTTCGACGCATGCCCTTTGGTTTGCATAACGCTCCGGCAACTTTTCAAAGGTTTATGGACCGTGTCATAGGTGCAGATTTGGAACCCCATGTATTTGTTTATCTTGATGACATCATTATTGTAACTCAGACTTTCGAGAAACATCTGGAAGTATTAGCCGAAGTTCATAAGAAATTAGTTGACGCAGGTTTAACTCTTGGTAAGGATAAATGTCATTTTTGTCGTAATGAACTGAAGTATTTGGGCTATGTTGTTGACAATACTGGTCTTCGTGTAGATCCTGAAAAGGTTGAGGCTATCCTAAAAATTCCTAAGCCTAGTACTGTCACGGAAGTTCGCAGACTCATGGGTATGGCAAGTTGGTATCGACGTTTTATCCCGAACTTTTCAACGATTATTGCACCCCTTTCGAACCTACTTCGTAAGAATTCTAAATACCGATGGGATACAACTTGTGATGAGGCGTGGGAGAAAATTCGTGAGCATCTGGTTTCTGCTCCTGTACTTTCATGCCCGGATTTCACAAGAGAGTTTGTCATCCAAACTGACGCTTCAGACTATGGTGTTGGTGCGGTACTTACGCAACAGCAATCGGATGGAGAAAAGGTCATCTGCTATCTGAGTCGTTCGCTCTCTAGAGCTGAGCGAAAATATTCCACTTGTGAAAAGGAATTGTTGGCCATGCTTTGGGCTATTGAAAAGCTTCGTCCCTATGTGGAAGGTAGTCACTTTCAAGTAATAACCGACCATCATTCTTTGTTATGGTTAAATAGGCTACAAAACCCTTCTGGACGGTTATGCAGGTGGAGTGTTCGACTTCAGCAATATGATTTTACCGTTGTTCACCGTAAAGGCAAGGAACATGTCGTTCCGGATGCCCTTTCTCGTGCTGTACCAATTGTTGACTCCATAGACTGTGCTAATGTGAAAGATGCCAGGTATTTGAATTTGCTCGGTAAGGTTAAGACTTCCCCATTGAATTTTCCGGACTATCGAGTTGAGGGAGACAAATTGTACAAATTTATCCAATGTACTTATTACCATCTCATTGAAGCTGATCGTCAATGGAAACAGGTCGTTCCGAAAGAAAATCGCCTTGACATCTTACGTCAATGCCATGACTCTCCCACTAGTGGGCATTTAGGCATTTATAAGACCTACAACCGTATTGCCCAAGATTATCACTGGCCCAAAATGCGTTCTGATGTGGTTAGGTATGTACAGCGTTGTGAGACTTGTCTTCGAGCTAAACCCGAACAGAAAGCACCTGCTGGACGCATGGGTGGGCACACAAAAATTTCAAAACCCTGGGAAGTCATAAGCATCGACCTTATCGGACCTCTACCTCGTTCGACGAAAGGCAACCAATACATTCTCGTGGTAACTGATTGCTTCAGTAAATTTACGATGTGCTTCTCTCTTCGTAAGGCTACTACCCCTAAGATAGTTCAACATCTTGAGGAGAATATTTTTCTACTTTTTGGAGTTCCTCGTATTATTATCTCGGATAACGGAGCCCAGTTTAAATCCCGTGAATATCGAAATCTTCTGACGTCATATCATGTTCGACCATCTTACACTTCTTATTATCACGCTCAGGCAAACCCTGTTGAGAGGGTCAACCGTGTTATCAAAACCATGTTGATCTCTTATGTTTCCCAAGATCATCGTAAATGGGATTTGTTTTTACCGAAGGTTGCTTGTGCGTTGAGAACTGCACGTCATGAGGTTACTAAATTGACTCCGTATTTCCTGAATTTCGGTAGAGAAATGTGTCTCAAAGGTAGTCTTAATTCTGAGAAAACCCCGGACTCTGACGAGATAAATGTGGAAATTGAGCAAAACCCAACTGATTTTCAATCTCGTTCTGGTAAATTTGCTAGATTGTACCAAGATGTTCAGGAACGTCTTCAAAAGTCTTATGAAAAGTCTAAATGCCGTTATGACCTTCGTAGGCGTAAAGTCGATTTCGAACCAAATCAGTTGGTATGGCGAAAGAATTTTGTTTTATCGGACGCTTCTAAGCATTTCGCAGCCAAACTGGCTGATAAGTTTATCGGTCCTTTCGTCATTAATCGCCGAATTTCCACAGACGCTTACGAGCTGAAGGATTGTGATGGTAAAATCTTGCCAGGTACGTGGCATAGCTCACACCTTAAGCCTAGCCCTTCTGATGACTAAGGTTATGGTTGTTTCCATCTTTTCATTTTTGATTCGACCTGCGGGTTGGGTCACTTAGAATACGCCCGACGTATCTTCTGCGTGGAGTAAAAGGCTCCTAAAAGATTCTTGGAATTCCTCTTTACATCTGTGGAATCGAGCATCTTCGGATGTTCTTGGATGGATAATACTCTTTGAATCAGTCTCGTTGATTGTGAGATGTCACCTAGCGGTTTGCGAAGGTTGTGGGAATTACAAGGAAGTTGGATCACGTGAAGACTTTCCTTGCCCTCTCTCTTTGCGAACATTGCATATGAGTGATGACTGGCACGCTTCGTGATTGTGAAGAAGAACGTATTTATCCATCGTGAAACATTCTCTTCTCTTTCTATCCTTATTTCAATTTTATCTCCTTCTACTCTTGTTCTATTCGTTCCTTTCGGATTGATCAGCCCAGCTTGGACAACCTTGAGAAATCCCTTAGCACCCGACAAAGCGTTTGGGATTTACAAGCGTACTGGATCTCGTGAAGGTATTGCTTGCCCTCTCTCTTTGCCGTACCGCTACTGGATCCAACTCAGAGAAGTCTTGGTTGTGATATGGTGTGTTCCGTTTGGATTTCTTTATCTTTTCTGTTTTCCTCTTTACCTTTTCTTTCTTTTCTTCTTCTATCGTGAAGGGTGATCTTTGGTCCCCTTTAACCCGATTATGACTATACTCAGATTTGACTTTACCCGTTAGTGACAATACCCGGTTGTGATTTCTTTGAACCCGGCTGGCAGTGACTATGGGTAGTACGAAGCGATTTCCGTTGGGCACATTCTTGCTTCAAGTGAATTGTGGGAGAGCCTGGAGTGCTGGATCTCGTGAAGGCACGAAAGCCCTCTTTTCTTTTGGGTTAGGCTAGAATTGTGTCCTGGGGATTACTTTGCACTACGCAGTGTCGCGGAAGGCCACACTTTTGCTTGGCGGGAGCGTTATCTCGCTTTGAGGAGTTATTTTCCTTTTGTGTCGTTCGGTGGGACGATATTGATCCTTTCAGGAATCCTGACTTCCGGTTCGTTGTTCATCCTTTATTGGTTTATGGCTTCGTGTCATACTTGGATAGTGAGGGTTCGTGTGGGGAACACGTCGTCGAGGGTCTTCGTTGAAGACATTTTTCTGCTTTTGCAGGAGCTGACAACTCCTCGTGACTAGGGGAACCCCAGGATTTAGAGTCATTTAACCTTTTCAATATTTTATTTCCCCGTATTTTAGTTTTGCCCTGGGAGTAGGATGTGACTTCAGGTACCGAAGTGTATCTTATCGCTTCGTGGGTTCGACCTAACCAGTCGGCCACGAATTTTACTTGCCTTTACGGCATATTTGGTTGATCCTCGGATCGTTTAAACTTCTTCTTTCCCTTTTATCTCTTCCATTTCTTCGGAAAAGACTTCCGATGGACCGAGATCGTTTGGATATTCATTTTGTTGTTATGATTTTCTTATTCCATTCATAGTGTTCCGATTATTTTTCTTGTAGTTTACCATTTCCATAGAATTTACCCCGGTATTGTTTTGGTTTATTTTCGAAGTTTGTTCCAGACTTGGTTGATATAGTCTTCGGACTCTGCCACCTCTCAATGTCTGTGACACGCGCACGATTGGTTGTGGTTTGGGCCAAGCGCTGGACAGACGGGTTTCTTTGTTTGTTTTACCTCGTTGTTCATCCAAGTAAATTTCTCGGTGATGTTAGTCTTATCCAGGATGTCCCAGCATCCTTAGAATATTGTCAAATTTTACGTTGCCTGGGAAACTCTTTCGATATTTGTGATTTTGTAACATTTCAACGGAAGTTGTTGGTCGATATCGCGTTTAGTGTGAACACTGGTTGGACTTGTATAGTTATCTTCCGTATCGTAATCTTCGTCGAGTTGTGTGGTAGATTCCTGGTCAGACGATGTCAACGCTTGTGGACATGCGGACCCTTCTCGACTCTCTCGTTTTCCTTTTACTCCTTCTCGCGTACAAGTCCGCTTTGTGTCTCGATTGGACGCGGTTGAAGGTTGACAATTTTTGGTTTGGATTTTTCCCGCGGTTTGTAACCGAGTTTTCGTTAATTAGAATTTTTCCCGCAGTCTTCGACTGAAGTTTCCGTCCGTTGCGTGATGAACCGTTGGTTTCGTTAACTAACTTCCGACTCTTTATTCTTTTAAATCTTTCTTTCTTTCTTTCCTCTGATTGGATTGATCAGCTCAGCCTTTCTGGCCGAGAGATGTTTTTGTTGGTCACTGCTTGCGAGTGTTGTGGGAGACTGGGCGTGCCAGATCTCGTGAAAGCACTTCCTACCCTCTCTACTGGTAAGTTTGACTTGGAACATCTCACGTCCCGGGTTGCAGTATGGTGTGTTTCAACTGGAATTCTTCTTTTGTCCTCCTCTTCGTTTCCTGGCGTGGCGCCTCCACCAGTTTTCTTTTCCATCTTTGAAGACTCGCGTTGGGTTTCTGAAATTTGTCCTTTCAGGAAAAATTTCCTTGCTGGTGAAGGGGGAGTTGTTACAGTCGATTTTGTTATTACGCATTTATTTCCGATTCGGCTAAGAACTGGCAACGTTGCTACTGGACGCCTACCGGCAACGCTCGGCGTTGTGTCATCTGGCAACGCTGTAACATTCGCGGCAGGAAGCGATTCTTTCAAATTAATAATTTCTTATTGGTGTTTAATCTCCGTCTTCTGACGTCATAATTTTCCCATTGGATTGGCCATTTTGTGTAGTCTATAAAACGGAAATCATCTTCTTCAGCGGCCATTGAGTATTACGGGCATTCATTCATTCTTCTGACTCGTGCGAGAGTAGATGCATATTCAGTGCTATCGACGGTTTGTGTTTGTTTAAACAAAACCACTTTTCTACGGATTTTCCGGAAGCAAATATCTCTCCCGAGTCTTGCGGAACGTTTATACGTTCACGTCCAACGAGTTTGCTAAGTAGCAGGTATGTTTAATTAATTCGTTCGTTACACATGGTTAATGGTTGTTCTTTCCGTCCCCTTTCAGAGTCGTTTGTTTGTTGTTGGTTATTGTTACTGATTGCATTAGTATTAGTACTGAGCGTTGGTATCAGTTCCCGAATGGGTATGTGAACATTTCGAATACGAAACGCACCTGTGTTTGAATCGCTGGACTCCGTTGCAACATTAGAGCGAGACAGACATCTGGAGTTGGACCGCCGTTGGCAGCATTGCTGATTGAAAATCGTCTTGGAACGAAGCGGCGCCTACCAACTAGTGACATCTTACGCTTCTCGCAGGAACTGGAGCTCAGCTGAGCGACAAAGAGTGACGTATACCATTATTATTTTGATTCGAATTGCATGCCGACTATTTTACCGGACACGAAAGCAACTTACGTATTTAATAGTTCGTAACTTAGTTTAATATTTAAGTAACGTCTACGTAAATTTCGTGGTGTCTTTGGAGCACCGATTGTGAGGTCAGATCTGTCCATCCCGCGTATTATGGTTATCATTTAAAGTTTTGATAGGTTACAGTTTAAACATTGTTAAATTTTGTTCAACTAGTGTATGTGTGTGTTAATAAACACCGTATCACTGAACGTGTTTTGCTTATGTTAATCTCCTACTTTGAACGCATCAAGAGAGGAAAAATCTCCTGGAGAAAATTGAGAATACTTCAAGCGCGCACATTGAGGCCTTGGGAAAGCATCAAAGTGTGTTTGACAATTGGGAAGGTAATTCCCTGGCGCCCTATTTGTTTATATTTAGTTACCCCGCCCATTCTCCACCAAGTTCAGCCGTGGCAACCAGTTGTCCAAAGACAACGCTATCTGTTACCAGTATTACGATGTTGGAATCCAGGAGTATTAGCTTTTAAATCTTTTGGTGGTAACAAATTTACACAATTCGAAAATACGTGATTTCTTTGTATTATTCTAAGAGTTTAGATACATCATTACAAAGAGCTTTTTATAATTGTTGTAAAATAAAAGATTGTGCCGATTTTACATGACGATTATCGAACTAAAACGTCAAACGGAAGTAATGCAACGCAATCAATGGACTACTTCATCAACTAGAAGTGACCCTGTATAAAACGAAAATGGGTAAACTGAAGGTTCACATTTATTAAATAAAGACGCTTATAATGTGCCTTTTAAAACGAATGATAAAAGATAAGATTAAATACGTCCGTTTAAGTTGAGTTCATCCCCAAAGCAGTCGGTTTCAGTCGCTTATGTGACCCATAATTATTCATGAGGCACCTTTCACGCTTTCACTTTTTATTAGGTGAAGTTTATTTCAGATGAATTATAAAGCAAATTCGTTTCCACGTATTCTTTTGAATTTGTACAGAATATAATACCGCTCGCTCACTAAATATTCCGTTTGCCGCATATACATAATTCAGCTTCAGGAGGATTCTACAAACCTCTGTAGTTTCATGAAATATAATAAACCATGATTTTTCTTTTCTTCTTCATCTCTCGGTAATTGTTCTTCGCGGGCATCGATTTCATGTTGTTACTGTCTGTAACTCGTAATTCGTCTGAGATTGTCTCTTTAATATTCGGATTCAGAGACGAGAACAAAACTTGATTTTATGAAACTCATTTCTCAATTAACATATAATTAAGATCGATGGAGTTTTCGTTTATTTGGAGTTGATTGATATTTAGATTTTCTCTAATTAGAAACAGGCATTAATTAGTGAAGAATGTTAACGATATTTGCCAAAATGAGTGAGATACTGTCGTTCACTTTGGTTAAAATAATTAGGGTGAACTGAGAATTAAATTCGTACGCGACGCTTCCAGTGTAATTCTGATTGCCATTAAACTCCGGCGAGAAATTTCATTAATTATTTCATAGGAAAATACTATAACGTTTTTTTATGCAAAATAATAATTGAATTATTCTATACGTGCTGTAAAATAATGACGACTTCTGCATCCTACCAAGAGGGAAATATAAAACTATGACCGCTAACAGAAACGATGTCATAGAAGCCTATACCAAATTATAAAACCTATAAAAAGCTGCAATACCAACAGGTTTTTTTTAAAGCTATTTATTATGCGATACTTTGCAACTTTTATAAAACTAAATTACTATATTAATAGTCTCCCTAAGACTATATCGTAAATAAATAAATTAGTGTTAAGTGTATCGTTATTTTTCATTCAAATAAAAATTATTCGAACCGCAAATTTGTAATATACCTTATAAGATACTGTACTTGCTTTATATGAAACTTTTAAAATGCGCAAAAAATATGTACATACATAATTAACGGTAATGTATGAATAAAGGAGATGTTTATCTTTTATCATCGTACCTTCAACGTTTCAGCCGCAAAAATGAGCAATCGTAGGAAAGCACGCTTACTGTACGAGAAAGTAAACGTAGAAAAAAAAGCAGTAGGCACCGGGTTGCGTGCACAAAGTTACGGTAAAGTAAACACAAACGTTTACTTTTCGATAGAGAGTAGCTTTTTGATTTTCCTATTCACTAGGTACGTGAATAAAAATATTTGAAAGCGAGCGTATGATACACGATATGTATGTATAGGTAAGTACTTTTAATAATTACAGTAAACAAGCTATTTTTTATAGATTTCCACAAAAAGATGCCCTTAAATTCAACCAAGCAAGGACACAGATACGAATTCCTTCTCTGCCTAAAAATGTTGTCGGTATTTAAAAGCTCTATTTTAATAAACTCATAAATATATTAAAAAAAATAATAATGCATTTGGTACTATTACTTACTCTTTAATTGCGATTTGAAAAAGAAATTCCTGAAAACGTTTTTGGCATTGTGGTTAAATTCTACCCGTTTACAAAGGAAACTGCCTCTTACAATCGATAGAACTTGCCGGACTTAGGTTTTCTATGACTTAACAAGTCAAATAAGAGGCTGGTTCATTATACATTCTCTGCAAAAAGGTGAGAATTCACATCGTGTCACGTTTTGATGTTTTGAGAATCGACATAACAGGACATTTGGAACCACGATTCATCAGTGAACCAGTGAACCAAAGCGATCGTAAGATGTCGCTATTTTATCTGTTCAAAGCCTCATCATTATTATTGAAGAAATGATTCATGAATCGCTGGCAAAATTTTTATCTTCGAGGTCTGAATTCATGGGTTACTTGTAAACGGTAAGGATGTAAATTTAGATCGCTTTTCAGGATACGTCTGCAAGTACCGTAAGAAAGACGTAGCTTTTCCAGTACGTGTCGCACGGAAGTTTCTAGACGTTCCTCCATTACTTGCCTCGCTGCGTCAATAGGTTCCTCATTTTTAACTCTTGCGTTGCCACCAGTGCCTTCTCTGCGACCCGCACTTCCTGTTTCTCTGAATAATTGCACAAAACGTCGAAGAGAGCTGCTGAAATGATCGTATGGAACAGGAAATTCCTCTGTTCAGATAATCCTCGTACGCATTTCTTACACCATAAACCCATTAGCCGTAGTCTCTTCCATTTCTTAGATTAATTTCAACCATTAAATACAAGAAGCCGAATTAATATCAGACGAATGCCAGAAGACATTTTGAATGCAATATCTTCCTTCTTAAAATAGTTATACGTATAGTCTGAATCCAGATCCTTCGCATAATTTAAATGATATGTTTTGACAGTTCTTTCTACAATCACAATATCTATATTGTTCAATTTACGAAACGTACTTTACTTTATTACTTTAGTTTCCTACTTTGTTCCGTATTTTTTTTTTTTTTTGAAGACTCGATAGATTTGATAATACACATACGTTTTTATATTACACAGCATCATAAACCAAGGCCCTGTCTACAACAAATACACGTACAGGCTTTCAAAAAAATAAAAATAATTAAACACGCAGACATTTCTTAATTCCACAGTTTTAATCGAGCAATCGGGCAAACATCTACACTCTATTTTTTTATTTACAGGCGGTAAATCCGAAATTATGAGAGAATGTGGTTCTGCTATTAGTCATTTATTCGTTTTATTTTTTTTTTTGTTTTATTAAAATGGCAACTAGTCAGTAACGATTGGTGTCAACTTTGAAAAATATAGTATAGCTGACAAGCTTTACATGATTTTTAAAATTTTGTAATAGAATACAGGAACATTAAACATAATTCCTATTGATTTATTTATAAACAAAAACTAGATACTGCTCCAAATTCTTAATTTGCCATTTACGGCCAAACAATGTCCCATAAACATTATTTAACGTTCTAAGAATAATAATAGCTGCATTTCTTGTACAAATTTACTTCTCAACTTGTCCAAATTGCAGCAAGGAGTCCGATAAGCTTTCGATTTTAAATAAAGTTATTCAAAATGGCTTTTACAAAACTTCAGAAGGCATTCATAATACAATCATATTTCCGCAGTGGTGTTGTTAATCAAAATGGGGAATGGGTGTACCTTGTTACCCAAAAACACCTGGGTACACGTATGCCAGTGACTAGTCAAAGTTTGTAACGGAGGCAAGGGTCGTGATCTTTATTTATTTATTATTTTTTTTTATGGGCGACACCAATTTTATTTTTATTATTAAAAGTTAGTTGACCAACGCAAAATTGGAAACAATAGGCAATAAATTATAAATGAAGTTGGAAAATATTTAGGAAAAATGTTACTGACTCTCTTTTCAAAATAAAAATATAGCATATTACAGAATGAAACAAAAAAAATAGACATCTGTGTAATAAAGTACATTTAATGAGTAGTTCAAGTAAAATACAAAATTAATGGTAATTGTGTAAATAATGTAGCAAAAAAAAAAATTTAAAGTGAATGGTAATGAAAAATACACGGCAAAAAAAAAAATATATGTATATACCGTAGTAAAGCTTTACTTCAGTTCACATTGTCCCCGAAATGGACTCCATTGGATTATTTTGTTTTGCCCTATTTAAAAATTCATTAATTTTCAAGAATCCTGATCGTAGTGTAGATGAACTGAAAAGCATGAAAATGCCCTAAAATTACACCAGGAATATTGCAAAGGATTTTTGGTTTTTTCTTTTCTTTTTACTAAAATTGCTTTCTTATTCTTGATATTTTTAACATAGAACGTTAAATCGTTTTCATATTGGCTAGAAATGAATGATTTTTCAACAATTTCCATGACAGGACCGACACTGACAATAAAAATTTACGCCATACGTTTTGCCATTCAAAGCCTTTATCTAAAATTTTAAAAATCATATGGTATAATTAAAGAACATATAAAATAGCGACATCTTACTATCGCTTTTTGACCTAATATTGCAGTAGGATAGACAAATTGAAGCGGGATTTGCTCCTAATGAGTCCCCCATGCAAGGCGGCCATGCTTGCTGTCAAAGCATAATGAAAGATTTTAGAAAAATTTTGTGCAAATCGTTTTTGATTGCAGTGAGAACCTCGAGCAGCCTCTGGACAGCTGTTTCAGCCCTGCTTGGGGCTTCTTCAGCAGAAACGTAGCTCGACATTCCCACTGCAGACCAAAAATAATTACATTGAATAAATTGGGCAAGTCGTTTTTGGTCTGCAGTGGGAATGTCGAGCTACGTTTCTGCTGAAGAAGCCCCAAGCAGGGCTGAAACAGCTGTCCAGAGGCTGCTCGAGGTTCTCACTGCAATCAAAAACGATTTGCACAAAATTTTTCTAAAAGGTATAATTAAAGGTTGCAAAAATTATTTAGTTCAACCGTTGTGTGAAGTGTTTAATTTGAGCCTCATTCAAAGTGTATTTACAGATGTATGGAAAAAAAAGCAATAATGTATCCTGTTTTAAATCAGGTGACAAAAATCAGATGACTAATTGTCGTCCAATCACAATATTATCTGCACCTGCAAAATTGAAACATGTACAATCGCATATTTAGTAAAGTCAAAAATTTTATATCCCCTTACCAATATGGTTTCATGCTCAAAAGGTCCACTGTAATCTATGTAATTTTTCACAATATTTTTCTGAAATCCTGGACGAAAGATGGAAAAATGATGATTGATCATGCTATTCTCTTAAATAAATTTCAAAACTTTTGTTTTGTTTCAAATTTGTTAAAATTTTTTGCAAGCTATTTATCATCACGAATTTTATATGCATCTTTAGACTCTAAACCATTTGGATAGCGTTTATCAAAAAGGTACTAACCACCAAAGAGCGTTAGAGGTACTGAACGCCTCGTATGATAAAATATTAGTTAGACTAAAAATCTCCAAACGCCAAACTGCTCGTGATGGCCTCTTTTGGAAGGGGTAACAAGTCGTTTGACACAAATTACAGGTTAGTTTGTTAATAGTGTGTTGTATTACTTCTGTTGAAGTTATATAGTGAAGCACACTAGCTTTTTGTTTACTTTTTTTAAGTAGTTACTTTATTAAACTAAACATACTAATAAACTGTTTTTCAATGTAATTAGTTGCCTTATTGACACCGAAAATATATGAAAACAAATTTTTCTTATCTTAAAAAATAATAAATTCTATTCTTAACGGAAAATTTTTCATGTTAACAGATTTCTATGACGCTAGTTATTTTATTTAAAAAGATTGGAACCAAACGCCTTTTTTGAAAAAAAAACAGAGCCAAAAGAAATAATATGTGTAAATCCCATCGTAGTTCTTTAAATAAACACATTTTTTCTTTCGAAGTGTTCAAATAAAGTTAATATATCCACAAATTTATTTTTCAGTTTAAAAAAAACTTTAACCTTAATTTTCTCAAAATTAAAAAATGGTGGTTGGTACCTTTTAGATAAGCGCTGTCCATTTATTCTTAATTCAGGTATCCCACAGGGAAGTAATCTATGGCCACTTCTTTTTCTACTTTTCATTAACGATTAGTTGACGTTATTAACAATAGTAAAAATTCACTAAATGTTCGGTCAATACGAGACTGTGACTTACTGCAGGCTGATCTGCTAAATTTGGTAAACTTGTTTATTATACCGGCAATAGACGATCATGAATTTCATCAAATGTTTTAACAAGTGTTAGGATGAAAAAGGACCTCTATGAGTTTTCATATGTAAGATTTGAAACTTTTGGAACATCTGTTTCGTCGCAATACATATTTAAATTTAATTTATTATTTAATAATATTTTTGTTAAATATTTGACATGAATTACATGAAATTTATGATCGTCTATTGAGGGCTTTATATGTAATTTATTATTTCACGTTAATAAATGTACGGTCCTGACTTACCACAGAGTTTTAACTTTTAGATAATGATGAAGTTTTTAGAAAAAATCTCAGCTCAATATGAGTATCTTAATATGAAAGCAATAACATTTATGACACTTAGTCTGATGAACGACGATGTAATTACTAGTTCACATGACAGTTTCAGAATGCTTGAAATTGCTTGGTTTTATATACCGACATATGAACTTATGCTTGTGCGAGTCCAATTTCGATTTCTGAAACTGAGATATTTGTTAGATAAGAGAGTCTACCCCACTTACTTATCTTATCGTGAACTTTTCACCAAATTACCATTATGAGCCGCTAAAAATAAGACTCAACACTTACAACAACATTTTTTGTACAAAATTATTACTACAGTACAACCTCTTTAATCCGAACATGCTCTAATTCGAACCTCCAGTAATCCGAAGCCATCATCCGAACAACATCTCTTTAATTCGAAAAGCGAAGTGGTTTCCACCACATAAATGAGGAAATCCCCTTGTTTTCATATCTTCTAAGAACTGCTCTCTTAAAACTGCTTTTCCTGCTTTGGATATTTGGGGAATTAGGGATTAAAGGAGGGAAATGAAGTATGTAATTTGTTAAAAATATGAAGAAAAATTGTCTTCTAAAATAATTACGCGAATAGAAGCAGCAGATCAAGCTAATGAGAAATGCACATGTGTGTCTTAAAATTGCACAAGAAAGTTGAAAACACTTTTTGAAAATTTTGCCAGTGCCTCGCACGCCAGTAGGGGAAGTGATGTGGTCCACGAAAACCAATGAGAAAACACACAATTCTCCAAACCTCCAAAGCAGGAACAGTAGTTTTGCGGTTCATTGTTCATTAGCACGTTGACGAGTTCAGTTTGCATTAAATTGCAATTTAGAATGGAGACTACTTCTAGAAGGAAATATTAATCGATAAGTTACACAGTTAATTCTTGATAAAGAACTTTTCATTGTGCGAATATTGAAATTCGTAGGATAATTGGTAACTATTTTGCTTGAATAAAAAATCAAAACTAAAATTCGATATCAACGTAAAAACGACCTTGTACAGACTTCAACCCGTTTGCCCTTCCACAAAGAAATGATACATGACAAAATCCAAGAAGAAATGACTAAGTTTTTTCCGAGTCTAATCTTAGAGAGATAAAACATTCGCATATAAAGACCAATGAGAACAATAAGAATAAATCCATGTTAAGGACGGGTATCATAAAGAAACGTTTTGACTGCTCCCTTTCTTTCACTTTTTCTTACAAATATGAAGTTTATGAGATGGCGAAATGTTGTAGTTACGAAATAATTACTTCAGAAAACGCTTGAATTATCAATAGTCGAATTTTCAGTACCACTGCAGAACTGAGATACCAGGAAAAACTTTTTCTCAAAAACTTTCTTCTTAATTTTCATCAGTTGCAATAACAACGTAAAATGACCACGAATAGACTTATATTACCCTTGAACCCCTAGTCCTAGTGATACATAGGTGAATCAAGAAAAAAGAGACTTCTCCTACCAAGCTCATTAAGTTCTTTTTTTTAATGTTAAAAATCCGGGCTTTACTGATCTCCTTGGACTTTAGTTCGAATAATAATAGAACCCTTTAATTGGTTTACGAGGTTGCGCTGTGCGCTAGTTTTTAAACAAGCTTTCATGTCATAGCCTTTTCTAGCAATTAATGTAAGATGAGCGTTAAATTCCGGAAATTTAAAAAAATCTCTCGGATTGATCGTAATAATTATCGAGATGTTTAATCTTGAACGAAAGTTTGCGAGACGTGGTGAAACGTCGTCATAAGTTGCGGGAAACTTGTTTTTCCGCCCATCGTGCCTGTCGTGTACTAATTGATAGACAATCCCTGGAACGTATTAAGGCTCCGAAAAATAAATGGCTGAAGGAATAGAAAAAGTTAGGTAAAAAGCAACTTCATTTCGGTAACTTTCCTACACGATATTAAACTTGGTCGACATAGGGGCTATGCAATGAAATATAAAGCGTTATTTTTTTTCCTTCATTGAATTACCCAATTCTTATCAAAAGTCAAAGTAACAAAACTAAGGATGAAGTAAATTAACTAATAATAGCAAGTCGAATATATAAAAAAAAGAAACACTGATTAAATTGGAAAGAACATTCAGCGTTTTACTATCGTTTGATAGCTTCAAAGAACACTCAAGTTTCACTATCGTTTGATAGGTTCACACATATCCAATGCGTTGACATGTTTTTTTTTTTTTTTATATATAAAAGTTTAACGTTGTTATGTATATAAATAAAGCATGGTATACTTAAGCCACCAATTTTAAATCTTTGAAACTATTCCCTTTGTATATTCTATCTGATGAAGCTTGTTCACTGTACGTTCCAGAAATCAATCGATGAACTTCAGCTACAGTTTTATTCACGAAGAAGTACAAGTCGTAAAAAGCAAACTATCACGTCCGATGTTAAACCGAATTAAAAATTGACCCTGCCTTCAAGTTTAGTTTTTTTTTTCTTTTCACTGCATTGTGAATAAATTGGAATATATTTGCAGCTGGAGACACCTTGATTGTGAGTGGCGGAAACTAAGTGCATTAATAACTGAAAGCCGCGGATATTCATAGCATTTTCAATTGATTTCTCTAGCTCACTCTCAAAGTATGCTTTAATTCCGTGTAATACAAAGAATGGAGATACTCTTAAAGTACTCCGGAGCAACGAATTGAAAATACTACTAGTTTATCACCTATAAGAACATGGGAGTGATGGAGAATTTGTTTCACATTTAATAGCATTTTAAATTGACTGCTGCAGATCACTCAGACAATACGTCCTTTCATTTTTATTATTATGTGAGGTTAAAATAAGTTGGGAATACTCTCAGAGGCGATAAAGCTTCAATTTATTGAAAACACTGAAAAATAATTTGAAGGTTAAGGATAACTGACATCAAACTTGCAGTCACAGTAGGTACGTGGGCAGCTGGAAAAGTTCCTGGAAAGGGTATGAAAAAACGCATATGAAATTTGGTAAACGGATCATTGGTTTTCGAAGTATTCGCCTTTGACGTGAATACACTTTTGCATACGCTCGAATCAATTTCTAAAGCACGTTCTCCACTCAAAAGATGGTACATCAGAAACCAGTGTCCGGAATGTTTCAACCGCTGCTTCAGCCGACGAATATCGCTCACTACGCATTTTATTTTTGATATTTGGGAACAAAAATAAATCATTAGGGGATAAATCAGGTGAATATGGACAATGAGTCATTAATTCAACATTTTTCTTGGACAAAAAATCAACTGTTTGACGGGCTGAGTGAGAGCTGACGTTGTCATGATGGAGAATAATTCGTCGATTTCGATTGTTTCTTCTTATTTGATAGATGACTTCCGGTAAACAAATTGTAGTATACCAATCAGCATTCACGGTTTTTCGATCCTCTAAAGCCACGATTGCTACATGTCCAATTAAACTAAAGAATCAAACAACCATTTGCTTCGCAGCACAGCGTGAATGGACAACTTTTGTTGGTTTTGGTTCATTTTTAAATACCCAAACGGTAGATTGTTGTTTACTTTCTGGTTCGTACGAATAGATCCACGTTTCGTCACCAGTAACGACGTTATAAACTAAATTTGAACGACCTCCATTGAATTTCTTGAGCATTTCTTCGCACCATTTGACACAACCCTGCTTTTGCGCTTCTGTTAAATTGTGTGGGAAACGACTGCAAAGCTTTCGTACGTTCAAATGATCATGCAAAATCTGGTGTATTGCTTTCATGTCAATGCGTAAGGATGCTTGAATCTCACGGTATGTCACATGTCGATCTCGCTCAAGAAATTCACGCCCAGCATCTACATTAGTGGCAACAACAGATGCTGATGGACGACCTTCACGAAATTCGTCACTGAGAGAGGTACGTCCACGCTGGAATTCGACAAACCTATTATAAACACTGCTCTTTGATGGTGCTTCATCTCCAAAAGCCAAATGAAGCCGATCGAGGCATTGTTTCGGCGTTAGACCACATTTGAAATCGTAAAAATCATGGCACGACAATTTTCACGTGAGATTTCCATGTTTGCACAAAATTACTTTTTCTCAAATGCTGTACAAACAAAACTAGTTCACTTGGATAGGAACTGTCAATAGAATTATAGGCGAGAAACGTCAAATTTTTCAAATATGATAGTTGATAAACGCTAACAATTCTAGACCCACTAGATTCCAGAAAATTTTCCAGCAGGCCACGTATATAATTATACATTTTATGTGCATATTCTTGCATACTTAAGGCATATTTTAAACAAAAAGCTTGCATATATACGCGCATATTTTCTTCATTTCGGCTTGCATGTAATCCCAGCTCTACTTATAAAACATCATTCGCGTTTATACAGGGTCTTCAGGAATGATTCCAAGCCACGCGATCAAATTGTACAATTGTGGCCTGGTACACTAAGACATAAGATATTTTGTGTCATGTGTAAAAACCTTCCTCTATCGGATTTGATAAATTTGACACAGTTTATCAAATCCGTAGCAAAATTTAGACTAATTGAATGACGTTTAAAAACTGCAGATTTAGAATCAGTTTACACCGCTAAAACATCGTGTTTGTCAAAGTGTACCCGTTTTCAAAGGCCGCTGTATCTGATACTTAAGCAACATCAAATACAATCGGTTAGCAAAACTGTGTTACGTTTTTGTAGTTTTACACTGCGGGTGGTTTGATCAATGTCTGTCAAACATGTCAAAGTTAACTGTTAATAAAATAGCAATAAAGTTTCTTAAACACTTGTATTAGGAGTTCGATTTTTTTTTTCTGACCTGAAAGTGAGAATAATGATCAGTAGTTGTTTTTTTAATGCTCGCACTTTCGTATTTTATTAACTGTCAAACTTGTGAAAGTAAAACATCGGCAAATAAGCAGTCAAGTGTTTGACAGGCCTGTTTATTTGTCGTCAGTCATACTTTTCAAAGTGGAAGACTCGATAAAAGAAAGTCAATTTTTTGCAGTACTAAATAAAAGAATGCGATTTTTCTAATGTAATCTAAAGTAAAACATCGACAAAAGTAATAAAGTCACTTTTTGAAGCCACCTTCTTCTTTTTAATCTGGTGGTACATAAATAAATATAAAATGGAACTGAAATGAAACGAAATTTACAATTCCAATCAATGTTGAATGTTGAAAGAAATTTGTTTTGTTTTTTTAATCTGGTGGTAAATAAATAAATCTTTTTATTATTTTTTTTAATATTGAAGTTAGTAAAGTATAAAATGGAACTGAAAACGAAACAAAATTTACAATCAATGATGAATGTTGAAAGAAATCTGTTTGCTAATATAATTTTGATTTTACATAACAAGCTTCCAGCTATTTTAAGTTTATTGGTTTGAAAGTAATTAGGAAATCATTTAATATTAGAGGAAGGATTAAATACAGCTGCTAAATGTTTTGGGCAAAGCTCGAATCAAGCTGATTTAGCTCTAAAGATCTCAACGCGAATACGTAAACTCGTATATACCTGTTTAGCTGATGTATTGGGCTTTACAAGAGCTACATACACAAATTAGTGACTCTTGGCCAGTAGTTCATTCAAGCAGAGTGTCGTTCTGTAAATTAGAAGAGAAGAAGAAGAAGAAAACAAAAATTATTAATTAAATATCAAGAGTATTTATTTAATTATCCAGAGATATAATGTAGATTTGAAACTTCTGTCACGTTTAAAATTTATATAATTCTAATTATACTACTCAAAGCCCGACGTGAGAGATTACTGTTATTTCAATCTTCTAAATAATTAACTGCTGCCTCCGCTAGTAATTTCCTTTCCGCACCACTGAAAACATCTGTTTATAAACACAATACGTATACAACACAAATCTTTATGTAGGTACTCATATTACACAAATAACACGTTTTATTTCATCCTGACGGTTGCATTACGGTTTTTTTTTTATAAAGAACCAGCATGCCAGAGCAGTTACTTAGTTAAAAGGGGTTAAATGTCAACGTTTCGCCGTACGTGGAGACCTTTTTCACAATAAACTTCTCCTTACCTTTCTGATCCCTGCCTATTATTTGAATTAATTATCTGAATAGTACTCTTGGGTATTAGAACCGACACCCCTATAAACTAATCGCACAATGAACGAACGTCTATGCATCTTCATCCTGCTTTGGTGTTTAGGTGAAAAGAGACAGACAACGCACTATTGCTTTTCTTAAGCAGAATATTTTGAAACTACTATCGATTAACTGGTAGCCTCGTGTGACACCAAGCAGGATTTAGTATAACATCACATGCACAAAGTGACAGAGAAGTAACGAGTCATCCAAATTACTTAATAAAATGTGAATATAACACAGCTGACAATTCCAGTTATTTTTGGCAATATATAAATTCAAAAAAGAAAAATCTTCAAATTCCTCATTAAATGAGCTATGATTTCACTGTTTTTTTCTCCTAAGATTTGCAGCACTGATAGCTGTTCAATTATTTAATTAAACAAATGTCAAATTGACACTTTGTATTTTCAATTAATTCAAAATGTTAGAATTACAGCAGAGAATATTTATTGTTGAAAGTTATTTTCAAACCGGTAGAATAGAAAATGGACAGTTAGTTTATTCAATTAATCAGTGTGTACAGAAGTTTCGAAATCAGTTTTTGCTATTACTTATGAACAGCTAGTTAAACATATCCATGCTTGTGTTCTTAAATTTCGTGAAACAGGATCATTTGGTCGCAAAACAGGGAGCGGAGCAGCTAAGAAAAGGACTGCAGCCTGCATTGAAGATGTTCGGGATCGAATGGAACACTCTCCCAAGAAATCTATTGCGAAATTTTCATAAGAATTTCAGCTATCAGTGGGAACATGTCACACTATTCTTAAAAAAGACTTAAAGCTTTATCCATATAAGATTCAAGCAGTCCACGAAGTCAGGCCAGTAGATTTTCACAGAAGAACAGAATATTGTCAGCGGTTTCTTGATAACTTAAACAACGACGACATTCTTGACAAGTGTTTCTTTTCCGATGAGGCCTGGTTTCATCTCTCAGGGTATTTAAATAAACAGAATATGAGAATATGGTCAGCAGAAAATCCCCATGAATTTGTGGAAACTCCATTACATCCATTAAAAATTGGAGTTTGGCTAGCAGTGTCAAGAAGGCGTATCATGGGACCAATATTTTTTAACTACTCAGTAACTGCTGAAAGATACCGAAATGACCTTTCATTAATCAACTACATGACGATGAACTTACAGAAGGGTTCTTTCAGCAAAACAATGCTACTGCCCACACAGCTCATCAAACAATGACTTTCCTGCAGCAGTTTTTCGATAATCGGATTGTGAATTTTCCTGCAAGGTCTCCGGATCTCACAATTATGGATTACTTCATTTATCCGCACATGAAAACACAGTTTTTAGAACTACGCGTCACACAATCGAGGAACTTCGTGTGGCTATTACAGATGTGTGTGCTAACATAACCCCCGAACACTTAGCAAACGGGTTTGAAAACATGAAACGCAGAGTACGCTTATGTATTCAAGCTGAAGGAGAGCACTTTGAGCATCTACTTTAAACTTTAATGTTGTATTTTTATTTGATGTTATGATCAGTACTGACAGTTAATGACAACTGTTTTCTCTAGAATTGTGTCGCCAACTTCATAAACAAATCACAGCTTACTTTAATGAGGAATTCAATTGAAGGCACGGTATAACTAACGCTTTCGTAGTTTGTTTTAATTCTATTTATTAGAAAAATTACAGAGCACCAAACACTGCTCATTACTCTGAACCGGAAGTTAATTACACCATAACACTATCTAACATATCTGTCACGGATGTTGACCAGATTTTAAATAAATTACATAAATTTTCACCAGGAGCAGATGGCATTGCTGGATCAGTGTATAAGGGATGTGCTAACATATTAGCAAAAACATTACATTATATTTATAATTTATGCTTCAAATATTCATGTTTTCCTAAAATTTGGAAATCTGCGCGTATGTGTTCTATACAGGATGCCAGGGAGTTTATCGGCTTTACATTAACATAGGATTGTTAATTTAAAGGTGCTCGAATATTGGCTTCCCTAATTATTTTACAGCAAAATTCCATGCACGTTTTTTAAAACACTCTTCAAGAAGAATCTGTTTGTGAAGTTTGAAAATTTTTCATACGCTGTGTTTTAAGATATTTAAAAAAATATTCTGTATCTAAATTGAATTTATACCAAACTATCAGCACAGCCTTAATTAATGATAGTGAAAATTGGACAGATAATTAATAAAAAACAGTTGTTTTTGAGAAAGATTGATAGGAAAATCTTTTCCAGTAATTTATTTTAACATTTACCGATCAAGGCCGTGCTGATACTTTGGTATAAACTGAATTTCGTTAATGATCTTTTTTAAATATCTTGAAACTGAGCGAACGAAAAATTCTCAAACATCACAGACGGATTCATCTTGAAGAGCACTTTAAGAAACCTAATGGAATTTAGTTGTAAAATAATTAGGGAGATCAGTATTCGACCATCTTTATAAATTAACATGGAATTTCCTGTTGCGTTCGAAAACGCAGCATCCTGTATACAATTACCAAAGAAGAATTTGGAAGAGTAATATCTACTACCGACCTTGAGGTAACATTCGATACATATCTCTCCTTCAATAAACATACAAATCAAATAGCAACAAAGACCTATCAAATTCTAGGTTTTATATCGTGTGCAATATAAAAAGCCTTTGATGCTATGACGTCCTTACTTTTTATCAGATTTTAGTAAATGATACGTTAAACAAAATTACTTTAAAAAAACACAATTTAAATCGATTTAACATTTTTTCAGAGTTCCGTTTTTGACAGAAGAGAGACAAATTTTGTTTTTCAAATTGTACTACTGTTTATTTTACTCAATTTTGTAGAAAAGTTTTTCCTCAATATGAAAATCTAAACAATGATACCCATGCATGAAAAAAGAACGAGAATTTAAGGAAGCAATTTAGAAATTTTAGAAATTAAAAAAATGAAATAATCACAATAAACAATTATTAAGTGGGCTGTGCAAGTCTTGTCAGTCAGTGGCGCATTCTACTAAAATTAGCGTAAGATTCTCACATTTTGTAATTTAAAAAAAAATAAAATGGATAACCAAAATTATGGATATGGTTGAAGCCTGTTTTGAATGTGGAAAATCGTTTTCCTAAGAGATTACCACCAAGTGCCGTTAGTAAAAAAAAAATAAAATAAAAAGTTTAAAAAATAAATAAATTGTAATGTAAGTGTATTCAGACACAAAATTTCTAATAAAAGAAGCACAGAAAAATATAATATAAATTAAAAAATAAAATAAAGTTTGATGCGATCTGTCAAAAGATAGACGTTCAAAAGAAATTGACTATAGGTCAGGTTAAAATGTTTTTAAAGCGGTTTTATTTGACATACCATTTCTTAAAATCGGATATTAGAATAAGGAGAATAAGAGAATAACTTACAGCATCAAAGGTTTTTCATATTCCACCCGGTATATAGAAATATTAAACAATTCAAAACGTCGAAGGCCTTAGACATCCTGTATAACTATATAAACCGAACGACCTTGAAAAATTAAACAAAATTCGGTTAAAAATACAAAATATTGTAACACCCGAAGTATAGAGATCATACTCTGCAGAGAGAGACATGATGAGAACCATCTATCGATTTTTCGAAAAATTACGTAATTTATGAAACAAAAATGTAAAATAATAATTGGCTTTCAAAAGCGTTTTTTTGTTAAAAAAAATCGTAAATTTGAAGTTTATACACGAATTTAAAAAAAAAAAACAGTATATCTACTATACTGTTTTTTTTTTCAGATTCGTGTATAAGCTTCAAATCTACGATTGTTAAAACTATGAGGTCGGCATCGCTAGATGAAACTGAAAATATCGTTCAATTACGACTATATAAGTTTTTATGAAGGGACATTTATAGCTAAGATTTTCAAAATGGAACATTTTTGCGTCCTGAGTGATCTCTCGGGGACAACGTCTCCAAAAACGAGATTGTCCCGTTGAAAAGGGAACGTATGGTCACTTTATATACAACTCATACGTACGCACTAAACTGGAATATTGTTAATTATGTTGGGCACCATATCATGTATCTTCAAAATAGAATATAAAATAAATAAAATATTAAAGTGATTAATAGATGATTCACAAACGTTAGAAAATATCTACTTCAGAGTTCTTCATCGAAACACCAGGAATATGGAACCTTTTGATTTACCTGTAGCTTTAAGTAATTATATGAAAAAAGATCCAATTTATGTCGCTTGTGATACTTCCAATAAATACTGCTTTCAAATAGACGTATTCAACCTATCATTATCATCATTTAGATTAGTTACTTTAATTCATTAATGGTATAAGAATCTTACTTTGTTTGCACTGCTCAGTCCTGCATTTTTAAGCACACTACAGAGAGAGAAAAAAAAAACATATTGCTACTTTATTGTTATTTCTCGTACAACAATTTTTGTTTATAATAACGCATATAAATTTTTGTTAACATGAAACTCTTATAGGTCATAGGTCCAGGGTCGTGACCTTTTTGTTTATTGTTTATAACAATCTTTTGGGTTCTTTTCTAATTGTTATAAGTAAAAGCTCAATTATAATTTTGAATGAAATTCAGAACAAATTAAAATCGTTTATTTTCTTCTATGGGTTTATTTAACAAATTTTTGATTTTGCAAAAATCAATGAAATGTATTTCTTTATTTTAAACGGGTCATAATAAAGTAAGTTCCTGCAATGGAGTCATTAATTGTTTGATATTTATTTTTGCAATACTGATACGCTAGCTTTCCTTTAAATGTTTATTACTCGACGTGACATTTAACGTTAAATTTATTTGAACATTTATTTATCAAAATTGATAAGTGATTTAAATAGTTCCCGTCGTTATGTTAATAATTTTGTTCATCTTACGGCATTTGTCCCATCTGCACTTTATTATTAATGTACACGCACGCACTCGTTCATAAATTTAATTCAATAATAACCTCGACATTGTACTTCCGTTTTTAATTGACTTTTTCGATGATACCCGACGCGGATGTTTGAAAGAGTATGAAAAAACGTATCTGAAATTTGGTAAACGGTATCATTGTTTTTCGAAGTATTCGCCTTTGATGTCAATACTCTTTTGCATAAGCTCGAACCAATTTCTAAAGCACATTTTTCACTTTAAAGATGGTGCCTTAGAAACCAATGTCCGGAATGTTTCAACCGCTGCTTCAGATGACGAAAATCGCTCAACACGCATTTTATTTTTGATATTTGGGAACAAAAAGAAATCATTAGGTGATAAATCAGGTGAATATGGACAATGTGTCATTAATTCAACATTTTTGTTGGACAAAAAATCAACTATTTGACGGGCTGAGTGAGAGCTGGCGTTGTCATGATGGAGAATAATTCGTCGATTTCGATTGTTCCTTGTTATTTGATCAAAGACTTCCGGCAAACAAATTGTAGTATACCAATCAGCATTCACGGTTTTTCGATCCTCTAAAGCCACGGTTGCTAAATGTCCAGTTAAACCAAAGAAACAAGCAATCATTTGCTTCGCAGCACTGCGTGAACGGACAACTTTTGTTGGTTTTGGTTCATTTTGAAATACCCAAACGGTAGATTGTTGTTTACTTTCTGGCTCGTACGAATAGATCCACGTTTCGTCACCAGTAACCATGTTATAAACTAAATTTGAACGACCTCCATTGAATTTCTTGAGCATTTCTTCGCACCATTTGACACGACCCTGCTTTTGCGCTTCTGTTAAATTGTGTGGGATCCAACGACTGCAAAGCTTTCGTACGTTCAAATGATCATGCAAGATCTGGTGTATTGCTTTCATATCAATGCGTAAGAATGCTTGAATCTCACGGTATGTCACATGTCGATCTCGCTCCAGAATTTCACGTACAGCATCTACATCAGTGGCAACAACAGATGTTGATGGACTACCTTCACGAAATTCGTCATTGAGAGAAGTACGTCCACGCTAGAATTCGGCAAACCAATTATAAACACTGCTCTTTGATGGTGCTTCATCTCTAAAAGCCAAGTGAAGCCGATCGAGGCATTGTTTCGGCGTTAGATCACTTTTGAAATCGTAAAAAATCATGTCACGAAAATTTTCACGCCAGATTTCCATGTTTACACAAAATTACTTTTTCTCAAATGCTGTACATACAAAACTAGTTCACTTGGATAGCAACTGTCAATAGAATGGTAGGTGAAAAACGTCGAATTTTTCAAATATGACAGTTGATAAACGCTAACAATTCTAAACCTAGATTCCAGAAAATTTTCCAGCAGCACACATATTTTGGTGACTTCTTTGATAATGTCCAACGTTATGGTTGCTGGTGTTTTCCTGACTTTTTCGATAATACCAAACGTTAGGTTTGCTAGTATTTTGATGATAATACCGGACGAGGATGTTTGCTGGATATTTTATGACTTGCTTGAAAATCGCTCCATCCCCTTTATACAAATCATACAAGAAAAACGCCTCCCTCTCGTTTTCTGACTATCCTTAGAGCGCCTCATTCCCAATTTCTAGTAAACACCTTTTTGCCAAATAAAGTTTATTGCTTTTCACAAAAAAACTACTTCCTTATTACTATTGCTACCGACTTACATATGTAATGTTTTAAAATGTTCCTGAATAAATTCTCTTTATAATTATCAAATCATAGTCTCCGTACATGTTTTGTTTTGTTACCACGAATGTGTTTCCTGTTGTCGTGATGTTTGAAGACTTCTTGGCCGAAGATGATCATTTTGGCTTACGATGTGTTCACCTTTTGCTAGGTTTAAGAGATGCCTTCATATCAACAAAGTCCTGCAGTCCTTTGTTACATCGTAGAAGCTTCAAGACTGACTTTAGGTTGCGGTTCAATGTGTTTTGTCGTAATTATATCGATATCACATCATTTAATTCATAGAACAAAATTTGTGTTTTACTGTAAGCAATATTTTAGGCGAAATACCTTGGAATTACAATTCTCCCTTGATACATGAAAATTACACTGACTTTAAACAAAATTCTGATGCGAAATCATAATAATACATCCCAAAAATGTAAGTAAAACTTATTTAACATAATCAAAATTAAACCTTAAACTAAAATAACATAGCAATATGTTATATTCTCCGTTTGGTTAACATACTATGATTGATAGCGTTTCATAAATAATGACGAGTTTGGATAATTATACAAACTCTTTTTTTTATTATTGTATTAACCCTATTTTAAATTACTCTGTATGTGGTTCTTTCGTATAATAAACTATACTATACCTAATAAATATTCTATTTGATAACCTGTCTCTCTCACACTTTATTATATATACAGGGTGACTAGTAACTCGAGTACTCCTTTGAAGGCGTTTTAATAGAGCTCATTTGTAATTGATTTGACCATAATATGCGTTATACAAAGTGCAATAGTTCCTGAGATATTTTAATCTTTGTGTTTTCCTTATAAATACGCTCTCTACTACAATTTATCTAAAATTACTCAGAGAATATAAAAAGTTTTCTTAATATACAGTATGTCCGTCTGTCATTAGGGCATAGGGAATAACATGGGAAACAGAAATTAATTTATTTTATCTTCCTGAATAAATTCATACGAATTTGCAGGTTGCAGTCGGAAAGACTTGGGCATTTGAAGTACTTTGATATTAAATGTACGAGACTTCAACTGTTAATTACTTAAAAATAATGAAAAAGGGAAATAATTTTTATTTTGCACACTTAACAGTCTGATCAGAAAGGAGAAATAAACTATGTGTGTGGGGCCAGGCAGTTAGCGGCGAAGTTGCTACGTTTTTTGTCGTTTTTTTGTCATTGACAGGTTACAGGTTCAAATCCTAAGCAGAAAATATATTTTTTTATTTTTTAACGTGATATTTTTCTAATTATACAGGGTAGCGCAAAAATATGGAACCGGCTTAATATTCCGAAAACTGTTTGACGTATCTATTTCAAATTTGGTGTGTGATTCAGCGTCAATAGGCCCTACATTACCAATTTGATTCAATTGTTTATCTGCTCTTGTTTCTGAGATCCAATGCCTACTTGATTTTTCTTAAATGACAACTTGCTGATTTTTTTCCTCTGTTTAATAGTTCGTTTAGTTCTTTACACGACCACATAAAAATATTTATCTATTGCACAAGAAAAGAAATTTGTAGAAAATAATGTTCGAATGAAAAAGTTAGAAAAAAATGGTTTACGCAGATATTTAGTACTTGTTTTTATGTTTCTAATTTTTTAAGGCAATTTTTATTAAAATTTTCTTTAGTTCTATCTTAGAAATAGCTCATAATCTTGTGGTTTTACAGTTTTTTTGTTAAAACTAGAATTTTTGTCGAATATCAAATAATAAACCATTTTTCCTAACTTTTTCATTCCAACGTATTTTTCTCGAAAATTTTCTTATGTAATTGATAATTATTTTTATGTGGTCGTTTAGAGAATTAAACGAACTATTAAATAAAGGAAAAAAATCAGCAGGTTGTCATTTTAAAAAAAATCATGTAGGCGTTGGATCTCAGACACAAGAGTAGATATACAATTGAAACAAATCGGTAATATAGGTTTCATTGACTCTAAATCACATACCAAATTTCAAGTAGATACGTCAAACAGTTTTCGAAATATTAAGCTGGTTCCATACTTTTGCCCTTCCCTGTATAAAATATGTGAAAAAAGAAAGAAGAAACTTGTTCTGACGGATTTTTAAAAAGAAATTCAATCTTTAAAAAAAAATTATGAGAAAATGTCTTGGTCTGGGTTTAACACCGCAATCTGACAGTTACAAACTCAAACTCAAACTCAACTCAAACTCGACACTACCCATTTGACGACGAGAATCATTTACAACTTGATTAAAACACAATATTAAAGCGAAATAAAAAAAGTTAATTGCTCTTTTCTTAATTGTGTTAATTCAAAATGTTTTAAATTTTATGGTCTTTCTGACTATATCCTATTCAATTTATTCAGGCAGATAACATAAAGCGTCCATGTTAATCGCTATGTCCTAATTTCAGACGGACATATGGTATATGTTTTCCTGGATAGACTAAATAATAGTACATACTACGCAACAAATATTAAGTGAAAAACTTTAATAAGTTTGAAATATATATGTACAATGCTTTACTTAATTTATCTATCGCATGGTCATCGCATCATCATGTTGAATTGCCGCTTAAAAGTACCAACAGTATGTGGAAGATGGCAATGGTCAATTTAAAATTTGTTGTCTGCACACGTTAGAAGGCCACAGATTCAATAAAATCTGAACAATTGTAATTTAACTTGATTTCAGTTTGATTGTAAAGCATTAAAAAAAATAAGAAAATAATTAAGACCTTTACTTTTTCAGACATATTTTTTATATTAAAGTTTTTATAACTATCACTACATATCATGACTCATAGCACATCTTATTTTTAGGAATGTTTATAATTTCCTCTTTACAGTCAGGTCTGAAAGAGCCCTTAGAAGTTGTAACGTTGTTTTCTTGCCGATAAGACTTAATGCTCACATGCGGTCAAGGTTTATACCTTTATGTGGTAATCTTCGCCGCACGGCATTTAAACGCGCAATCGATATTTCGTTATTACACTTGTAGAACAAGCATAGAACACACACCGATGAATAATAAATCTCTCATAAACAATGAAGGTCAAGGACGCAAGCTTTAATTACACAAACATTGTATGACGAGCTTGCGGAACAACTTATGTCCGTACATGTACAGATTCGTCCCAATCAATAACACATAAGTGTCTTATATAAGTCCTCGCAATACATATAAAAACACAGAGCTTGTTTAAAAATTTTAAAAAATAATATTTTTATTTGACCTTGTTATCGCTATACCTTTTGTAACATTTTTTTCTTAGTTAAACCCGAGTTGGTTTTCGTTTTTGTGCCCTTTCAGCATAATTCCCGATGTAAACATTTTAATAAGTTGTATATGTACTATATTCTGAATTTAATTAAAAATGCATTAATTGTGTACGGCGTTTTTAAGTGACTGCTATATAGCACTCCGAGAGTCCATCTCGTTTTAACCTCACGTAATTGAGATACTCTCAGGGTCCTTTGGAGCAATGAACTGAAAACGTTATTAGATTAAGGCCCGATCTTTCCATTTGCTAATAAGGTTCTCCCAATAACGTCGTTTGGCAAATCAGTTGAATTTTATGAATGGTTGTCAAGGTGATTATTCGTCAAATAAATTTATTAGAATATAAATGGGGGGTGAGTTACGAACGAGGTCAACTAAGGGCGCCAGGGAAATAAAGCCACCTGAAAAATTCACGGCGGAATTCTAATTGTTTAAAAACCTTACATACAAATATTTGTGTGCATTTTTTAATTTTTTTAATTAGTCTGTATGCAATTAATACTGATTAGTTTAGCATTAAATTTGGCGTACGGAAAAGTTATAGAAAAACGTTCCCAAAAAAAAAGGAATAAAACAACCGAGAAGAACAAAAAATCCGTGTCTCTTTCTCTAAACTCGTTAAGGGAATTTTGGCCGCATTCGTCAATTATATTTGGCCAAGTCTTCTGTTGCAAAGCTTGCATGAAATTGTAAAAAACTAAGATGCAGAAGTCAAATCGGTATTATTTGCAGGTTTTGCCAGTTGCTTATCATTTTTAGGACAATTTTATGGTCTTTATTAATACCACTAGAATAAATGACGAACATTTTAAATAAAACGTTTTTAATCTTTTATAATTAGGAATGCAACAAATACCTTGCGGTTAGAGCAGTTCTTCGTAAAAAAAATAAAATAAAAAATAAAACAATGTTATTTTCTGTTCTTATTGCGTATACTAGTTAATTAATTTGGATGAAAATATTTACTAGAATGTCAATAGTCAGATAATTAAATAGTAAAACAGTCCAGTAAATGACTTATTGTCACTTGAGTAACCTTGAATCCCATAAAACTTTCGTGGCTCTTTATAGCCCTCATGGATTAGAACTGTTTTGTAATTTGAAGCTTGAAACCTACTGCTTTAGTATCGTAACACCCTGTATAAATTAAATTTTTATTTTACGTATCAGGATCGCACTGAGCCCCCCAACTTTTTCATATTATCGATTCCGACTCTACACAAAACGGAAGAGTCTTTCGTTTCCCTTTTTTGCAATTTTCAATTTCTATTGATTCTTGTTTTGCTTTTCTGTTCGCCACGAAAGCACAGTTTTAACATTTTTCTTTTGTTTTTTGACCTTGACCACGAAACGGCCTCATAAATGAATTGACCTTGTAACATAGTTTTTACTAAAAAGCTTAAAAGTTGCTCTGGTCTGATGGTTCACCTAAGAGCCCATGTTCTGCAATCCTGAACCAATCAAATCGGTTTATCACTGCTCGAACTGAGCTTTAAACAGAATAGTTTGAAGTTAGGCGGTTTTAAAAGTCAACGAGTGCCACAGTTGCCACCCAAACAAGAAACAGCAACATCGACGGCAACAGCCCCGAAGAAGTTTGTTTTTTGCAAGGAATGAAAACTGAAGAATATAAGTAAAAACCAAATGAAAATGAAATTTCCTGGCTTCAACAATTTAGTTGAGGCATACTTAATTAATATTGAATTTTTGAGGTACACTTCCCCTTAAAGTCTCTTCTAAAAATTATTTTCTTTTGTACAGAGTTTGCGTATTTCCTCCCCGCGGGATCCCCCCTAAAATGACAATTGACTTTTTGTGGAGGATTTTTATCACTTCTGAGATGACCTTGACCTAAGTAAATAAGTCATGGCGTATTTAATTGATATTCAATTTGGGATAAGTTATTGAGATACACGCTTTCATTCCTCCCATTAAAATCTCTCCTAAAAATAATATTTTTTGTGCAGGATTTGTGTATTTCCTCCCTTCAAGGTCCCCTCTAACATTGCAATTGACTTTTTGTGGGGGATTTTTGATTTCTGAGTTGACCTTGAAGCTTAATTGACGTTGAATTTAGGATAAATTCTTAAAGCACACTCTTTCAATCCTGTCCTTATGGTTTCTTCTAAAAATGATATTTTTTGTGTGCGGGGTTTGTGTATTTCCTCCCCTCGGCGTCCCCTCTAAAATGGCAATTGACTTTTGTGGGGGATTTTTATAATTTCTGAGTTGACCTTGGCCTACGTTGACTGTATAGGCATACTTAATTGACATTGAATTTAGGATAAGTGCTTTTCATTCCTCCCCATTCCTAAAAGTGCTATTTTTCTGTGCAAGATTTGTATATTTCCTCCCCTTGAGTGCCCCCCTGAAATGGCTGAGTTTTAATTGATATTGATTTTGATATAAAGTCTTTGCCCTTTCATTCATCCCCTTAACGTCTCTTCTAAAAATGATATTTTTTTTGTGTAGGGTTTGTGCATTTCCTCCCCTCGAGCTCCCCTCTAAAATGGCAATTGAATTTTTTGTGGGGTATTTTTATGATTTCTGAGTTGGCCTTGACCTAAGCAAAGTCTAGGCATGCTTAATTGACATTGAGTTTAGGATAAGTCCTTGCAGTACACCCTTTCATTCCTCCCCTTAAGATGACTTTTCAAAATCATATTTTTTGTGTACAGGATTTGTGTACTTCCTCCTTTCGAGGTCCCTTCTAAAATGGTTGACATTTATGCGGGATTTTGATGACTTTTGTGTTGACCTTGACCTAAGTAAATAAATAAAAGTACACCCTTTGTGCAGGATTTGTGTATTTCCTTCCCTCGAAATCTCGTCTAAAATGGCAGTTGACTTTTTGTGGGGGATTTTTATTGATTTTTATTGATTTTTATTGATTTTTATGATTTCTGAGATGACCTTGACCTACGTAATGTCCAGGCATGATTAATTGACATTGAAATTGGGTTAAATTCTTGAAGCACACCCTTTCATTCCTCCCCTTAGGGTCTCTCCTAAAAATGTTTTTTTCTGCAGGGTTTGTGCATTTCCTCCCCTCGAAGTCCCCTCTAAAATGGCAATTGACTTTTCGTGGGGGATTTTTATGATTTCTAAGTTAACCTTGAACTAAGTAACGTCTCCCCAATAAAATTTTCAACTAAAGAGTAAACAAACACGTGCTGAATTTTCTTTTTTGTTCGTATTGTTTGCTCATTCCCTTTCCATCTGCTTAATACAGAAGGCAAACGGGGTTAGACCGCAATTTAATATTTAAAAAGTAGCACCAAGTATGTTCTGTTGCATCCATATTATTAACACATTCGTTTAAAAATTTTTTTAACATTTTACAGTCGCGATGAACCTAATCCAGACCGATTGCCAGTACTGTAGCCCTTACTGTCAGCGTCAATAAGGGCGCAATTAGCTCACAGCGGTTTTGATTAGGATACCTCGCGATTTAGTAAGTGCGTAGCTTTTTAAAGAGGACTTCAACTTAAACCAGCGTCTTCAACGTTTTCTATTAAACTAACGTGTGTCCCAAAAATCCTATAACCTAGACGAAAGATAAAACGCACGTCGAATACTACCCCATAATAGGTCTGGTGGATTAGGTAAGCCCCAGAGTCTCTTTTTTAATTTTGGCGTAATATGAATACTTCAATATTCAGTTTATTAATTTAAAATTCGAGGTACAGTTTTCCCTAGATTTTAAGAATTTTGTGTCTCATGTTATTGTAACTTTAAAAATTAAATTAAGAGCTCCTGAATATTCAGGTTACGATTGTGACGTAAATAAGATATCATAAAAGTCAATATCAATAGAGCATTACTTATTCAAGTCGTTCTAAAATAGCAGCTTACGGAGGGGTAAGTGATCGATTCAAACGACGACATTTGTTTGCATCCCCCGAACTTATCAAGAAATCGAGTTGTTGTACGCCGCTGGAATGTTTAGGTCACGCGAACACAAATCTAAGATCGCATTTTCTTTTTTTTTTGTTCTTACCTTCGTCTTGATTGCTGCCGAGCAGTAACTCCATGTCCTCGTATTCCCCGTCGCGCAACATATCCATGGGGTGTTTCGTAAGGAACACTCCGTCTATGGTCGGAGTGGAAGGGAAGCCCAAAATTCCGGAGTACGAGTTCCACTGCTGCAAAGAAATCGTTTTCGCGTCCACCGCCCGCATGCAATCCATGACTTGTTGAGGCTTCGTCGCCAATAAAGAGACGTTGCATCCACAATCTTGTATGAGGATTTCGGCAATTTGCTGCGCTCGATTTCCGGTCATGTAACTCCATGGTGCGTTCATGGTGCCGGATTGGAGGATGCCACGCTTGGCTAGACCCTTAGTAATAGGGCTCAATAGGTGAATGCTTACGGAGCCACCACCTGCCGACTCGCCGAATAATGTTATTAAATCCGGATCACCGCCGAAAGCCTCCGCGTTTTCTTTAATCCAACGAATCGCCATGGCCTGATCCCACAACCCCATGTTACCGGGTGCTTCTTCACTGCCGGGGCCGAAATACTTATTTAAATACAAAAATCCGAAAGATCCAACCCTGTATTGCATAGAAGCTACTATAACATCACTGGTTGCAGCTACGATGTCGGCGTCGTAGATATCCAGGGTGGAGGTACCGCTCATGTAACCACCCCCGTAAATCCATATCAAAACAGGTACTTTGGGTTTATCGTGCGGTTGTTTCTCGACGTGGTGGCGAATGCGTAATCTCTGAGGCACCCAAATGTTTAAGTAAAGGCAGTCTTCTGATATGTTCGTGTTGGGGTTCCACATTTCTTCGCCTTCGAAGCCGGGAAAGTACTCGTAGCGTTCTTGGTAGCACGAGTTGGGAAGTTTGGTCGCGTCGAAAATTCCATGCCACGGGTCTATAGGAACCGGCCTCCTGAATCTCAGTTGTTCCACGGGAGGTTTGGCGAAAGGTATTCCTGTAAAAACGTGCACTTCGCGTCCTAAAATAGTCTTCGCATATCCCCGCACTAATCCACTTGTTGTTTCAACGACCAAAGGATCGAAATGAAAGTCTTTAGGTGACTGTGCCGGCCTGGTGGTGGTTTCTTCGCTGGGCCACGAGTATCCTTGTACCGTTCCGCATACGGCCACCACAAATAACATTACAAATTGTCCCATGTTTTCAAAAACTTGCTTGGCTTTTTTCCTTTTTTATTCTCTCATTTTATAACAGCATTTAATAAAACTAACCTTCAGCTCAGCGAATGCTCCTCTGACAGGAGCATAACAGAATCATGTGCGTGAAAAGATTATTTTAAACAGCATTAGCACGGTTTTGAACGCAAAGCGGGAGCACTGGAAGGACGTACGGAATCGCAGGCAGTCGCGAACTGTGACGGACGATGCCATGGCCGTCGCGATAAAGCTTGCGCAAGCTCACTATCGGACAAATTAGTAAATTCAAACTTTCAATTTCACGATTTATTTATTCAAGTGCGACATTAATTCCGATATTTGCGACATTAAAAAGCCATCGTAATCAATCTATGATGTCGACCGGCGGCGCGGCGACTATAAAGAAAACGTAATTTCCGTTTACAAACAATTGTACGAACAAACGATATTTAATTTCGTTTGAATTCCGCCGCGTTCTGTTTTCGTTCGATAGATTCACGCTAATGTTTTTTTTTTACTGCATAATTCGAAACTAATTACAATATACGAAGTAAAGTTTATACTTCGATTGAAAAACAAATTTATTTATTTCCAAGCTTTAGTCTTTAATCTTAGTATAATCATCAGTTTTATAATAACGTAATAATTCATTTACTTACACTTTGATATAAAATCAACATAGAAAATATAATATTACAAAATTGTTTAATGTGTTTGGAAGGGTTATATATAGGCTTAGGATAATTATGCGTTTGCATAATTGCATATGCAAATGCATATTTGGAACATTTTTATACATAAATGCATATTTTAACTTTTTAGGGCATTAATGCATAATTTCCTGCATTTTTTTGTTTTAATTGCAAATTTGCGATTATTTCTTATTGCCAAGTGCAAACTGACATTTTATAGCAGACAATCTGAACAACCAGTGTTTCAAAATCAGAATACTTGGAAATAATAAGTGTATGAAAACCGCCATTGTTTACTGCGACCGCACATTATCCCACGAATTTCCAAGTATTTTGTCCGCGTTAATAGTACTCGTACAGACCATGGTATGGGGCAGCTCTCTTTCTAATTTTACCAGGAAATTCTGCAGAAAATTTCATCAACCTTCAGTAGTTGTATGCTGATTGCAATAGGATTAACATCTCTCAAGACGCCAAAAGAAAAAAAAGTGTGTAAGAGCAATTTTAAACCAGTTTGTGATGATTTTATAACGGATGGGCGTCTGTTATTTTGTAAATACTGCGAGGTTCATGTTACGGCAACCAAAAAGTTTCAAGTCACGCAGCATCTTCAAACCGGAAAGCATGCAAGTAATAAAAATCGCAAAAGGGGAAATAACGAACGGCAAGTGTTAATTTCTAATTTACCGACGCCTGGACCTAAACGTTCAGAATTCAATGCAGAACTTTGTAAGGCTTTTATTTGCGCAGACATCCCATTAGCTAAGTTAAAAAATGAAGATCTTTGCCATTTTTTGGAAAAGTATGCAAAGCAAAATATTCCAGATGAATCGACATTAAGAAAAAATATGTTTCTGAATTGTATACATTAACATTGGATAAATTAAGAGCAAAAGTAAAGGATCATTCTATTTGGGTGTCGTTGGATGAAACAACCGATGAAGAACAAAGATGCATAGGAAATTTTGTGTTTGGTATATTAGGGGTTCCTGAAGAAAAAAAATCTTATCTGCTGACTTTAAAAGTGTTGGACAAAGTAAATCATTCAACAGTCGCTGCTTTTTTCAACGACTCTTTAAGTTTATTGTGGCCGTCTGGAATTTTATATGAAAAAGTGCTAGCGGTTTGTAATGATGCTGCACCATATATGTGCAAAACAATGCGGGGACTGCAGGTTTTATACCCAAACATGATACATGTGACCTGTTTAGCACATGGCTTACATCGAGTAGCTGATTTAGTTCGAAATCTTTATTCAAATGTTAATGTGCTAATATCATCTGTGAAAAAGATTTTCCTTAAGGCACCAAGTCGTATTCAGAAGTTTCGGGAAATTTCGGGTGACATTCCACTTCCACCTGCGCCAATCATTACAAGATGGGGAAGTTGGATCGACGCTTCTGTGTATTACGCCGAAAATTTTGAAATTGTGAAGAAAATTGTTGATGAATTCGACTCTGAGGAAACGCAGTGCATCGAGGAAGCACAGAGTATTCTGAGAAAAAAAGGTATTCGAGAAGATTTAATTTTTATTCGAGCTAATTTGGCATGCATTTCGACTGCAATCTCCAAGCTAGAAGCTAAGGGTCTATCTTTACAAGAAAACATTCAAATAGTAGAACATGTAGTTAACGGTTTAGCAAAACTCAAGAAAAATGTTTTTATCAATAAATTAAACGAAGTGCTGTCAAAGAATACGGGCTATCAGAAACTGAAGAATATAAGTGAAGTGTTGCAAAATGAATCGACCCTTAATGAAAAAAACGAACATTTAAGTGTCAATGACGTTGTAAAATACGAATTTGTACCAATAGTGTCCTGCGATGTCGAGAGAGTGTTTTCTCAGTACAAAAATATTCTCGCCGACAATAGGCGCAAATTTACTTTTGAGAATTTGTTACACCATGTTGTAGTTAAATGTAATTATAATTTGTTTCTATAATAACGACTAAATAAATAATTTAGAATTAAAAAAAAAGTTTTTGTTTTTTTGTAGCAAAATAATGAAGAATGTGGTAGCAAAAAAAATATTATTTATTCTATAAAAGTTAATTTTTAATGCATATTTAAGTGCATATTTTTGATGATTTTAGTGCATATGTGCATGCATATTTTGAAGTTTTTTAATGCATAATTATCCTAAGCTTAGTTATATACAAATTGTTGTTGTTGTTGCCAATAATATACAGACTTCTGCTTTTAAATACAACCATACAACTTGAAATTAACTAACAAATGCTCCCCTGCATTCTTCCAATTCCATAAATTAGAGGAATACGAGCAATAGTACAATAGGGATAGGACATCGATCGATTTCAATCGATGGTAACATCGAAAGTTCACATTGATGTCTAACAAAACATCAACCGCTAAGTATGGATGTTTGCTAATATCGATGTTGAAATTAGAAATAATTAAATGAAGGAAGAATCAACGTCATATTAATGAAAAAAAAAACTACTTACTATTAAATTAAATACAATATAAAGGTAATATGAAAGCCATAAAAATACACCTTATCCCAATTAACTTACATCTAGAAGAGAATTAATTAATGTTTATTAATCAGTATTATTTTAAATATTTCAAAATAATTAAGATATTGTTAAATTATTTCTATTAATAATTAAGTTTCAGAGGGCAGTACAAGTTATGAGGCTTTAAATTAATTTATCCAACACCTGTTTATTATGGAGTCATAATAATGCCGATTTTGAATATATTATGAGGTCTATAAAACACTAGTGGATTATGAACCCATAATTAAACTGTTATTCAAGATCGGCATTATTATGACTTCATAATAAACAGGTGTTGGATAAAACTATGTATTACACTCGTGCCTTTACAGCAAGTAAGTCACGTATATAATAAATAGCTATTAAGTAAAAAGCAGCAGCTAGGAAACTGCAAATGGTACATTTAAGGCCAGTAGTACACTCTTGCACTTTAAAAAGCCCAAGTACAGGTACTCTTACAACCTTTCCAACATTTATCTACACCTGTGTGATGTATTTTTTTTTTTTCAGTTTACTTGATTAGATAAAACTATTTCTTTAGAATTTTAATTTTATTATAATTTTATGCCACCATATACAATTATAAAATTATAAAAAAATATGTTGCAAATCGTTTTTGACTTATTATGTAGCAAACTGGCTTAAATTTGTCAATCCTAATGCAATGTTAGGTCAAAAAGCGATCGTAGGATGTTTAAACTACATATTTATTATTACAAAATTATGATTAAATATAACTAAAATTTCTGCCCTGTTCTATTCTATAACCAAATGTTATTACGGGCAACTAATAAATTGTTGAGAACAAATGTAATACTTAATAAAAAAAAATTAATTGTAAAATATTTGTTAAAACTTAAAAGTATTAATGTTACAACTTTTTTAATGAATATTTAATTTTTTACTACTTATGTATAATAAAATGTAATACTTATAACCTGAAAAATATTAGTTAAACAAAACAAAATCTTATACAAGTCTTCTAAATGTAACCGCTTGCAATAATTAATGCAGATTTTAGCCTGGCAATAATATAGTCGGTCGGTAAAGCAGTGGACAGGGGCTGTAAAGACATGGGCTTTTTTAAAGTCGAAGAGTGTACAAACCAAGGGAGTTCAAGGGAACATTCAGTTGAACCATGTTCAAAGTAAACAAATAAACACTTTGAACCTAATTCATTTCAACGCCCCCTTGAACTCCCTTGATACAGCTGGCTCCAAAGTTTTTTTTTGTTACTATTTTATTATTGTCCTATTAATGATGTCATTCGTTAAATCTACGTTAATAGTATTAACTTTTTCAAAGAAAAACATACGCGTTACACCAATTGAGTACCTATAGTTTACTATATGCAAACTCGCCCTGTTTTAAAAGTGTTAAATAAAAACGTACGGTTTTAAATAAATATTTAACGCCCAAAAATCATATTGGACAAACATGACGGATCATCAGGGAACTTTTACTACTTGTTGATTTAATATCTAAATTAAGTTTCTGGAATATAGTTGAATCGATGAGTGCTTAATCATGTTGAGTTCAAATTTACTGTTTTGAGAAAACAATAGAAAAAACTTTCTCGAGATTTTTATTTTAAGTGAATTATTGGCTTAAAAATCTTTCATATAACGATATCTAAATCCTCTTGAAACCAATAATTACTTAAAATAAAAGTTTTTTATTGTTTTCTCAAAATAGTAAATTTGGACTGAACATGATTATGCACTCATCGATTAAGTTACAGTCTCTAATATTTATTAACAGAAGGCACTAGAATTTCTTGATTTATGAAATGTTAATGCATGAATCTGTACAGCTGGATGCAGCTGAACTCGGAAGTGGTTCGATGTTTTCTTTGAACATCGATAGTTTATCGATCATAATAAAAAACAAGATCCAACATAAAACATAAATGTTTGACAAATATCTATGTACAGGTTGACTACACGAGAATTCCTACCCCCTTTAACTATTTTATTTTTGGTTTTAGGAAAAAAATGCTTAATACAAAACGTAAGTGGACTAATTCAAAGTTTCTCTGTGTGCTCATCTAAAAATAATTGATTTAATAAACGAGATACAAAGTTTTTTATAAGTTTTTTTTTAAATGGATCAGCCTGTATATTATTTTATTTTTCGATTGTAAATTAAATTCTAATGTATAATAAAACTAATAATGCAGGTGTCTATAAAATAATTCCTGATTAATTTGTTTTATTTTTGATTTTAGAAAGAAAACTAAAATAAAAGAAGTTGTAGAATTTATTTCAGTACTGCTACAGATATTCACAAAAAACAATTGAGCATCGAATACCCAGAAAAATAAACGAAGTTTTGATTTTAAATAAATTAAAATAAAATTTTACCATTAACATATTAAATCCATGCAGATGTTTTTTTAAAATGAAATTTTAAACTAGAAACGACAAATATTGAACTTTAAAAAATAAATGAAAATTTAACATAAAACAGATTCAAAACGTCCTCAATTTTTTTTACGCAGAGTGTAAATTTAATTTAGAATCGAAAATCGTAATCATATATAGGCATACTACATAAGTTTCATTTATATCTCGTTTATCCGACCATCAATTGTTTTTCTGTGAGCACACAGAGAAACTTTGAATTAGTCCCTATAACTTTTGTATTAAACATTTACCTGAAATCAAAAATAAAGGAGTTAAAAGGGGGTAGGTATTTTCGCATAACCACCCTGTACATATATATCGCCCATCCCTAGTATACAAGTGTTTTGAATTATTTTTATTGAATTAGCAATTGATGGGCTATACAGGGTGATTCAGGGTCTCCGTTTAAAACTTTACAGACTTCCAATTCGAATTTCTATTTCATATTTTGAGTTATAGGTTAGCGCCGACGATCCATTAAAATATACTCCTAATATTTTGATAATTCAGAAACTTTCGTTTATATAGGAAGTTTCTTATTTTAAACATCATCTGGAAACTTATAACGTTCTCCCTGAAACTTACTCTGGTTTCAGACAAAAACATAGTTGTACCACGGCATTGATGAGGATGGTTGATGACATACTTACCGCAGCAGATCAAGATAAATTAACGGCTGGGTGTGTTCTATTAGATTATTCAAAGGCATTTGATACCTTAAATTATAAAATTTTGGGAAAGTATTTTACGTTACATTGGTTTTTCTCGAACTGCCTGTTCATTAATTCATAATTATTTGACTGATAGGTCTCAGGTGGTTCTTTTAAATGAAAAGCTTTTTTCGCCTAGGCCTACGACAATATCTGCTGGAGTTCCACAGGGTTCTGTTTTGGGACCCGTATTATTTACTATATACCGATTCCATCACATTAAGTAGGCACAACCGAGCGCTCACGAGGCAGTCTTACAGTGTGAGCGTGAGTGTGATTTGATGTATGCCGACGCTTGGAGAGGTTTCACCTGCATACTTGTAATATTATCAGATAATTGCAACACGTTTCATATCACAGCTATGCTGATGATGCTAGGCTTTTGTATTGCTTTAAAACTGATTACATCGATCAGGCAAACTCACGTGTTAATTCTGATACTAAAAGGTTAGTCACTGCTTCCAAGGAACACAGTTTATTTCTTAATTCTAAAAAATCAGTGGTAATGTTGTTCGGGAAACCACGTCACCGCATTACGACTGCAAATAAACTAAATGTAAGAATTGATGGTGAACCAATAAAATGCGTTGATCACTGTCGCAATCTTGGTTTTTATATCGACGTAAATCCACGGTTTCACAAAAATATAAGTCTGTGTACTAGCAAAGCTTATTCCAATTAAAAAGTATTTTATTCCAATAAATCTCTGCTCAATAAAAAGTTAAAAATAAAATTATGTAATGCATTATTTCTCTCTCATTTCTCCTTTTGTGACAGTCTTTATGGCACCTGTTTAGGTTAGGTTTAGAACATATTTCCCACGTATTTTGTGACTAAATATGGCGAATCAACGTAAATTACATTATGCTACCTTAATAATAAAAAATGTGATCTTTAAATCTCCTGCATATTTATACAGGGAAGGGCAAAAGTATGGAACCGGCTTAATATTTGGAAAACTGTTTGACGTATCTGCTTGAAATTTGGTATGAGATTTAGAGTCAATAAGATCTGCTTTACCAATTTGTTTCAATTGTTTATCTGCTCTTGTTTCTGAGATCCAACGCCTACTTGATTCTTTTTAAATGACAACCTGCTGATTTTTTTCCTTTATTTAATAGCTCGTTTAATTCTCTAAACGACTGCATAAAAATATTTATCTATTAGATAAGAAAATTTTCGAGAAAATAACGATTGATGAAACAGTTAAGAAAAATGGTTTATTGTTTGATACTCGACAAAAATATTAGTTTTAACAAAAAAAAAAATAAAAGGCCACAAGATTATGGGTTGTTCTTAAGATAGAACTAAAGCAAACTTCAATAAAACTTGCTTTAAAAACATGAAAACAAATACGGGGAAGGATAAAAGTGTGGAACCGGCTTAATATTTCGAAAACTGGTTGACGTATCTATTTGAAATTTGGTGTGTGATTCAGAGTCAATAGGACCTAGTTTACCAATTTATTTCAATTGCTTATTTGCTCTTGTTTCTGAGATCCAACGCCTACTTGATTTTTTTTTAAATGACAACCTGCTGATTTTTTTTATTTAATAGCTCGTTTAATTCTCTAAACGACCACATAAAACTAATTATCAATTACATAAGAAAATGTTCGAGAAAATAACGTTTGAATGAAAAAGTTAGGAAAAATGGTTTATTGTTTGATATTCGACAAAAATTCTAGTTTTAACAAAAAGACTGGAAGACCACAAGATTATGGGCTGTTTTTAAAATAGAACTAAAGAAAATTTTAGTAAAAATTGCCTTAAAAACATGAAAACAAATACCAAATATCAGTGTAAACCATTTTTTTTAACTTTTTCATTCAAACACTATTTTCTCGAAACTTTTCTTATGCAATAGATAAATATTTTTATGTAGTCGTTTAGAACGAACTATTAAATAGAGGAAAGAAATCAGCAGGTTGTCATTTTAAAAAAATCAAGTAGGCATTGGATCACAGAAACAAGAGCAGATAAACAATTGAAACAAATTGGTAATGTAGGTCCTATTGACTCTGAATCACACACCACATTTCAAATAGATACGTCAAACAGTTTTCGAAATATTAAGCCGGTTCCATACTTTTGCCTTTCCCTGTATAATAAAATTTGTTTCCGAACTGACATTCATAATGTTAACTATTATAAAAATTTAATAACGCCACTTATTCATAAAATAACGTTTATTGAATGTTCTTTTTCATATAATGTTGTTTCAATTTATAACTCAATACCTACTGATCTTAAAAATCTGCAACCCTCAAAATTTAAGTTTAAATCTAAACAATAACTTTTACAGCATTTCATAAATTAAAACGGAAATCTGTTTGAGAGCAGCGTTGAATGTTTTCTTCTTCCTATTCTTTATTCTCAAGTTTGTAAATTGTTGCCCTTGCCGCTGTAATGTCATGTACAATGGTTATAATCACTGCCTTTTCCTACTAGGTACTATACTGCCAAATAAATTTTACTTTCGTTCAGGTTAACTGGAAGAGCAGTTTTCATATGAAAACTGAACTTCGCCTTTTGTCCATTATTATTTGTGTGCATTATATCTTATATCTTTTATAAATGTTATGGGCTATAAAAAACAGTTTATCATTATTATTATTATTAATCGGAGTACCCCATTTTTTAATAACATTTTTGAATTCCCTTAGAATTCTAAAGTGTATGTATTTCTATTTAAAGAAAGAACTCAGACTTGCAATAGGTGGGCTGCTGGAAAATTTTGTGGAATCTAGTAGGTCTAGAATTGCTAGCGTTTAACAACTGTCATATTTGAAAAATTTGACGTTTTTCGCCTATAATTCTATTGACAGTTCCTATCTAAGTGAACTAGTTTTGTTTGTAAGCATTTGAGAAAAAGTAATTTTGTGTAAACATGGAAATCTCGCGTGAAAATTTTCGTGCCATGATTTTTTACGATTTCAAATGTGGTCTAACGCCGAAACAATGCCTCAATCGGCTTCATTTGGCTTTTGGAGATGAAGCACCATCAAAGAGCAGTGTTTATAATTGGTTTGCCGAATTCCAGCGTGGACGTACCTCTCTCAGTGACGAATTTCGTGAAGGTCGTCCATCAACATCTGTTGTTGCCATAAATGTAGATGCTGTGCGTGAAATGCTTGTTCGAGATCGACATGTGACATACCGTGAGATTCAAGCATCCTTACGCATTGACATGAAAGCAATATACCAGATCTTTATGATCATTTGAACGTACGAAAGCTTTGCAGTCGTTGGATCCCACACAATTTAACAGAAGCGCAAAAGCAGGGTCGTGTCAATTGGTGCGAAGAAATGCTCAAGAAATTCAATGGAGGTCGTTCAAATTTAGTTTATAACTTCGTTACTGGTTACGTAACGTCGATCTATTCGTACGAGCCAGAAAGTAAACAACAATCTACCGTTTGGGTATTTCAAAATGAACCAAAACCAACAAAAGTTGTCCGTTCACGCAGCGCTGCGAAGCAAATGATTGATTGTTTCTTTGGTTTAACTGAACATGTAACAACGGTGGCTTTAGAGGATCGAAAAACCGTGAATGCTGATTGGTATACTACAATTTGTTTGTCGGAAGTCATCGATCAAAGAAGAAGAAACAATCGAAATCGACGAATTATTCTCCATCATGACAACGCCAGCTCTCACTCAGCCCGTCAAACAGTTGATTTTTTGCCCAACAAAAATGTTGAATTAATGACTCATTGTCCATATTCACCTGTTTTATCACCTAATGATTTCTTTTTGTTCCCAAATATCAAAAATAAAATACGTGTTGAGCGATTTTCGTCTGCTGAAGCAGCGGTTGAAACATTCCGGACATTGGTTTCTAAGGCACCATCTTTAGAGTGGAAAACGTGCTTTAGAAATTGGTTCGAGCTTATGCAAAAGTGTATTGACGTCAAAGGCGAATACTTCGAAAAACAATGATACCGTTTACCAAATTTCATGTGCGTTTTTTCCTACCGTTTCCAGAAATTTTCCAGCAGCCCACGTACACAGGGTGTCTTGTATCGTACAGAAAAGGGTAAGTTTTTTTCTTAATTCGCTTTTGATCCAATACTAAGATGGTTACAGTAATTTATTTTTTTTATAAATATACAATCGCTTTTTTTAATGAACAAAACTTTTTTACAAATTCCTATTTTATTATTAAACTGTACATTTATCAAAGTCACTATTCACAAAATTTCAATTTTTGGGCATTAGATGAAAAAGTTATACAGGCGTAACTTTTGTGTTATATTTATTTTTTAAAACAATTGTTTCGTCTGAACTACTAGTTAACTAACCCTGAAGTCTTAAATTTGAATTTAAAATGTGATGTATCTATTACAGATTTTAACCATTGTTTGTTAATTAGTTTAAAGTTTTTATTTTTAACTTAGAAGTTTTTAATTACTGATCTTTTTATCAATTCTTTATTGAAAAAAACTATCATGAGTTCATGCTTCATATTGTTCAATGTCAAAGGTCAAAAGATATGTTTTTTGTAAGTATCTCCCTAAGGTCCAATCTTACAAATGCGGTTTAACTTTGAGCTGAGCCTTAAACCCTTAGCAACGATTTATTTCAACAATTGTTGTGAAGGATTTAAGGTTCGGCTCAAAGTTAAACCGTCATTGTAAAACTGGGCCTAAGGTCCAGTTTTACAATTGCAGCTCAACTTTGAGCTGAGGCTTAAACCCTTAGCAACGTTTATTTCAACAATTGTTGTGAAGGGTTTAAGCTTCGGCTCAAAGTTAAACCGTGATTGTAAAACTGGGCCTTAGGCCCAGGTTTAAACCTCAGCTCAAAGTTGAGCTGCAATTGTAAAACTGGACCTAAGATGTATACAAATAATCAGCTTGTTTGAAATTTTTCAGAAACTACCGCCTTTTTTAAACTTATTAGACTGGATTAATAAGTTGATACTATCTAACTACAACCTGTTTAGGCCATGTTGCTAACTTTTTTCTAACTACGTAGAATTGAATGTACATCGAGTGTCTTCTCTAAAATTCTTACGACGCTATTTATATATGATTTATGCCCTACCTTACATTACAATCGGATCTTCCGAGTTAAAGACAAGAGAGAATTAACGTAACATGAAAAAAAAGAGGCTTGATTTCACAAAAGTTTTTTTATTCACTAAATGTACATTTCGTATGCTAAGCATACATCGTCAATAGTATACAAATTATTTTATCTTACGGGCTAGTTTATATAGGATTTCAAAATCTAAAACTTTTATTCTAAGAATATTTTCTGTAGATTGAGTAGGTACTAGGAAGACGAACCACCAGAATGAATCTTATCTAGAAAAGTCAGGAAAAATCAGGACGTTACATTTAGACATAAAATTTATAAAAAATTGCATCAAACATAAAGTATATCCGAAGTTCACCAACATATACTTAAAACATAATGGAAGAACTGAAGCAAAAATTATACAGAACATAAAATTACAATTACTTAAGCGAGAAATCATTAAACACTACGAAAAACTGAAAATTCTAAAACTTACAGCACATTCGCTGCATTTAAAACTTAGTCAGCATTTTAGCCGCATCCAATGGGAGTTATTTGACCAAAAGTTACATCAAGTACTCAACACCAAAATTACGAAGAAGAAACAAACTGCATAATAAATTCAGAAACCTCTTAAAAAACAAGTAGAAAAACAACAACTACAACAAACAGTAATTACGTCTATGTGATAAACAAATCAAGAGACAGAGTTCACAACCGATGAATTGGAATTGCTCAAGAAAGGTTTAAAATTCGGCTTAGAATCTAAAAAAAATATAATTAGAAGACATAATCAACGACCTTCAGATGGCCACCCATTATATCCCGAAAGAAGAAATCCCCATCTTCCAAGTAGAAGCATCAAGAATAATAGCAAACTCAATAAAACAAAACAAGAAGAGAAGATCAGGAATAGAATAGCACACACCACAACTTCATTCAAAAAGAAAAAAGAATGCATGAACATGAAAGCAGATAAAGGTAACGCACTAGTCATAATAGTTAAACAAGATTACGTAAATGATGTATAACAAATGTTGAGTTTACGATGAAGTAGAGAAAGACCTAATAAACATGTATGTTAACAAAGTAAACAATATCTTGCGAGAGTGTTATACATTAATAGACAACAATTTGAGAAAAAGACTAGAAACAAGCAATCCAAAAATCCCTCATCTTTATTGCCAGGAAATTCATAAACCAGGAAATTCATACCGTCCAATAGTCTCGAACATCAATTCCCCCACATATGAAATTGCAAAATGGCTAGTCAAAGAATACAGCATGTTAAAATTTGAAAATGATTTCTCTATAAAAACACCTCAGACTTCATTGACAAATTAAATAACCTTCAACTAAACTCAAATAACAAATTAATTTCCTTTGACATAAGGGGCTTTCTTTCGTTTAAAAGTTTCAATCGTGTTTCGAATAGTTTGGACCTGAATTTCGTAGTTGTTGCAACAAAAAACCTGACTTGAATTTTTGATTGACAGTTCATTTGTAAATAACCATAATTCAATCCAAAGAAGTTTTAAAAATAGAGATATTCAAAGAAAAGAATGTCCGTTTTTGAATCAAAACACGTTTGGATCACGATTTTGTGAGCGAAAGAAAGCACCTACAGTAGCGTTATTCCCGAGTATACCTATAAGTCTCAAAATGCTAAAAACTTTTCTGCAATTCAACTCCATTTCCGCAACAAAAATCTCAGAATATTTAAAACTAACCGAATTATACCGGGTGGAAAGTTTCAAACCCGAACATAGTAAAGTTCCATTGAGAACTACGTTTCTCTAGATTACTGCTCGCCTTTTAAAGATACAAAAATGGTAATGGTATTAAATGAAAGATAAAATTAAGGCCAATGTTATCGTGTTAAAATTATTCCTATTGTGTTAATACTTTTGAAATAGAAATTAAATTTTTAAATTTCAAATGAAAAATGTAGTCGCCTTAATATATCAGATTTGAAGTTTGCAATTCAATAACCAGAATTTTGTACAATACGCTTCTTATTCAAAATAAAATTTCATTCATCTATGTAGCATATTAACGATGAAAAACTGTTTGGATTTATTTCTTTGCTCTTGCATTGCTTCACAAAATACTTTCCTACTCTTCTTGTTAATTTCAATAAAATGTTGATGGCAACTGGATTTGTGTAATTGATGTTTTTTTCTATATTCTTTACAGTTATGTGTTACTTATTCTTGAACAGTGTGAAACTTATTTAATTCTTAGTACAATTGAATTTAAAACTGATTTAGTATCGACATGTGTCGGTATTGATTGCCCATGGCATCATTTCAAGTTTATTGATAGTATCAGAAACAACAGAATTTTTGTATGCAATGACAAGAGTACCTACCTATTATTTGCTCTGTACAATAATTCATAATGCTTTTTGACTGACGTATAAATTATTTTCCATTAAATGAAACAACTAGAAGTTTCAAACCTGACATAGGAGACTAAATTTTTCGTTTAAAATAAATTTGAAAATTATATTTATATTCCGAAAGTATTCATATTTAGGAATAATTTTAACACCATAATATTGTCCATAATTTTCTCTTTTCTTTAATACCATTGCCATTTTTGTATCTTGAAATGGCGAGCAGCAATTCACAGAAACATAGTTTTCAATACAAGTTTGCTATGTTCGGGTTTGAAACTTTCCACCCTGTATATGGACCTAAACATATTCACTTTTAATAACAATTTTTACAAACAAACTTTCGGAACAGCCATAGGAAACCCCCTAGCACCATTCATAGCCAATTTATTTTTGAATTACTTCGAGCAACACATAAAAAATAACGCACCAAATTTTCCTAATTGCTGAGCCAGATACGTTGATGACATCTTAGCTGTCATACCGGAACAATTTAACATAGAATTGTTTTAGATTTCATAAACAACCAATATCCCTCTGTAAAGTTCACAAACGAAACAGAAACAAATAGAAAATTCGAGTACAATATATTTAAAAAAAAAACACCCACACCGACAACTACATCCCAAATAACACATACACTTACTATAAATACAAAGAAACAGCTTTTTATTTTCTCATCAATAGATTCCTCAGAGTCCCACTTTCCACGGAAAATTTCACAAAAGAATTAAATTACGTAGTTAATGTTGCAATAAATAATGGGTACAAAAAGGAAATGGTATTAAAAATAAAAAAAGAAATTAGAAAACAAAAAGTGTCAACTAGCTGCTACCACTTTAACGCCAATCAGAAACCAAGACAAGAGTAAATATTGCAATATCAAAAATAAAAGGAAGAATTTGTTTGAAAGATACAATTTAATTCCAGCCTTTTCTGACAACCAAAAGTTAAAAACAATAGTAAATAATAAAACAAGTCAAGAGCCGAACTTAAAACAATCCGGAATATACTAAATCAAATGCTATATTTTCTCCCATAATAGACAACATTACGCAACAAATTGAAGTGAAGTTGGAGAAGACAATTTCTGTTATGTCAACCGAAATTGAAAATCTGCGCTCGGAAAACGAAACTCTGTCTAACAAACTCGACGAATTGGAGCAGTATTCAAGGAGAAACTGCATCAGAATTCATGGCATTCCTGAAAAAAATCAGGAAAACTCGATTCAGGTGATAAACCAAGTCTTCTCCAAAATGGACATCGTAATTGAAGAGGTAACATAGACAGAGCAGAACCGGAAAAATCAAGGCCGTCGCAACCAGGTCTAATTCGCAACAACCGCAACATAGACAAATTATAGTAAAATTCACCTCGTACAGATGGAAACAAATAATAATGCAGAACAAAAAAAAATTAAAAGGATCTGGAATTTTTATAACGGAGGATTTAACTAGAAAAAGGCTCTCCCTCTTCACGGCTGCTAAGAATAAACTAGGAGTCAAGCAGACCTGGACATACGACGGCCGCGTCTTCTCCATTATCAACGGTAAACGTACTGAGATCTCTTCTTCGGACGCCTTTGAAACTAATCCTTCCTCAGTAGAAGCAGAGAAGAAGCAGAGAAGAAGAGAATTTGATTTAATTTTGTTTTGCCACGCATTCGTTTCTCTCGTTTTTTGCCTTTTTTTTTATTCTTTTGATTTTTCATATACGCTAAATTTTAATTTATTTATAAGTAGGAATTGTAGACTTATTAACCTTGTCTTACATTATTATCTATACATATATAAACTTAGGAAGAAACGGATAAAGCAATAAGTCATCTGCTTTTGCTAATCACCATCTGAATTTTAAACTTTATTGTCTTAGTTTAGATAACGTTTAACTGCAATTTTCACAAATTTGTATCTTTTTCTCTACCAGTAATCATTAACATTTTTATTTTTATAGCAGCAAGAATGTAATTTACCGACCAATTTTCTTCGATGATGATTAATGTAGCTCACATTAATACTAGATCATTAACAAGAAATTTCCATTTGTTTAAGCAACACGTGTTGACCCAAGATTATGATGTAATTGGGATATCAGAGACATGGCTGACTGCAGATATTAATGATGACGTAATTTGCATTGAAGACTACAATCTTATTAAGGCTGATAGATCTGACGGTAGACGTGGTGGAGGCGTGGGCATATACGTTAAAAGTAAGTATCCAACGGTCTTATTGACAGTGAACTGTAACACTAATTTTGAATACATGTGGATCAGTATGAAAGTGGCCAAATTTAATTTAGTATTTGGGGTAGTTTACAGACCGCCCAAGGTGGATGTAAATGCATTTTTAGACATATTCCAAGAGTTATTAGGAGAGTTAATAGTATCTTATGATGAATTAATTTGCATTGGAGATTTCAATATTAATTTTTTGGACTTTAATAGCTCATCACTACCACTCTTAAATAATTTGCTTGACTCATTTGGTTTAACACAAATAATCAAAGAGCCCACGCGAGTTGGTAATAATACATTTACACTAATTGATAGCTTAATAACATCTCTTAATCCGCCTAACTTTAACTCTGGAGTAATGGACATGTTGAATTTATCTGATCACTTTCTTATTTTCGGCAGCTTTAATTTAGGGTTCAAGCCCAGCAAGCCAGCAAAGCACACATTTTGTAACTTTCATAATTTCGAGTATGACACTTTTTTATTACATTTACGGTAATTACCTTGGTTTCTTATCTATGAGATGAGCGACATGAATGAGATTTTATCATTCTTTAATTGAAATATTATCACTCTTTTTGATAAGCACGCTCCTTTTAAAACTGGCAAATTTAACAAAAGACCAGCTCCGTGGCTCACTGATAATATTAGACTACTCATTTCGCTTCGTGATTCTCAGTTTAAGAAGGCCAAAGCAAGTGGTAGTAAGGCAAACATGGATTATTATAAGTTATTGCGTAATCACACCACCTCGGTAATTCGCAGGGAAAAGAAGGCTTACGTCGAATTTAGTTATCGTAATAATTCTCCCCATACTTTTTGGAAAGACCTCGAAAACATGAGCATTTACACCAGAAAGAGTACTCGTTCAATCCCAACCGATTTGTGTGATGTAAGTGAAATTAATTCTAATTTTTTGAGTTCTCTACCTCGCACGAACGTCAATGCTGACCTCATCACATTTTATACACAAAATAGAGTTAAAACATTTAACAACTTGTTTTTATTTCAACCCGTGAGGGAAAATGAAATTAGTAACATTCTACTTCGAATTAAAACCAAATCTTGTGGTTCCGATAAAATTAATTCTAGGATACTGAGTTTATGCTGCCCGACACTCTTACCCTACATCACTTACATCACCAATTTCTGTCTAGCTAATGGAGTTTTTCCAAATTGCTGGAAGGAAGCACTGGTTAAACCCATTCCGAAAACTGCCAAGCCCACAGATTTTAAGGATCTCAGGCCAATTAGTCTTTTGCCTATATTATCGAAACTGGTTGAAAAGTGTGTAGAGCGTCAAATCCGTGTACACCTAAAAGAACACAATCTTTTGCCTTCCTTTCAATCAGGGTTCTGACAGGGTTTTAGTTGCACTACTGCACTCTCTCTTATCTTGGACGATATTCTTCATGCAATAGATGATAACAAAATAACAGTTTTAGTGCTATTAGATTTTTCGAGGGCTTTTGACACCATCAACCATAAGTTTCTTTGTGCTATCTTACATTACATTGGATTCAGTTGTACTGTCACCAACTTTCTTAAGAACTACTTGTCAAATAGGACTCAAAGAGTCTCCTTAAATAACTGCGTCTCGGCCACTTTACACCTTACTTCTTGCGTAGCACAGGGGAGCATACTAGGTCCTCTTGTGCACTGCATTTACACCAGTTTCATTTTTGATTGTCTGGAACACGTTAGCTGCCATATGTACGCCGATGATACTCAATTATATTATTCTTTCAATAGCGTTGATATTGTCAGGGGTGTTGCTAAAATCAATTCAGATTTAAATAAATTAAGCGTCTGTTCCAATGGTCACTGCCTTGTGCTGAATCCACACAAGTCATGTGTAGGCCTGGGCACATATGCCGTAAAAAAGTCTGAATATATGCATGCAATATGTCTTAAAAAGATGTAAATACATGCCGAATATATGCTGTTTAACTGGTATATATGCAGTTAATTATCGGATATGCTGTTAAATATGCATTCAGTAAATCAAATCATAGAACACAACACAGAAAAATAGAATGTTGCGAGTATGAATTATTTCATACATTTTTATAATAAAAATACGTATAATGTACATACAGTATTATTTTTATTCACTTTAATATACAAATATTTAATTGCTCTACATATACAATGCATGAATTAAAACTTATTACAATAAATAATCATATATTTCTTGATATTTTCTATCAAGAAACTTTGCCTATCGTCACTTAATATATTTTTGTACATTGAGAATGATCTTTCCACATCGCAAGATGTTATTGGACAATATTTAAAGAGATGTGCCTTGTTAACAATTACTCAATGCTCAAGGGAACCTAATGCAATGTCTAATTCTCCGTTTAGAACATGTTTTACCGCTTCTAGTGTTTTCATTTTTTTTTAAAACATCTTCCAATTTATTTAAGATTTTATTGCACTTAGCGTTTTTAGGGATACTTAGAGTAGACTTAAAATTTTCAATCAACGCCAAGGAATTGACTAACTGCAAATTTTGGGTTTCTAAATTTTTAATAACACTGGGTATATTAGAAAAGTGAGCTTTAATGAATGAAAGCTGTGAACGTAATTCAGAGTTTCGCAAAATATTTTGACATTCAGCGACATATTGAGAAGCGTTCGCATCGAAGCTGTTTACTACATTTTTAATACCATCGAAATTATCACAATAAAAAAGTGCAGCCTCGAGCCAAGTTCCCCATCTAGTAATAATAGGTTGTGGTGGCAATGGGATGTCAGGAAGCATTTCTATGTACAGTTGTACTCTATGTGGAGATTTTAGAAAAACTTTCTTTCCGTAATTAATTAATTGATTTAGTAATGGATATTCCATTCGAATCGCCTCAGCAACACGGTTCAATCCATGTGCTAAGCAAGTCACATGCAGCAAATTTGGATAAAATATTTTTAAATTTTGAGCAGCCTTTAACATATATGAAACTCCATCATTTACCATATACAAGATTTTATTTACATCTACTGTATTAGGTAAAAACAGCATCGAAAATGTTTCATTTATAAAACGTGAAATTGTCAAATGATTAGTTTTTTCTAGCTGTTTTACTGCTACCAAATAACTAGGGTTTGGTTCCCCATTCAAAATTCCAATAATAAAATTTGCGATGTATCTACCTTTAGCAACAGTTGTTTCATCTATGCTAAACCAAATATACTCTTTTGCAATAACATCTTTAATTTTTTGAATGTTTTCTTCGTATAATTTTGGAATGTGAGATCTCATTGCAGTTCTTCTGGAGACTACATTTTCCTTTGTCCATTTTGCCAGAAAGATTCTAAATTCTGGTACATCCAACTTGTTTAACGGGATATTACACGATATAAGAGTTTTGCATAAATCGTAATTGAATTGATTTTTTTCGTCAACAAACTGCGACAACAACGGCTGCCTCAATTCAGGTGGATTTTTCTCTCTATTTTTGTGAGGAGTGGTACTAATATGTTGATATAATTGAAACTTTTTAATAACGTTGACCTATAAATAAAGAACAAAATTAATAATACCTATGTATATATTACAGAATTCAAATAAATAATTATCAGATAGTGGTAATTAAAATTTATTCTAAACTGGCTACTTGTTTGGCTGAATTGATGAAGATAAATAAAGCTAAGAAGAACGTATTTCACATAAAGGACACGTAAAGGAAATTTAGGAAACAATGAAAGTTTATGATTGAAACTTAGAAAACTGTTTCCAGAAAATAAATAAATAAAAGAAAAAAACACAAAAAACGATCGCTAATATCCTAAGTGAACGAACAAAATTGAAAAAGAAATTAAGTGACAAATTTTAGAAAAAATCCTAAAAGTATTTTTTTATATTAAAAACTATGGTATAAGGAAGCAATAAAAAAATTTGAAAATGTTTCTAAAAAAAGAAAAAAACAAAACACGATCGCTGGAAACCATTTTTTCACAAAAATTAAACGAAGGAAAGACGATCAAAAATATATACATACCTTTTTTTCGCATATTGTACAAAAAACCACACTACCGTCGTACGTAAAACACGTATACTGCGTCAACCACTTTTTTATCAAATCGTTGCGAGAAGTGCCAATTTTAGGCATTTTTATCAATTCGTAAACTGCGCACCACACAACTTCAAGAGTTTGAAAAATATAATGAAGTTCACAATATTGCTCTGTTTAAATATACCAGTGATTTCCGAAGTTCTTAGAATTAATGGTGCACGTGTAAGGGCTAATGTCTTCTGGGTACTGACCGTATAAGCGACCGCCAGGCGGTACCGATTGTTAACGAAATTCAGAGAATGGAATTTTTAAATTTCTAAAATTATCTGGTTTTGTTTACTGTGTGAATAAAAAATAAATTAAAATGCAAGAATTCTAGATATGCCAATTTACATGCTGTATAAATTTCGAATATGTTTTAAAGTATGCTGTATGCAGTTAAACCTTAATATATGCCAGATATGCAAAATAAAATGACCTCTTTATCATAAAAATTGATCAAAAAACATATGTATAATAGATTTAAAGAAGATATGCCCCTTCTGGAAAGATATGCATGTATGCATTTGCCCAGGCTTAGTCATGTGTACTAGTGTTTGGTAGAAACAAATGTCGGCTATCTGTTCTAGATAGAATTAAAATACATATTAATAATCAAGAAATAGCAATTACTGATTGTGCCAGAAACCTTGGTTTATACATCGATACAAAGCTCAGGTTTAAAACGCATGTCAACAAATTAATCCAAAAATCTTTCGGTCAATTAAAAAAATTATGCGATACTCTTGTTCTATCACAATTTAATTATTGCGACACTGTTTATGGACCTTGCCTGGACAAAATTGATGTCAGAAGAATTCAACGTGTCCAAAATTCATGTCTTCGATTCATATATGGTATTCGTCGGAGGAATCACATTTCACACACTTTTGCACAATCAAAATGGCTTAATATGTCTCAAGGAAGGGAATTGCACTCCGCCGTATTTTTTTATAATATCATCTCATTAAAATCTCCCCCTTATTTATATGATAAAAATTCATATAGAACAGATGTACACAATATTAACATCAGAAACAAAGGATTGCTCACGCCTCCAATGCACCACACGGCCATATTCCAGAGATGATCTTTTACTTATAATGTAGTCAAACTTTTTAACAAACTCCCGGAAAAATTTAAATCTGTCTCTATATTTACTTTCAGACATTTGATGCGTACCTACCTGTTTTCCTCCCCTTGACAAGTCAGATGTTCAGTTTTCTGTATACTCTTATTGTATGGCTTGATTGATTGACAATAAATTTTTTTATTTATTTATAAAACAGTCAGTCATGAGTTCGCCCAACATTTAGAATAGAATAGAATAGAATTTATTAACCCATCTTTCGACGGCAACAGAAGGTAATTATAATAGTAAATTTTTTTTTTATACAAGTGTATGCGTCATTAAAATAAACTAACAAATTAAAATTTAATATCTAAAACCCCGACCGCAATCTTACAATATCAGTACCCTCATAGGTAAGAAACTCCTCAGTAGAGTAGAACGCTTGATCTATAAGAAAACGTTTTACTGTCTTTCTAAAGATTCTAAGGTTAGCCGAATTCTTAATTCGATCTGGTAGTCTATTATAAAAAACTCTACCCAGGTAATAAGGAGAGTTTTTGCACAAAGAGGAGGTAGGTAGTGGGAGTGTCAAATTATTTCCAGCTCGAGTGTAATATTTATGTATATGTTCACGCTTGGGAATTAACCGTGAATGTTTGAAAATCAACAAGACAACCTCCAGAATGAAGAGTGAAAAAATGGTTAATATTTGTTTTTGTATGAAAAGAGGTTTGCAATGAGCTCTATATTCTGAAAGTGAGATGGTACGGATTGCGCTCTTTTGAAGTAAAAATAGTATGTTTAAATTTTCTTTGGAGCAAAAGCCCCAATAACAAATACCACTCTTAAGGCGTGACATACAGATGCTAATTTATTTGCCAAAGGTAAGATGTGGTGTTTCCATTTTAAAGAAGCATCGATATGTAAACCCAAGAATTTAATGTTCTTTTCTTGGGTAATTAATTTATTTTTAACATGAACGTTCAACTGACTATGGCTGTTATAAAGAATTAATTTAGTTTTATTTAAATTAAGTGATAGTTTGTTACTATCAAACCACGTTTGAATTGCAGATAAATCATTGTTAATTCTATTTTCCAAGCATTCAATACTAGATGCGTGCCACGTGAAAGACGTGTCATCCGCAAACAAAGTAGTCCTAGCACTTATATTGAGTTTAGCCAGGTCATTTATATAAATAAGAAATAAGATAGGACCCAAGATTGATCCTTGGGGTACCCCGTGTTTTAAATATAATAAACTGGAGGTGCCGAGATCGTTGCCATTATTTACCTGTACCCTCTGAGAGCGTTCGTTTAAATAGGATGAAAACCATTTTAGAGTTGTACCTCGAAAGCCCATTGAGGATAACTTTTGTAAGAGAATAGAGTGAGTGACACAGTCAAAGGCTTTGGCGAGGTTACAGAAGACTGAAGCTACACAACTTCCTGCATTTAAGTGTTCGTAAGTATAGGAAAGCAGATCAAAACAGGCATCTTGTGTACTCTTTTCTGATTGGAACCCAAATTGTGAGGAAGAAATTAATTTATGTGTATCCAGATAATTAATAACTCTGATTTTGGCAATAGACTCAATGATTTTCGAGAAAACTGATAAAAGAGATATTGGCCTAAAATTGGAGCAGCCAAGATCAGAGCCTCCTTTATGTATGGGAGTAACTACTGCTACTTTTAGACAAGAAGGAAATATTCCTTCATGAAACGAGATATTTATTAGATCGGCAAGAACATTCATCACCCGTTCAGGAAGACGGTAGATAATTTTTAAGGGAATACCATCGATCCTTGTTGATTGTGTATTTTTGAGGCTTAAAAGAATGGAGCGTATTTCATGCACATTAGTAGGGGTAAAAAAGAAGCTGTTGCAAGGAGTGTAATTAGCAAAAGAGGTAGGGGCAGTAGGAGGTTCAATTTCAGATATGATATCCGTAGCAATAGAACAGAAATATTGATTAAGGTAATCAGCAACTTTTTTTGGATCATCTATAACTTGGTTATTGACACTAATTTGAATACTTTATTTATACATTATACGCATGTCTATCATCTTTAATTCACATTTATGTTTCCATTTCTAATTCTCTATCTAATTTTGTCCTACTATCTTTTCCTGCAATTCCTACTTAATATAACTTTCTTTCAGTTCCGTTTCTTCACTTAATTATATTTCATTTTTCTTTTAAGTTTACAATTTCGTATTTATTTGATAGTATTATTAATGAAAAGGATCCGAAGGAAGAGCAGCGTTTCCCATGGGAAACGCCGATTCGGATTCCTTGATCATTACGCCATTATTTTAGTCTTAGAATTTTTGTGTTCTCGCTTGTAATGATCAAATAAACTTTATTATTATATTATTATATTATTATATTATATATATATATATATATATATATATATGTGTTAATCCGTAGGCTTCCGCGGGTGTTGAATGCTGTAGTATTCTTCCGGGTAGTCCTCCGCGTTGAGTTCTCTAAAGAACTATTTGTCTTCTGACAACGTTTCGGCAAGGTCTCACTTGCCATCTTCAGGTCTTCGCTGCTGCTTGCCTGCTTCTGCTCCTCGTCGTTACTCGAGTCACAGTGGCTTCTGGTCGCGCTGGTGGTGGTTTAAGTACCGTGTTGCGGTCACGCGTCGTTACGCTTGGTGGTTTTTCCGCTTGACTTCTTGTTGTTGGTTGATTGGGTCGTGCCTGTTGACTGCTTTCTCCTAATCCTGATGGTCCGGGGTTCGCTGGTTTCTGGCTTCGGGTTACTGGTCTTCACCGTAGAACCAGGAGATCTGCTAGTAAGTTTCGACGTGGTCTCACTATTCACCAACATACCAATAGACGAAGCAGTGGATATCATTCATCTAAAACACCACATCCCAGACGACACCATGGACCTGGTGAAGCACTGCTTGAAGAACACCTACTTCATCTTCAAGAACCAACGTTATAAACAAGTAGAAGGATCACCCATGGGATCAGCATTATCTCCTGTAATCGCCAACTTATTCATGGAGGATTTCGAAGTACGGGCCATCGATACCGCAAGTCACAAACCACACCTGTGGCTCAGATATATGGACGACACCTTCATAATATGGAAGCATGGAGAAGAGCAACTACGAAGATTTCTGCAACACCTGAATGAAATCCATCCGAAGATCAAGTTCACGATGGAAATCGAAGAAAACAACGAACTTCCATTCCTCGATGTACTTATAAAGAAAAAACCAGATAGAAGCCTTGGACATTCCGTATACCGAAAACCAACCCACACGGAACGGTAACTGAACGCACAATCACATCACCATCCAGCACAATTGCAATCAGTGGTAAGGACCCTCGTCACCCGGTCCCAAAGATTGGCTGACTCAGAAAACAAGGTAGAAGAAATGAAGAAAATTCGCTCATCTTTAATAAAAAATGGATATCAGGACAAACAAATCAGGAAAGCCGTACACCAACGCAAACCCAAGACACAGGAAGAGGAAAAAGATATAGTAGGAACAGCATGCCTACCATTTGTTAAAGGGACAACAGAGAAGATCAGCAGAATACTCAAGAAACACAATATCCGGACATCATTCAACACCGACAAGAAAATTGGAAACATCCTGCCAACAGTCAAAACTAAAATACAACTGGAAAGCCAAGGCGTGTACGGAATTCCCTGTCAAGATTGCGACAAGGTCTACATAGGCCAAACAAATAGAAAAATAAGCGTCAGGAGAGAAGAACATCGAAAGGCCGTCGAGAAGGACAAGAAAACATCATCATTGGCACAACACGTAAAAGCGACTTCACACAAAATAGATTTCGACAACACCAGAACAATTGCCAGCGTAGAACACAAGACCAAACGCATCATCCGAGAAGCGATAGAAATCGAGAAACATCAGATGAACTTAAACACCAGAGATGATGCCTTACGACTACCACCCACCTGGAGGCCAGTGATCCGAAAATCCACCGACCGTCGAGGACCAGTAACCCGAAGCCAGAAACCAGCGAACCCCGGACCATCAGGATTAGGAGAAAGCAGTCAACAGGCACGACCCAATCAACCAACAACAAGAAGTCAAGCGGAAAAACCACCAAGCGTAACGACGCGTGACCGCAGCACGGTACTTAAACCACCACCAGCGCGACCAGAAGCCACTGTGACTCGAGTAACGACGAGGAGCAGAAGCAGGCAAGCAGCAGCGAAGACCTGAAGATGGCAAGTGAGACCTTGCCGAAACGTTGTCAGAAGACAAATAGTTCTTTAGAGAACTCAACGCGGAGGACTACCCGGAAGAATACTACAGCATATATATATATATATATATATATATATTATTATACTTGCCCAAAATGGTACATAGGACAAACAGAAAGAAATATTGGAACCAGATATAAAGAGCGTATGACACATTTAAAATACAAACACATAGAAAAATCAGCTATTGCCCTACATCACCACGAGACAGGAGATAACTTTTCAATAGAAAATTTGAAACTCCTAAAAATATGCCGAAGCAATAATTTAGATATGATCGAAGCCATATACATGAAGAAACAAAAAACAACACCTTTTAAATTTCAACCTTTAAATAATACATTTTTTAAATTTATACATCTTATTAATAATCTTTAATATTGTTCTATTTTCATTCCTAGTAATTTCTACTTCGTTATGCATTAATCCGTTTCTGAAAGTTTCCTAACACTCTTCCGCTTTTCTAGGTAAAATTCATTCTGGTGGTCTTCCTAATACCTACTCAATTTACAGAAAATATTCTTAGAATAACAGTTTTAGATGTTGAAATCCTACATAAACTAGCCCACCTAGACAAAATAATTTGTATATAACTGTCGATGTATGCTTAGCATACGAAATGTACATTTAGTGAATAAAAAAACTTAGGTGAAATCAAGGGTGTTTTTTTCGTGTTACGTTAATTCATAATATTTCACAAGTGCTCAAGAAATAACTGTTAGTGTAAAGACAAGAGAGAGTTAATATCTAAAGTTGAAATGACCAGTTGGTCAGCTCAGTATCAGTTGCTTCTCAGTAAACCCAGGGCCCCCGCGAGATCAAAAGCCGCCCGCGTGCCACTTCATATTTTGACGCCCTCTGACTGATGAATTAGAGCACGCGAAAATGGTCAATTATCGAAATTATTTAAAAAATTTAAAGAAATAAAAAAAATTTTAAAAATAAAAAATTTACACATTAGGGAAATTTTTTTTAAAGCTTTTCAACTTTTTTCAGACGTTTTCCAAGCATTTTCCTTCACTTTTTTCCAAACCACCAAAGGCGAGCGGCTCTTTACATCTTTTCTTCGGGCGCCACAGAGTACAATGACAGCGGAGATAGGTCCTAGCGGCCTCTACCCAAGGAGCCCCTCCCCCCCGAAAGCAAGTGGGCAAAGTCCACTTGTTATTAATAATAGGAAAAAAAAAGAAACAAAATCACAAAAGCAAAAGGAACTTAAATTTCTAAAAACTTAAAAGGTAAAATGTACTTTTTTTTAGTCAAATCGTAACAACCTACAAATTATTTTTTTTATATAATAAAATTATTAAGTAAATTAAATGTTTTATGAAAAATTTTGCACAAAAATTAAACTTTCCTACTCTTAATTGCCACAGTTAAGAGTTCTATTTTAGTCAACGTTTTGCCGTGAGGTTGACGGCTTTATCAAGACAGTTCAGTCTTGTGGATAGTTTTTTCGAATAATTTTTACGAGACAAGAAACTGTTTCCCGTTAATTTTTTTGTAGAAGAAAATGACAAAACATGTACAGTGGCTAATTGGCGCCCCTTAAACATGGCGCCCGCGTGCCGTGCTGAATAAACCTAATTAACGAACACGCCGAAGATGGTTCGCTGTCCATCCTCGATGTTTAGGTCGCGTTAGATACCGCGACATCACCCCGATGTAAAACAAACGTCCAAATTTAATGAAGATGTAGAGTAGCGCGCATTTTCGTCATGCACGATTTCATTTAAATCTATGCGTTTGTTTTACATCGATCTATCGAACGCGACCTAAACATCGAGGGTGAACATGCGCTCTTGGCCTTAGTACGTTATAATTGAGTGTGTATAATCTTGAATCTCTTCTTTTTATTTTCTTTAATTATGAAAGTTCTAATTCGCACCGAACTTGAGATTCCCGCTGCAACTATTCACAAAATTTTTCCACCGCATCATTATTAAATATAAATTACACTTCTAAGCATAAAATGTTGCTCTGCCACGAATAAAAAAAAATGGACGCTCGCCTTCAGATTTTTCAAATGAAGCCAATATTGCGAAGTGATCTCGCGGTAGGCCATTCGTCTTCCAGAAGTAATCCTCAGATCGGAAAGCCTGAATTTCAACCATCGTAAGCCGAGAACAAATATTTGTTCGATTCGGTGCACGCGTTGATACCCAGCCTCCAGTAATTCAAACTTGCGACGAGCTTTCCGAGCTGTTGTAGCCCGCTTAGACTGGGAAATCTAATAACACAATAATATCCGTCGATCTTATTATCCACGTCTTGCGACGACGCTGATTTGATATATGTGTGGATAAGACGACCGACGCGACGCGACGTCCTCGATGTGGTTCCGACTCCGTAAATGAAATTAAATGTAATTCTTGCGAATGTGAATTGTAAATAAAATGCTGTATAGTAAATTAGATTATAGCCTGGCTTCGAGTTGTCTGGCAATAATTATACTGGTTATCTCCGTAATCTCTACCGTCCGTCCTGAAAAACGTCTGCGAGGGTGGCGTGCCGGTTTCCGTACGCGCTGATACCACCTAAGCAATTTCATCGGAGTTGCAGATTAATGCAGAAAATTTATGAGCTTTCGTATCAGTGCGGATGTGTCACAGTTAAATTTATGATTCCCAAATTTAAATTACCCTGAAATACGTACACACTTACTCGGATCCTCTATTTTCTACGTATTAATTTCTTTTCGGTTGGGAATTAATTTATTCTATTTGTTTCTTTTCAAATATATGTTACAAAAAAATTCGTATAACAACAAGAAAATTCCTTTATCCGTCCCTTATTTGGCGCTTATGAAACAACAAAAAAAAAACTTACGGAACTTGCTTCTCTAATCGTAGACAGTAAACACCGAATATCATCTGTGGGGAAAATCACAGTCAAACGAACGTTCGCTATTACACACTTAGAAATATTTATAACAATTGTTCTACGTGGCGTCCGTCATTAGCGGCACACAAAAGAGCTAGGCGAAAAAGTGATTCTTCTATTCGTTTGCATGTCAGGATTAGCGCAAATACTGTCGACGGCATTATCAATACACTCCTCTGAAATGCTGTTCTCTCGCCGTTGGTGAATTGCGGCATTGTATTAAGTAATAATACTATGTAGATAGTAATCAAATTTAACTTTAACTCTTTCAATCACTTTTCACAAACTAAACTGTTGATCCCAAATAATACGGAGCAATAAAGTGTGTGTCATAATCATAAAAAATGAAGCAAATTCTTTCGCTCGGCTGTAATTCGACTTATTGCGACGTTTGAAACAACGCTTTTGTTGGCTTCTCGACTTCGGAAAAGGTCACTGCTCGATTGCACTTCTGCTTTTTGTTCCAATCGAAATTCCTTTTCTTGACAATTCTGTGGTCTTATTGGTCATATAAAAACCTGGTTATTATTCTCAATGGAATTTATCACGTGACGCGACGTAATGTGTTACGTACCCAAACCCTCCCCTCCGGATTAAGGCAACCTTCTAAACCTTCTAATACACTGTCCAGCTTTACCAACCTTACGTTCACGGCATTATTAATTCCAGAGTTTTCGCAGTAATTACGTTATTTCGATACCGTAACCGAGAATCCGTAAAATTCCAACGTTGCTTGGAAATAACGGGAAGCTCATTAGCAGAGTTTTCGACGTCCGTACCTCAAAGTTGACGTTGACAGAACGTTAGTGTGGTTTAGCGCATTTTCTCAATTTTGTTTTAACGAAGTTATACAAAATTTAGAGAAAGTAATAACTCATAATTAAATATCGAAAACCTTCAGTCCAACTCTACCAACCTTAACGAATAGTTTAAACAGCGACAACCTACGATCGCTTTTTGATCTAACATTGCATTAGGATTGACAAATTGAAGCAGTTTACTACGTAATAATTCATCCCATGCAAGGCGGCCATGCAATGGTACTCTCAAGCTACACCTCAGCTGATGAAGCCCCAAAGAGGGCTGAAACAGCCGTGCATGTGCTGCTCGAGGGATTTACTGCGATCAAAAACGAGTTGCAACAAATACTTTGGTATCGTTGGAAAATTGCGTAAGGTGTCGAGCGAGCGACATTTTCTTTTACTAATAATAAGTGTTTAAGAACTACTCCCAGTGCTTTCCAAGCATTTCGTAAATTATTTTGCTTAACAATTTTCATTTTTCAATTTTGTAATAACGACTCATGCAAATAAACAACCAAACAATTAAAAACAAAATTCATTAAGATGAAACATGTTGTTAGAAAGTAGTAGTTATCTTTTGAATTTGAAATTTGTCTAGCTACTTTATTTGCACACACGTTACAAAGCATTTCGGAATTTTATGAAGGGATGAAAAAGGACATATTTACAGCACGTATGCAGCCAAAGAAATTCTAATTCTCTAATTATTGCGGAATACAAACTTTGAACATATGTAAACCTCGTATTATTAGAAATTTGCCAGGAAATACAGAATATTACTATTGCGTTTTACAGTTTAATTTCAAGGTAAACGCTAATATTTCGCTCTATTCCAAGCGAGTTCGTTAATCTTGTAACGCAATATAGCTGTACTAGTTACCCATCAACCAATTTACATCTGAATATTCAATGCATTTTATCTCAAAAACTACAGAGATAAATATCTGGTGTTAATTGTAATACTTTTTGGACGCCAGCAAACAGTTTTTCGGTGTTCCCTCGCGTCCATTTATTTGTGGAGTTAAAAAAAAAACGGAGTTACGATGTTTACCACGTAAAAGGAAGAGTAGAGCTTGCCCTTGTAGGAGTAAACGCTCACTTTTCGACATAATTTAGCCAGGGAAAGACAACAATAACGTGAAATTAGAAAAGGATTATCAGCTTTATCCTCATTTAACACCGATTAAGCAGATTAAAGTGGACAGAAATTTTTATGTGTGTGCGGATATTACACCCCTTGTGCATACAGACTTTTTGTTTTCGTTTTCGGTGTATTACCTATGGTTGACGAGTCGGACACTTATTTTGTACCATTGTAGTACCGCTACAGCAATGCTGAAAGCTACAGGCAATGTTCTGAGAGGGACCGCTTTTATGTTGTCTATATACTTTTGATTTTTATACAAAATTAACACATGTTCCTCTCATACGTGGGCTGCTGGAAAATTTTCTGGAATCTAGTAGGTCTAGAATTGTTGAATTTATCAACTGTTATATTTGAAAAATTGGACGTTTTTCGCCAATAATTCTATTGACAGTTCCTATACAAGTGAACTAGTTTTGTTTGTACAGCATTTAAGAAGAAGTAATTTTGTGTAAACATGGAAGTCTCGCGTGAAAATTTTCAATGCCATGATTTTTACGATTTCAAATGTGGTCTAACGCCGAAACAATGCCTCGATCGGCTTTATTTGGCTTTTGGAGATGAAGCACCATCAAAGAGCAGTGTTTATAATTGGTTTTTTGTATTCCAGCGTGGACGTACCTCTCTCAGTGACGAATTTCGTGAAGGTCGTTCATCAACATCTGTTGTTGCCACTAATGTAGATGCTGTGCGTGAAATGCTTGAGCATTATCGACATGTGACATACCGTGAGATTCAAGCATCCTTACGCATTGACATGAAAGCAATACACCAGATTTTGCATGATCATTTGAACGTACGAAAGCTTTGCAGTCGTTGGATCCCACACAATTTAACAGAAGCGCAAAAGCAGGGTCGTGTCAAATGGTGCGAAGAAATGTTCAAGAAATTCAATGCAGGTAATTCAAATTTAGTTTATAACATCGTTACTGGTGACGTAACGTGGATCTATTCGTACGAGCCAGAAAGTAAACAACAATCTACCGTTTGGGTATTTCAAAATGAACCAAAACTAACAAAAGTTGTCCGTTCACGCAGTGCTGCGAAGCAAATGATTGTCAAAGACATAGGCGTACGATTATTTCTTGCCCGATTTTCAACTTCAATTTTCTCGAGATGTGTAAAACTTTTGTTAAGGACGTGAAGTTGATCCCAAAGAACATGAAGCAATAAATTGTGTGTCATAAATGTCATAACTGAAGCAAATTCTTTCGCTCAGCTCTAATACGACTTACTGTGGCGTTGAAAACAACGCTTTTATTGACCTCTTGATTTCGGTAAAGATCACAGCTCGATCGCACTTCTGTTTTTTTTTCCCTAAATAAAATTTCGTTTTCTTGACCTACCCCAAAAACATAGATGTACGATTATTTATCGCCCGATTTTCAACTCATGCAATATCCTCGAAATGTGTAAAACATTTGTTAAGGACATATTTATGATGATGTATTATAGGTTTAAATTTCTACACTTATTTCATAAGCACCCGGTATACTTAGATATAAGACAATATTTCGAACAACAAATAAATTTGATCTAAATTGTTAGGACTATTATTGCCCAACAGGTAACTCCAATTAGGGAACAATTTTACAAAGAGTGTTACAGATTAATTTCTAGTGACGTTTCGGCAACCACGTGTTCTATGTGCTTGATTTAGTAAGATTGAGTACAATGAGTACCGGAAGTGACTTTCTCGTGCCGTTTGAAGTCACGGCTTTTCATTGGTCTTAAACGATCAAGCTTTTCACGTCCTGTGTTTGGATTAGCTCGCCATTTTGGCTTGTAGAGAGAGCCGATTTCGGCACTCGGCGGATTCCATATTGACCGCACGTTAAGGTGAACACGCATTTTGTTTGGTTGCGCATCTGGAACTATATAAGCCCTACGTGTCATCTGATTTGCTTTAAAGCACTTTTTTTTTCGAGCGGATTATTCAAATCTGCGAGTAAAGCCTGAGGTAGGTTACGACGGTTGAGCGTGGACCACATGTATAAATCATTTATTTGTTTTGACGGAGGAATCCGCTTCTATTTTCGCTTCTACAGTTTCTACATTCCCCTACCAGGAAGTGTACGACTATTTACGCTGTGAACATTCCATTTCCTCGAGGTTGCCACTACGACGTACCTGCTCGAAAACCATAGAAGTGCGATGTTGGTACGATTGGATTGACCGAAGTTTTACGTATACCAAGAGAGAAGACGCCTCACTGTTGACATTTTTCTTCTAGAGTTTTTAGAAAATGGTTTTTGTGATTTAAACCAGTCTCCATGTCTCCGTCAGAAAATTTTCCTATGGCCACTATTTTTTTATATGTGCATTTTTTACTTATATTTTTAGATTGTGTAGTAAATGTGACAATATGTTATATTTTAATTAGTATGTGATGTGTGAAGATTCTCTGGAATGACCATCATCAACAAACATTATTATTATTATTATTTGACTGTGACCATCACGCTGCCACACCAACCGGCTAGAACTTCTAAACCGTAACGTATGCAGCTGTTTCATACGTACTTAAATTTAATTGTTTTACCTATGTAAATATTTTCGGCCTACGTTTGAATAAGAAAATCAGACGTTTCTGTGAACGTCAGTACTGCACGTATTTGATTTTTTTCACTGTTTAAGTTTATCCTCTCAGAGTATTGAACCGTTATTCGAGTTCGAAATATTTATGTTATTTTAAGCCTTCGAGGTTAGCGTTCTCGTTGTACTAAGTTAGCGTGTGCCGAAATATAATAATTATTATTAAGTATGTTTTGGTCGTAAAAGCTATCTTCAATGATCGAGTGTTAAAATATCTCCTGGAAGTTTTCGATTATATCAGCGCACGCTGTGAATCCTTGGAAGGCGGTTCCATTGTACGCACATCGGCTGGGGTAACTTCCTGCCGCCCATATCTGTTTTAATTCACACTCATCTCCTTCAGAGACTATCTACTAGACTAGATTGGCCTCTCAGCGCAATTTGCCACCAGGTTTCGGTAAGAGACCAGAAGTTAACATAATAAAGTGCACGAGCAAAGAAATATAAAACAGGTTTAAAAAAACAGAATAGGAAAAACATAAATGTGCTTGAAAAACATGATTTAACAATATAATGCTAATAAATAACTCTAACATTAATTTGTGAAATTGTGCGTTAGTATTTACGTCGTATCTGGGAGTCGCAGTCGATTGGCATTGCGACTGTAATTGGAGCACCCAATAGAGCATTGGTGCGTGCAATCAGAAGATGAAACGTCGCAGCGTGCCTAGACGTGATGTTAGGGCTAGGCGTAGCCCTTGGAACATGAAATGGGACTCTAGAAAGTAGGTTTGAAGCATCAATTTTTTAATTAATAGGTTGCGTAAGAATTTGACGCTTCCCATATATCCTCGATAGGAAAGAGAGTCCGTATTATGACGCCCAAGAAGTTGAGATTAACTCCGCTTACCGGATAGATTCCATCCTCACGGAACGAAAGATGTTTTAATAATCATCTTGGTATACGATCTAATAGTATGTAGAGAGTGACATTACACTAAGGAAACTACTCCAGGAAAAAATAGTACTTTGGTACTGGTTTCAGTGTTTGAAGCGTGTCTAGACTGATTTTCTTATAATGAAGCTCAGTGTTCTAGCTGTCTTGCAGGTCATGGTTTCCAAATGCTGAGAGAAACTATTCCGACAAATTTCACATTTTTTCCCGTTGATCACATAAGTAGGTTGCACATGCAAGCGTTGCTTTGTGAAAGAAACACCACAGCATTTGTTGACATTCAATTTCAAATTTTTATCCTCACACCGTGTCGCAACATGACTCACGTCGCTCTGCAGCTTAACAATATCATCCAGAGATGTAATAGTTCTATAAATTGTGAGGTTATCGACATAGGCTAAGGCTGGACAAGACAGAGATAATAGCAAATCGTTAACGACATACTAACATAACTGATTCCCTTGTACCAAACATGATTTTAAAAAACTTGTTACGGTTTGGGAAACCGTTTCTCAGGAAACAACCTGTATATTAAGTTTAACACGCATTTATTCTCGACTTCACAATATTAGGAAACCGCTTGTGTGGAAATTGCTTGATGCCTCACCTACTTCGTCGGATTTTATTACGTTGAGAAGCAGTTTTTTTACCTCGCCTTCGTCGCTGGAATATTTAAATTCGGTAAGCTTTAATAAATGATTTCACCCCTTGCGTTTCACACAAACGCTGTTGTGCATTCGTATTAAAATACTCCGGCAATGAAATGGCGTAAAATTCTGAATGCATCGGCACTTTTGTTTTGTGGTTTTGATTAAATATTTTTCGCAGTTTCTATTTTTAGATTAGAATTGCCTCATCTTTTGTAAACGTTTGTAAGCGCGTTTCATGAGAACCGCCCGAAATTATTATTCCACGCTGTTAGGGGACGTACAGACTTGTAACTGCACCAAGTACGAACTGCCCAACAAACCGCGCTGCGAACCACGCCGCGGATGTTGCCGTGAAAGTCTTAAAGACGTCTTAAAGGTGTTCTCGGCAACATCCGCGGCGCGGCTCGTTGCGTGGTTTGTTAGTTGGCACACTTACAAGTGTGTACTGTTTTTTAGAATGCCTGGTAAACGTGTAAAGTCGAATAAAATTCCAAGGCTGCGATGGATCGCGTTTAATGTCAGACACCATTGATTCAACATGCTGTGCTAAGTTCGAATTTGATTTGATTTCGTAACCTCTTGAATTCGTTAAAGAAATAAATATTGTTCGTGGCAACCCATCTATGTCGATAATAATGCTTCTACAAAAAGTAATTTATTATTATTCTTTAATTCATTTCGGAACTGAAAGTGTAATGAAGAGATACTGATGTGATCAGTCATCGAGCTAGCTTTAACAGAACCTCTCACCTGCTTAAGTTTCCGGGAGAACATTAAAAACGTCGCCAGACGTCGAGATAAACAAATATGTAGTTGGGTGTCGCCTAACGGAAAAGAGTTTGCAATTGAAGCATCGACTCCGTCGGAAAATTCCGCAACGTCGACCTCGCCTAGTGTAGATTAAGTCACGAAAAATGCCAAGATAGATTATGCCGAAATGCAAGCGATATCAAAAGACCTTGCAATCCGCCCTACGAACCGAGAAACCAAATGGGCTCCTTTTGTTTCCAACATTTCCTTATGGAACACATTTCCACAAATCGGTGACTGATTAGAAGTTAAAAATGACTTAACAATAGCAAAAAAGCAAATACTCCTAATTACTTTCCACCCCTTTCGTCTCCAATCTTCTTAGCAGTCCATGAGTTAATATTTCGACGGACAAATTAAATTGATTTCACTTTTGACCTTTAATACCATTGGTTTTTCTTTACGTCATGTTAAGACTCGTTGGTTTCTGCTGAGGTCACCATCTCCAAGAGTGCCAGGTATACGTGCAAAGTCGAACAAAATTCTAAAGCTGTGAGGGGTTGCGTTTAATGTCAGACTTCACTAATTGAAGATAAAAGCAGTATGCTGCGCTAAGTTCGATTTTGACTTGGTTTCGTAACCAAATTCGTTAACGAAATAATTTGTTCATGGCAATCCATCTACGTCCATAATAATCCCTCATATTCAGGTTAGCTTTGAGTATAAGGAAAGTTTAAAATTTTATTACAGCCAGTTTTTTTCTTGAACATACAGAAATAACTAGATTATTAAAATTCTACAATTAACGTAAAACTAAAACTATAACGTGAACGAGAGAAGGCAAGAACGAAGAAATCTGTACGTTTTTTAAAGCATCTGCTAGCTTTTTAACTTTTAAGCTGCAATAATTTTATTGTACCTCCCCGGTCGTGAATACTTCTTGGTTACACTGTATTTAAATTAAATAGAAAATTGATTGAGAGTAAACCTTCAGAACCTGAAGAATTTATCGAGGACGGTGAAAAGTAAGATGCGAATCAAGCTAACAAAATCACAATCAGGATTAACTATCTTTCGTCTCTCCCACTTTATGTCACGTGGGGGGAGGGACTTAAATCACCTGGAGATTCTGGGAATTTGACATAACATGAGTGAGAAGCGAGGCTCCTCCATGAGTCATCCTGAATCACCAAATGCATTCCTCGGTACGAATGTGAAATTTAATTTCGTGGGGATCTTTAGATGACTTAAGTTTGCCCAGATGACAGAGTGACGTATTTCTTACATCAACAATTGGACTCTTTTGGTCATCGACGTCGAATGACCAATATATCACGTGAAAAAGACGAGACATTATAATCAAAGAATGACGTGATTTATTAAAGTGACTCAGTAATCGAATAACCAACACATCACGTGATAAAGACTGAACATTACAGAATCAGAAATCAGAAAATGACGTGAATCGTTTTAGGTCCAGAGACGTTCATTCAATTTATTCATCGAAATGCAAAATGCTCAGAATCTAAGCGCACGGCGCTGAATCGCCTTGAATGGGAGGCAATAACGCATTCCTGAATTATTTCTCAGACTCTGATGATGATGATGTACGATAAAGAAGACTTTTATTTTGGCTTCCGGCAATACATATTCCCAAATCAGATTGACTTGAGGTGACTTGACCTTACTTGACCTCTACTTTTGGTCAGGTTTTGCGCGTGTCCCTGTGTTCTTTTGTGAAAAGTGTACTGAGTACAGCGAATACTTAAAAAAGAAAGTGATAGTGAAAGGCTTTAATGCACGTAAATGAACTGAATACAACTTTTATTGAGTAAGAAGATATAGATCATCATTTGACTGAAACACTCATGTCACAGATTTATGAAACTGACATTTTTGTATCATTCTTGTACAGAGAGCGAGCACTAAATTTTGGCAGTCATTGCTTGTCAAAGATTGGTGTATCAGACTTGTTGAAAATAAAGAGGATAATGTCTTAATTTTGAATATTGGGATTAATCTAAAATTTAATTTATTCTTGACGTTTTTAATTTCTGGAATTAAAGCTGACGTTCTGATTGACAGCGACGACACAAAATTTAATGCTCGCAACTTTATATTCTTTGTTTTGTTTTCATATATTTTATTATGTTTCTATTAAGCATATTATTACTTAAAATAAATTATATATTTATTTATAAAATGCAGCTTTTTTATAACCCAAACATTATACGTCCTAAATTGGTTACAATCTGGTCAATTTGACGTTATAAAAAGATGTCCTTGGTCTATGACATATTCACGGTCACATTTACGACATACTAACGTCAGTTTTATGGTTACTGTGACGTAAACGATGACCAAAATAGGAGTATCAAATTGACGACTCACTGCTGCTTGGGTCGCTTTATGTAACTTCGATGATTCACGCTTTCCTTTTCATATTACCCCTAAAATTTAATTATAATTATTTAATAGATAAAAATAACATCTTACGATCGCTTTTTTTTAAAATAATTATTTAAGTTTACAAAAAATTGTGAATTCTTACATGTAATTGTCCTTGACTCTACTTACATGTGTCAAAGAACAACTTATTTTTAATAACGTTAACATTCTGTACCTACAATGAATTCGATATTTTCAAGAGATGTTTTGTAGAAATGTCCAAAATCAAGCGTGTCTTAAGGTTGTTGAGGATCCTAAGGATTTCAATTTCTGATTTGTGTTCGATTAACGCGAAGTCGTACACTTCTACTAATAGTTTACAAAACGTCACGTTCGGAAACACGAGGGTTAACTGATCACGCGCCCGCAAAAACAAAGGACACTGCAGACAACTTCACGTGATCTTTTGCAGAGGATCGGTACGTAATCGAAAAATTTGGTTCGCAGAAAGAAAATTGCCTTGATTGTTGCCTGGGATACCCGGTATGAATTAGGTCAATTACGGTGCGAATGTAAGACAAGAAGATAAGCGACGAGGAAACTTCTATCTAGCGAGTTGGGTGTGGATTTCTAGAATTGATTTCAGAGTTCCTCATTTTCCGTGTTCTAATTTCTAAGCAGTCCTTGAGTTATACTTTTTAATTAGGATTCTAATGGTGAGTAAGTTTTGAGAAGGTAATACCCCATTTACTTAATGAATTGATGGGTAAGTGTGACTGGAAGAGGTATTGAAACAACGATTAATGAGCGTCAGTCACGATATACAAGACGTCCCAGTTTATCATTTGGAAAGCGACTTTTATCGAGAAAGGGTCAGCGATCGTCAATTTCATGTTCTGTGAACGGTATGCCCCGTTGCTGATTAAGAAATTGACGCAGAAATTCCTTGCTAGACGGCTCAAGTGCAGGAGACAGAAAGAAGTTACCTAACTTCTGTGACTACAGCACCTCAAACCAGCAAAAAAATGAAGAAACTCTACTTTTAAGAAACATTGCCCTAAGAGAATCAATTCTTCAATATTGTTTTGGACTACGATTGGTAATAATCATCCTCATTCTATTTGAATGTGTGCTTTAGTAAAAACGCAGTCAACAACAAGACTAACGTGGTCTACAAATATTTCCTGAAGTTTTTGGACCAAAACTTGCGAATTGGGACAAAAGTTCTTGGTGGGGAAAAATCCAAACCTTTGGGAAGAAATGATTTCATTTTGGGATAGATGATAACAGGGTCGAGAACGCAAGTAGAAGTTACTATTTTGTTCTGCCCTCATCCTCACTAACAAGATAATAATTAATGAAATAATAACATAGGACAAATTTTTTCTAGGCTCAGAATTGAAAACATTCCATTCGTTTTTGAATGGAGAGAATATAATAGCAAAAGCTGATCAAAAACGAAAATGTTTAACAAAGAAAGCGAGAGAAAGAAGTAAGTATGTAAGCAATAGTTAATGTTGAGGATTTTAGAGGAAAATTAATTTAAAAGGATTGCCACTAGTAAACTACCACCCTGGCGGGCGCTTAATTAACGCGCTAAGCTCGATGGCACATAACTCGTAAAAGTATTAAGTGCACCTATCTTACTGACGTAAAACGCCATATTGTGTAAATAATAATCGCAGGTGGTGGTTCTCAAGCCAAGAATATAGGTAGCAGCGAAGCAGCTGATCTTAACGTTTGCAAACAATCGGTTATACCGCAAGCTAATGTCTGACCTAGAACAATTTAATTCCACATACACTGCAACCCCAAACATTTGTTAAGGTCAGAATTAGTCACGCGAGCCCTCTACCCTCGCCGCTCTAAATAATTGTTTAACTATTTTTTATCGCTATCTGCATCATCTACAACAGAAACTGGGGCACTGACTTCGCCTTTATCATTTAATGTCCTCTGTTCCGATTTTCTGTCCTCATTTAGTTTTAATTCGATTGAGAAAATAGACTACCAAATGAAACACTTTTATGTTTACAAATTATCATTATCATTAACCTCTCAACTGCAAGAATTGTTAATAACAGAAAATTATGATTAAAAAAATTACCCTGGCGTGATGTTTGTTCTCCTAAAAACACCCAAACGCATACCTAGACTTTTATTTGAGTGTAACTAACCGATATTTTGGTACAAAAAGTAATTTATTACTCCTATTATTTTTTTAGTTCAGTCTGACGCTGAAAATGTAACGAAGAGGTAGCGATGAATCATCGAGCCAGAGTTAACAGAGCCGGTGACCTCTCACCTGCTTAAGCTTGAGAGAGAGCATTAAAGACGTCACTGGACGTCGAGATAAACAAATGTGCAGTTGAGTGTCGCCTAACCTAAACAGAGTTTGGAACAGAAGCATCTACTCCGTCGGAAAGTTCCGCAAGGTCGACCTCGCCGAATGCAGATTATGCCATGAAATATATCTGCCAAGGTCGATTATGCTCTCTAATTATGTTGAAAAGCAAGCGACATCAAAAGGTGTTACACACCCCAACTTATGAACCCGAATACACCGAATGAGCCCCTTTCCTTTCCAGAATTTCCTTTTTTTTTGTCAAACCTCATTTATCAGACAGGTAAACAATATTCAGTTAATCTCACCGCTGCCACCAGCTGAAAACGTGCAGACGAGTGTAGAAAAACGTAAATAATTAGAAGTTAAAAAAGGAAAACTTTCCCAAGTCTTCATAACAGCAAAAAAAATCAGAAAACCGCTTTCCACCCCTTTCCTCTCCAGCCCTTTTAGCAGTCCGTGCAAAGCTTGAATCTGGAATTTCCTTTTTCACAGTTTGGTTGCTGAAAATATGGCCGGAAGCCGATGTCTAGTTTGTTTCCACAGTTGCTGGATGGAATACTTGAAATTGTAATTATTATTAAGGTAATAAGTATAATTATTTTCAAAATTGTCAAAATTGGTTCACCGCTGCCCTCTCTTTCTTTGGTTAATTAATCGCCCTTACACCACCAAAAAATCGGAAAATAAAACAAACTCGCTGTTGGGGTCGAGGGCCGTAATATTAATTGAGTAATTCAAAGTTACAAACCGCAAACCAGGGGCAAAGAGCGTTTCGACGTGATTACTCTAGAGTCCGCTGACAAAAGCAACATCAGCCATCATATAACAATAACAAAAAAGAAAAAGAGTTAAGCGTAAAGCGCATCACACGAAGTCTGCAAAAAACTGAGTAAAATAAAATTGCAAAAAACGTGTAAATAAGACTCTATAAATCTGACGTCACCACAAAAGAGACAAAACCCTTCCCTGGTCACGTTGCCCAACCCAAATAGCGAGACCCTCTTCGATGATTTAGTAGCCGAAAGGAGGTGATGAAATAAAATGAACGATTGCGAATAATAAACAAACGTGGCAAACATACAAGTCACAAAATGGAAGAACAAAATGGGCCTCACTCCAAAGAGCGAGCGCCGAAAAGGATGTTAATTTCCATGTTCACTAGAATCCGAAAGACGACGATCCCTCCAACATCGGGGAAATTCAACCGAGCGAGAATATCCGTAAGAAACGGTAGAGTAACCAAATCCAACGAGAACTTTGTTTCAACACCCAACTCGTTTCGCTAACAAAGTGAAAAATGGCTCTCCTGTCACGTCTCGTGGCTGGCCATAGAAAAGAAAAGTAACCTACTCACCGTGAAAAACGGCGAAACAATAAATACATAACAATTCTTTTGTTGGATTTTGGATTTTGGGGATTGCTTCTACTTCCTGGTTGTAACTTTGTTTCTCGATGATCACTAGACTCGACTTATTAGATTTCACGGAACTCGCTTTTTGAAAGAAATAATATTTTTGGCAACAACTTTTAGGAGGATTCGTTTGAGATACGTGAAGGAAATAGAACCAAGTTAAGTTGTTAGGGTTCGTGGATTTTATAAAATTCTCCAAATTTAACTTTCACATCTACAAATGTTTTACAATGAGAAGGCAAAGAAATAGACAAAATTGTGTAAATATGACTCTACAAATCTGACGTCACCAGAAAAGAGACAAAACCTTCCCCTGGCCACGTTGCCCAACCCGAATAGCGCGTTCCTCTCTGCTGATTTCGCAGCCAACAAAACCTGCCGCCCACCTCAATGTGACGCCACTGGTAAAACGTGCGCGAAACTCTGCAGATGACCCTCTTCACTGATTTAGTAGCCGAAAGGAGATAATTAAATAAAATTAACGATTGCGAATGATAAACGCACGTGGCAAACAAACAGATCACTAAATGAAGGAACAAAATGGCTTACCTCACTCCAAAGAGCGAGCTCCGTAAAGAATGTTAATGTACTCGTTCACCAGAATCCGAAAAACGACGTCCCTTCCAATAGCGGGGAACTCCAACCGATCGCGAATATCCGTTAAGAACGGTAGGGTAACCAAATCCAACGAAAACTTTGTTTCAGTACCCAACTCGATTCGTTGACAACGTGAAAAATGGCTCGCTTGTCACGTCTCGTGACCAGCCAGAGAAAAAAAATAGCCTGTGACCGTCTCGCCACCTAGCAACGGTCAGCCACTCTCAAAACAATTATGCACGAAGAAGAGCCACTCGACCGCGAACAACGGCAGAATAAATAAGTATGTAATAACGTGACAACGACTTTTGGGAGGATATGTTTGAGAAATGTGAAGGAAACCGAGTTGGGGTTCATGGTTTTCACAAAATTCTCGAAATTGAACTATTACATCTACAAATGATGTTTTCCGATGGGAAGGCAACGAATTTAAAGATTTTTCAATTTTTTTAACCTTAACCTGTATCGTTGAACCCCCATTCGAACATCGGATACCGTCACAGCAATCTAAGATTAGATTTTAATTGATCGACGGACTTCTTCTCATGTTCTTCTGCCCATTTAGGTTAGTTAGGTGATTGACAGGACTGCGACAGCATTAAAATGTATGTGGTTACTATTTCCTCAGGGTAGCGTCGATCACGATCAAGGGTTTTATAAATTTCAGCGAACTAATAGGTGATCGGTCTGGTACGTGTCGTAGATCACGTGGGTTACAGAATAAAATTCTATTTTTACTTTTGTTATATGTTGATGCTCAATGAGGCCTTGAACGATACAGGATTAAATTTTATTTTTAATTTTGGTATGTGATGATGCTCAACGAGGTCTTGAGGTAGGATGCCGGATTGAATTTTTTTTTTATTTTGGATATGTGATGATGTTCAACGAGGTCTTGAGATAGTATACAGGATTGAGTTTTATTTTTATTTGGGTATGTGATGATGCTCAACGAGGTCTTGAGGTAGGATACAGGATTGAGTTTTATTTTTATTTTTGGTATGTGAAGATGCTTAACGAGGTCTTAAGTCGTAGACTGGTCGAGACCACGGGAGCGTAAGTGGCGTAGGGTTTTTCTCGTGTGCAAAGTATTACGTGGCTTTGTTACTTTCAAACCTCCTCGCCGTTGAAGGGAGAGCGGTGTCGATTTTTTCTTGGATTCATTTATCTAATTAAAGTTTTTATTTTTTATAGAAAAGTTTAGTAAAAGATGTGTAGAATAGGGATATCACCTCAGGACGTATGTATGTAAGTAATTCACGTGCCGAATCATTCATCTTGGGTAAAACGTGCGACAATATTTCGTGGACACGTTGGAATTCAACTCGGAAAACTGACGGACTGGGTTGTGTTCGGAATAAATGCGGTGGCAGAAGCGGCATCACGACAGTCCAGATGTACCTGGGACATTCACGGCCTACTACTACCATCTCGCGACAGAAAATCAATAAAAGCTTGCTTACCTGGCCGTCTCCACAGGCTGTCAAGGCAGAACTGTCTCGCTTATTCCTTCTAAGTGCGCCTTTACCTTGGGGATAATGAAATACGTTAGGACTCAAGATGTTCGCGAATACTTTAACAATTATTTAGATTCTTTCACCCCCGCCCCGTTGTTTGTCCCCATTTGTGTAGATTTTTCCGACAATTACCTACCTTGGTTTTCAAGGACACACATACATTAAATTCGAGGAATTTGTATCATAACAGACACTTGGGTTTGTAAAATATTGCCTTCGAATACATATAATAAAAATTGCATAAATAACTATTTTGTGTACTACTTTATTCATCCAGCTGCATCATTGATTGAAAAATTGCAGTGGAACTAAATTGATTAATCTAATAAATTATATAAATTTCGAAGACGTTATGAGTTATGTCTTCGAAATAATAACTTTTACGATGAGTAGTGGAAATATACGTGCATAGTGTACGTCGTTTCAGTAACAGTACTATTATTATAGGCATACGTCAATAAGAGCAAGGGGATCTTAACAGGAAGAGCCAATTGCCATAATGAGCTCATATACCGCCGTTTATTTCATTGAAATCATCGTTATGCTCGCCGCGTTCCTGCACATGACATCGTTGTGACTAAGGAAGTGGTGCGAATGAGAGGTTAAGAAAGAGATGTAGAAGACATCTCGATCGGAATAAACGCTGTCATTCCGCACATAACACATGTTCATATACGTATATGTATAAAGTACCCGGTGAAGTTGAGGGTGGCGGCGGCATCGCGTGCTTAATGCGAATACAAAAGAGTCAAGCTTTTATTAATGCGATGATCGCAGCAGCCACTAAAAAAAAAAAACGATGTATTTTATTTATGAAGTTTGCATGTCGTCGTGAATATGTCGTTGGCATTTCAACCTTAAACTATATCGTTATTACGATATAATTAAATTTCTGATAATTTATTTTGTTTTATTACAATTCACACGCAGGTTTTACAATACAGAAATAATATCAAACATTTCTCATGATCAGGCGGCTCTCTACAGAGAGTCAGAGTTCAATCACTTGGGTATGATCACGATATACAGAACACTGGTACGCGCACTTCCCTATCTTCCCCATACAAAACGAGGCAGTCAAAAGTAGTGCCTAGTTACGTTATTTAAATTTTATCGCTAGATGACACCAATGTATGAAGGACTGTCACTAAACGTCATTAATGTACTCCTATAGGTTATATTACGTGTTGTTGGCACGGTTGTAGGCGACGTATATTCAGTATTTACGTGTGTATTAATGGCAAACTTTGGATGGTGTGTAATGAAATAGAGAATAAATGGCGACTGTCAAATTTAGCAAGCAATCAAACAGATGTAGAAAGATATTTACTAATGTTACGAGCAAGTACGTTTTGCCTTGATTTTTACAAACCTTTCAGAGGTTATTGGTATTATTTGTTTCTTGTATCTGTTTGGTAGTGGTGGAAGAAAGGACAGATGTGAGATTAGCATTAGTTCAGTAGGAGCATACATTTAGGTCCAGTTTTACAAAGGCAGCTCAACTTTGAGCTGAGGCTTGAACCCTTAGCAACGATTATTTCAACAATCGTTGTGAGGGATTTAAGCCTCGGCTCAAAGTTAAACGCTCATTGTAAAACTGGGCCTTAGTTGAGGAATAGCATCATCTGTCAGTGTGCTTTGAATGATTTCATTTCCACTGACTTAACGATTTTTTACAATTTTTCTTAAAAATGTATCAAGCACACAAAATGTTGCTTTAATATTGTGACACCTGCATTTTGATTCATTCTTGAAGCCTTTCCAAAATCTATAATTAACAATATTTCATAATTAATGGTATGAATCGTAAGTCTACTGGCCGGTTTCACAAAGCTTCGTTAAATATTTAAGTTCCGATTAACTCTGTAACAAATGATTAAATAGGAAAACAACTGCATTTAACGATGATTACTAAACGGCTCGCTCTGTAATCGGTCGTCAAATAGTCTTAATGCGCCGTTAAGTGTTTCACAAAGCTCGATTAAGAGATAACGCTTCGTTTACTTCTGTCTAATCAGGCGTTAGATTAATCGATAGAATTCCAGCGATTAAAAAGTAACGAGTGAATTTTCCATAGTTATTATAAAGCTTTCTTGATATAAGAATTCCACACATATATCTAAAAAATAATTATAATTTTATTTAAAAATGTAACGTACCTTAAATATTAAAAATAATGACATTTCGGAAATTATTTTCAACAACAAACAATTCAAAATTATTTCAGAATGTCTGCAACCTCACTCTCTTCTCTGACGATAAATAAATACCTCCTTAAGGTAGGATTCATTTTATAAGAGACAGAAATAATACTTTTAATGATTTGGATGATAATGAATTTAATGTTTTGCTTTTCCGAAGGAGTTATGGAACTCTTTGGTCCCACACTAGAACCTGCAACAAGCAAAAATAAAACAATAGTGTTTTTCTCGTGTCATTGGCACCACAGATTGTACCCCATGTTAAAATTATTTCACCTGGTGGTAATCCCTCTGAGCTGTACCACAACAGAAAATATGTCTTTGCCATATATGTTCAAGTAATTCAATTGCACTAGTTTCCTTCCTCTCTTTCTTTTTTCCTTTTTCATTTTTCAAAATCACTAACTGCACGAATGCGAAGAATTTAAGATGTATCTAACCTCACACTACCTGACGCCATGGCGGACAGATTACTTTAAAGCGGTGTGAAAGTGGAAAGAGTAAACTCCAATTAGTTAATCAGAGATTAACATAACAGTTTTTTGTTTTGTGAAACAGCATCAAATTTTTAACACTGATTAAACTTAACGGTTGATTAGTTAATCAACGCTTTAACAGAGCTTTGTGAAACCGGCCATACATCTGTAACCCAAATTGGTTTGACAGCAGTTTTTACAAGATGCAAACACTCTGACTGCAATCAGTGCAAATGAATCGAAGATGCTATTTGCTTCACTGTTCTTTGTCAATTTCTTCGAGATTAATAAATCATTTTATTTTCCGAAAGAGCCAGAGTGAAACGTAGATAAACTTTCATTACGTTGGTCATCATCATCAGTTTTTTCAAACTTGTGATGCAAATGAAGACAAGTGCTACTCTTACGGTAATCTTGGAGATGTAATCAGATTAAACAATATGTTTATTAAATTAGAAATAATATAAAGAAGGTTATGAGCCTCTCACATAACACTTGATATTTTCAGCTTCGATACAATTAATTTGCAAGGTCATCAAACTTGAAGGAAACAAGCTGCTGTAACATTTAGGTGTTTTAACTTTATGCACTTTTGGTGTCACTTGCATGCAGAACTGATGTTACTAGATAGGTACTTTTATGAGTTTATATTATCCACTCGTTATATTGAGTACATTTTAATCAGTACATCGGTCAGTTTAATGCCAGATGGATTGGTGGATATTCTAGGTTAGATAGCAATCTTACGATGAGTTCATGTTTATGTTAAAATCTCCTTGTTTCAATACAAATTAACTGTGAGAAGTCTTTCTATTTTGACTGCAATGTAACTAAATTAGGAAACGAATTAAATTATTCGCCAATACATACCCTCTTTAAATTAAAATTTCTACGCCTGACAACTTCGCTTTAAATTCATAGTTAAAATTTAAAATGCAGTATTTAACCTCAAACCAGTTGTTGCGTACTGACCTCTGTTTATCTCTGCCCGTGTGTTTTGTGTTTACCACAAGAGCCTCAGAAGAACCGGCTGCGGAACTTAATTAAAATGACAGTCCGCGATACGGTTCTGCCATCTAGCGAATTTTTACAAACTACTCCACTTGCTCAAAAATTTTAAACTGAAAATCGCGCCGAGTGAGCGTACCAGTGTTCTCTATATCGTGGGTATGATATACCTTATTTTTTGATATAATTTGCAGATACGTTATATTCCGAAAAAATCATCGCAGTCATCGGAACACGGCAGATTAAGTGCGAGCGCACACGCTTATACGATAAGTAACAGATTTGCAATATCTCACGCTCATTATCATAACCAAAAACGTAACACGACCTGGATAGTGTCGCGATAGAAATATTTGCAAAAAAATAATTAAATCAGAATTAGAGTTCACGTCACACAGTGGTCGAAATGTATAATCTAGCTGTGCAAAAATATAAAAGTAAGCAATACCAATTTAAAAAAGCCAATGTTTTTTGTGTAATATACTTCGGTAGTTACTAAGACGATATCATAAAATTTTTAGTTATTTAAGTAACTGAGCGCGAGGTTTTTAAACCCCAAATACACAAAACAGTAAACGAAGCGCTGATGTTTCTCTTTTCTTCAGCCTGAAAGTGTGCATTTGTTTTTGAGATTCTGTTGCGACTTGCGTTTTCCGAAACTATTATGGATAATTCTCCTACAGGTAATATGAACATTAAATAGCCACCATTTTAAATTTGAATCATTCTTTTATGCCAACTGACACGCTGTTGAAATTTATGATGTAGTAATTACTCATATCCGCTGATATTCGAGTTGAAATGTATTTATGTACAATCACAAAGAATGTTTGTATTTAATTAATAAAAGAGTATGTGCACGAAATTGCTAACAAATATACAGAGTGAATAAGAAGTAAGGAAGGTTGATAGAGCCGCTATTATAGGTTTTACAAAAAAATGTTTTAAGTAAAAGTTAAATTACTATTTATTTGCCACAAACTAGCGTTTTTCATTTTTTCTTGTGACTAATCTTGGACTGAGACGTCATAATCTGAGGCTATGACGTCATAATCTGGGACTGTGACGTCATCCATGATTTTTTAAGTTACAAAGTCTAATTTCTTCTACCCAGATTGATAAATTTCTTTTTTTACGGCCATATAAATTATAGGATTCTTTAAGAAAAGTTTTGAGAAGTCACAAAACAAAGTTCATTTCCCCGAAATTTTTCTTATCTCTATAATATTTTATAAAATCGTGAACAGAAAAAATTGAAAAAAATATAGGTTTTAAAGAAAATTATTGATGACGTCACAGTTCAAAATTATGATGTCACAAGAAAAAAATTAAAAACGCCGATTTGTGGCAAATAATTAGCCATTTAACTTTTAAAACATTTTTTTGGAAAATTCATAATTTTTATTCACACTCTATATTTATTTGCATTTTTTTGTATACGTTAATTAAATAGTGATTTATTTCATATTTTCATATTTGAACTCGAAAATCAACGGATACGAGTGCTTACTATGCAATAGACTTCAACAACGTGCGAGTTGATTTAAAAGAAGAGTTCAAATTTAACATAATGGTATCTTCAATGTTCAATTACCTGAAGAGGAAAGTTTGGGAAAACCGAAATTGAAACAAAATCTTAAAAACAACACATTTTCAAGCTTAAGACGAATATGAGAATTTCGTTTATTGCTTTTTATATGCACTTAAAAACCCTATCTTTAGTTACACAAATAATTACAACTTTCTTCTTCGAGTTCATCTGGGATGAGGAAAACCGAATCTGAGAGTGAAAATGGATAACTTTTATTTAAATACTATTTTTCAAATCGTTAAAATCAATAAATTTTTATGCTTTTAATTTTGGACAGCTAGATTAGGCATTTCGACCACTGTGCGTCAGTACAAATTAGAATCATGTAAAATGTTAGGGTTTGAAAACCGCTTCCTAAAAGTCACCCTGTATATTAAGTTTGCATTGCATTGATTTCCAGTGTTGCAATGATTGACATCAGACATGGGTATGATGTGTCTGCTTTCATTGAGTTGAAAATGAAAATAAGTTCTTGCTATCGTCTTCATCTCGAAATAATTGGATTTTTATAACACAAATGATCCCACACCACGTTTTAATTTTGTGGTGCAAATCGCGCACTGTTTCTCGCGTAAAATATCTTATAATAATCCGGCAATACACTATCCTATGATTCTCTCGCTGTTTCGCCATTTTTTATTGCCTTAAATAAATTTTATCGTTCGGAGTTTGTTACGTTAATTTTTTTTCGGGTAGCGGGTCGGGAAACGTGCGGATTCCTTTTTTAGGTGGCCTCTGTTGTTCAACTGAGTTCGGCCAGCTGTCGCTAGATGCCGTGAAATTCTACGTAAGGTGATCTGGTTTATCGGCAGGCACAAGCAGCGCACGAGGCGATGGCGCATTCGTTCGCTCGGAGACCTGGTACGCAGGGCATTGTCTTTTGTGAACCTTGGTTTGGCTTTCGCTTGTGCGGATTCTTGCCACTTCCTCTGAAGTTACCCCGTTATCGAGGGTCCGTTTGAACACGAATTTGGGGCGGACATAATTTTCTATGCTTAGTGAGAAACTAAGATAAATGTCTGTCCTCCATTTTGTGTAAACTTTTGCTTTCCATGTGCTCGGACATACGTTTGTTAATTCTTTTTTTTTGTTTTCCCCTTTTAGCACCTGGATGGGAGTAATATTTACACACTTTCTCGTGTGAAAGAGGGGCAATAAGTGCGCAGATTTTCAGATTTTCACCTGCAGAAAGCAGATTTTCCGCCGATTTCCTGACGTCAAGGGTTGTGCCGTCCTAATTCGACCGACCCCGCAGGTGAGGCGTTTTTTCCCGTGCTAACCTCCGCGAAGGATAAAACAACTAGGAGGACCATTTGTCCCGCCGAATTGGTTTGCAGAGCAGTTCCGCGTTCTCTTCGAACCCAAGTAGGAAAGTTCTTAATTTTACCTTTCTTTCGACCACCTGGAGTGCGGTGTGTGACGTCAGCGTCACCAGTGGCATCGTTTCGGGTCTTGCTCCTTCTACCGTTACGAAAAATTCTCTCGCAGTTTATTCCGCTATTCATTGTCGTGTATGTGATTGCCCTTTTGGCTAATATTTTTCGCATTTTTTTGTCAACATCTTTTTAGACTGTATTTGGGTGTTAGTTTCCTTTCCTGTTGCGTTTGTCGGCTCCTTCATAGCATTACTGTAGCATTGTAATTTTGGTTCATGCGCTTCACAGTTAATGCTTGATATACATTTATATTCTTGTTAAAAAAAGAAAAAGAAAAGTTGCGAATAAAATTTGATATTGGTTTCTTGTAAGCCGACAAGTGAGTACTCCTGCAGAAGCGCTTCTTGCCCACGTTTTTGGGCTTTGCTACCCTTACTTATTCAATATATTCACTAATGGCTGCGCCATTAGTGGGTTTACTATTATATTTGAACTGTGTGCGGCATTTGCCATAATAAAGTGATTGATTTGGGGAGTAATATTTTTGTTGGGTCACTTACATCACTCTGGAGAAAGGTTAAGGAAATTATTTTTTCTTTCGGGTTCCCTTTTACTTTACAGTTTCCGTTACACATGGAATTTGGATTTGAGGAGGTATACCGGCAGGAAGCGTGTCCTAGAGCGTTGAGCTTTCCGAGGACGAACCAAAACACATTTTCCTGGTTGTATACCTTCGCTACTAGCAAGTTACTTCGATACTCACAGTTTCCCTTACGCGCGGAATTTGGATTTGGAGGGTATACAAGTAGGGAGCGAATCCTAAGGTGTTGAACTTTTCGAGGACAAACCAAGATACATTTTCCTGACTGTGTATCTTCGATACTAGCAAGTTGCGTAACCGCCCTTTCCTGTGACATCTTTCGAGGTTTCCCACGCCGTCTCAACTGAATGGGCATCGTTACGCAACTCTTGTCAACAGCACAGTCTTCGAGAGTTCGACCGACTTAGCTGCTGTAGGTTACGCGTTGGCACCTTAACCTGGTCTCCGATTTTCTACTTCACCTGGAAAATTTTTAGCTTTCAAAGCAAAGCTTACACCAAGCTGACTTTTGCTGATGTCGCGATGATTTTGATTCTTGCAAACCCATGTGCCTTCTGCGTTAGGAATAAAGCCCGGTTTGTCTTTGTTAATTTGAGACGTGCCTGAAGCACTCAGTCGTCGTTGTGGTATCCTCAGGGCCCGGTGTAGATGTAGGATGGAGCTCTGCCCCATTTTCGCGGTATGTCCATCTGTACACATTTTTGTTCTTGTACTAATGTTTCCGTAACGTACGTCGTTTGGTCGACTATTACGAGGACGGAAACTCATTTCAGTTGTTTCAGCCTCGTCTACTTATATCTTCAGAATTGCCGGAATTAGACCACTTCTTATCTCTTTCTCAGCTCAATTAGGAGTCCTTGCTTATAATAATGGTTCAAATAGAAATCCGAATCTTTAAATAATAAAATATATTCAAATATAAGAGAAACTTTCGCACAATAACAAGCATATTAACTCTTTTTATCTCATAGCGATTTAATTGGTCTTATTAGTCCCACCTCATACGAAAACAAAAAATACGTGCTAACCTTCATAGATGATTTTACGCATTTTACTTCTACTTTTACGTTAAACGATAAAACAGAAATTTTGCGATATTTTAAACTTTTTCTCAAACTGCTACAGCTCAATTTAATTTAAAAATATCAAGATTTCTATGTGATAATGGGCGGGAATATATTTCTAAAGAAATAAGGGAATATTTTGAGAATGAAGGAATAAAATTTGAATTTACAGTTAGATGCACACCGCAGCAAAATGGGGTAGCTGAGCGCATGAGCAAATCTATTCTTGAAAGAGCTCGTTGTACGATTCTAGGCTGCAAGTTGGGAAAGAGTTTCTGGTCGGAAGCTGTCGTAACGGCTACATATCTGATAAATAGAAGTCCAACTTCAACATTGAATGGAAAGCAACCAGCTGCTGTATGAACAGAAACCTAATTTGAAGAAATTTCGTATTTTCGGCTGTGTATCGTATCTACTAATCCCCAAGGAACTCAGAAAAAGTAAATTTGATTCGAAGTCTAAGTTATGTTATCTTGTAGGATATTGTCCCAATGGATACAAACTTTGGTGTCCGGAAGAAAAGAAAATTCTTTTCGGAAAGAATGTAATTTTTCTGGAGGAAAAACTTGGTAAAGAAGAATTGCCTACAGAGACAAAGCAGAAAGAAAAATATGCAACAGTTGATAAATTAGAAGGAATGAACAAAGAAGGTGAAGAATTTTTCACGAAAGAAGACCAAGAAAATGGAGACGTAGTGGCAGAAATTGAAGAAGGCCAGGATATTTGGAAGATTATGCTATATTGGCTTCGAATGCTGAAACGTTCGTAGATGATGTACCGGAGAACTTTGAAGACATAGAGATGAGAAGCGACAAAATAGAATGGAAAAGAGCAGTAAAACAAGAATTAAAGACTCTCGAAGAAAATAAAACTTGGACTTTAACTACATTACCACCTGGAAAGAAATTTATAAATAATAAATGGGTTTTTAAATTAAAACGAGATGAAGCGGGGAATTTAGAAAAATGTAAAGCAAGATTAGTGATAAAGGTTGTAGCCAGCGGAAAGCATATAAGTTTGAAGAAACTTATGCCACTGTCGCACGTCTAACCACACAGAACTTTACTGTCGCTAGCTGCCAAAGAAAATTTTCAATTACAGCAAATGGATGTGAAAAATGCTTTTCTTCACGGAACTTTGAAAGAAGAAATCTACATGACAGTACCTAAAGGAATCGGATGCACAGAAGGACAAGTGTGTAAGTTAAATAGAACGTTATATGGGTTAAAACAAGCACCAAGAGTTTGGAATGAAGTATATGATACTTACACAAAGGAAATTGGATTGCTTCAATCGGATATTGATTAATGTTTATAAATTTATAATGGAAATACGAAACTTTACCTGTTAGTGTACGTCGATGACATACTGCTAATAGGAAATGATAAAGAAAAAATCGAAGAAGTTAAAACACAACTAAAGAGAAAATTTCCAATGAACATTTAGGGGAACCAAAATCATTTGTGGGAATTAACATCTGCAGAAAAGAAAATGAGATATTTCTCAGTCAGCCTATTTATCTCCAAAATTTACTGAAAAGGTTTAACATGGAAGAATGTAAATCAAATTCTACACCTATAGAAACTAAGCCTGAAGCAGGAAAAACATCAGAAGATGAAAATGAAAATTTAGATCAACCCTATCCAAAGCTAATAGGTTGTCTTATGTATACCATGGTAACAACCAGACCTGATATTAGCGCAGCTGTCAATTATTACAGCAGGTTTCAAAATTATTGGACGCAAGTTGAATGGAAAGGTTTGAAGACAATTCTAAGGTATATCAAGGGAACATTGGACCTACGACTCATTTATCAACAAAAGCAAGAAGATAGCTTGGTGGGTTACGCCGATGCAAATTGGGAAAGTGAAGAATATAGAAAATCTATATTCGGATATTTATTGAAAGTTTTTGGAAACAGTTTCTTGGTCTACGAAACGACAAACGAGTGTTGCTTCTACCGAAGCAGAGTATATTGCTTTGGCAGTGGCCGCTACTGAACTATTGTGTATAAAAAATCTACTCGACGAACTCGGAAATTATATCCATCTGCCAGTAAAGATGTTTGAAGACAATCAAGCTTGCATTCACGTACTTCAGCGTTGGAAACACAAGCGTCTCAAACCTATTGAAATCAAATATAATTTCATTCGAGATCTCTACGCTAAGAAGATTTAAACGTCCAACATGTCAAGACTGAAGATCAAATAGCAGACATCCTGATGAAAGGTTTGCCAAGATGTCAATTTAAGAAACTACGCCTGCAGCTGAACTCGACAGACATTTTTGAATAATTTTATTGTTTCTATAAACATTAATTGTATGTATGGTTATTAAATTTAGGAGGGGTGTTAATATATGCAATTTAATAACGCCTGATTAAATTGGTAACCATACAAACGCATGTTGATAAAAAATAGTTGAATTAAAGAAATATTTCCGTCAGTTCTGTATTTTGCACTTTAAAGTTAAAAAACGAATCTGAAGTAATTTGAAGGCTTTACTGTGAACAGTAGAATTGAACGAATAGAATTATGGAAGAGATAAGGAAAGCACAAACAAGAATAATATCAGTATTTTTTTATAGATTTTGTTAGATGCTAAATTCTAAGCAACAGTGATTCTATTTTATTCAAACTCACCCTCGCGGTCGCCGATGCTTCTTAGGTACACGCTATTTAAATTAAACTAGAAAAATTGATAAAAGTTTGAGAATTTCATGACGGGGAAAATTGAGATGTGGTGTCAAACAAACAAAGTCACGTTCGGAACTGGCGCGAGTTTTCTCTCCCGTCATATTTATGACATCGTTGGCTTAAGCTGGCGCGGGATTTCCTGAAATTCGCTCGCGCTGAAAAAGATCCTACGACTCATTTATGATTCAACGACATTTTGCTCTGTCTTAGTACGATCTCATTTCTTGGTTTTCTTTAAGCGGACTAATGCTTTCGTCGTATAAGCTCGCAGCTGCATATAATTCATTAGGTATTTTCAAATGAGTCATATTCCGATTTGATTTTCTAATTTATAATTAATGTTACTTAAAGTGTGCCAAGAGAAAAATAATAATAATAATAATCTGGATTCTTACACAAGAACACACAACTAAAGATGAGTTCTGTAAAAAGATAGGTCTGTGCTGTCATGGTTGTTCCAATTTGCGTTTCTTTACACAACTAAAACTGAAGTTGTTACCGCAAAGTTCATTCCTGCGAGTCCGGGTTGTATCCAAAATTAATATATGAGTAGTTATCTCATAAGCTTGGATTTACATGCATAAAGCCGAATGCTGGATCGCGCTGGTGACGGTATCCGTGCGGTCTCTCGTGACGTCAGATTAGACTGTTTTGATTTCGATTGGTTGCGATCCACGGCGCATGCACAGTCGGTGCCGTTGCCATAACAACGCAACAATTCTGATGATTTTAAATGGAGCTTCAGCTTGGATGAGTGACGTAGTCCTGAGACCCATACGAAAAATGTCGAATCCGTTCGATATTGCACGAGGCAACTTCCCAGGTACTAACTTTGGGTTGTATCTACTTTATCTGCAAGTGCGAGATTTCTTGTCGCGTGAACGTATTAGGTTTTAACAACATCAGCGTGTTACTTTGAATTACTGAATAACGACAGTACTGAAAGAGAACCGTAACATGCTACATGTTCGTCGATTAATTCTTTTGAAAAAGAAAATGTCATTTATACCAGTTAAGTTTTTATCTAAATTCCGATTCTAACTGAATCTCAATAATAGTATGTATGATATTAACGAATGCATTCAAAACTGAATAAATACTTCCTGAATGATTTACAAATTTCCCTTTTTAAAATATCCGTACGGGATATGACAAAATCCAGCGTCTAATTCAAACATAATTAACGAGAAAGCGCCTTAATTGTTTTGATTGAAATACAATCTGCTGGTACATCATTGCAAGTAAGTTCAACAATTTGAATTTCAATTGTCAGCATGGGATCCCCCCATTTAAAACGTTAATTTTGGCTGCGTTCCAAACATCGTAAAGAACATTGATTTGCAAGCAAAGCAAATGTCGGTAATTCATGTAGACAGTTTCCACAGCAAATAAGGCGTGATTTTTTCACCTCCTGAAAAATTTATCTGCTAGGTAATATCGCTGGAAACTATTATTGATACAATGGTTTTCAAGGATAATACCTGGCAGATAAATTTATCAGGAGGTGAAAAAATCGGGGCTAAGGCGGTGTCGCTGAGTGTATTTCCGAAATGCTAACTAAACAATTTGGTCAATTTAACCCTTTCGAGACAGTATTCAGTATCTGTATGGTACATATGTGTACCAGGAGTCTCGAAAGGGTTAAATCAAAAATACGCGTGTTGCATTTTGTGTAAAACCAAAAGTAAAAAACGAATTTGGAATATAATTTTGCAAGCATGACAGAATCCAGTTTGATTGCTGTAATTGGTGTTTCAAGGTCTTAAGTGCGAAGTTTACGTGCTGGAAATGCATTTTAGGTGCGGACGATTGTACCTACAACTCATCTGGATAAGATATTCAACTCTTGCATTAGCTGTCCTGCGACAAAAAAATAACGGAACTCGTCTGCTCCTTATTAATAGTTTTAAACTGTCACTCGAGAAACACGAGGACTCGCCTGTTTTGTTAAGCAGTTGAACCAAAGAGTGGTACAGGAACGCGTCCGTGCGCACCCCATTAACTGGCTGAAAGTTTACTTACTTTTGCCATTACGTAATTCATTTTGCTCTGGGCGAGTATTGCTTAATGGGGAGTCATCGTTGCAAGCGTAACAGCTTAGATTTAATGTCCTTAGATTGCGACGTAAATCTTCAGAGTCGTTAAAACTACTCCGTAGTACCTACTGCCGGTGGAATATTTTCTTTTACTGTCTCGACATGAACGTTTTACTTTCAATTAACAAAAAACAATTTGCTTACCGATGTGGCACGGAGAAATAATGATGGTGGTATAAGAAACCGGAATTCTGATTACTAGCAAGCTGTAATCAAAGAAATCAACATTTTTACGAAATGACTGAAGAAGAACTGCTTTTCTGAACTTTAATATTGCTTGGTAGAGATGGGCAAAACTATCACGTCACTGTAGCAGGTTTGTCTTGTCATAAAACTTTATTAAACTTAATTTCGCTTGTTACACGTCATCAATTAAGGATAGAGAGGGTAATAGAGGGTGTTCTTTTATTGTGTTCTTTTATTGTATGCAAATAAAAAAACCTCAGTGTAAGTACTCGAATTACTACCTTCTGCGGGTATCTTTTGGTGGCGACCGTATCATAGCCAAAATAATTCGAACGGACCACTTGTTTGGAACCGCTGAAATGTGCTAGAAAGATAGGAAGGTCAACTTCGCCTTCGTCTCGTTATCAAACGCCGACCGATATCGCACTCGATGTTCAACGCAGAGTTTCGTAATAATAACTACTGATATCGCTTATTAATTATTTTATTTAAAATTTTAATTCACTGAGCGAAGTAATATTACATTTATTTGTTTTACGGGTCAACTATCGATGAAAATTTATGCACCAATTAGGCAAGCGCGTTAAAAATGTTCTTCCTTCAGCCTTTTACGTAAATAAACTTTCGCTGCAACTTCGCTGCTAGCAATGAAAGTATTACTACTTACGGTCCTTGTAAAATTTTGATAATTCTTTTAAAGTTCATATGGAATGTGAAATTTCAATTTATTTGTACCTCTCTTTTAACTTGCTCAGCAACAACGAACCACATGCGATATTCGCAGTCTTTTAAAAATAATACGGAATGAGAAATAACAATTTGTTTGTACCTCGCTTTTAATTTGTTCGGCAACTCCGAACAGCAGCTTCTTGAATTGCACTAGATTTTAATTTAAAATTCTTAAACTTGTAATTACTTATTATATGTTTTGACGGACCAGCTGATCGGAGCGGCGCTGATTTACATCGTTCCTGCTCAAGATCCAGTAAGGCACTGGCCCTGGCCTATTTCGGCTGCGGTTCGTAATTGAAGAGGCGCCCGCGTTCCACTTTTAGCTATGCCAGCAGTTCTCAAACGGTTTAGTGAAAATCTGCCACTGCATTTTTCTCGAAAACATTACATTACATTTATACAGAAGAGGGAAATAAACTCATATCTTCTTCACAAAAATTGTTTAATAGCTGATGCGCTACGTATACATATATGTTTCGGCCTTACATAATGAAATTAAAATTAAAGGCCTTCTTGAGGTTGAAAGGTTAAAATGTGAGAGTTAATCTCAATTATTCATTAAATGGACTTACCAAAACATATAAAACAAGAAACAAAAAGTTTAAGACAATTTAAAGTTCAAAATTACATGATGTTAAATCAAAAAAGGGTGAAAACGTGGAGGCATGGCACGGCCAAGGCCGCGTGTTAACAAGAACGGAAAACAGATGTAAGTGAACGTATAAATGACAAGTTCGGGTTATGAACAGTCGGTAAAATAGATAACTAAAGGTTAAGTAAAGGAAAGGGGGCCGTGTTCAGAAAGGCCAATGAATACGATTCATAAAAATCAGTTTTTTTTTAATTCTGATTGGTCGTTTAAGCAGTGTTTTTTACTGTTAACATTTTTGAAAGATTTAAATATTTCTACTTCTTCTAAAATGTCCGAATCTTTAAAACTATTAGTGACGTGTAAAATTTCAATGGAGTTATGATCGTTAGTGAAAATATGCTCTGAAAGGCAGAGTGTTCAGCAAAAGTGGATTTGAAAGTGTATTGAGGAGGAAGGAAACGTTGTGTCCCAATAATTTCTTGGTTATGTTCTTTTATTCTGGTGTGAAAATCTCGGGAGGTGCGACCTATATAGAATTTTTGGCAATTGCAATTTAATTTGTAAACACCTGATCTGTTAATAAGAAGAATCTTTTATTTGCTATTACATAATATGTTGTTTAAGGAGTTACAAGTTTTAAAGGCTATTTTTAGGTTAAATTTTTCCAAAATGTGTTTAACTTTGTAAGAGAGAGGACTGGTAAAAGTAATAGTTTTGTAAGGTGAATCTGTGTTATGTTTTGAAATGAGTATTAAGGAAGTGTGTCTATGTTTTTGAGTTTTTTCTTTAAAATAATATCGATAATGTATATTGTAACCATTTTGGACAGCAACGTGTTTGATATTGGAAAATTCATCAAAAAATTGTGACTTTCAACAGGGGTGTGTATGTAACAGACGTTTTAATGCAGCATGTTTATGTTGTATGGGGTGATTAGAATCTTTGGGTATACAAATGTCAGTAGTGGTTGGTTTTCTGAAAATGGAGAAATGATGCTGATTGTTGGAGATATTGATGTTTAAATCTAAAAAGTTAATAGAATTATTTTGGCTTTTTCTCCAAAGTGAAGTTGCTTTTATCATGTAGTAAAGAGTTTAGAAATTGAAAAAGGTAATTCAAATCAGTATCAGACCCATTGAAGAGAACCAATACGTCATCAACGTATCTGTACCAGTAACGAATACGCTTCTGAAAAAGGGGGGGATTTTGAGATGTGGTTGTTTTCCAGATTGTCCACGAAAATTTCACTCATAAGGGGTGACAGAGGGGAGCCCATGGCAAAGCCAGAGTTTTGATTGTAGAAGGTATTATTGAAAATGAAAAAGGATTGTTCTAAGGATAATTTTGCATTTTACCCTTTGGATTTTGGATTTCTAACTACACAAAATTTCCCAATTTATGATTTCCTAGTAACGTTCTACTTCAATGCCAACCAATAACAATTTACCAGAAGGAAGTCCAAGACCTTCTGATTGTTCAACCCTTCCCGTAAGGCGCGAAGAATAATTTTCTTCGAGGAGAAACGACACCCCAAAGTCAGTACCGATTGATCTTTCATCTAAACCATTAGATGAGATCAGCGCAGAGACTCCTCTTTCAATTCAAATCATATTTCAAATTTAATTTTAATTGTAAGAGTTTTGTAAATAGTTGCTGGAGTTATTAAATAGTTCTTAGACTCAGTGTTGGTGTTTCCATTACTACGAGACAGCAGTTGTTCATGCCTATGCACAGGAACCTCAAAACAGGTGGTATTCACCTTTTTTATTTATTTATTTAGTGGTAGGGTCAGTGAATTCGGAATTACTTAAGAAGTTCAAAATTTTATCAGCGTAATCAGTTTTATTCATTATGACAATACAGTCACCTTTGTCGGCTTTTGATATCAAACGGTTATGGTTGGTAAGGAATTTTTTAGTTTTTTCAGCAGAGGTTCGGTCTTGTGGAGATAAGGATTGTAAGATCTTTTCAGTCTCAACTAGGTTAGTGGTGTAAGCCATCTCTTTATTAGGAGGTGGGGTGAATTTGAGGCCTTTTTGGAGGGTATTAGAAACAACGTGAGAGATTGTAACAATAGAGGTGTTGACAATGCGTGGATGAAAAATAAAGGACGAGAGAGCTCTATTTCCAACAGGAACAAATTTAGAATTCAATTATAATTGACGAAGTTTTTTGTTTAAATTATTGAACCTTTGTTGGCTAAAGGAATGAACACGGTCCCTTACCTTATGGTCGAAAGCATCCCAAATGGCTGGGTGTAGGGTATATGCGAGATAAATTTGTAACTTCTAAATTTGTAGGCAGACGTCATCTCGGATGGAATAACATTTGCGGAGTTCTCATTGCAGCCAGATTTTCTTAGCTGATTTAACGGTGGCTCTGGAGGCTGGAGTATTTAAATTTGTGCAAATGTGCATGAATTTCGGAGTGAGGTTATACCTGAGGCAGTTCGAAAAGAACCAAATCTTGAGGGAAACTTTCTTCCTTTCCAAAGATAGGTGTTGATATTGGTATGTTGAAGCAGCTCGATTTGCTGAAGTTGAAGTTGTGTCGAACCCATGTATGCTCATAGTGAAGATAGAAGATTAAACAGAAGAGGGAAATAAACTCGTATCTTCTTCACAAAAATTGTTGTTTCGTTAGGAGCTACGTGCGTTCCACACAACTATTTTACATTTATGTTAAGAACACATGAGTTCAATCGTTGCAATTTATGGTGATACATTGCTGTTGTTTTATTTGCAATGAAAATGATACAATCCTCATATTCTAACATAAACAAGTGATTGATTAAAACTTTTTACTTATCAACTAGATAGTGCGGTCTTGTGCCGCCTAGATTATATATGTCTGGACATATCATTCCACCTCCCTTAAATGTTCAACTTCCGGGAACATAAAGAACTGGTGGAAGCCGTTGACGATGGGAACGTCGAACAGTCAGTGCTGATGACGAAATAGGAGGAGCAGGTACAACAGTTGGAATCTCTTCAATTTTTTCTTGTGATAGTGATATAGAACTGTTGCAGTCGGTTTGATTAGCAGAAGCTACATCTGGTGGCTTCTCTTGATGAATTTCGGAAGCTACATCTGATGACTTCTCGTAATGAATTTTAGAAGCTTCTCGTAAGATTGATGCAAGATTGTAAGAGTCATCATCGACGTTCTCGGAGTTGGGAACACTATTGCAATTGGTGGCTTTGCGCAACTGATTTTGATGTCGTCGATGTGTTCCATTTTTGGTTGTGCTGACGAAATACATCGTCTTACCAATTTGTTGAACAATACGCCCTTTAACCCACGAATGTGAATTATGTGCATAAAGTTTCACATAAACTGGATCGTTGATTTTAAATCTTGTTGACGAAATACCAGGCAAGGGTTTGTAGTGAGGTGCTTCTAACATAATTGAAAATTTTGTTCGGTAATTGCGACCATGTAGAAGCTCTGCAGGAGACTTTCCAGTTTGTAGGTTTGGTGTCCTGCGGTATGTATACAATAGTTTTTCGCATGCAGTTTTCTTTGCATTTCCTCCGCGATTGGGTGTCCATATTCATCACGATGTGAGAGTACAGCGCCCATTCCATACGAAGATGCATCAGTTGCTAGAATGAGCGGGGAGTTTGGCTTGTAGTGTACAAGCGAGGTGGCACCAATGATGTGTTGCTTCAACTTTTCAAACGCTTTGTCTTGAGCAGGTTCCCAGATAAACTTGACGTTCTTCTTACGAAGCCTATTGAGTGGACCAGTGATCTCAGAAAAATTTGGGATAAACTTGCCGTAATAATTGACTTTCGCTAGGAAAGATTGAAGTTCGCCGAGATCCTTTGGTTTAGGAAGATTCTTTATTGCCGTGATTCCAGATTCAGATGGACGAATACCTCGTGAGCTAATTATGTTTCCAAGGTATTCAACTTCATCTTTAAAGAAATCGCATTTTGATAAATTACAGCGTAGACCATTGGTTTCCAATCGGTTGAACAGTTCATTAAGTGTTTCGAAGTGTTCTGCTTTGGTTGCACCAGTAACGATAATATCATCAACGTAGGTTGCACAGCCACGCAGTCCATTTTTGAGCTGTTCAATGAATCGTTGAAAAATTGCAGGTGCACTTGCCACGCCAAATGGAATTCTCTCATACTGGTAGAGTCCATGAGGTGTTTTGACCACGGTAAGCTGTTTTGACTGTTCATCGAGTTCAAGCTAATGGCTGTCGCGTTAACTGAAAACTCCGGAGACTGTTCAGCTATAGAAGACACGCGATATACAAGTTCCAGTGCATTAATTAATTCGGTATCTTGTGTGTCTTGTTGCGAAATATTGTAACCAAAAGCTCTGAACCAATCAAGACCAAAAATATTCACGGTATCGTGTGACTTTACTACGAAGATCCGAAGTTTTCGGTATCTTGACCCAATTTGTGCATTGCACGTGAAATATCCCTTAATTGAAATGCTTGAGTTACAGTAACCTTTAATTTGAGTGTTTCCAGCTTTCAGCGGAGGAAAACCAATTGCTTCGTATCCAGCAGGTCCAATTATTGATGCAGAAGCTCCAGTATCCATTAGAAACTTGAGCTTGATTCCATTGACGACTGCATACACGTTGTAGGCAGGTCCCGTATCCTCGATTGGCATTTTTTCGTTTGTCGGAAATTCTTGAATGTGTTTCACCTGATGTGATGTTCGAGAATACTTGATATTCTTGCTTCTGTTCTTCATTCATGTTTTCATGTTCATGCTTTGCTATCGAAATTTTTCGTTTATTATTAATTTATTATTTAATTAACTAATTTAATTAATTTAATTTTTTATTATTAGCGCTAGACATGCACACGGACGAGATGTGTCCAGTTTGTTGCATTTGTTACAAGTAGCATTACGAACTGGACATTCTGAACGCTTGTGTTGGTAATTGCATTGTGGACATGAACGTAATTTAGAAATAAAATATTGATGCGTTCTAGTTGCTTTATAACTTTTACGGCGAGATGAGTATTGGCTTGACATTTGATTAATTTCATCCTCGATATTGTCTCCAGTAATAGTCTGATTTGCGGCAAGAGTTGCTTCAAATATTTGTGCCTGGCGTAGGACACTTTGTAATGTAGGAGATTCCGCTTATAACGCCGCAGTTCGAACTTTATGATGTTTATGATGTTCAAAATAATCATGTCACATATTTGTTCGTCAATCAGTTCATTTTGACATTGAGAACAAATAAATTGACACTCACGAGCTAAACCTCATAGTCCGGCGACTCATTCTGCACAGGACTGGTCCTTGGTCATTAGTGTCTTGCGAAATTTGACTCTAGCTGTCATTGGATGCATCTTTTTCTTTAAAATGTTCGGTTAAAGTTGCGATAAGTGCACTAAAAGTTTGTTTGCTGATGTCAGATGAGCCAAATAATTTTTGTAAAAGTACAAAGGCTTCATCACTGACCCATGATAAAAAGTATGCACGATGAGTTTCTTCTGTTCTGATGATGAGCTTCGAAATGTTGCATAAGTCTCGGGTGATACGTTCGCCAATCTTCTTTGAGATTAAATGCTTGAAACATAGGTACACTGGACAACGGTTGGATAATTGTAGTCACCTCCCTCTAAATTGAAAGTTTGTCTTCCCATAAGCAGTTGAATCAATTCGCGATGCTGCTGTTCACGTTGTGTCCGCTCTTCAATCATTAATGCAAGTAGTGCCTTTACCAGTTCATCCGTAGCCATTCTTCTTACAAATTAACTGCCTGTTCTAAATTCCTTACAAGACTGCGCCAAACATGTTATGTTTTATTTGCAATGAAAATGATACAATCCTCATATTCTAACATAAACAAGTGATTGATTAAAACTTTTTACTTATCAACCAGATAGTGCGGTCTTGTGCCGCCTAGATTATATATATCTGGACATATCAATTGCAGATTTAAATATTTGCACACTGTAAAAGAACAGCCTGTATAACGAAAGAAAACCTTTACGCAATGCCTAATTAAAAGTAGCATTAAAAATGCATCTTGTCATAAATAGGTAAGCTTAATTCCGGTTGAAATTATGCCTGTGCATATGCAAGAATCAACATTTCAGACTGCTTAACTGTAATGCATAACTGAGTGTGTCTAGAGTCATTAAATACACTGTAAGTGGTAAGTAAGGGTGTGTGGATTATAGCGTCTGCTAGGAACCAGGTCTGCGGCGACCCATCAAAATTGCTGCAGTTTAACTAGGCCTGGGACAAAGGGAATAGATTGTAGAAACCGCAATAATAATAGCATAGCATAATCTGTTGAAATGCATCATCCAATTACGAAAGTGTTATTATACCTTGTTAGCACAGTTAGAAAAAGAAAATCTGTGAAAAAGTTATTCACCAACAAAATGAAAAGGGAACTAACAAACGTACGTAAAAGGTGGCTGAAAAACTGCGGAGTATTAAATTTACATTTATACACACGGTCCTACTGAAACAATGCACCGGAATGAATAGATAAAATATTTACGACGGTGGAAACACTTAAGCGGTTCAAAGTGTGGGGGGTGTGAAGGGAAAATGTTTCAATCAAGCTCATGTAAATTCACAGTGCGCCGCCGAAACATTCAGGTGAACTGAAAGTAAAGTAATTGCTAATTTAGTTAATGTTCAGAGTAATGCTATTGATCATGCACCAGTCGATTAAACGAGTAACGATTAATGATATTGTGGAGGATGACGCTTAAAGAGTTTTTAATGATATTGATAAGTTTCGTTTCGACTTTTTATAAATTTGATTAACGAAGACACTGTACATACGTATCGCCTTGCATGCTGAAAGTTTATTGGCAAATCGAATAGAAAATTTTACCGAAAACGATTTTATTTAACCTTTCTATTGTCGTGCTAAATATTAGAACACCAGTGGTCGCTGCGGACTCCCAGTCTGCAATAAACAAACGTCGCATTTTTGGTATTGTAAGGGATTGAAATTGACAGTTCACATTACTAAATGATACTTTGGTTTCAAAAAGCGATATAATATTTAAGATTTATTTAAATTAAAAAGATATAATAATGCCTGTAATAAATTCGTCTTAATTTATGCACTGTGTCGTGCCGATAATTTGCGCTTTAAAGGTCCGTTGATAGATGGCGGATGCAGTCCATGTCGCTCAACGTTATTCAAATTACTAAGGTTGCCCAGGTTTGATGAAAAATGAGTCACGAAACCATCTTGCAACATCACAAGAGTTCGGCTAAACTGCATCGTCGCCTCTACCTTTAATCATTTTTAATCTCAACTGTGAGAAATTGTGGTATGCAATAAATAATTGCATTTTCTGTTTAATGTGACGTAAAACAATTCTCTTAGATCCCGTTGAAAGTCTTTTCCGAAACCCCAAGAACTCTGATGACGTCACAAATCTGACGAGATACAAACTCAAGCAACATTTGTAATTTAATAAACCTTGCACGTCGCTATCAGAGGATAAGAAACTCGACTCGTCCACGGTCAACAGTCAACACCAGTCAACAGTCAAAGCGTGGGGAAAATTAATTCGGCAGGAAATGAGGACCAAAAAATATCAACGTTCGGAAGCCTAGCCAAAATATGCTTCCAACAAAACTAACTCTGTAAAGACGTGCAGACTTTGTGAGTAGCTTTTTCTGGTTTAGATAAAAACCAGAAATGGATTTTCAATTTGTTTTCCACGGTTGCTCGATTGTCGTTTTTTTTCTGGCTTTTTATTCTCCTTTGACTTCAAATAGATTGGAAATTTTACTTGCGAAAATAGCTGAAATAAAAATTAAAAATTCGTAAAATTTGGTTTACAAATTTAATTTAGGAAGACCTAAAACACAAAAATATGTTAAACAAAAACGAAAATAGATTAACAAAAACATGAAATTTAGTTCCAATACGGTTACATTTTAAATAGAAAAAAAGGATTGATGTAGAAAGGGTAATAATATTCAGTACAAAATCAATAAAGAAGCCTGTGTGAGAAAATAGCTTTCTTTTTATGGAAAACAGGTTTTTGTTTCAACTCATCAATGCTGAGTTTATTGAATCACAGAATTTAAACTGAATCAATAAAACAGAAAAAATCAATTATGATTATCAAATATTAAAAACAACACACCGTGAGAAGTTAATTCTTCATTCGCGAATTTAATTTCAGACGGAAGAAACTGACTGATAATAAAAAAAATAAAATAAACTTCAACGAAGAACGATGCGTGTAGAGGTCTAGGGGCATCACTCGAAAGACCCAGAAGATACACTTCTTGTATGCTCCCGCACTATTTAAACGTTTTCGGCCGTTTGGATTCTTAATAAGCGGGGACTATCGAATGTTGCACCTGTAATGCACAAAAACATCCTAAATTGAATGTATAATTTAGGTGCAATGTTGCAAGTTCCGTAACTTTGGGTTGGGTTGCGTTGGTTCATTCTTCTCTGGACGAGCTCTGAACGCCAGACATAAAATCCCCGGAAAATCAGCCTCTGCTGTGTGTCTCATATCTTTAATTCTGACCTTGTACGCGTTACGATTCATTCCAACATTATAATATTGTTTAATCGCAACTTTTAAAAAGAGAAAAGATAACGTCACGTAGTTAAACATACCTGTTCGAAATTAAGCAGTTCGTTGGATTGAGATGAAATTTAGTACTTCAGAAGAGAAGGGAAAAGGGCTTAAGTAAAGCGGGACCGCATAAGAAATCGACCTTTCGCATCCCTCGAGTGAAGCCCTTAGACCGAACTACGCGCTACGTTCCAAGTCGAAGTTTATTTTTTTTTTATTTGAAATATTTTCAATCAGTTTTCTTAGTTTGAAATTAATTTCGCCAATAAACACAAGTTCTCAACTTTTCTTTTCTTTTATAATCAATTTAATCGTAACTAATTTTTGAAGAAAGAAAGATTCCAGTCAGCGTTGGCGAGTTGTGTATGCATTAAAAAAAAATATATTTTCTAGCACAGGTTTATTTTTGATTTTATACTGAATTTCTGCTTTTCTCTCTAAACTATTTTTTCTATTTAACGCTCTGTATTTATTTTTCGGTTTTTATTAAGAAGAAAATTGTTCATATTAGAATTATTTTTTTAATGTAATGGAATTAAATTTCTCGTTTTTTAAATATACAAATTTACATATGAAATTTTTTCTACACTGTAAACTGAATTTTACGTTTTTTTTTTAATTTATTTTTGGTATTTATTTTTTTCTAAATTGTATTGTGAGCTAAAATTCCGTTTTTTTTAATACATTGTTATATTAAAAAAAAAATTGAGCACTTTATTTGAGATAATCTCGCAAATAAAATTTTCATTCTATTTGAAGTACAAGGAGAGTAAAAACCAGAGAAATCAGAAAACCCCCGTCCGCACCTTTTTACAAGTCCAATCATCCATCAAATCAGCAGTTTTGGCATTCTGCATAAAGAGTGGCTCCACCTAATAAGTAAAATAAATAAAATACATATTAGCCAACATTCTAATACGCGTATTTAGAAGTCACAGCAAAGAACGTATGTATAACTTAAAAAAGTATTTATAAAAAATCTAGAAACAACAGATTTTATAAGCTTAATTATCCCAATGTCCTGTTTCAAAACATTCTGGGCAAATTTTTAAAGCGTGTTCCAAACATATATAGGCGTGACACTTTTTACAGAAATATCGGCTAGGGCGATTTTTTTTTCTGTCGCACATAACACATCAACCTCCTTGGTTTATTGGAGATTCTGGTGGCTGTGTTTCTATTCCAAGAATCTCCCTTATCCTCAGTTTTATCGATTTCGGTATATTTGATAAAGTAGAGCGAGTTCTTATGTGCTCTCTTATTAGTTCAAAAGACAGGTTACGCAAAAATTCTCTCCGTAAAATTTTTTAATTTATAATAATGGCCTTGTAAATAACTAGAGAATTTATGCCTGCAACGTTTAACATGGAATAAAAAATGACCATTGGCCACCTTCGGGTCTCACGTGCACTATTATAAGAAGAGCATAGTTTGTCTACCGTATCGACTCCCCCTTTAGTTTGGTTGTAAGTAACTATAATGTCCGGTTTACCTGATTCATTATCAATAATGTCATCACGGTGTAAATATGGGATACGAGTGTGCAGTTATCGTGAAACGCAAACATTGACGACTTTTCAGGACGATTTACTGGGTGAGAAAACTCAATGGGAAGCTCCTTCTTATTTTTTCTAACCGTTTATGTCATCCTGAAATTCTTCTTCAGATTTTGAATCAGATTAAAACTAGTGAACCAATTATCAGTTGTTACATTTCGTCCAGTTCCCCTTACAGGCTCACACATCCTTTCCACAACAGCTTCTGGAGAATTATTTATTTCAAAAGGCCCCGTTGGTTGTTTGCCAACATACACTCTGTCCACATTTCGATGCTCACCATTCGCATCTCGGTTATTAGAAGACATAGAGCAACGGTTAAATGGGGAATGTTTTGCAGAATTCTATGCTCGCAACATATCTCATTTCAAATTCACCATAACTTTTTTAAATTTTAAAATAATTTAAGAAAACTAAAATTTGACGATTTCAATATACGTCAATAATTCGATAACACCTGATGTGACCTCTTCTAAACTTTTACATTGTTCAGACACTTTTTTAAGACAAAGTTTTTGATGCAAACAGAAACATCCCATTGTCATTTGTTTTCAAGTTATTAACGCTAACTTTTGTTTTTCATATGGCACATATATTAGGTTTTTAGTTAGTTAGATAGTCTTTAAAAAGAGCTTTTCAAAGATATATAACATACCCGAAAAATTTTTATTTTTAAGGGCGATATTAACAAAAACATAAATTAACCTCCTATGAAATTAGTAGGCTACGGAATTAAACACCAATGAGAAAGCTTAAAGATATGCTAAGTATGCTGTAAAATAACGAAATGATAATAAAAGTCATAAAAGAAAAAGAAAAGTAAAGAAAACGTACTAAAAGTTCAGGTTGACTTAAAGAAACTGTTCAATATGACGACCATTCTGTTCCACACACTTTTGACACCTTATTCTAACAGAGTTTCAGACACTACAAAGTGTGTTTTTGTTTAATGATCTCAGAACATCCAGAATTCTTTGTTCTAAAATTCCCCGAGCTTTTGGCGATGCAAAATTAACAACTTCGTTTTTAGTGGTACCCCATAAATGAAAGTCAAGGGGTGTAATGTCGGGCGATCTCGCAAACAATTGTACTGGTCCATTATTTGAAAGTACTCTCATTAAAGTTTTCTCTCAAAAAATGTACGTCACGACTGTTATGGGCCAGGTAACCAGGTAGCCTGGTCCTGCTGGGACCAAATGTTCTGCATGTCGTCAGGATTAATAATTTGTTTCGAAGCAGGTCTTTTTCATTTGTTAGTAGTTCCAAATATCTGTTACGTCAATATCGTTTCGTTATTTTACAGTATTGAGTGTTTAATTTCATAACCTACTTAAAAATAAAAATTTTTCGGGTATGTTATACATCGTTGAAAAGCTTTTAAGGACTATCTAACTAATCAAAAACCTAATATGGGTGCCACATGAAAACAAAAGTTAGCGTTAATAACTTGAAAACAAATGACGATCCGAGGCTTCTGATTGCATCAAAAACTTTGTCTTAAAAAAGTGTCTGAACAATGTAAAAGTTTAGAAGAGGTCACGTCAGGTGTTATCGAGTTATTGAGGAATTTTAAAATCGTCAAATTTTGATTTTCTTAAATTATCTTAAAATTTTAAAAAGTTATGGTGAATTTGAAATGAGATTTGTTGCGAGCATTGAATTCTGCAAAACATTCCCCATTTAACCGTTGCTCTATATCTTCTAATAACCGAGATGCCAATGGTGAGCATTGAAATGTGGACACGGTGTATACTTCCATGTTACAAGTATAGAAAACTTTTGAATCATAAAGGGCGTAAATCTTAATCCCATATTTATTGGGTTTATTGGGTATGTACTGAAGGAAAATACATCTACCTCTAAAAGCTTCCAACTTTTCAACAATTGTAACATAATGGTAAGGTGTAAATACGTTTTTACATTTTTCTACAAACATGTCAAAAACATCTCGAATCGGTGCTAATCTGTCTAGAGACTTTCTAGCTTCGCGCGTTTCAAGATCATCAAACCGCCTGTGTAGTAGTAAAAATCGAAATCTTTGTAGAGACATGGTTAGCCTAAATGTTTTAACACCAGTGCCGTCGACTTTCCAAAGATCTTCAGCATTCATGTGATTGTTTTTCATTACCCCACCCAAATATAAGAGCCCCATTAATGCTTGTAGTTCGACGATGTCTGTTGTTTTCGCATCATGTTCTCGCGAATACCGATATTGAGCAGTCTGAATATGTTTATTCGTATTCTCCATAATAATTTGAAGAACATCTTCAGGAAAAAGTACTGCCATATTGCCAGTGGAGCTTTTAGAGTTTTGACATTTCCCTTTGGACCGGGTAAGAGGGTAACCAAATTTTCGGATCGTATTCTCTCATTTTTTGGAGGGCAGTGTTTCCTCCATTTGGAAATTTTATCCTCTCCGACAAAAAATGGACCAACAGCTTGTTGGATACCATATTCCTCATTGTCTGAAATATCCTGTTCACTATCCGTTTCTTGCACTTCCAATTTAACGGCATCTTCTTCACTTTCATCGGAGTCATCTATAGGTCGTTCTTCTTCATCAGATAATGCTAAACATTCTTCCATTAACGTCTGTAGCCATGCTTGTTCTTTCTCATATTACTAAAAATATACAGGGTTAGTTAAAAGTATGGAGACGGCGATTTATTGTCGTTAATATTCATTTTATGAAATTATGTTCAATACAAAAGTTTGTTATGAAATTATTATCTACATTTGAGGATACTTGAATTTTTTTTTTTCAATTGTTTTTAAGTTACGACGTCATCGATATTTGTTTGAGATGACAACCTATATTTCTGATTATTGATTTCGATAGTTCATTCTATTCTCTTTTCAACGGTATACAATGTTCAGTATGTTACATTTGAAAAAAGATGAGAAAAAGTGCCTTAAAGTTCAAATATTAAAGATTCATTAAATTAGCAGAATTGAAATATGTCAACTATTTGACATAAACAATAACCACTGATAGTTACCTCGCTCGCATTTGTTTATCGCCTCGCTTTGGCTATCTAGATTAATTCTGCAAATTTAATGGATCTTTAATATTTGAACTTTAAGGCACTTTTTCTCAATTTTTTTCAAATGTAACATATTGAACATTGTATACCGTTGAAAAGAGAATAGAATGAACTATCGAAATCAATAATCAGAAATATAGGTTGTCATTGTTTTCTCAAACAAATATCGATGACGTCGTAACTTAAAAACATTTGAAGAAAAAAAATTCAAGTATCCTCAAATGTAGATAATAATTTCATAACAAACTTTTGTATTGAACATAATTTCCTAAAATGAACATTAACGACAATAAGTCGCCGTCTCCATACTTTTAACTAACCCTGTATACGTACTTACAAATATGCGTGAAACAGTTAACAGAAAAATAGCGAAAAGAACAAACCTTAACCAAATAAAACTCTGTTAAAGTTTGAAAACTATTTTCTTACAATTTTCATTGGGCAAGAGTCGACTTCAATGATTTTATTTAAATAATGGCTACAGATGGCAGTTTTTAGATAAAATGTTAAACATCTCAAGAGCAGAAGATACAGAGTTAAAGGCCGTAACCGCATTAAAGACAGGAACCATCCACATGATTGCTGTTTGCTGTTTTCAGTCAGACTAACAGCCATTAGCTCAGTACTGTTACCGCATAAACTGAAGTACACGAAATGTACGAAAAGGTCTTACCTAAAAGGGATAGGGGGGGTACGTAAGGTGTTACGCAAAGGTCGGTTCGTAAGATTCGCTACGAAAACGTCATCAAACAACGCCTGTAAGGGAACAGAAATTGCGAACATAATAACTTGAACGACAAAGCAATAATTTCAGATCATACCTGTTCAAATACTTCACACGACGAACAGGCCGGCATAAACCATGTGAGCTTCTAGTCCTCCAGGCCAGTAAATGGTCCCGATCGAAGTTGTAGAGGTGCAGGTGACCTCCCTGAGGTTCCTCACCAGCACAACGAAAATTGTGCGCCGTCCTCTAGACGGACCCCTTGCGAAAAGGAGCCGATCCCCCTCAGAAACACCAATGCGCCCTGAGGATGTCGATGCGACACTGAGCGAAATGAGCAAGCTTTAAGTTAATAAAGCCACCTTGGTTTCGCCCCGAAAGTGCTAAAGAAGAAGTTTGAATTTCGAATCAAACACTCAATGATATAAGCCAAAACCAAGTGAGTAAAACCTGACGCCAGTTAGAGCCTGTCCCTATAAAAGTCAGGTGTGAATGCACTTTGAAAATTCGTGGAATAAAAAATCTGCCAAGAAGCTTATTTCGCTGGAACAAGACAGCAAAAATAAAACAGACTCGGCATCAAGTTGTATGATGGCCCAGTCTCGAAGATAGATAAACAAGCTATTTAATTCCCACGAAGTATTGTAAAATACAAATCCACTCGATCGCAAATAATTGCGAGACCAACGCAAAGCACACGCCAACGAATTGTTTACATTATTGTAATTATAGCGCTGAAGTAGCGACCTTGTAAAATTTATTGCAAGTGCATCCGTGAAATGTATAAACAAATGTCTGCGAGTTGCGAGAAAAATAGATCGAGGCGCGTGTAAAACAATAACAATGTAATAAAATTTGACATCGTGCTGTGGCGAAATTGCAATATACAGAGTGACTGAGAACACGGTTTTTGACATCGTAACAAAATATATACCGGTCGATTGACCACGAAAATTCAACAAATGAAAAAGGTCAAAATTTCTTGCGAGGGAAAATTTCGTTACCAAACCGTCAGTTGTTTAACATTGCAGAAAGTTATGCAGCAACACTGCTCGCAAACTAATTAAACCTAACCACTTTTGTGACTGTGTGGTGGACTGATTTGGATTGGTATAGTTAACTTCCTCTTCTTGGTTGTGCCAGGTGGTGTGGTGTTTCTTGGTCAGACGATGGCGATGCTTATCGACATGCAGACCCCACCTGATTTCTCATTTCCCCTTTTAGTTCTCTTCGCGTACCAATCCGCTCGGTGACCCGTGTGGTCTTGGTATTGTTTGGGTAACTTCTGGTTTGAACTTTTCCCGCGGCTTTGCCGAATTTTTCGTCGTTTAATATTTTTTCCGCAGTCTTAGACTGAGTTTCCGTGCGCGTTTGTCGTCCGTTCGTTCATGTTGACCCATTCGTCATCCCCCCCCCCCCCGGTTATTTTCTTTTTCCTCGTGCGTATCTTCACTCTTTTCTTGCCGTATTGTAAGTCTTGGTTGCTCAACCTGTGCTTTTAGTTTTGGACCCCTTTCACCTGGCTAACTTACCGTTCAATTTCTGCCCGACCCCGAGACACCCTCTATAGTAAATTACTTTCGATTAACCGCCCCGAGTGTAACTCTTGGCGTTTCGCTGACACGCATTCAAAGTTTCTCTTTCATAGCAAATTTTCCCTGCAAAATTAGGATAAGGAAAATAGGTTTTCGAAGCTTCAAATTTACGGCAAAGTTGATTCTTTATTTAGCGTTTTAATAGTTGCAAAATATGATGCAATATAGTGTTCACACGCCCGTCTATGCAGGAATTGACCCCTGGTATTTGGAGCCCATTGGTTGATGTTGACATAAGATTCTGCAGTGGTTGGTGTTCACATCTCGCGTCTTCTTTTTTCTCATACCCCGTTTCTTTTTACGCGTTATTCCGGAGCGAAATTTGAGAACCATTCCCGTTATCACTCTCGAAGTGACAGCACGTGTTGTGTGTGGGTTGTGAACCCAATTTGGTAAAGTGTGTTTCCACAGTTTAGTGTGGTGAAATCTTAAGCGGCCAGTCAGCCGGAGGTATTGTAATGTCCCGAGGATTACAAATGCCATTGCATTTTCTATGCCTGTTCCCCAAGTGAGCCTTGCGAACAGGTGAATTCACTCTTAGGTGTTTTGATTCGCTTCGAACGTTTCCATCATGTACTTTTCTTCCTTGCAGGCGTTATTTATTTATTTATTTATTTATTTATTTATTTATTTATTTATTGATTTATCTACGTGGATCTATTTTTCCCTGCCGCTACTGTCTCATTTATTTGCGAGACCTTTTTCGGTGCCCTTTTTTCCTATCCATTGGATATCGCAAGCAAAATTTGATTTGACCGTCGGATTCCTGGGACTTTTCTACGCGTATAGAGTTCGCGATTTTTATTATAGCTATTATCCGAAAAACTGTGATGATCAAGTTACCAAAAACCAAACAGTAGCTATTAGGTACATAAGTAGTATAAAATAACGACTATGATATCGGACACGTTTCTTCACCCCGAAAATGCTAAAGAAGAAGTTCGAGCGAATCAAAATCCGTCTATTGAATCTCTAATCGCTCTACTGAATTTCTAATCCCTCTACTGAGCCTCCCCTACGATTTTTTCACTTTGTATATTTAATCTAATGTTTAATATGATGATAAATAAAGGCATTATTATTATTTGTAACTTTTGGGCACTCATTTAGAATAAATTAACACTCCTTAGTTAACCCATTTATTTACACGTATGTACATCTTAGCCATCACAAACATACTGCCGTATGCACTGAATGATTGCTTATCTGCATAACAAAAACTAGTGCCGCAAGTCCGTATCGAACCGCATTAAATTTAAACAATACATTACATTATTATTATCAAAAGGTCGGTGACATAAGCCAAGATCAACCGAGGCGTAAAATCTGATGTCAGTTAGAGCCATTTCATGTAATGGTCACGTGTAAATGCTCTTTGAAACTCCAAGGTATGAAAAGCTGACAAAACACTTATTTCGCTGGAACAAGATAGCAAAAAGGAATGCGGCAGTGGTAAGTTTTATGGTTTTTCTCTATGTTAGATAAACAAGCTATTTAATTCTCACGAAATACTGTGAAATACAAATGCGGATAATCGGACGTAATTCAATTCAATTCAATTCAATCTTTATTACACTTGCTAATAAGTACATATCAGATGTGTTCGTCAATTTTAAAGATGAAAAAAAAAAAAATAAAATACAAACAAGTACAAAAAAAAGAAAAAGAATACTTAGAATTAATTAACATATTTAAACATTTGAGCTGTTAAGAAACTCGGTTACTGTGTAGTAGGCATTAACTTGTAGAAACTTCTTCAGTTGTACTTTGAAATTACTGCGGTCAGTGATTCTCTGCAAGTCCTGGGGCAGCTTATTGAAGAACTTTAATCCGGAATAAATTGGCGATTTCTCGTATGTTGTCGTACTGTGTGGAAGCGTACTGAAACAATCAGCAAATCTAGTTTCGCGGCCGTGGATATCACGATTAGTCGCAAACTTAGTCTTGTTGTTGACGATGTATAGGACGCAACGGTATATGTGAATTGACGCCAGTGTCAATATTTTGGATTCAATGAACGTATTTCTACATGTGTCTCGACGTTTTATATCAAAGATCAACCTTATAACTCTTTTCTGTGCTACAAATGCCCTTCTCGCACTGCTGGCGTTACCCCAGAGTTCACAACAGTAGGAAAGAACAGAGTGGACTAGTCCAAAGTATAATTGAAGTAGGTAGATTCTGTCAATATATGGCTTTCATTTTAAGTAATTACGAGACAAACATTTTAATTGATAATTTTAAAGATGACGCTTGGGCCGGTTTCTCAGTCACAGTTTAACTTTAATCTTTAGTTAATTTCTATCTGTTCCTATGTCAATATACTGAAGATTAAAGTTAAACTGTGACTGAGAAATCAAGTCTAAGGGCCAATTGCACCAAACACTTTAAGGCTAGCTTAACTCTAAGTATCACTTAGAATATGACGAATACAATGTTGTGTAATCTCCAATGTCATATTATTAGCAACGCTTAAATTTAAGCACGGCTTAAAGTATTTGGTGCAACTGGCTGTTAGAGTTTTTAATCATAAGTTTCGTTTCCGACAGTTTTTTTTTTTTATAAATTCTATTAAGGAAAACATTGTAAATACATGCCGAAAATTTATTCGCAAATCAAATCGAAAATTTTATTATCAGCTCGATTCATCTGAAAAGCCATTAACGATTTTATTTAAATAATGGCGGTTTTTAGATAAAATGTCTGGACAACTCAAAAGTAAAGGATGTTGAGTTTTAAATTTATATTAGACTCTTTATGTTAATCATACAAGTGAATGTCCCTCCACCGTGTGATGTTTAGCCTTCGCTTTCGAGTTGAGCTTACTATTGAGATCAATAAATCTCTTCGTGTTAACGCAGGTGCGCTTCTCATATACTAGTATATATTTTCAGGTTATTATTATTTCAGAAACTCTTGAGTAATCTTTATTGTGCTAAGTACGGACTTTGCTTGTACGTTGTTATTTAATAAAGTTAAAAATATATGTACCGCCCGATCGCTATATAGTGTTTTTTTATTGCGTGCAAATTAAAAAAAAAACCGTCAGTATAAGTACAAGAAATGTTACGTTCTGCGGGTATTTTTGGGTGGCTACCGCATCATAGTCAAAAATTTCGGAGCTGCCACTTGTTTGGAACTGCCGAAATGTGCGTGAAAGAAATATTTAACAACGTCAATGACGCCTTCCTCTGTAGTCGGTGTGAGCACTCCCACCGATACCGCAGCTGATCATCAATACAGAGTTTCGTAATAATAATCACTGATATAGTTTATTAATTATTTTATTTAAAATTTTAATTCACTGAGCGAAGTAATGTCACATTTATTTGTTTTACGATATCAACTATCGATGAAAAAATTCGAAAATTTATACATCAAATAAGCGAGCGCTTTAAAAACCTTTTCTTTCTTCCTTTTACGTAAATCAACTTTTGCGAATCTCGTTGCCTAGCTATGAAAGTACCACTTACGGTCCACGGAAGAAAAGTAAATGTCACATTTCGATAAGTCTTTTAAAATTCATATGGAATGTGAAATTACAATTTATTTGCACCTCTCTTTTAATTTGTTCGGCAACAACGAACTACCTGCGACATTCGCAGCTTCTTGAATTGTACTAATTTTTAATTTGAAAATACTTAAAATTATAATTACTTGGAGTGAAGTTACATTTATTTATTTTATTAAATCCAGGAGCTTTGTGAACGCGTTTAGAATGTTTTGATTGACTGGATGATTTACGACTTCGTTCGTGCACAAGGTCAAGTTAAACACTGACCCATCTTCGCGTCGTCATTCAACAGACGGCCACCATCCACCATTAATTAGCCATGCCAGCAGTTTTCAAACGGTTTGGTGAAAATCTGCCAATGCATTTCTCTCGAAAACTATTAACTTTTTATTTTTTTTAATTATTAACTTTTTGTTAAGGACATGTGAGTATAGTCGTTGCCATGTATGGTGATGCATTATTGGTTTAAATATTTGCACACCCGTTGTAACATTGCAACTTATTTTGCATCTTCAGTGGTTATCAAGATAATATATCTATTATAAAAATGTTTTATTCATATTTTTGTTGTCCAGCTCACGGTAAACAATTACTTCATGAGAAATAGATGAGACACATGGAATGCAAAGTAACCCTGGGTTGTGCGCATCACAAAAATTACAAAAATTGAAAAATAAGAACCAAGTCCTGCTGTGCGCGTATGTACTCAGCTATTGCATACATATACAAAATAACATAAATTCGCTAAGGTTTGAATAAATAATTTCCGCGTGGCACATCCACCGCGCAGAATGTAAAAATTTGTAAAAGCATGCACCTGTGAGTAGATTACATCCTGATGCGAAATATTTACTAGTGTTCTCAAGGCGGAGTTTAGAAGTTTTAAAGTAACTTCCCTGCCAACTTGGGGAATTTTAATAAAGCAAATTGAAACGACTGGGAACTCAGGGCGCGTAAAAATTGGAAACGCTTCATTGTGTTCTTAAGTTTGCTTTTTTTTCATATTTTCGCAAATTCAACTCAGTTTTTAAATCTCCGCACGGTTTCCTTTTGTTAAATATTAATCGAGAGCGAGAACGAATCAAATCACGAAAAACAACAAAATTAAAAATAAATGTTTACAAATATTTATAAATACAAGATATATCCAAGATATTAATTATTAATTTGTTTTAAAAACAAAATTAGCTCATTGCGACGGTCTTTGTAAACCTACCTGTGTTATTTAGAATTGTTTGGATGTGCTCAGCTCAGTGGAGATGGTCGTGGGCAAGAGATGAAATGCAAATGTTTCCGAAAACCGCACTTAAACGTAATATAATAATAATAATTTAAAGCTGCACCGGTTCGAAGTAGAGCGCTCAGCCAATATTCTAAATAAATTAATTTTTCATGTGTTTAAATGTTATTGATAGGTTTATTAAAATAAAAATTAGTCCAACTGTATATTTTATGTTTGATTAAAAACATTCTAAAAGAAATGAGGTCGTTATATTTTGAAAGTGTGAGGGCTTATGCTTTTTATTAACAAATCAATTTTCAAACGTTTAATGGGGACTAAACTTTGATTTACATGTTTTCCCTTCAAAGTTGCCTGCGATGAGAAAGACTGCGGCGGTAATGGTTATTTAATGTTTATCTCAGGCGAACAAGGTGGATCCCCACAAACGCCATCAATAAAACCTTAGAAGCGCAGTGAGTTAGATGAAGGGAGTAAAAAGCCCCTTTATGTAATAAAGTGTTGATGAAGGTTATTGGCCACAAACGTGAGCGAGTCTGGGCAACTTTAATGAATGCAATGAATACTAATAAAGCCAAAAGATCGATATTTCAGGCACAACCTAATAATGCCTGAGTGTGCGCCCGCCGCTGTATTTGCACTGGTAACTGAAACCATGCACAACAATTGCAGACTGTGGCGAAACGGGAAAACGACAAGTTCCTCCTGCTGGATTGTTTTAGTTCCCAACTAACTACAACAAAGCAATAAATTACCTGCTTTAGATTGTAATTACTGAATGTACTTATAACGCCATACCTGAAAATTTGCAATATTGCGCGTGCATGTTTTAAAATGAAATCTAATATTAATCCAGTTTTCACGCGCGCAGTATTTTTGAAGGAATCTATGGAACGGGGAAGAACAGCTTAAAAAGGTTTTTTGAAAGGCCTGCCTCTTCGCGTAATCGAGTAGCACTCTTGAATAACGAATACCCAGTTCGGAGTGAAATCGATCGACCTTGAATTAAAACGCCGGAAAATAAACATTTTTGGCCCGAAGTTGGACCAATGTTTGATTTTACAGTCGTTTGAAAATAGCGCTGTGAACTCTAGTGTGACAAACGAATTGGGAACGTGACGAATATGGTTTGTCGATAAGGAAAAAAATGACGCGGCTCAAATGCACGATTAGAAGACAGACTGCTTCATATTTCACTGAGAAAACCGACGAATAAAACGTCCGAGGTGGAACCAGACTTGCATGATATCATTTTAAACAGTCCGATGCTCTAGCAAATTTTTTGCAATTTTTTTCATGATACTAAAAAAAATTCACCGTTCATTCCACTTGCTGATTTGCCGACTCCGTATTTGGCCATAAAAAAATTATACTGTGTAAAAGTTCTTGACTATGGCGATGGCGACGCGCTCTTTAGTACGCGGTATAAAACTGCTCCCTTTCATTTTATTTTAGGGTATACTCAGAAAATTTAAATAATAACTTAAGCATTTTGCAGGCGGAAGATTAAAATGAAAGGTTGAATAAAACTTCTAAAAGTTTCGAATTTTATATTTCCAAGCCCCATCTATGTTTCATCATCATCATCATCGTCAGTGGTCCGGCTGCCACCAACTAAAACTTTTACTTTTACTCCTGGACACTAAAGTCACCTGGCGGTAAGTATGCATTGCTTTCTAAACAGCTAAGCTAAACTCAGCATCCTCAGAACCTCCAGGTGACGTTCACTGCTCTTGCGTTCAGCGTAGGATTAGACAAAAAAATACACCTCAGTAAAGTTGAAAACATATATTAATTTGACTCTTTACAATAATAACTCGCAGCCCAAAGATAAGGCCAACAACAACGTCACAAGCGTCAGTAAATTACAAACAGAACCTGAATGTTTAAACAATAGTTAAACGCAGAAAGAGCTGGACCTTGAGCCTCAAAAGCAATAAACACTAAAGGTCAACTTAAATTAAATAACAATAATAAGAGAGAGCACATTCTGTATGTGAATGTGCTATATAAGGATTAAGATGAAACATAAGAATTTAAGCATCACAAATATACATGCTCCAAGTGAAGACAAAGATCCAGAAGAAAAGGCAGAATACTACGACACGTTAGAAAAACACTATCGGAGAATACTAGGGTACGACATCAAAATAGTGATAGGCGACGCAAACGCAAAAATTGGAACCGAGCAATGCTACTACCCAACAATAGGTAAAGAAAGTAAACACGAAACGACAAACCAGAATGGAGAAAAATTAATAGAATTTGCGATGCAAAATGAAATGGTGGTTAAAAGTACTTACCTCAGGCGCAAAGAAATACATAAAGGGACATGGGCATCGCCTGACGGGACGACGATCAACCAGATAGACCACATATTGATAGAGAAAAAACATAGCCAGTTAATAACAAACGTCAGAAGTTATAGAGGTGCAGAAGCAAATACAGATCACTTTTTAGTAGGAGCAGAAATAGCAGTACAAAAGCCAAAAAAGAAAAGATGTAAGGGAATAAAACAATACTTTGACATACAGAAACTAAAGCTAGACGAAGAGGCACAGCAGTACACTGCGGTACTGGAACAAAAGATAGAAGACAGAAGACATGAAAAGGAAAATGAAACACAGAACTTAGTGGAAGATAATTGGCAAACGCTCCAAAACAAAATTAAGGAGGCTGCAACAGAAGCCCTGGGACTAAAACCAAGGGTAAGAAAGAAGAGCAACTGGTTCGATGAAGAGTGTCAGCAAGCCCAAAAGAAGTGTGGAGAAGCAAGAATGAGATATATAAGATACGGAACTCTAACGGACCGTGCTAATTACCTAGAACAACAAAAAAACTATAAAGCCATATGCAGAACAAAGAAACGGCAGGAAATAAAGGAGCAGATAGGAAAGATAGAAGAAAGCTATAACAAAAAAGAAATAAGAAACTTTTACCAAAATATAAAAAGGGAGAAAGAAGGATTCAAAGAAAGAGTATGGTACTGCCGTGACAAAGAAGGGAAGTTAATAGGTGATGAAGAGGAAAAAATGAAAAGATGGGCAAACTATTTTGAGGAGCTGCTCAACACAAGCGAAAGAAACTTGAGTTCGGACGAAGATGACGAAGTGGAAAGTGAGGCAGATCACGAGGAGATAGGACCAAAACAAGAAGAAATAGATGAAATAATAAGCAAGCTAAAGAACAACAAAAGCCCCGGAAACAACAACATACAGGCGGAATTAATAAAGTATGGCGGAGATAAGATAAGGCAAGAGATCTATAAACTCATATCAATATGTTGGAGAGAAGAGAAGATACCATCAACATGGAAGGAAGCAGTCCTATGCCCCATACACAAAAAAGGGGACGCCTCTAAGTGCGAGAATTATCGGGGAATAGCACTGTTGGATGTAGTGTACAAGATAATGGCGACATGGATAAACTGGAAGCTAAAAGATAAAATGGAAAATATCTTGGGAGAATACCAAGCAGAGTTTAGAAAGAACCGGTCAACAATAGACCAAATATTTACCTTAAAAGAAATACAAGCCGCCCATTACGAGAAAGTAATTGATATCCACGCACTCTTCATAGACTTTAAACAGGCCTACGATTCTATCGACAGGAAAGCACTACGGAGAGCAATGTCCGAATTGAACGTCCCCAAGAAGTTTATTAGAGTAATAAAAGCCACCCTAAAGAATACAAAAAGCAGAGTTAGGATCAACGGACAAACAACAGAACTCTTCGAGGTGAAGACGGGTCTAAGGCAAGGCGATCCTCTTGCAACGACGCTGTTTAACTTTGCTATAGAGACAATAATAAGAAGAGGAAAGCTAAATAGATCGTGTTTAATTTACGACAGGCGACACCAATGTCTTGCATACGCTGACGACATCACGATCATTGCAAAGACGAAGAAAGATCTGAAAGCGGCGACAGAAACATTAATAAAAGAAGCAGAAAAGGTTGGACTGAAAATAAATTATAAGAAGTCAAAATATATGTGGATGAGCGCAAATAATAACATGAGAACAAACGGAGAATTAAAAGTCAATATGGAACAAGACCGTTATTATAGATTCGAAGGGGTAGACAGCTATAACTATCTAGGGGTCAAAATTACGGCAAGGAATGACTTGAAAGAAGAAATTAGAGAAAGACTTACTAAAGGAAATAAGACTGTAGGAGCGCTAAACAAACTCCTATCGAATAAGGACATTTCGAGACAACTGAAAACACGCTTATACAAAACTGTAATACGACCTACAATCCTGTACGGATCGGAAACTTGGACTGTGACCAAACAGGAGGAACAATCACTACTGAGACGGGAACGCAAGTTATTAAGAAGAATCTACGGAGGAACAAAAGAGGGCGACCAATGGAGGAGAAAAACAAATAAGGAACTAGAAAACATATTCGACCAACCGAACATCATAACACAAATAAAGATGAATAGAATTAGATGGATAGGACATGTACAAAGATTAGAAGAAGGAAGACTGCCGAAGATTGTCATCAATAGGGGATACACAGGAAATAAGAAAAAAGGGAGACCTAAAAAGAGGTGGCTGGATGAAGTCGAAAAGGATCTAGAAGCAATTGGATGGAGAAATTGGAAAGTTAAAGCAAGTGACAGAAGAGAATGGCGAAAAATAGTCCCGCAAGCCAAGGACCTACAAGGTCTATCGTGCTAAAATATATATATATAAGAGAGAGCTATTGCAACCATAGTTACGAGGAAACCATAATAGGGGCATTTTAGCTTTTGGTATTTTAACTTTTGCGCATGCGCAGAGCGTACTTTAACATAGGTTCCTTTATTAATGTTAAGGTTTCATTTTAATTACGTCTGTTTAAAGTCGACCTTATTTTATTACTTTTACGCTAAATTTGACGGTTGCCTAACAAAGGGGTAAGGGTAAGGGTAAATTCACAACGAAGCTGTGATGATAGATGATAGCGGCGGTTTCGAATAGCAGCACTAATACAAAGAAACGTGTATTCAAATGCTTGCGTTCATATTGTAGCAATTAGAATTAAACGTGTTCTTCTGTGAGCAGAAGAAGCCATCTATTATCACAGCTCCGTTGTGAACTCACCCTAAGATACACCAGTAGCAATTAGATAGAGGTAAAAATTAGAAGATTAACTTTCCTCTCTATCGACGAAAGTTAACGTTATGAGATTTTTCCTTACTAGTGACGGAAATCAAGTTTTCGCCGGAAGTATTCGGTAACAAAACAATGTCATTTCATAAAAAATCGTACCCGCTTATTACATTATTTGAAATATAAGCAGATACAAATTTAAAAAAGAATCTGCAATAATGAAACAACATAAGACAATATCATTAAAAAAAAATTCAGATTAAAAGTCTGTATGTTAAGACTTAGGACCCTGTTGGGCAAACACCACGGATAAAAAAAGTAGTTAACTAGTGATTCGTTAGAGGGTAGTGTTAGGTAGTTAGCTATTGGTAGGCTAGAGGGCAGCACCAATACGGAATGAGCAGATTAGGGATACAGTATGGCCAGTACACACAACGTATACAATCGGCATTGTAAACACCCTGTAAGCATAATCAATAAACTGTTTATTTTATTCTTTTCGTGTGTTTATTTATTGAATATAAAAGCACATAACAGTGTAGTGATAAAGAAAAAAAAACAAAAACGAATCGTTAATTGTTCACACAAATGTAATTAACTTGACAATTGTCAAGGTGTTTTCTTTTTCGGCTAAAAATAAGGACAAAAAAAGGAACATTCAAACAAAGAACAAAGGTTCTTTGCTTGAATTTTTTTTTCTTATACAAACAATAAGATAAGATAGAAAGAAAAACATAAAATTTCGCCGATTTGGAATATGAACAATTAGAAAAAAATTAAAAAAAAACAACATTAACCTGCAAAGAAATCAGAAACAAAAGGTAAATGGAAGAAACAGTAACAATCGCCTGAAGCGAGAAAAGAAAACACAAAACAAAAGAAGAACGAAAAAGTTACAGTTTTCCGGACGTATCAAAAAGTTTATAGAAAATAAAAGTAAACTGTAAAAAAATCGATCATTCGATGAAAGAAAGAAACGGACGACGAAATGCAGCGTACAAAACAAAAGAAATTCACAAGTGGAATAGACACAAAACAAATGAAAAAACGACGAATTACGTAAAAGCGCCAACAAAATGCGAAATAAGTAAATTAAAACACAAAACAAATTAACCTGCAAGGAATTCAGAAACAAGAGGTAAATGAAAGAAACAACAACAGTCGCATGAAGAGAAAAAATAAAACAAAGGAAGACCGACAATGTCAAGCTGAACGACAAATCGACAGTTCTCTGGAAGAATCAAAGAGTTCATAGAAAATAAAAACAAACTACAAAAAAGTCAACAATACGATGAAAAAAAGAAACGAACGACGAAATACAGTCCGTAAAAGAAAAGAAGATCGGACACAAAACAAATGAAAAACGATGAATTAAGAAAACACGCCAATAAAATGCGAATTCAATAAATTTAAAAAAAATGAGTTATCCTGCAAAGAAATCAAAAAGAAAAAATAAATGAAAGAAACAGTAAGGCCTCGTTCGCACGAGCGTTTTCTAAAACGTTCAAGCGCTTGCTTTTTCTAACTCCCTGAATATCAGATTTAATAGTTATGTTCACACTGAAAAAAGCGCTTTAGTACGAACGGGTATATTTAAACTGAAAAGTTCTTTTCACGACGTTAGAAGCGAGCGCTTAAACGTTTTAGAAAACGCTCGTGCGAATGCCGGCTAGCAGTCGCGTGAAGCGCAAAAGATAAAAACAAAAGATCGGTACCGAGCTGAACGAAAAAGCGACAGTTTTTCAGACGAATCAAGCAAACCATAAAAAAAGTCAATAATACGATAGAACGAACGACGAAATGCAATGCATAAACTGAAAGAAGAGCACAACTGTGATGGACACAAAATAAATGAAAAACGATGAAGTACAGAAAAGCGCCAATAAACTGCGAAAAATCATGAATGTAGAATGAATGAATGAATGAAAATATCATTTTGCTCAACAGTGAAGATAACGACGGACTCTTAAAATATAATAATAATAATAATAATAATAATAATTTTTATTGCCAGAAGATTATAAATAATGTCAGCAGTTGTCGGATTGATTACATAAAAGTATAAGAAGAGTATAGTACTAAATTCGAACAGAATTTGTCAAGTTTAAGATAAAAATAGAAACTTTAAAAGTTAATAATAAAGAGATATTACATGAACAGTATGAGAGGACTATCCACTACAACAATACAATAACAAGAGACAAAAGATGGAAGATCACCTAATGCTTTAATTCCGAGAAAAATATTCCTCAATCGTGTAGTAAGGGTTTTTTAAAAAGTGGTCTTTAATTTGTTCCTTGAAGTTTTTGAAATGTTTTAATAGCCTTACATTTATAGGGAGGTGATTGTAAAGTTTTAAAGTCAAATAAAACATACTGTTATGAAACTTTGACGTACGGTGTTGGGGTAAATAAAGATAGTGTTTATCTTGGGAACGAGTGTTACGGTTACGTATCTCCGATTCTTTGGTTAGCAAAGATTCATTTCGTTTTATATATAGCAAGGAGTTGTAAATAAACAAGGACGGGAGAGTGAGAATCCTTAATTCTTTAAAAAAATTTCTGCAACTAGTTCGTGCACTTACATTCATGATTGCTCTAATAATATGAGCTTTAAAGGACCATTTTCAACGAATTCCGGCGATGTGGAGACACTAATGCTGGGTTTCCACAACTCCGGCATACGGCATCCGGCATTCGGAATCTTTTTCTTGTGATTGGTTGATTTCAAATTTCTGTATACCGGAGGTATGGAAACCCAACATGAGACAGACAAAACTGACAAGATAAAAGAAGATCCTTTAGATTGGGTTGAATTTAATAAGATGTTGTCCGATGTTACGGTTAAAAATGAAATGCTCTACGATCCCGATCATTACCTGGACCTACGATTACGGGTTCTAAATCTTCTTCCAAGTTGTATAAATTTTAAAAAGTAATATATTGATAAGGTAAGGATAGATTTTAATGGCTTTCCTGCAAACTTTTCTGTCAGACCAAATATTTGAAACAGGCACAGCAACGAATAGCGAGTTGTGTATCATCTAATTGCGTTTGCAATAACTGTCATTCAAATTAACGCTGTTTTCGTTACCTTACCTCTTTTAACGTCGACTAAACTAAGGTAAACACTAATTATTATGGGTTTTTGCAATAACTCTCTAATGTCTGTAATTCTAGTTAATTACTGCATTGCGTCGTGCCGATGTTATTTGCGCTTAAAATTCGGGAATAAACGAAAAAGTGTACGTAACTGAGTGTGATCAACTACTGATGTCACGGGCTTCAGAAGTTCGTTAATAGGTAGCGCATGCAGTCCACGTCGCTATCCGTCGAAGGTCCGTCGTAAGTATTGCATTTCACATCCGCTTCGGCGAGTAAATCGACTTTGACGACCGAAGCGTTGGAATAATGGTGGAACAGGAAAGTAAACCTTGATGAAATATGCTTCCGACGGCAGCAATTCCAGGTATAGACAGCTTCACACAAAGTCTACACCCGTTAAAAAAATCTGAAAGGGAGAAGGTAACGTCGTAAGACGTTATTAATTGCCGATTTAAACATACCTGTTTATGATATGAAAAGCTCGTTGGATTGAGATGTGAAATTAGCACACCAAAATACACGCCGAGTTGATTCAGTATCAAATAAGTTGTTTAGTCGAGTGGAATCTTGCACGCACAATTTAGGGAATTCACGGAACAACGAAAAACACAAGCTACCATGGATACGTCACAAGCAGCAGTGAACACAATGGAGTCGCAATGCCTTCCTTCACGTAGCCCTAGCGGACAAAATGGCCTAACCCAACCAATCTGAAAGAGATGACGTTAGAATATTTGACACGACAGACCAATAAGGGGCTACTGTTTCAAAAACGATATAAAGATCATTTCCGAGGGACTTTCCGCGTCTACAAACGGAGCAATACGGAAGTGCTGTTGTCGAAAGCGGTCCGCCAATTCTGATTATAACGCAACCAAAGCAAACGGGAAAGAAAAAAGAAAATATACAGTGTCTTGTTTAAAAAGTCCTTTCCTACCACTGCACCCACCGGTCGCAAATGATGATAACTAGCGTTGTTTTCCAAATTACATCTCGCGCAAAGTTTATGAGAGGAGTCCTTGAAGCGATGTCGGTTGTCACTTCTGGATTTAGACGACGGAGAAGAAAAATATGGTTGCGTCATTGTACCCACTCAGTGGAGATGTCCTGGAAAAATAGTGCTTCGTACAGGAAGATGTTATGGTTTTGGGCGTCATCCGTGGCAGTACAGCACAAAGTCCGGTACAAATGTCATAAAAGCATACATATCTTTGTCTGGAGCACGGTAGCGTTATTTGACGCACAAAAATCATAAAATTTACTACTTGAAGCAATAAAAAGGTTAAATTCTAAAACGACCAAATTTTAGTGCAAAATTCAAAATCATGAAACGCGTACTTTTCTCGCGGCAATTCTAAATTACATACGTCGTCATTCCATAAGGGAACCAAGTAAAGTTTCGAAAACTGAATCACATCCTAAGCATTCGCTTCAAAATAAAACGACCCCCAAATAGGCGAAATTGAGAAGGTCTTTCTTTAAGGGAGGAGGTCCTGTGGTGGACAGAATGACACTGTCCTGAACACTTTCCCCAACTTAAGATTGCGGCCACGGCGAACACGCCCAACGAGGTAGCGAACGAGGTAGCCTTTAGGCACAAAAGTGTTCAAAAGAACGGGGGGGCAGCACTTACAGGCATTATAAAAAAAATACTACCCACCTGGGTCCTAACAAGATTGTGCTGACAAAATTAGATAGATAGATGTTTATTAATTTGCCAGGAGCGTCGAAATCACAATAAAATTATCACAGTAATGATAATACAAAATTCACAAATAGAATATCACAGTAAATATTAAAATAGAAAATACTCGTAGTCATCGCCATGTGAATACGTAATAAAAAATTACATAAAATATGCCTGTATTACAGTAGTGAAAACTATTTAGATAAGAACACACATTTGGGTGAGAGAAACATGCTCCATAAAGTTAGTGTATTAATGATTTTTTACGAAGTACAAAATACATAAGCTATGAATTCATTAACTCAATTCATACCTGTTCAAATACTTCACGTGATGAACAGGCTAACATAAGTTAGGCGACATTCTAGTCCTCCAGAGCAATAAATTATAGCCATCCGAAGTCGTAGAGATGCAGGTAACCTCCCTGAGGTTCCTCACCAACAGAACGAAAATTGTGCGCTGGCCTCTAAACGGACGCATTGCGAAATAGGGCCCAGCCCTCTCAAAAACGCCGACACGCCTTGAGGATATCGAGACGACACTGAGCGGAAAGAGCACGCTTCAAGTTAATAAAGTCATCACTTGGCTTCGCCGCCCCGAAAGAGCTAAAGAAGAAATTGGAACAAATCAAAAGCTCGGTGATTTAAGGATATAAGCCAAAACTAACCGAGTAAAATCTGTCGTCAATTAGAGCCAATTATTAGAGATTAGATATCAATGCATTTTGAAACTGTGTGGAATAACAAAGCTGACAATAAACTTACTTCGCTGGAACAGGATAGCAAAAAAAAAACAGACTAGGCGTCAAATTTCATGACCTAGTCTCGACGTGAGATAAACAGGACATTTAATTCCCAGGAAATACTGTGAAATGCAATTGCAGACGATCAGAAATAATTGCGAGATCAACGCAAAGACATTTTTAGGCCGACGAGATGTTTACAATATTGCAATTACAACGCTGAGTAGCGAGCTTGTAAAATTAATTGCAAGAGCATCCTTGAAACGTATTTAAGAAAAAGTCTACGAGTTGCAAGCCTAACCGCAATTTCATTTCGTGATACATTCAAGTAACAAATGTACAAACCAAACAGGGTATTTAGTACTATAAAATAAATAAACTATAATATCCGATATTTTTCTTATTTTATTACATTTATTTAACGCTGGTGAAACATTATGTTATACATCCATTGAAGCAAGCATCTTCTGATCAGTGCTACAATTTAATAAACTGAACGAGTAACTAGTGGCGAAGCCCCGATTAAAAACTTTAGCCCGGAACTGCGTGACTTTCATACCAGACGTGTTATGTTGCCGACGTTAAAATTGTTCACATGTCGTATTTATAAAATCGCGGACGCAACGGGGACATTTATGTGATTCAAAAGTTTTAAAGAGATATTTTAAAAGTCCACGGCGGCGGCGGAATAACGTTCCAGTCGAAATGATCTAATTTCTTAGTTTCATTCGCGCTACTGCGGAACTCTCAGATTTGCTAATTAAGTTTCAAGCTGCGTGTACGGATTGGGAATTAAATTCAATTTCTTTAATTACAGTATTTTATGTTTGAAGAGGCTTCGTAGAATAGAATAGTTCAGCTTCAGTCTTAGTACTCCGAGTGTCGTACTGCAATGAATTGTGTTACATACTAAATTTAAAGCAGTCGTCCTACGTGTTTACAGTTTAACGTTCCATTTAATTGCGAGAGTCATTAATAAGCGACTTGACAAAAAAATGTTCTCAAACGATGGTTCTCTTAAAAACCCCTGTACTACAATCGTAAACCAACGAAGGCGTTTTATCACTACTCGCACCGAGGTCTGAATAGATCAATTTGAAGCTACGCAGTTTTAAAAGCCAATTTGTTTTGCTCAATATGTACACGGATTGAGGTCGAAAGGAAATCAATTCATAACTGAACCAATCTGAGGCCAGTTTTGTAACTACTCGGGGCGTAGCCAAAACAAGCCAGTTCAAAGTGAAACTAATATACAAACGAAATAAACTACTTCAGATTTGATATAAACAGATTGATAAAATATTTAAACAATTCATTAGGGTGGTCAGACATACTCTTTTTGAATGTTATAATCTCATTTTTCACTTTGTAAATTTGTACAATACGAACCATACTATATATTATAAGAGTTTAAGCACATCATCTTGGGTTCAATTTGTTAACCTGAAATTAAAATATAACTAGAAATTTTAGTTTAGAAAGTTACTTATAATAGTGTACAAAAAAAATTGATTTTTTCAATGTCACTCCAATATCAAATTTATTCGTTCAATCAAGTATTCCTACGAATACGTTAAATACTACCGCCCCCGAGGTTCCTCGACAATAACAATATGTGCGCTGTTTTCCAAACGGAAGCACCGCCGGGCACTGGGGACATCACAACGGCAATTGGATGCTTCATCCAAGTTACAAATTAATAAAGCCAAACTTGGCTTCGCTCGTAACAAAGGAAGGAAGGGCTTGGACGAATTAAATTCATCCTGACATCAACGAAAGCCAACCGCGCAAGCAAAGATGACGTGAATAACAAGCGACGGTATCAAATGTCAAGTATAAGCGTAATTTATCTTTCCGTCGAATAAGAAGTGGACAAAAAAATTGTAAATCGCGGAACCATATAACACAAAAACCCAGGCGTCGCCGGATTTTATTATCATCTCGACGTTGAAAATATAAACATTTGCAAACGCAGCGACAGACGTTTGTAAAAGATTATGTAATCGACACTACAAATAGAAACTCCGGGGGGTCGACTCAAGGTGATTAAATTGCCGCCACGGCGAAAATCGTAGGACGATTTATTGACGGGGTATTCTGAAATGTAACAGTCTGCGAAATACACCACAAAACTAGATCGGGCACAATTGGGACAATTTGTGTTATAAAAGTCTAATTACAACTCCGTATGTTGCCACACCACACCCATGTCTCCGGTCAATTATTGCAACATCGCAAAAGTTTGTCTTTTTTGTATTTTAAAGAGCAAAAAATACTAAATAAATAAAAAATAATAAATAAAATAGGTAAAATAATTTTTGCAGCACACGTGTGAAATAGAAAGGTAACTATGGAAACAAATAAGTAAAATTCTGAAATAAAAATATAACTTCTGAAAGAGAAAAGAAACTTTAGAATAAAACCGTCAGATTTGATAAGACATCGTCTACACAAGAACTAGGTATAGAACTTAACACTGAGGTACTGCAATCTGTAATTATTGCAAGTGAGTTTCTTATTCGTTAAAGAAGACATGCTTCATAAACTCGTTTAATAAATTATTATTAATTATTAAGATTAACAAAAGTAAATATAACAGCTACTTATTATACAAGGGCCTTATAAGTCAAATAAATTACGAAAGGAAAGCTTGCGCGAGTGGGCTAATTTTTCTTGAATGACTTATTTACTGTTAAGGCACGAGTATAATACATAGTTTTATTCAACAACTGTTTATTATGAAGTCATAATAATGCGGATTTTTAATAACAGTTTAATTATGGGTTCATAATTACACTAGTGTTTCACAGAGCTCATAATACTGTGCCTTCAATTGAATTCCTCATTAAAGTAAGCTGTGATTTTCTCATAAAGTTGGCGACATAATTCTAGAGAAAACAGTTGTCATTAACTGTCAGTACTGATCATAACATCAAATAAAAACACAACATTAAAGTTTAAAGTAGATGCTCAAAGTGCTCTCCTTCAGCTTGAATACATAAGCGTACTCTGCGTTTCATGTTTTCAAACCCGTTTGCTAAGTGTTCGGGGGTTATGTTAGCACACACATCTGTAATAGCCGCACGAAGTTCTTCGATTGTGTGACGCGTAGTTCTAAAAACTGTGTTTTTCATTGTCGGATAAATGAAGTAATCCATAATTGTGAGATCCGGAGACCTTGGAGGAAAATTCACAATCCGATTATCGAAAAACTGCTGCAGGAAAGTCATTGTTTGATGAGCTGTGTGGACAGTAGCATTGTCTTGCTGAAAAAAAAAACCCTTCTGTAAGTTCATCATCATGTACTTGATTAATGAAAGGTTCTAATAACTCATTTCGGTATCTTTCAGCAGTTACTGAGTCGTTAAAAAATATTGGTCCGATGATACGCCTTCTTGACACTGCTAGCCAAATACCAATTTTTAATGGATGCATTGGAGTTTCCACAAATTCATGGGGATTTTCTGCTGACCATATTCTCATATTCTTTTTTATTTAAATACCCTGAGAGATGAAACCACGCCTCATCGGAAAAGAAACACTTGTCAAGAATGTCGTCGTTGTTTAAGTTATCAAGAAACCACTGACAATATTCTGTTCTTCTGTGAAAATCTACTGGCCTGAGTTTGTGGACTGCTTGAATCTTATATGGATAAAGCTTTAAGTCTTTTTTAAGAATAGTGTGACATGTTCCCACTGATAGCTGAACTTCTTGTGAAAGTTTCGCAATAGATTTCTTGGGAGAGTGTTCCATTCGATCCCGAACATCTTCAATGCAGGCTGCAGTCCTTTTCTTAGCTGCTCCGCTCCCTGTTTTGCGACCAAGTGATCCTGTTTCACGAAATTTAAGAACACAAGCATGGATATGTTTAACTAGCTGTTCGTAAGTAATAGCAAAATTAGGAAACTGCTGTCGAAACTTCTGTACACACTGATTAATTAAATAAACTAACTGTCCATTTTCTATTCTACCGGTTTGAAAATAACTTTCAACAATAAATATTTTCTGCTGTAATTCTAACATTTTGAATTAATTGAAAATACAAAGTGTCAATTTGACATTTGTTTAATTAAATAACGATAACTCCAACAGAATCGTTTTCGATTGGCAAAAGAAACTTCTTAAATATGTTTTAATTATTTTATGTCTAGAGAACGCCTCGACTTTTAGCTCAAGATGTATTTTAGTTGTTAGATATTACGAACTTAAACTACATCTAAAATGGAATAATTTTACTTAAATATTTTTGAAATTAGAGCAGTTTTTGTTATAGAAATGTGTTTGTTTACAAGCAAACTTAAAAATTCTAAGGGAAAGTACAAAATTATTGCTGACCATAAAATCTAGCTCTCATACAACAGATGTTTTTCTAGGATTAAGAGCAGGTCTGAAATATTGTTTCTCTTAAAGTACAATTTGTTTGGAGGAGTAATAATTGTTCATTTAGCAAATTACTAATATTTTTACTTTTCTTTCTGTGTTACTGTTCTGTGTTACTGAGACTTGAGTATCTGGGAGAAAGCGTAAAATCTGTACCTATAGAGATTTCAGTTATTTTTCTTATAGTGTTTTCAGGGATGATCTTAGAAGTGTTAAATGGGATTTTTTATATACAGTTGATGATATTGAGCATAAACTTGAATTTTTAACAACGGAACTCTTAAAGTTATTCGACAAACATTGTCCATTGCGCACAGATACTATTAATAAGCCTCACAAGCCATGGATTACTGATGTAATTAAGATTATGATTCAACTTAGGGATGAAGCGATGAGAAAATTCAAAATATCAAAAATAGAACAAGATTTAGATAATTATAAATTTCTCCGTAATTTTACGTTGACTGCAATACGTCGTGAAAAGAGAGCTTATATTGAGCATATTAGTAATACGAATGATTCAAAATAAACTTTCCAAGCTCTACGTAAAATGAACGTAAAGTGTGAGAAATTCCGATGTGTTTGTGTGTTGTTTTACAAATTAGTGATCATTTCGTTAGAGTAGCACATGAGTCAGTGCAAGATTGTATTCAATCCATTTCTTATTACAACAATAATAATTTACAGAAAAATATTTCTTTTCATTTCTCACCCATTCACATTGATGATGTCATAAAAATCATAAAGGGTATTAAATCCAACGCTATTGGTAGTGATAGTATTTCACGTAAAATGTTGCATTACTGTATACCTTTCCTTTGGGATCACATAACGCATATTGTAAACTGTTGTCTGACATCCGGTTATTTTCCTGACTCCTGGAGGGAGGCCGTTGTACATATTCAATTTGCGTCTTATAAGCATTCTTCCAGTACTATCTAAAATATTAGAAAAAGCTGTGTATTTTCAAATTTTCAAGTATTTGGAGCAACATGACATCCTTCCAGATGAGCAGGCCGGTTTCAGATGGGGTTACAGTATAGCTACTGCTTTGTTGAATATTACAAATAATATTATTGATGCTTGGTATTTTACTCGACCCGTCTTTGCGATATACGGCTCATATCAAAACGCTATGTCAAATTAAAACTTTTATACACTTCCAGAGAAATACTTAGTTTCCGTTTACGTAGATATCTTTGTGACTCATTAATTTTGTCAATTCTAAACTACTGTAGCGTAGTTTATAGCACATGTCTATGTAAAGTTGATAAAAATCGTATTCAGAAAATTCAAAATAGTTGTTGCAGGTTTATTATGAATATAGGTAAAAGGAAACATATCAGCAATAAATTGATTGAGCTGTAGTGGTTAAATATGGAGAAAAGAAATGAGTTATTATTTGTTACTTTTGTTTTCAAAATCATTAAAGGCCAGTTGCACCAGGGAAGTTTAAACTGACGCTCAACTGAACCAGGTTCAAAATAAACAAATTCGCATAGGATCTTAAGGACATATGGCAATTAATCCATTCATAAACAAAATTTTATGTGATTTTGTTAACTTTGAACTAGGTTTAGTTGAACGTCAGTTTAAACCTCCTTGGTACAACTGGCCATTAGACTAAAACTCCTTTGTCTCTTTATAATAGTCTAATTTGTAGAAACACTATTCACAATATAAATGTTCGCTCAGTATATTTTTTACATATGCCTCGTCATTTCACTGCCTTTTTTTACTCGTTCTTTTACCTTTAATGCAGTTAAAAAATTTAATTATTTGTCGCGTGAACGGTTGGAATTGTCGGTACATTCTTTTAAACTAAAATATAGATCCCTGCTTTTTCATGAGCAAATATGCGCTTGAATGGTGCTTTGCGTCTTACAAATTATGTAGTTCTTCGAATATGTTTTGAAATTGAATTTATCATAAATTATGTTAACTCATGGTTATATTTCGCATGTTTTCCTTTTCTTAATGTATTAGGTAATAGTAAATTTTGCTGCCTTTTTAATCCTGTTCACGTTTTGATTGAGTATACTTGATCAATTTTTTAAGGTGCGCTCACGCGCTTCGACTGTTTTAAGCTCTATTCACATACATCCTGAATATTATTTTCTGACTTTAAATTGTTGCATAAATTTGAGTCATTTCCTTTGATCCTCTCCTCGTCTCCGGTTAAGATTAGGTAGTGCTTATTTATTTTCGTATTTAAGTAAACACCCACGCCCGCCACGACTGAGCTGCTGGCTGTACCTAAATTAGTTTCCTCGGAACAAATCTTGTTTCTATTCAGGTAGGTAGCAAAATAAGTAATTAAAAAGAAAACGAAGGAAAAGACGATCGGTGGTCAAGATGAGACTAAAATTAAAATTTCGTAAAACTTACCGTAAGTCGAACCGAAGCAAGAACATTGACGAAATTTTAATCGAAAGTTTGGAGAAAATAAAAAGGACAAAAGAAAATGAAACTGAAATTATTCAAATATAAAGTAGTCACATCGAATCAAGAAAAGAAAAAAAAACGTTCGGTTTATAATTAAAAAAAAAACACAAATCAAATAAACAACATATTTTCACGATTTAACAAACTTTAGATTAAAAATTATTTGTATATCTACACTTACTGTTTTAGAAGTATTAATTAAATTTGAAAAGGGGTCGATGGAACCTTTAATTTTTTTGTAAGGGGTCGATGTTTAAAAAAAGCTTGGGATCCCCCCGAATTAGACAATAGAGAAGCAAGCTTCGCTTTGCTTTCAAAACTGCAGCACATGTACAGTTTTGTTCGGATGCATTTAACTATTTTGCTATTCAGAATGCTTTAATTACATGTTACATTCAATGCGAAACCGTAGGAAACCCCACGCATATTGTGGCCGGATTTTCCTTATTTTTATTTTGCACCCTTTTATGCGAACGTCGGAATGAACTCATTCCGATTTATTATTTTCGCTTCTATTTGCAACTAAACATAACGACGTGTTTGCCTTTATGACGGCTTTTAAAATTTTGTGTAAATTTCAATTTTATTTAAAACTAAAAACTCTCTTTAACAAGAACTGTGATACCAAGCGCATCCACCATTTTTCACTCTATGGATGATATTATACCTTCGTGTAAATAAAAGATAGAACATAGGAGAAAATTAAGTATGTATAGGAAATCATTTATTTATATTAAAAAAAATGATTTCACTTTGGAGAATATAATTTATGAGAAATAGTATTGCGACGGTGCGTTTATATTGCAAACATGAACCAGGAGAACATTTTATCGCAATCAAAACTAGTAACTTAATTCTAAATCCTAACCAACTTCAAACACATCCCGCGGCCGTTTCATTAGCAACCTCGAATCAACTATATATTAATTACGTTGAGGGTCTACGTGGCCTTGCAAGCAAAGGACCTAAGGTTATGCAGTGTACCATCGCTTTGTGTTCACGACCAGAGAAGTAGAGCTAGTTTTACCAATTAGTTCCCGAAAAGTTAAATTCAAAAGAGTGCAACCGCCGGATGAATGTAATTACGCCGGCCTGCAAAGTAAATTACCAACGCAAATACAGAGAGCGGTAAATAATGATGTACACCTGGGCCAATAAAATTAAGCAAAAATATTATTATTGCAAAATAAGTGCAAGATTTTTAATTTTACAGTACGCCGAAAGCACAAACAACACGAAAAAATAGAAGAAAAAATTGTATAACAAAAAGAAAAATACTGTATCCGTCCCTTATTTGGCGCTCATGAAATAACAAGAAAAAAACTTAAGGAAATTGCTTCTCTAATCGTAGACAGTAAACAATTTTAAAATAATAATAATAAGGAGTGAGGGCTTGCGCCAAGCCACAACTCATTACCGTGTTTAATTTCAGTTATTTAATTATAATTTATAATCCAAGTTGTTGTGATGATTCAACTCCATGTTCAGCAATCTTCCTTTTTAAATAAAATGCAGTTTTCCACTTAATCCAACCCTCGTTTGTTCACGAATCCCAAATAACGCCTGGTGTTTGCACGCTCCTGTGTCATTTAAAACATCCGCTCGCATTGAACTCATAATGTTGTTTTAAGATTTTGATTTATGTGCTGAAGGCATACTTCTCAATTTTAAAATAATAACAAGGAGTGACGGCTTGCGTCAAGCCACAACTCATTACTATGTTTTTTTTCAGTGATTTAATTATAATTTGTTATAATTTATAATTCAATGTATTATGATCATTCAAGTCCATGTCTAGCAATCTTCTTTTTAAATAAAATGCACTTTTCCACTTATTTCAACCCTCGTTTTCTCACGAATGTCAAATAACACCTGTCGTTAGAATCCGTAATCTCATTTTAAAATTCTGATCTAAGACTTATTTTAAGTGCCGAAGGCATACTTTTCAATTTTAAAATAATAGCAAGGAGTGACGGTTTGCGCCAAGCCACAACTCATTACCATATTTAATTTCAGTGATTTAATTATAAATTATAATCCAAGGTGTTGTGATGATTCAACTCCATGTCCAGCAATCTTCCTTTTTAAATAAAACGCACTTTTCCATTTAATCCAACCCTCGTTTGCTCATGAATGCTAAATAACACCTGATGTTCGCACGCTCCTGTGTCGTTTAAAACATCCGCTCGCATTGAACCCATAATTTCGTTTTAAGATTTTCATTTAAGTCTTATTTTATGTGTTGAAGGCATACTTCTCAATTTTAAAATAATAACAAGGAGTGACGGCTTGCGTCAAGCCACAACTCATTACTATGTTTTTTTTCAGTGATTTAATTATAATTTGTTATAATTTATAATTCAATGTATTATGATCATTCAAGTCCATGTCTAGCAATCTTCTTTTTAAATAAAATGCACTTTTCCACTTATTTCAACCCTCGTTTTCTCACGAATGTCAAATAACACCTGTCGTTAGAATCCGTAATCTCATTTTAAAATTCTGATCTAAGACTTATTTTAAGTGCCGAAGGCATACTTTTCAATTTTAAAATAATAGCAAGGAGTGACGGTTTGCGCCAAGCCACAACTCATTACCATATTTAATTTCAGTGATTTAATTATAATTTGTTATAATTTATAATTCAATGTAATATGATCATTCAAGTCCACGTCTAGCAATCTTCTTTTTAAATAAAATGCACTCTTCCACTTAATTCAACCCTCGTTTTCTCACGAATGCCAAATAAACCTGTCGTTAGAATTCGTAATCTCATTTTAAAATTCTGATCTAAGACTTATTTTAAGTGCCGAAGGCATACTTTTCAATTTTAAAATAATAACAAAGAGTGACGGCTTGCGCCAAGCCACAATTCATTATCATGTTTAATTTCAGTGATTTAATTATAATTCATAATTTAAAGTACTGTGATGATTCAACTCCATGTCCAGAAATCTTCCTTTTTAAATAAAACGCACTTTTCCACTTAACAAATTTTAATGAAATAAATTATACTTTATGAATTTTGCAACAATTCTCAACTCGACTATTTTAGTTTCAAGGTGAACTAAAATCTGTCTAAAATCTATCGGAAAATAGATTTTCGATTTCAAAACAGCTCCATATGACGCAGTCATCCATTAGAGTTCAGTTCCAGAAGTGATTTACTATTTGATTTGGCTTTTGGCGTTTATTTTCCACAACAATTTTTCTTGCCTCAATAAATTTGCCTGAATAAATTTGTATAAGACAACCGTTAAAAAGTTAATTTATTTCATTAAATTAATTGTTGATACTACGTTTAAAATTATGTTGTGCGCTTTTCCTTTTTTAGTTTTGATTTATTTGATTTGGTTATTGTTTTATTCACATTGTAAGTTGGCAAAAACATTTTCATGTATGGAATGTAAAAAATGGCAGATATTATATTTAACGCCTAACAAGTCATTATTATTCAACACGCTCTTGTAATTGGATAATTTCATTGCACATGACAAATATTTGACAGAACATAGTAGAGATGGAAATATTTGCATAATTCAATTTTAAATGTGTAATTTTATTTGTACGTATATTGTTAATCAATAAAGGTCGGGGGGGATTGTGCGAATACACTTCGCGCCGTTAAAATAATAATCAGAGGTGTAGTCCACAAATTTTGTCCTTGAATCCTTATTAATTTCAGGGGCGGTTTCTGGAGAAAGAGGAAAGCGGAAAATGTTTTACCAATACTTATAAAACATTTAACAATTACCTAATAGCAAAACGTTCACCCCGAGGACGAAAGCACAAAACGATCCATACGTATACACGTGCAGCCTTCACCTTAAACTTTATACGGGCAAAAGCACCTGTTGTAAGATAATGAACTCGCATTGTGACCTCTGCGTTTCTACCTCATTAAGTACATCGCAGAACATTTGCTTTGTTCCAGGTGATTATTTAACTGAAGCGAAAATCACTTTTTTTTGTAAGTATATACGCACGCCCATTATGAATTTCAATGTGTAAATGATTCCCCTGGAAACTCGGCCGGCGTCGGCTTAAGATTCAATTATCGGTTCTTTTCGGGAATTAATATTGTAATGCCAGACATAATTACATTATTCAGATTTCTTTAAGAATTTGGTTACATCCCTGACAGAAAGAAAAAAATATATTTACAAAATTTACATTAATAAAGCAGTGTTATAAAATATGACTGACAGCGTAGAAGGCGACCTACGTCAAAAATTAAAAATTTCAATTCATATTATAATGAAGTAATTTTCAATTCTCTTCGGTACATATTCATACGAAAATCATTTAATCGACCATTATTATTACTTATAATAATAATGAAACTTTATTGCCCAACAGTACAGAGCATAGGTACTAAACAGGACGAATATAATTTTAATAATAAATAGTAAAATAGGTATTTATTAAAACTCAAATAGCAAGTAACCTATTCACAAATTATATATTTAGGTATGTAGAAAATTAAATATTGTTATAAGCGAATATAAATCACTTACCACTACATTAATTCCATAATACCTGTTACGATTTCGGCCTTTTGCCGTGAGATTGCGCGTCACCTCCCGTTTTAAGGCAGGGTTGCGTACTGCTGGTTGTGCGCGCGGCGGACTCTTGCTTGGCGTCATTTGGTTGTGGCACGTCAACTTGAGGTGAACGGTCGACTTTGTGTTGTTGCGGAAGACGTTTAAGTAGACCCCCGTTTTCTTTGGAGTCTTTTACCTCCGTTCTCCGTCCACATGTACGAGGGCCATTTGCTAGCCACATTTTCATTGTGTTCGTGGCGTTTTATTAATTTTTCTAAAGCAACTTGTATAAGGCCTATCTACTAACCCCCCCCTCCCCCCCCCTCCGCTAGTGAGGAACAAGCTGGTGAATTCGACGTTGGATTCACCAGCTTGTTCCTCACTTGGGCTCTCTTCTTTTTTTGGTTCCTGTAACATCGACGCAGCCAACGCCCAAAAAAGGTAAACTCGATTACGGCCGACATTGGAACATCGCGATCTGGATACGCTTGGATCGAGTTGACTCTCTTTTTTTGTGACCACGTAAGCTCGTTCTTTCCTCTCACTGGTCAACTCCCGGCTTCAGCGAGGGGCGAAACTCGGGTTGACTCGAGCGGCGCTTTTTTTGAATCTTCGGATTTTGCTTTTCTTTTGCGGCGGCAACCTCACTGAGTTTTGGATCTCTATTGTTTGTTCAGTTTATATATATTTTTTGGGGTTTTCGATGTAATTTACCATTTTTTAAGTCCCTTTTACTCTTGTTATTTATGTCGTACCATTTTTCATGTTAATTTGAGGGTGTATTTAGCGTTTAATTTTTGAACGTTTTTCGGGCTGTCGCGTGTTATATATATTTTTCTTGTTTTGCTTATTTGCGCTTTCGCGGAGTTATCCCGCAGAAGTAAAGGATGCCCCATTTTGGGCATTGTTCTCTTTACTACTCTTTTGTTAAATAAAAAATCATCCGAACACCCCTTCAGGGTGTCTGTTTGGATTTATGATCTTTGCCTGTGTGAATAAATTGCTTTTTGGCTGTAACGAACTTTGTTCATTTATTTTGCATCTTTTCAACAATTTTGGGTTGGTCTACCCTTGGGGAGGGAGGTTCCTTATTCATCAAGCGGATCCAAGGGTGTTTCCCTTGACGAGAACATCTAAGAACACATTTTCCCGGTGTTGCGTAACCACGGCTGGGTGATACTCTTTGCCGTAACATCTGTAGAACTATCCCACGCCGTCTCCACATAGGGGACACTCTTACGCAAGTCTGATTTTCCATCTCGTTTTCGAGAGGACGACCGATCTGACTTCTGGGCCGAGGTAAATTGCGGAATTGGCGCAGGCTCTCTCATTTCTCCAGAGCGGGTCAAACGCACCGAACTCTCGTTTCGGGTTACCGAAGGCAAGAAAAGTGACATTTCGTAAATGATTATAATTAATCTCTCAATATCTGAAAAACATCATCAAAATTATTAGTTACAACAGTCTGCAAATGAGCCACAAAACTAAATCGAGGCGTGGGACAATTTGCTTTAAAAATATCCAATTATTTTGCGACGAAGAAGATGGTAAAAACTTATAGATCGAATTGAATCTTACATTTCGTTTGCTGTAATTATTTAAATGGCAATGGATTTAATATATGATTCACTTTAAATGTGTGTTCACCACGTTGAAAGCATATTTGATATTTTAAACTTCCGGAAAACTGGAATGGTAATTTCCGGGGTTATAAAATGTTTCAGGAATAAACTTTGAACTGCTCCACCAACGGGGTATGTGTTCACCCCGGCGCTGGCGCTTTTTCTTCCAAAGAACCCGACCTTCTCCACTGAGCAAGCCGACACTATCGGAATGTTTTGTTTTAAAGTTTTACGGTGAGTTTCACAAAAAAATTGTTAATCAGCGATTAATTTAATTCTCTTGAATCAAGGGGCTCTCAAACATTAAGTCTCGAAGAAAAAACCGGTTACTAAAAAGACTTCAAATTTGGTGCTTCAAATTGGAATATTTTACGAAGTCTTCTTTTATTCGTATGGTGCTGGTGACTGTGAATCATATATGACTCGGGAAGTATGTTACTTCATTGCAAATCTAACTTTAAAATTTTTTTCTTAATAACCTTTCAAAAAATCTCCATTTTCAACACTTGAAAAAATCGAAATTTTTTGAAAGGTCATTAAGAAAAAAAAATTTAAGTTAGATTTTTCAAAGAAAACGTTCCAATTTTCGAAACTTAGATGTTGGCAATCCTACCCGGAACATCCCAAGCCTGATTATGTTTAAACACGAGTATCTTGAAATGCACCTCGACCATGGCATGCGAATATTGAAACGTACCTCAGTCACGGTCTAAGCGCCGTACTGATGGTGTTATATGTTACTATTTTCAGAGAAGTGATGTGGTGTCTGTAGGCGATCAGTTAACGGCAACGTTGCCTTTCGAATTATTATTAATTACAATTTAGCAATTTGGAACTATAAGAAAATATTCAATATATTGTCTGGATGTTCATAGAAACGTGCAAGCAGATGCACTCTGTAGTGATAATGAAAATATTTTAAAGAACGGCCTCAAAACTGGATTGCGCCTGCGGCCTCCCCAGTGTTAAATCCGCGACTGCCCCCCCCCCTTTAACATTTTCGTTTAAAAAAATATACATACCATCGGTTTGTCTTCTTTATGTGACGCTCGATAGATAGTTTTGTAGAGTCCGAGACGAAGCTTTCATTTAAGACTGGCGACGCCGCGCCGGTTTGGAAGCGATACCTCACCATAACATAATAACCTCTACATGAGATGTCATGTACTAAATGGAAAATGAGCCTGGTTACATGTTACAATAATCCAATTTGCTGCGTACTGCATTTTTACCTTGACAAACTAAGACTGCTAGCACGAGCAATTCGAATTGGAATTTTCCATCAAGGTAATTATACAGCCGACAATTATTAAGCCAAACTAGATGTGACCTTTACAGGAAATAAACAATTTAATTTCAATTAAAAGAAAATGTGATGACTGACAGCTATCGGATATTATATGTCACATGTCCGAACTTCTAAACTCGTTTCATAGATGGCGTTAGCTTGAATACCGCCTAGAACAAATTATAATTGGCCGGACCCGAGCGTCTCCGTCGTTATTGAGCAAGCGCCGATAAATCCAAAAGATGATTTCCTCCTGAAGTTACCGAGCCTCAGCAACAGGGGTCGCTGTATTCGAAAATCGTACCAAATCTCACCTCAGCTGCCCAAAAAAGCCGTCTTGAACTCGAGGGTAAAGTAACGGAGGCGCACTTGAGGGTAAAGTGTGAGATTATAAGCAAGCTGGGGTGTTAAAAAGATGCCAGTCGGATTACGCAGGAGTGTGACTGAAATAGAGCCGCCATTACGTTGTGGCAATTGTCTATTGTGCTATATTTGGAAATCGTGTGAAACAAAAATAAAATACTGAAGTATTTTAGTACACGCAGCTCTGATGATGAAATTCCGGTCACGGCCGTATAAACAAGAAACAAAGAAATTATCAGATACAACTTTTCAACTGTGGCGCACCAAAAACCAAGAGCTCAAACAAATGATGCTTGAATTTGACAAAATAATGCAGTGTGTTAAAAGATGACCGTCGGATTGTGCAAGAGTGTGACTGAAATAGAGCTGTTTCGTGTAACGTATGCTTTTGTTTTTACTTGCGCTATATTTTGAAGTCGTGTGAAACGAATATAAAGCACTATCGTATTTTGATATTCCAGACAAATACAGAGGGAATCATAATATTATACAACAATTACAATCGAGTCTCTTCAATAAAACTTAAACATTAAAATTATTTCCATAAATTTACAATTTATTTGGTAAGTAACTCTTTTAAATTAAATATTGTTACAAGCGAACATAAATGACAAACCACCTCAGTAATTCCATAATGCCTGTTACGGTTCCTATTTATGATGAAGGAGTGAGTCTCCAATCTCCGATGCGATTTCGGCCTTTTGCCGTTGGATTGCCAGTCACGTTCCGTTTTAAGGCAGGGTTGCGTCGTGTTTATTGTGCGCGCGACGGACTCTTGCTTGGCGTCATTTGGTTGTGGCACGTCAACTTGAGGTGAACCGTCGACTTTGTGTTGTTGCGGAAGACGTTTAAGTAGACCCCCGTTTTCTTTGGAGTTTTTTACCTCGAGGCAGTTTTCCCGGTTTGCTTTTGGGGCCGCTGTTTCGGATCGGCGGACGTATGAACTTTAGTTGGCTCATTGATCCTTCAATGAGGTGACTTTTGTGTTTTCGCCGTTCTCCGTCCACTTGTACGAGCGCCATTTGCTAGCCACATTTTCATTGTGTTCGTGGCGTTTTATTAATTTTTCTGAAGCAACTTGTATATGACCTGTCTACTACCCCCCCCCCCCCATCTCCGCTCGTGAGGGACAAGCTGGTAAATCCGACGCTGTAGCTCAGCCCTTTTGGGCTCTCTTTTTTTTTGACTTCTGTAACGTCGACACAGCCAACGCCCAAAAAAGGAAAACTTGATTTCGATGAAACAAAAATAAAATACTGAAGTATTTTAGTACACGCAGCTCTGACGATGAAATTCCGGTCACGGCCGTATAAACAAAAAACAAAGAAATTATCAACATATAAAATAGCGACATCTTACTATCGCTTTTTGACCTAACATTGCAGTAGGATAGACAAATTGAAGCGAGATTTGCTCCTAAAGAGTCCCCCATGCAAGGCGGCCATGCTTGCTGTCAAAGCATAATGAAAGATTTTAGAAAAATTTTGTGCAAATCGTTTTTGATTGCAGTGAGAACCTCGAGCAGCCTCTGGACAGCTGTTTCAGCCCTGCTTGGGGCTTCTTCAGCAGAAACGTAGCTCGACATTCCCACTGCAGACCAAAAACGACTTGCCCAACTTATTAATTTATTGCGAATAAATTGGGCAAGTCGTTTTTGGTCTGCAGTGGGAATGTCGAGCTACGTTTCTGCAGCCTCTGGACAGCTGTTTCAGCCCTGCTTGGGGCTTCTTCAGCAGAAACGTAGCTCGACATTCCCACTGCAGACCAAAAACGACTTGCCCAATTTATTCGCAATTGCGATGTAAGAATGATGAACAGATAAAATAGCAACATCTTACTATCGCTTTTTGACCTGACATTGCAGTAGGATAGACAAATTGAAGCGGGATTTGCTCCTAATAATTCCCCCGTGCAAGGCGGCCATGCTTGCTGTCAAAGCATAATGAAAGTTTTTAGAAAAATTTTGTGCAAATCGTTTTTGATTGCAGTAAAAACCTCGAGCACCCTCTGGATAGCTGTTTCAGCCCTGCTTGGGGCTTCTTCAGCAGAGACGTAGCTCGACATTCCCAGTGCAGACCAAAAACGACTTGTCAGGTCAAAAAGCGATAGTAAGATGTCGCTGTTTTATCTGTTCATCATTCTTACATCGCAATTGCGAATAAATTGGGCAAGTTGTTTTTGGTCTGCAGTGGGAATGTCGAGCTACGTCTCTGCTGAAGAAGCCCCAAGCAGGGCTGAAACAGCTATCCAGAGGCTGCTCGAGGTTTTCAGTGCAATCAAAAACGATTTGCACAAAGTTTTTCTAAAAACTTTCATTATGCTTTGACAGCAAGCATGGCCGCCTTGCATGGGGGACTTATTAGGAGCAAATCTCGCTTCAATTTGTCTGTCCTACTGCAATGTCAGGTCAAAAAGCGATAGTAAGATGTCGCTATTTTATCTGTTCATCATAATATTATACAATAATTACAATCGAGTCTCTTCAATAAAACTTAAACGTTAAAATTATTTCCATAAATTTACAATTTATTTGGTAAGGAACTTTTTAAAGGGAAGGTTTAGTTTATTTTCCCGTGAACTTGTTGCAATAATTTAACAGTTTTACTTCTTTTTAAAGGTGGTCTGCGGTCATACTGTCCATTCTCGTACTGCTGCGATTAATGTTTCAATCGGACACAAATGTTCGTTCACTCTTTCCTCTAGTAAGTGCAGACGACTTCACTCAAGGAATTAGAGCTGAGTTCTAAAGTATCATTAAATATGTTTGGCCAAGGTGAAACACAAACTTAATTCTGAAAATTCAAGGGCTATTTTACGGAGTTTCCAATTAAACACATAAAAGATTTGTAAAGATTTAAATTTCCTGTCGGTGCACAGAAAAATATAAATAAAATAAAATAAAATTTAATCTTATTTAGTCTGAGATAAAGCTTTCATTTAAGATTTGCGACGCCAGCTTATAAACAATGCCTCACAATAACATAATAACTTCTTTGTGTGTTGTCAGGTACTAAGTGAAATATGAGCCGCGTTACATATTACTGTGATGAGCGCTCGCTGTTGATGCGGTAAGATTATTTTCTTTTCTTATTACTCGCATGTACCACAACTTGAATTTTGTTAATCAAATTTGCACAAGAATGTGTTTTTCTTCTTTCCAAGAGTACCTACCTAGCGGATAACAAGAAAACACTTAGCAGTTTACGCAGTGCGCGCTTATAATTACGTCTGAGCTCATTAGAGCGGAGAAAGCGTCATCAATTTCATAAAACCTGACTCGTTACCCATAAACAATAAATGGACGGACTTTAAAATATGGGGGCATTAGGACGCCGGGGCTCGTTACGCTGTGGGTGGGAAAAAAATAATTAACAATTTCTAAAGGAAGGGCGCTATTTATTACGAACACATTGTGCAAGATGGGTCGATACCGGCCAGGTGAGCGAAACTTAAATGCGCGGGAGCCGTCGGTCGTCGGACACCCGGAGATGTGTGTCAGGTCTACTCCAAGTTCAGGATGTTGACGGTTTTAATCACATTACGGGGAAGGGATTTCCAGATGGACTATTTTATAAAACCCCTGATAATCGTCTTAGTGTAAAATTAAATTCACGAAGGAAGAAATAAATATTTCGTGGAAAAGTTTCTGTAGTTTCGAGGAGAGGCAAGAGATGGCCCATAAATTTAATAGTTAGTAGTCATTTGAAGTTTACTTAAAGTATACTTTCAATTTAAACATAAATTGTATACCTACGCAACTAAAATGCACCTCTTAAACTTTTTGAAATAAAAAATTGCTACTACCACCGGAATGAAGTTACGATATCTCCTGTTAAAGTTACGAAAAGGATTGCAAGTTAGCGCTGAGAAACACAATCAGCTGTCCTGAGCTAAAACTCAGATGGACAAAGGCGTGGTCAAAATTGAAGGGCGCCAAGGAAAACCCCTCAGCTGATGTTACGCCACTCCGGAATCGGCTCCCAGCGAGAATAAATCGGGGATGGGACGATTCGCCGTCGCCAATTCGTCGTAGAACCAATTCGTCGTCGATCCAATTTACCGTCCGGCCAATTCGCCGTCACATGTTACTGCTTTATTTAGCTTGATAAGCTTTAAAACACTTTCTGACCATTTTAGATAATATCCAAGTTATACCTACGAATTGAAGAAAATAACTATAATTTCAGTACGTTTCAAGTAAATTAAAATGGACTTTACTATTGTTTTTCTATTTCAAGTTAAAATAAATTCCTAATTACAGTGCAACCGCCGTAAGACACAAAATTACGAACAAATTGGTGCTGTACGTACACATAATCATAATTCTATTTTTTTTTAATGGAACCCCTTTTTCAATTTATAATTTTAAATGACGAGCTTTCATGAATCAATATTTTGAAAGCAGTCGACTTTTGATGTGTAGTGATTTTGATTGATATGAAAATCAATATGATTTTGAGCAGAATCTGAAAATATATAAAAGAAGAATTGGAGGGATTTTACGAACACCCTGAAGAATAAGAAATACTTCCTGGAAGACCAAATTTTTTTATCTGTTTCTTTATCTATGTATCACATTTAATTAATAACAAATTATTTTATTTTCCATTAATTATGTTAACTTCTTTATTTTATTTACATATAATTATCGGTATATTATTATTTGGATATGTACCGGGACTTAAAACTTTAATCGCTGACGGCGAATTTACCGACGGCTAGTTTTCCGGCGGTGAATTGTACCTACGACGAATCGGCGACGGTGAATTGGCGACGACAAATCGGCGATGGCGAATTGTCCTAGACCCGAATAAATCCACTCTTCCATTCAAAATAATTGTTCGTCGCAGCAAAACAACAGGTCGCACGTAAAATATTAATTCACAACAATCCTAATTACAACGGCTGACGAGCCTGATTCTAATAAACCACACGACGTACGCTGTGACAAATTCTTAAATACTACGATACAATATTAAACTTCACAAACTGTGCAACGGTACTCTGTTGTTTTCAATTAAAACGTAACTTAATTACTGAAGCGATCCTTAAATCTGATGCACACACATTTGTTAACATAACCCTGTCAGTTGTGTCCAAACATGGTGCTGACACCCCGTGGCGGTCCGTCGAGCTGCCGGTGAAGAAGGACACGGTGTTACCATTGAATGCTCCGCAGCGTATTCGCCGACGAAACAGGTAGACGTCAATCGGGAATGAAACGTCTAAGAACAGAAGAAACAGAAAGCGGCAATAAAAAGTAAAAGAAGAAGGGGATTACTTTCTTGGAACAAAGAAATCGAATATAAGCATGGACCACTCTAATGGCGTCACTAATTACCTTTTCTGTTTGTCGTAGAAAGGGACAAACCGCTCGGTAAAACTTGCTAGTAACAAATCAAATGAATCATAAGGCACAAATAATTTCAGTAAGCACTGTAGTTAATTTGAATTTTGGTTTCTATTCTAAGAATGCACGTGAAATATTCACAACGTCTGAACCCCGTGATGATCTTCTGTTGTTTTCAACTGAAACGTAAGTTAATTACTCAAGCGATACTTAAATCTAATGCGCACACATTTGTTGACATAACTATCTAACATCGCTGACCTTCCAGAAGGACACGGTGCTACGATTGAATGCTCCGAAGCGTATTCGCCATCTAAACAGAAAATTGCAATCGGGAACGAAATGTCAAAGAACGGAAGAAAGGGAAGGCGGCAATATAAAGTAAAAGAAGAAGCGAATTCTTCTGCTGGAACAAAGAAATCGAATATAAGCATGGGTTACTCTAATGGCGTTACTAATATTTTCTATTTGTCGTAGAAATTGACAGTGTGCTTGGTAAAACTTGCTAACGGCAGGTCCAATGATTCACGGGGCACAAATAATTTCAGCAAACGCTTAAGTTAATTTGAATTTTGGTCTAAATACAGACAAGAGAAACGAGAAATATTCATAACGTCTGAATCTCGTGATGACGAAATACTGAATAACGCTTGAGCTAGCTGACGGAAGCAAACGCTTTAACGAACATGTCAGCCAATCATCTGTTGTTTTCAACTAAAACGTATCTTAATTACTCAAGCGATACTTTAATGTGACGCACATACATTTGTTGACATAACCCTGTCCGTTGTGTCCAAACGTCAGATGAAGTGGTGACACCTCCTGGCGGTTGGTCGAGCTGCTGGTGCGTCACTTGTATCGCTGGCCTTCCAAAAGGACACGGTGCTACCGTTGAATGCTCCGAGGCGTATTCGCCATCGACACAGGTAGACATCAATCGGGAACGAAATGTCGAAAAACGGAATAAACGGACGGCGGCAATAAAAAGTAAAAGAAGAAGCGGATTCCTCTGGTAGAACAAGGAAATCGAATATAAGTATGGGTTACTCTAACGGCGTCACTAATTACCATTTGTCGTAGAAACTGACACAACCATCTCAGTAAAACTTCGTAGCAATAGGTCAAATAATTCGCAGGGCACAAATAATTCCAGGAAACACTGCAGTTAATTTGAATTTTGGTCTAAATACCAACAATTTGATACATATTTACAATGTGAGAGCTTCGTGATGACGAAATATCGAATAACGTTTGAGCCAGCTGGGAGAAACAAAAGTTTTAACAAACAGGATGTCCGTCAAGCTGGCGGAAGCAAACGTTTTAACGAACAAGCTATGGGCCAATCAGATTACAATAATAGATAACGAGACTTCTAGGATCCAATAAAACCCGTGATATCCACGCGCCAAAACAAAAATAGCAGTGTGGCCATCTGTCAACAACTAAACTGTGCCACACATGACTGATAAAAATAACTACAGAATTACACTGTAACATTGTGTAAGCGTGCATATGGGAAGTCGAGAAGGTGACCCAAACCTTTTTAGCAGTCCGTGCAAAGGGTTTCAACCTCGAATGTCCTTGTTTCTTGTCTGGTTTTCGAAAATAAAGCCAAAAATCGATTTTTACTTTATTTTTTTTTTTCGCGGGCTGCAGGACGGCGCACAGTTGTCTAGAATGAAATTCCCGCGCGACAAAATGAAAAAAATTGAAACATTTGAATAAACGTCAAAATAAAAAAGATATTTTTATTAATGTTCTTCCACGTTTGTTTTATTTGTTTCGCAACCTTTTCTTTTATTTACGCTTATGTAGCACTGCCAAATCACGCATGAACATTTCAGGTATCAAACGTGATTGAAAATGTAATAAGTTAAACATAAGTCTAACAATATTTTAGAAGGTTTTATTGGGTAAGTTTGGTGAGATCTTGTTACTTTACTTTCCTATATAATTCCATTTATGATCAATCGGATCTGAAGGTTTATTTATATATTTTTTTAAATTCAAATAATAGTATATTAAATACCTGCATTTTAAACTTTCAAAGACAAGAACTATAAAAGAGATCAAATGAGATGTTTTTGCGAGTTATGTAATTGTAGTTAGTAGTTTATTTTAAAATAATTTTGTCCAAACAAGGGCTACTTTTTGCTACTTTGTAAGATTTCTTCAAAATTCGCTCTTGATTTGGCTCTGAGTATGAGTAAATACGAGAATGTCTTAAACAGTGTGTCCGTGGATTGAGTTGACAAGAGGAAAGACATATTTTATAGAATTCTATTTGACTAGAAATCTCTAGAAAAACTAAAACTTTTTTAGATTTCCTTAAAAAAGATTAGAATTTAAAAGAATGCGATATTAGCAAAAATATATGAATAATATGATTTTAGTGAAATAATTCAAATTCATTGATCAATTTAAGATTTTTGAAAACAATTCGTATTTTATGTTAATAAACTAAATTAATAGTTTTTATTTAATTACTTTTTAGTGCATATACAGGGTGAGCCAATACTCCGTATTCCATAGATAATGTCTTTGTTAATGCAGATTTTTAAAATCTGTTTTTGCTATAACTTGCGTGTGATATACATATGTGTGTATGCATGGTTTAAAAATTAATTACAATTGCACAGGATGTTTCATATATTATAAAATTTATATACCAAATTTCGATAAACATCTAGTGTTGAAAACACCAAAACATTTTTTACTCTTAAAGGCGAATCGAAATAAGCTATAATGTACAGGATATGCTATTGGCTGTCTCACACGAAACAATTCAATTGTAACTAATTTTAAATCATGTACTATAGCAGCCAAAAAAATCTGGAACAACTCTCTACATGCATTTTTCACTTATTTTATTAGTTTTAATGTAGCTTTAAGCCATTTAGCTTGTTATTTGGAGCTTGTTTCTATGGTAATGTAAAAACACGTCGTTATATTTACAGGAGGACATACAGATTTTTTTGGCGGGCATAGTACTTATACCACATGTAAGTAAAAATGAAAACAGAATTTAAAAATAAAGACTCTGAACTATTAGATCACTTCTGTTGACTACAATAGGACAAATATGAAAATCTTAGTATTACCATTTTAGTGCGTTTTTACAAACTCTTTTGAACTTCTTTCCTTTTAAAAGCAGTGCAGGTTTGTGAGGATTTTTGCCTAATTTTAGGGCGATTATGTTACCTCACAAGAAAACCTAAATTTTTTTACAGGGTGTTAATAAAAAAAAAAAACCTGTACAACGTTTGGCAGGTGACAGTAGAGATCAAAACAAGAAAAAAATTCTAATAAACCCATGTCCATTACTCAATACAGGTGTCCACGTTATGTGTTCACTTTCTAGAATTTTTACTTTTACCTAAAATTCGGGATCGATAAATTAAATAAATTTAATATATAATAATTTTTCGACGCAACAAAGCCACCCCACCACTTTCGGTGAAACTTATTTTTTCAAATGGAACATTTTACCACCTAATGAAAATTTCATGTGCTGTAAAAATGTTAAACATCAAAATGCTATCAAAGGAGTGGCTTCCTCGATTTACTTTTTCTCATTACAACGAAAATACACGATTTATAGCTTTGGAAATTAAAAAAAAAAAAAACAAAAAAAAATTTCGTTGTAATGAAAACCAAAATTACTAAGTGATACATATTCGGACTTACAATGATCTGCAGGTTTCAAATATGTAAAAATATATAGGCCGTTATATTTAAAATAAGGAAGTTGATGTCATTTCCGATGAAACCGGAAGTCGTACGGCAACCTGTGCTACGTTGGAAAATTCAACTTTTCATTTAATTTATCGATCCAGAATTTTGCTTCAAAAATAAAATTTTTAGAAAAGTGAATACCAAGCGTGGACACCTGTATTGAGTATTGAACATGGGTTTATTGGAATTGTTTTCTTGTCTTCATCTCTACTATCACCTGCCAATCGTTGTACAGGTTTTTTATTAACACCCTGCAGAGAAATTTAGGTTTTCTTGTAGGGTAACATAATCGCTCTAAAGATAGGCAAAAAACCTTATAGAAGTAATTGTATTGTGATATTATCATACGATTTCTATAGAGAATGTAGTTAAAAAGATACTGTTTTGTTATTTTCATCATTTTGGAAACTTAGATATAAAAAAATAATTTTGTCGCGCTAAAATTCCATTCTGGACAACTGTGCGGCGCCTACTTGTATTTTCTGAACTGTGGAAAGTGGTTCACTCCTTATCTCTTTCTCTGTTTGAGTAATCATCCTTCCTTATTACAATGGTTCAAATAAATATCCGAATCTTTAAATGACAAAATATAAGAGAAAGCTTCGTACAATGAATAGATTTGAATAGCTCAATTATTATTATTATTAAAACAAAGTTTACAAGTTTCATATGAAAATGTTTACAGTACTAAAATTTTAACAATTGAAAGTAAACGAAACAGATTGCTGTAAAGAGAGAAAATGGACGAAGAAATCTGTACACTTCTTAAAGCTAAGCGTAAGTACCAATATAATTTAAAGCTTTCTCCGGAAAATATGTCATCATTTTTACTCCTTAGGGACAGAATATATTATTTTTGTCACGATTGTCGTGTCATAGAAACTGCTGCTTACTCTGTGTTCCGAATAAACACAGATTTTATGTAGCATCTGGAAACAGTCCAAAAGTAAATGGAATTGATTCAAATTTTTATTATGAACAATTTAGGACGAATTCAAAATCATTTTCGGAGAAAGGAATAGAAATTGTGCGCCATAATGCAAATAAAATAAAAACAAAATGGAAACTTTTGTTAGTAACAAGCAAATAATTTTTACTGCTCCCAAAAATCATGGTACTGGAGTCAGAGAAAAACACAGACTGATCACTACAACACTAGGTCAATTCTTCTGAGAGATTGACGACATAGCTTGGCACTATCTGGATGATGTGATGATCATTTCCGATTTCGTCGGTTAAGGTTACTAAACCGATGTTTCCGATCGTTTACGATCAGAAGGGATGCATCTCGCCGGTTTTCATCATTTTATTAATGTACACTTGCGCGTGATTAATAGCTAATGAGTAACTAATTAGCTACTTGCGCAAACAAAAACTCTAATATTTGTTTTAACTTTTACAAATGAGCAAATAAAATAATTTTTACTGCTCACTAAAGTATGGCACTGGATTCAGAGAAAGATACAGACCTTTTAACACAGATCACTGCAACAGTAGGTCAATTCTTCTGAGAGACTAACGACATAGCTTGACACCAGTTGGATGATGTGATGATTTGTTTCTTATTTGCTTCCCATGTAAAAATTTTGAAAGCACTAAAAAAATTTGACACAATTTCGGTTTTTTACATTATGCAATTAACAAACTTTTCTCCTTCTTAAACGCCAATTATACGTATTCAGTAGTACACATATTTTTTTAATTCAAATTAATTTTAATATTTCTTTTAAATACCTTAGTTAAATAAAGTATATTTATTAGACGCATCAATAAATCAAAATGTCAAACAAAGTTTTTATTTACAAGAAACTAGAAAAAACATTTATATTTATTTTAAATTGTTAAAAAAATGTATTTCTTGGACGCATAAACGAATTGAAAGGCAAAACAACTTTTTTATTTAGAAGAATCTAGAAAAAAAACAAATATGTCGAAAATGCTTGAGTTTGTCAACTCCTTTTACTATCTGAGAAAAAGAAGGACCCTCTGCGTTTTGCAATTAGAAGAAAACAAATGTGAAAAATAATCTAGAATTGAAAAATTAGACCAAATACGAATGTAAAGTGCGTTCAAAAACTCTCACGTTTAGAATTGGCGATAGTTATGTTTCTCCATTATTTTAATTCATAACCAGCAGATAAAATTTAAATTTAGAGAAAATAATAACTAAAAGATCGGATATTTAGTACGCAGAGACGCAACGTTTTTCCAAAAAAATAAATAAATAAATAAATAAGTTGCGATTTAATTAATATGATAATGAATCATAACGGGTACAAGGTCGGAATGACACGAGTCGACAAAATTTCCTCGAACTGAGATGCATATGATCCGGCAAGACGTTAACAGATCAGAACGAAATTGAAGTTGCGGAATTATCGAAATTGCACCTAAATTGTGCTCTCAATTAAGAATATTTATTGCAACATCTGATATTTCCCGCTTACGTAAGGGAAAACTGTTTAAATAGAGCGGGACCGTACAAGAAATCGATCTTCCGGTTCCCTCGAATGAAACCTTTAGACCTAACTACGCGCTACGTTCCTCGTTATTTTTTTTTTGTATATTTTAAAAATTTTCAATTAGTCGGTTTCTTCGGTTTGTAATTAATTTCCCGGATGAAAAGAAGAAACTATTCTTGACGGTGTGTTTTTTTTTAGAATCAATTTAATCGTGGCCAATTTTTTTATTATTTTAATTTAAATTCCGTATTTCAAGAAAGTCAACGTTGGTGAGTTTACACGAAAAATCTATTTTGCGCGTAAGGAAAAGTTATTTTCTAACAGGGTTTAATATTTCAAAATTTCATTCGATTTTAATTAAAGAGAAAAGTGTTCATATTAAGTTAATAATTTTTTTATTGTAATTATATGATAAACTGAATTTCACGTTTTGTTAGAATATTTAAAAAAATTAAATATGCTGTAAATTACAAACCGGTCAGAAAAATAATTGGAAAAGCACTCAATGTTTCACTATTGTTTGATAGCTTCGTCAGGAGTAAGTATTTACTTTTTTGTAATTAAATGTTTTTTTTAAACACCACCCGGACAGAATTATAATTGGAAAAGCACTCAACGTTTCACTGTAGTTTGATAGATTCGTCAGGAGTGAAAAAAGGGAATATTTACTTTTTTCATTATCGTTTCACTATCGTTTCATAACTTCGTCATAAGGGAAAATATTTACTTTTTTGAAAAAAAAAGGTGGTAGTAATATGAAACGTTGAATGCTTTTCCAATTATAATTCTGTCCGGTTGGTGTTTTATCTAAAGTTCAAGGAGAATAAAAACAGAAAAAGAGAGAAGGAAAAGACGAAGTATTTTCGACAATTCCGAAAATACAGGTAAAACGCCATTCGAGCAGCCGTGGAAAACAAATCGATTTCTGGCTTGTTTTACAAACCAGAATGCTACTAACAAAGAAAATCGAGATCCAATTTTGTACGGATTGTTTAAACTAATTGGGAACAAAAGGGGATGAAAAGTGGGTTCCCAACCCTCGTCCGCACGGTTTAACAATGCATAAGAGCGAGAAAGAATGAATCAGGAGCTAATTAGCTGATTCTATCTCCCTAGTTAGGAGCTAATGATATGATTCTCGCTCTCCCTCTCATGTGTTAATTATTGTTTTCACTACAAAAAAAACTATTAGTTTCTCTGCTAGACAAAAAATGACCTTTCAGTCCTGTCAGCATTTGGTAAATTCAAAATCAAAATTGACTGTCAAGACAGTATATCAAGAAAATTAAAAGAAAACGGTATGGATTTGAAAATGAAACGAGCTGTTCTAAGTTGTAGTGAATAATTTAAATTTGTTAAATATCTTTAACTTATAAAATTTGTGACTAAAAATATCTCCTGCCCAATGTCAACTATGTTCAGGCATAAAGCAGGTTTTCGACAGAAACCGTGAATTTTGTTACAACAGCAGATATCCAGCCTGCATCTGTTATATAAAATCAATCTGTGGTCCAACACGCTAAGTGTTCTCTTTTGTAATCTGGTTGTACACACACGCCGAGCGCTCTTTTTTGTAGTCCAGCATACACACACTCGAACTAGTGCTCTATCTCATGGTCTAGCGACCCTCACCTTAAGGTCATGGAGATATAAATAATAATTTTCCTGAAAATGTAAACCATAATTTTTGTGGAGATATAAATCATATTTTTTTATGTATAATGCCATATTAGTATCTCATACTTCAAGAATGGATGAAAATGACATGATTTCATTAATTTACGACTGTGTGTAGAAGAACGCACTTTCTATGACACGAGAATCATGACAGAAATAGTACGTTTCTCCGCAGTGAGTTTTCATTATATTGACACTTACGCTTAAATGTTATGGCTTTTCTTCCATCGCACACCAAGCTATATTTGATATAAAATCTTGTATAAAGTGAAAAAAAGAGAATACCAAAACTTAGTACGTTCATTGTTTGATCGATACGTTTCACTTTGCGCGCAAGATTTTATGTCAAACCTTGCAAGGTGTCGCACGGGCCTTAATGTGCGAAGCCAAACGATGTCAAAAAAGTTTTGCGACAGGCAACGTTTTTTTTCTGCTACGTCGAACTTCGACCGATAATATCATAAAAATTAAGGTAGCTGGCGAAACTTAATAACACACCCGAAGCAAAAAAGAAACGAACGTCCAGTTTTACATACATAGTTCGGACCCCCATCAACTCTAATGGTAAGCGACGATTAAATTGTGGAAAGAGCAAGAGGACAGAGGAAACGCCCGGCACGGAACTTATATTAAAACTTTTACGGTCCGGCGGGCAAGCCGAATCACTAACAGTTTTTAATTTTCTTTTAATTCCGACTTTATGGAAGTTTCTTTGCTACGTGCTTTAATAATGTTTATACTAGAACGACGTTTAGATGTGACGATCGTTAAAGTTGTTAAAAAATTGATCTGGCATGGTGTTCTCTTAAAAACTCGTGTACTATAATCGCAAACCAATCATTCATTACCCGAACCGAGCTCTAAATAGATCAGTTTGAAGCTATAGAGTTTTGAGAGCCGCCAATTAATGAGCTTTACTCAATACTCGGACTGACGTCGAAAAGAAATTGGAGTAAATCAATAATTGGGCCAATAAGAGTCCAGATTGGTGACTCAGTAGTCAGACCGTAGTCAGAACAAGGCAGTTTAAAGTACCTAAAACTAATATGCATACAAATATTTTCGAATAAAATAATGAAATGCACTTTTTTATTCCTGCATATAAATATCAAACGTATTGTTAACAAAATCGTTAATTATTGTTTAAGTGACATGCACAATCAGTTCGTACAATATTATGAGTGGTTTTAACAAAGGCTAAGTATGATAATCTATCAATTCGTAGTCCTTTCTTCGTGAACGGGGGTCAGTGTAATGGATGAAAATGTGAAATCAATACCCTCACAATTACAAGGGCAGGAAACTGGGTTAAACCTGATTTGCGATTTACTTCGTCAATTATCATTAGGCAGGCCACGGTCAGAGGCGCTCGTTGCTTTCCAAGTTATTTATTCGCTTTTAGCGGATGACGGCGCGAAAGGAAATTTTCAAATTGCAGGCGATGATCACGACGACGACGACGACGGGAACTTTGCTTCAAATATTAATCTAAATTCGAATCACTTTTGGCCCTTCCTCGAGAGTCTTCCGATACGAGAAGATCAAGAAAATTTGCATACATTGTTTCGGTAACGCTTCGCAAAAATTAAATATTGAATCTTAGCTTTTCCGGGGCGCAAGCAAAATATCTTTTGCTTAAAGAAGGTGACACAAAGCGGAGATATGCAGAGAGGGAAGACGAGGCAAGTTAAGTGCATTTTATGTATAAGGTTTTTATATTCAAATGGATAGTAATAAGACTAGAACAACGTAATCAGTTTTCACGTCATTTCATAAAAAATGCAAGGGAAAAAAACAATTTCGTAACTGGTAAGTGGTAAATAAATTCAGAACTAAATGCGATTCAATTTTTAATAAAATCGGTTACTATGAAAAAATATACCTGAGGTTATCTCAAATTTTCAAGTAGGATTCAGTACGTCGAACAAAGTTAAACTCAAAGCCTAAATTTAAAGCTGCACGTAAAGAGAAACTTAAAGCCTGTAAAGGAAGAAAAGTACGACGATAATAATTTGTGCGAAAAAGAGTATCCATCGCAAACATATCTGTCCATAGCAACGAGGCCAGGCTGACATAAACCCGGATGAGTTTTCATCCACCAGGGCATCAAGTAACAACCGACAAATGTCGTTCTTTGGACGAAACCTCCCATGAGGTTCCTCGTTAACATGAAAATTGTGCGCCGTCTTCCAGACGGATGCACCGCAAACATAACAACCACCGTGCCCAGGGGACATCATCGCAGCGACGACGGTATGTTTCATGCACGCCACAAATTAATAAAGTCAACCTTGGCCTTGCCCCCTAACTAACAAAAGGAAAGGTTTGGACGAATCCTGGTTTTGTCTAATAGTGGATTGCAAAAAAATAAGTATAAGCATCCGGGTATTACACTTTTTAATAAATATTGAAAATTTAAATCATAAAATATTTGCTTCCAAACACAATGCTTAAGTAAAAGTTGTAAGGACATTATCATTCATGATTTAGGATTGCATTTAATAATTTGTAAGTTTGCTTTTGCTAGCTGTCATCGTTCAGTTTGATTACTTAATTTTAAATCACTAAAACCTTATTTTTAAAGATTATGTTTTATTATAAGTAAAATACATTAGGTTTGTATCTTATCCCGTTTTCTTAACACTTTTACTTAAGCATACCAGACGGATGCACCGTAAACATAACAACCACCCTGCCCTGGGAACATCACAACGACGACGGCATACTTCAGGCACGCCACAAATTAATAAAGCCAAACTTGTCCTTGCCCTCTAACTAACAAAAAGAAAGGTTTGAACGAATCCTGATTTTGTCTAATAGTAGTATGCAAAAAATAAGCATCTGGGTATTATACTTTTTAATAAATATTAGAAACTTAAATCATAAAATATTTGCTTCCAAACACAATGCTTAAGTAAAAGTTATAAGGACACTATCATTCATGATTTAGGGCTGCATTTAATAATTTGTGAGTTTGCTGTCATCGATTCAGTTTGATTACTTAGTTTTAAAATCACTAAAACTTTATTTTTAAAGATTATGTCTTATTATAAGTAAAATACATTAGGTTTGTGTCTTATTCCGTTTCCTTCACACTTTTACTTAAGCATTGTGTTCCAGGCTTACGGGAAGAAAAGTGCGTCGATAATAATTTGTGCGAAAAAGAGTATCAATCGCAAGCATACCTGTCCATATCAACGAGGCCAGGCTGAGGCAAACCCGAATGAGTTTTCATCCACTAGGGCATCAAGTTACAACCTTCTCTGTGCGAATTCTCCCATGAGGTTCATCGTCAACACGAAAATTGTGTGCCGTCTTCCAGACGGATGCACCGCAAACATAACAATCATCGTGCCCTGGGAACATCACAACGACGACGGCATGCTTCATGCACGCCACAAATTAATAAAGCCAACCTTGGCCTTGCCCCCTAACTAACAAAAGTCAAGGTTTGGACGAATCCTGATTTTGTCTAATAGTAGATTACAAAAAAAATAAGCATTTGGGTATTATACTTTTCAATAAATATTAGAAACTTAAATCATAAAATATTTGCTTCCAAACACAATGCTTAAGTAAAAGTTGTAAGGACATTATCATTCATGATTTGCATTTAATAATTTGTGAGTTTGCTTTTGCTAACTATCATCGTAAGGTTTGATTACTTAGTTTTAAAATCACTAAAACCTTATTTTTAAAGATTATGTCTTATTATAAGTAAAATACATTAGGTTTGTATCTTATTCCGTTTCCTTAACACTTTTACTTAAGCATTGTGTTCCAGGCTTACGGGAAAAAAAGTACATCGATAATAATTTGTGCGAAAAAGAGTATCCATCGCAAACATACCTGTCCATAACAACGGGGACACGCTGAGACAAACCCGGATGAGTTTTCATCCACCAGGGCATCAAGTTACAACCGACAAATGTCGTTCTCTGTGCAAAACCTCCCATGAGGTTCCTCGTCAACACGAAAATTGTGCGCCGCCTTTCAGACGGATGCACCGCAAATATAACAACCACCGTGCCCAGGGGACATCATCACAACGACGACGGCATGCTTCGTGCACGCCACAAATTAATAAAGCTAAACTTGTCCTTGCCCCCTAACTAACAAAAGGAAAGGTTTGGACGAATCCTGATTTTGTCTAATAGTAGATTGCAAAAAAATAAGCACCTGGGTATTATACTTTTTAATAAATATTAGAAACTTAAATCATAAAATATTTGCTTCCAAACACAATGCTTAAGTAAAAGTTATAAGGACACTATCATTCATGATTTAGGGCTGCATTTAATAATTTGTGAGTTTGCTTTTGCTAGATATCATCGATTTAGTTTGATTACTTAGTTTTAAAAACAACTAAAACTTTATTTTTAAAGATTATGTCTTATTATAAGTAAAATACATTAGGTTTGTATCTTATTCCGTTTCCTTCACACTTTTACTTAAGCATTGTGTTCCAGGCTTACGGGAAGAAAAGTACTCGATAATAATTTGTGCGAAAAAGAGTATCAATCGCAAACATACCTGTCCATAACAACGGGGACACGCTGAGACAAACCCGGATGAGTTTTCATCCACCAGGGCATCAAGTTATAACCGACAAGTGTCGTTCTCTGCACGAAACCTCCCATGAGGTTCATCGTCAACACGAAAATTGTGCGCCGTCTTACAAACGGATGCATCGCAAACATAACAATCATCGTGCCCTGGGGACATCATCACAACGACGACGGCATGCTTCATGCACGCCACAAATTAATAAAGCCAACCTTGGCCTTGCCCCCTAACTAACAAAATGAAAGGTTTGGAGGAATCCTGGTTTTATCCAACAGTAGATTGCAAAAAAATAAGTATAAGCATCCGGGCGTTACACTTTCTAATAAATATTGAAAATTTAAATTATAAAATATTTGCTTCCAAACAAAATATTTTTACTACTGTTTCTAATCTATAGAAGACTTTTCTTGACGTATTGCTATGTATTGTTACAGCTACTCGAGGGTTGGGTACTGGGGCCTTATTCTCGAATTGAGGAAGCAAACTCGAAAGAAAACGTGACGTCAAAATGACGTAGACTCTCATACAATCCTATATGAACGCTAAGAGAATTACGTCATTTTGACATCACGTTCTCTTGCGAGTTTGTTCCCTCGATTCGAGAATAAGACCCCCGGAGAGATGTAGATTCTCCAACTTTTGTTACAGGATAACCAAATAGACATGTTGATTTTATATTCATATACGTAAGACCGAGATATACACAGAAGCCAAAAATCAAATCAAACTGTCCCTTTTTCTCACTTAAATGTTCCAAACAAATAAAACTATAATTTCCAACCAAATAATTGTCCAAAAATCTTCCAAACTTAAATGTAACGCAAAATTTATTTTGAGTTTGCTCTCCCTGTAATATAAGTAAATATAAATAAACCAACGTGACATCAGCAAAAGCCAACCACGCGTATCATGACGTGAGCATTAACCAATGGCAGCAAAGGTCATGTATCGTTACATGATTTGTTTTTTTGTAAAACAATGATGGCTCTAAAACTCGGAGGCTGGGACTGAGGATTTAATCAATAATCAAGCGCGTTTGATTCGATAAAAAAGCCAAAAATCGATTTCCAAATCGTTTTCCACGAATTGTTCGAACGGCGTGTACTTGATTGTCGAAAATGGTCCACTCCTTATCTCTTTCTCAGCTTACTTAATATTCCTTCCTTTATAGTAATTCAAATAAAAATCAAAATCTTTAATAAAAAAATTCAACTATAAGAGAAATTTTCTTACAATACTAAAGAGAATACCAACAAAGAAAATGCGAATTTAATTAATGAATTAATTGAATTTTAACTATTAGCATAAAGTTGACACTAGAATGTGACAGAGAGAAGGGTAGAACTACACAAATCAGTTTACTTCTAGAAACTTTTGTTAATAGTGATACTTGATTCAAACTCACCCTCACTGCTCGTGGATGCTTCTTAGTTATACTTTATTTAAATTAAATGACGAAACTTGAATGATGGAATAAATTTTGAATTTTGAAAACTTTACGACGAGGAATTTTTAAGACGCGCGTTACACAGACTAAGTCATACTCGGAACTCTCTCGCATTTTTTTCTTTGGTCCTATTCTAGGGTGACGTGCTAGTCTCGAGCTTTCTTTTATTAGAAATCCCAGGCAGTGGAAGCTGCATTTTGATAACTCTTGGAGCTTTCCAATGAGTCTCACGTTCTATCTAGCAGTATAATGCTTATTGTTTTTTTTTAACTTAACCTTAGAACGATCTTATTTCTAAGCACTTTACAAGCTGACTAATGCTTTCGTTTTATCAACTGCTTGTGTTTGATTCTGTATTTTCCACTGAATCATACTTCGACACGAATTTTAATTTAATAAATTATTTTAATTAACTAAAGTTGACTAAATTGCACAAAAAAATAACGATAAGAATATGGATTTTTGCAGAATGACCAATCAAAACGCTAAATTGCAGCCAGAAATCTTAAACAAATAGAATTTTGTCTATCTCTACTCCCATGCTCACTGCTTTCTGTCCTCTCGCGCTCCGTTCCTTTTGATTAAAAAATTTACAGGAACAAAAATCAGTCCGGCAAGCCGGCCGACTAGAATAAAGGTAAAGTATAGTGCGAGCATAATTTATCGTTCCATCGAAATTACAAGCTGACAAAAAGTAAATCGCAGGAACCATTTAGCACAAAAACTTGCAACCGGCAAGAAAAAAAAACACGATTTTTGTTGTAACCACTTGTCACCACCGGTTTGATTCCTATGGCGACAAGACCGCGGTAGAAAACGGAGGAGGGCCTGCGCCAATCCTGAACTTACCTTATGCAAGTTGGTCGGATCCTCGAGGATGATTATGTTGAATATGGTTACGTAACTGTGCCCACTTAGTGAAGACGGCGTGAGGAAACTCAAAAAATGTTACCGAAACGGGCGTCACTCAGCAGTGGTTGTGTAACTCAAGAGTGAAGACGATACACGGCCGGGAGGGTGTATCCTGTTCCGTCTGCAGAGGTTCCAGCACTCTAGGACTCATATTCGAGCGCAAAATCCCACCCCTTAGGAATGCAAAAGCCCCCACAAGAAAGTTCCCCTAACAATGGCATACAAAGAGAAAACAAAAAAAAAATTCATTTCGGTCGTAAGTCGGAGCTTTAATTAATATAGTATCGATAGCACGTTCCTACAAATCGCACAAATCAAAATTATGAATAACTACGCTCGGATGCGGGGCGAGCAACTACGATGCCTTAACTAAATTCATATACAAAATCCAACTCGTGGGCATAAAAAGCGCCTTTACGGGAATACTCATGCGTCAGCTTACACCAAAGCATAAAAACATTCACTTCAAATTATTTTCCAAAATTCACAAAAGAACATAGAAATCATGTCCAACACAAAAAAATCCGACATTGTCTAGCGCCTCTTAAACGTGATGGCAAAATTTAAATTTAAAACAGTGCCCAAAGAGAAAAAGTTCCAACAATGTATAACTCTCTGAAAGAGCTCAGGAAAAACAAAAAAATTAAATAAAACGACCTTAAAATGCCTCCGCCGCGGCGTCGACAACTCAGCGACGGTCTTGCCTAGGACTTTCGTGCGATAGCGGCCCCTTTTCGTCGGGACAGAAGATGGCGGCTGTCGGGCTCGTCTCGCTGAAGCAAGTCGACCGGCCGGCGCACGGTCGATGTTACCAAGGGTTCGCCACTGCCAAACCAAGTGTATAGCGGCCCCCTTGTCTGGGACTAGCACCTACGTCGCATGTGGTTACAGAAGAGATACCAAAAATTGCTGCCAAATCCATACAAAGCGATCCCCGCCTAACTCTTGGGGGAAATAACGACGGGCGAATAGAAATCCACGGGCCGAAGCATAGAAAAGGTAACAAAAGGTTTCGAAACAGCTGCATCCAAGTCGCTAGCGATAATAATTGAACTCGTCCTTCCGACGCGTATCCACCTGCGCTTTCTCCCACCAAAACCGCAAGGCGATCCGATAGCCGCTACAAAATGGAACATCAAGCGATATTTAAACGTCGGAGACTCAAAAGCGCGGGGGAAAGAAAGGAAATCATCACCAAACTTGATTATAGAAAACTTACCGTAACAAACTGAGACGTCGATGTCGCCGTTTTTTACGATCGGTCTCGACGTTTAGAATAAACATACAATTTAATTCCCACGAAAAGCTCAGGAAACGCAGTTGCAGACGCTTGCAAAATATTGTGCAACAAATTAAAATTAAATTAAGGTTTAGAGCTTGAAATTCTGACCGATAGAATAGATCTAATAACTTGTTTGTTTGAAAGCTGAAAAGCACAAAATTTGTTGTAAATCTCATAAGAGTGCGCATGTTTTGAACGACTCAGAACTTGAAATTCCTATTATTTTTCAAGGGAATATATTCTTTTAAAATTTTTATATAATTTAATTTTTAATTACTTGATAAAAGGGAATTTAAAGTGATACCAAAGAAATAAATAAGTACGATGGATATTTTGCAAATTCAATGGTCAAGAAATTGCGTTGCGTAAGCAAGTGCGGACAACAAAAGATGTGGGAGTGGAATGCGAAAAACAATCGAAACGAGAATCACAGGGGACTTGATTACGAATGTAGAATGCTGGGTCAAGGGCCATTTAGAGATAGCGTGGCACAGGTACCAAATTTATGTTATTTTGAGAAAAGTTACGAACGCGTCCTTTTGTTTTTAATTTAAAAAGTGGCGATCCTACATAGTGAAGATTAATGAATTTCAAATGAGCTCACAGTAGTTGCATCAAGAGCAATGAAGATCATGCGACTCGCAAATATTAAAATGAGAAGTAAGTTTGAAGTTGCAATTATCAAATAATAATAATAACAATTACACGACATCCGCTGTATTTATGTAGAACTGAAAATAACATTAATTTTTATATTTTTGCTTTTAGTTTCCTTGGCAAACATCTTATTATTTGTGTTGATGAGGCTTCAACATAGGCTTGCGTTAAAAAAAAGTGACATTTAGTGATGTTTTATTTTGATTACGTTTACAGCAGGGTGTAATGACCTTGAAGTTTTGGAGGTTATCCTAAATGTCATGTATATTAGAAACTAAAATAGTAATATGATGTGAATTCTTGACTGACGACTTTTGTTAGGTCCTTCGCGCCATCTCAAGATATACCACTGAAAAAAGCTTACTCTCCAGTACCATAGATTTGAACTCCATTTCGTTATAAATGGTTTCTACTCTACATTTCGTAAGAAAACAAATTCGCGACCGAAACACAAAAATAAAATTGAAAAATAATATTAATTTATTAATATTATTAATTATAGCGTACACGCAAAGTACATACCTAGCACTATCAAAATAAATCAAGACTTGCTGGAAACGTAATGATCAACGTATTTGTACTAGCATGTAAAAAGCGCACCTGCGTTTACGTAAAAACATCTACTGTTCTTAATAGTAAACAAGGCCGAGGCCAACATTATGCGTTGCGCTTTCGAGGTCGCTTTCTCGCAAAATGTCAATATGTCGAGCGTTTTAAAACTTGTTTGAAGAATCATTTCGTTAATATTATACCGGAAAAGTGAAATTGTAAATTGAATAATATAAAATGATGCGATGGTGTAAATATTTATTTCACACAGCATCATCGGAACGGTATTTTAGATAAGTTAATTAAACTTCAAACTGACAAAGTTAGGATCGCGCGCTTTGTCATAAAACAATAACGGAACTTTTCATTAATTAAATTTTTTTTTCTTTTAATTTTTTCCGACGAAATCATTTAATACCTGCACGGGAAATTTCTCATACGGGCACTTTTAATTAAAAGTTGGAATTAATCAGCGTTAGAACGCCGAGAGAACTTAAGAACTTTCTGTTAGGTGTCTCCACGAACAGATGTTTATGTGCGATAAAACACTCGCAGCTTCCTAAATCTGTGGCACCGAAGCAGCGCGCTCCATCTGTAGGGAAAGTTTCGAACTCGAATTGGAAATTAATAAATTATTCGACGCGACGGCGACGCTTCAAAGCTCGGCGTTTGGCGGTCTGGTAATAAAAAATAAATGCGTTGTGATGATGACGAGTGTAAATTGCGTTTCATATGAGAAATAATGCAGTCCTCATTTAAGTTGTGATTTACAAGCGCACAAAATGAGGGTAGGTTTAGTTGAATCCTAAAATTAAATTGTTTATTGTTTTTAGCTTCTATTTCCTGTTGATCTTTGTACTGATAGTTACAGTTACATTACACTGAACGTATTCTTACTTTAAAATTAGTTGCAGATATAATTACCAAATTATGCAATTGTAATAGGCTCGAATAAATTACTCTAAAACTGTAATTTCGTTCTTAATAAATAATTGGCGCAGTCAGTAGGCTCTGGAATAGTACCCACCATTTATCTTTCGTGCCAAAATTTTATTCTGGATTGGTAGTTGGGAACGAAAAAACAAGTCTTCCATACTAAGACAATGCGTTTTTTTTTGTGGAATCATTTTTTTTCGAATTAATTTTATGTCAATAGATTTTTTAAATTTCATCAATTCTTCAAGCAGTTAAACACATTGCTAATTTTCATCCGATTCTTCTTACAAAGTTTTATTATACTTTACAGTAAATCTCATCAAAATAGTTACGGTATTACAATATTCAAATAATTTAGTTTGCATTGCTTTCCAGAATGAAGTAATAAATTATATTTTCGAGACGCTTACGAGAATAAGCGTGGTAGCAATCATCTTAGCCTGAACCGGCGGTGGAAATCTGTCCGGGACTACTTGCTAGATGAAAGAAATGTGTGAAAATTGACGACCGCGAGCGGTAAATGCACGTGGAAAACCACCAAGTAACAAAACGGAGAATCAACATGGCGGTCACCATGCTGATGTACAACAAGCCGGAAAAGATTCACACGTCCCTCAAAGCCCGAACAAACAGTCCCAAAACCTGCTGGAATAGCAACTAACGAAATGGCTAGCCAAGTCTAAATATCTGGCTTTTAATTAAGAAGGCTTTGGAGGTAATTTTGGTTGTAGGACAGATATATGACGTTGACATTAAAATTAATTCTAATTATTACATACCAGCCTCCTAGGAATCTTTTGTTTCTTGAACAAAATGAGATTAGATTCTCATTTGGCAATGCGGACGATATGTTAAGTAAAAAACTGGAACTAAAAAAAGTCTAAAGTAATAGCCGTTAGACATGTCATTAGTAGACATTTTTTAAAGAACAGTAATGCGAAAGGTACGCAACAACCAAAACTTCCAGGCAATTCAATTTTACCACTAATTTTTTCATCGAATTGTGTTTTAAAATATTCAACTTGTCATCAAATAGAAAATTTCGTGTCTTCCAGTTCAAGGTGATTTTTTGGGATAGAGATTCCATTTACCCGTTTATTCCCCTGACTTCGTTGAGTTTTCCTATTTTTTATTTTTTTATTTTCAATTCAACAACCCATATGAGTAATCGGACACCGAAGGCAGTGCAATGGAACTGCTGCTGGTGCTATGTAAAAAACACCAGACAGTCAGCAGATGAGTATTAAAAAAGAAGCCCACACATTGATCTAGTACTAAAATTCAAGAATTTTCTTATAAAAATCACGCAAATAAGTCTAGGTTCTAGTCCTTTTGTAAACAGTCGGAATTTCAGTACTAAATTATTTTCTTTCAATATTAAATATGTTACGGTTTGAAAAACCACTCTTCAGAGGTCATCCTGTACATATGCAAATTACTCCTGTGAAGTGCGAAAGCCGCAATTCTCTATCGTGCATTCGTTATATATTATTTTGTTTCGCATTCAAACAGCCGCCGCGCCGCCCGCCGTCGACATTCTATGTCATAAATCATTTTGTTGCGTTCCGACGGTATAAACTCTAAGGGATGTCGGAAAATATCATAGTGACGTACATGGGCATGAACTACAACATTCAATTGAAGACACCTGCTGTTTGTTGCAAAAAAAAAAAACACAAACACACCACTTTTGTGATTCGCGTGCCGCATTTCGATCTTATGGCAAATATTACGTAAATGGTCGAAAAGGATGTGACTTCCTCTTGAAATGCAAGGGTGATTTTGCGTATTTGCACGATCAAAGGCTACCGCTATGTCATAAATGTGGTTTTGTTTACAATAGTTCTGACTAGGGGTCGGCTCGCGAGTCACATGCGCCTCTTCAAACAAGTGAATGCGGCTCTTTTATTGCTCACAATTTAAGTATATTATTTAATAGTACTCCTATTGTTTATTAATATTTCCGTTGCAAATATTGATTGTTATTATCTTTTCCTTAAATCTGAGAAGAGTAAGTGTATATTTCCAATTAAACGTTCAACTTTCCCGCGATAATCGTTTTGTTTCGCAGTGTTTGGCAATAGGTTTGCTCCATCAGCAGTTTCTAACTAGTCAAAAACAATTGCCCATCCAAGTAATGACCGATTTTAACAACACCATCGAGTGTACAATTTTGACGTGTGACATGTGCTTGCTATCTCGAACACTGAGAAATTGTTGTTAGAAGAGGAATAAGGAACTAATACAGACAATTTAAGCGATTTAAAAACCCCGCAGACTTTGAAACAAAACAATCCAGGCAAGTATCTGGATCTTTGTAAATTTAGAGATTTTTTTGAATACTTTGGGTTCAGTAATCCCAAAAGGTTGCCGACCCCTGGTCTAGACGCTCTTATGCTCTTAAAAAATGAACACCCGTAGACACTGCAAACGATTTTGGTCTATATTTACATTCCTAAGGGCCGGTTTTTCAATCACAAGTTAACTTTAATCTTCAGTTTATTGCCATGGAAACAATTGTCTTCGTACTTGTTACCATGGAAATAAACCGAGAGTTAGGGTTAACCTGTGATTGAAAAATCGGGCCTAAAATCCAGTTTTTTCACTTCTGAGTAAGTGTCAAGTAAAATACTTGACAATTTAGTACACAGTTGTTAGCCTATCTTGAATGTGTCGAGTTATAACTTGGCTCTTACTCAGAGATGAAAAAACCGGGCCTAAATTTATTGCTACATTTTTTGTTTGAACTTGCATTTACACTTGACCTTTAATACCATTTGTCTTCCCTACTTCAACTTTTGTTCTGTTAGCTCTTCTTACGATGATTTCGATTCGTGAAAACCCTTCTCTACTTCGATGGGAGGGCTACAGCCAGGTTTGGCTTTATTAATATGCGACGCACTTGGAACACACAGAGTCGCCTTGCTATATTCCCAGGGTGCATTGATGTGTTTTTCGTTGTGGTGGGGGGGGGGGGGCTACGGCCCCATGGCTGCCTATATTCCATGGCGAACTAGGCAAGGCTATTTTGATACCGGTAGGACCTCGGGGAGGTTTCCTACAATTGTACTACTAAGGTCGGAGATAACTTCATGCCCTGGTGGAATAAAGGCTCGCCAGTGTTTTATTTTAGCCTCGACTTTGATGTTCAGGACAAGTATGTTTGCGACTGTTGCTTTCTCCTTTCGTGCAAGTTACTACTGTCGAACTTATCTTCCCTTACAGGCTTTTAGGACCGGTTCAGTTTTAGCTACGGCTTATTCCAATAAGAACTTATTATCGTAGAATATGACTCATTGCTATTGTCGCTGCAGTCTGGCGGTAAATTTGTTGGACAAGCCCCGATTTTGAGTTGCCTGTGACAATCCTTCTGGGGGAACAGCGCAGCGTCGACGTGTTTTTGTTTTAAAATTTACTGCTCAGTCACTGACATGCAGACAATTTCCTGTTTTACTCTGAAGAAGTTATTCAGGGATACGTTAGGTTAAGTTCTCACCTTGTTTAAGATAAGAATCGGTGCATTTTCGATTGCCAGGGGAACGACATTAAATTAATATTCTTCTGGAGCTCTTCAAGCTTAGACGCGCTTTCTTCTCTCTTCCCTAATTTCCAAATTGGTTAAGTTCCTTTGAATATTTCCAACAATTAAAAATTATCCTTTTTATAATTTGAAACTAATTTTGTCGCGTGTATTACCCTTGCAACTGATGTGCAATCCCGAGGAGCGGTTGGTCAAGATCTTGAAGTAGACGACTAAAACAGATTTCTGAGGTTAAGTCCCTTGTCCTTGTGAACTTAATCGCTGGCAATACATTTACGTGCACAAAATTTTCGCACCCTCATTTGTCTTTTATTTATTAATGTGGCCTGGAGACACGCTATGTTTTCTTTTTTAAGGATTATCAGATTTATGTTTTTTTTTTTAATTAATTAAGTAATTATTCGAAAACGTTCCTCATTTTTAAAGAAAGTGCGCTACCTAACTAATTGTTTAGATTATCGATGGCAGGCAACCACTTTTCACTCCCTCCCTCCCCCCTCACCCTGTAAATTGTAGACCACTCGGTGTAATTTCATAATACCTGAATAAAAATCTTTCTTTTTTCAAACTTTTCACTTGTTACGTGCAAATTTAGGTTTTGGTGTTCCACTTGGTTAGGCCACCGGTTCCTCCGCTCGTCGTGTGTACTGCAGTCGTCTGAGGCGACGAACTGCCTTTGTTAGCAGCGGGAAAGCGACCTTTTTCTTCCTCAAGCGCTTGCAACGCACACTACACGGTGATTGCATTAATTTTTTGAATTTGGTTTGGTTTCTTCTGTGTGGTAGTTGACTATGAGTTAGGCGAGCCAACTTGTGTCGGATTAGTAACAGCATACGCACTATATTTTCCCGCTTAAGGGCCCAATCACGGATTTTATTGAGTGCGTCTCTGCTGTGTCTAGGTGGCTTGTTTCCATCGCAACAACGAGAAAACAGTAAACGTGCCCGTTTTTCTAAGACTCGGCTTGTGAGTCGATCCCAGTCTCCTCCGTCGCAGCAGTAGACGCTGCCTTTTAGGATGACTGTCCACCACGGCCACCTCCGACTTCGACGACTTCGCCCCTCGACGCTCTCCGATTTGCGCTTGTGGTTTGCTGAAGTCAACGAGAACAAAAGATTTCGGCTTTTCTTGTTTTAATTGCTATCCATTCCAAGAGTGAGTCGTCTTAGAAAAACTGCCCCGTTTACTATTTACCAGTTGTTGCGATGGAAACAATGACCTCGTCCTTAGAGTGGACTGAGTTTGAAACAGGAGCGAGTAACTTTTTTGTCTTGCGTCTATTTTACGAACTTAATGGAAGGGGAGGTTTACTGAGATAATTTTACGTGAAAGTTTTGGGGCATTTGTACACTTTTATTCACTATTTGCTGTCATTTTATTTATACATTTACGTCTTGGGCGTTGATTCTCTTATTCGTCACTTTTTTTATTACGTTTATTCAGATGACGCCCCATTTCTTTCGTTATTTATTTATAATATCATATTATTGAAGTTTCCTCCTTTCTTATTTTTTATTTGCGCGTTTTTCGTTTAGTTCTGCGAGCAGGGTGGGTTAGCAAACGTCATAGTGTTTTTTTTAAGTTATACAAATGTAAGCTTACGCGTTAGTACTCCCGCAGACGCGCCGACGTCCTTTTTCTTTGGATGTTGTAAACAACTTCACAGTACTTATATGTCAACCCGGTTAAGGAGTTGCTTCTGTGACAAGTCTGAAACTACGCCTGAAGAAAACAAATGCTTATTTTTTTTGGAAATTGTATTTAAAGAGTTCTGCTTTTATTTCAGTTGTTGGGACAGGTTCGGTAGATTTTTTTTTAACCGTATTACAGTGGAAGCAGGTCTTGGGATGTTGTGCCTTTTGGGACCTTTTTGGGCTTACACTCTCTCGGCCGTGCACTCTTGTACACTTTTGCCTGCATCACTTGTTCCCCGAAGGAACGATTAACCTCGTTTTTAGGGAAATATTACCACGGTAAGTTATAGTTGGCGCAGTTCCAGAAACCGTGAAGCTAACAAGTGATACACACACTTGTAGACTATAGTATTGTAAGTCATTCTTATTAATAAAAAGGGTGCTTTAAGGGTAATTCATTCCGTTACAAATACGAGCAGTTCCGCATCGTAAATTATTAGAAAAACGTTATTAATTAAGTGAGTAATTAATTATTTTGATTTTAGTGGAATTGCACCTTGCAAATTTGCACATACGTCTTCAATTGCACCTTGTAAATCTGCACATACGTCTTCATTGATGCCTACTGTAGATGAGTATCTTGTAAAATCTAACAAAATGCCATGAAATTATCCGGTATTTGGGTTTCATAAAAATGTTCAAATAGTCGTAAAACATGCCTTGGTATACGTGCATTATGTATGTTTGCTATGATCCCGTTCGTACCACCATTAGTCATGTTAAATGTCACTTTGAGCGGCCAATTAAAAAGTTATTACAGTGCCAATAACTTTCGGCGTCGAACCGCACGTTCGGAATTACCCTATGGCGTGACACTGATTAAAAACAGTTCCCTTTTTTTACGATTAATTGCTAATTTAATTGCAACGTAGGTACACAGGGCGCAAACACGTAAAATCGGGATTAGACGGTGACGGAAATGAACTTGGAGAAAGTTATTTTAAAATTTTATTTTCGTTTTTGTACACATTCATGTAAACTATTAGGTATGTTGTTTCTTTTGTTACACATTGAACAATCATTGCTTTATTTTTCTATTAGTAGGTATCTACATGCAAACATGTTGCCGTTGACATGAATGCGCTGTTTTAAGACATGCTACGTTTTTTTTTCCATTAAGTTAAATTCCATGATGTGTGTATTTTGACATTGTTTATAGACATTTAATTTCTCCTGGAAGTCTCCTGGTAATAATCACTTTCTGAAACAAAAAAAAAGAGTTTTTAGATCAAAGTAAAAATCGTTCTTCTGTATATAAAAAATGAAAATAAAAAAATTACGATTGTGTCATTCCTCATTTTCTTATTCCTTTCACATCATTCAATACGCGATACAATTAATTTTGTATTTTATAAGGGCGAAAAAAATTGAATTATTTAACAAATTTGGAAATTAGGGAGGAAACACATGCGTCTAAGCTTGAAGAGCTCCAGACGAACATGTTTCAATTTTTTCTTTTCTGTCCCTGATAAACAAAATCGAAACGAGAACTTATTCTTTTGTTAATTACCTATTCAAAATTCTCAGGTAGACAAAAAACACTCATGTATGAGGCAGAATCCTCTTCTGTCATCTGTCGGATGGCAACGGTAACCGAGTTGTCGTAAGCTCCACTGGAAACGAGTCGAACTGTGCTGGTTCCGCAACCAATTAGCTCGACATGACTGCCTACAATAAAAATTAAAAATTAAAATGCGGCGGTAATGAAATCAGAGATCGCGTGCCGCAGGAAAAAAATCATATCACACGACACCTTTTTGATTTGCATGTCTGTGAAACACCTGTTTGCCAAGCCGTCAGTTAAAAATTACCGCGCCCGGAGAAGACAGGTTTTTGTTAAACCATGGTATTCATTTATGTTTATGATATGATACACGAGCGTTCTGCACGATACCCCCCTAAATAGTCGCACATGTAGCTGGCAACTACAATACTCGGCCTGTGGTTGTAGTAGTAACATGCAATTATGAATGATAATTCTCGCTATATCTTTTCTGAACATTTGAATAACGGCGGCACTTATAGAAAATGGTTCCTGTTGCCACATACAATGACAAGAAATAATTACTATACATAATAATGCCAGTTTGTAATCGTAACTCATTGAATATTGTAAGGATGGGTTAATGTAAAATAAATTCTTACTTCAAAGTTTATTCATTTTATCGAATCAAATCGAATGAAAGGAAGGGTCATTAAGTTTTTATAACCAGCTTCACTATGAGCAACACATATGGGTGGGTACTCCATGTTTAGAGCATTTTATTTCGGAATAAATAAATCGTTAGTACTCGTAGTTAGCTGATCGTATTTTATTTTAATTCATAATCCCCCTCGTTTCCGAAAACTCGAAGGTGTAGAAAAATTAAAATTATAGATCATTACGGTCTGAAATAAAAGCTTTCATTCAGTCTTGCGACGCCAACTTACCTAAAAAAAATCTCAGGTTCTTTTAATTAATTTATTTATTCGTTCGATTCTCACGTTCTGGACGTAATATGAGCTTGACAAAATAATTATGTTATGTTGCTTGTAGTTGTAAAAATTCAGATTTTTAGGATAATTATTTTCATAATTCAGTACGCTTATTTAATTCGGATATATTATTAAGTTAGAATTCGTATCATGACTCATGAAGAATACAAAACACATGCAGCGTTATGCAACGAAAGCATTCGTCAAGCTTGCGAGGTATGTACCGACAAATTAGATCAAGGGCATTAATATCGCTGGAACATCGGCGATAAAAGAAATAATTATGTAAAAATAGATGAATCATGCAGAAGAGCCTTGATTGAATCTTGATGCTAGCAAAAATAGAATTAGTCATCAAGGTTCTTCTCATTATCAAAGCTGACGTAGACTAAAAGGAGGTCATCTGATCCCAATAAATAGGTAGCTTTTCAGATCAGAAGGGAGTTCGACAAGACAGTTGCCCGAGAGCGTTTGTCACGACAGTTGCCCGAGGCACGACCTCGTGTCATCTAGAAAAGTGCTTCTTCGATTCTGAATTTAGTTTGTGTGTAACGAGTCACGAAGTTTTCAAAATTCCAAATTCTTTTTTTTTAACCAGCCAATTTTTCCAAATTCATTTTAATTTAAAAGTGTGCCTATGACGCATCCACGATCGGCGAGGGTGAGTTTAAATAGCAAAGGTCTAACGAAGGTTTTTAGAAATAAACTGATTTTTGTTAATCTTTCCTTCTCTCTTTCATACACTAGTTTCAATTTTATGTCAATTGTTAAATTTTAATTAGTTAATTAATTTAATTAAATTCATTTTTTTGTAATATTTTGTATTGTACTGAAATTTTGAGTATATTTTGTAATTGCAAGCTTTGGATTTTTATTTAAATGATAATAAGGAAGGACTATTAGGAAAACATAGGAAGAGATAATTAGTGGACAGTTTTCGACAATTCCAAAAACAAATATTAGTAGACACCATACGAGCTATTCGGGGTAAATGATTTGGAAATCGATTTCTGGCTTTCGATGCTAAAACCAGGACGCTAATAACAAATAAATCGAAATACAATATCGTACGGATTGCTAAAAAAATTGGGGACAAAAGGGAATGAAAAGCGAGTTTTTCAACCTCCGTCCGGACTACACAGTTACTATAAAAAAGAGCAGTGTCAGCCAAATTTCCCGTTGGCGGGTGATGAAATCGCGCCAAGACAATTCGGAAAGGAGCGATGAAGAGTATGCTTGACGAAGCTCCGCTTGTTCAAAATTTTCGTCCCCCGCGTTGTGCCTAAGGGGGACCGGGAGAAACTGTCTCGTGATTGTAGTTTTTTAACCAACCAATTGACAGTTATTCCGTTGGTTTTAGCTTATTGAAAAGCTCTCCCGTCGCTGAGTTAATTCTACTTGGAAGTAATTTTAAGTTATTTTTTCCATAATTTTATGAAAGTTATGGTTTCTAAAAATAGGACACGTGAAGATTTAGTAAACTTTTCGTGCTTGAAGAGCTGGAAAGAACTGATAAAAAGACAGACGTAATTGTACCGAAAAAAAGTCCGCATTGTCTGTTCATCGCTGTAATTTTCCTTGTTTTAAGGATATTGTAATTGTCAAGCCCATTTTTTTACGTACCCAGTTTGATTTAGATGCAATGTACCGGCTGCGAATTTATCTAACCGCTGTGTCATCTAAAACCGGCCATTCGCCCGTCATTTTTTTTTATAACACCTCTGTAAACAATTTTACTTATTTTTAAACTGTCCGCTTGCCGACTCTGTAGATGTAGATTCTACCTCTTCCTGTACTTTTTCTGAGCGAGTTTCAATCTGCAATTTAACCGTTTCAGTTTCTTTTTTATTGTACGGCCGTCTCCACTGCCTCAGGGTCACCACTAATTTTCGATTTTGTGATTTTTTGTCGCTGAACGAATAACAGCCCTGGCTTTCCCTCTACTTCTCGCTTCGTTTCTGCACGTCGCTCCAATTGAAAACTCACTCTGCTATGGGAAAGACGTTCATTTGAGTTCGCTTGTTAGGAAGCTGGAAGGTGTTTAACCTATATTTTGGTTGAGCGTAACTTCCCCTTCCCGCCAAGGGCAAAATTGTTTCATCGCAAGTGAGACATTTTTCTTTTGTATGTCAAGGTCAGTTATTGTTACTGATTTGTTGGTTTTTCCTTGGACTGACTTGGTGAGTTCTTTCCATTCTATCTTTTTTTGAAGTTTTTTTTTTTAGAATTTTGATATCCTTCTAGGCAAGTATTATCCTTCCGTCGTTGGCGGTCAGAGTTATAGAACACCCTGTTCTGAGAATTCGAGATGGTTTCAAGCGGTTGATCCGCCAGAAAGTTCACTAATCGAAGCTGAGTTTTCGGATACCGAGTGCTGGTTTCGTGTTTACTCCAAAGGCTATTGTCAACTCTCGAACAGGACCTTAGAATCAGTTTTGTGACTCGCTTGAGAACTCACATCGTAAGCCTTATCGTACGAGGTAACCATTTTCTAATTTATTCCTGCCACATTGGATGACTGTTACGTATCGCACATCCCGGAATAGGTTTCCCGTGGGATATCATTCTATTCAGTACACGTCTGCGCAACTTTGGTTGCATAATTCGCCTTTTACTTTTGCTTCAAGCAATCTAATTTAATTTAAATTTATTTTTTATTGACGTTCACTCAAATGAAAGGTCAATTAAGATTAATTTTTTTTTTGATATCGTTTATTAATACAAACTCCAATGATTTTGTTAACGTTTGAATCAATTCGTTTACTTAATTTAAACTGTCCTGATTTTTGTGACACGAAAGTCAGTTTCCGTACGTGCCTACCGGTTTGTAATTTTGTAATATTTAAGAAAATTTTGAATTTTGAGTTACATCGGAACCAAACTTTAACGTTAACGCTTTTAAAAAATTTGTTGTAAATTGTTTTTAATTGCAGTGAAACCCTCCAGCAGCCTCTGTACATCTGCTTCAACCTTACTTGAGACTTCCTCAGCAGAAACGTAGCTCGAGATTTCCACTGCACACCAGAAACGACTTGTTAGGTCAAAAAGCGTCACTGTTTTATCTATTAGCTAACGCTGTACTTGATATTTTATTTCGTGCATTGAATTGTTGTCTTGGATACATCCATTTTTTGTTTAAACTGGAGGTAATTTTTGGTTGGACTTATGGTAGTTACCGTGGTATTATACACTCCAATTGGTGCCTAGCGGCAATTGTTTTTGTAAATATACTACTTCTGTGTATTTCCTCTTATTTCTCCACGACCCTCTCCGACTTGAAAGCTCGCCGCTGATATCACGTCGTGTCCCTCTGCGACACCAAAAATTCAACTACAAGGAATCCTCGGTACGCAGGTAAGAACCGTCCTGCCTTGTTATTTCTACCTCAGTTATGCGTGTAAGTTTTCTCGCCCTGACTTAGAATCCACAACAATTAACACCCAACGTGTCATCTCGTAACAATTGAAGCCCAACGTCGTAACATTCTGTCAAAAAATCATTGAGTTGATTATTAAGCCGTTCATTTCCTTGTATGTTTTAATCTGGCATTCGCATGGAAAACATCTAGGGGTCTCGTTTTTGGCTGTATTGTATCTTCAAATCAGGTTACAAGCAAGAAGATCTAATGGCTAGTTTTTTTTTTTTTTTTCTAAATATGGTAGATTGAACTTTGTTGTTGGTCAGAGTAAAAAGTTTTAGGGCGAGTATGCCTGTCCATCAGTTCCTAACTATCCGCGGTTGTTACAGAGATATAGTAACATGCATTTTACAAAAACGTTGGTTACAAATATAATTTTACAAATTTAATTTAACAAATTTAGTCAACAAAACGTTTTGATAAACGAAACCGAAAATAAATAACAGATAAGTGTTTTACCTATATGGAAAAAAATTAAATCAAACAAGTTGCCAGAGTATTTAGAGCGTAAATTATTTTTTAAAGCTGGAATTGTTGCCAACACTTTAAGACGTAAACTTTAGCAGAGATTTAAACCCGACACGTAAAGCTCTCTGTAGACTTTCCTGTCTGAAAATGCAGGTGTATGGTTGCCTACACTCCAAGTGCAAAATGTATTTACCTGTTATTCCTATAAGCTCTTGCTAAATCAAATGGGAGAGTGTTCTCGAAACTCTACAGCTAATTCACTGCGGTTGATGATCACTACAGATGAGCAACGAAAAGAATTCCAATAGGCATAAAGGAAAAGCATTTAATTTCAATTAGTTTGATATCAACTAGATGATAAGCTGAAGCGAGAATTGCAACGACATGTTTTTCTTGAGTTTCGCGCATTTGATGAAATACGATATTGAGTAAAATCTGGGAAAACAACGCCAAACGACATCACTGCACGGGTTGTGGTGAAAGCGCATCGCAGGTAGATGGGGGTGCTGTAACAAGGAAGTTGATAAAAACAAATAATATTATTTGAATTAGCAGTTAGCGGACGCCATTTTTCTCGTTCCCGGCGATTCTAAATGAAACTCCTGCTTCTATTTTTCTTCTGATTAAATTCTGTAATTTCCCTCAGGTATGGAATTCGCGAACGTGGGGCGAAAAATCTAAACACTGCTCCGAACAATAGTTTTATCGTTTGCTTTTATATAAAATCATTGCGTCATAAAATTTTGGGTTACGAGAAGAGATTTCGATTCAATTTGGTGAGTTAATTAATACCGTTTAAGGAGTAATTACTGTAAATGATGTATCAATCCTTGTCTCTCTCTCTCTCTCCTTTTTATCGTTATATTTTGTTTTATTTTCTTATACTTAAGGTTTTTGCAATAAGGTACATGACAATAATATAAAATTATTAATTAAAGTTCTCTAATCGAGACTATAGTCAATAACACACGCGAAAACACCAAATTTGTACGCTGTTTCTATTTATTATTCTCTTAGATTAATAAATAAAATAGAAAATATTCAAATATAAATCACGTGGTTTCGAAAGGCTTCCCATTCGTTGTGACGTGATTGTTCATACATTGTCCTTGACGTTTATATTGTATGCAGACCCTTGTCTAATAGTTTGAATGTTTATTCTTAATATGTGCTGAAAAATATAGTTTTAATTTAAGCAACAATTACAAAGTGAATATCTTATTATTATATTTTTTTAATTTTGTTGGTGAGAAATTTGTGGTGGATACGGGAACTTTTCGCCATTGAGAAGTAAGGTTGGTAACACTAAATTTTGTGAAACGTTTATAAATAATTAATTCGTTCTTGCACAGATATTTTTACATTATAGCGCAGCACAATACTGATAATATGTTTTACTATTTATTGTAATAAGTTTTATATGTTCGTATTGATATTCACTTATTACGATTTGACAACATATCAACATTGACGTCACACGGTCAGAATGTGCGTTTTGGCGGGAATTTAATCAATTCAAATTTCTTTAATTTTTTACGGCTTTAATATTAATTTATTAAAAAAAAGAAATATCTCTAAATTATCGTATTTTTACCTACTTTCAAATAAAATCTTAAAAAAAATGTTCATGTACCCTATTATGAAAGATTTATTTTGTAAACTATCTGTCTACTACCAAACAAGAAAACTGCTTTCCAGCGGTAGTTTGACGGTCAAATACAAGTTACTCACAGAGAAATCCGAATTTGCGATCATTTTTCCTCGATATGCATGATTTATTGTTTTGTTTACAAACAGGCCGAGAAGCTTCGCAAAAGAAAACAATTAATTATGAACGAGAATGTCTCGTCTCCGAGAAATAAAACGACGCGGCGAATTATTCCTGAAATGTTATATTAAAAAAAAAAAAAAATTGGGTTGTAAACAATTCGATAAATTTTCAGTTTTCATTGCGTCTGCCAGTATCTTTCTTGATGAAGTATTTTTCTTTTCTCTTTATTATTATTTTTTTTTTTTTTTTAATTTGGCTGGAAACGTGAAACCGATTTTTTTGCGAGCGTTGCGAAATAAAATTGCCTTCCTATACTACCCCCGATAAACCGCATTATCTTAAATTTTATCTGAAATCGATTAATCCGACCCGGAATTACTGCCATTTGATTGAAGCTCAACAATAATGGTGCCATGGAGGAGAACGCGCGGTCAAGGATAAAGGAAGCGAATGTAGGAAGTGGCGCCGTGCAGGGCAGCGGCATCGCCACGAGATATCGTATGCCAAACAGATTGCGTTACTAATGGCCATAACGTACAGATGGCGACAGTTATGATATCCAGCTTTAACACCGCTCGCTGCCAGCCGGAAAATATGTAATTTATTCCGCCGGCAATATCGGAACTGGTCGAATTTTCTTCTTGCGTCCAAAAGTAGCACGCGAAAACTGAAATAATTTTAAGTGACCAGAATAGTGAGTGATGCGATAGCTCGTTTAATACCGCATTACTAATCTCAAATCTAAATTTACAAACACAAAAAAATGACTTATAACTAATAAAGACCGAACAAGTTTTAGTGATCTCACTTCAAAACAACAAAAGAAAGGAAAAAGGACAAGGAAACAAAAATTGGATATTGGATACGATTAAATGTATAATCCCAATGTAGCTATCGATAATGTAAAATAGAAATGAAATTTACAAAAATATAATGACGAGAAATACGGAAGGATAGGAAAGCGGAAAGGAATAAGGACAAAAATAAATAAAAAGTTATAGGATCGACCATGTATGGAAACAAAGATAATAGAAAAAAAACTCTAAATCAAGACAAGTATTGACACCTGTGGACTTGAAAAGAAAATAATCGAGAAAAATACCAAGCATAATTAACTGCAGGGTCGGCGAAAGCCAGTAAGCAAAGTAAGCCTAAGCAAGGCAGGAGGGCGCCGGTACAAAAGGGGCACCAAAACAGTGTAAAATTAATTGATTAAATATTAATTATTTCTATAAAATAAGGAAATGTAAATGCGCCCCAGGTGGACTGAAGAAGAGGAACAACATTTCTTATTTTTAACTTTTGAAACAAATGCTATTCTTTCAAAAGCGTTTGCTTATTCGAAAATCCACCGATGAGAAGTTAGCAATAAAATTCCAGCAATAAAATTATGAAATTTCAAAACGGTGCCACCGCTAAAATAACGATCACAGATCAATAATATTTAATCTAGTACAAAGGGTATAATGTGTAGATTCCCCTAATATGAAGAAACTGAAAAAATATTTGATATTAAGTTAACTATGACTATTTAAACCAGCATAAGTCATTATTCATATATCGCACCAAAACAATTGCTTTCCAAAGTAATAAGTTGTGACATTGGCAAGAGTAAAACAATATTAATTTTACATTGTCCGTTCTGAATTATTTTGTATTTAAAAAATCGAGATTTGTACAAACAGTAAATATTTCATGGCTATTACGAAAAGTATTGATTTTATAAGTACGAATTTAAACGGGTCCAAACCAAAAAGTAGAAGTAATTCTTGCAATTTTCGATCTGCTTATTCTAAATTAGGGTTATGAGAAATGTATTATGAAGAAATCAAAAGCAATAACACGATATCTTAAGTAAAAAAGGTCTGGCACAGAAAGGTGAAAAATCGTTTAAAATTTTCTTGTGCATGCAACAGGTAAGAACACAAGAGCAAATTTTATTCTATTGAATATTTTTTATAAACATAAATGAATAAGCTAACCATTCGGATAAGTAAACTGACAAATATCCATTAGCTGCTTCAGATCTTTAACAAAACTGAGAAAAAGGGGAATTCTTCTTTTTTTCTGAAGTATTAGGCCGAAGAGAATAATCTTTGGTAACCAAGAAACACATTTTGTAAATACTTGTAGAATCCTACTAAAATTTTGTCTAGTTTGCCCAACAATTCCAAATTACAATTTTTTTTTGTAATTTTCGTACCTTAAATAAGTGCTATATTTAGCCACACAACAAATCAATAATAAAAAAATTTCCCATATGGGGCGAACGTTTTAGCTGTCACTGTATACAGACTGTTCAAAAATAACTCGGCACTATTACTAACTTTTTTATTATTAAAGTTACAGATCCGGTTAAATTAGCAAACTAGTAGTATTTTTTTGCACTGATTGCAACGATGCATACAAACAAAAAAATGAACAACGCGTTTATGAAATAAAGGGAAAAGAACACTTTTTTTTAAATAGAACACCCTGTATATTATTTGACCAATCGATAGAGAATAAAATTCTGGATTAAAATTATTCTTTATCATTTCATCGGAAATTAATAAATAAAGAAGATATTTTGATTTTTTACAAATTCATTAAGATGGCTGTGTTTCAAGAACAAAACATTTGAAAACCGTGAATGTATTTGAAAACATTAATTTTGGTTTATTTGTTTATTATAAAAGGTGTTTTTATCTGAGTTTTGTAAAAATCTTTTAATAAAAGGAATTTTCATAAGATGCATGTTCTGGGCCAGAAAATACATCTTATGAAAATTCTTCTAATAATTCAGAAAAAAAGATTTCCGGTTTTCTCAGTTTTGCTAAAGATCTGAAGCAGCTAATGGATATTTGTCAGTTAACTCATTCGAATGGTTAGCTTATTTATTTATGTTTATAAAAAATATTCAATAGAATAAAATTTGCTCTTGTGTTCTTACCTGTTGCATGCACAAGAAAATTTGAAACGATTTTTCACGTTTCTGTGCCAGACCTTTTTTACTTAAGATATCGTGTTATTGTTTTTGATTTTTTCATAATACGTTTCTCATAACCCTAATTTAGAATAAGCAGATCGAAAATGGCAAGAATTACTTCTGCTTTTTGGTTTGGACCCGTTTAAATTCGTACTTATAAAATCAATACTTTTCGTAATAGCCATGAAATATTTACTGTTTGTACAAATCTCGATTTTTTAAATACAAAATAATTCAGAACGGACAATGTAAAGTTAATATTGTTTTACTCTTGCCAATGTCACAACTTAGTACCCTGTAATAATTGGTACTCTTTCATTGGTCCGAGCGTCACTTTTAATTAATTTCTAATTACTTCAAACCAACCGGCTAAAACTTTCTGAAGGCATTATTAAATAGATTTGTATGTTTACTTTATGACTACGTGAAAATTTTCAGTGAAAGCAATTGTTTTGGTGCGATATATGAATAATGACTTATGCTGGTTTAAATAGTCATAGTTAACTTAATATCAAATATTTTTTCAGTTTCTTCACATGAGGGGAATCTACACATTATACTCTTTATAATAGATTAAATATTATTGATCTGTGATCGTTATTTTAGCGGTGGCAGCGTTTTGAAATTTCATAATTTTATTGCTGGAATTTTATTGCTAACTTCTCATCGGTCGAAAATCCTTAATATTCTAAACAAATTCCAGATATATTAGATACATCTTAAATAAAATAGGAGATTCTAAAATTTTAAAACGAAAACTTTGTGCAGCAACTTAATAAAATTAAGATAAATGTCGTCATTCAGTTATCAAATTGAGTTACTGAATTGTGGTAAATTTAACAATTGCTGAAACAGTGTTAACTCTTCAACAAGGAATTTAATCTTGTTCAGTGTCATGGGACTAGAGAAGCGACTTAAGTCTGTGCAATACAGAAATTTAACACGAAGTTTCCAAATGCGCATACCAAAATCCATAAATACTTCACGCAGTCTTATGCAAAAATTTGGAAAGTTTGCGTAATACGTGGGCTACTGGAAAATTTTCTGGAATCTAGTAGGTTTAGAATTGTTAGCGTTTATCAACTGTCATATTTGAAAAATTTGACGTTTTTCGCCTATAATTCTATTGACAGTGCCTATCCAAGGGAACTAGTTTTGTTTATACAGCATTTGAGAAAAAGTAATTTTGTGTAAACATGGAAATCTCGCGTGAAAATTTTCGCGCCATGATATTTTATGATTCAAATGTGGTCCAACGCCAAAACAATGCCTCGATCGGCTTCATTTGGCTTTTGGAGATGAAGCACCATCAAAGAGCAGTGCTTATAATTGGTTTGCCGATTTCCAGCGTGGACGTACCTCTCTCAGTGACGAATTGCGTGAAGGTCGTCCATCAACATCTGTTGTTGCCACTAATGCAGATGCTGTGCGTGAAATGCTTGAGCCAGATCGACATGTGACATACCATGAGATTCAAGCATCCTTACGCATTGACTTGAAAGCAATACACCAGATTTTGCATGATCATTTGAACGTACGAAAGCTTTGCAGTCGTTGGATCCCACACAATTTAACAGAAGCGCAGAAGCAGGGTCGTGTCAAATGGTGCGAACAAATGCTCAAGAAATTCAATGGAGGTCGTTCAAATTTAGTTTATAACATCGTTACTAGTGATGAAACGTAGATCTATTCGTACGAGCCAGAAAGTAAACAACAATCTACCGTTAGGGTATTTCAAAATGAACCAAAACCATCTAAAGTTGTCCGTTCACGCAGTGCTGCGAAGCAAATGATTGCTTGTTTCTTTGGTTTAACTGGACATGTAGCAACCGTGGCTTTAGAGGATCGAAAAACCGTGATTGCTGATTGGTATACTACAATTCAATTTGTTTGCCGGAAGTCATCGATCAAATAAGAAGAAACAATCGAAATCGACGAATTATTCTCCATCATGACAACGCCAGCTCTCATTCAGCCCGTCAAACAGTTGATTTTTTGTCCAACAAAAATGTTGAATTAATGACTCATTGTCCATATTCACCTGATTTATCACCTAATGATTTCTTTTTGTTCCAAAACATCAAAAATAAAATGCGTGGTGAGCGATTTTAGTCGGCTGAAGCAGCGGTTGAAACATTCCGGACACTGGTTTCCGAGGTACCATCTTTAGAGTGGAAAACGTGCTTTAGAAATTGGTTCGAGCGTATGCAAAAGTGTATTGACGTCAAAGGCGAATACTTCGAAAAACAATGATACCGTTTACCGAATTTCATATACGTTGTTTCATACCGTTTCCAGAAACTTTTCCAGCAGCCCACGTATTAAGACAGAAAAGAATGTTCATAAAAAGAAAAAATATGAAACAAATAAAACACTTTAGAAACGAGTTGAAAATATATTTTTATTACTTACATCATAATGAAGAAGGTACCTCTACAAAATTGTTTTGAAAGGAATTTTGGAAGAAAATAAATCAACTTTCGGACACGTTTAGACTTTTGCTTGTAGGTGGAAGAAAATCAGTCGGAAAATGATTTCTTTTTTTTATAAAAACAGCATACTTTTAATGAGTCAAGAAATGGAACAGTTTCGACACAAACTTGTAGATACTGGTCAAGACTTAATGCAAGTTTCAAATATGTTAATCAACATTCATATTTATATTTAATTTTTTGTTACCCTCTATAAGAGACGAAGCCAATACAGATTTTTTTTCCCCGACAAGATGGTTGTTCCGCCCAGTTTACAAAACTGATACGAAATGCTTTTCTTTCAAAATAAATGGATAAGTAGATCGTTATGGACCAGTTGATATATTCCAATTAGAGCGTGAGAACTTTCAAATGAGATACTGGGCGTATTCTGTAACTTTTTAACGGGCTGTTAACATTTAGAGGTCCTTCAAAATTTCAAATACAGTTTCATGTTTCGTTGTTACCGTAGCAACAAAATTTAACACCCCTTTAAATTTAACGGTTTTGATACAGAATAGAACCCATAGTCCTGTAATCTTTATTTCAGTTTAAAGAACATGCATTATGTTTTAAAAATATTATCTTTTAAATGGCTTCCTCGACTTCGTCTGACTCAACGCATTCTGAAGGCCCAATTTGCAACTATTGTTTGAATTGTTTATGGCTTATTTTTGTTAAAAAATATGTTTGTTTACAAACCCATTCGGTCAGAATTGTACGTAATCGGAAAACAGTATCTTTTCTGCAAGAAGTGTATTTATGTACCTTCAACTGCTCAAGAGCCTTTGGCTTCAAATCTTTGAGTGATTTGATCTTTATAAGTCTTCAAATGGAAACTTCCTTGTCCATATTAACTTGCCACAATGTACTGAACTCATTTGTTATCAAGATTTGCCATTTACGTCCCAAATCAATCTTGCTTATGGCATTAAAATTCTGACGAACTAACTGGAAAACCCTTTAAAGAGAGACGCTAAAATTTAACAGAAATGTAATTTTCATTTCAAAATAACAAGTGTTCATTTCGATTTACTTTACTGTTAACAGTACTGTCATGTCTTCTGTCAACCGTCGAGTAAGGCAGCGTTTCCCAAACTGCGGGGCGCGCCCCCATGGGGGGGGCGCATAAGTCTTCAAAGGGGGGCGCAGCAGAATAAATTTAAAAAAAAATTAAACGTAAATTGCAACTAATGTATCATATTATTTTTTTATGTCATTAATTGTCTAATATTGGAACCGCACTTGAATTTTATTAAAATTAACGGGATTTACGTCTTATTTTTGAATGCTAGGAATATTCTCTTAAATATTTAATTTATTTTGACACTTTCGTAGTGAAACCCAAATGAAAGTTTCAAATGTTTGGAATTAAAACTGGCGTTATTATTGATAGTGATGACCAAAAGTTAAAGCTCACGACTGTACATCATTTTTTTTTTTTACTTTGAACCTACAATGTAAATATTTCCATGTTCAGTTATAACATAGAAAAAGTGTCAATGCGTTAGAACAAATATGTTATGAAATGTAATGACGAGTCTAAAATATTTTAAAACTAGCATTTGATAATCGTTTAACATCAGTGTTTAAGTTCAAGACTCGACAGGGGGGGGGGGGGTGAATAATAACACAGTTCATAGGGGGTCGCGACACCTAAAAGTTTGGGAAACGCTGGAGTAAGGTGTTCGTTTTATTTACGTTATTTATTGGTTTCATTGCAAAAATAATTTCTCATTTACGATGTTATTGACTTTATGTTGCATTACAAAATGATGTTTGATGTTTACATTGAAGCAGATTTATGATTGAAAATTAATTTTCGTGACGGTTCGAAAGTCACGGGAGTACCGAAACTGCTTAGAAGAGTTTAGAACTGAATTTGCCGTTGTATTGTTGACTATAAAATTTGAAGACAGTCTGCATTGATAGGTACAGATGTTTCGACAAACTGGAGGATCTTACGAAGAATAGTCAACTATGAAAACATACTGCTAAGGTGGAAAGTGCAATACTTGCAATGGAAAATGCTCCATACATCTCTATTCGCTCGTTATCAGAATCAATTTGACTAGTTTGAGCTTTCGGTTGGAAAGTGCCACAAATTATTACCTAAAGATGTAAAACTCTATCTTTACCGCATGACATTGGTACAAGAATTGCTGCCCGGTGATCTCAGTTAGGGACATTACAACTTTTTATGAAACAAATAATTTAATTTGTGAGTGAGTTGTAATTTATATTCTTCTAGATACCTTTTATATTATGATGACATTTTCCGGTATTCCTCAAGGTGCGAACTTAGGACCTCTTCTTTTTATACTTTTTATACTTTTTATAAACGACCTTCCCTTGTCTCTTACCAAGCATAGCAATATCCTAATGCACGCCGACAATGCTAAATTATTTCGTGATGTTGATAGCCAAGAAGATGCCCTTCTTCTTCAAAAGGATTTAAGTTCCCTTTCTGACTGGTGTACCTCTAACCGACTTGCTTTAAATGTTGACAAATGCAAAACCATTTCCTTCTCGCGTAAAAAACGCAAATTGTGTTTCATTATCAACTAAATGGTCAATCCTTGGAATACTCCACCGTTATTAAAGATCTCGGCGTTCTTTTTGACGACCGTCTTCTATTTAATCACCATGTCAATGACATTGTAGCTTTTGGGCTTTATCGTCAGGAACGCTCGTGACTTCACTAATCCCGCTGCCTTATTTGTTCTCTTTAACGCTTTTATCCTTTCACGACTCCAATATGCATCCCTTATTTGGTATCCGATTTATAATTGCCATACAGATGTCCTGGAACAAGTTTAGCGCAGGTTTCTTAAGTTTCTTTGGTTTAAAGAATATGGTGTGTATCCTCCTAGAGGTTTTCCTCATGAAACCCTACTTACGGTTTTTAATAACTTATCGCTTGTTCATAGGAGACATATCTCGGCTTTGGTTTTCTTACATAAGTTGATCCATAATCTCATTGATGCTGGTGCTCTCTTGGAAAAGCTTAGTCTTCATATTACGCGCATTACCGCCAGAAACTCTTTGATTTTTTATTTGTCTACCCCGAATACCAATGCTTTAATACGTTCTCCTATTTATATTGCCTGTACCCTATACAATAATGTTTGTAACAACATTGATATCTTCAATCTAAATGTCGTCGCATTTAGAAAGAGTTTGGTCAATTTCTACACCAACCCTCCTCTTAACTCTTCTTAATAACCACTTTTTTGCGTTCGTCGTGCCTTTCACTTCCTTATTTACTTACTTCTTTCATTTATTTGCCTTATTACCTTTCTTTTTTCTCTTTCGTTTTTCTCTTTCTTTTTCCTTTCACTTCTACCTGATTTTAGTTTTAGTTTCAGTCATTTAGTTTTAGTTTTAGATGGTAGCGTAGGTTTAGATCTTTTGTTATTTTCTACCGCTTTTTTTGCTCTGTAATTGGTTTTTATAACTGTTGGGCAAATACATATTATTATTATTATTATTATTAAAGTTAGGTTACGTCCAATTTTAACACTGCGACAAACGTTTTTCGAAACAAAAGATTTTCACAGGTAATGTCACCGGATTTCGAAATGAACACTTGTTATAAATTAATAAGAAAATATTTTCTTATAAATATACTTATGTGTGATTTTATGAAATAGAGGAAGAGTTAGAGGCGCCGAGATTAAATTTGTTTAAAAGGGGGGAGTAGTAACATAATGATTGGAAACCGCTGATTTACGGTGATAGATACAGAGGATTTACATTGATCCAAAACTACAAATGTTGATGACATAAGTTCAATTTAATAAGTTTAAATGTGTAAGTGATCGAAAAGTACATTTTTAATTACTTAGATAATCGTAATTTCTTCGTTATTTTTATTTAAAAAAATTAATACTGGATGTCTCGAAAATAGTGTCTTTCCTTTATTCATCACAAATTATCAATCAATTCGACTCTACAATCACATACAAAATTTTCCTATAATGGTTGTCTATTTTACTAGAGTATGGCGTTGCGTAGGTAGATTCTTTAATTATAATATATTTCCAAAAATATCGGTGGCAAACGTTTAAACCGTTCAAAAGTTAAGCAAAGAGTTTTTAAAGTAAATTGTTTAACTCAAATTTTGGAACAAAATTGTAAAATTTCAAATTTATGAACTCTCGAAGCAATAATTTTATCAGATACGACTTCTATGCTTAACAGCACTTAAATTATTGAGTTGATTCTTCTCCGATGATAATTGCAAGAAACGGTAGTCAAACGTTGAGTGTTCTTTCCAGTTCTTACAGTGTTCGTTTAAAGCTTGAAAACTATTTCCTTAAATTCTTATTAACTAAAGCGTTTTTTTTTTTCCTATGTAGTATTAATAAAAATATTAAATAACAAACCTGGTTTAGAATCCAGACCACATACCGCGTCAGCCAGCTGCAGATTGACGTTATCCAAGCCGGTCGAACCTCCTATTTGAAGATAATCCTCCAGACCACGTTTCTGACACTAAAACAAGAACTTTTGTTAGTGAATTACAGTACAAATATAAAATACTGGGTGATTCAAAATAAGTGTCCGACCCGATAACCACAGATAGGAAAAGAAAACAAATAGTTTATATGCATAGGGGACTAATACACATAGTTTTTGAGATAAAATGCAATGAAGGTTTAGGTATAAATTGGTTGATGGGTACTAGCGTCACAAGAACAATGAACTCGCGCGGAATAGAACGAAACACTAGCGTATACCTTGAAGTGAAACTGTAAAACCTTTTTGTTTATAGCTTCCTGTGGAAAAAAAACGAAAATATGGAATTCATTCATTCGAATTTCAGACTTGTGTATGTATACGTAAGAAATGAATCATTATTTCCATTTTGGATTCAAATGAGGTTGATTTTTGAAATGCCTCTGATGGATTTATTTCTTGCAATTTCGCGCTCGCATGACCTGGGTGAAGACAATGTTATTAGTTCATGGTGTTTGTTGTATTTACTGGTGGCGTGCCAAGTCGTTTATTTTGAAAATTAAGTAAACTCGTTCTCGTTAAGGGTTAATAAAATTTGGTGATATCATCATCAATCGACAGAATTTCTTACGATAGCGCAACTTTCTTTAATAAACGATGTTAAAAAAAAATGGCATTAAACTTAAAAATCTTAAAATGTATTTTATGATTAACTGAGAAATGTTAAAAGTGCTAATAGTCTTTATATTATTAAGTATAACTCCTTAGCTTAGCTTAGCTTTAGCTCATTACGGAGCACGTGTAACTTCAAGAAGCTCTTCCGAATTTTTCCATATTTTGCCTTCGGGTAATTTGATCTTAAAGTTTGTTGTTCTTTATTTCGCTTCGTACCCGAGATATTCCGCAAGAACTCATCATTTTAACTTCCCATACAAAGTTTGATTAAAATCCACCAACAAATAAATGATTTAAAAAAAACCGCACATGCGAGACAAGATGAAAATAAATGCAAGAGCTGAAGCAACTCGAAACAATTCAAAATGATAATAGCAAGTATTAACTACAACTAGGCTAGGATAACACTATATATTTATTTTCAATTACGCCCTGTGCTAGTGCTCTTGAAGTTCTGTATTTCCTTCTCAAATAAAAGATGGAGGAAACATATGACACAAAAATGAAAAAAAAGGTATAATAATTGTGATTTATATGCTCTCGTACGTACAAGGTGATCACGCGAGAATTCCTACCCCCTTATTTTTGATTTTAGGAAAAAATGCTTAATTCAAAACTTAAAGGGACTAATTCAAAGTTTCTCTGTGTGGTCACAGAAAAACAATTGATAGTCGGAATAAAAGAGATATAAACTAAACTTAAGTTTTTTTTTAATGGAACACCCTGTATTTTATTACGTTTTTCGATTCGAAATAAAATTCTAATGGGACTATATGTGTAATAAAACTAATAATGTAGAAGGTTTCTATAAAATAATTCCTGCTTATTTTTTTTTAGTTTTTATTTTAGAAAGAAAAAAGGATAAAAAAAGTTGTAGAATTTATTTCAGTACTGCTACAGATACTCACAACAAACAATTGAGCGTGGGATACCCCAAAAAAAATAAACGGTTTTAAATAAAACAGTATCAAATAAAATTTTACCATTAACATATTAAATCATTTTACATGTTTTCTAAAAATTAATTTTTTAACTAGAAAACGAAAAATATTTCGGAAAAATTTTATTTTAAAAAATGATTAAAAATTTAACGTAAAACATATTCAAAGCATCTTCAATTTTTTTACGCAAAGTGTACATCATTTTAATATGTCTTGATTCACATCTCTTAGTATAAAAGAATCATTATTCAAGTTTTCTATTTCTAAAATTCAAAAATAAAATAAATTAAATTATTTTATAGACACCTTCTACATTAGTGGTTTTATTATATACGTAGTTTCAGTAGAATTTAATTTAGAATCGAAAATCGTAATAATTTACCGGGTGTTCCATTAAAAAAAAAACTTAAGTTTAGTTTATATCTCTTTTATACGACCGTCAATTGTTTTTCTGTGAGCACACGGAGAAACTTTGAATTAGTCCCTATAAGTTTTGCATTAAACATTTTTTCCTGTACATACGAATAATATTATGAATTTTTAGCAATTAATTTTTTATTGTAGACACAAAAATTTTGATTGGAATTAGAGTTTCAGTTCTCCGACGTGCTAAATTAATTTTAAAACTCGTTAACGTTGCCCCTGATTTTTGTAACACCTGCGAGTTAATCGCGGATAGGTGAAAGTTTTTAATATAAACAAACAGGCATCGCGACTTGAGAGACTGCAAAATTAAAAAGTGTCCACACAACTGTCCAAACATGCGGTTGTTTTTGCCATAGCAGTTCAACCCCCCAGAAACCACTTTAGGGCGACATAAGCGAGTGTGTGGGTGTATTTCTACACGCAGAAAAAACCAGCTTGGATACCCAGAATCTATCCGAAGACCCCCCAGGGCATTCCAGAGTCTCTGTTACCACGTACTATCTGATAAGGTATAGTAATTGCTATCTTATATACATCATGTTCCCTTTTATACAAAATTTCTTTTTACTTTTATAAACATATTTTTTGTAATTGTTAATTTTTTTATATCAACTTAAATTAATGCTCAATAAATCCATTGCAGCGCACGAGGGCTCCGGACTTCGAAGGTTAGAATTATAGACAGGATGGGTGCGGTACATATTAACAAATAGTTTTAGATTCCATGCATCACCTGTGACCGCACCTTATGGATGGTGCCCGTCTCCATTTCCATTCCTCTACCGTTGGTAGGTACGATACCAACACTTAAAGCTGCCACTCTCACGACCGCCGGAAACAAAGCGCTTATGCTGCAGTTCACTCTTTTCCCGTAGTTCCTCAGTGTAAAGACATCCTCGTTATTTTGAAGTAAAATGTTACAAGCTGCAACAGAAAATAATAATTGTTAGTTAGAAGTGGCGGATACAAGAGAACGAAGATGTTACTTGTTGTAAGACGAGGATAAAATCAGCTTGAACTGTACAAAATAAAACGAGATTGAGAATGACAGTGACAATGGAAATCTGGTCGCGTGAATCAAACGGTAAACATAACTTCAGACTTTCTATTAGCCTGCCCTCGCCTTCCATTAGGTTTTTCAGAACCGCGCTCCTGATCGTTAGGCATTGAGTGATGGAAAATTGGTTTTTTTATTTGCATTTTCATCAACTGCAAACAGTTGCGGATAATGAAATATTTGTCTTGGTGATTAAATTCAATATTAGGATTCAGTATTCGGGACAGTGCTATTTTATAGGACCTTAATTATTTAAATCATTTCAAAAAGTATACATGCAAGTTATAATGAATATTACATTGTTTTATACTGTAAAGTTCTTCTTTTCTACTCGTACATATTGGTTCTAAACCTTCTTTCTTCTATTATTTTTATTATAAATTCTCAATCATTTGTATTTCCTTTTATTTTGTAAGACATTGTACGAAAGATTTATACTTTCACGCTTTCGTCAATTATTAAAGTCGTACATAACGAGTTGTTACTGAACCTGACAATTTAAAAAGGTGTTACGGTTTTGTTTTTCGTATCTTAAAAAAAAATATGGAAGGAAAAATTGATAGAAAAGAACAAGGGAGAGCAACTACACGTATCCAAAAGCTTAAAATCGAAAAATTCAGCATGAATAGCAATCACAAGAAAAAACGAAAAAAATTAATTATTAACTTCAAACTTGGCATACCGAAGTATTGTGGAGGAATTCTTGAACCAGTTTATTGTAAAACCAAGTTATCGCGTCTAGCGAAGTAAAGGCTTTAAAAAAACTTTTTTTCGCCTGAGAAATTATAAACAGAACACGCTACAAAACGATCGACAAGAAGCACCAGCATCCGTTTTGGAACACCCGTGCGATATTTGCAGCTTGATTCGACTTGCTGCACATTTTAATCGTAATCAATCGGAACTCTTCGATTCGATAACAAAATAAAAGACCGCTGTCGTCGATCATTTATTTGCTTTATTTATTGTCTCGGGAGAGAACTCATTTCGTATTTGGAAGTCATGACGTCGTACATCTTTCGGCTAAGCCGTGATCAAAGCTCAACGAGAAAGAGCGAACTAGAGAACTAGAAGAGACTAAGACCCGCATGGTTAAGCTTAGTTAATTCCTCGCTTTCCTCCATTTCTCGCTTATAAGCTCGGATAAAGATAAGAAATTCAGACTACTCATGAGTCAATCAGTCAACTTTAGTAATAACGTTTTGACTTTTGCTGCCTACCTGAATCGTAATAAGATTTGTGCTGAGGAAATTAATGTACAGAGTGGACCATTTTTGACGATTTTTCAGGGTTTCTCAGTTATTTAAAGCAGCAGAAGAAAACCGTTCCCGCGACCCATTGCTACTTTTTCGAGAAAAACCGAGTGGAAATAACAAAAGTTAGCTATCTCGATTCGTTCGGGAAATATCGGCCGAAAACGAATTTTCGCGAAAAATATTTTTCACATATTTTTCGCAATTTGATGAGATATTTTGAAAATTCAAAAACTGTTTTATTCAGCACTGAGCGGATATCTGACTGACGTTATTGTCTTTCGTAAAAGCCGCACCAGTTTTGCGAAACCGAATATAACTTTAAAATTTTAAATGGAAACCTCAGTTGGCTATGACACCAGCAAATTGCTTGTTTCCTTACCTTTTCAAAAATATATAACTCGATACATTTATTTTCATAAACAACGAAATTATTGAATGTTTTCATTTTTCTATCACAACAAAGAATGAATACGACTGTAAGTAGGCTTAGATTGCTAAATTCAACAAATGAAGAAAAAATCATAATATCTCGCTGTCCTGTCAAAATTAAAAGAGGTCACGTTACGATGGTTTCTTACGATAATTTGGAGAAATGGGATATGCTTACAACATATCGAGAGCGCAAAGGATTTAATTACAACATCCGAAATATACTTCACTAGTTACCCAGAAAGACGGCAACCAGATTCAAGAGTTTATAAGAGAATTGAAAATAATTTAAAACTGTATGGAGCTATTGAGAAACCCAAACCAATAAAGTACAGTAAACCTGAGAAAGAAAATGAGGTTGTGAACGTTTTGGCGTTAGTTGAAGCCAATCCAAATATTTCTTCGAGAGAAATAGAAAACGATATAGGAGTAAGTAAAACAAAAGCTTTACGAATTTTACAAGAGCATAAATTTAGACCATACAGAATCAGAATGAATCATTTTCTATATCCAGAAGATTTTCAAAAAAGTACAGAATTTTGTCAATGGTACTTAAATAAGTGTAGATTGGATAATACTTTCCAAAATAACATCATTTGGAGTGACGAAGCCCGATTTACCAGCGACGGAACATTTAATCGTCATAATCATCATCACTGGAGCAATGAAAATCCTCATGCCACAACAACTCGACGTCGGCAAGGACGATTTGGAGTGAATGTTTGTTGTTTTCTTAAAGACAACAAGTTACACTATTTTACGTATGAGCGAAATTTGAATGCTGCTCTCTATGTTGAGTTGCTAAATATACATTTGACACAATTTCTGAATAATATGCAGGATAATGAAAAAGAAGCAGCATGGTTTCAATTAGATGGAGCACCACCACATGCTTCATTTTTAACTCAAAATGTTTTAAACCAGCGTTTAATGGACCTATAAAATGGCCTCCAAGAACACCGGATATAACGCCTCTAGATTTTTTTCTGTGGGGCAATTTAAAGAACTACGTTTATTCGAAACAAAATAATACTATCAATGTTTTATAAAATAATATAGAGAATGCTTTTCGCAAAATTTCACCATTTCAAATTCAAAACGCAGTAATCTGGATTAACAAAAGGTGTCAAATTTGCCTCCGAGAAAACGGTAGGCGGTTTGAACATTTATTTTAGTAAATAGGAATAAGTAGTTAAGAAACCTTCTTTCTTTTTTAATGTTTTCTACTGAAGAGTTTTTTTCTTTAAGAAATTACCTGTAGTTTTGTGTAAGTCGCAGTACTTTATGCATTACTAATTATTATTTCTATTTTTTTAATTGATGTAGAATTTTGAACTCGATCGTATTCATGCTAAGTTAGTTAATCTGGACTCAATAAAATCTAATAGTGCTTACAATTGGGTTCAGAATTGTAGCATGTTATTACCTATTATAACAATTGATTTTTTGAAAATACCAACTGAATTTCTTTTAGTTTCTGGTGCATGGGTAACTTGTTATTTATTAGAAAAAAAATAAATAATATCTGTATTTTATCTTAAAATAATTAAACCATACATTTTTGTAAACCTTATTAAATCAGTATTTTATTGGTGTCTTCAAAGTATCGTAAGAAACCATCGTAACGTGACCTCTTTTAATTTTGACAGGACAGCGTCACATTATGATTTTTTTCTTCATTTGTTAAATTTAGCAATCTAAGCCTACTTACTGTCATATTCATTCTTTGTTGTGATAGAAAAATGAAAACATTCAATAATTTCGTTGTTTATGAAAATAAATGTATCGAGTTATATATTTTTGAAAAGGTAAGGAAACAAGCAATTTGCTGGTGTCATAGCCAACTGAGGTTTCCATTTAAAATTTTAAAGTTATATTCGGTTTCGCAAAACTGGTGCTGCTTTTACGAAAGTTTTTGAATTTTCAAAATATCTCATCAAATTGCGAAAAATATGTGAAAAATAGTTTTTCGCGAAAATTCGTTTTCGGCCGATATTTCCCGAACGAATCGAGATAGCTAACTTTTGTTATTTCCACTAGGTTTTTCTCGAAAAAGTAGCACTGGCTCGCGGGAACGGTTTTCTTCTGCTGCTTTAAATAACTGAGAAACCCTGGAAAACCATCAAAAATGGTCCACTCTGTACAGCACCAGCCAGCAGCTCAGTCGTGACGGGCGTGAAGGTTTACTTTAAGGCGAAAATAAATGAGTGCCACCTAATCTTAACCAGCGATGAGGAGATGAAGATATTAACACAAATCTACGCAATATTGTCAGAAATCCGGGACTGCATTCAGGAAACTGCCGGAATCTAGAACTATATGCTGAGAGCTGTCGGTCGATGTGTGAGAATATCGCAGGCGAAAGTTCGAAGTCGAAAACATGCTTCTGGTAAGTCGAAACAGCCGAAACAGTGTTCCGGTAGGTTCCTTTCTTCTCGCTCCGCACTTGTTTTTTTTTCCAACGTTAGGCTCGGTGTTCCATTTCGTCTGCGGCAAGGTAGATGGAGTGAACGCTGGGAGAAGCGCGAGGGGTTCACGAGTAAAACTGAGTGGAGATTTTTTTGAGCTTGAGTTTTTTTTTGTATTCTGTAAAAGAATTTAAAGCGTCTTGTTGACAGAAATATGATGGGAACACACTCAACGTTTCGCTATTACGTTTATTAATAGAATTTGGAGACATTTTAATTTTACACATTTCTATGAAACGTCTTTTTAAAATATTAGATTCACCGTACAAAATGTCAGTATTATCAAAATCAAAATTGTGATTATTAATTGATGAATGCTCTACAAGCATTGAATGATTTTGATTATTTTTTTGAATATGATATTTATGTTGGTCTAAACGTTTTTTCTTCTTTCTGTCTGGTTCAAGATTAAAAAAACTTTGTACTTACAATTTTCATCGGACAAGAACCAACTTCAAGTAAAAAAGGAGTTTAAAGAAATCAAAAAAAGATTGTAGAAAAGAATAGAGAGCAGTTTATAAAAGAAAACAGATTTCTCCGTGAAAGCAGATTTCTAAGTGAAACAGAAAACTAAGCTAATTGACTATACATACAGAGGCAGAGTTAACTGTAAGATATAAGCAATTTTAAAGATTATTTAGTAGGGGAATTATTATAAGAACTCCACTGCATACGCACTGACGCAATAAACAGGTGCAAGAATAATAATGCAGAATTGGTATAGAATGTTCAAGCAGAGCGAAGTTAGTTTATTTAAAGTAAGTTCAGCATCGAGCAAGAAAAAGACTTACTAATTGATGTAATCGCCTGCCGAAATGAATAAACGTGACTTTTCTTAAAAAATGCAATGGCACAAAAGTGTTTCGCCGCAGGCAGAGATAAAAAAAGAACGGATTCAGAACAAATCTGATCACAAAGACTTTATTAATTAATATCGAAAGCCTGGAAAGTAATAAAGTCTTATTTACGCTTCATCCAGTCACAGAAAGCTTCCGATATCAAACAGACCGGAAAAGAATGAAAGAGCTGGATAAATTACTTAAAAGAACCAACAATGCGAGATGCGAATACGAGGAATGTTTGTGACCAACAAAAGCCACGAATCAAGAAACAATTCAGAGTCCATTATTATACTACTCGTATATTTACAATTTTTAGTGAATTTTTAAATTTTTTATCACCAAGTGCAGTTCGTTGTTTTGTTAGCTGCGACTATTTTGTTTGTTCACTCGGGATGGAATGCTTTAGTAACTTCTGAACGGAGGAGATTTATTCTGTGTTCCAGAAAAGGCACTCTACGCAAGTCAAAGCATTCTTTTATGTTTTTCAAAGCCTGACAATTCCATTAATCAGGTATTTGTGACCCTGCAATTTCTGTGCGCAACTTTGCATACCCCTATTTTTGGCAATAAACTCGAGCAAAAATTCAGTATTTCCCTGGAATTCCCTAAATTAATCACAGAAAATTAAACAGGAGGTTAAAGTTAAAAACGCTATTACAATAAAAAAATAGGAGTATTTATCAACGTACATGCGTAAATTTACTGCAATTAAAACAAACGAAAGAAAAATATTAAAACATCCGAGCCTTGCAATTTGATGCAAGGCTCGGATTCAATCTTCGAAGTTCGTGCCATTTTTACAGAAAAAAATTGTATTTTGACGTTAAAAATTATATTTATTCTAAAATAGCGTACATGAACATTTTTTTTTAAGATTTTATTTGAAAGTAGGCAAAAATATGATAATTTAGATATATTTCTTTTTTTTTTTCATAAATGAATATTAAAGCCGTAAAAACTTAAAGAAATTTGAATTGATTTGATTGATTAAATTCCGACCAAAACGCACATTCTGACCGTGTGACGTCAATGTTCATATGTTGTCAAATCGTAATAAGTTAATATCAATACGAACACTTAAAACTTATCACAATAAATAATAAAACATATTATCATATTGTGCTCTGCTATAATGTAAAAATACCTGTGCAAGAACTCCGAATAAATTATATATAAGCGTTTCACAAATTTTAAGTGTTACCACCTTACTTCTCAATGGCGAAAAGTTCCCGTTTCCACCACAAATTTCTCACCAACAAAGTAAAGAAATATAATAATTTCTTTAAGATATTCACTTCGTAATTGTTGCTTAAATTAAAATTACATTTTTCAGCACATATTAAGAGCAAACATTCAAACTATTTGACAAGGGCCTGCATACAACATAATCGTCAAGGACAATGTATGAACACTGACGTAAAAACGAATGGGAAGCCTTTCGAAACCATATGATTTATATTTGAATATTTTCGATTTTATTTATTAATTTAAGAGAATAAAAAATAGAGACAGCGTGCAAATTTGGTGTTTTCGCGTGTTATTGACTATAGTCTCGATTAGAGAGCTTTAATTAACAATTTTATATTATTGTCATGTACCCTATTGAAATAAAAAATTATTATTGAATAAGGAAAGATAGTAGCTCTTTTGTTTAATCGTTTTTGTCACTTGTTTATGGATTATCGTGTTTACCTTGGAAATTTGTCATTTGTTTCAATATTCAAATATTTCTGTCACTTTCTGACTTTTTCTGTAGTCGTTGTTGCCGTTACTGTTTGAAAGAAGACTATCGCGCAGTAATTTTGAATTAATACATTTCTTTATATTTGTTTTTCTACTGAAATTATTTCGTAAATATTATGAGAGTCACTTGCTTTTCTTTGCGTTGTGATTTTCACGACCGTCATCTATGTTTTCCTTTTCGTTCTGAAATCAAATAATCAAAAATTGTTTGCACTTCCTTCTCCTTCGTGAATAGTTACAATCGTCATTTGCTTTTCTTTTCCTGTTTTTTTTTCGGAAATTTTCATTTCGTAGGTATTAAGATGATGATTTGTTTTTGTTTATTGGTGTTTGTGAAATTCGAACTATTATTATTAGTCGTGGGATTATCATCATTTGCTTTTCTTAATTTTATCAGGAATTTTTGTTTGTTTTTTTCATTAATTTTCATCATTGCACATTAACATTAACATTAATATTAATATAAATGTATTTCCGTACTGTATACTTTTCAGTTTCATATTATGATATGGACATATATTTGTTTATATTGTATTTTTGTTTTTCTGAGGTTGGTTTAGTGGTAGAGCAGCGTCAGCTGAACTCCGCCAACATAATAAAGACGTGTTATTATTATTATTATTATTTGTAGTGGATTTCTCGAAAACGTTTTTCGTTTTTTCTTTTAAATTCTTCTTTTTTTGTTTCTGATTGTTTATCCTTTTCCCTTCTTATTTTGACAAAACGTAGCGATTATCTTTTGTTTCTTCTTTTATTTTTCTTAGTTTGTGAATTTCATTTTTAATGTTTATTATTAATAAAGATTATGATTATAATGATTATGATTATGATGATTATGATTATGATGATTATGATGATTATGATTACGATTAATTAGGAGTGCTTGTTTGAGATATTTTAAATCTGATTTTTCTTTAATTTTAAATTTAGTTTCGTTCAAAATCCAAACTATGTTTATTTAAAAAAAAATTATCATATTAATGATTTTGAAGCTGAAATTGTAATTCGTACTAACTTCTAAATAATCGCACAATTGGCAACACTGATCAGAGGCAACGGAACGAACAAGCGTGAACTTTGCAAGCATTTGGCGGTCTGGTTTGACATAACCTGCAACATTAAAATGAAAACCCCAGAACAGAAAATATAGAGTTTTTGGTTGAGAATTCTTAGCTTCCGGTTGGAACGGCATGTCTCGGATTTCTTCTATTGCCGACGTTTCTTTCTCTATTGCAGCTACTGCTGATGGTACTGCTGCTACTTGTAGTCTTACTGCTGCTTCTTGTAAATCAAGAGCAGCAGCAAGACCACCTCCAGCAGCAGCATCAGCCCTGAGGAAGCTCTTCTGCAATGCAGAACGAAACGTCGGTAGTAGAAGAAATCCGAGCACGCAGTTCCAACCGGAAGCCAAGAATTCAACCATGGGCAACGGCCGCGGAAGCCTTCAAGTTAAACTGTAGAGTTTCTTTCGAAAACTTGAAAAATTCCATAGATTTTTTAATAATGCATAATTTTGCAATTTTCCGCGTTTGTTTAAAATTATCCTGGGATTTAACGTCTTTTTCCCTAATTTGGCAGCACTGCATACCCTAGAGGAAGACTTACTCCACGACGCAGAGTGACGCCTGTACTACGAGGACCCTCTCTCTCGGAAGCGTAATTTGGTAACCTGGTGATTGGACGAAGGCGGAACACCGCCAAGTTAGAAATAACTTTATCTTGTTTATTTCATTTATTGTTAACATTTTGTTAATTTCAGTTTTCACTTTCCACGACAAGTTATAGCGATCAAAGTTAAATGAATTACCGGGTGTTTACTGATAACGTTTTGTAAACGAAATATGGGCCCCGTTATTCGCTTTTCATTTTCGTTTAATTTATGAGTTTTGACATTGATATAGATTTGACTATTTGAAGTACTTAAATAACCTTGAAGGTACTCTATTACAGGTTAATTCCCCGGTTCTTTTAATATTCATATGTGACATGTTACAGTGGTTGTCAATTGGCCATACTGTTTTTAGCGCGTTGATATCATGGTTTCTATTTGGTCCGGAAGTGACCTTATTTTTTCTTGTAATCTGATTGCCCGACGTTTTGATCGTGTTGAAAACTTGTTCCGGTTACTGCTTCTCTCACCAAGTGTCATACTCCCGTCAATTTTCGCTGACAGTTGCGAAATTGTATCAATTACAGTGATTTATTGTTAACATTTCTGACCTGTGAACTTATTGAGTTTTCATACACAATTCTTTCCCATTGAATTTTCCCGTTTCTGCTTTAAAGCAGTCAGGTATTTATTTAACGCAATTTTACGACCCATACATCTATTAGATTTCTTTGTTCTTACAGAGAAATCTCCATTACTTTCTGGTTCTACTTTTAGTTCCGCATTAATTCTCGCTGATGAATCTTGTGTATTCCGACATCCCTTCCCGATTTTTTGGTCGCCTATTTTGTCGTCGATTGGGGGGGTGAGTTACTAGAAGGTCATCAAAGGGTGCGTCGCTCCGTCAGTTCAGCGCGTCGCCACGAGAGGTCACTACCACTGACGCCAGAAAAAATTTATCGTTATTAGATTAATGCATGTTGCATTTAACGTAGGAATTAGTTAAATTGCATTTCGTCGATTCACGTTTAGTGAAGTTTGAATTTGTAATACCGTAGCTAACATTTAAGAGTTTAAATAGTAGTTTCAAGGCCTCGTACGTACGTATGACGTACTCAAGTCAGGCATACGAACCATAGTGTTTAAGTCGGTTGCTCTGAATATTATTTGAATATGCGTTTTAAATACGTGTTGTTGTTTTTGTAGCGACGAACAATTACCTTGAATGCCCCACTGTTTGATTCCCTTGGAACTTTTCGAAATTTTGGCGTGCGCTGCGAAATTTGGAGTACGGTATCGCAGTGGCGTAGATACAGCTGAAGGTCATCTTCCTGGCGCACTCTTTTTTTTGGGACTTCGATCTAGCCCTTCTCCCTCTGCGAATCTAGCTCCAGGGCATCTGAATTATTTGACTATTTGCAACACTGCAACCGGATATTGTTTTATTGTTGGTTTACTTGACGTAGACAAGATTTCAGGTTATAACCTCATTCCCATTTGAAAAGATGATGTCACATGACAGTTGTCAATGTCAAGCCATCAATAACCGAAAGAAACTCCAGTTCTACCATTTAAAAATAAAATTTAGCATTGCCAACTGGAACAGTTATTCTTGATCGCTTTGTACAAAACCAAGATATATTCTAGAATAGAAATTTCCGAACTTTTGTTGTCTTAACCTAACGACACTCAACAAAATTCTACACCTAATGTGGAACAAAACTTACGAACTTTTACTATCAACCAAAAATTTGAAGCCGCAGAGTCGATGCAAAGAAAAAATACACAATGCGATCAGTACTGACTGTTCATAATGAAATACTTGGAGTATTATTCTCTTTTCTTTTTTTGTACATATTTTTTCTTTTTTTTCAGTTTTTCACGTTTCATTTATTTTATTTTGTCCTTTTGTTTCCTACGAGTCTTCGGCTGGAGAATTACAGGTTTTTCATTTATTTATTTATTTTGTCTATCCATTCTACTTGCTTTTTTCTTGTTATTCGCATTTTTCTTGAGTCGGTTTTTGCATTTTATTGACTCCTTACAGTTTCCTTTTGGGTCCTACGAGTTTGTTTTTATTTGCAGAAAATTTTCGTCGACCTTCATTTTTTTTGTCCATGTTTTTTTTTATTTGGAGATTTATTTCTTTTTGCTTCATCAAAGCAATCATCTTTTATTTTTTGTTATTTCCTGTCCTTTGCACTATGTATTTTTCTTTTGTTTTTGACTACTTTTTAAATTTCTCTTTTGTTTACTATGAGCTTCAATTAATTTTTTTTAAATTTATTTTATGTTTTGGCAATTCCCTTTTTGTTTAATTTTATCATATTGATTTTACACATATTCTGATTAACGTTTTTTTACAATTGTCTTTTGTTTTCTACTAGTTTTTTTTTCTTAATTTTTTGTAAGGAGATTCGTTTGTTTTATGTTCATTTTAGTCATTCTTCTTTTGTTTTTCTTCTTTATATTTTCGTACTGTGTATTTTTCTTGTCGAATTGTTTTTTTTTCACGTTTTATTGATGCTTTCATGTAGTTCGTCGTTTTTCATTTGTTTTGTGTCCATCTCAGTTGTGATCTTTTGTTTTACGCACTATATTTCGTCGTTCACTTCTTTTTTTGTTTTTTTATTGCACAGTTGACTATTTAGTTTAGAAATTAATTAATAATCAATTTCTTTTTATTTTAGAAATTTCTTTATCCGTTCATGCCTTGTATTTTTGATATCCTAATAAATAAATCGGCAATTTTTTTTTAATTTATTTTTTTGTCTATCTTTGTTCTTCGCTTGAAATTTTATTTCCTCCTTTCTGCTATTTCGTTTCAATGAAGAAATACGTTTTTGAGTTTTTAATGTAAAGCAGTTTTTGAAACAGGATGGACTTGAAATAAAGAAATTGTTGACAATTACAGTTTTCTATAATTTCGTTAATTTGGTTGGAGCGCTCCTGTTTTTCTCACTTTTACGTCTACTGCAGCAGAGTTCTTCTCTCTCACATTTCTACTACACTTACATTCGAGCAAACTTTCGAAAATGCCTTTGGATATTTTGAAAGTTTTCAGAACTTTTTGTTGTAAAATCCTTTTGAGAAAAAGAGAATACAGGAAACTATAATTGTCTACTATTTTTTGCTTTCGACTGTAACATGCTGTATGCGGACTTTAGAAAAAATTCCTCAGCGCTAATTTGCTATCGGTTTCGTAAATTAAATCGTTAAGGAGACTAAAGTAAATTCATTTAAGTGGTAGCAACTCCTGGATGATTTTTGTGTGTGTGTGAATAATAAAGACAAGTGCAGTGACTAGTGTTTTTTTTTTATTAATGACTATTGCAAGTTATTTGGCGCTCAATTCGAACCGACTCGTACCACTGAATAGCCGGCAGTGGAACCGTAAGTTAATTTCCTTTCCCATAATCTAGCGACTTACAGGTAGGTAATCTATTTCTTCTTATTCGGATATTGCAAATTTAATTTTTCTATATTAGTCGTGATTCGTGCTTGATAAAATTGATCGATCATCTTAAACTGGGTGTACAAATGGAAAAGAAGTATATTTGTGACCTTTTGTGCAATTTCGATTTGCATAAAGGTCAAAGGACCAAGTTTATGTTTTAAATATTTACAATCTTTTTAATTTCTCATGTAAAGACAAAATAAATCCGAAAAGCAGAAGTAACAAAAACGATGCATCACAATGCTTCACTATAACAATCAGTGCTCAATTCACGGTCTGTTATCGATTGGTTTCCTTGTTTGTTCGGTGCACTTAGCTTTCCTTCCGACGACGAGAGATTTACTTAAATACAAATCACTAATTATCGGCTTTAGATTGGCAAAGCGGCAGCATTAAATTCGCATCAAAGCAGCACATTTAACGTCCATCCCAGATATCTTTGTTGCAAGAGGATAACACAGTTACTGCCCGTTTCGTTTTTACATCGCATCGGATCAAGCTGATTGATTCGATTTTAATTATCCCTCGAGTGGTCTTAAAAAAAAGAATTTTTTTCTGGGTTACCTAATTAAATTTTAAAGCCAACATGACAATTTACTTTTAACATCAGTAAAATAACCTTTGCTAGAAATCGGATACTAGTAAAACTTTTAGAAACCTAATATTACTTGTTAGAGGATGCAGCAAGTTTTCTTAATAATAAGGACGATTGTGCTCTCGACGAGAGCAGGGAACTTCTGAATCATCAAGACAGTCGGAATGCTCCTCGTGTTACGGGATTCCTTCTATGTACATACTTACGTGTCGGGTTCTTCAAATATCTGACAGTAAAACTAAAACTTGTGCCTCTCGCCGGCATCCTGTACATCAACATCGCGACGTTCTGAGAGCTCGTAAATATCTCCTTAACCCTCGATTGGCTGCAGAATTCGCTAAATCGTGCCGACATTGGACGCGGATGGTCAACTGGGTTCGGGAAGAATTCACCGTTCAGCTCCCAACCATCTAAAAACTAACAATTTCGGCTAATTGAAAAAATCCCTGAAATTAACTTAGTAAAGCGAAAGAAAATTGTCAACAGCTTTTCGCCCCTTTCATATTTCCAATTTTCCTTCCGGCACGCTTCCAAATTCAACAGTAATAAAATTCAATCGATCTCTACTCACTGTAACTAATCCTCCATTTTCACAAGGGACGTCCAAGTAATTGAAATGCAATTCCACCCTCTGGTCGGGTTCCGTGAATATGTAGACACCGCAAGCAGATCTGTTTACAGCTCCAGCTTTGTGATAGTACTGACCTTCATCGGAGGTCATGTATATACATTCTGAAAAAGGTAAACAAGGTGGCATAAAATAGCTCTAAAAGCGTTTTGGATTCACCTGCTCTAGTTGCAGGTAAAATATTTGCGCATTGCTTTAACCCCATGTAACAAATACGAGATGAAGACATACTAGAGGAGTCAATCGAAAACGCTATGTAAACAGCCGAAATATCAGCATCAAATTATTATTTTCTTTGAATGTTAATTAAAGCGCTTAAAATATATTCTTATTTACGCGACACCGAAGCACTAGATTAGAAACGCTGGAGACAAATATCCCTTTTGTTCTTATTTTTTTTTAAATGAAGTAGTGAGTTTCTTAAATGCGATTTCGGCCTTTTGCCGTGAGTTCGGTATGACGTTCCATTTTAAGGCAGGGTTGCGTCGTGCTGGTTGTGCGCGCAGCGGCACGTCACTTGATTTTCGCACGTTAACTTGAGATAAACAGTCGACTTTCTGCTGTGGAAGACGTTTAAATAGACCACCGTTTTTTTTTTGGAGAGAGGGGGGTTGTCACCTCGAGGGAGCTTTCCCTGTTTGCTTTTGAAGCCGCTAGCCACGTTTACGTTTTGTTTGTGGCGTTTTATTAATTTGGTGTTGTTTCCCTTTTCTATAGCAACTTGTATGGAGCCTACCTAGTACCCCCCTCCGCCCCGTTTGTGAGGAAGCCTGTTGAAACAAGCTGGTGAATTCGACGCCGTAGCTCAACCTTTTTGGCTCTCTTCTTTTTTTGGTCCTGTGACGTCGACACAGCCAACACCCAAGAGAGGAGAACTCAATTACGGCCGACCTGGAAACGCATTCGGAATACGCTTGGATCGGGTGAACCACCAATTTCTTTTCTCTTTCACTGGGCGACTTCCGGTTTCGGCGTTGTACGGAACGTTGACTTGAGCGGCGCGGCTTGTGAATTATCTGATTTATTCTTTTGCGGCGGCAACCTCACTGTGTTTTGCCCCCTACCGTTTGTTCAGATTATATATATATATTTTTTTTTCGCGTAATTTAAAAGTCCCTTTTACATTTGTTATTTATTTCGCAGTGTTTTATTTGTTTAATTTGAGGCCCCTTCAGAGCAAAAGCTTTTATAGCGTTTCATTTCGAACGTTTCTTTTTGCGTTGTCGGGTTTAACGCATCATGTGATATTTATATTTATTTATCTTTTTTTTTGTTTACGTTGCGCTTTTGTGGACGTTAAAGTTTTCTTACCCTCTAATGTATGTTACGCAATTGTGCGCAGATGCCAGAGTACTCTCGCAGTAGCAAGGGTTGCCCTAATTTGGGCATTGTTTTTTTTTTCCGTGCTTACTTAGTAATTAAGAAATTGGCCGAACACCCTTTCGGGGTGTCTGCTTGGATTTATAAATCGTTTAAGACGTATGTCTGTTTGAATAAATTGCTTTTGGCCGTTAATTGTTTGGGCATCTTTTCAATAATTTTAGGTTGGTCTACCCTTGGAAAGGGAGGTTTCTTCATCACGTTTTCGGGTAGGCTGTCGAGGAAGCGGGTCCAAGGGGGTTGCCTTTGACGGAGAACGTCTACGAACACATCTTCCGGGCCGTATGTTTCTGACACCGTTGGGTTGCGTAACCACCGCTGGGTGGCGCCCTTTTCCGTAACATCTGTAGAGATACCCCACGCCGTCTCCACTAAGCGGGCTCCGTTACGTAACTCTGATTTTCCATCTCGTTTTCGAAAGGACGACTTCTGGGCCGAGGTAAGTTTAGGAATTGGCGCCGCCCCTCTCACTTCTCCAGAGCGGGTCTAATGCGCCGAATTCTCGTCTAGGGTTGACGAACGAGAGAGAGGTGACAGTTTGTTTCAATAATGCTGAATGCCTTAAAATTTATGCACACGGCTCTTGATTTCGCAAAGATTTTCCACCCGGTAAGAAAAGTGTTGAATTTGAACTCGTTAGAGAGAGATAGCTCACGTATATATTTCTACCTGACCTGATATAAGAATTAAGGCGCCACTAAACCGTATGTATGAATAGTGGTTAACTTGTTACGGTTCGAAAAACCGCGCAATGTTAGGAAATTGTGTAGGAACGCCCCATGCCGTGCCTATCGCATCTCCTTTTATTGCTATAAAAATTAAAGCTTTTTGTCATCGTCTCCGTCGCAAAATTAATTGGATTTTTATAACGCCACGCTCTGCTTTATTATCGTGGTGCAACTCAGAGCAAACATTTTAGAAAACACCGGTCATAAACCTTCATACAATGTTAGCAGTGTCGGCATTTCGTTATTTCCCTAAGTAAACAATATTGTAACGTTTACTTATTTTCAATCGTATTTGTACCAAAAAGTGACGTATACTTCAGAGGTTGCGGCTATTGACACGGGTTTAGCAAGCGTGGATTGACCGACGCGTCGCCCGCTTACGTTGAAAATCTAGTGGTCCGGGTTGAGAGAAGGGAGTAAGGGAATTCCATAAGGGGAATCCATGTCATTAAACCTTAGTTGCGCTGTTTCGGCGGATTTTATTGTTACTAGAAAGTAACGCACTCGCATTTTCACTGTGTAGGCAAAATCAGATTTAACACAACATGAATTAAGTAAGTTACTTTTATTGGAATTGCAAATATTGTCGCAATATGAAGCAGAGATAGTCTAAAAATCTACGTTACGAATAAAAGAGAGATGTTTACGTTTAACGAAAAATATAATTAAATTCCCTAAGTTACATTTTAAGGATTAAGTTAAAATTAAGATTGTGGTTACATTACATTTAAATTATAATTAGTGAAATTAATTGTCTTTGCACTAAATTACTCGAGCACAATGGTCCAACATTTTAAACGATTGTTAATCACTTAATTTGCAATGTAAGCAGACGACGCGTCGGTCAATGCACGCTTGCTAAACCCCTGTCAATAACTCCACCTGCGAACTGCAACTGAACAATAAAATACGCGTGTTGAATTTTGTATAAAAGCCAACAAATAAAAACTAATTTAGAAAATAATTTTCCAAACGTGACAATACAACTTACATGATAAACTGAAGAGACATTTTATTAGATGACATGAGTTCGCGCACCGTGACAAAAATATTGTCGAAGCGATTTATGATAAGAAAAGATAATTATCAATCTGATTGACTTGATTTCGACTTTATGTAAGGTTTGTAGTTTGTTGGTCGTAGAAAAAACCTGATGACTCATTTTAATTTACTGGCAGGTATTTTTATGTAGCCGATGTCAATTCAAGCCAAGGTTTGCTTGCAGGAATCAGGAACCGAATTTACATAATTATTCCTTCTGTTACAATATCGTCGGGTGTTTCTATTTTTAGATACAATTGCATCATATTTTGCAAGCGTCTACAGATACATTTCATTTTTTGTGCAGATACTGATTAAGGCCCAGTTTTACAATGACGGTTTAACTTTGAGCCGAAGCTTAAATCCTTCACAACAATTGTCGAAATAATCGTTGCTAAGGATTTAAGCCTCGGTTTAAAGTTGAACCGCATTTGTAAAACTGGACCTAAGTTGTTTATATTAAAACGTCACGTCTGGACGCTCATAAAATTTACAACGACGTCTGATTTTTTTACGTTATAAAGTCCTGAAAATTACTTTCTTTTTGTATACGTATTATTTCGACGGAAAGATTAACTTGCGTTCACACTTGACCTTTCATGCTATTGGTTTCCTTTATGTCAGCTTTTACTCGATTGGGTCCTGATACCGTTATATTTCCGATTTGTGCAAACCTTTCTTCCGTAGATTTAGGGGCAAGGCTAGTTTTGCCTTTATTAATTTGCTAGAGCACTCTTAGAGATAGTCAGTCATCTTGTGATGTTCCGAGAGCCTGGCGGTATTAAGTGAAGGAGACTTTGTCCTAAATTTCGTGTTGTAAACGCGGAGGAGGTTTCCTCAGGGTACATGTCGTCGGTTTTGTCATGGCGCTGGAGAATTGAAAACTCGTCAAAGTTGTCTCGGCCTCGTCCTCGACGTTCAGGACGGGTATGTTTGCGATTGATGGTTTTCCTTTATTGCCGAACTTTCCTTCCCGTTCAGGCTTTTAGTTCAATCGGGTTTTCTCCCTAGAACTGTTCGTTTGGAGCTCTTCAAGCTTGGACACGTGTCTAATCTTCCCCTAATTTTCAAATTGGTTGAGTTCCTTCCTCTAATTTAAATAATTAATTGATTTTCTGCAACGCAAATTAATTTTGTCGCTTGTATTATACTTCTGAGTGCTATGCAATCTTGAGGGGCGGTTAGTCAAGGTTTCAAAATAAATGATTACAAGAGGTTCTGAGGTTAAGACTAGTCGAACCCTGCCTGCATTTTCGAATTTACGCCCATATGCACACTACCAGAAATACACACCAGCAATGACTGTTGTAGCAAATAAGTAATTGTGAGCACCCGTGTTGCCAAGTTTGGGAATTTTGTTTATGTAGATCTGGGGAATTTTTTTTTTTACAGAAAGCAGTATAATTTATCGCTGGAAAGAGAAATTTAGCATCTGGCAACGATCTGTTCAGATTTTGCGCCTCTAGCGGTTACTCTCATGAACTATATTGCAATTTAGAGCGATGTAAACATATAAATTAATCAAAATTGAAGTGTCTTTTAATATCTCTTATTAATTCATTGTTTTAAGTACGTTATGTCGTTTAATTGGGCGTATTTTGTTGGTCTAATAATAAATTTCGAAATATTCGAGTATTAACATAAACAACGATATTTAAATAATTTATATTTTATATACACATTAATGTTAGTTTTGTCCCCTCTAGAATTACATTCTTTACTACTGTGATAAATTTCTTTTAATTTGCTGTTCATTTGGTCAAACTAAATACTTTATTCTTGAAGTATCTTGAACGTTTTACAATATTAATTTACAGAAGATTTTTGCTACCGTGACATCCGTCAATTATCAACTAACTTATATTTTTTGTCTCGTTTACCATCACGACACAGTGTTTTTCAACATTACGGGGAGGGGCGTTTTCTCTAATGAAATTAGTTAAGCCCCCTAAAAATTTAAAAAGCGCGCATTTTGACATATTACACATTAACAAAAGTTCATTTTAATATCGAAAAATGGAAAAAAACCAGTTTTTTATGTGTAAGTAAAGAGTAAGACTAGCCTTAAGTTCCCCCTTGCCCCCTTGTTTTTTTAGTGAAAAGCTCATGTCCAGTCTCTTCTTTTATATAAAATTAATTGCAGTAATACACCTTAGTTCCTAATATTTCTTTTTTTTTATTTATGTACGGTATTTTCAGACAATACAGGGAAGGGTAAAAGTATGGAACCAGCTTAATATTTTGAAAACTGTTTGACGTGTCTATTTGAAACTTGATATGTGATTTAAGGTCAATAAGACCTACATTACAAATTTGTTTCAATTGTTTATCTGTTCTTGTTTCTGAGATCCAACGCCTACTTGATTTTTTTTTAATGACAACCTGCTGATTTTTTTCTTTATTTAATAATTCTTTTAATTCTCGAAACGACCATATAAAAATATTTATCTATTTCATGAGAAAATTTTGAAGAAAATAGCATTTGAATGAAAAAGTTATGAAAAATGGTCTAGGTTGATATTCAACAAAGAAAAACCAGTTTAAATGAAAAAAGATGGAAGGCCACAAGATTATGGGTGAATTTTAAAATAGAACTAAAGAGAACTTTAACAAAAGTTGCTTTAAAAAAATGAAAACAAATACATGGAAGGGTAAAACTATGGAGCTGGTTTAATAGTTTAATATCTAGAAAACTGTTTGACGTATCTGTTTGAAATTTGGTATGCGATTTAAAGCCAATATGCCCTATATTACCAATTTGTTTCAATAGTATCTGCTCTTATTTTTGAGATCCGACGCGAACTTGTTTTTTTTTTTTAAATGACAACCTGGTGAATTTTTTTAGTTTGTTTAATCCTCTAAACGACCATATAAAAATGTTTATATATTACATAAGAAAATTTTCGAGAAAATAACGTTTAAATGAAAAAGTTAGGGAAAAATAGTTTGTCAGTAGATATTAGACAAAAATACTAGTTTTACAAAGACCACAAAATTATGGGCTGTTTCAGAGATAGAATTAAAGAAAACTTTAATAAAAGTTGCCTTAAAAACATGAAAAAACGTTCAAACGTTACTTTCTCCAAAATTTTCTTATGCAATAAATAAATATTTTTATGTTGTCGTTTAGACAATTAAACGAACTATAAAATAAAGGAAAGAAATCAGCAGGTTGTAATTAAAAAAAAATCAAGTAGACGTTTGATCTCAGAAACAAGAGCAGATAAACAATTGAAACAAATTCGTAAGTTAGGTCTTATTGACTCTAAATCACATACCAAAGTTCTAATAGATACGTGAATCAGTTTCCGAAATATTAAGCCGGTTCCATACTTTTGCCCTTCCCTGTATATTTACATACACAGTTCCAAGCCTTTATGAAGTTCCACTGCTTCCGTTAATTTTTTTTTTTTAATTTACTAACGTTCGTATTTCTTTTTAATGTTACCAGTTTGGTGTTTAAACGATTAAAAACGTAAATAAATGAATGAAATCAAAGAGGTTTGCTTGTTCAGACTGCAAAAAAATCGTATAAAACTATGTAGTACTAAAATAACAGTCGTTTTCTTTTAAGTATTAACGACAACTGATGGGAAAAGTTTTCAAACAAAGAAACCGTTCATTTAAAAACATACTACTCTAAAGTTGTTCGAAAAAGAAATTTTGAATTTTGCGTGCTTTACTTATTTGGCTTCGCTTGTCATAAAAAAAATCAGATTTAAGGAATGACGTGCTCGAATTTATGCCGGAATAAATTTCTCCATTGAGAACGAAATCTGCGATTTCGTTTCCTTTCCAAATTACTTTTCAATAAGTCGTAATAATAATGCGAGTTCACTGTAAATGAAATTGTCCGCCCACATCCCCAATAGGTTGCAACAAATTTAACCTCTATATAAAATCAAGTGCGCCGAAATTGAATTCTGTCATTCAAGTTGCCTTGTAACATTTATAATGGCTTCGATACCAAAAAAATGATGAATGGAGGCCATTGCTCCTTCTGGAGCATTCCTTATCTTGTTTCAAGCACAGGTGATAATAAATAATTACGATGGTGAAGTAATGAATCGAAAAAGATTTTTAATCTGATCATCCCCTTAGAAATCGCGTCGATTTTAAAATACGAATCCTGTTCGAACACTTTATACTTTCGTTCTTTAACAAAGTGTAGACGTTTCTAAATAGCATACGAAACGGTCTGCAAATTATTTTGCGAAATTAATAATAATAATAATAATGAAAATTTTATTAAGCATGAAACAAATTCAGAAAAAGAAAAAAAAATTAACAAAGCCAAAATCAGTACAATTCATGCTTAAACGGTGCAAGGTCAGAGAAATTAATAATTAATTCTCTGATCTTCCCCTCACACTCACTAATTACAAAATAAGAAATGATGCTGTGCGCAAAACATAAAGAAGGTAAATATATTCTATGAAAGAAGATAAAGATACAGAAGTTAAGGAAGATAGGGAAAAGTAGATAAGGTAGATAGAGATAAAGTAGGTAGAGAAAAATGAAAATAAATCAGAGATTTTAAACCTGAGAATTAAATAGTATTAGATTCAATTTGTTTCGTAACGAGAAAGAAGACAAATCTAGGAAGCCATATGGTAAATTATTTAAAACAGAGGTTATTTGGTAACTGAAACAACGTTTATAGAATTCAAACTTATGATGTGGAATAGTTAAAAGTCCTCTGTTTCTAATGTTGATGTTTTGGACATCTGTACGAAAACGAATTTTGTTGTACAGGGTGGATTAATTTCGATGTCTCTTATGGGCATCTCCGTAACTATAAGAGATAGAAAAAAACTAGTGGCCAAGTCTCGATCTCTTTTTTGGAGATTAAGTCAAAAGTGTAAACAAAAATTGGTTATCTTCTTTTGTTTTCAAGTTATGGGCAAAAATTGACATTTTCGACTTTTCGTTTCTCGGTCGTATCTCGTTTATTTTTAGAGGTATTAGAAAACTGTTTGATCATTATTAGGACACTTTTTGGAATACAATTCAGTGGTGTAGTTACTTTTTTAATATTTACTTTGTTATTAGCCTTGCGTATCTTAGTCTCAGTAGGCTGGCTTCAATGCAGTGCCGACATTTTTTTTGTTGTTATTAAATATTAACGAACTTTCAAACCTTTAGACAGTTTTGGCCGCGTAAAGAATCTCATATTCACTTTATTTTACAAAATTCCGTTTGACAAATGTAGCAGCCATCACGCCCGATCTGGCAAAAGCTTTTTTGTTTTTATTAAATATGAATGCACGCAAATTTAGTTTGATACATGTCCGATTTTGTTATATTTTACTATTTGTGTGTTTGTTTTTGTTTTTCGCTTTTTAATAAAATATAACTCAAGAGAAACAAAAAAAGAAAGCTTAAATTAGTTCTAATTTAGTTATTATTAACTTTATGTTTATCCGAACAGCTTGTATTTTAGTGTAAAATCATGTTATCTTTTCGCTTCTCTTGACAACTTGTTTATTTACATTTTTTCACTCCTGACGAAACTATGAAGCGATAGCGAAATGTAGGGTGTTCTTGCGATTCCATAGTGTCCGTTTTAAAGTTTAAAAACTATTTTCTCTCACATATTTCATCGAACAAGAGTCGATTTCAAATATAAATTTTTTATTGAAGTCGTTTCTTGTTCGATGGAAATTGTATAAAAATTGTTTTCAATTTTAAAAAGATATTGTGAAAATTACAGGAACGTTCAACGTTTCTTTCTAACGAAGCTATAAACCGATAGTGAAACGTTGAGTATTCGTGCAATTTTGTTTAAAGATTGAAAACAATTTTTCTATAAATTGAATGATCATTTTCAATAGAAAGTTGGACAGGAACTCTTATCAGAACGGTCGCTCAAAACAATGAAACGGAAATTTGTAAATTAACGCGAACACGAATTTATTTACGCAGCCAAAACTTTGAAAATATTTGAAAGCTCCTTAAAATTTAATAAAATAAAAAATCGGCTCCGTATTGAACCCAGCCTATTGAGACTAGGATATTTACGCAAGGATAATAATAAAAATGGCAGTTTTTCCAAGTAATTATAAGAAATAAACCCAACAAAGTATATATTTTTGAAAACAGAAAAAAAAATTCTATTTAATGAGGGCATTGCCTACTATGATTTCTATTTAAAAAAATATAACCTTATTTTATAACTTGAAAATTTAAGTAAATATTAAAAAAGCAACTTCACAACTGAAATGTAGTCCAAAAAGTGTCCTAATAATGATCAAACAGTTTTCTAATATCTCTAAAAATAAACGAGATACGACCGAAAAACGAAAAGTCGAAAATATCAATTTTTGTCCATAACTTGAAAACAAAAGAAGATAGACAATTTTTGTTTACACTTTTGACTTAATCTCCAAAAAAGAGATCGAGACTTGGCCACTAGGTTTTTTCGATCTCTTATAGTTACGGAGATGCCCATAAGAGACATCGAAATTAATCCACCCTGTACAAGTACGGAGGGCATTTATAAACTAAGATTTTATGAAAAAATTGAGTGTAATGTAAAAAGCGCTTGTTTTTCATATTAAGCCATTGAAGCTCCTGAAGCTTATGTGATATATGCTGCCTACGTCTAATACCGCATATTAATCTCATTTTTCAGCTATTTTGGACTACCTGAATTCTTGAAGTATCTGAAAAGTCAAGACATGATCCGTACAAAACATCGCAAAAATTAAACTGGAACAATACTAAAGAGTCACACAGCACACGTTTAACACGAAAAGAGAGATAAGAGCGATTGATATAAATTAGTTTTAAGTTAGCGTAAGCTCTTTGAATTAATTTAGTAATATGTGCTGAAAATTTAAGATCGGTATCAATATACAAACCCAGATTTCTACAAGTCAGTCAATGATAATGCGGTATTGTCCATTTCTAGTTTTACAGCTTCCTTATATTGCAGTCGAAGCTTTTTCTTCCCAAAGAAATACATTAGTTTTTGCGGCATTAAGATACAAGCCGTGATCATTTGAAGTTTTTGGTAAATTTTGTATATCTTCATTAACCAGAGTACAAGCAATATCTATGTCTTTCGCATCAAATGAATAATACAATTGAGTGTCATCAGTGTAAAGGTGATACTTGCAGTGCTTCAGCGATTTCGTCAGCTGAAAGGTGTAAATAGCATACAGCAATGCTATTTACACCAACAATTAAAAATTCAAAATGAATAATAAATGTGGAAACGAGCTATAATCATCCTAGAATCAGTTACTTTTATCTAATGCAGCTCGGTTTGGATAGTACAAACATCCACGGCCTTGGTGAGATTCGAAACCACGCCGCCGAGCGACACGCACTCCAAAGTTAGGTTAACCACTAAGCCACTCCTCAGATTTACTTATTTGATTTCATTGGGGTGAAGATGAATTTCTGGTAAATTCGCAAGGTGTTTGTGCTTTACTTACCTGAAATACTTTATATTAAGTGCAAACATGAAATTGCAGATGAAATTACAAAAATTAAATCTGTTTAACCGAAGCTGACATTCGGACGTCCACATTGGTCAGCACTTTACTTGATTAATTGCGCAAAGTTACATAGGCAAATTGTTTAACATAACAGGCAATTCTCATCACATTTAGTAAATTGCCGAGGGAGCATGCATGTAATTCGGGTCTATTTACAGGTACCTACGTGTACGTAAATTTATTTCTAAGCGGTCGTGAGTTTATAGCCGGCCATTATCTAAATTAACGATGGCAGCAATTGACCAGGATAATGATAGAGTTTAAGCAAATTACTGATTGCATTCAATCAAAATATTTAAGCCAGAAATATTTTAACAAACATTAGGTTATCAAATAAAAAAAAATGAAAATCCCTTATCTCTTATCAAACGATCAATCTTATCTGGCTCGAAGGACCAAATATTTTAATATTTTTACATTGGTACGTGGGCTGCTGGAAACGGTATGAAAAAACGAATATGAAATTTGGTAAACGGTATCATTGGTTTTCGAAATATTCGCCTTTGACGTCAATACACTTTTGCATACGCTCGAACCAATTTCTAAAGCACGTTTTCCACTGTAAAGATGATACCTCAGAAACCAGTGTCCGGAATGTTTCAACCGCTGATTCAGCCGACGAAAATCCCGTTAAAAAGTTACAGAATACGCCCCTATCAGTGTCTCATTTGAAAGTTCTCACGCTCTAATTGGAATGTATCAACTGTTCCATAACGATCTACTTATCCATTTATTTGGAAAGAAAAGCATTTCGTATAGTTTTGTAGACTGGGCAGGACAACCATCTTTTTGGGGAAAAAAATCTGTATTGGCTTCGTCTCTTATAGAGGGTAACAAAAAATTAAATATAAATATAAATGTTGATTAACATATTTGAAACTTGGATTAAGTCTTAACCAGTATATACAAGTTTGTGTCGAAACTGTTCCATTTCTTGACTCATTCAAAGTATGCTGTTTTTATAAAAAAAAGAAATCATTTTCCGACTGATTTTCTTCCACCTACAAGCAAAAGTCTAAACGTGTCCGAAAGTTGATTTATTTTCTTCCAAAATTCCTTTCAAAACAATTTTGTAGAGGTACCTTCTTCATTATGATGTAAGTAATAAAAATATATTTTCAACTCGTTTCTAAAGTGTTTTATTTGTTTCATATTTTTTCTTCATTATGAACATTCTTTTCTGTCTTAATACGTGGGCTGCTGGAAAAGTTTCTGGAAACGGTATGAAACAACGCATATAAAATTTGGTAAACGGTATCATTGTTTTTCGAAGTATTCGCCTTTGAAGTCAATACACTTTTGCATACGCTCGAACCAATTTCTAAAGCACGTTTTCAACTCTAAAGATGGTACCTCGGAAACCAGTGTCCGGAATGTTTCAACCGCTGCTTCAGCCGACGAAAATCGCTCACCACGCATTTTATTTTTGATATTTGGGAACAAAAAGAAATCATTAGGTGATAAATCAGGTGAATATGGACAATGAGTCATTAATTCAACATTTTTGTTGGACAAAAAATCAACTGTTTGACGGGCTGAGTGAGAGCTGGCGTTGTCATGATGGAGAATAATTCGTTGACTTCGATTGTTTCTTCTTATTTGATCGATGACTTCCGGCAAACAAATTGTAGTATACCAATCAGCATTCACGGTTTTTCGATCCTCTAAAGCCACGGTTGCTACACGTCCAGTTAAACCAAAGAAACAAGCAATCATTTGCTTCGCAACACTGCGTGAATGGACAACTTTTGTTGATTTTGGTTCATTTTGAAATAACCAAACGGTAGATTGTTGTTTACTTTCTGGCTCGTACGAATAGATCCACGTTTCGTCACCAGTAACAATGTTATAAACTAAAATTGAACGACTTCCATTGAATTTCTTGAGCATTTCATCGCGCCATTTGACACGACCCTGCCTTTGCGCTCCTGTTAAATTGTGTGGGATCCAACGACTGCAAAGCTTTCGTACGTTCAAATGATCATGTAAAATCTGGTGTATTGCTTTCATGTCAATACGTAAGAATGCTTGAATCTCACGGTATGTCACATGTCGATCTTGCTCAAGCATTTCACGCACAGCATCTAACGAGTGTTCAATTAAAAAAACTTTCTAGATAGCCATGAATTTATTCTGAACGTCTAGCGTAGGGTTCTTGATACGACTAGCGTGAAGCGTCACTTCTAACCTCACTTTAACTCAAAGAAGACATTTCAAAAATAAACGTTTATTAGCGAATAGTTATATTTAAGATTAAATATTAGAAAAAAATTGCAGGAGCAGCTTTCGAGTTTTGTTGGTTAGGTTAACCGTCAACTTGTCAAAGTTGAAATTCAAATGACGTTAATCACGACATGCGTTCCCGACAACAAAAGCCTGCTATAGGCTACTTGACCGTTTTTTTTATTGAACACTCGTTACATTAGTGGCAACAACAAATGTTGATGGAGGACCTTCACGAAATTCGTCACTGAGAGAGGTACGTCCACGCTGGAATGCACCAAACCAATTATAAACACTGCTCTTTGATGATGCTTCATCTCCAAAAGCCAAATGAAGCCGATCGAGGCATTGTTTCGGCGTTAGACCACATTTGAAATCGTAAAAAATCATGGAACGAAAATTTTCACGCGAGATTTCCATGTTTACACAAAATTACTTTTTCTCAAATGATGTAAAAACAAAACTAGTTCACTTGGATAGGAACTGTCAATAGGCGAAAAACGTAAAATTTTTCAAATATGACAGTTGATAAACGCTAACAATTCTAAACCTACTAGATTCCAGAAAGTTTTCCAGCAGTCCACGTATTAAAAAAAAAGTAATAGCGATAGAACAAAAAGTTGCATTGCAACTTTTAATGCCTATCTGAATGGCATTATTATTATTATACTGATTAGGACCAAAGGAAAGTAATCTCATTTTCTAATTAACAGAGTTACAACGATGGGCGATCGATGACTTGGATAGATCAAGTATGTTTGCATCGAATCTAATGTGTTCTTGATAACACGCACACACCCTCCCTTGATGTGGTTCCCCTGTTTACCTGTGATCAAATGATCCGTGGTCCGTTTGGTGCGGCCCGACGACAATGGTCTACCCGGACTTGCGGTGCGATCTTTGTGAAACGATTCGAGCCCTCTCTTAAAATTAAACTGAAACAAAAGAAAACTCACTTTAATTAACAACAAAGTTGAAATCCAGAGAACTGAGCGAATTTTAGTTCGCACGATGACTTTGCCAGAGCTTTATCAAAAGTTACTTAATAATCTCCGGACTAGTGATTTCGGGAGCTTTCAGGACTTAATCTTTTGTAAAAATCTAATTACGATACAGTGTAATTCGACTCGACTGAGTGCTGTGTTTTATTCAATACAAACTCCAACTAAATATCAAACCTTTATTATGAAAGTTTGCGATGCGCATAATAGCTATTAACAAAAGGCTTAGCCGCCGCTAATTCGCGTGGGTTTATATTTTCCTTCCGCATTTCCCAGTAGCTTTTCTCTTAAAACGATTCATACAATGGGATTAACTGAACCTTCCACATTATGACGGGCATAATTAATTTTTAAAATTTCTTTCCATACACCTATCCATTCAATCCAAAGTAAATAGTATTTAGATTTAAGCTTCCATTCGTGTGCAAGATGTCCCAATCATCTGGAAAAAATAATTTAAAGGGGAATTTTCGCACTTCTCCAGAGGCTTGGGACACCCTGTACATAAGTATCAAGTTTCTTCGATCTTTTTTTGAAACAATACATGTTTTATATTTCGTTCGTATATAAAACTCTATTACTTTTAGAATTTAGTTTGCCTTCAACTCGATATTCCAACGTGTTCCGCCAGTAGGACGAATTTAAGGACAGAACAGAATGTGTTCGTAGTCGAAGCTGTAGACTTCTTTGAAATTCGATTCCTTCCAATCGCTTCCTAAAGACAAATTCGTAACATCGTTTGAAATTCGAATTTAGGACCGCTTTCATATTAGGATATTACAGCTCTGGCATGGTGGTTCTCCTAAAGCGATCGTAAATCAATGAAATCGTTTCATCATTACTCGAACTGAGATCTAAATTGATCAATTTGAAGTCACTCGGTTTTGAAAGCCAATGAATGAGCTTTGCTTAATACGCGGAGCGACGTCGACGTCGAAAATAAATCAATCCTATCTCAACCAATAAGAGTTCAATTTTATAGTCTAAACAAGCCACTTTAAAGGAAAACTGAAAAGTTTAAATTTAATGCAGCAGCAGATCAGCGAAATATTTAAAGCATTAATTACAGTAAACGGACATACTCTTTTCAAGAATGCTTTTTTACTCTTTCTCCTTATTCTTTATTCTTTCAAACTAGTGCTGATGATATCCAAATCGTGAATAAAACACCTGTTCGTTCTTAGAGGTGTTATGATAAGACCTGCCTTTATAGTGTACTTGTTCCCTCAAGTAAATAACATTGCAATCATTTCTGGCGAGGTTCACGTAATTATATTTTTATTCTTTTTAATTAAAGAGCGTCTTAAGTACACTTTTTCTCGTCGCGTCGGCGTCGCGTCGGTCGGTTCAATAAGAAAACAATATTTATAGCAGACGCCTTTCCTGATATATAAAATAAATGAACTATCAAAGTATTTAATAAGTTTCTACCGACCGCAACCTGTCGAAGTTTATTGTTTATTAGTTATACGACTTCTTTTCTTTCCAGATTTCATGTTTTTCTTTTGTATCAGACACAACAAACTATGCCCGTGTAAGAATCCAGATTCGTATTGTTATGCAATTCAGTACACTTTATTCTTACTAAATTAAAACTCGAACCGAAATGTGACTCATTTGAAAATACAGAATTAAACATGCGCAGTTTATACAACGAAAGCATTAGTCATCTTGCAAAGTGCCTAGCAATGCGAGCACACTAGGGTCTTATGTTAAAAAAAAGAATAAACTTGCATTGCATTGCTCTGCAGAACGTGAATCAATGGTGACTGATTGGAAAGATCCAAGCGTTACCGAAATGCAGCTTTCGGATTTCTAAGAAACCCCGGGACTAGCACGTCACCCTAAAACTCGTAATAAATAGGACCAGAGAAGAAAGTGCGAGGGGGTTCCGAGTATAACTTAGGTCCGTATTCATAAACTAAGCTTACGCTGTGCGTCCGCTTAATATTGGCTGTATTTCACAAACTGTACAAATTTCTCGCATTTTTTGGCTCATAATCAGTGAGAGTCGAAGAACATTTTATGGATTGCTTTCCCAAATTGTGAGAAATACGTACAAGTTATGAAATACAGCGAAATAAGTTTTTGTTTATGAATGCGGGTGTTAGTCTTTGTAACAAGCGTTTCTTCGCCGTAAAGTTTACAAAATTCAAAATTACTTTCTGTCAGTTATTTCCTGATTTAATTTAAATATAGTGTACATAAGAAGCATCCACGACCGGCGAGGGTAAGTTTGAATAAAGTATCATTGTTGACAAAGGTTTTTAGAAGTAAACTGATTTTTGTAGATCTTTTCTTCTCTCTTACATATTCTAAACTCTGTCTCGTGATGAATTATTAAAATTTAAATAATTAATTAATTTCATTGAATTGACATATTGTTTCTTTTGTAACTCTTGTTATTGTACGAAAAACTTCTCTTAAATTTGAATGTATATATATACATATAACAGTTAAAAAAAATTTTAACGAAGATAAACGGCTGATTGTTGGGCGTTGTTTTTTTAAGAAGAACTCCTTTTAACTTCTGTCAATATTTCGCAATGTATTTATTGCTTCATCAGGACAAAACTGTAAATGATAAAATGATATAACATGAGCAACGTGCTACAAGTTAGGTTAAGTACTTACTTATAGAGTAATTAAAGCTAGCCATTAAAGGTAAATTATGAAGCGATGTGCAAACATTAACAACCAGAAGAAATATTTTAGTATAACAACGAATACATAATAAAACACATTAAAAATCCGATTAAAACAGATTAAAATATAAAAACGTTTGACTTAAGGCAATGTAACGGAAAAGTAAGATGGCCGACAGTAGGATAGGTAACATAAGGGAAAGAAGCAGTAATTGCCAACCAAGCGGAAAGGACCCAAATCAAAATTTAAAATTTAGAAGATTTTGATAAATATTGTTCAATTGGTTAGTATCAGTTTTAAAATTGACAGCAGTATTATTGTTGCTTTGAATATGAGACATTTCAAGAAAAGTTCTAAGTTTATAATTAGTTCCTTGTTCTAGGATTTTAATATCTGTGAAATTGAAGTTATGGTCGTTATCGTGACTGTGGATAGCCAAAGCGCAGGATCTCTTTCCTATTCTGCAATCACTTTTGTGTTGTATTACTCTATTTTTTAAATGTTGGCTAGTTTGGCCTATGTAAATGAGGTTACAATCGTTGCAAGAAATTTGATAAACAACACCAGAGGTGAGCAGAGTAGGAATAGCATCCTTGCATTTCGTGAAAAGTTTACTGATATTTAAAGGGTTGTAACGTGCAATTTTTACATTATCTTGTTTGAGAATATTTATAACTTTGGGAGTAATGGGTTTGATGAAAGCAAGTTTTTTATAAATTATGGGAATAGCATTTAATCATTTACATAGGCCAAACTAGCCAACATTTAAAAAATAGAGTAATACAACACAAAAGTGATTGCAGAATAGGAAAGAGATCCTGCGCTTTGGCTATCCACAGTAACGATAACGACCATAACTTCAATTTCACAGATATTAAAATCCTAGAACAAGAAACTAATTATAAACTTAGAACTTTTCTTGAAATGTCTCATATTCAAAGCAACAATAATACTACTGTCAATTTTAAAACTGATACTAACCAATTGAACAATATTTATCAAAATCTTCTAAATTTTAAATTTTGATTTGGGTCCTTTCCGCTTGGTTGGCAATTGCTGCTTCTTTCCCTTATGTTACCTATCCTACTGTCGGCCATCTTACTTTTCCGTTACATTGCCTTAAGTCAAACATTTTTATATTTTAATCTGTTTTAATCGGATTTTTAATGTGTTTTATTATGTATTCGTTGTTATACTAAAATATTTCTTCTGATTGTTAATGTTTGCACATCGCTTCATAATTTACCTTTAATGGCTAGCTTTAATTACTCTATAAGTAAGTACTTAACCTAACTTGTAGCACGTTGCTCATGTTATATCATTTACAGTTTTGTCCTGATGAAGCAATAAATACATTGCGAAATATTGACAGAAGTTAAAAGGAGTTCTTCTTAAAAAAATAACGCCCAACAATCAGCCGTTTATCCTCGTTCAAAAAATTTTTAACTGTTAAATTTCAACAAGTACGGCGATACTTCCCTTCCAATTCTATATATATATATATATATATATGCTGTAGTATTCTTCCGGGTAGTCCTCCGCGTTGAGTTCTCTAAAGAACTATTTGTCTTCTGACAACGTTTCGGCAAGGTCTCACTTGCCATCTTCAGGTCTTCGCTGCTGCTTGCCTGCTTCTGCTCCTCGTCGTTACTCGAGTCACAGTGGCTTCTGGTCGCGCTGGTGGTGGTTTAAGTACCGTGTTGCGGTCACGCGTCGTTACGCTTGGTGGTTTTTCCGCTTGACTTCTTGTTGTTGGTTGATTTGGTCGTGCCTGTTGACTGCTTTCTCCTAATCCTGATGGTCCGGGGTTCGCTGGTTTCTGGCTTCGGGTTACTGGTCCTCGACGGTCGGTGGATTTTCGGATCACTGGCCTCCAGGTGGGTGGTAGTCGTAAGGCATCATCTCTGGTGTTTAAGTTCATCTGATGTTTCTCGATTTCTATCGCTTCTCGGATGATGCGTTTGGTCTTGTGTTCTACGCTGGCAATTGTTCTGGTGTTGTCGAAATCTATTTTGTGTGAAGTCGCTTTTACGTGTTGTGCCAATGATGATGTTTTCTCGTCCTTCTCGACGGCCTTTCGATGTTCTTCTCTCCTGACGCTTATTTTTCTATTTGTTTGGCCTATGTAGACCTTGTCGCAATCTTGACAAGGAATTCCGTACACGCCTTGGCTTTCCAGTTGTATTTTAGTTTTGACTGTTGGCAGGATGTTTCCAATTTTCTTGTCGGTGTTGAATGATGTCCGGATATTGTGTTTCTTGAGTATTCTGCTGATCTTCTCTGTTGTCCCTTTAACAAATGGTAGGCATGCTGTTCCTACTATATCTTTTTCTTCTTCCTGTGTCTTGGGTTTGCGTTGGTGTTCGGCTTTCCTGATTTGTTTGTCCTGATATCCATTTTTTATTAAAGATGAGCGGATTTTCTTCATTTCTTCTACCTTGTTTTCTGAGTCAGCCAATCTTTGGGACCGGGTGACGAGGGTCCTTACCACTGATTGCAATTGTGCTGGATGGTGATGTGATTGTGCGTTCAGGTACCGTTCCGTGTGGGTTGGTTTTCGGTATACGGAATGTCCAAGGCTTCCATCTGGTTTTTTCTTTATAAGTACATCGAGGAATGGAAGTTCGTTGTTTTCTTCGATTTCCATCGTGAACTTGATCTTCGGATGGATTTCATTCAGGTGTTGCAGAAATCTTCGTAGTTGTTCTTCTCCATGCTTCCATATTATGAAGGTGTCGTCCATATATCTGAGCCACAGGTGTGGTTTGTGACTTGCGGTATCGATGGCCCGTACTTCGAAATCCTCCATGAATAAGTTGGCGATTACAGGAGATAATGCTGATCCCATGGGTGATCCTTCTACTTGTTTATAACGTTGGTTCTTGAAGATGAAGTAGGTGTTCTTCAAGCAGTGCTTCACCAGGTCCATGGTGTCGTCTGGGATGTGGTGTTTTAGATGAATGATATCCACTGCTTCGTCTATTGGTATGTTGGTGAATAGTGAGACCACGTCGAAACTTACTAGCAGATCTCCTGGTTCTACGGTGAAGTCCTTTATACGCTCGATGAAGTGGCCTGCGTTCTTTACGTAGGATTCTGCTTCTTCGGCGTATGGCTGCAGTCGTTTGGCCAAGAATTTTGCTAGTGGTTGTAACGGTGATCCGATGGAACTGACGATTGGCCTCAGTGGTATCCCTTCCTTGTGGATTTTTGGTAATCCGTAGAGCTTTGGGCATCTGGATGATTTTTCCCTCGGGATCAATTGTAATTGCTGCTCTTGACTGATTGAGCTGGCTTTGATTTTAGCTTTCGTTGTCTTCTCTAAGTATGTCGTTGGATCTGTGGCGATGGTGTTGTACGCTGGGTCGTTTAGTAGGACCTCCATCTTCGTTTCGTAGTCGTTACGATCCATCACAACGGTGGCGTTTCCTTTGTCGGCTGGAAGTATGACGATTTGTTCATTTTTCTTCAGCGTGTGTAGAGCTTGTAGTTCTTCTCGAGATAGGTTCCTCTTTGGTGGTTTTGCTCGTCTTAGGATTTATAGTAGGAACAGCATGCCTACCATTTGTTAAAGGGACAACAGAGAAGATCAGCAGAATACTCAAGAAACACAATATCCGGACATCATTCAACACCGACAAGAAAATTGGAAACATCCTGCCAACAGTCAAAACTAAAATACAACTGGAAAGCCAAGGCGTGTACGGAATTCCTTGTCAAGATTGCGACAAGGTCTACATAGGCCAAACAAATAGAAAAATAAGCGTCAGGAGAGAAGAACATCGAAAGGCCGTCGAGAAGGACGAGAAAACATCATCATTGGCACAACACGTAAAAGCGACTTCACACAAAATAGATTTCGACAACACCAGAACAATTGCCAGCGTAGAACACAAGACCAAACGCATCATCCGAGAAGCGATAGAAATCGAGAAACATCAGATGAACTTAAACACCAGAGATGATGCCTTACGACTACCACCCACCTGGAGGCCAGTGATCCGAAAATCCACCGACCGTCGAGGACCAGTAACCCGAAGCCAGAAACCAGCGAACCCCGGACCATCAGGATTAGGAGAAAGCAGTCAACAGGCACGACCAAATCAACCAACAACAAGAAGTCAAGCGGAAAAACCACCAAGCGTAACGACGCGTGACCGCAACACGGTACTTAAACCACCACCAGCGCGACCAGAAGCCACTGTGACTCGAGTAACGACGAGGAGCAGAAGCAGGCAAGCAGCAGCGAAGACCTGAAGATGGCAAGTGAGACCTTGCCGAAACGTTGTCAGAAGACAAATAGTTCTTTAGAGAACTCAACGCGGAGGACTACCCGGAAGAATACTACAGCATTCAACACCCGCGGAAGCCTACGGATTAACATATATATATATATATATATACTGTATACTATACATATATATATATATATATATACTGGGTGGAAAGTTTCAAACCCGAACATAGCAAACTTATATTGAAAACTATGTTTATGTGAATTGCTGCTCGCCGTTTGAAGATACAAAAATGGCAATGGTATTAAAGAAAAGAGGAGAAAATTATGGGCAATATTATGGTGTTAAAATTATTCCTAAATATTAATACTTTCGGAATATAATTTTAGTCGCCTGTCAGGTTTGAAACTCTCAGTTGTTTCAATTAATAAAATAATTTATACGTCAGTCAAAAAGTATTATGAAGTATTGTACAGAGCAAATAATAGGTAGGTACTCTTGTCGTTTAAGTTACAACAATTCTTTCTTTATTAGAATGATAATTGTATCCAACGTCATTGCATACAAAAATACTGTTGTTTCTGATACTATCAATAAACTTGAAATGATGCCACGGGCAATCAATACCGACACATGTCGATACTGAATCAGTTTTAAATCCAATTGTACTAAAAATTAAATAAGTTTCACACTGTTCAAGAATAAGTAACACACAACTGTAAAGAATATTAAAAAAAAAAAACAATTCCACAAATCCAGTTACCATAAACATTGTATTGAGATTAACAATAATAGTACGAAAGTATTTTGTGAAGCAATGCAGGAGCAAAGAAATAAATCCTAACAGTTTTTCATCGTCAGTATGCTACACAGATAAATGGAATTTTATTTTGAATAAGAAGCATATTGTATAAAATTCTGGTTATTGAATTGCAAACTTCAAATCTGACATACTAAAGCGACTAAATTTTTAATTTGAAATTTATAAGTTTGATTTCTATTTCAAAAGTATTAACACAATAGGAATAAATTTAGCACGATAACATTGGCCTTAATTTTATCTTTCATTTAATACCATTACCATTTTTGTATCTTTAAATGGCGAGCAGTAATCTACAGAAACGTAGTTCTCAATGGAACTTTGCTATGTTCGGGTTTGAAACTTTCCACCCGGTATAAGATAATTCGAAAAATATAAATAGGCGAGCAAGCCGTGGAAAACAATTTGGAAAACGACTTCTGGCTTTTAGTTAAACCGAAGAACGCTACTCACCAAGAGATTCGAGTTCCAAACTTGTACGGTAAGAATAGGGAACAAAAAAAGGGGTTGAAAGATGGGTTCCAACCACCGTCAGCACGTCCTGCAACGGTCTAGAAATAACTCTTTTAAGGAACAAAGAAATTTAAATAATGTCGTTAATATCTACCTGGCGGCGTGTTTAAAGTTACTGTGTTACTTTTAATTGAATTTCGTAAAAATATTATCACTTAAAAAATGTCTAAAAAGAAAACACAAGTGATGCTAAGCTGGATGGAATTATTCATTCCATTTGGCCCTGTGGTATTACAAGCTACTACTAAAATGTGCCATCGCAACACAGAATATTTGGTTCTTCAACTCATGTTTAAAAAACCAACTGGTTCCACGCTACATCAACCTAAAATCCGACAACAAAAGCACAGCAGCAAAAAAAAACATTCAATATGGAAAAAGGAGATGGATCATTGAAGAGAGAAAAATCCAGTACCATAGAAGAGACAGCTACAATGTATATATTAAGGTAATTGACACAGAGTTGTTGCATCGGCTACATTACATAGATTTTGGTTTATTTGACAGAGAAACTAGAGATAAAATACGTAACTTAGTACATAATAAATACTTAAAACAAAAGAGGAAACTAAATACACTTATCAGCAACAAAAAATCTCTGGTGCAACAAAAGTTTTCCGACCATAAATTTAACCAAAGGTTTATCAATCTGACAAATATAAATTTTAACGAAACAGAACAAAATTTACTAGGCAAAGGCTTTAAACATAACATAAATTCACCACCTAAGTTCAAGGATTTAGAAATTTTAGGCATAGAAATTGAACTAGCTCTAAAAAAATCTCCCACATAAAAACCGTTTAAAATATAAATCAGCACACATACTACAGAATAGCGCTTCATAATCTAAACAACACATTCAGCAACAAGAAACGATCAATTCCATTAAATTAAAAACAAAAAACAATAATATTATTTTCACAAGAGCGGACAAAGGAAACACTGTAATCGCAATAGACCAAGTAGATTATGTAGAAAAAAACTATGGCATTCATTAATTTTGGAGAATATTAAATTTTGAACAAAGATCCTACAGAAAATTTTCAGAGGAAAATAAAAATGACAGCTCAACCACAATCCCGGTGAACCAGCTTGCCCAGCTGAAAGGTGCAAAAGTATTTTTGAAGATAAACACAAATCCAAACTATTATTAATGAATCCCCAACCCCCCCAACTTTATTCATTTATAAAACTACATAAACAAGACTTACCTATTAGACCCGTGGTCTCATACATGTCTGCTCCCGCATTTCATGTATCAAAATGTCTAATAGATATAATCAAACACTATTGCAATTTTCATCCGAAATATTCCATTAAAAACTCTTATGAATTAATAAATAATATCCATAAGATGCATTTACCAAGTAATAGCAAACTCATTCTTTTGACGTACAAAATCTCTTTCCAAGCGTACCACCAGAAGAAACGGTAACAATAATAAAAAATAAGTTAGACAAAATTAGAATTAATCCAGTAATAACATCAGATATAAAGGACATGTTAGAAATATGTTTATAACAAAATTACTTTGAATTTCAAGCTACACTGTATAACTCCAAGAAAGGATTAATTACGGGCAACCCTTTAAGCCCATTACTAGCAAAAATATTCACGGATCATCTAGAAACCAACATAATTCACAACAATCATTTAAATAGGAATTCCATATACTGGTTTAGATACATGGACGACATTTTAGCATGTTTCACCGGAACTAATAGACAACTAAACAATTTCTTCGAGTTCATCAACACAGTTCATCCTGATATAAAATTTACAATGGAAACAGAAATAAATGAATCCATAAATTTCTTAGACTTAAATATTTCAAAAAAGAACCAAAAATATGAATTCAATACATTTCACAAACCAACCCAAACAGATATAACTATAAATAACAATTCACTACACCCACATCAACACAAACTAGCAGCGTATAACAGTTTGATCCACAGAGCAATCAGTGTACCCTTATCAAAAGACAATTTTGAAAAAGAAATCAATTTCATAAACCAAATAGCGATTAATAATAGTTTTAAACCCACTATAGTCGACAACATACTGCATAAAAAACTATATAAAAAAGCAATAAAAGAAGTATACCCGAGTGACAACAAAGTACCCCAAATATTCCACACCCTCACTTATCTAGGTAATGCGACAGACAAAATAATAATAATAATAATATTCTTTATTGGCCCAAATGTATAAACAAAATCCTAATTAACAAAATTAGACATAGGGTTCATTCGAACCAAAAGGCGAAGTTCAGTTGCAACCAGGTTGAACTGTTCTTCCACTTAACCTTACACTTCTAATTAACGAGAAGGGAGATAAGAATGCAAGTTTTGACAGTATACAGTTTTTTTTTAAGCAAATAAAGTTGTACTTAGAAGAAAAAAAAAATATACAGACTATGTGAAAAATTACTTCCAAATTTCGGCGATCTAGTTACATAAATACAACTATTTTACATTTGTTTCATATGCAAAGCATGGCTATATTTATTTTTGAATTGAACTTTGTTTAAAATTTTTAAGTCATCAGATAGTGCATTGAATATAGTGGCAATATTATATTATAACGATCTTTCAAAAAGAGCAGTTCTATGTAGAGGTGTAGTTATTACATTTTTATGACGAATGTTTATATTGTGCACATCTGTTCTAAAGCGTATTTTATTATAAAGGTAAGATGAAGCTTTTTCATGAATAAGTTTAATACAGAAACTTGCTAAATGAAGCTTACGCCTGTTAGCCATATTTAACCAATGCCTTTCTTTTAATTTAAATGATACCCGTTCTCTACTTCTCAAACCGTATATGAGGCGTACACAGGTGTTCTGAACTCTTTGAATTCTTTTACTCGTTAACGAATCTAAACAAGGACCGTACACTATATCTGCAAATGTAAAATGCGATAAGACCAGGGATTCACAAAGCATTGTTCTAGTTGCAATGTTGAGAACTGATTTATTAGCATATAGTAATTTTATATTAGTAAACGCTTTTTTAATGCAATTATTAATATGCTTAACAAATCGAACATCTGTATCCAACCAAGTCCCAAGTTTCTAGCAGATTCGGAACATGGTACCCTCTCTTCACCTATTTTAATATTAAGTGTTAGTCGAAAGTTTACGTTGAAACGTTTTTCCGAAGAGCATTACTACAGATTTTTTTGGGTTTAAAATTAAACAATGTTGCTTAGACACTCGAGATAAATTCAAGATATCAGAATTAATAAATTGATTTGCTTCTTCACTATCGCTGGCTTTAAATGAATAATATAATTGAGTATCTTCAGCATAATAATGACTAGTACAATACTCGAGACATTTGCTTAAATGACTGGTGTATAAAGTAAAGAGTAATGGCCCTAAAATTGAGCCCTGAGGAACACCGGTCTTAACTGCACGTGCATTAGAGTAATTATCGTTAATATTTATTATTTGATACCTATCATTTAAGTAACTAGCTATAAAAGATTCAGCACAGTTTCCGAACCCAACAAAGCGCAAAATTGATAGAAGTAACTTGTGGTTGACCGTCTCAAAAGCTCTAGAAAAGTCTAAAAGAATTAGTGCCGTGAGTTCATCCCGATCAGCTGCATTCAGGATCTCATCAGTAATATGCATAAGAGCTGTAGAACAGCTATAATTGTTACGAAAACCTGATTGATTATTTGGTAACAAGTTATAGTCATTCGGATAATTCATGATTTGCTTGCACATGATTCTTTCTAGTAGCTTGGACATTATTGGCAATAAACTTATTGGTCTTAAGTCTTTGAAATCAGTAGGTTCTGATACTTTCGGAATCGGAGTAACATGAGCTATTTTCCAAACTTTAGGAAACACCATATTTAAGATGGAAATTATGTGAGTGATAAAGGGTATTATACGAGGGCAACAGAAACTATTTTAATATTAATTCCATCGCATCCATTTGCATTCGTGTTAATGGAGCATAACAATAAGTAAACAACTTAAACAGCACGAGTTCTAACTAACTTACAGAACTAGAAACGCATTAGCAAAACACATAAAAAATAATAAAAGTAAACGAGACAAACAAAGTCCGGAGTACACAAACTAAAACGTGGGACTTGTTCAAAAGTGTACATAGGACAAACAGGACGATCTTTTAATAAAAGAATCAATGAACACAAAAGATGCTTTGAGAAAAAAACAATAAGGATTCAACGTATGCAAAACACCTGAAAAAAGAAAAAGATCACCATATAGAAAGTAATTTTGATATACTCCACATTGAAAATAAAAGCCCAAAATTAGATCTGTTAGAAATCCTCGAAATTAATAGAATTAAGAATACCGGAAACCTACTCAATGAACAAACAGATTTCAATTATTCCTCCCCGTTATTATCAATATTTAAGATGGACCAGATGTAGCAACTCGGTTGAATTTTCAACCCCTTAGTTCATAGAAAATAAGTTTAATACTAGCACTATAAATAGCCCGTTTTGTAAAATTTACGCAAACATTCTTGTCATACCGACTTGACGAAGCTACAGTGTAGCGAAACGCGTCGTATTACAATAAAAAGAATTGTGAAAATCAACAAGTGTTTTGTTTATTTAATATAATTATTCATTCCATTTCTTTATTTTAACGGGATGTCCTTCTTTTCTTCTTCTTAATTGGTGAAGTATCGGGTCGTGATACCTAAGGTACTAAATCAACACACTTACGTGTCCAGGTAAGGCCATCCCATTCCCTTTATGAATTTATTGTGTTGCACGCAAGAGTAACAACGAAAGTTTCAGGAAATTCTGTTTACTGCGATGACAGCAGTTTACAGCCGACTGTTTAGTCAGAAATGTGTTAGTTTATGTCATTATATCTTGCATTATAGACAGAGCACAGAGAGACATAGTTAATTGACATTTGTATAACATCACTCTGAATAACAAACTTTCGACAGTGTTTTTTTTTTATCCCTAGATGAGTTAATTGTGCGACAGGGCCACTTAAAGCTTCTAAGTTAAACTCCTGGACTCAAAAGTTAGTCACCTGGTAGCAAGTTCGCGTTGTTTATTCAACAGCTTTTCCCCGTTACTAGCTCGATGGAGACGGGGTGGATCACTGAACGATGTAAAACTAGAAGCGCCAGGGAAATTGACCCACCCAGCTGAAAGATACATTGTAAAGCAGTTCCCAAAACTCGAGTGGCGAGCGATGGTAATCTTAATCGCCAGGAGATTTTCATACACTCGTGCGTTCAGCGCAGGGAAAGACAACAATGCAACACAGTTGACGTCGAAATATCTATTAATTTAATCGACACAATCAACAATATATGTGTGGCTCGGCGAAGGCCAAATAATACGACACAACAATCAGAATATAATGAACTCAACTTAAGTTAAGAATCAGTATTGATCGAAAACTGGATTCTTATCCCAAAAACGATGTGAAAGTTTGGAAACCACAAAACGTAATAATTCTCCTATTGCATTTCTTTAAATTGTGCACCGCGTTGTGGCGATATTGTTCGCAAGGTAAAGTCACGTAAAGGAAAAGGTATACCGTATAGGTTAGGAATTGCTGGTATTTCTTCAACAGGTTCAAAGTTTCGTTGGGTAGAGGGCGTTCAATGTCAAAAATGTATACAAAATAAATTCTACAAAGAAGAAAATGGAAATTGATAACAGATATAAACAAAATAGTAAAAATGTGGAAGGAATATCTTGAAAAATTGTTGAATAACACGACAGGAGAAGCAGAACTAGGGCATAAGAGAGAAACGGAGGAAAGACTGAGAAAATGAAATGAAACAGAAAAGCGAGCGTCATCTGACGAAAAAATTAAGGAAATTATTAATAAGTTACAAACAAGCAATAAAGGGAGATGAGATAACGGAAGAAATGATAAAGTACGGAGGAAAAAAAATGGTGGAAAAGATTCAAATTGTATTAGAAACATCTGGGAACAAGAACAGATGCCAGAGAATGGAGTGAGGAATCGGACACACAATTCACAAGCAAAGAGAAAAAGAAACATGTGAGAATTACCGAGGAATAGCTTTATTGAACATAAGGAATAAAATAGTGGCCATTATTATCACGTCCCTCTTTTTGTTGAAGAAGAAACTGAATCGAGAACAAAGTTTGCAAAAGTAAGAAACTTGTAAATATTTCCAAACGGTGTTACCTATTGGGTATATATTTGTTCCAAATAACTTTGAATAGTATCACACCATCATCTAAATTTGTCAAAGGCACATTTAAAATTGTGCCTAAAGTGGTCAGCAGTCTAATTTTAAACAGTGTATCTTCCTTTTTTGTCACAAAAATCTAATGTTGAAAGAAGGGTCAAAAATCTGTGGCGTGCCTACAATAGAAGCTTCTATTATATACCAAATCCTTAGAAACGTTGTACCGATTTATTAGAACTGCCTCTCTCTTCATAATTCTTAAGTTTTTCAATTAAAACTGACCACTGACGCAGTCAAATGTCCTATTGAGATCGCAAAAAAAATCGCAAAAAAATCCAACAGGCATGGGCGTAGCCAAGGTCGGCCAAATAGAACAGTTGTCCACTGCTACCTCACGTAGCGATAAGAAACTACTTAAATTCTCTATCTGTAGAAAAAGAAACTTTGTCAAATAAAGAAAGTTGGGTTGTTGACTAGAATACAAAAGAAAAGCCGAAACAAATGGATACAATCGAAAAAAGATGAGAAAAATGAGGTCATTGTGGAAAAGAGACGGAAAGGAAAGTGCAAGGAGGTCAAGAAAGTAAAGAAAAGGAACACGAGAAAAGTTAAAATGAGATAAAAAGAATTCAAAGGAAAAAAAAACAACAAACGTAAAATAATAAAGATGGAAGCAATAAAAGATCAAGGAAGGAAAAGAAAACGTGCAACCCAAATGCAAAAACAATAGAAAGGCTCTTGTAAGTTCTGAAAACAATTCTTAAAGGTGAAAGAGGCAAGATACAAATGATGATACAGTGGCATCTTGTGCAAGAAACGAAATTCTAGAAATTCCTCCGTCTCTATTCAAATTGGCTATCTTTTTCCTAGAGTTGAACAATTTATTACATTAGTTGGGTTTCTCTTTTTTTCAATTTCCTAGTTTCTAATTTTTTTTATTTCTTTTAAATTCCTAATATTTATTTTTTGTTTCCATTTTTAATAATTTCTTACATTTTACAATTTGATAGCGTTGGCTAACCGGTAGTAACCTTACCAAGGAGGCGTACTCAAGGACCGTTCTCAACATTCCGAAATACAACGTTCCAAGGGCATTAAGATTAGTAAAATCACGACAATTACAAATTATGAAACCTAACATTTTTAAGCTTCTGGTAACAATCTGCGTAATATGTAGCTCAAAAGTGAATTTAAAAAATGACACCTAAATCCTTGAAACAAGTGCCCCTCTCCACTGTGGTTGACATAAGTTGATAGTTGAATAAAACCACATTCTTTCTTCTAGTATACGAGACTACGAGATTTTTAATTTATTAAGTTTGCACCAGAGTTCAAACCTGTTAAGTTGATCTTGTAAGAATTGACAATCACCAATATTCTCAATCGATTTAAATATTTTTGTATCGTCAGCGAACAATAAAATGTCGCTATTGATTACATCAGGTAAGTCGTTAACGAAAATCAAAAATAACACCCTATTAAGGCAACTAACTTATAAGCAAAACAAACTGATAACAACTTCTGAAGGAGAATTTGATGGTCTATGAGGTCAAATGCCTTTTCACAGTCGGTATATGTGGGCTGCTGGAAGAGTTTCTGGAAATGGTATGAAAAAACGCATATGAAATTTGGTAAACGGTATCGTTGTTTTTCGAAGTATTCGCCTTTGACGTCAATACACTTTTGCATACGCTCGAACCAATTTCTAAAGCACGTTTTCCACCATACCTGATGGTGAGATGGTACCTCAGAAACCAGTGTCCGAAATGTTTCAACCGCTGCTTCAGCCGACGAAAATCGCTCACTACGCATTTTATTTTTGATATTTGGGAACAAAAAGAAATCATTAGGTGATAAATCAGGTGAATATAGACAATGAGTCATGAATTCAACATCTTTGTTGGACAAAAAATCAACTGTTTGACGGGCTGAGTGAGAGCTGACGTTGTCATGATGGAGAATAATTCGTCGATTTCGAATGTTTCTTCTTATTTGATCGATAACTGTACTGTAGTATACCAATCAGCATTCACAGTTTTTCGATCCTCTAAAGCCACGGTTGCTACATGTCCAGTTAAACCAAAAAAACAAGCAAGCATTTGCTTCGCAACACTGCGTGAATGGACAACTTTTGTTGATTTTGGTTCATTTTGAAATACCCAAACGGTAGTTTGTTGTTTACTTTCTGGCTGGTACGAATAGATCCACGTTTCGACACCAGTAACGATGTTATAAACTAAATTTGAACGACCTCCATTGAATTTCTTGAGCATTTCTTCGCACCATTTGACACGACCCTGCTTTTGCGCTTCTGTTAAATTGTGTGGGATCCAACGACTGCAAAGCTTGCGTACGTTCAAATGATCATGCAAAATCTGGTGTATTGCTTTCATGTCAATGCGTAAAGAGCTTGAATCTCACGGTATGTCACATGCCGATCTCGCTCAAGCATTTCACGCACAGCATCTACATTAGTGGCAGCAACAGATGTTGATGGACGACCTTCACGAAATTCGTCACTGAGAGAGGTACGTCCACGCTGGAATTCGGCAAACCAATTGTAAACACTGCTCTTTGCTGATGCTTCATCTCCAAAAGCCAAATGAAGCCGATCGAGGCATTGTTTCGGTGTTAGACCACATTTGAAATCGTAAAAAATCATGGCACGAAAATTTTCACGCGAGATTTCCCTGTTTACACAAAATTACTTTTTCTCAAATGCTGTACAAACAAAACTAGTTCACTTGGGTAGGAACTGTCAATAGAATTATAGGCGAAAGACGTCAAATTTTTCAAATATGATAGTTGATAAACGCTAAAAAATTTAGACAACAGCCCACGTAAATAGCATCGACCTGTCCTGCTTTGTCCAAATGATTAGATACGAACTGAGAAAAATAACATAAATTGGTGACTGTGGATCTACCTGCTCTAAATCCATGCTGACTAGGGCTAATAAAATTCTTGACAGCCGGGTATATATTAGAATAAATAACCATTTCAAATACCTTTGCAAAATTGTTGAGAATTGCCATTGAACGATAATTACTAATATTAGTTACGTCACCCTTTTTATGAATGGGAATGATTTTGGACTCTTCCCAAATGTTCGGAAAGGTTGCAGTTCTGAGACACAAATTGAAAATTAAGCATAAAGAATTCGCCAATACTCTCACAAAAAAAGAAGGAAAATCATCACGACCAGTAGGAAAATAATTTTTTATTTTTTTACATGCTCTAAAAATTTCTTCATATGTAACATAGTCCAGATTACAGTTATTTAACAAATGATGACTATCGGAACCTGTAGTCTCATAGACTTGTTCACTTATTATGAATCGCCCTGTATAAAAAATAATTCCGGGGAATTTGCAATTTAAAATATTCATCGACATTGAAATTTTTCACTGCGCCGGCTGGCTGGTTCATTTTCATGCGCCTCAAAAACAGCGCCGTGAATAGATGTCGCTCTATAAATTTCCATCGCGTACTAGAAATTGCATTAGTATTTGCGGGCCGTAACTTTATAAAAGCAACGGCATGAATGAGGACGACATCTCGCGGACGTAATTTTGCATTTTAAGTTTTATTATGAAAGCGCGAAAGTTTTTATTGAAGCTCTTCAACGATGGCCCGCCCGATCGATGTCGCGCTTCGTTTCATTTTTATTGTAAAAAGGAGAGCAGAGAATGAAAATAAAACCTTTAAATATTAAATTAGCAAATAATTTATGGATTAAAATTAAGATTTAGAATGAAGCTTGTCTCAGGGATAAATTTATACAAGGAGTACATGAAAATGCAGACTTTTAAGAGATAATTAAGAAAGTAGACGCGCTTTTTACTTTTCCAGGTTTTAGTTTTGCTCCGTTTTCGATTCCTGAAAATATTTTTAAGGATCGTAAGAAGATCTGTAAGCTGCGTAAGCTCATTCAATTGAAAACGCAATTCAGAACTTCTTTATGTGAGATACGATTACTTGTAAGCGCCAAAGACGACTTCAGTTTGCTGACTGTGGGTATAGTGCGTTTCAATTTAATTGAAAGTCGTAAAATATTCGATGTCCTATCGATAATCCCTAATAAACTTAATAATTTTACAATCGGAATTCTCGAATTATTTTAAAAACCGCCGTAAGGAAATATCAAGTATCAGTATTGAATAAATTTATTTTTGACATAAACTGCAAATTATATGAAAATGCCAATACATGCAGCAACGTATTCTATGCAGATACAAATCACTTGGTTTACCCACAGGATTACTGTACCTTTGGCCCCCATTTGAACAGGATAGGTAAAAATAAGCTGTTCACCTTAATAGCAAATCAAATAAAAAGCTACCATTTGAATAAAACTCTGATCGAAATTCCACTTATTGACTCTAATATTCCTGAGATACCTGTGACACAAGTGACCACGGATGATGTGCCTATTGATATAAGTGACGATCTCAATCTACCGCCACCAGCTTCAAATGGTTCATTGATCCCTTCAGGGACCTTGCCTACAGCCCCGTCGGGAAAAGTAGGCTCATCGAAAAACGTGAAGACAACTTAGACATTGTGTTAATAAATATACAAGGTCTCACTGTACCGAAAATTGCGCAGATAGAAATCGACTTTTGCCATATCGATGTTAATGTTATGTGTGTAACTGAAGTTTGGTCATGTGTGAACGCCATTGATAGTCTGAATTTCACAAATTTCAATCTATTATCACACTTCTGTAGAGCTGATCACAGACGCGGGGGAGTTGCAATTTGGGCTAAAATCGGACTCAAAACAAGAAATCTAGACCTCAGTCAATTTTGCATCGAACTTGATATTGAGGTATGTGGTATAGAATTAAAATTCAATAACTCTGATAAATATATCATAATCACTTGTTATAGATCACCGTCTGGTAATATCTTGAATTTTTTGCGAAATATGTCTGATGTATTAGACCACGTGTATCACGAAAAAACATATATCATAGTCTTAGGGGATTTCAATATATACTTCAATAATCCTGACAATGAAAATACTGTTCGTTTACAGCAATTATTTCATACATATGGCCTCGCTGAGAACGTATTTACGCCGACACGTAATTCTGCAATACTTGATAACATTTTCTGTAATACACCAATACCGTTCTATAATGTTTTTCATTGTTCTGTATCTGATCATCGTTACGTGGTATGTCAACTTCCTAAATATATCATGAATAAAAGCACTGTGAAATATTCAAAGTCGATGCGTATAATTAACGAGATCTATCAATCGCTTTACAGAGGCTTTTTCAAAGGTTGACTGGCCTGATTTTAATACATTCGTTGACTTCAACGATGCGTTTAATTATTTCTACGACACCTTTTTACATTTTTTTAATACTTATTTTCCTAAAAAGTATGTAAGAACTGATGATTCATTTAAAAATACAGCATGGGTGACGGAAACAGTTAAAATATCCAGTGCCTCCCTCAGGGGCTGGTACGAACTTCAACAAAAATATCCTAATTTAAGAGAAGTCTACGTGAAATTTAAGCAAAAACATCAATTATTAGTAAAGGAAACAAAAAGAACTTTTTATGAAAATAAAATAAATACTTCTAATAGCAAAAGTCGGCCTGCCTGGACAGTTATATCAGAATTAACGAATAAAAGAAAAAACTTAAATAGTAACATATCTCTTGAAATAAACAACTCCTTAACAGACAATCCCTTAACTATCGCAGACACATTTAATGACTTTTTTCAAAATGCACCGTACGATACTCTTCAAAACATTACAGCACCTAGCTGTGCACAGACGTTGAATTCCATTACAAATTCCAACTTGTTCCTTTCTCCCTTCACAGAGTATGAGGTAATAAATATCTTTAAAAACTTAAAAAACAGTTCCTCATCCGGGCCCGACGATATTCCTTGTTCTTTGCTGCGTAAAACATACACTTCATTTATAACTCCTATTACTGAATTAGTGAATTTATCTTTTGCAAAAGGCGCATTTCCAAAAAGCTTAAAAGCCGCTGCGGTACTGCCGATCCACAAAAAAGACTCTGTTCATGACGTACAAAATTATCGTCCAATATCATTAAATCCTTCAATTTCTAAAATATTTGAATATGCAATGCTTGAAAGACTTGTAGATTATTTTAAAAAACACAACATAATTACTAATAAACAACATGGTTTCAGAAAGGGCTATTCTACTATGACTGCAATACATTCTTTTATTGACCAAGTAATCTCTAGTTTAAATAACGGAGAAAAAGCAGTTGGGCTCTTCTGTGACCTCAGTCGTGCTTTTGACTTTGTGAACCATGCTTTGCTGATCTCTAAACTGGAACTTTATGGTATTCACGGTACCGCATCCTATTGGTTCGTATCCTACTTAACCGGCCGCAATCAATACGTAAGGATTAATTTTTTTCAAAATGGTAAGATGTCCGAAATTACTTCCTGTCTATTACCCATAAATATAGGTGTCCCACAGGGATCGGTTTTGGGTCCGATCTTGTTTTTACTTTTCATCAATGATATTGTTCTTTTCATCAATCACACTTTAATTATGTATGCTGACGATACTTCTGGAGTGTTTGCGGGCAAGAAATTAGAAGATTTAACTCTAACAGGCAATTTGCTTCTTAATGAGTTAAATCAGTGGTTCAACATCAATAAATTATTTATGAATCCCACTAAAACTAATTTTGTAATTTTTCGAACATCTTATAACTTAAATTTAAAAATTGATCTCTGCTTAAATGGCAGGCATCTAAAACAAGAATCATTTGTAAAATTTCTTGGTATTCATATAGATGAAAATCTCAACTGGAAAATTCATTGCGCAAAAACTGTTAAAAAACTAAATTCCATATGTTTCCAGAATAGAAATCTTAAATATATCTTGAGTAATCAATGCATACTATCGTTTTATTTCGCTGAGGTTCACTCTAGACTACTTTATGGAATACGTTTCTGGGGTAATTCTGTAGCAGCCAAGGATGTTCTCCTAGCACAAAAACGGATTATTCGCTGCATAGCCAGTATTAAATCAGTCGAGTCCTGCAGACCATATTTTACTTCTTTCAGAATATTGCCAGCTACTTCTATCTACATACTTGAATTACTGATTTATGTATACAACAACCAAAAAACTTTTTCGAAAAACTTAGACTTTCATAGATATGATACGCGACGACGAAATAACTTTAGAGTCCCCTTACAGCACACAAATATCGGTATCAAAAATCCGTCCATCATTGGTCCGAAATTATTTAATATGCTTCCTCCGCATCTTAAGCTTGCTAATACTTGTGCGTCATTTAAATTAAAATTAAAAAAATTCTAATAGACAACTGTATTTACTCAATTGAGGAGTTCGGACTATCAATGGCTTCTCTGTTATAGTGTATTGTGACATGTACTTACTTTTTTAACTATTTTATTATTTGTTTTGACTTGTCCTATTTTGACAAATCATGGGGCTAATAAAATTATTATTATTATTATTATTATTATTATTATCAAGTGTAATTACACTGGTCAACACAATTTTTGTATGGTCGGAAAAAAGGAGGTAGTCTTACGTAACTGAATCCCCTGAACACGATGGTGACCTTGAAATTGACGTAAGACGTCCAGTTGTGGAGATATAAATCTTTCCTCCGTGGTTTGATCAACATGGTTGTCGCACTGAGCATGCGTACAAATTCAAACAACAATTTGTTTATGCTCGTTTGTTGTACGTATAATTTATGTGTATATACAGGGAAGGGCAAAAGTATAGAACTGGCTTAATATTTCAAAGACCCAAACCCAACTTGATTTTTTTTAAATCACAACCTGCTGATTTTTTTCCTTTATTTAATAACTCATTCAATTCTCTAAACAACTTCATAAAATATTTGTCTATTACATCAGAAAATTTTCAAGAAAATAGCATTTGAATAAAAAAGTTATAAGAAATGGTTTATTGGTTGATACTCGACAAAAATACTAGGTTTAACAAAAAAACTAAAAGGCCACAAGATTATGGGCTGTTTTTAAGACAACTTTAATAGAAGTAGCCCTAAAAACATGAGAACAAATACCGAATATCAACGTAAACCGTTTTTTCTAATGTTTTCATTGAAACGTTATTTTTTCCAAAATTTTCTTATGTAATACATAAATATTTTAATATGGTTATTTAGATGATTGAACGAACTATTAAATAAAGGAAGAAAATCGGCAGGTTTTCAAGGAAATCAAAATATTTGAAATCGACATAAGAGAAAAGTACCTTTATTTTCCACGGTATGTCGAAATTTTATTTAGAAAAGTTACTGAGAATTATTATGAGATCTCAAACATGAAATCATCATTACCTACAATGGAAAAAAAAAATTGGTTACGAAAAATTGTGATTTTTATAAGGTATCAATGTTATTAATCATAATTTCTAGTTGATAGTTGAGCAAAAGACAAATCTCAGAGTACGTCCCTGTCAAACTTGAAGAAACGTTTAGCTCTACACATTCTAAATTCTACGACATGCGTTGGTACGAGAAAAATTGAAAAATACTTTATATTATTTTTTCATCGTAGACAGTCATTGTTTCATATTTGAGATCTTATAATAATTATAAATAACTTTTCCAAATAAGATTTCCACGTAGCGTGGAAAATAAAGGTACTTTACTCTTATGTCGATTTCAAATATTTTGACTTCCTCAGTATATGCCAGGAGGTATTCAAACTTTGTTACGTGCATCTTAAGTTCGGAAAGATGCAGCAGCTTTCATAAAGAATACATTTTTATGAGAAATCAATAACAAAGGATTTTAAAGGATTTTCCCATATGTAGCCAACTTTCCGCCGGTCACTGTATCTCAACAATTGGACGTCTTACCTCAGTTTCAAGGTCACCATCGTAATCTCCAGATAAAATTACACAAATACCAACACATTTCACCAAGCATACATTTTTCAATTTTATTTTGTCTGCCAGTGTTATTATTACAAGATGTAAAAGCTTTGAATATGTTTAGTACACAATTAGAAATAAATTGAAGCTCGTACTCGATTTACACCGTAAATTTAAATTTAATAAACAATTCATATTCCATTTGCGTCGTGAAAATGTAGCGAAATATTCTCAGATTCAGCGGAAAACTACGTCTTGTTGTCATTACATTTCCTCTGTAAATAATGATGATACATATAAAAAGGTGTCGTTGCTGGAGCTCTACGCAAACATTCCACCGTTCACGAGAACGAACGCGCCGAATTATTTACGTTTCATTAGAGACAATTCGTTTTATTGATAGTGACAGTTGTTCAAATCGTTTCATTCAGTTCTGAACATAGTTCGCATTTCTTTCTAAATGGCCTAGAATAAACGAATTATTCTCATAAACTGTTGTTACAGAATTAACACGCTACAGATAATAATTTATAACGCGTAAAGGATTACGTTAATGAACCGCAATCGCAAACAACCAAATCGTATTATTATAACTCGAACTGCGGTCTAAACCGATCAATTTAAAGGTACACAGAGTTTTGCTCAATATATGAACCAAGGCCGAAAGGAAATCAGTCCGTAACTAAACCAAGGAGTTCAGTTTTGCACTATTTTATTTTGACTTTTACAGGGTGATTCATAATATTGCGTAAGTTAGACTGCTTCGGAGTAGCTCCATCTTTGTTAAGTATTTTGAAATCATATCTGGTGCAAAGGAGTCAGTACGTATACTATAATGGCTTCTCCTCTTTTGAGTTTGTACCAACTTCTGGAGTCCCTCAAGGCTCTAATCTCGGGCCATTACTTTTTGTTCTATTCGTTAACGATCTGCTATTATCTCTCTCTTGTCAGCCTTACCGTACGCCGATGTTCTCAAAATGTATTCAACCATTACTTCGCTGGATCATATTGTAAAGTTACAAAGCGACGCATGTTGCAGTATGGTGCGGTTGCGGTATGGTGCGAGCTTAATAAGCTGAAACTGAATGTCGACAAATGTTGTATTGTTTCTTTCACAAGGCAACGCACATATGAACAACCTACTTATGTGATCAATGGAAAAATACTGAAAGTTAACGACTCCATCAAGGATTTGGGTGTGATTTTTGACAGCTCCCTGAGTTTCTCTCTGCACTTAGAAACCGTCACCACCAAGGCAAATAGAACACTGAGCTTCATTATAAGGGAATCTAGACACTTTTCTAATACTGAAACCATTAAAGCACTATTTTTTGTCTACGTCCTGCCCTGCTTGGAATATGCGGTTCTGGTTTGATTTCCTCATTATATCTGTCACCACGTACCATTAGATCGCATACTAAGACGGTTTTTAAAATACCTCTCATTCCGGGAGGATGGAATCTATCCGGAAAGAGGAGTTAGTCAAACTCTACTTCTTGAGCATCACAATATGGACTCTCTTTCCTATCGACGAGATACGGGGAGCGTTAAATTCTTGCGCAACCTATTAACTAATAAAATTGACTCTCCATACCTACTCTCTAGAATCCCATTTCATGTTCCGAGGGCTGCATCTAGGCACGCTGCGATGTTCCATCTTCCGGTTGCACGTATCAATGCTCTATTGCGTGCTTCAGTCACGGTCATGTGTCGCAATGTCGCCAATCGACTCCTGGATTTGACATACTAGTATGCCTTCAATTGAATTCCTCATTAAAGTGGGCTATGATTTCACTGTTTCTTTCTCCTAAGATTGTAGCACTGATAGCTGTTCAATTATTTAATTAAACAAATGTCAAATTGACACTTTGTATTTTCAATTAATTCAAAATGTTAGAATCTCAGCATAAAATATTTATTTTTGAAATTTATTTTCAAACCGGTAGAATAGAAAATGGACAGTTAGTTTATACAATTAATCAGTGTGTACAGAAGTTTCGACAGCAGTTTCCTAATTTTGCTATTACTTATTAACAGATAGTTAAACATATTGTCACGATAAGGATTTAATTCTTAGCCTAAAATTAATAATTATAAAATGTAAAGGTGTCGCGACGACAAATTTCCGCGAGGAATAAAGTAGAACAATTAAGACAGCAATCTTGCGAAATCTAAGCTACAAGCGGTTCACGTTTCATAACAAAACACCGGTGGCACGCGCTATATGTGGGACAAATTAATACAACAGGTGACGAAAGGAGAACACAGAAACATGTCATAACAGTCGAATAGACAGATTTTCGCCTATATAACGTACGGAAGAAGATGGGAAGGCAGTCGAACCCGACTCCGGTAGGCTTAGTGCCTACTGTAAGAAGGGCAGCCGCCCTCGCAGTCGAACCCGACTCCGGTAGGCTTAGTGCCTACTGTAAGAAGGGCAGCCGCCCTCGCAGTCGAACCAGCCGTCGACTCAAGTAGGCCTAGTGCCAACTTCCCCAGGAGGACCTTCCTCACCGACGCCGTGCAACCGCCGCCGCGTCGGGACGCTGCCCGTTCCACGGAGGCATCCTCACCGACGCCTTGCCGCCGCCACCCTCATCAGGACGCTGCCGTTTTCAAGAAGGATCATCATCACCGACGCCGTGCTGCCGCCACCCTCATCAGGACATCTCATCGCAATTGCTGCAGCCCTCGAGATTGCCCTGGATCCGGTTAGCCGAATCGTCGGGTCTCTTCAACCCCAGCAGAGAGGGATTCCTCATCCTCGCTGTCGCAGCCGACCCGTCGCGGTTACGAGAATCACGAAAACGCACCCCCGCACATTTAAAGATCGTCCGCCGATAGATAATAATATTCATTAAATAAAGGTATACATTGTTTTGGTAAACTGTGTTTTCAAGCTCTACCACTGAGAACCCGCTACCTACCCCTAACCACGTGACAATATCCATGCTTGTGTTCTTAAATTTCTTGAAACAGGATCACTTGGTCGCAAAACAGGGAGCGGAGCAGCTAAGAAAAGGACTGCAGCCTGCATTGAAGATGTTCGGGATCGAATGGAACAGTCTCCCAAGAAATCTATTGCGAAACTTTCACAAGAAGTTCAGCTATCAGTGGGAACATGTCACAGTATTCTTACAAAAGACTCAAAGCTTTATCCATATAAGATTCAAGCAGTCCACGAACTCAGCCCAGTAGATTTTCACAGAAGAACAGAACATTGTCAGTGGTTTCTTGATAACTTAAACAACGACGACATTCTTGACAAGAGTTTCTTTTCCTTTTCCGATGAGGCCTGGTTTCATCTCTCAGGGTATTTAAATAAACAGAATATGAGAATATGGTCAGCAGAAAATCCCTATAAATTTGTGGAAACTCCATTACATCCATTAAAAATTCGTGTTTGGCTAGCAGTGTCAAGAAGGCGTATCATCGGACCAATATTTTTTAACGACTCAGTAACTGCTGAAAGATACCGAAATGAGTTATTAGAACCTTTCATTAATCAACTACATGATGATGAAGTTACAGAAGAGTTTTTTTCAGCAAGACAATGCTACTGCCCACACAGCTCATCAAATAATGACTTTCCTGCAGCAGTTTTTCGATAATCGGATTGTGAATTTTCCTGCAAGGTCTCCGGATCTCACAATTATGGATTACTTCATTTATCCGCACATGAAAAACACAGTTTTTAGAACTACGCGTCACACAATCGAAGAACCCTGAACACTTAACAAACGGGTTTGAAAACATGAAGCCCAGAGTACGCTTATGTATTCAAGCTGAAGGAGAGCACTTTGAGCATCTACTTTAAACTTTAATGTTTTGTTTTTATTTGATGTTATGATCAGCACTGACAGTTAATGACAACTGTTTTCTCTAGAATTGTGACGCCAACTTCATAAAAAAATCACAGCTTACTTTAATGAGGAATTCATTTGATGGCACGGTATTTATGCACATTTATTTTTTCCCTCGTTTTTTTTTATTAAACCTGTTTTATATTTCTTTGTTTAAGCACTTTATTAATATTGTAAGATTGTCCTGTAATTGTTACCTGTTGGACAATAAAGACGTTATTATTATTATTATTATTATTAAAATATGTATCCTACTCGTTAGAGGCGTGTTTACTAAAGTACGAAATCGCAAAAAATAAATGTATAAAAAGCATTCCGAAAACAACCTTTTTAAATGGCAATCGGAAACCATTTGAATACCATCGATAACTATTGAGATGTAATGCATAACATATTTCTAAAATCGTGTTGACTGTTGAATGTTTTCTTTTTGTTTTAGAGACAATGTTATTGTCAGACGGAGGATCTAAAAAACTGAACTGGATTAAACTGGTTTCAAACTGCGGCAGTCCCAGTACGGAACCTGCGTTACGTTGTTACCCGCGCTCATATCTCATCATATATGACTACTCGGGCTTTCGCGCAGTTTGATATCCTCAGAATATTCACAATTGCAAATTCCAATAGATAACAATAACTCTTCGCTGCTTTTGAATATTATTCTTTCGTCCCAATTGACTACGTTTACTGCCGGCCCTCTTCCTTCGCCTACAAGTAAGTTAAGGGAAAAACAAAATAAGGACAGCGTGTTGATCGTGTCGTCCCCGACCACGATTAAGAAACTAGCACCGCAAGAAGCACTTGCAGTTTATTTTGAAAGTGACACCATAGTTGACAATGTACAGCGTGTCCCAGAAACCCGGTTACTTGCCAATTATGTGCGTGTTTGTAATTTTAAGTGCAGTAGAATCTGAGTCACTGTGATGTTAATCGAGGCCCTCGAAGAGCTAATAATATTATTAATCGTTTGAGTTACTGTCAAATTTTAAATAACTAAATGGCAGACAACTGCGTTATTTTGTTTTGAAAGCAATACAATGCCAGTAATTTAGTTTCTTTGTTGAATTTATGCCGCCCACCTCCTTTTTTGCGTATTAGTAAAAGAAAAGCGATCCGTTCATAGAGATAAGCGTTTTGGATTGGTGAGAAATCTTGCTGGAAATCCTGTGACGCCCATAAACAATTATCGTAGAAAATCGATCCACGACCCAATTCTCCACTCGAGCTAGGTAATTCCGGGTATATCTACGCACTTTTATTGCTACTCTCCGTCTGTATCATAATTTTGCTAAATATTCCAGGTAAGTGAAGAGTAAGTAGCAATCTTATCTTGAAAACTGCACGTTAGGTATGCCGGTTTTCATAAACATAACTTACGCTATGCGTTCACTTAAAATTCGCTATAATTCATAAATTCCCTGTATTTCCCGCCTTTTATTGGAAATTATTATTATTATCATAAAATATTCTTCAATTCTAACTGGTTGTGCGCCCAAAATGCGGGAAATACGTACAGGTTATGAATTATGGCGAATTGTAAACGAACGCATAGCGTAAGTTTGGCTTATGAATACCGGCCTTAGACTCCCTATGTCTACAGTTTTTTTGTTTTGTTTCGTTGAGTACTATTTGTGATTAACAGCTCGGACACATGTTTTAAATCACCCCATATTACACACTTTTATTATTCTTTGAATTATAAAATTCAATTTTTGTTTGGCCTAACATAACTAAAATATTTATACACTCATAGCCGTTTGCACCACGTCTAGTTAAAAATTAAACCAGGTTTAACAGTAAACCCAGTTTGCACCGCGGCTTAAACCGTAGTTAAAAACTCGCTAAACCAACTCAATTTAATCCGCCGCCCGTGATGGTTTAACGTTGAGTTGGTTTAGCGAATTTTTAACTACGGTTTAAGCCGCGGTGCAAACTGGGTTTACTGTTAAACCTGGTTTAATTTTTAACTAGACATGGTGCAAACGGCCATCAGAAAAATAATTTGTTGGATGAGTTGCATTGTTTATATACATCCCAAAAGTGATGTTAATTTAACGTATTTTCTGTTGACCCAACTCATTATTATCATTGTGTACACTCTCAACAGAAAACACGTTAAATGAACATCACTTTTGGGATGTATATAAACAATGTAACTCATCCAACAAATTATTTTTCTGAGTGTACCAAAGCCTTCGCTATAAAATCAATGGAATAGTGGAATGTCTGTTAGATGAATTGTTGCAAAGTTCGAAGGACCAGTATTTTATGGCTTTATTGCAAAATAATGTAAAAGCGCGTATGTAATTTTATGACAACAAGAAAAATGTAATACTGTTTCTACGACGCCCGGCGGTGGCTTCTTGATTTTTCTGACATGCGCGTTCGCGACGTTCTGATCAAACATACGAAGTGTTGCCAACTGTCTATTTCGAAGTGCTTAGGCGATAACATAATCATTGAAAAATGCTTTAATAAATACATTATTGATAATGGTTACATTTCATTCCACTCCATTCCATTCCAAATCTTTTTTTTTATTTTGGTTTTATTATTGTAAAATAATTTATTTCAGTTAGTAATTGCAAAATGTTGTTCTAGAAAAACATAAATTTTGAATGTATAAAAGTATTATACAAGAGACAACTGCCTTATGAAGATTAAAGTTTAATTAAAAAGACCGATGCCATGGAACACAAGAGATTTTTAGAAGTTCCTCAGACATTGTTAGTCATGCAGAAAATTATATTTCAAATGCTGTAAACCTCAAAAATCATAAATATTTTCTTTACGTTTGAAAATGAGACCACACAATGAAATCAAATCTTCATCAGATTATTTTACAGGATTTTTTTTTGAACGAACGTATTGAAGAGTATTTTTTTATAGCGAACGCAATTTCGGTAAGTGAGAAATCAATCAGACTATGTTCGTAGTGCGCAATTACATAATTTTAAGTTATTGCGATGGCTGGCGTTAACTAAGTAAATGTAAACGTTCGTTGTTTTTAATTTTCAGAGGTCACTGCACCTGTGAATTATTTATAACAACTGCTCGTATTGCACTAAATGTAAATCGCTTTTTCTAAAATCTTAATTTTAATACAAGTAAGAGACATTTGCAACGTAAATGTTCGGAAATTCAGTACATACAGGTGCAATGTTTCATAAAAGTTATATTGCAATTAAATAATATTGGAATGAATAATAACGCATACAAGGTCAGGGCCAAGTCGCAGAGGCAGTATTTCTTCGAATTTCTTCACACGACACGAACAAGGAGATCGACCGTACGGAAACTGCGATATTACCCCTAATTTAAGCACTCAATTAAAGATATTTCTTGTATAGCAAATGCAACATCCAATATTTCCCGCTTGTGCAGCACTCGGGAAGGAAAGTCCTCTGCCTAACGATACAATTTCCACGATATTTATTTATTTTTTGTAATCTTGAGTTTTTGATTATTTGTAAACTTTTAGTTAAAATTTAAAAATTTCATTTGGTCTTAATTATAAAGAAAATTATTCATATTAAAATTGTTTTATTTTTTGTAATTGTATTGTAAACTAAATTTACTTTTGTTTGTTTAAGTTTTGCTAATATACTTATACAGAGTGTCCACCGAGTGCCGCGGTTTTCTCTACCGTCTAAGGCATACAAGATAGAAAAGAAATTCAAACGAGCTGAGATGTAACTCAGTCAGCTCTATTTTCTAAAATTATTTTTGGCTATACAGGGTGTTCAGTAACTGAGAGCCATACCAAAGGTATATTTTTTTAAATGCAACACCCAATATATTTTTACATATTTCGAAAGTACGCATAACGAGTAGGTAATTACCAAAAAGTTCTATTTAAGAGTTTTGTCTGTGTAAAAAAATGCTCTATTTTGAGCTCTTATACTTTGGTTATTTATTTACATTTCAGCGCGAATTTTTGTAGGTAGTCAATACAATATCTTATCTACAGAAATTTCACAACAGATTCAATCTATTAATAATTATGTGTACAGGGTGTTGAATTTTGAAAAAGTTATGTCTAAATATAAGTAAATATAAATGAATACGTAAAGATCTAAAATTAACCGTCAGAAAAACCTTACAAATAAGTTAATTTTTCTCAAAATTTTCAAATGGAACACCCTGTATGTCTAAACTCTTGTGAAACACTGCCTTAATAAGCTTTCATAAAACGCCAAATGTTTTTGTTTAAACTGAACGCGAGACAGCAATAAAAAAATTTTTTTTCCTTTCAATATTAACGTTATTTAGCTTTTCCGTCCAGTTTTTCTGTTTCAGTTAGATGATAAATCAATAAATATGTTTTATTTTGTGTTCAAAGTAATTGAATATGTTCCTATTAAACTAATTCCTATTTTCATTTAATTTTAAAATATTTAAATAACTTTATTAAAATAATTAGATTTAAAATTACGTTGCCATTTGCTGGAAAATAGGAAAACAGTTGCCATGAATTTTTAATTGACAGAACAATTGTTTAGATTAGTGACACACTACTTTTACAAATTTGTACTTCCTTTTGGATTAACAAAATGGATTTTAATAATGAAAAGTGACGTGACGTGTCACAGCTAGGAGAAAGCATCCTAAATTATCTTTTGGCGTCAAAATTACAAGAAGTAAGAAGTATTTACAAGAAGCTGAAAAACAAATTGAATATTTAATATAAATTTTCTAGATCCAATGGTTCCGTGTCATTCTTAATTTATTCATTATATTCTGTTATTTTCTAATTTAATACCTATTATTCTTAATTTGTACAATATTTTGTTATTTTCTAATTTATTAATTAAATTAACTAATATTTGTTAATTTATCAACCAAATAAAACAGAAGAACCGGTCGAAAAAGCTAAAAGACGACAATATTGTAATAAAAAAAATGACTAATTGCAGTTTCGCGATTTGACCAGTTTGGACAAAAACATTTGACGTTTTACGGAGGCTCATTAAGGCAGTGTTTCACAAGTGTTTAGATATACTGGGTGTTCCATTTGTAAATTATGAGAAAAATTTACTTTTTCAAAACTCAATACCCTGTAGACATAATAACTAATAGATTGAAACTGTTGTGAAATTTCTATAGATGAGATATTTTATTGTCTGCCTACAAAAATTCACGATGAAATGTAAATAAATGATCTAAAAGCTTAAAGTCGAGCAATTTTTTATAAACTTTCATTAATATCTTAAAAGCTCTTAAATAAAACTTTAAATAATTTTTTGGTTATTATCTACTCGTTATGTGTACTTTCGAAATATGTAAAAATATACTGGGTGTTCCGTTTGAAAAAAATGTACCTTTGGTATGGCTCTCAGTTACTAAACACCCTGTACAGCCAGAAATAATTTTAGAAAATAGAGCTGACTGAATTACATCTCAGCTCGTTTCAATTTCTTTTCTATCTTGTATACTTTAGACGGTAGAGAAGACCGAGGCTCCCCGGTGGACATTCTGTATATTAAATTTTTTCTAGATTTTAAAATGAATTTTACGTTTTTGTTTAATTAATTTTTGTATTTAAATTTTTCTAAATTGTAAGCTAAACTAAAATTTTACGTGTTTTTAATATATTGTTACATTTAAAATTTGGGCATTTTTATTTTATATATTCTTGCAAGTAAAGTTTTCGTTCTGTTTGAAGTCCAAAGAGAGTAAAAAAAAAAAACAGAAAGAGAGAAAGGAGCAAATCGCCATTTAGGCAACCGTAGAAAACAAGTTGGAAAATCGATTTTGTGAGTTTACCAAACCTTAAAGTTTTACCAACAAAGAAATTAAAGATCCAACTTTGTATGGATTGTTTAAAAGAATTGGGGACGAAAGGGGTTGAAAAGTGTGTTTTCCAACCCTAACCCCCGTCCACACGTTTCTACAGCAGAAACTTATTTATAGGGATTTCAAATACTTTGCTAAATATTTCAGTTATTTATCAAGCGATTTTAAAAAAGTTTTTTTTGTTGTATTCTCCATAAAAAAAATGCTATTAAATGAGGTATTACAAGGGGTACCTTGCTACTTGAATTTTTAAAGTTCGGATTGCTGTCGCTTAGGGGGTGAGGGACTTAAAAATAAAAATCGACCTGTCCGAGCGTTTTTCTGCAACATTTTTCTCAACCATTTTATAAAATTTATCCGTTACTTTTGGGAAACACTGTATATTTGCAGAAACAGGTAGGTGAGTTTTGTAAATGTATCGCCCTGTATTATCCCTGTATATTTTTATCAACGACCTGCAATACCTACAGGAAATCCAAAGTAAGATTCACGTAGAATACTCAGGTTTATGATTGGTCATAAAAAAACAGAGATCCGTACTCTATTTCGGAAAGGGCCCGATGACAAATCCCACCATTTGCGAGATAAATTATTTAATCGCTTGACAGCATCCTAAATAAATGATGTACTGAAAAGAATAGTGGAATGTCGTGGCACAAATAAAAAATAAGATAAACATTTGCGTTACGTAAAATATTTCTGAAAAAAAAAATTGCCACGCAGATATAAACGACTTTGAGTTTTAATTAGTTTAGAGACAAAACCAAACCAAAAATGCTTCATAAACAGTTATGAGAATTTAATAAAGCATTTGTGGTTATTTAGGACGTAACAAAATACTGTGCTATTAATGCACATGTCTAATCTAGATCTGCAGCAGTAGTTGTGATTTTTTTTGTGTATAACTTTTGACGATTTTAAGGTTTTAAGAAGACAAGATGCTACACTAGTTCGAAACTGACAACACAAGTCATTCACATAAGAATCTACCTAAACCGCAACTTAAAATGCCTCTGGAAGAATATGAACAATGGCTTAGGGTTTGTGTAACAATTTTCCTCCATTTCTTTCTATTTTCCGTTATTCCTTCCAGTTTTTTTTTACATTTAGGATATGTCTGATTTCACATTTTAGAATCGCATTTCTCGGTCTTCCTTTTTTCCTTTCCAATTACACATCTGGGCCACGAGGCCTAGGAGTTAAGGAACAATTTGTTACGGTCTCATTTTGATTTAGATGCATTCCTTCATTCTATTATTACTAGCCCCGGTTTGTAATCTAAACCCGGCCACGCCCGTTACTTTTAATTTTTCTTACAGCCTACTAACAGAATTTTAACTTTTTCGAAACCGTTCGCTTTCTAAATACTTAGATCAGTTTGCGTATAATCCATGTTCCTACTGACTGAGTTCTAATCAATCAATTCAATTCGAACGTTCTCTCGAGTTATTCGCCAAAGCATTTCTACAAATAATTTTGTACCTGGTAGCCATTGTTAACTGTCATTGTTGCCAATGTAATTCGATATTTTTACGGTCGATTTTGACAACAATTCGTAGTGAATTTTATGCTAGTATTGGAACTCCCGTGACATCCCGTTCGCCCTCCACCTCTAGATTGACGTAAAGTCGAGTATATTAACCCAGAACTTGTGTTGAATAGCCGCGTTCGTTTACGCTTCATATATTGTTTAGGTTAGCTTAACCTCCTATGACGCCAGCTTGATGGAAACCGAAGTTACTTTTTTCATGTGCGAATACCCAACTTATTGTCAAGGTCAGCAGTCGATTCTACTATTTATAAGCCTTTTTGTTGGCTTAGTTTTGTTGACTTGGCAATTTTTCTCCGGCAAATTTTTGTTGTGCCATTCTGAGCTACGGACAACTAACAGGCGATTTACCAGCTCTAAGATCGCTCAAGCCATTCGGCCTGTTGATGATTTAGCTTTTCCATTTGGGTGTCTTGCTGCTCGTTTGAGAGATCACCTTGCTGTTCGTTCGAGAGATCATCTGAACCCGGCATATTGTCGTAACGTTGACTTCATTCCTGGTTAATAACACCTTTCTTCTTCGTCTTCGCTAAAGAAGACAAGTTTCAAATAATTCAGTTCACATTTGTGTAAGTTTGTTGATTAATTTCGCTTTACTTTTTGCTTGGTCTATTTAATTCAAGTTAATACGTACGATTTTTTTTTAATATGTTAAGATATTGTCACGATTACGAAAAATTTGAAAATCGTGTTTAATTAATTTAAAATGTATTTTTTCCAATGCAATACGAATTATTTGCTGATAAGCGGTTTGCTGGTGCAACGACTCAAGCGATGAACTTGTAGCGTGAATCCGCAAGCTTGCAAATACGCAAAAAAACTAGGGCATTGTATGAGTGTTTAAACACAATCAATTAATTCACGATTTAATAGAAATGACGATTGGAAACAACGTGAAAATCCTGATATCACCTTTTTAGCAACCAAGCAAAGTACGGGTTCAATTAAAGTTTTTCGGAATTTGGTCGTGACGTCACGTACATTGGCAGTATAAAAGATGGGCGTAATTTGTAAAAGATATCAGTTAATCTGATCGTCGTCGTGGGATACAGTTATCTGTATTTCTGACCTTTAAACAATAAAGGTAATCCTTGTTGTTTTAATGAGTTGGTTTGCAGTTTCCCTGTTACTCCCTTTTCACCCCCAAGCTATGCAACCCCCGCGTCTGGACGCCGACAGCTCGTAACCTACTGGAGACGACCGACGCGTGACAATATATTTGAATTTTGAGTTTTACCAACATCGAACTTTGACTTTTTTTGATGTTATTGCTATTTCATTTTATTGAATTGTTGGACACCACCACCTTTTTAAAACTGAAGTTATTTACAGTTGGACGTAATAGATATCCTTAGTGTGTTTACTTCAGCTGGCGCTTATCGGTAACTAATTTTAAATGAATTTCTATAGTGGAATTCTCTTTTTTTATCCATGACCCACTCTCCGAAATTCTTGAGGTGCCGCTGGTATTGCGCAGTGCCCACCTGTGATGACAATAATTCATCATCGAGGAATTCAGTGTAAGCAGGAAAAAATTGCCCCGTTACATGTACACTATCGTCAACGCGGGTTTAACCATAACGATTGGCCTCAACGTGATTTACACGGTTGAATGGTTAATTTTTTTTTATTTCCCGCATTTTCTCTCATGTTTTTAACATTACATTGTCTATGTTCTGTTTTACATCTTCAAATCATTTTTTCCTCGGCTTTTCTTTTCTATCCAATTAGATATCTATTTAGCACCCACTGTCTCTGGTAACCTTCTGTGTCCTTCTAGGTATGTGCTCTATCCATCTTGATCGTCGTGCTCTGATGATTTTTACATCTGATGATAATTATTTTGGCCTTTTGATCTGGCATTTCTATCTTCATATGTATTGCTCCTCATTCTCCATTCATCTTCTGCTTTTACTTCATATATGGCTCTCAGTATTTTTCTTTTCCTTCTTTCTACGACGTTTTTATCTGCTTTCCTTTATATCTATGTGTAATATAGGATCTATATTTTCTCCTTGTTGTCTTTGTCGTGTTTTGAAAATGCCATACATTTAGTTTTCTCCTGATCAGGCAATCACCGAACCGAAAGCTTTTGCTTCTATTTCCAGTCTTTTTATTATTTTCTTTAATTCAGTCAATTCGCTTTTCTTTTTTAGCTGTAGGTGAAAGAATAGAGCACTTTTAATTTGCGATAACAATTTGTAATTAAACTATCAACGGATGAAGCAAAACACAAAGTTGAATCGAACGGTGGGTACTCCTGAATTTTTACGCGAAAATTTAAATTCAACAACGCCGCAGCATTTTATAATAACTTTTAATTTTACAGACAGAAAACTGCATTTTTTAAGATAAATAATTTTGCAACTTTTCATTGGTTATTGCACTCTGTAACATCAGCAACGCCCGAAATTGTCCTAAGTGTGATTATAACATTGAAACAAACTTCAATGGTATGTTAAAAAAACCTAATATTATTATAGACCTTGTTGCTAACTGACTTGCTCTTAACTGAAGCAACTTCTTTGTCCATTGAGAATTATTACAAATATGTACCTCCGCGAACAATAAATTTTCGTCGTCACTGTCAGTTAACACGTAATCTTAGACAGAATTTCTTTTTATGTAAACATCAGGGTTCGGAAATGCTCACTCATGTGAGCACATGAACCAATGAATCTACTCACAGTTCACTCACGGATATTGTTAAACGCGAAGCGTACGCGAAGATGAGCAATACGTTCTTTCCTTTTTGTTTAGGTTCATGAGCACATCGTGGACGCTCGCGTGCGCTCTTTCCGGTGCATCAAAACCAAGGCCTTAGTAACGGGCATTTAGTTCTTTTTTTTAATTTAAGAATCAATCTGTATCACAAAAATATGCAAGCGGTTATTTATTGTGCGAGACAAGCTTTTTATATAATATTATAAAAAGGCTTATTTTGATAATAAAATTAATGGTTAATGATAATTGTGTATTCTTCATAGGTTTAAATTCAGGAAGTGAACGGCACCGTATGAAATTGTCGAGGATTTTTAACGACATGTCTGCACACTGCACGTAAACACTTCGCATATACTATCCTTTGAGCAACTCATATGCGGTTGCTGTCCGCTCTCTCATGAGTATATATAGGAGAAATATATTTTGCGTGGTTCAAATTCTAGTGAAGCAGGCAATATAAAATATTAGACCGTAGCGTGTAAAGAAACGCGAGGGCTGCGGAGACAATTAACCCCGCTACAGCAATGGTGTTACTCAGTATAACAAAAAACAGAGCAATATTGCCGCAATAAAAAATTACAGTTGTGTAATCAACTCTTCTTGTTTAAATGTGTAAAGATTTTCAGAGTAATTAGTTGACCAGTTGTACCTCGACCGGCGGACTTTTTGCGACATTGCGTCATCTAGTAAGAACGCCGTAAATTATTTTCACCGTCCCATTACACAATGTGCCTGTTCGATACATTTTTACGGCGCTACTGAAACGATGGCGTGTACTTATTCAAATCCTATGCTTACTCATGAGTCATGAGCTCTTATGGAATGAGTTTTATGTAATCGTTCATGTGCGCGCACACACAAAATGATAACATTATTTCTCATTAACACGAGCATTTTCGTTCGAGCACATTTTTCAATATTCACTCGCGAGTGGTTGATGAGTGAGCGTTTCCGAACCATTTTACCAAAGAAAAATGCCGAAAATAAATTGAATTTTTAAGAAATTATTCCCCGAGTTCAAAATTGGGACATCAGTTTCTTTATTTTTAATAAAATACAAGAGTCAAGTACAAATCTTTCACAATCAAATGACAATCAAATTTTATTGCTCGCGACTGTGATTATAATTGATTGGAGACCCTGTAAAATATAGATGAATGCTGAATGTGGACGTCTCACTCTGTGTTGGCCAGTTTCTGCGCAAAATTTGAGAAAAAAAAATTATTTATCCTGAAGAATTATTGTTATAATCGAGTTCGCCGGAATACCCGTCCTATCTTCGACCGTGCTTCCGTCGAAGGAAAATGTATTATGTAGCAGGACGTATCATCCTATTACTTGGAGCTTTTTCCCTGCGTAAACATCGTCAATTAAATAACCATCGTGCTTAAAGCGCTTCCCCCTCTAAAAAGAGATAAATTTAATCAGAAGTGAACGGAAATCGCAGGGCTCCTGAGGATCGAAGTTAAGCTTTCTGTTGCCTGAATGAAGATCGGCTCCTTCCCGTAAACTTGTTAGAGCATCAATCTGATAAATTGCAAGACAACGAAACCGTATTTCCGTAGGAAGGACGACAGCAAAACGCGATACTTTCTAAAAATATACGGGACAGTTTTTGGTTGATTGAATTATTGTTTATTGTTGTAAAAATCCGACGAACTGGCTTTATTCCAACTGAAACCAAACAGTGAGTTGTGTAACAGGTGACTTTTTGGACAAGCGTGAAGCTTGAGCGAATGCAAAAAAATGCAAAAAAAGCAAGTGTTGCACGCTATGTTTTTTCTGTCTTTTAAAATTTAAAAATTAAACATTTAATTGTATCTTTGAAGTTTCCACTAGTTTCAAATTCGATATATCCGTCCTAAAATTAATATTGACCGTTTAGGGGATTATTACATTACCTAATAATTCAGCTCCAGTTTCCGTCAGTACTTGCGTCATCTTCTGACATGTAAATTAACTTGCCAAGTAGCATATGTTGTTGCATAATTGTCGTTAACATTCGCAAGTACAATCTTTAAAATATTCGCTCAGAATGTATCACGTAAGTATCTATTCCTTTTTATCTGAACACTCTGAACTGTCACATTCTAAAAAATCACTTAAATATAAAAACTTAACCCTTCTGCTTTCTTGGTATTAACGTAATTATACGTAAGATACGCACAAGGGATTGTACCTGCTTGTCAGGCGATCGAAGATATTAGATTACCATTTTTTTGTTATCTGTTCGCGGAAGACATTTAAGTTAAGTGTATTATGCCAATCCATTACTATTCAACGGTCTTGTGAACTTCTTATAATTCTGATCACGATGACAAAAACAACTTAAACCCATCTTGTTTCTCATTTTATTAATTTTTCATGAATCATTTTATGTATTTTTTCTTCCCCCCTGTTCTAGGATGTTCTTTTACTATGCGCAAATTAAAAAGCTTCAGTATAAGTACATGAAATGCTACCTTCTGTGCGTATTTTCCGGTGGTTACCGTACTACGGCCAAAAAATTTCGTAGGGACCACTTGTTTGGAACTGTTGAAATGTGCGAGAAAGAAATAGAATCAAGATCGCAACGCCTTCCTATAGTGGACACCGACACCGCGCTGAGTTCCGCATTCAAACCCATTTCGTAGCGTTTCGTAATAATAATCAATAATCACTGATAACGTTTAGTAATTATTTTATTTAAAATTTTATTTCACTGAGGGAATTAATGTTACATTTATTTAAATACTGCCCTATCTTAAGCGCTTCAATTGAACAGGCGGCCGGCGTTTTAAACACACGCTTAAGAAATGGAAACCCAATTTATTTATTACTTGTGAAAAATAAAACGATGGATGACGATGATGTGATTAATAATAATAATAATAATAATAATATTTATTGATGATAAAGATTCCAAAGGAATTTTCACACGTCAAAGAAAAGTATACAAACAATAAGAAAGACAATATTACAAAGGCGTACAAGGCATAGTAAAGTCAAACTTAATGCATACTAACGGCCGCAACATACACAATAAAGAAAATTTGAGGGGTAGTTGGTAACTAGTGACCAGCCTGCTGGGAAGTACAAGTTGACGGAATTAAATCAATGAAATCATTATTCAAAAATTCTTGAATATTGTAGAATGCTTTTTGCAAGAGATATTTTTTTATGGTGGTTTTAAATTGCAGGGTTGTAAGATTTTGAATATTGCGTGGTAAAACGTTAAACAATTTAATACCAAAATAATTAACACCATCTCTCGACCTCTGTATTCGACTGTGATTAGTTAACAGATCATTCTTGTTTCGGGTATTGTAACTATGAAAAACTTCATTTCTTTTATATAATGAGTAATTTGTTTTTATATGTAGTAGACAGGTAAATATATATAACGAAGGAAACGTCAACAGTTTAAATTCAATAAATTTTCTTTTGCAACAGTGTACAGGTCCCAGTCCTGCGATCACTCTGATACATCGTCTCTGGATGCGAAAAACTTGTGAAGCGTGAGTGGAGCCACCCCAACACAAAACTGCATATGACATGTGAGAGTAGAAATTTGCGTAATATGCTTTTACTAGCGTTTCAAAAGGTATAACATTTTTTAGATTACGTAGCATAAAGATACCATTAAGTTTTTTTTGACAGTTGTGAGATATGCTCCACCCACGTTAATTTCGAGTCCAAATGAATACCTAAATATTTTATGGGTGCAGGCTGGGAGTCGAGTGGGCGAAGAGTGAAGATCAATTTTTGAGTTTTAGCTGTGTTAGTGCTTAGCAAATTAGAACAAAACCAATCCAGGACGTTGACATGTGTGTCCCTTACTTGGGTATCTAAATTTTCATGGGAATTGCTCTTACAGAGAGTACAGGTATCATCTGCAAACAAAACTATCTTGGCGTTATCTGTTATTTTCGACGATAAGTCATTTATAAAAGTTAAAAATAAAATTGGGCCAAGAACAGATCCTTGTGGAACTCCGTGTTTAATAGGCAGTCTAGTTGATGACTTGCTGTTATACGTAACATACTGTGAGCGTCCTACAAGATAAGAATTGATTAGAGTTAGGCTCTCCTTGCCAAAATTTAAAAATTGCAGTTTGCGCAAGAGTAGATCGTGGGACACACAGTCAAACGCCTTGGTGAGATCATAGAATGAAGCTTGCGCGTAACATTTTTCTTCGAAAGATTCTTGAATGTAGTCGACTAAACTGCAGACAGCAGCTGAGGTAGATATGTTTTTTCTGAACCCAAACTGGGATTGATCAATTAAATTTTCTTGCTCAAGGTAAGCCGATATTTAAATCTTAAGCACTATTTCAAATATCTTACCAAAGACTGGAATGATTGAAATTGGTCTATAGTTTGTAATGTCTTCACTGCTACCTTTTTTAAATACCGGGACGACTCTCCCAATTTTAAGACAATCGGGAAAAATGTCCTTAGAAGTGCACTCATTTATTATCTTGCAGAGTGGTATAATTATTAAATTTTTTATTATTTTGACTGTCTTAGAATTTAATGAAAACGCGTCTAAACTCGTGCTATTCTTCATATTGGTAATAATATCTCGCATCTGGTTAAAGCTTATCTTTTTGAAATTAAACGGTGGTGATGCATTATCTGTCAAAGGATGAGTTTTACTTAAGATTTCTGAAGTAGGCGATGGTATGGTGGAAATAATATTACTTGCAACTTTGGTAAAAAATTCATTAAAATCGTCAGCATTTAAGGAGTTTGACTGAGAAGATTTTTTATGGGGGTTATTATTTCTTATTACTTTCCAAGAGGCCAGCTGTTTGTTTTTTGATTTACTTATAAATTGTGCGTTGGCAGTCATTTTATTATTAAGGATAATCTTTCTGTAATGTTTGCGTTGTGAACCTAATGTTTCTTTGCTAATTATATCAGGATAACATTTGTGGATATGCGTAGTTAGTATTATTTAACTCATCTGCAATTTTAAGGCGCATTTTTCATCCAGAAATTATAATCGTCGGCTTATAATTTGAAAATACTTGAAAATGTAATTACTTACTTGGAGTGAGGTTACATTATTTTAATAAATCCAGGCGGGTTTAAAATGTTGATTGACCGGAAGATTTCGCAATCGAATTAATTGAATCTGTAATTTGTAAGATCGATTCTTTTTTAATACTTCGTGAAGATGAATATGAACTCACGTAAACCGAAAGTTTTAAAAATTCGTTTCTTTCCGCATGCAGAAATTTGCCAAATGGCCGTGAGACTTCCGGCAGGTCTTTTTATCTGTTTGCAAAAGCTATTACGATCTGTTCATACGCATCATACGAATCAAACATATATTCGTTCACGACAGGATTTATGCACAAGGTTAAACAACTTTAAACACTGACCGACTGATCTATTTTCGCGTCATCGTTCAAACAGGCGTGCGCGAGAGCTTAGCCACCATACATTCCTTATTCACGCCAGCAGTTCTCAAACGGTTTGGCGAAAATCTGCGGAGGCATTTTTCTCGAAAATTATTAACTTTCTGTTAAGGACATATGGGTTCAATCGTTGCCATTTATGGTGATGCATTACAGGTTTAAATATTTGCACACAGTAAAAGAACATTCTGTATATTCTGTACCGTCTTGCAACACATCCATTCAGTCATCACTAGACTGCGGAAGTTTAGGCATTTGTCTTTTCTACTTGTTAATCACTACTTTGATCGGACATGTTTATAAATACGTTTCATGTAGTTACTGTTCAAATGGTAGTTTTATAATACCTATTTATGCCTATTTCAGATAAAAACGCCTCTAATGTGCCTTTTTAACACATTTTCAGAACAAATTTTAAACTTGCGTGAATTAAAATTAAAATGATTAATCCAACCGTTATTATTCATAAAAAAGAGATGACTGCGACAATTTTTTAGGATCTTGTACGTTCTCTGTGAATACCCTTTGAAGGCAAGAATTGCGGCTTCTTTATTCAAAATGATGAAACTACTATCAGTCATCGGTACCTTTGTTTCTATATCAGTTTTCATTGATATAAGCCGAACTGCATAGGGTGTACTTGATTTTAATTTAGTGATTTATTAAAAAAATTAAAGTCTCTTTCACCACCCAATTTGTAAATTTTCCCACTTGCAGGAAATTTATTTAAAAAACAAGATCAGTTTTATGTAGTCATGATCAGTTTTATGTAAAGATATTTTCAGTAGCAAATACGCCTTGGAGAAAGTTTGGAAAACCAATTTTTTAAATAATTTACAGAAAAATATTCACGATGGACAGTTTTTTCTGAGGCAACTATTTGAAAAGGCTATTTAGAATAAATAATAAAAATAATAAAATATGTATAATATACTTGATTCGGACACCCGATATAAATATTTTGGGAATTATTCGTACTTTATTTGTGCCTGTTCTTTATACAGCGTCGAAACTAAGTAGGGGATAAAATCCATAACTCCGTTAATATTTGTAATAAAGCAAAAATCTAAAAGGGGTATAGCGATTCAAATTACAGCGCATAAGAAGAAGTATATTTTGAGATATATTCATGAATTTTTTTTAAGTTATGACGTCATCAAGATTTTTTTTAAATGACAACCTATATTTTTTATTTTTTATTTCGGTGGGATTCTTTAACCTGCTTTCAACAGTATAAAATTTTGAATCGATTACATAACAAAAAATGCAAGAAAAACGTCCATAAAAGTTTAATTGTAAAGTTGAAGAAATTAACAGAATATCTAGTTAGCTAGGTGTAAAACAAACAAAATTTGTTTGATTGACAAGAACTTGTAAATACCTATCACAATAAAGTGAGTATTTTTATTCCCTGTGGATAGTAGGAGTTACACTAATTATTAAAAACCTTTTACCAAAATGGTGTTGCTAACTGAAAAACAAAGAATTGAAGTTCTAATGATAATTGGGTATGGCGATCGAATTAGAACTCATCAAGAGGTGTGTCGACTTTTTATAGACAAATATCCTGATCAGCAAATAAGTCAGTCCACAGTCAGCAGAATAGAAAATAAATTTCGAAATTACGGTATTGTGAAAGACCTTCCAAAAACTGGCCACCCTAAGACAAAATTAATTGACGATGTGCAGCTTGATATTTTACTAGAAATAGAAAATAATCCGCATTCGACTAGTCGAGACATTGCTTTAGAGCACAACATGAGCCATACCTCGGTACTGAAACTTTTAAAAATGCAAAAGTTTCATCCGTATAAAGTAAAATTAGTCCATGAGTTAGCAGAAACTGACTATGATCATAGACAAGAATTTTGTGAAGAAATGTTGGAAATTTGCAATCGTGATCCAATGTTCTCGCAGCGTATAATTTTTTCTGATGAGGCAAGTTTTACTTTACACGGAACTGTTAACAGACATAATTGTCGATATTGGTCTAGGGAAAATCCCCACTGGATGCAAAAAGCTCATGCTCAACATCCCCAGAAGCTCAACGTATGGACAGGAATTGTCGGTGACAGAATTTTAGGTCCATTCTTTATCGAAGGTAATTTAACTGGTGAGAAATATCTACACTTCTTACAATTCGAATTAGTACCTGCATTGGCGATATTATTTCCTAATGAAAATGACTGTGACGTACCAAACAATAACATTTGGATGCAACACGACGGTGCTCCGCCACACTACGCAGTTGATGTGCGACGTTATTTGGACGAGATGTTCCCAGGTAGATGGATAGGAAGAAGAGGTCCAATGGAATGGCCAGCTAGATCCCCTGATCTAACGCCATTAGACTTTTTTCTATGGGGGTACTTAAAAAGCAAGGTGTATAAAAATAGACCTAACAACTTAGACGATCTTAAAGAAAGAATTCGACAGGAGTGTAGGTTAATAACACCTCAAACTATTCAAAATGTAATAAATGAATTTTATGAGCGTCTTGGGTATTGTCAGTTGGTGCATGGTCGTCAGTTTGAACAATTATTGTGATTTCAATGACTGTCAAAATCAAATTTTGTTTATTTACACCTTAATTTTGTTTCGTTTTAAACCTAGCTAACTAGATGTTCTGTTTATTTCTTCAACTTTACAATTAAACTTTTATGGCCGTTTTCTTGAATTTTTTGTTATGTAATCGATCCAAAATTTTGTACTGTTGAAAGCAGGGTAAAGAATCCCACCGAAATAAAAAATAAAAGATATAGGTTGTCATTTAAAAAAAATCTTGATGACGTCATAACTTAAAAAAAATTCATGAAAATATCTCAAAATATACTTCTTCTTATGCGCTGTAATTTGAATCGCTATACCCCTTTTAGATTTTTGCTTTATTACAAATATTAACGGAGTTATGGATTTTATCCGCTACTTAGTTTCCACGCTGTATGTACGAGCGTTTCTTAGGCGCCTGTAATAGACTTTTTTTAGTACCTAAACTTCCGCAGTCTAGTCATTACAAATACGCAAACGATCAAATGGTCAAAAGCGCATTTCAATCTTTTCCATGCATTATGAGACACCCTGTATCCTAAAACCGGTTTTCCAAACCGTAACGGCGCGGCAATAAATTTCATAAATTCCCTTCGATTAGAGGTCTCAGTTTCACTCCTTTTGTAGAGCGCCGCATTAGTATTCATAAAATTCGGCAGAAATTTGACCGGAAACGCGTATGTTGTCCGATTTAAAGCGTGCACTGGATTGCCGCATCTTTGCAACAAGTCGTATATTTTCTAGGAATGTCCGAAATTTCCGGATTATATATGTAACACTAATTCAGCATAAAATAACGCTATAAAATAACTTTTGGAAGGTACTTCGTACATCTATTTTGAAATTGAGGAAAGTTACGCAGATAACAGCATCTTAACACCAGTGGAACTTCTATCTCCTTCCATCATGTTTCACAAAAAAATGAGCTTTTCAATCATCAATATTCTTTTATTCATTAATTAAAGGAACCACAAACAGGAGGTTTTTCTTGTCCTTCTTATAGTGGTTCCTATTCTTAATGAATTTATATCGCTATTCTTTTCCTTTCATTTGTGAATATTCTGTTACTTTACGTTTTCTTTTTTTTTTGGAAGATGTATCTACTATTTTAAGTACCTTTCGTCGATATAAAGAGAGCGTCAACTTGAAATTTCTCCGTTGTTTTTCAGATAAACCAAGAATTAGCTAATAAATAAAATCAAATAAAGCACCGCTTAAAATAAACCCACTGTCAGCGGGAAAACACTAATAACACGGCCACAAATTTTCTCAAATAAACACGTAAAGTGATTTTAAATCGTGAAAATAAACGTTCGGAACGAAAAAAACAAAAACTCTGAACGAACGGCGTCGTCTAATATAGGAAGTAGATCATCAGCTGAATGAAACGACGGACGACGATTATTTTTCCAAGAAATATTTTACCTAAAATATAGTGTGAATCATTAAATAGAAACTTGCTGCTTTGGTATTGACCAATCAGGTTTTGGGCAATAACGACTTTTAAAATATTTTCTCAAGATATTCTCAAACAGCAAGCTCTTCAAGTTCTTATTAATGCTAATTACTTAATTACTTAGTACCATCTTACTGTGCTTTGACTAAAGTTCAATAAACAAGTAAAAAGTTTTAATTTTTTTTAACTGTGACAGATATAAGCACTTAACAAAAAAAATTCTTCTGGTATGCCAGTGGGATGGTCCTCTTCAAAACTGGTGTACAGTAATCGCAAACCAAACAGATCGTTTTAACCTTACCTGAACCGAAGTTTAAATAGAGCAATCCGAAGCTACGTAAATAGTTTTGAAAGCCAATGAATGAATTGTGCTCAATATACGGACTGAATTATTCTCTCAGTATTAATTAATAAACGAAAGTTGCATAGATAAAACAGCGACATCTTACTATCGCTTTTTGACCTGACATTGCAGTAGGATAGACACATTGAAGCGGATTTGCTCCTAATAAGTCCCACACGCAAGGCGGCCATGCTTGCTGTCAAAGCATAATGAAAGTTTAAAAAAAAATGCAGTGGGAATGTCGAGCTACGTCTCTGCTGACGAAGCCCCAAGCAGGGCTGAAACAGCTGTACAGAGGCTGCTCGAGGTTTTCACTGCAATCAAAAACGATTTGCAACAAAATTTCCATAGCATAACATGAGGTACAGTCACGTGTAAATACCTCCGTGAATTATTGCAATTTATTGTGCAAAATGCGAGATATTTACAGTGATTACTGGGATTATTTGTGCTTCGCGAACTTGCGATGTTGTTATAAACTGCTTATTCTAAGCGAATTTTCTATTTCTACGCCAAACAGTCAGATATTTACGTGACGCCAGTCCAGCGACCCAAGCTCGTATTAGATTTCGCTGTTCCCACAGAGAAATCCGCTTATTTGGATCCTCCTTGATATTGTTTTCCAATTATTCTGTTTTTCAACAGTACTTTTCCGTTTACTGTCTGTCTATTTCGACGTAATTTGAAGGAGGACGCTCTACAACATAGCATAACATGAGGTATAGACACATACTTCCGTGAATTATTGCAATTTATTACACAAAATGCGAAATACTTACAGTGATTACTGAAATTATTTGTGCTTCGTGAACTTGTGATGTTGTTATAAACAGCTTATTCTAACCGAATTTTCTGTTTCTGCGTCAAACGGGCGAGTATTTACGTGACGCCAGTGCAGCGACCCACACTCGTATTAGATTTCTTTGTTCCCACAGAGAAATCCGCTTAATTAGTTCTTTCCGTTTCTACGCCAGACAGTCAGATATTTACGTGACGCCAGTCCAGCGACTCACGCTCATATAAGGTTTCTTTGTTCCCACTGAGAAATCTGCTTATTTGATTCCTCCTTGGTATTGTTTCCGAATCTTCTGTCTTTCAACAATACTTTTCCGTTTACTATCTGCCTATTTCGACGTAGTTTGAGGGAGGACGCCTTAAAACATAGCATAACATGAGGTACAGACAGGTGTACATATTTCTGTGAATTATTGTAATTTATTTTGCAAAGTGCGAAATAGTTACAGTGATTACTGGAATTATTTGTGCTTCATGAATTTGTGAGGTTGTCATAAACAGCTTATTCCAAGCGGATTTTCCGTTTCTGCGTCAAACAGGCAGGTATTTACGTGACGCCAGTCCAGCGACCCACACTCGCATTAGATTTCTTTGTTCTCACAGAAAAATCCGCTTGTTTGGTTCTTCCTTGGTATCATTTTCCGAATCTTCTGTCTTTCAACGATACTTTTTCGTTTACTGTCTGCTTATTTTGACGTAATTTGAGGGAGGACTCTCTACAACATAGCGTCCTTGTTGTGTCGTTCCACGCGACGCAACGCCAGCTCAGTGAACCGCCACGAGAGGTCGCTACGACGTCTGACACTCAAAAGTCCGTAGATTTCCTAAGTAACGCGATAAGTAAAGCCAATGAAGCCACAATGGCGACGTCGTTCGGACAGCTGTCAAGTGACAGAAAAAATAGTACAGTATCCGTCATTTTAAAATTCGGCGCCAAATTTTTGGGAACCACAATGGTGGAAGTTCCCGTTACTGTGGTAATATAGGGACTTTATGACACCTAAACAAAACCGACAGGTGTTTGACAACAGGACACAGTATAACCAACTTTCGGACCACAAAACTGTAATGTATCGTTTAACATTGTTATTTGGTTCACGCATGCCGCTTATTACTCACTTGTTTCGCCACTTGTGAGTGCATCAGAGTCATTTATCGTATTGAGTAATCTGTAGTTAGGTTTTCTTTGTAAATAACAAGTTACCTTTTCACATCCTGTAAAGATTTATATTATTATTTATAGTTAACAGTGTAGGTTGCGTGTAGTAAACGCCTCGAACGTACGTTTGGCCTCTTTAAGTCAAATCTCGAGAGTCGATGTGAATTTAAGCTGTTAATTGTAATATAGGTACGATTTACGATTGTCTTTGTGGCGACGAACAAATTATTTTGCATGCACGAGTGTTATATGAAAGTTTCGAAATTTTCGTAATTTTGGCGCACGCTGCGATCCTTGGAGGATGGGTTTCGCAGTGCCTAGTATCAGCTAGGGTGTTGCTCTCCTGGCGCCCTGGACCTTTTTGACCCTGCTCATCTTCACCTGAGGTAGGATTGCCAACTCTGGAATCAACCTTTCCGGAAGATTTGAAAAAATTGTGAGCAGGAAGGGCGGGGGCGTTGAATGTATATTGCAATTACCTTGGTTTCGAGAAGCATTTAATATTTGTCGGGTTTTTAGAAGGTTTCACATGATTTCATTTCATTTCAATTGTGGACAAGGATTTCTGTCATTTGATTTTGCGACAATTAATTTTCGTTTTAGAAAATCCGGAGAAGTTGTTGCATCCCGGGAGCTCGGGAGGTTGAAGGTTATGAAGTTGTATAGTTATTAAGAAAATGCAGGCAGTCAATTATCATCAAGTTTTACGTCATATTCTTTTACGACGTAACTTAAGTAATTGAAACACCTTTTATTATTTCATAATCCGTGCATTTTTTACTGCCCACAAAACCTGCACAACGTAACTGAAATATACTGACAATGTCATATAATCAATATGTTCACATTTCAATTTCCATTCCAAACGTGTTAATTTTCGGTATAGTTTCAAATCAGTTCACTTGATGACTTCAATTACCTCCGCAATTCAAAAACATTGGAACGATTTCCTTCTTTAAACGCACATAATGTTAAAATGTTTACGATGACGTACCACAATATAATACGATGTCAAAATATAAAAATTATATTTTCATCATCATTATTAATATAAAATGTGTGCAAATATTTAAACCTGTAATAGTTCACCATAAATGGCAACGATTGAATTCACATGTCCTTAACAAAAAGTTAATAGTTTTCGAGAAAAATGCATTGGCAGATCTTTATTAAACCGTTTGAGAACTGCTGGCGTGGGTAATGAATGGATGGTGGCCTAACTCTCGTCTACGCGGCCGCCTGTAGAATGACGACGCGAAGATAGGACAGTGTTTAACTTGAACTTGTGTACGAATGATGTCATAAATAATCCGGTCAATCAAAACATTTCAAACGCATTTTCACAAAGCGCCTGGATTTATTATAATAAATAAATATAACTTCACTTCAAATAATTACAATTTTAAGTGTTTTCAAATTAAAAATTAATGCAATTCAAGAAGCTGCGAATATCGCATGTGGCTCGTTGTTGCCAAACAAGTTAAAAGCGAGGTACAAATAAATTTTAATTTCACATTCCATAAAAATTTTAATAGATTTATCAAAATTTGACATTTACTTTTTTGCCGTGGACCGTAGTAGTACTTTCGTAGCTAGAACGGGATTAGCAAAAGTTGATTTACGAAAAAGAAAGAAGGAAAAACATTTTTAACGCGCTCGCCTAAATGATGCATAAACTTTCGGATTTATTCATCGATAATTGATATCGTAAAACAAATAAATGTAACATTACTTCGCTCAGTGAATTAAAATTTTAAATAAAATAATTAATAGACGATTTCAGTGATTAATTATTACGAAACGCTGCGTTGATGATCGGGTGCGATATCGGTGGACGTATTCATACCGACTACAGAGGAAAGCATCGTTGTCCTTGCTAAATATTTGTTTCTCGCACATTTTAGCAGTTTGAAACAAGTGGCGCCTCCGAAATTTTTTGGCTATGATACGGTAGCCACCAATAAATACCCGCAGAAGGTAGCATTTTATGTATGCACTTATACTAAGTCTTTTTTTTACTTGCAAACAGTACATTGTGCCCTTTATAGGAATCAGTAAACCTTTCAAAAGCTTGAGGCAAAATAATAAACGTTTCGCACATTGTATGCTTATCCGTGTTTAGTTAATAAAATATCGAAGCATGAACCGCGCGAGCTAATTGTTTGAAGAAGTAAAAACTAAACACCTCGTGTATGAATCCGTGCTCGGCTTCAAACATGCACACTTGATAAAATATGAAAATCGCGGGCAAGTAAAATCGTAGTTGCATATTTAATTAATACACCCACACATTTTCCCACTATTCCGAAGCGGCAAGGGAAAATTAATATTTGAATTGTTAATAAACCGGAAAGCCATTTTGTAAAGACTTACTTCAGTGATACAAAACAATCAGTTCTTACAGTAAATAGTTGGTACTGTTTAATGGCTGGGAAACTTAATAAAAGAAACTAATTTGTTTGAGACAATCTGAGCATTTGAAGGAACTTTTTTACTACAACTTCAAATATTCAAAAGAGTTTTCTATCACAAAATATTGGACTGGATTATACCTATACTTTCGTTGTCTACTTTTATTACATGCATCCGGATAATAACATAATGGAGAAGCGGCTTCATTTACTCTATAGAAAGATTTTGATCCTCTCTCTCTCTCTGAGGATGAAAACAAAGCATTTGTGTCGTCCGGTAAAACTTTTCCAATAAAGTTTTTACTGCAGTTTCTGCCTATTATTCGCATTCGTTATCGTCAGTTTTCAGAGCGACGGTATGAAGCGATAAAGTATTAAAGTAACAGGACTATTAAAAATTTAACAGGAGACGCAAAGCTACTTTTTCTATTCAACTGTTTTACGCTGAAAGCAAATGTACTACATAAAGTCGACGTATTGCTTTAACCCTTTAGCTATTAACTTGCATAACATTTTTATTTTTACATCACATCACTGATAACATCCCTGCCTCGTAATCGTTTATTGAAAAAGAGAGAAAATATAAGAAAAATGAGGGCTTGGCGTAATTCACTCTGTAAAAGAGTATACAGGGTGATTCAGAATAATGTGTCCGACCCGTTCGGAGCGTAGTCACTAAGGTCATGCAAGTGCGAAATTGTAAGAAATAAATTGATCAGAGGCATTTCAAAAATTAACCTCCTTTGAATCCAAAATGGAAGGAAATCATAATTCATTTCTTACGTATACAGACACAAGTTCGAAAGTCGGATGACTGAATTGCGTATTATACATTTTCTTTCTGCAGAAAGCCATTTTATAGTTTCATTCCAGGTAAACGCTATGGTTTCGTTCTATTCCATGCGAGTTTATTCAAGCAATACGTGGGCGTTTATCAATTATCATATTTGAAAAATTTCACGTTTTTTGCCTATAATTCTATTGACAATTCCTATCCAAGTGAACTAGTTTTGTTTGTACAGCATTTGAGAAAAAGTAATTTTGTGTAAGCATGGAAATCTCGCGTGAAAATTTTCGTGCCATGTTTTTTTACGATTTCAAATGTGGTCTAACGCCGAAACAATGCCTCGAGCGGCTACATTTGGCTTTTGTAGATGAACAGCTGTGTCAGCCCTGCTTGGGGCTTCTTCAGCAGAGATGTAGCTCGACATTCCCACTGCAGACCAAAAACGACTTACCCAATTTATTCGCAATTGCGATGCAAAAACGATTTGCACAAAATTTTTCTAAAGACTTTCATTATGCTTTGACAGCAAGCATGGCCGCCTTGCATGGGGGACTTATTAGGAGCAAATCCCGCTTCAATTTGTCTATCCTACTGCAATGTCAGGTCAAAAAGCGATAGTAAGATGTCGCTATTTTATCTGTTAAATTTTGTCGTTAACTAACTGTTCCGTCCTTTTTCTTTGCAGATACTTGCAGATTAAATTTTTGATTGCGTTCGTTATTTTTTACATCGATTGATTTATTGTTGTTGTTAGTCTTGCACAATTTTTATTTACGTTCTCATCACATCGACGATCGGCATTTGTTTTTATTTATGTTCGATTCGATTGTATTTTATTTTAATTTTGATAAGGGACCTTGTTTTTTCTTCTTCTTTTATTCGTGTTGACACTGTACATAAATTTGTTTTAATTCAAATTTATTTAATATTATTTAAATTTATTTAATATTATTCGTACGTCTTCTACTTTTCTTTTAATAACAATTAGGTAGGTTTGCACCAGACACAACTAATTCCGCTTCCCTGAAGGAGCCTTAGAGGTTCATTGGCCTCCAACCGAGGGTCGGCTGAATATTAAATGAATTTGAATTAAATATTGTATATATAGTGTCAACCCGAGTAAAAAAAGAAGAAGGAAGAAAAAAGAAGATCGCTTATCAAAATTAAAATAAAATAAGAATCGAACGGAAACAAAAACAAAATCCCTTCATCGACCTCCAAAGTGTCGACATCGACCTCGTTGGGAACCCCTGGTTTAAACAGTGCTAGAAGTTAAACAGTAAAAATTATGTTTAATGCAATTTATTGGATCAGATAAAAATTTACACATGTAAAAAAGAGACATTAAATATTTTTTCTAGAATTTGATTACACCTATCTACACTAGTGTACGTAAAAGACGTTTTAGTAAAACTTTAATAATAATTAAAAAAAGAACAAAAGTAATATAACGATATTAGATGCAGGTTGTGGCGAATCCATTGTTTCCAAGTATGAGATAAAGTAAATACAAAAAAGTAAAACACAAGAAACTGCAGACATTATACCGAATAATTTTTTTTATCAAAAAAGACTTGTATTCCCAGAAATTAATTATAAACCTGTGGGAGAATCAGACGGGTTGTTTCTGAACCCTATCAACTGAGTTAAATGTTAATCATTCAGCGGCCTTTCTTTAATGGAAAATAAATAAAGCAAAAAATTTTTTTATTACTGAATGCTGAATGTACAGCCATGCTTTGTCGTAATGTCTCCCACACGAATATTAAATTACGGACTATTGTCTTCTGACCACTGCAACTGGTAGACAGACAAGCAAACAAGCAAGCACAAAATAAAAAGATGAAATAAAATTCAACAGATACTTGTCTTACCTTTTAGATCACGAATTAAAATTTTTTGTCTTAATTTTATTGATTCTCGTCTTTTTCTGATCAAAATAATTTACGAGGAAGAATAATTTTAAAATCGCACAGAGTACGAGTTTGCTAGAGAGAAGAGAAGAAGAAAATATGCCTTACTTATACCTTTTCGTTACAAACTTGATTACCAGAGATCGGAATAACATTTTGATAATTTTTAATATTATTTAGTTTGCTTTCATTCATTATTTTACATTGACATTTTTCATTTTTCCTTTTTTTACTTGAAAAAAATACAATTCAGTTGAGTTTTTTGGGTTGACCTGACCTTGACCCAGCTTGATTTTCATTTTTGTTCCAGTTTACTGTTCTAATTTCTTTCGAATTTTTATTTTTGCGCTTATTTTGGTTAAGTTCAGTTGGGTTCTGTTGAATTCTGTTGAATTTAAAGTTTTACTTGGGTTGAAGAGAGTTAGAGTTTAGTTGTTCAGTTGAGTTCAGTCGCATTGGGTTGACTTTAAAATGAGCTGGATTTGACCTTCATTAACTTGTAATTTTTTAATCATTGGGTTTTAATTTTTTTTTTTCTTCTTGGACTGGGTAGGGTTAGTTCGCGGGCTTACCGGTTAATAAAGGTTAATTTTAATTAATCTTTAATTTTTAACATTTTTTGTTATTTTTTATTTATGTATTACTGCAATTTTTTTTTCTTGATGAACACACTTAGTTAAGTTGGGCTGGGTTGACCTTAGCTTGATTTTTATTGAATTTTAATATTTTTGTTTTAATTTTCTTGTTTATTGGATTCTTCCGAAACGTCGTAAAAGGTGACGGATCTCGTCATGAAGCAGAACACAATTTAGAACACGAATCTTCTTTCACACTCATTTTCATATAAAAACTATTAAAAGTTAACAAAAGATTCCACATATGTATATCCCAAATTACGCATTTTTATATTTTATACTTATATTTTATACTTCGCATTACCAATTGTCTGATTGGTTCTAGAATGGGAACATCAGTGAGTCTTAAAATCGTAGATGCGGCTAAAAAAAAATATCGGAAATGACTCAATCCCGGTTGTCATTACAGCACGTTGTAAGCGCACATCACTCACGTAATGACGTCAAAATATGTTATTCCGATCCCTATTCATTGCTATCCCATTGATCCAACGTTTCTTAGTGCTAAGTACATCCGCACAATTTCTCCTTCTGAAAGGATGTCATTTTTTATACTCGTAACGCCTCCAAGTATTTGGACTTTGTATATAGACTTTGATTTGATTCGAGATGTAAAAATTCGAATTTCCTGTTGGAAAAAGAAAAAAATTCATTAATTTTGTTTAATGTTCCGGTATGAGATAAAGCTTTCATTTGGACTCGCGACGCCAGCTTACATAAACAATACCTCATCTTAACTTAACAAACTGCAGATGTCATGCACCAAATGAAATATGAGCTGTAAAGTGTCCTTTCACACCGGATAACGTAATGATTCAACATACTGCGCACTGCACTTTTGTTGAGACACTAAACTGCTGATTCAACAGGTGGACGACAATTTTCCGTCAAGGTTACACGTTACAGTAATCGAAAAATCATACAAATCTGAATTGCAGCTCCCTCTTGCGGAGGAAAGTATATTGAAAAGACGTTTTTTTTAGACGGCGGGAATTCACACGTAACCGGAGTTCATATAAACAATTAACACTGGAACATTTGCTCGGTTCCTTCGTGGTTTTGAAGCTTATTTTAAAGCACATGTCTTATTTCGGAATCGGGTCATTCTTTCTTGAAATCGAGTTTGAACTTCAGTTTAATTAAAATCAGTAATATTTTCTTAAGTTTTATACTCAAGGAGAACGGCAAAACTGGTTTTCACGGTGTGCTGTGTTTTTCTTTAAACCAACCCGAAAATATGTCATATTTTTATTGCTTTGCATTAAAAAAAAGTTATTGCATTTCCATAAATAATAGGATACGGGAAGAAATAATTAAATTACTGTCGGTAAGCGAATTAATAAAGCTTGAAAATCCAATAACAGCAGATATCATTTTGTACTGAAACGAAAATCCGCCGTTGTCTCTCGACTTTAATTATTATTTTCGTTGTGTTAAAATTTTTGCAGTTGTAAAGATTCGGATATTCAGTACTTAGAGATGCAATATTTTATAAATAATAAATTGCGATTAAATAATATTATAATGAATCATTAACGCGTACAAGGTCAAAGTCAAGGAGCGGAGGTAGAATTCCTCGAATTATGTACACAGCTCGGCGTTAGTAGAGCAGAATCCGATCGAGCTGGCGCAAGCCGCAATATTACCCCTAATTAATGCAATCAGTTAAGGTTATTTCTTGCATAACAAATGAAACAGTCGATATTCCCCACTTACGTAACAGTGTTGAAGGGAAAAGTGCCTTAAGTAGAGCGGAACTGTATAAGAAATTGATCTTCCGGATTCCTCAAGTGAAGCTTCTGAACCTAACTACGTGCTATGTTCCTGGTTGAAATTTTATTTTATTTTTCAATTTTTCTATCAGTCGATTTTTTTTATTAATTCAAAATATGTGTTGCAACGAACAATTCTAGTCAGCGTTAGTGAATTGAAAGAAAACTTCATTTTATATTGTGCGGATTGTTGAAAGAACTGGGGACAAAAAAGGACGAAAAGTGGGTTTCCAACCTCCATTCGCACGTTTTTACGCAATGGTCGAGTTATATTATGTAACCAAAGACATTTTCGTTAATCACTGTGTATTTTTAAAAATTTTCTCCTTTTTATTATTTATTAAAATTACCATTTTTTTTTACTAACTAATTTAAGTACTATTTTCAAAAGTTAATCGGGGAAACTCCCCCAATAGAGAGAGATACAATGGGAGAGAAAAAAATCTTTAGTCTACAGGGTGTTCTTTTAGCGTATGCAAATAAAAAAACCTCAGTATAATTACATGAAATGATACCTTCAGTGCGTATTTTCCGCTGGTTACCGTACTATAGCCAAAAAATTTCGGAGGGACCACTTGTTTGGAACTGTTGAAATGTGCAAGAAAGAAATACAAGCAAGGTCGCAACGCCTTCTTATAGCCGACACCGACACCGCGCTGAGTTCCGCATTCAAACCCATTTCGTACCGTTTCGTAATAATAATCAATAATCACTGATATCGTTTAGTAATTATTTTATTTAAAATTTTAATTCACTGAGGGAATTAATGTTACATTTATTTAAATACTGCCCTACCTTAAGCGCGTCAATCGAAGAGGCGGCCGGCGTTTTAAACGCACTCTTAAGAAATGGAAAGCAATTTATTTATTACTTGTGACAAATAAAACGATGGATGACGATGATGTAATTATTTAACTCATCCGCAATTTTAAGGCGCATTTTCCTCCAGTAATTATAATCGTCGGCCTATAATTTGAAAATACTTAAAAATGTAATTACTTACTTGGAGTGAGATTACATTGCTTTAATAAATCCAAGCGAGTTTAAAATGTTGATTAATCGGAAAATTTCGTAATCGAATTAATTGAATCTGTAATTTGTAAGATCGATTCTTTTTAATACTTTGTGAAGATGAATTTGAATTCACGTAAACCGAAAGTTTTCAAAATTCGTTCCACATGCAGAAATTTGCCAAATGGCTGTGAGACTTCCGGCAGGTCTTTTTACCTGTTTGCAAAAGCCATTACGATTAATATGCATCCTATAAATCAAACATACATATGTTCGTTGACCACAGGGTTCACGCACAAGGTTAAACACTGACCAACTGACCCATTTTCGCGTCTTCGTTCAAACAGGCGTGCACGAAAGCTTACCCACCATACATTTCTTAGTTACGCCAGCAGTTCTCAAACGGTTTGGCGTAAGTCTGCCAATGCATTTTTCTCGAAAATTATTAACATTCTGTTAAGGACGCATGAGTTCAATCGTTGCTATTTATGTTGATGCATTACAGATTTAAATATTTGCACACAGTAAAAGAACACCCTGTATAATAACACTATTCTGGCCTTCGTGCGAAAATTTCTGGGAACAATTACTGGGCTGTAGCCCTGAAGCCAGGCATGAAACAAGAAAATCGGCTTCCAGGGAAGACTCGTTGGTTTAAAAAGAAGAGATTTGATTTCAGAAATGGGAGTGATTTCGTTTTCTGTCACAGTAAAAAGAATTTGAATGTGTATATGAGCTGACCACCCCCAACTAGCTAGACAAATAAGCCGCGGCCGTTCCAGAGATAGCGATTTAAAGATGTTAATTCCTCCGGACTTTTCATAAAATAACAGAACTAGTATTATTCCCATAATTAAATTTTAAAAAAATTCTATTTCAAACAGCTCCTTAGCTACCCGTATCTTACCATTATTTCTGGAAAAAAGGCGTAATGTTTCAATTGTTTATTGTATATGTTTTATTGTCAACTAAAAATTCTGTATTTCCCAACTCGTAGAAGGCTCTGTACACCCGACTCCAGTTCCTTGTTGGTCCTCGACTTCTTCAGCTTTAATTGAAGAAACTTGACACGACTCGCTTTTCAATGTCTTTCATCTAGCTCTTTGTCTGTTCCAGGACACCACGCATTTATTCGAGCTCGTAACTTAATTCGTACAGTGGGTGTCAAGTTGGTCTTATAACAGTTTTAGTAAGATAGTTCTCTCTTCTCCATAAGAGGAGTTATTTTCCACTGGTGCAGTTTTAAGCTGTGATTGGTTTGTTCTCGTATACTCCTATTATTTTAACAGCAGACAGGAAAATATTCAATTTCTTTAAAATATTCTCGATTCAAGTTTGATCTTTTCAGAACAGTCAGCATTATTGGTTAATGTTAGTTACTTTTCAGATAATAGTGCGGTTATGATCAAAAAGAATAGTTGCACATCCTTGTAATCTAGGATAAGCAGAGATCGCCAAAATTGGTTTCCAGAGCTGGAGGATGAAACACTAAAAGCAAAATGATAAACTTTTGAATACATTTTACAGCTTATTTCAGGCCCCATCTAAAGCTTCATTCCCAAATTAAAAAAAAAATCTCTATTGCTGGCCTTAAGATACAAAAACAAGGTTCCAAAGCATACCTACTATTTTTAACTCAAGAGAACCCCCCTAACACTATGAAAATGCCTCCGCTTCAGAGATGTTTGACACTTCAGATTAAAATATTATTTAACTTGACAACTTTTATAATTTGAATCAAATGTTTTCCAAAAACTGCTTTTCATGCTTTAATTATGTAAATTAATTTTATATTATCTGATTATGCAGATTATTTTTATTTTTCATGCAATCTATCTGAAATATAGTTAATTTTATCAGAAATTGTTATATTTTTTCATTAATTCGAGGAATTTTCTTTTGAAAATAAATTTGTTGTTAATTAACTTGTTTAATTCATATCATACACTGTGTCCACGGATTTTCTGCAATAGAGGAAAAACTTTTTTATTTTACGTTTAGGGAAAAAAGTTATTCTTTATAAAAACGTTTGCTTGCATCAAAACCTACAAAAATGATAGAAAAGTTCACGAACTGCCTCGTTTATGGTTCTAAATACAGAAAACATGCTTACTTACTCTCAAAAATTTAAGTTACATTCAGAATTATCACATTACCAAGATCTGTCAAAATGATTAATGAAATTTATTCCTTAAGCTCTTGTGATAATTAAGACCTCTAGTTAAAGTTATGGGAAATGACAAAATTATTAGCCCTTATTTATTTGGAAGAAAATTTTAATCAATTCAGTTATTTGCAAATGTTAGAAAATTTTGCTTTGCTGTCACTGGCGGAGATGACTTTGGAAAACATTTATTTTCAACAGGATCGATGTCCTGCACACTTCACAAATTTAATTAAAGGGTATAACGTAAACCAATCGTTTGATTTGTCGTTTGATTTGTTCATTAAATATTTATGTCTGATAATTAATTGGAATCACGTTCTAAAAAAAAGGGGAGCTTGATGACCATTTGCCGGGAAGATGGATCGAACATTTTAGACCAATACATTGGTCATGGTATATATTCAGAAGTTTTAAATGAAAAAATACCAACGGTAATTAGTAAAATAGAAATTGAAACTTTAATAAACGTATATACGGAATTTAGGTACAGGGTAGAAAAGTGCGTAGATGTGGATGGGGATTACATTGAATAATTTTTTCCCATATTAAAAACTAATAAAAATTTTCGTGTAATTTATAAGGCCAATTTAATTGCGGTTACAAGTTTTTAACAAAGGAAATGCTTAAAACAATTGAAACAATTAAGAATACACCAAAATTACATGTCACTCTACCATTGCAGAAAATCTGTGGACACACTGTATAACTTTTAACAGGTTTGTAGTTTCTAAATATTTTATATATAATTTTTTTGAGAAGAAATATAAAATTTAGGTAAAGAGATTACCGTCATTCATTCCTAAAAATATTATGTAAGGATGCCTAAAAAAAGATTGACAGCCCCTGCTCTTGAATTTCTGGGGCCCGCAATAGACAAAGCTAAAATGTACAAAGGACAATTGTTTTTTAAAGATATTTAAAAGTTCGAATTCCTTCGACACATTGGGAATAAACTTACAATAACAAAAAGTTGGAAGAGCAACAAAGATTAAAGCTACGAAGACGATAAAATTGAGCTGTCCTATAAATGACAAGCTGACAATAGCTATTTGTTTTTTTTATCCAAACTTTTTTGACTTACTGACCACCACTTTACAAAGATAAGACTGACAGGAGTGTAATTTACGAAATATTTGTCAACGTCCATTTGTTCCTAAAATCCCCTTACTGTACCGTACCAGCGCGCTAGACTCCTCTAACGCCTACAGGAAGACAATATCGCCCACTTTGGTGGGAAACTATTTAACATAAAATTTAAATAAAGTTGTTCTTATTTACTAAAGTAAGTTCCTATATGCTAAGAACTTATACCAAGTGAAATTTATCCAGAATGTTCAGAATTACTCGCTCATCAATTAGACAACGTCTGCATCGTGCTTCTGAAAATGAACGCTGTACTAAATTGCTCGTATAACTTGAACATAAACTAGAAACCCGGCGTCAAAACGTCTACCCGCCGATATAAAGCTCCTAACACGTCCTTTCCATTTTATTAACTGAAAAATTCCTGAGTTCATTGGAGTTTTCCATTTTAAAACCTTAACCGTGACACTGACTTTCACTTTCAGAAAAATTGAAAATATTTCGTTGGTCAACTATTACGCCCCCCATCGGAGATACCCATTGCCCTCACCCACTCATATAAGTGACAAGCAAGGACAACCGCAGTAGCTTTTGTAAGTGAAGACGAAACGTTGTTAAAATGTTATTTTTTTCAAGAATCAGTGAAACAAGCTGCACACGTAGGTATTTTTTTTATTTGTGGTGGGGTCCTAAGTCCTAAGTCACAAACTTGTCAGGACCTTAGGAGCGTGAATGTATTTTGTGAGTGTAAAGTGTTCTACGGCCTTGTTACTTCCAAACCTCCGCGCCGCGCCGTTCAAGGTGAAGAAGTTCTCCCCAACAATAAAGGGCTACCTGAAGTGAGTACCGACCACCCCCTAGAAGTATCTGGAGGGCGATGCGAACCCATGACCTTACGATTGCAAGGCCGGTTCACTTGAACCGTTCAAGTGTTCAAGAAACTTGAGAACTATAATTATCTTTCATCAATAAAATGAATATTTAAATTACCAAAATAGGTAACGTGCCTTTTTCTGAACCCTTAAGTGGTATGCGCCCGCTACATTTCAACGATTGGTCGATACAGTCTTAGGTCCTGAACTGGAGCCGTATGTATTTGTCTATTTAGACGACATTACATTTGTGAGTTCTGATTTTGAAATGCATCTTAAAATGTTAAGATAAATTTTCTCTCGCTTATCAAGAACTGGTTTAACTCTTAGGGCCAGTTGTATAAAACGCAGTTCATGACAGATCAAGCTAATTAAGTAGTCAAGCAATACGTGGGCTGCTGAAAAATTTTCTAGAATCTAGTAGGTCTAGAATTGTTAGCGTTTATCAACTGTTATATTTGAAAAAATTGACGTTTTTCGCCTATAATTCTGTTGACAGTTCCTATCCAAGTGAACTAGTTTTGTTTGTACAGCATTTGAGAAAAAGTAATTTTGTGTAAACTTGGAAATATCGCGTGAAAATTTTTGTGCCATGATTTTTTACGATTTCAAATGTGGTCTAACGCCGAAACAATGCCTCCATCGGCTTCATTTGGCTTTTGGAGATAAAGCATCATCAAAAAGTAGTGTTTATAATTGGTTTGCCGAATTCCAGCGTGGACATACCCCTCTCGGTGACGAATCTCGTGAAGGTCGTCCATCAACATCTGTTATTGCCACTAATGCAGATGCTGTGCGTGAAATGCTTGAGCGAGATCGACATGTGACATACCGTGAGATTCAAGCATCCTTACGCATTGACATGAAAGCAATACATCAGATTTTGCATGATCATTTGAACGTACGAAAGCTTTGCAGTCGTTGGATCCCACACAATTGAACAGAAGCGCAAAAGCAGGGTCGTGTCAAACAGTGCGAAGAAATGCTCAAGAAATTCAATCGAGGTCGTTCAAATTTTGTTATAACATCGTTACTGGTGACAAAACGTGGATCTATTCGTACGAGCCAGAAAGTAAACAACAATCTACCGTTTGGATATTTCAAAATGAACCAAAACCAACAAAAGTTATCCGTTCACGCAGTGCTGCGAAGCAAATGATTGCTTGTTTCTTTAGTTTAACTGGTCATGTAGCAACCGTGGCTTTAGAGGATCGAAAAACAGTGAATGCTGATTGGTATACTACAATTTGTTTGTCGGAAGTCATCGATCAAATAAGAAGAAACAATCGAAATCGACGAATTATTATTCTCCATCATGACAACGCCAGCTCTCACTCAGCCCGTCCAACAGTTGAATTTTTGTCCAACAAAAATATTGAATTAATGACTCATTGTCCTTATTCACCTGATTTATCACCTAATGATTTCTTTTTGTTCCCAAATATCAAAATCAAAATGCGTGGTGAGCGATTTTCGTCGGCTGAAGCAGCGGCTGAAACATTTCGGACACTGGTTTCTGAGGTACCTTCTTTAGAATGGAAAACGTGCTTTAGAAATTGGTTCGAGCGTATGCAAAAGTGTATTGACGTCAAAGCCGAATACTACGAAAAACAATGATACCGTTTACCAAATTTCATATGCGTTTTTTCATACCGTTTCCAGAAACTTTTCCAGCAGCCCACGTATCATTGAAATTTCCGCCAATAATATCGCTTAACCACAGGATTAACTTGTCTACGTGGTGAACTACTTTTATACAACTGGCCCTGTGAGTGAAGAGAAATGCAATTTTTGTCGCTCGGAACTGACATATTTGGAGTGTATGTATAGTCAATCAAAATGGATTACAGGTGGATCCTGAAAAGGTAGAAAGTGTTGTACGTAAGTCAATTCCGAAACATCCTAAAGATGTTAGACGATTAAAAGGAGTCGCGTCTTGGTACACATGCTTCAAGCCAAATTTCTTGACATTAGCTGCTCCGTTAATTAAGAAAAACAAGAAATTTGTATGGTCTGAGAAATGTGATTCTTCATTTGAGGAAATTAAGAATGCTCTTATAATTGCTCCGATCTTAACTCCCCTTAACTTTGAACTTCCATTTGTGCTTCAAACTGACCTGTCATCTTGTGGATTAGGCGCTGTCTTATCCCAAAATTTTGAGGACGGCGAACATGTCATCTGTTACTTAAGTAGAACTTTAAACCTGAAAGAAAACACAGTACCACGGAAAGGGAATGACTGGCAGTCATTTGGGCCATTGAGAAATTTCGGTGTAATCTAGGAGATTTTCTATCATTACTGACCATTTTTCGCTGTTATGGCTCAATAATCTTAAGGAATCTCAAGGTCGTCTCGGAAGATGAGCTCTACGTCTGCAACAGTTTCGGTTTGACATATATCATAAAAAAGGGAAAGATCATTTAGTCCCAGATCATGTGTCGAGAATGTGCCGACAATAAAGAAATTTTATTTTCCATATTACTATTAGTCAGTTCTTGACGGTGCCGCCGCTTTAGGAATTCTCCTAACTTTTGAGATACTTAAAGCGTTTTCCGCTGGCTGCACTGAGTGTATCTCCATCTCATGTTATTACATAAAGCCGAACCGAGATGGAGATACACTCAGTGCACACTGATGCAGCCAGTGGAAAATGCTATTAGTTTTAGTTGTCGCGCGCATGTGTTGCTGTAATTACGTGTATAGTATTTAGGTTATGCTAATGCTAGAGTGTGTGTTAAATTTTTTCAAGAGTGACATTGTTTCGATATGAGCGAAAATCGACCACTCAGGCAACGTGAATTGGAGCTGGAGGTTTTAGGTAGGCGCCAAAATTTCTCGCCCTGACATAGATCCACGTACAGCAGTGGGTCTAAATTTTTGCAACACATTGTTCCGAGTTTTATTAGCCTTGGAAAAAGTAAAACTGGACTTTATGTCAATTAATTTTATTATAACTGACACTCGTTCATCACGATATCAGAAGTCCTGAGAATTGAGAATCGAGCTGTTATAATATTACTTACTCCAGAAGGTCTTTCTGCTCAAAGTACCGAAGATCGTTTAGGTGGGGTATACAGGAAAAATTTCCCGTCGTATTTTGTGGCAAGAGATTGGTCAAAACGGTTTCGAATGCGGCAGGAATCCTTGGAAGATGACGTAAGAACAGGAAGAGCGGTGGAAGTGGTGACGAACAACAAGATTGCTTTTGTTGAAGATATAGTACTAAGCCATCGACGTTTGAAAGTTAAAGAAATATCAAAAATGTCGGGGCTTTCAGATACAAGCGTTTACCGTATCCTCCACCGTCATTTGGGCACGAATAAAGTTGGTGCAAAGTGGTTTCTCAAACATCTTTCAGCAGTTCATCGCGCCAGCGTCGTGTTGAATGTGCCTTTTTAGAGCTCCGTGGAGAAAATCCTGTGGACGCGTTCAAGATAATTGTCATGGGGGATGAAACTATGGTTCTTTATTAACATTCAGTGTCAAAAGGGAGTCGATGGATGGAGATGAAAAGGAGAAGTACCGCCAAGAAAGTTCAGGGTCTGTCAATTGACAAAAAAGGTGATGGCCAAAATATTCTGAGATTTTGAGGATGCTCTACCCATAGACTTTAAAGAACGTAACACCACAGTCAACGTGGCATATTTTGCAACACTCCTACACAAATTACTATAAAATATTCCGGAGGAAAGACGTACGAAAGCGACAGGAACCATACGTTTACTGTCTCACAATGCACCCATGCACACTGCTGGAATTATAGAGGCCGCACTTCGTGATTGTGGTTTCAGAAAAATCGTTCATCCTCTGTGTAGTCCAGATATGACCCCCAGTAACTATTACCTATTTGGAAATTGAAAAAGAACCTTCGTGGGCGTTATTTTAATGACAACGTAGAGTTGAAGGCTGCAGTTTCAGCGCATTTTGAAGACAAACACAAAGAATTTTTTTAAGAGGAATCGAAGTGTTGTTAAAACGATGTAATAAGTACATTGGTGTCAGGGGGGAGTATATTGAAAAATAAAATTTAGTTGTGAGTCTGCGCCATATCTTTCATAGTCAAGCCGAGAAATGTTGGCGCTTACCTCGTACACAATAGAAACAGTGAACAAGAATGTGATTCACGTGACGACAATTTTCAAGAAATTACGAAAATGATGAAACAGTACAAGAAAAAAATGAAACAGAAGAAGAACGGGAAAATTTGCTCTCAGGCAGTAGCTCAAATCCCCATCTTTCAAGCGACACAAACGAAAATATAAAACAAAGAAAAAATCTGGCAAAAGAAAGCAATATTACTTCAAAAAAAAATATTTATAAGCCAGCCACAAGTCCTCCTTCTACTGGAAAACTGGCAAAGAAAATGTGATTAGGCTTCGAATTCCCGATGTAATAGGTGAAGAAGAAGAATAAATAAGCCGTCAATGATGCGGGGAAATTGCTTTTTGATGAGAGTATGTTGGAGATTCATATGGAACACGCAAATCAGGAATTAACCGAAATGGCTAGTAACTACGTCAATTCTGGACTAAACTGCCAGTTTACGAATCATTAAATGATTAAACAAGAAATGAATGCATTCTTAGGCCTTCTCTTATTATCTGCTGTATTCGAATCTACTCGAGATCTGAGTGTACTCTGGACTACTGATGGGGCATGGCGTGACATATTCCGCGCTACAATGTCCTTGAAACGGTTTCTATTTTTATTAGCTGCATGACGTTTTGATTCCTAACTTATAAAGATCGTCCAAGTTCTATATTTGGATAAAAAAATTTGTGCAAACGATTTGCACAAACTTTTTTAAAAACTTTCATTGTGCTATGACAGCAAGCATGACCGCCTTGCATGGGAGACTTATTAGGAGCAAGTCCGCTTCAATTTGTCTATCCTACTGCAATGTAAGGTCAAAAAGCGATCGTAAGATGTCGCTATTTTATCTGTTTATATTTGGATTGTTACAAAAGGCCTTACTCTCCAATCCTACGTGCCAAAGAAATACAAAGCAGTTACAATGTTGTCATCATTGCATCATATATATAAAGTTGAAGATATTGAAAAAAAAAAAAACTACCAGAAGTTATACTAGGAAATGTGCTTGTTATAACACGGGTCGTCGAATATAACGGGGGCCCGTGCAGTATTTTTTGGGATGCTCAACATTATGAGAGTAAACAGTCACGTGATTTATAATAGTGCAAAAGAGGCAGATGAGAATTTGATGGACTATAGAAAATTTCTGTTGGTCGGAACCAAATCCAATAAAAATAAGAAACTTGATCCAAAGAATTCTTGGAAATGAAGAGCCACCAAAAACTCAAAATGTCATTTAAATTCCAAAAAGAAGAAGATGTCACATGTGTCCTTGTGACAGCAAACATCCTTTTCAATGCTCTATTTGCAGGAATGGCGTTTGTAAGGACCCACAGTATCTGTATTGTAACTTGCCTGCAACGCAATAACTAAATTGGTGTCCTAGAATTCTTTAGAAAATATTTTTTCAACCAATTTTTTTCAGTTGGCGTATTCTATTATAATTTTGACATAGAAAAAGCACATTTATGTATTTTTTCTTTTATTTGTGTAAAGTCTTCAAATAATGTTTACTTACAAGTAACTGTTATATAATTCTTCCGTTTTAAAAGACACCTAACAGGAGTTAAACTCATTTTGATTATAAATATTTTGATCAAAACTATCTAAATGAGAAAATACGGGTCACCTTTGACCCACCATACTTTAAGACAGGGATGACCACTAGCGGGGAAGGGTACCCCCACTGCGTTAGGCGTTACAACTGCGATCGCTGTATTTATTTGCCGCGCGCTTCTCTATGAATGAATTCTCGTTTTCCCGAAACAAACAAGAGTGGGGGTAGCGCTTTCGAAGCGCTCCAATGCATCGCTGCTTTAAGAAAACGTCTAAGCAACTATACCACTTGAGGGTTAAACTTCTCCTCGTGGCCGTAAATTGTTAGCTAAAACGACCTAAAATGGTTCTCTTGCAAGAACCAGAACCGGACCTATTATGATTTTACTTTGAATTTCGAATGAAAATTGTTAACAAAACTTTTTTGAACTTCACGACGTTTCTTTCAACAAGAAAATCGAGGTTATCACATCGTCAATTTATTACGTTTCAAGCAAGGCCGGTTCACAATGAACAATTCCCAGCCAACCACGAGGAGAATTCTTTTTACAAAAAAAAAAAACACGTCATGAAGAATATACGGGTCAAAATAAATAAAATATTGACGTCGATTTTTTTTCGTATCGCAGGAAACACGTTGTTACATCGATTTAATGAATCATTTGAGCTTGCCGACATGTAACGCGTCACATTGATTTTAAGTCATTTACCCCAAATTACTTCCTGATTAAAATTTATAATCCTTGAAAACGAATTGTTAACAACTTGCAGCAATTATTTTGAAAAACGATTTTCTGAATAAAATTTTGCAAATAAATACTTTTATCCAACACCTGTTTATTATGAAGTTATAATAATGCCGGTTTTGAATATATTATGAGGTCTATAAAACTCTAGTGGAATTATGAACCCATAATTACTATTACACTATTGGCATCATTATGACTTCATAATAAACAGGCGTTGGATAAAACTATGTATTACATCCGTGCCTTAACAGTAAATGAGTCACTCAAGAAAAAATAGTACACTCGAGTAAGTTCTCGTGGCTAAACATTCCTTTCGTGACTTTTTGCCCTATAGAACACTTGTATATAAATAGCAATAGAATCAGTTAGCTTAGATATCCTTCATATAATATTTCGTAATTTCATTTTAATTCACATCCCCGTGAGTATTTAAGCAGCTAAATTTAAAATTGGACAATTTCAGAATAAACTTACATCTAAACCATTTATTTGTTTTCCGGAGCCCGAGGGCCATGAAGACAGCTCTCTCCTGAGGTGTGCATATATGCTGTTATCTTCACAACCGGGAATGGTAGAAAAGAAGCATAAGAATCCAAACGTTCGGGAACAAAAAGAAATTGTAATAAAACCGAGTCCGATTTTGACAATTCAATTAATTTCGGAAATTAGTACTCACTGACAGACGTACTTTCATTATTTGACCATACTTAAAAAGAACTTAAGTTTAATTATTTCAGAGAACAACGAGTGAAAAATGGAAGAACAAGAAATACTGAACACAAGCTTTCAAAATCAAGAAAAGTCTACGCTAAGTGTAAGTGACGTATAATGAAAACTCTTTATGAAGTATGTATGACACCACTTTTACTCCTTAGGGAGAAAATGTATTATTTCTGTTACGATTCTCGCGCCGTAGATACTGCCGGTCGTGAATAAATTGTTTTACTCTTGACTGATTTAACAAAGCAGTTATTATTATTGACCACCGTTCTTTTAAAACATATTAATTTATTATTTTCATTAGAATGTAGTAACGATAATTTTTAAATTTCCGAAAAAACGTGAAGCTAATAATGTAAAAAAGAAACAAATACCTACTTGTGAAATACGAAATTACAAACACATTTTTGCCCCAATGAATATTACAGCAAAGTTAATTATAATCAATCGAACAGATTGCTAAATCAATTTAAAAATCAACCTTTTGCTGTCACTTCGTTTCACAAGCTATCAAAATAATATGGACACTTTGATGTTTTTGAATAGCTTTTACAGCATTTCCGTCGGATTACGTGGGCTGCTGGAAAATTTTCTGGAATTTAGTAGGTCTAGAATTCTTAGCATTTATCAACTGTCATATTTGAAAAATTTGACGTTTTTCGCCTATAATTCTATTGACAGTTCCTATCCAAGTGAACTAGTTTTGTATGTACAGCATTTGAGAAAAAGTAATTTTGTGTAAACATGGAAATCTCGCGTGAAAATTTTTGTGCCATGATTTTTTACGATTTCAAATGTGGTCAAACGCCTAAACAATGCCTCGGTCGGCTTCATTTGGCTTTTGTAGATGAAGCACCATCAAAGAGCACTGTTTATAATTGGTTTACCGAATTCCAGCGTGGACGTACCTCTTTCACTGACGAATTTCGTGAAGGTCGTCCATCAACATCTGTTGTTGCCACTAATGTAGATGCTGAGCGTGAAATGCTTGAGCGAGATGTGACATGCCGTGAGATTCAAGCATCCTTACGCATTGACATGAAAGCAATACACCAGATTTTGCATGATCATTTGAACGTACGAAAGCTTTGCAGTCGTTGGATCCCACACAATTTAACAGAAGCGCAAAAGCAGGGTCGTGTCAAATGGTGCGAAGAAATCCTCAAGAAATTCAATGGAGGTCGTTCAAATTTAGTTTATAACATCGTTACTGGTGACGAAACGTGGATCTATTCGTACGAGCCAGAAAGTAAACAACAATCTACCGTTTGGGTATTTCAAAATGCACCAAAACCAGCAAAAGTTGTCCGTTCACGCAGTGCTACGAAGCAAATGATTGCTTGTTTCTTTGGTTTAACTGGACATGTAGCAACCGTGGCTTTAGAGGATCGAAAAACCGTAATGCTGATTGGTGTACTACAATTTGTTTGCCGGAAGTCATCGGTCAAATAAGAAGAAACAATCGAAATCGACGAATTATTCTCCATCATGACAACGTCAGCTCTCACTCAGCCCGTCAAACAGTTGATGTTTTGTCCAACAAAAATGTTGAATTAATGACTCATTGTCCATATTCCCCTATGGTTGACGGGTCAGGCACTTATTTTGAATCACCCAGAAGACCAAAGTTAGAAACGGAGATACTGGAAAATCGAATGGCTGGAGATACGATGATTTCGTCATTTTCTATAGTAAAATTGCAGGAGAGATAAAATCTCTTCCTTACTGTCAACGTAATACCAACACAATCGATTTTTGCCTAAGAATGTAGACCATAAGTCATCCTTTTTCTTACGACTTGTCTGTAAAAATGAGGTTCTGAATGTCATTAATTTTTTTTTAAGTCTTCGACATATGAATGTTTGTTGCTTAGCATTATTATTATTATTTTAGTTTTGTATTGTCACAGCCATGACGCGCAAGTAGATCTATTTTTAGTACCAGTCACGCTATCTTGCGTCCCAGAACGTTACCAAAGCTTCGTCTTCATTCTAGTAAGTTCGAGCAAAACAGGGACCTACTATAAAAGTCGTAATGGTCCGCCAGGCGTTTAGTTATTAAGAAGTTAGCAAGCGAAGGTGCGTACCTCGAATAAATAGAAAGTACATTTTGTAATGTAGTGTTATTTTATAGACAAGCTCATTACTATTGTGTTGTTCATTGTGTAAAACGACAGCTTGTAATTAAAGTGTTCTGAAATTTAACGGCTATAATTTGTGAACCCCCAAATTCGTATTAGTATTTTGTTTTTGAAAATGTTCTCTGTGCTACTTTATATTCAAATATATTAATATTTCAACAGCTTAGGACGGACGTATTATCTCGCGGGTAATTTTTGCCTTGACAAATAATTTATTAATATTTCTTTTAATATTTCAGTTGCATTTGTTAGTTTAAACCAGGTGTTCCCGACTTTTCTTAAGCGTCAACCCCCTACAAGACAGTAAAAATTCCACAGACCCCCCTTTCAAATCAAATTTAATTCATGTTTTTGAAACATTAAATCAAAATTTTGTTAAACTGCTTGCAATCTGTGATTTTATGCCATGTCATTTCATTGTTTTACTACAATTTGTTTGCCGGAAGTCATCGATCAAATAAGAAGAAACAATCGAAATCGACGACTTATTCACCGTCATGACAACGTCAGCTCTCACTCAACCCGTCAAACAGTTGATTTTTTGTCCAACAAAAATGTTGAATTAATGACTCATTGTCAATATTCACCTGATTTATCACCTAATGATTTCATTTTGTTACCAAATATCAAAAATAAAATGCGTGGTGAGCGATTTTCGTCGGCTGAAGCAGCGGTTGAAACATTCCGGACACTGGTTTCTGAGGTACCATCTTTGGAGTGGAAAACGTGCGTTAGAAATTGGTTCGAGCGTATGTAAAAGTGTATTGACGTCAAAGGCGAATACTTCGCACAACAATGATACCGTTTACCAAATTTCATATGCGTTTTTTCATACCGTTTTCAGAAACTTTTACAGCAGCCCACGTATAATAATAATTACATTAGTCGTGTGCAATATATTTGATTAATTAAAAATGTATGCGTTTATAATAACTTCCTTCATCGATAGATATACAGCAAAAAACTTTTAAGAAAGATTGTTTGGCATGTCAAGAACTACAACTTTCTCAAAAGAGTTAATGTCGTTCTTTAGTTGTTTTCGAGCGATCACGCTTGATGATATGATATATTCTAATGATGGAATTTGATAGAAAATTTCTTTCTCCTTCTAATGGTGTAAGAATGTTGCCACCTTAGATAAGAAAAATTTTCAGAAAAAGACTAAAAACTTTTCCATCGCAGTGAGCCACGGGTTATGGTGTGAAAATGATGGATGTCAATTTCAAAGGACATGCGTAGAATTTTAAATCGTTCTCCCCATTAATTTTGTAATCTGCATCTGTCTGATTCATAAAATAAAAAATAATCCTTACTCATCTATTAACTAATAAAGTTTGTATCAGACTTTAGAATCTCTAAACTTAAAATTTATTAAATATAGCTGTGTTAAAAACACCCTGTGTGGATAATTGTCTACGCCCAGTGATGCCAGCCTTCCCTGAAGTCTGGTGAAAAATTCCCTTTTCAAGTTTTTTAAATTTTGAAATGGAGTTTAATTTTAAAAGAGAAAAAAAAAGCTGTTTTAAAGCAAACAAAATTATCGACAATGCACATTTTTAAATTTTTAACTTTTAACAGATCAGATTTCATCAAGAAGTCTTTCAGAAATTGTGTAACGTCAGCGCCATCTATGTATATTTCGTCGAACTGCAATCTGTCGGCGCGAAATTTGAAATGAATTTTTATTTTAATCGTTCTCCTGTAGTTTACAAGATTAGCATGGCACGTAAAATTTCTACCAACTCTATAACATCCACATTCAAATTTTTATGATTTCTACGAGTACAGCAATAACTACAAAAATAAATGAATACCATAAAATAGAAGTTTAGAATAAACACATTTATGTTCATAAGAAATCGCTCAAATGAAGAGAAAAATTCCTTTTTCCCGCATGACATCAAAATATTCCTGAAAAGGGAAACTTTCTTCCAGTTGGTAACGCACTGTCTACGACTATTATTTGTTAAAACCAATGAGAAACTTGAAATCTTCACGCCCTACCGTGGCTTACTGCGATGGAAAAGTTTTCGGTGCTTTTCTGGAAATTTTTGTTATTTAAGATGGCAAGACTCTTAGGGCCGTTTGCACCACTTTCACTTACATTTTAAGTCCTACTTAAATGGTTAAGTGACACTTCCTGTTATTGAAAAAGTGTCACTTAACCATTTAAGTGAGACTTAAAGTTTTAAGTGAAAGTGGTGCAAACGGGCATTAGACCATCAGAAAGAGCATTTAGAACAAAATGAAATGAATGAACAAGCGTGATCGGTCGAAAACAATTGCAGATCGACGTTAACTAATTTAACAAAGTTATAGTCCTCGACATGTCATGCAATTTTTCTTAAAAATGTTTCGCCAGTGCCGTAACTACCGGTGTTCGCAGGGTTCCGTGAAACACGGCCCCGGAAATGATAGGGGTCCGCCGACGCCGGCAATAAACTCCATTTAAATAAGTTGAAAAGTCTCGAAAATCCGATTGTCATTTGTTTTTCCGATGCCACTATAAAATGTAGCAGGAAAACTTCTCTCATAATTTAAGTTACTTTATAAACATTCAAATAAGAAAGTTAGCTAGTGTAAACATTTTCCCATAAACACCCTGTGTACTACTTGGACCAATTTTGATTTCATTAATGTTATTTCTAATACATTATCATATTATATGTTTACGAGGAAAATTTATACTGTTTTATTTTTTTTCTTCATTTTTTTAATGAAATCTCAAACAAAACAAAGAGGGGCCCGACAAAAAGTTGAACACGGACGCGGACATGTACATATGTATGTATGTATATTTACTCAACAGCCAAGTACAGTCAATTACAGGGTAATTAGTCATTAGAGTATCAATAAGTAATTATAACTAATTGAAATTGATCAATTTATACTGAATTCAGACTGATCAATCGCCACTTAAAAAAAGGCCTTCGCAATATTCGCAGTAAAAGGCCACTTAATCATTAATTAGCCGCATTTTAAATAAAATAATGACATTTCTATCTGAGTTTTAAAGCTTTTAAAATGAACATGAAATATGTCAACGTCGCAGCAACATTTATTATAAACGTCGCACATCACGAATGAAGGTAAATTTTTAAAATAATTAGTTTTTGGTGTTGGTATATGAAATGTTTGATTTTTTCCGCTACGATTGAGCACTTTGAGACTTATACAACTAAGGAGTACATGTCTAGTTACGTCACCGTGTTTCGCCCCATCTCTATTAATAAAAAGGTTATTACAGAAATGCTGAAATATGACTCACCCTGTGTTGGGTTCCATTTAAAAAATAATAAGTTAGGTTTGTTATTTGCTTATTAAATGAACAGTCTGTATATTTGAAAATAATTTTAGATTGCGCGGAATGAACATCTACACAGCTTTTGTTAAGAGATTTTCTTGATAAAATGAATTTAAAAGGGCATTTTCGTACTTTTCCAGAGCTTTGGGAAACTCTGTGCAATGACTAAATTATCTTTTCTTTCTTTGTTTAAATGCCCAGAAAAACAACTGAGCCTGGCATAAATGAGAAATAAGTGAAAGTTAGAAGAATACCTCTAATTGTGAATCTTTTAGAAAGCTCATCGTAAACCAATGGGCCTTATGAATAAAGTTTAAGCAATTGCTTTTCCTTGAAATTTACTAGTAAATGCTTAATATCGAAAGAATAAAATATTTAGAAATTACTTGACCTTGTAGCAATTGCTACGACACTAAGAAAACACTTGTAGTAAAAAGATTTTGCTTAAAAGTTTCAAGTATTTGCTTAATGTTGTACGAATAAAAGGAGTAATTGCTTTTTCTTTTAAGCATTTGCTTGAAAAATTTTAAGGCTACTCTACCCCAGCCTTGCATTTGCTTGAAACACTTATAAATTCGTATTCATCACATTTGCACGATAATAATTTTTACTTATTAGATGCAGTCAACATCACGTAACATACATTTGTACGTTTTATCAAGAATCAAATGATTTCCATTTGATTTAAATTATTTAATTTTAAGATTTTGTTCGTTGATATTAAAATGCGTTACTTTAATTAAAAAAAAATTGAAGAGATAACTGTCATTCGAAGGGAGCGAAAAAGTAAATTCTGCGAAAATAATACTCCCGTCCCATATTGCTTATTTTCTTTTTACTACTTGTTTAGTTGTAAATGAAACATTAAACATTTTCATATCATTATCAATTACTTGCAAGGCTTTCTCTTTTTATATGATTTATTAAAAATAATTTTATTTTATTTTTTCATTTTTCTAGCAAAAATAATTTTTGTCCAATTCGGCTTCAATATCAACTGTCTGTATCACTAGTATCCGATATTTTATTAAAAGCGAGTACCACTTTGATAAAGAACCTAAGATATTTTAGCTAAGCAGATATGCAAGTCCGCACAAATCATTCTAGCTAATTGCTTAAACGAAGCCGGAAAGCTAGCAAATGCTTGAAATTTTTATTCATCTAATATTTCAGCAACTGCTTTTTCTTAAAGAATTTGCTTTTTCAGCTTTTGCTTTTGCTAATAAGCAAAAGCTTAAAGCAATTGCTTACTTTTTATTCATAAGGCTCAATGACTCGATTCATTACTCGAATCCAGATCTAAGTAAGCACAGACAATGAGCCTGATGAATAAAAAGTAAGCAATTGTTTTAAGCTTTTGCTTATTAGCAAAAGCAAAAGCTGAAAAAGCAAATGCTTTAAGAAAAAGCAGTTTCTGAAATATTAGATGAATAAAAATTTCAAGCATTTGCTAGCTTTTCGGCTTCGTATTGCGAGTATGACTTGTGCGGACTCACACATCTGCTTAGCTAAAATATCTTTATCAAAGTGATACTCGCTTAAGTAAAATATCGGATACTAATGACGCAGAGAGTTGATATTGAAGCCGAGTTAGACAAAAATTATTTTTGCTAGAAAATTTAAATAAAATAAAATTATTTTTAATAAATTACATAAAAAAGAGAAAGGCTTATAAGTAATAACCAGACTGCGGAAGTTTAGGCACTTGCCTTTTCTATTTGTTAAATACCACTTTAATAAGACCTAGTTATAAATACGTTTCATGTAGTTACTATTCAAATGGTAAAATTTTATATTGCCTATTTTTGCTTATTTATGAATAAATGCCTATTTCAGGAATATTTCATTTTTAGAATAAATTTTTAATTTGCATAACTTAGAAGAATTAAAATGATTATATCCTGAATGCAACCGTTATTATTATACAGAGTGCTGCATTTTAAAACGCAACATAGGAAATCCCATGTTAATTTAAAAGTGCTCGCATACTGGCTTCCCTATTTTACTGCAAAATTCCATTTAGATTTTTTAAAGTACACTTGAAGATGAATCCGTCTATGAAGTTTGGGAATTTTGTATTTGTTCAGTTTCAAGATATTTAAAACATATTCTGTAACTCATTTTATTTTTATTAAAATTAATTAAAAAAAAAATTAAAATCTCTCTCTTTCACTCCACTTGCAGGAAATTTATACAGGGAGATTCAGGCATTCATTAAAAGTTTACGGACTTCCTCTTTGAATTTCTATTTCATACTTTGCGGTTATAACTTAGCGATAAAGAAAATAAATTAAATTATAATATTTCCAACTTTCGGGCACTTCCGCTTGTAACGGAAGTTGCTGTCAGTTTTCTTATGTTAAATGGAATACCCCATTTTTTATTGCATTTCTGAAATCTTCATGAAACTCTAAAAATATTTTGTGTAACATGTGATACAAGAAAAATTAGCCGTTTTAGAGATATTTCCATTTTCTTAAAAAAGTTCAAAGTTGCAGTACCTTGTTTATGATGCTGCCATCTTTGTGTAACAAAAGCCATAATTGCAATTTTTGTCCTGTAGTAGGCTATGCTCATAAGCGTTCAGGTCATACCTAATTTTACACAAAATCGTTTACGGGCTGGTTGAAAAGTAACTTCTATTCGAACTGATTTCAAATGTCGAAAAGTCATATTTTTTCAAATAGAACACCCAGTATTTTTTATACCATAAGAATCAGAATTAAATGTTCTTTCGAACTATATTAGCATCCTCTATACCCATCTCTTACCTTTCTCTTTCTATTCATGATTTTCTCTTTGACACATCAATTTTTTCACTTTTCAGTATTATTCCTGAATAGTGAGCTATGACAATTTAACAAACTGAGGTTTTGAAATTAATTTCTCACTGTAATTTCAATTTCATTAAAAAAAAAAACGAAAAATAATATTTAAATACGTATCTATCATCTGAAATTTTTATTTACATACGCCGCATGTATCAGAATTCTTGGTATGACTATCTACACATTTACAAGAAGAAATTTACACCCACAATACAAAAGTTTATGAAAACTAATAAATAAATCAGAAATATTAAAAATAATACACAAATTGTTGGTTATAATATTGGCTCTAAGTTGTCCTCGGCTATTATTTATTAGTAATAACTTTCTACTGTATCTAAGTAATAATGCATTTCCTCGATATAACAATTTTTTTTATTAACTTCTTGAATTTTCAATTTTTTTATCATCAAATACATTTAATATGTCTGTGTGAATATTCATTATTTGGTTCTTCGTAGCGATTAAAGTGTTTTTTTTTTAATTTCTACTAGACAGATGATTTCAAAAATTATAATTTCTCCAGTTTTCATAGCCCACTAATTAAAAATAATACCGAAAAATGGAAAAAAATTAGGTGTTAAAAAGAAATCATGGGATAACGAGTAAACTATAAGAGATAGGTATAGGGAATGCAAATACAGGACGAAAGAACATTTAATCCTGAGTCACATGGTACAAAAATATACTACGCATTCCATTTAAAAAACATGACTTTTCGACAGTTGAAATTAGTTCGAATAGAAGTTACTTTTCAACCAGCCTATAAGTAATCAAGTGCAAAACTGGACATGATCTGAAAGAATGTTACTGTAGCCTACTACATGCCAAAAATGGGTATCATGGTTTTTGTTGCACAAAGATGGCAGTATCATAACCAAGGTTCTGCAAGTCTGACTTATTTTTAAAAAATGAAAATATCTCGGAAACGGTTAATTTTTCTTGTATTAAATTACATGTTGCACAAAATATTTTTAGAATTTTATGAAGATTTCAAAAATCCATTAAAAATTGGGGTATTCCATTTAAAATAAGAAAGTGGATAGCAACTTCCGGTATAAGCGGAAGTGTCCGAAATTTGAAAATATTATATTATTATAGGTCTGTATGGTTAAATTATAACTGCAAAATATGGAACACAAATTCAAAGGAAAAGTCCGTAAATTTTTAATGAATGGGTTGCCTGAATCTCCCTGTATATTATATAAATATTTTGGTATTTTTTAGGCGCCTAAAATTGAATTTTTTAGTGTCTAAACTTACACAGTCTAGTAATAACTGACAGTAATATGAAAATTTTTACTTACAACTAAACAAGTAGTAAAAAACAATCAGTAAAAAAGGAAAAGCGAAAAAAAAGTTTCTACCGAAATGAACGATTTTTATGTAAAATTCTCAAACACGCAGATTTTTAATTATAAAATGATATTATTTTAACAGAATTTAGTTTTTCAACAGAATTTAGATTTTCAACCTTCTACCCCATTCGAATGACAGTTATCTCTTACATATTTTTTTTAAAGGGATAAGGGATCATGTGATAGCTCATTTGAAAGGCCTTTTAACTCTTTTCAGTAGTCTAAGAATTTTTTTTAAATTCCTTGTGCAATTTAATTTGAGATTTTCATTCTCTTTGAAACTATCGCTTTATTCGAATGAACTTTCAAACGTGTCAAACTTGCGAATTTTTACGGCATAAAACTCATAAAAATGCAAGAAATGATTAATGGCGTTAAAAAATTCATAGCCAGAGTTGATCTAAATAATTTCTTAACGCGTTGTAGAAATAATTTGATTCTTGATAAAGCGTATAATCCAGCGTTTGCCAAACGGTGGGGCGCGTAAGTTTTGTAAGGGGGGCGCAGCAGAATAAATCTAACAACAAATGATCACAAATTGCAACTAATTTATCGAATTATTTTGTGCAAGAGGTTACATATAGCTACATTAATTGTCGTAGGTTGGCACCGAACTTGTATTTGATTGAAGCTATCGAGATTCTAATTTCTAAAATTAAAACTGACGTTTTGTTTTACAATGACAACCAAAATTTAATGCTGGTGATCGTATATTATTGACTACAGTTATGAAATGTAATGAGGAGTCTCAAATACTTAAAAAATAATCATTTGACAATCATTAACGGAGGGGGGGGGGGGCGAACCTTAACACAGCTCAAGAGGTGGTCGCGAAAGCTAAAAGTTTGGGAAACGCTGATATAATCCATAGAAACTGATGTTGACTGTATCTAATATTATCGTGCAAATGCGGTGAATACGATTATTACGATTAATTGTTTTAAACAAACGCAAGGCTGGGGTAGAGTAGCCTTAAAGTTTTTCAAGCAAATGCTTAAGAGAAAAAGCAATTGCTCCTTTTATTCATACAACATTATAAGCAAATACTTGAAAATTTTAAGCGAAACCTTTTACTATAAGCTTTTCCTTAGTGTCGTAGCAATTGCTACAAGGCCAAGTAATTGCTAAAGACTTTATTCATTCGATATTAAGCGTTTACTAATAAATTTCAAGGAAAATCAATTGCTTAAACTTTATTCATAAAGCCCAATAAATCAGTTTTGCTTAATACGCGGACCGAGGACAAAAAGAAATCAGTCCTTCAAGCTGAACCAATCAGCGTCTAATTTTGTAATTAGTCGGACTGAACCCATCCAAAACGTGACACTTTAAAGAAACTAAAACTAATAAACAAATTTCAGATTATAATATTTTTTATTCAATACGGATTAGTGAAATATTTGAAGCATTCAATAGGGTGACCACACATAATTTTTTAAGAGTATCACACGCATTAACAAAAGTGAATATCCTAATAAACTTTCACTTTTTCTTATATTCTATCTTCCCCTGAATAAACGACTTATCAGCGATAAGAAAGTTACCCGTAGTTAAAGGGTTAGTGATAAAAATAACAGTAATCAAGTGAAAGAAAAGTCGATCCAACAAAGAATTTTAAGCCCATGGTATTTAAAAAAAAATATGGGCAACAAACTTTGAAAGTAATTTAATTTATGTAATGAATGAAAACTTAAAAGCTCTCGATGACAAGCACTTTTGTGTAAATTAAGCACACTTAACACAATGTGGTAGAAAAGTCAGACTTACCTTATCTAAAAACAAGGAAGGATAGATAGCTCCTACCACAAGCGCCCAACAGGTCAGCGTCGCGATGGTCCACAGTAGCATGGTAACAGGTGTTATGGTGGCCAGTGACGCGACGCGATATGAACTTCGGCGACGCGCCCTGCGTTTAAATAGCGTCAGGACGCTTGCAGATGCGCCGCGCTTTATGCTCCTTTTTTACATCCATTCCGTGCACAAAGTCTCCTCTGTTTTACGATTTCGTACACACGCTCTCGCATCGTTCTCACCAAACAATCTTCCGTTTGTTAACACCAGAAGTGGACGGCAAACATCTATTTTGCACAACGGAATTTTTATTTGGGGCGGGGGAAAAATTAATCTTGGAAAATGAACAAGAACTGCGGATCAGGGAATTGCTTCCTGAATTCCCCCCTTTTATTTTCTGCCAAGCATAAGGATTATGGTCTAAAAAAGAAAATCATTTCAGTTAAAATGTTTCTCACAAAGACTGACACTGATTTTATTAACATGTACTTTTTCGCTTATGGAATTTTTTTCCCCCTTCGTACCACACAATTTTTTTCCAAAGGCAGAGAAAAAAAGGTTTATTTTTAACTCCGTATTAAAAAAATCATCTCGGGCGAATATATTTAATTTGAAAACGGGATACACATAATATGTGAAATATATAACGAATTCTTGAAAAGCGACTCTCCGAGGGTGGTCGTGTGCCACGAGGAACTTTGTCGTCGTAGGGTCAAGGAGCCTGCTGATCTCACAATATTCAAAACCGGCAGCTTAATGCGTACAGGAGGAGGAGGAGGAGGGTTGCGTTCCTCGCAAAAAATCTGCACCTTGTGTTAGAAGAAACCAATGAGCTTTTTATATTACGTAACTCAAGGGGAAACCCTCCGACTTTTACTTGCAAATTTCGATATTATATTGCCCGATTCTTATTTGTAATTCGTATTTTTATATTTCAGATTATAATTTGCATATTTTTAAATTTCTAAAATAATTAGGTACTTTGATTTTGAATATCTCATTTATCTTCTGTTAAAATATTTTAAAGGTGTCCCAACGGGTATGTTAGATTAATAAAAGCATCTCCGACTGTTTACACCAGTGGAGTCTTATTGCTTCAGTTATAGATTTTATTTATTTTCGACCTCAATGCGTATGTTGAGCAAAACTCGTTCATGGATTTTTTAAATTGTGCAATTTCGAATTGTTCTATTTAGACCTCGGTTTGAGTAATGATAAAACAATAATTGCATCAGTTTACGGTTGCAATGCCATATCTAAAACGTGAAGGTACGATACATTTTAGCAAAAAAATTATAATTTGTTGTCACCTTACAAATTCACAATCACTGAAATTTAGAAAACTGTGCCGTACACTTGTAAGCATTCGAAATTCCGATAAGCACAAAGGAGAAATATTTAATTTCATTTAGTCTGTCAAGTAGAAAGAAATAATAATAATAACAAGATTTTGTTGCAAATAGTTTTTGATTGCAGTGAAAACCTCGAGCAGCCTCTGTACAGCTGTTTCAGCCCTGTTTGGGGCTTCGTCAGCAGAGACGTAGCTCGACATTCTCACTGCAAACAAAAACGACTTGTCCAATTTATTCGCAATTGCGATTAAGGCCCAGTTTTACAATGACGGTTTAACTTTGAGGCGAAGCTTAAATCCTTCACAACAGTTGTTGAAATAATCGTTGCTAAGGGTTTAAACCTCAGCTCAAAGTTGAGCTCCATTTGTAAAAGTGGACCTAAGAGTGATGAACAGATAAAACAGCGACATCTTACGATCGCTTTTTGACCTGACATTGCAGTAGCATAGTCAAAATGAAGCGGATTTGCTCCTAATAAGTCCCCCATACAAGGCGGCCATGCTTGCTGTCAAAGCATAATGAAAGTTTTAAAATTTTTTTGTTGCAAATCGTTTTTACAATGTCAGGTCATAAAGCGATCGTAAGATGTCGCTGTTTTATCTGTTCATTAATAATAATAACATTTATTAATCCGAAAGGATATGATATATATATATATATATAGGACATATCACGAGAATGAATGCAAACATGTACATATAGAAAAAATACTCCTAATAAATATAATAAGCTTCAGTGAGAAATGCAACGCCAATTTCTTTCCACGAGAAAATAATATGTTTTTCTTAAGTTTCGCGAAGTTGATTTCCTTTCTTTTCCCCGCGCTCTTGTGTTCCCGACGTTTAGATGTCGCCTATTGTTTTAAATGTAATGGCTATTTGATCGCATTGCGATTAGAGTGGGAGTGAACGCGAGCGGGGACGCGTCGAGAACAGATGAATTATCGCCAACTGTTGGTGGAGCCGGTTTGTAAATTTGAGTTTCAGCCCGTATTTTGTGTCTTTCTGTCACCGTTGTTATATTCCTCCCGAGTGACAAGCGGAGATCGCGATATTTGGCAACTCTTCAGCACCTATGCTACGCAGGGTGAGTTTTTTTGACAACCTCGTGGTCATTCTTTTGTTAATTGTTCCCTTTTTGTTTCTAGTTATTATACTGCTAGTTCCAGGCAAGGCGAAATTTTTCCCCTCCCCCTGTGCCTTAGTTGGCGTACTGCGCATATTTATTTATGTACCTCGGGCCTCTTGGTCGTGTATCCTGTTTTTTGTGTTGCTCGGTGTTAACTTTGAAGGGCTCCTTCAGAGCACTAAATCTTGTAGTGAATTTCTAGACCGTTAGGTTGCTACGTACCCTGTGGAGAAATTTTTCCCCTCCCCCTGTGCCTTAGTTGGCGTACTGCCAATATTTATTTACGTACCTCGGCCCTTTCGGTCGTGTATTCTGTTTTTTTGTGTTGCTCGATGTTAACATTGAGGGGCTACTTCAGAGCACTTAATCTTGTAGTAAATTTCTTTTTTTTTTTCGTGGTGGATTTTGTATTAAAGTTAAAAATTTTGTTTTTTTTTTTTTTCCTTCATACTCCTTCAGAGCGCTGAACTTTGCCATAACCATTTTTTGTGTTCGATTTGATTTCAATGCTTGTTTCAATTTGGATTAGAGCTTAAAGCGAACCGTTCTTGCATAAGCTGACGCGTGAGTACTCCCGTAAAGGCGCTTTTTCTGTCCACGAGTGGAACTTTGTACTTGAACGTATTTAAGGCATGGTCGATGCTCGTCCCGTATTTGGGCATAGTCATACACAATTTTGATCTATGCGATTTACACAAACTTGCTGTGGCGTTCATCCTTATTAAGAGAAGCTTTGAAAAAAACGCCAAACTGTAACTACTAAATTTAGAGGTGGTCAACCTCAATACTTACCCGAAACTCTTTCACCCTAAACAGAACCTAAACCACCCCCGCGTTTTATAAAAATCGTAACCTGCTCTTTAGACCAACGAGCCATCGTTGAAAAGTAATTTTCTTGTTCGGTAGCTAATTTGAGTTAAAAGCCAAAATTATACTTTCAACAGTTTCTTCCTTGAAAAGTCGAGCATTGCCGTTCTAATTGCCTGAAGATTGTCAAATTCTTTCTTGTCGTTGTCTTTCTCCTTACGAGGATGTCCTCCTCGGAATTCTTGAAGAAGGTAAAGAGTGAACTTAAAAATTAGTAAATAAAAGGGAATGGTAACTTGAACAAATCTATTAAAAGAAAAAACCGTGGAAATAAAACAAAAAAAAATAACCATTGACGTGTAGATACTCTCTATAAAATCTTTCATAATATCAAAAACTTTACATAAGGAAACTAAACTTTAAAAAAAAAATAACAATAATAAAAACGGGGAGAGAGAGAGAGAGACAAGGATTGATCTATCGATTGCAATGGTTAGTTTTTCAGGCGCTATATTAATTTACCAAACTGAATCGAAAGTTCTTCCCGTAATCCCAAAAATAAGGAAACACAATGATTTTATTCAAAGCAAATGAAATACTCTGTTCGTAACGATTTTAAGTACACGAATATTTAATTCACGGGGAAAGCTTTTGCCTTCCGTTCGTGAATTTCAAACTTAGAGAAAATTACTGATTTGAACGAAATAAAATTAAGTTCAATTTAGAATCGCCCGGTACGAGGACGAGACGCGAGCTTTCCCTGAAGCTGAAGAGGCCGCGGATTAACTGCGTCAATCCAAATAGTTATAGTTTTTTTATGAATTACCTTGCGATTTCTCCCCGGCGTATATGTAATGAGCTTCTACGCTAGACACTTTCAAAGCTAGATGGCGTAACGAAGTCATTTTACCTTGTTTCTTTCTTAATCTTCCCACGGCCATAGACCGGAGCCTGGGATGCTGAATCGACAGAACGTTCCAGATTAAGCAGAAATTGAAACATAAGGATTTTATGAACTATCGTATAGTATTCAGTATGCGAAACATAAAAAATCATATTACTTTTTCCGTGGAAAGGACTGTCGAAACAGATCCCACTGTATTTATCGTCTACATGATACAGGAATGAAATTAAATATTTTTACATTATACGTATTGAAGTATGCGAATTCTTGCACGTCACTGCGCCACCTAGCGGGCCAAAGTAAAAGCGCATCGCAAGGTAGCGGAGTAATGCAGCATTGAAATCTCTTAAAAATAATTAATATTTGAATCAGCAGTCAGTTTTTACGTGGACTCAAAAAGCTCAAAAATGCGCACGACCTATGTATCTCGTTCAGGTCGATTCTAAATTGAACTCCAAATTCATTAAATTCAGTAATTTTTCTCCAAGTGTGATACTCGCGAAGGAAGACAAACGCTTTCTCGCGGTGTGTGCGTGTATCTAAACCAAACCGAACAATATTCTTGTCATAAATTTTTTTTATTATTAAATTTATTGTCTCCTATAAATAACAGATGCGAGAAGATCATTTGACTCCGTTTGATAAGCCGAATCAGTTTTACATAAAACAAAAACTAAATATTGCAAACGATAGAAAAGTTCTTGCCTCTCTCCTCTTACATTATTATACACTGTGTCCACGGATTGGGTTCACAACAGGAAAAGTTTTTTTTTATTTGTGATTTTTTGAAAAAAAATCATTCTTTATAAAAGTTTTTGCTTGTCCTAAATTACACCAGGTAATGTATTTGATAATTTGTACTTTACATACATTAAAATGATTGATTCTATTAATTGCCCCTTTCTTAATCGCGTATTTCATCCTCGGAATATTATGATTAGCTGATTCCGCACATGGTATGTTCGTTTTCGCACTTATGGCGGTACATGGATCGGGGTAGAAAAGTAAGATATAATGAATGTCTGCAATGCAAGTAAGAGTGAGAGAATAGATTAACCGGTATACACTGCTCCAATTATCGTAAACGCCTATTGTCGATGCAACAATCGAAGATTGTGTTTTGATGTTTGTTTCGTCCTGTTTTTAGGGAGTTATTGTCCTAATGGGCGGGCTTTATCCGGTCCTGAAACCACTCTGCGACGGGTCTGCAGTTTTGCACTAATTAGAAGCTTATGAATTTACACAGGTAAGTTGTGTGTTTTCAGTCATTCTTAATATTTTCGCCCTTCTTTCTCATACGTTTTCAGTATCGGGGCTTTTGGTAAATCGCGTTTCTTTTAATACCGAATATTTGTTCTGGTATGAGACATTTCTTCTTGTACGTTTAGCGACTACCACGCCAATCTTTATAGCGCCGTCGGCCGGACCGAAGCAAAACGCCCATCATTGCCTTAACCACTATGTTTCGATGGATTGCGGGAATAAAGAGAAAAACGTCTGCTCAAATTTCTTCATTAAATTTTCTTTTTAGCTTATGAATCTTCCCTGCTTTTGTAATTTATGGCGCGTGATTCAAAATCCAAGTTCTTGTTGAGACACTTCTAAGTCTATTCTTCAGTTAGTTACAAATTTTGCATCTTTGTTTACAATTTTCACATTCCTCGACCCTTGATTTAAATTCCCCAAAGAATCTTGTTATAAATATTGCGAACCTCATTTCCCTTGCAGATAAATCTACCCACGATGCTATTACAACTGAGGATTCTCATAATAATCAAATTGGCCTGGTTAAATAATCAGCAAAATTCAATATAAACTCAAATCTGAAAACCTTACATCTCCAAGTCTGATGAAGGCCGCCCTAAGTAATTTTTCAACAACTTTTGTAGTTATTTCCGTTTGTCGCTTACAGTCAAAAATCATAAAAAAATTGTATTCTTAACTTAGACTGACCTGATAGGCATATAATAAAAAAAAAATAACTGTACTTATTAAGAGTTTCCAAACTTAATTAGCGCTATCGTCGTACATGTTATGGACGGGCCTTCATGGACAGCCTGTAGTACACACAGTATGATTCACAGAGAACAGCCTATTAGAAAACTGTGGAAACTACGTACAACAAAAATTAAGAGTGGCGCGATTCGTATATACGTGTTGTACGTACTTATTTTGAATGAACCATGTATTACTGCATTTTTGATTATTCGTTTAATTTTAGATCGTAACTTGTCATCACTTCTTTGGGCACAAGTGGCTCAGCGCTGTTGGACCCAAGACCGTTAAAAGGTTGTTTTGGATAACAATATCTCGAATTTAAGAGGGCTAGGGAAGTACATATTTTACGTAAAGGAAAACAGAGGAGGGTCTGTGTCAATCCGTAACTTACCGCATACTCAGAACCGGTGGGAACTACGAGGACGTTGCTCTTAAATAGGGTTACGTAACTTTGCCCACTCAGTGAAGACGATCGTCGGAAATCTGAGAATTGTTACCGGATAGGACCCCATCCAGCAGTGGTTGCGTAACCTAATAGTAAAGAGAATACACAGCCGGGAGTGTATATTCTGATTCGTCCGCGGGGTGTCCGACACCCTGGGACTCGTATTCGAGTGTAAAATTTTTCCCGTAAACGACGTAAAGTTCCCGCAATAGTATTCCCCTGTCAATGACATACAAAAAAAAAACAACACTGCAGCCGTAAGTCAGAGTTTCAATTATAATTCGTTGGCACGCTCATACAAAACTGAAATATGTACACACTCGCGCCCGAATACGGGACGATCAAACGATCATGTCTTAAGTAAGTGTTAACACAAAGCCCAAGACGTGTGCGAAAAGGAACGCTTTTACGGGAGTACTCACGCGTCAGCTTACACCGAGCAAATAATTCAATATCCAAAACAGTATCAGCACGCAAATAGAAATTTCAAAATCCTTAAATTTTCCCTCAAAAGTAAAAAAACCTTTAAAATTGAACAAATCCCAAAGCAATTACAGCTCTGAAAGAGCCCCCAACAATTAACAGCAGGAAAAACTTATAAATCTACACTCCTTACGTAATCAGTGTCACCAAACAGCGAAAAAATTAAAACGAGTACGAAAGAAAACAAAAGTTGACACGATGGTCAGAAGGGCTCGCAGACGAAGATTCCTCCGGGGGGAGGGGGGTAAATCTTCAACACGACGTCATTGAAAAACGATGACGTCATTCAACGCCCCTCACCCAAGTGGTCGCTCACAATCAGAGAAAACAAGAAAGTACGACCAAAGGCAGCGTCACGTCGGTGTCCCGACGCCCTCATCCGGCGATGAAAAAATTTAGGAGGAGTTATGTAATCGCCTTACGCCTGAACGGAAAATGGACGGTACTCCGGCTCGCCAACACTTGATTAAATCAGAGCGGAAGAAAATTTCCACCGGTAAATCGCAACGGGAGTTGTAAATTACTTAACTGCCCCCTGTCTGGCTGCCAAAATAAACGGGAAACAAAAAGGGAAAAGTTAACGAAAGAATGACCCCGAGATCGTCGAGAAAATGGCGGAAACTTACCCCTCGTATCGAACGCAGTCACCGAAGAAACTTCAAGTTCGTTTCAAATCCAGGCCAAATGCGATCCCCGCTTAGCAGAGTAGAATCAACGACGGGCGATAAAAGCCACCAATTGAGATCCAACCAAAATTTGCACCGCAACCAAACAGAACGGAAGCCACCCAATTGTTTGCGAACAAGATATCGAGTGCCAGTCACGCCAACGCCTTTCTCACACCGGACTGCCTCGAACAAATTCCAACACTACAGAAGCTGACAACATACGATACCGATCCAAAGTAAACTCGAATTACCGAAAACGAAAGAAAGAATCTTCCGAAGAAAGATTTTGATTGTAACGATTAATTTCTACTCACTGCCACTGTGCGCTATTTATTATTACCAGCGTTACTTATTGTGTAGAACTTCTTAATAAATCTCCCGAAAGGAAGTCTGTAATCACCCGTCGGTTCGGACGATAAAATAAAAAAAATATATTCTCTCCGTAAATAGGCCCACTCAGTGGAGGCGGCGTGGGAAAAAATGCTTTAGGCGCCAATCAGCGACTACACAACACAAAAACGCGGGGTTGTACACGGCCGGGAAAGACCCCACCCAAATGACTACAGAAAGACACAATACCCAAGGACTTGCTCCGACAGATTGAATATCCGCATATACAGGCTGTCCCAGATAGCTTTTTCAATGCTGCAGCGTGAGGACCTCGCTTAATGTAAAGAGATCCGAATTCAGTTAAATGGCACGAACTGTTTATATTGCGATAATAACTTGCCACACCAAAATAAAATACCTAAAAACTTAATATAAATATTACCTTTGGAGAATCGTTAAGAAGAAACAACGTCAAAATTAATTAAGATGCAAGTAATTTGAATTATCAGCTTTAGAAAAACAAAACCAATCCACCTACCTACAACAAAATTTATACGTTACATTATAACTAAATGCACAAAGAACATACATGAAGAAGAGCTGCGACAACCAGAGATGTTCCATGTATTCTCCACACCGCTGCAACATCGTGAGACAACAGCACTACACCATTAACAAGGCTACAGTCAACATCCCAGTAACCAGAGATGTTCCCGTGTATTCTAACTCCACATCAACAAGTGTTTGTACGTGAGAAAACAATATCACAACATCAAGAGATTCAACAAGGACATCCTCAGCGCTGCATTCAACGTTTTCCAGTAACCGGAGACGCTACTACAAAAGGAAGTGTCAAAATTTAATGTTAAAGAAGTGCATGTAGATCATGAATACCTGTTGGAGGAACATTTAGGCCTAACTATCTAAATTTGTCAAACTGACAGTAAAATGTAAGGTTGGGTAAGCGTCAACATTATATTTTCAAAATTATTAGTTTATGAGAAGTTGTGGATTTAAAAGAACATTGTAAATAATTTAATTGGAACATTTAGAATAAGTGACATTTAAAATTGAGTTCACAATTGTGAAATTTAGGAAAAGTTTGAAATTATGAATGGTTAAAAATTTAGAAAATAGAGGGCAAATTTTTTTTAAAACATCGGTAACTATTACAACCCTTTTGATTATAAAACGGGGTCGAAATTTTACGTTGATATCGAATAATCGAATAATCGAATGATCGATCGAATAATTGCTTGAAAAAGAGTTGTTCGTACAGAAAAAAGAAATGCTATAATCGGTAATTATTACACGCCTACTTGCGAAAGAGATGTTTAGTAAGTTATTCGTTTAGTATGCGATATTTTTTTTAAGTTTGGGTTTTGTTGTTTTTTTTTTCTCTTTCTTTCTGAATTTTTTTTCATTGATCTACGTTGACGAATATTTTTATGAGCTAAATATATTTATTATACAATTTTATTTATTTTTGACTAACTATCTATAAACACGAAACGATCGGACTTCACACTTAAATTATACAAAACACAACACTGCATATATAAATTGGTTCCCCAACGTGGGGTGAAGAACACTACAATATGTACTATATGACAACCCTCTCGTTTGTCAAATCAAACCGAGAGTTCGGCGCAGTTGACCCGCTCCGAAGAAGTGAGAGGGTCTGTGCCAATCCGTAACTTACCTCAGCACAGAAGTCGGGTCGATCGTCCTCCCGAAAACGAAATAGAAAATCGAAGTTGCCTAACGGTGCTCATTCAGTGGAGACGGTGTGGGAAAACTCTGGAGATATTACGGAAAAGGGCGTCACGCGGCGGTGGTTACGCAACTCAAATGAGACAGCAACACACGGCCAGGAAGGTGTGTTCTTAGACTTTTTCCTGTAGGGCAACTCCCTTGGACCCGCTTCCTCAACAGCGTACCCCAAAAAGCGATGAAGGAACCTCCCTCCTCAAGGATAGGTAAACCCAAAATTGTTAAAATGATACCTCAAAAATAAACAAAATTCGTTTCGGCCTAAATGCAGTTTATTTACCCAGGTAATCGCCAAAAAAGATTCATAAAAAAAACACCCAGAAGTGGTGCTCGGTCGTCAACCACATGCCAACGCGACGCTCCACACAACGCGAAAGCCGAGAACTGAGTTGAGATAAAAAAAGAAATTAGACCAGGCTTTCGTTGGAAAATTCCACTCGCCACAGCGTATCTCGCCTCCGATGTTTTCTGTACGGCAGAAAACAAGTCTTCTCTCCTCAGCGTTGGCTTGTTCTCGAAGCGTCAATGCCACAAAAAACAATAGAGATGAAATGCGACGTCGGACTCGCAAGCTTGTTAAAAACGGCTTCCCCACAATCAGAGCGGGTAGGAAATAAGCCCCGTACCAAGTTGCTTTAGAAAAGGGGAATCAAACTCAGATTAATAAACGCCACGAATTAACGAAAACGTGGTCGTCCACAAATGGCGCACATACAGCAGAAACCGAAAAGGACAAAAAACTATTTACCTCGTCGTTAGCCCCATAAGCAAACGCCCACCTCGAGTCAGCGTGTGCAACCAAGTCAACTGAACAACGTTCGCGCACACCCAAACGCGTCGAAAACTTGGCCCAAAATGGAGATGCGCACGCAAACTTACGGCCGAGAACTTAAGTCACACCGAAGGTTGCAATCACGCTCCACCAGCACAAGAAAAAAATGCAACAACTAGAACAGTTATGAACTGTAATAACACTTTTGTTCATTTTTAGGTTTACTATTTTTGTTACTTATACTTTCTTTAAAGCATAAATATGCTTTAAATTATTTTTTCACTTTCCCTTCTCTTGTTTTCAGCCCCAAGTTCAGTGTTTCGTATGGACGGTCGAGTAGGCTGTGGAGTATTTTAATGAGAGCTTTCTTCTTCTCTTAAAATGATGTAACACACGTAATATTTATTTTGATAAATAATGAAAAATTTTTTTAAAAACTTCGTCACACGTGTGCTTTTGCTTGCCGTAAAAAATAAACTAATTTTCTAACAAACACATGAGAGGGGTGCAGAAAAAAAATAATAATAACAAACAATAAATATGTAATAAGAGAATAATTAAGCTATTAACGGGAAACAATGTTCGAACAATTGACCAGTGCGAGTTTGTAAATTTCATAATTATCTAAACAAATGTAACGGTTCATTTTTTTTTCATTATGGACCCCAGACTTAGTAATTTCAGACTTTTACTTCTTGGGGCATTAAGAACAAAATGTTTACTCTTAGCTTATAATAAGGAGACAATATTAAAAAATATTGCTGTGAGTTTCGATTAGCATACCCTGTATTAAGGTGGAAGTTTCAATTATTTAATTACAGATATTATTGAAATTAATTATTCAATTTCAATTATTTCTTAAGCCACAGTCTCCTTTACTATTTTAATTACAGATATATTCGTTATAAATCAAGCAAAAACTATTTTTCCCTTTGCCTTTTTTTGTAAAATTAAAATTAGGCTTTTCGCCCCCCTGTAAACTTAATCCGGGGACATACTGTACAATGCGATCAACACTTAGGAGTATCCTTTTGTTTTTTGTTCATTTTGTATTCTTTCTTTCCCTTTTGTTTGATGGAATTGATGTTTTACATTTAATTCACGGTTTATTTGTTTTCTTATGTCCTTTTGTTTCGTGCCAGTTTCTTGACTTGCAAAAGTTTTCGGCCGGAGAATCGTCATTTTTCATTTACTTATTTTTTGTCCATTCATGGTTCACTTGAGTTTTTGTTTTCGCATTTTCTTCTTTTTTAATCGAATTGGTGATTGACTCCTTGTTACAGTTCTCTTTTGTTCCTGCGAGTTCGATTTTTTTGCAAAAACTTGCCTCGATTTTAATTTTTTTCCATCTCAGTATCGTGGTACTTCTGTTTTCTTTTTTAATTCATTTTACCCTTTCGCCTTTCTTACCTTTTATTTTTACGAAATCGATTTTTCACATTCTGTTAATTATCGTTTTTTTTTTACAGTTATCTTTCGTTTTCTACTAGTTTCTTGTTTTGATTTTTCTGGAGATCATTTGTTTTTTGTTCATCTTAATCTCTCTTTCGCTTTTTTTTACCGAATGGATTGTACCTAATTGATCGTTCGCATTTTATTAACACTGTTTCGTCGTTCACTTGTTTTTTCTTTTTTTTTAATCGTATTATCGACTCTTGCAGTTTGCTTTTATTTTCTACAATTTTCTTTTATTAGTCCGGAAAACTTGATTTTTGTTCAGCTTGATGTTGTCAATCTTCTTTTGTATTTTATCAGGTCTTGTATTTTGTTGCTGTTTCTTTAATTTTTCTTTTGTTTCTGATTCCTTTGTAGGTTTTTGTTTGTTCTAATTTTTGATATCCAAATCGGTGATTTTTTATTTGCTTATTCTTATTATTCGTATATCTTTGTTCCTTGCTTGAAATTTCTTTTTGTCTTTTTTGTTGTTATACAAAAAACACAACGCACTGTTTAAGACGTCGGGGTGGCACTTTGAAAGCTTTCATATTTGACAAGCTCAAAACTTTTGTAAAATGTTTATGGTTGTCGTATTTAAACAGTGCATGCCATCTCGGAGAAAGAAAAATTGCAAGAAACTGTAATTGTCTACAATTTTTTTGCTTTCGACCTAACATGTTAGAGGGATTTTAGAAATAAAAAATAAAGACTTTTTATCAACGACTTGGTGAGATTGCCTGCCAAAAATCTGGCAACCCTGGCACGTATGTACATTGCTTCTAAAGTTGTGTTCCTTTTGCCACAAATCTTACCTCAGATCACTTAAATGTCATTTCCGTCGGCAGGAACATGTAACGTTGAATTGGGATTTCTACCTCCCACCTTGCCACTCGGACACTCCCATTAGTTGCTAAGTCGAAATACACATTCAAACTTACTTGTTTATACTAACGGAAGTGACGTTTATGTGATATGAGGTGAGATTTATAGCAAAAGGAAAGCGCTGTTTATTCAACCGCCAACCTGTCAGGTATAACGTCAAAATTTGTTGTTGAATTATCGTGTTCTTTCTTGCTTTTTCTTCATTATTTTCCATAAATGGGAACATGTTATTTTTGTGAAAGTATTTTAGTTATTTTTACATTTAGCTTGATACGGAAATAACAGATTAACCAATTACTTTTTGACGGTTTCTTTCTTTGCTAAAACCGCTTAAACTACATTATCTAGTCGTGCAGATCTTGTTTGTGAATTTAATTTTTTGACAGCCTGCTCGACCAGTTTTTTTAATTAGACACTCGTTATTAGCTTACAACTTTTTTAAATAGACAACGACAATGAACCGATTAAGAAATGAATGTGAACTCATAAAAGGTATAAAATTATTCGAGTATCATTGATCGTTGAGATTAAGCGGCAGGTAATATTGCGGAAAACATCAGAAAATCTTTTACAAGCATTCTGTATTAGGTGACGTCAATGAGGAATTTCAGAATCGTAAACTTGGGACAGCATTCTTTCCGGAAAGATTAAAACGCGTAAAAACAAAAATTTAATCATCAGTCCTCAACTAATGTCACCTTCAAGACAAGAATGCAATGGATGATTTTGGCTCGTCACATGTTAAAAAGTTCGGGGAATTCCCCAAAATGGAGGTACGGCTACAATTTAATTTTCCCATTTTTTATTATTAAAATTTAATAAAGTTTTGTTGTTCGGGAGGCAAGGCACAAAATTAGAATATAGTTAAAACAATGCTCGTAATCTTCTTCCATCTAAGTTCTTTCTGTTTTGTTTTTGCATAATTACCTGTTCTATTAGAATGTTATTGCCTTCTGAACTAAAGTGCAAATTTATTTATTTATACAAATGCATAAAATTTTCTTTTATGCATAGGTATTCCAATTTTAACAATATTCAAAAACAATTTTTCGATTTTTTTTTCAAAATGTTTAAATTGAAAGTAAGTGGATAAACTTATCGGAACCTATAATTAGGTGTGTTATTTTAGGTTTAATTCTGGTTTACCGTCGGTTACGCCTTTATAATTAATGAAGCATAATTTTTAAGCATATTATTCCCTAATCTAATTTTCTTGTTTCTGATAAAACACAATGAAAAATATAACGGTGCGCCTTTGTTTTGCTAAGTACGGAACAGAAGAGAACCTTTTTAGTTTATTCAGGGTTTACAATAACAGCGAGCGTACGAATGTAAAGGGCGGGTTATTTATCACATCTTTGTGCGTAAATGAACGGTCTGTTTGCACTCGCCTCTACTAAATGCAACAACACATTCAAAGTGAAACGTACAATTTATAAATTTCGGTTTGGAATCGCTGCTACAATTCACGAATGCTTCCCAAAATTTTCGATTCATTTTCGGTAGACAGGCAAGAGGTCTTTTCGCCTACGTTCGATAATTTTCTTACCGGCTTATTTCCAAAATTTGAATTAGACTTCGTCAATTTAAGTTTTGTTAATTAACCCGCCTCATAAACCCCAGCGGGCGTTCGGTTCGTTTTATTAATTCGTGACGTTCAAGCAGCATTATCATGCGAAACTCGTTACGCTTAAGGCCCAACTTTCTTGTGTCGAATTAGGCGGCGAAGAGATTTAAAAAGGATATAATTTCGTCACGAACAGATGTTTTAGTGCAGGATTAATTTAAAGATGACGTCGTCTCCTGCAAGAAAAAACTTCATGTTACTGATTTATGGAGGACACATTGAAACTGCACACAAGTTTAATACATGGATAAACAGTCGAGAATAATGAAATAAGAAACTCCGATGGACTCTTATTGACTCATTTAAAGATTGATTTCTTTTAAAGCTCGGTCCGTGTACTGAGCAAAACTTATTCATTTGCTTTTTAAAACTCTAAAGGTTCAAACTCCCATTTATGTCGGGAATGAATTGCAACAGTGAAGTGAAATCCACAAAAGAATATTCTCAGAATACAACGGCGCACGGTGGTTGTTTCCGCCTAAGCACTTCGAAATGGACAGTACGATCAGAAAGCCGAGGACGCGCATGTCAGAAAAATCAAGAATCTACCAATCCATTCTCGCTTCCTTTTCTAATATGGTATTTTCTATATCGTCAGAAATGCAAGGAGTCAGCGAGTTAGCGAGCCTTCGTTCTCTGTTAAGAGTTCGGGTGTACCACTTGTTTTGTGAGTACTATCTTGGCGCTTGTGAAGTATTTCTCCAGGAGACGAAATATATTTCACATCCGGTGACCGGCTTCGACGGTTAACCCCGAATTTAGCCGCGTATACAAGTGCTTTTGTCAGCCTGGTACATAAACTTAAGGACCCTATATCCTTATCGATCAACTTTCATCGATCTCATTGAGTTCAATTGCTTCAATAAGTGCATGGTGCTTGTGAATATTTTTTGACAATATTGAGTATCGCGAATTCTCATGAATTGTTACAAAAAGAAAATTAAACCAATTCTCGATCCTGTTTCTTTTTCGTTTGTTTCTTTTCTCCCGTCTTCCATGAATTGAGTTAGCGTACTATTTTAGCGCTTGAGAAATATTTCCCCAGGAGGCGAAATATACTACATGGCCGGTGGCCGGCTTTGACGGTTAACCCCGAATTAAACCGCGCATACAGGCGCTTTTGTCAGCCTGGTGCATAACCCCCAGGTGGGTTTATTTATTGTCGACTAATTTTATCTGTGTTATACGTTTTTTTTGTTCTCCTCTTCCCCAGGGCTTTTAGTTCCTCGTCGCAGTCTAAAACCTAGTTTTGGTAACTGATCTTGAGTTTTGCTTAGTCAAACATCCCCGCCGCAGCTGGTGTTATCGGATGTGAGTTCCTGCTTTTCCTGGTGCTTGGCCTTGGGCCTGCTTGGTTTTCGGTGGCCTGTTCGAACCGCGTTCACGATTAAAGAATTAAGATTTTTTATTTAAGATTAAAACGAATCTTAGATTCTTATGAACTGGAAGCGTGGCTGTTCAGTTCACCTGATTAATTTGGGTGCTCTAGCACAGGCCAGCCTTCAGCCTTTTTTAATATTTGTTTTCTTTTACTAGTGTTTGAGATGCCCTCCCCTCACCTCTCCAGACTTTAACTACTTTATAGGCTTTATGCTTTAGTAAATTTCGATTGTAATTTTGCGTTTGATTTGATGTTATGTAGCTTCTGTTTTGCGACGTGCAGTTTATTTTGTGGCTTAAGTTTATAGTTGGCTTGAACTTTGTTTATTGTTTTTTTGTGTAAAAAAGATTGAGTGGCCCCCTTTGTATTAATTTCGCGTAGGTTTGATATACTCTGACTTTAATAACGTAGGAAATTTCGTCGGGAAATTGAGAAACATTAAACACGGCAATTTCTCATCAATTGTTACAAAAAGAATATCAAACCAATCTCAAAGAGTTTTGAAAATATTTCAACTTCGTAAGGCTTCAAAATCCATTAGAGAATTACAACGGCGCGCGGCGATTGTTTCCGCCTAAGCACTTCGAAATAGACAGTTGGCAACAATTCGTACGTGTGATAGAACGCTGCGAATGCGCGTGTCAGAAAAATCAAGAATCCACCAATCCATTCTCGCTTCCTTTTTTAATATGAGATTTTCTGTATCTGTTAGAAACACAGGGAATCAGCTCGTTTTATTTCCGTTGAATTCAGACAACTTAAATTTCGTTTTGATTTCAATTCGACTGGCGCCACCCAGGCTACAATTTTTTTGCGATAGATGCAGTTTGTTTTTGTTATATCTTCACGCTCTAGTTTCAAACTTTGGCATTTAATCTGATTGGAAGATCATAATGTCACACTTTCGCTGGATTGGCTGATCATTTTTGATTTCTTTTCTCCCATCTTCTCTGAATTGAGTTAGCGACCTTTCATTATTTATTAGGAGTTCCGGGTATACCACTTGTTGTTTTGTGCGTACTATTTTAGCGCTTGTGAAATATTTCCCCAGGAGGCGAAATATACTACACGGCCGGTGGCCGGCTTTGACGATTAACGCCGAATTTTGTCAGCCTGGTACATAACCCCCAGGTGAGTATTGTCGATTAACTTTATCTGTGTTCTCTGCATTCTTTTTTTGTTCTCTTCTTCCCCTGGTGTTTTAATTCCTCGTCGCAGTCTAAGACCTAGTTTTAGTAACTGGTCTTGAGTTTAGCTTTGTCAAACATCCCCGCCGCAGCTGGTGTTATCGAATGTGAGTTCCTGCTTTTCCTGGCGCTTGGCCTTGGACTTGCTTGGTTTTCGGGGGCCTGTTCGAACACGGTTAAAAAATTAAGATTTTTATTTAAGATTAAAACGAATCTTAGATTCTTATAAACTTGAAGCGTGGCTGTTCAGTTCACCTGATTAATTTGGGTGCTCTAGCACAGACCAGCCTTCAGCCTTTTTTAATATTTGTTTTCGTTTACTAGTGTTTGAGATGCCCTCCCCTCCCCTCTCCAGACTTTAACTACTTTATAGGCTTTATGCTTTACTAAATTTCTATTGTAATTTTGCGTTTGATTTGATGTTATGTAGCTTCTGTTTTGCGACGTGCAGTTTAATTTGTGGCTTATGTTTATAGTTGGCTTGAACTTTGTTTATTGTTTCTTTGTGTAAAAAAGGATTGAGTGGCGCCCTTTGTATTAATTTCGCGTAGGTTTGATATACTCTCACTTTAATAACGTAGGAAATTTCGACGGGAAATTGAGAAATATTAAGCACGGCAATTTCTCATCAATTGTTACAAAAAGAATATCAAACCAATCTCAAAGAGTTTTGAAAATATTTCAACTTCGTAAGGCTTCAAAATCCATTAGAGAATTACAACGGCGCGCGGCGATTGTTTCCGCCTAAGCACTTCGAAATAGACAGTTGGCAACAATTCGTACGTGTGATAGGACGCTGCGAATGCGCGTGTCAGAAAAATCAAGAATCCACCAATCCATTCTCGCTTCCTTTTCTAATATGGGATTTTCTGTATCTGTTAAAAACGCAGGGAATCAGCTCGTTTTATTTCCGTTGAATTTAGACAAGTTAAATTTCGTTTTGATTTCAATTCGACTGGCGCCACCCAGGCTACAATTTTTTGCGATAGATGCAGTTTGTTTTTGTTATATCTTCACGCTCTAGTTTCAAACTTTGGCATTTAATCTGATTGGAAGATCATAATGTCACACTTTCACTGGATTGGCTGATCATTCTCAATTTCTTTTCTCCCGTCTTCTGTAAATTGAGTTAGCGACCCTTCATTATTTATTAGGAGTTCCGGTATACCACTTGTTGTTTTGTGCGTACTATTATAGCGCTTGTGAAATATTTCCCCAGGAGGTGAAATATACTACACGGCCGGTGGCCGGCTTTGACGGTTAACCCCGAATTAAACCGCACATACATGCGCTTTTGTCAGCCTGGTGCATAACCCCCAGGTGAATTTATTTATTGTTGACTAACTTTATCTATGTTCTACGTTCTTTTTTCGTTCTCCTCTTCCCTTAGGTTTTTAGTTCCTCGTCGCAGTCTAAGACCTAGTTTTAGTAACTGGTCTTGAGTTTAGCTTTGTCAAACATCCCCGCCGCAGCTGGTATTATCGGATGTGAGTTCCTGCTTTTCCTGGTGCTTGGCCTTGGGCCTGCTTTGTTTCCGGGGGGCTGTTCGAACCTGCGTTCACGGTTAAAGAATTAAGATTTTTGTTTAAGAAAAAAACGAATCTTAGATTCTTATAAACTGGAAGCATGGCTGTTCAGTTCACCTGATTAATTTGGGTGCTCTAGCACAGACCAGCCTTCAGCCTTTTTGTTTTCTTTTACTAGTGTTTGAGATGCCTCCCCCCCTCCCTAGACTTTAACTACTTTATAGGCTTGATGCTTTAGTAAATTTCGATTGTAATTTTGCTTTTGATTTGACGTTATATAGCTTCTGTTTTGCGTCCCGTTCAGTTTAATTTGTGGCTTATATTTATAGTTGGCTTGAACTTTGTTGCTTTTTGTGTAAAAAAGATTGAGTGGTGCCCTTTGTATTAATTTCGCGTAGGTTTGATATACTCCCGACCCATCTCACTGCAGCTGCCGGCAAAACCGAAGTCAGTCGTCACGGTGTTAACCTTTACTACCTCTCCATCCGATAGATAGCAAGCAATAAATACTGGTCCTTCGAATTTTGCAACAATTCATCCAACAATGATAAAGAATAAAATTTTGTAAGTTTAGCTTCTTGTGAAGGGCAACACCTTCAACTTCTTGTGGTGGGCTGTGCAGTTTCCATGACGTAGGAAGTTTCCCATCGAATTTCGACGGGAAATTGAGGAATATTGAGCACCGTGATTTCTCAATTGCTTCAAACAGGAAAATTACACCAATCTCCAACAGTTTTTAATTCTTCTTCTTTTATTCTTTTCTTTTGACAAACTTTTTCTCTACGCTGTTACGGTAAAAATGGTAATTGTTAGGGCGATCCAAAGCTTTTGAGCCGCCAATCTCGTTCCATCGGTATGTCGGTTATTTGTAGAGAATTTTGTTATTTATCAATTTGATGCCGGATTTCTTCACCTCCAGATAAATTTATCTGCCCGGTATTCTCCTTGGAAACCATTGTATCGATAATAGTTTCCGAGGATATTACTTGATAGATAAATTTATCTGGAAATGAAGAAATTGGGCATGAGTCATGTGACTCCCGTCATATTTTGCAAACTGGAAGTCGGGAAGGCAATGTATTGCAATCGGATCATTATTTTCACTGAGCGCTTAGAGTGCAGTTCGTTGTTTCGTGACTTGATCATTTTGTCGTTATGTGTATTGTTATGTTATGTTGTGTTGTTAAGGCCTGACATCTTTAAGTTAATCAGGCATTTTTACCCGTAAGTTTTGTGCATGACCGTGTTGTAATGCGTTCCATGCGAACACAACTCTCAAGGAAGGTTCAGACGGGGACGCTTGACTGCCGTACCGCTTCGCCCCTCAGTTAAGAGGATCTGAACGCCTGACATTAGGCGATAAACATATATAGCAGCTACTGCGTAATTTACAAGAGCTTTTGGATTTCATATCGGGGTATTTAAGTTTATCGATTTTCGGGTATCATTTGCTAACGAATTGCGCGCTCCGTTCATCGGATTCTAGTTTCAATTCCTGATGCGATGTTGGGTTTTGAATTACAGTAACAGGAGCTTCTTTTCTTTAACAATTTCTTACAAATTATTCGGCGCTTTATTTGAACCATCCCGTGCCATTGAATAGCCGGAAGTGGGAGTGGAAAGTTAACCTTCCATTACCTTGTGACTTAAAGGCATGCAGCAGAGTTATTTTTGAAAATTTAATGTTTACAAGTTTGTTCCATTTTACTGTGGTTTTATGCAAAGGCAGTTTATATGTTTTTCGTGCGTGAGCGCGAGCGTTGGATCGTACGTGTGCGGTAATTACAAATTGAAAGTAATTCAGTTAAGAGACAAATTTTGTTATTGATTGTTGAGGAACTACTGTTTATGCGATTCAGTTACGGTATAGCCTCGGCGAACAATCTTTTAAAATGCAATAACGACCATGAACCGTGACTTTTTGTTGTTTCTTCTCTCTCTCTTTCCGGCTCTTTGCGTGACGCGTCAATTAGCGTTGAGTCGTTTGTATCTCTTCTCAAAACACGTCTGTGCGATCACCTGCACCTTCTTTTTGGATACCTGTGCAGAAAGTTTTTTTCCCACGACCGTTTTCGCTAACTTGGATCATTTAATAGCACAACTTTACTACTCCAGACCAAGCGTTGCAAGTAAGACTATCTGATGCCGTTGTTACCACGCCTCCATAATCCATAACCTCATAATTTATTTAAACGTTTCTCGTTTTTCTTTTTTTTATGTTGTCGTCGTGACACTTGCCGCCTATTTTCGGAAAAAATAAACCGAGTTAAAAATAAAGTAATAGAAAATATCGTACTGCCTAAGCATATTCGGAATTAATCATTTATCTCGAAAATTTGAAATACTAAAGTTATTACTTGAAAGTGAAACTCTCAGGGCCCGTTTTTTAATCACAAGTAAACTTTAACCTTCAGTTTATTGCCATAGAAACAATTCGTGCCTGTTACTACGGAAATAAACTGAAACTTTAACTTATGATTGAAAAACTGAACCTAAAAGTAATTAAAGGTAAGAGTAAATCTGAATAAACGATAAATACGATGTCAAGCACACCTATTTTTTTTAAAGAGCATTGCAAAATTTGGAGATTATAAGGTCATTTGAAGAACGACGAAGCAAATATCTTTATATGACTATCTTTCAGCATTGTTTCCACGACAACTGCAGTTAAAAATTAAATAATATTAATAATTTAATATAATTACAAATATATAACTCTCTATTTTATATTGATTAAACCTCTGAACGGTATGCGTTACCGTATGTCATTTCTTATGTATATTATACGTTTCTAAGCTCACACGTGAGTACTCACGCAGACACGCCAATACCCTTTTTTCGGGCTCTGTAATCAACTTTGTTTATTTACACCAACCCGGTCACGGGATTGCCTCTGTGGTACACTTTCAGTAGGTTTTTCTTTTGAGAAAAGTAATTTTTGAATTTGAAAAAATTAAATAGGATCAAAATTTATCATAATTTTGATCTTTTTTAATCTCTAGGGGTCGGGGTTTCTCTACCAATTCGGAGTTCCCTTTCGTCCTCGACGCCTTCGCTGTGTTACGACAGAGCAGGTGGTCGTGTGGAATGAATGTACTTCGGCGTTGTTGTAAGAGCCCGGTGGCGTTGAGGTGTTGAATTATAGCGATGCCTCGGGATCTGCTAAGATGACTTCATCATCTCTGGGGGAAGGCGGGCGGCGACAAGAGCTATGGCAACAATGTGACGTTTCTCCTTGAGTCGACTAAAGTTCGGGGGACGACGGCGACGCCCATCCTAAGTGGAAGACGGCGATGCGTCCCGACGGGAATCGTATTCAGATTAAAGTTCAGGGATGACGGCGGCGATGTCCGTCATTGGTGGAGATGGCACGGTCTCTTGATAGTGAATCGTGTTTGTTTGCAAACGTACACGTAAATTAGCTTGGATAACTAGATTCCGAATAAAACTTCACTTGAGTGTGCAGAATAATTGCAATGTTCGTGTTCTAGTTTCATAACCCGCGCGTCGTTTCTCGCCGATTTTAATAGTTTCGTAAATGGAATGTTTTTTTTTTTAATTACTCTATAAAAGTCTAATCGTGACGGTATCATTTGATATTTATGTGGAAAAATTAATAAATTTTGATTTTTTAGAAAAAACAAACAACAAACCATCCGATACGTATCCGTATGACTTTGAATTTCGGTTTCTTTGTTAGTAGCGCCCTGGTTTTAGCATAGAAAGCCAGAAATCGATTTCCAAATCGTTTTCTCCGAATAGCTCGAATGGCGTCTACTTATATTTTTTTGGAATTGTCGAAAACTGTCCACTCTTTATATTTTTCTACGTTTACTTAATTGTCCTTCCTTATTATCGTTTAAATTGAAAAAATTCAAAGCTTTAAATTACAAAATATATTCAAACAAAAAAGAAATTTTAGTACAATACAAAAAATAATATGAGAATTTAAATAAACAATTAAAATTTAACAATTGACATAAAGTTGAAACTAGAGTGTGAAAGAGAGAAGGAAACATTAACAAAAATCAGTTACTTTTGTTAGATGCTTAATTTTAAGCAATAAATATTCCATTCTATTTAAGCTCATCCTCGCCGATCGTGGATGCTTCTTAGGTACACTTTTTTTAATAAATTGGGAAATTGTCTGATTAAAGAAAAAGAATTTAGAATTTTGAAAAAACTAACGATGCATGTCACTAACTTGCATTCGGAATCAAAGAAGCAATTTTTTTAGATGACAGAAGTTGGTGCCTCGGGCAACTGTCTTGACAAACTCTCTTCTGATTAGAAAGCTACCTATTTAACGGGATTGGATGACCTACTTTAGTCTACGTCAGCAGTAGGCGGTATATTGAGAAGGAATCTTGATGATTAATTCTATTTTTCCTAGTATTAAGGTTCGAACAAGGTTCTTTTGCAGGATTCATCAGACCTTACATAATTATTTCTCTTTTCGCCGATGTTCCAGCCATATTAATGCCGTTGATCTAATTTCACGGTACATACACCGCAAGCTTGACGAATGCTTTCGTTGCATAACGCTGCGCATGTTTTGTATTTTTCATGAGTCATAAATACGAGTTCTAATTTAATAAAATATCAGAACCAAATAAAAAGTACTGAATTATAATAAAAATAATACTCCTAGTAATCTGGATTCTTACACGGGAAAGGAAATCTTATTGATTGGTTACGAAACTCATAAGTACAACATACAGATTCGTTCAGGAAACTACATAGGTAGGTAAGCGTAGGAGTTTTCCTATGTGTTTCCGTTCCAAACACAAACGAAGATCGCACCGCCCACCTACATAGTTGCCGGAATCAATCTGTACGTATTGATCAGCAGAAAATTAGTAATAGTTATTGTGGTGTAAATTGTTATGATCCTAATATGTTTAACTCGTTGCTGGATGAAATAAGACTATTAACACTTGTTGCCCTCAATAGCAGTATTTAATAGAAGTAGTATTTTATGAAGAGAGCGTTTTACAACATTAAGTTTATTATTTCTCATGTACTTATACCAGATTAACGGTTATTTGTGCTGTATTACTTCAGTCAGGCACAAAATGTTACCTTTATTACATTAAATGTGTTTAATTGTGGTGTACAATACACGTTACTTTTAATGTACGTAAACGCGATTTTATGAATTTTGTAGTCTTAGCTCGAGTTTGGGCGCTCACTTAGATCAATCAGCACAATAGCATCCTATGTGCTAAAACATATCTGCGCCTGCTTCCAACGATCGCGATAGCGTCATATTAGTATACGTGGGCTGCTGGAAAATTTTCTGGAATCTAGTAGGTCTAGAATTGTTAGCGTTTATCATCCATCATATTTGAAAAATTTGACGTTTTCGCCTATAATTCTTTTGACAGTTCCTATCCAAGTGAACTAGTTTTGTTTGTACGGCACTTGAGAAAAAGTAATTTTGTGTAAACATGGAAATCTCGCGTGAAAATTTTCGTGACATGATTTTTTACGATTTCAAATGTAGTCTAACGCCGAAACAATGCCTTGATCGACTTAATTTGGCTTTTGGAGATGAAGCATCATCAAAAAGTAGTGTTGGTAATTTGCCGAATTCTAGCGTGGACGTACCTCTCTCAGTGACGAATTTCGTGAAGGTCGTCCATCAATATCTGTTTTGCCACTAATTTAGATGCTGTGGGTGAAATGCTTGAGCGAGATCGACATGTGACATACCGTGAGATTCAAGCATCCTTACGCATTGACATGAAAGCAATACACCTGATTTTGCATGATCATTTCAACGTAAGCTTTGCAGTCGTTGGATCCCACACAATTTAACAGAAGCGCAAAAGCAGGGTCGTGTCAAATGGTGCGAAGAAATGCTCAAAAATTCAATGGAGGTCGTTCAAATTTAGTTTATAACATCGTTACTGGTGACGAAACGTGGATCTATTCGTACGAGCCAGAAAGTAAACAACAATCTACCGTTTGGGTATTTCAAAATGCACCAAAACCAACAAAAGTTGTCCGTTCACGCAGTGCTGCGAAGTAAATGATTGCTTGTTTCTTTGGTTTAACTGGACATGTAGCAACCGCGACTTTAGAGGATCGAAAAACCGTGAATGCTGATTGGTATACTACAATTTGTTTCCCGGAAGTCATCTATCAAATAAGAAGAAACAATCGAAATCAACGAATTATTCTCCATCATGACAACGTCAGCTCTCACTCAGCCTGTCAAACAGTTGATTTTTTGTCCAACAAAAATGTTGAATTAATGACTCATTGTCCATATTCACCTGATTTATCACCTAATGATTTCTTTTTCTTCCCAAATATCAAAAATAAAATGCGTGGTGAGCGATTTTCGTAGGCTGAAGCAGCGGTTGAAACATTCCGGACACTGGTTTCTGAGGTATCATCTTTAGAGTGGAAAACGTGCTTTAGAAATTGGTTCGAGCGTATGCAAAAGTGTTTTGACGTCAAAGGCGAATACTGCGAAAAACAATGATACCGTTTGCCAAATTTCATATGCGTTTTTTCATACCGTGTCCAGAAACTTTTCCAGCAGCCCGCGGATGTAACACGTTATTTCAACAACTATCTCGCGGACTTTGTATTCTTCATTATACATTATTATATTATTATTATATATATATCTGCCATGGATCTCAAAGAGATCGTCAAGAAAAGGCAAAGGGTAAAACTTGTCAAATGGTTATACAAACTCCTTAAAGTCGTAAAAATAGTGACTCAATAAAAACATTCTTAACTTTCTTTTAAACTTAATTGTAGATTCCAACAATCTTAATGGAGCAGGCAACTGATTAAACACTTTTAGTGCCTTATAATAGATACCGCGTTCAAAAAGAGAAGTGCTACGTTTAGGGATTATTAGATTATTACAATACCTAGTTTTCGGAAGCAAATCGGATCCATATTTGTCTTTATTTTTCGGGAATAAGTTTAAGTTAGTTTTAACAAAAACAGCAAGATTGCAAATATAGAGACAAGGTAATGGCAAGATTTCAAGTAATTTAAATAGGGGTTTACACGAATCAGTGGGCTTTTTGCATAATATTGTTCTTAAAATTGATTTTTGTAAGATGAAAACTTGCCGAGAGTTAGATGACCCTCCCCAAAAAATTAAACCATAAGATAGTGCAGACTGAATAAAAGACGTATAATATATTTTTAATATATCCACAGAAACACAATTCCTAAGATTCCTTACAACGTACCAGAATCGAGACAATTTTGAGCACACAGATTCAATATGAATGTTAAACTTTAGTGCGGCATCAACGTGTAAACCATTAACCATTAGTTCGATGTTCGAGAGAATCTCAGAAGAAACAGTCGAGTCCTTGAAGTCTTAAGAATTAAATTTATATGTTTATTCAACTATTGCATGTTGCTTGGGTGTTATAGCCACGGCTGTGGTGGTGACATCTAAACACCTGAAGTGAAAAACCATTGAAATTTATATTTTTAATGCTTATTATATATATAAAATATAGGAGAAATAAATTGCACTTTTTATGGTACGTACTATATTGTTCCATTCAAGCGTGACGACATTCGATTTGCTTGTGCCCGTGTTCATTCGGTGCGAATTTGCTTTGAGACTTAATTATATTATCAGTGACTTGTTGAAAACAGTGGTTGTTTGCACGCCCGCCAACTGAAATATTAAATTGCAACTGTGGATTTGTTCAGGGTGCACCAACAATAAATTAATGGTTCGCGCAAATCCGCAATTTAGTTTGCTGGTCCTGCTGCGATTAAAATTTAATTGGAACTGCGAGCGAACTTAACATACCAATTAGAATTTGTTTGTGCGAGTTGATGCGACATTCTATATTTTGTAAAACACAATGAGACAGACAATCAGCCCGAGTACGTATCCCGTTCAATTTCCATGACCTAGACGTCATATGAAAGACTAACGTTATTTTCCAAGCAACACGCTTTGGTTTAATTTTCGTGTATTCAACCATATTTTGGTTCTGGTTGGACAAATTTACATTTATTAAACGCTACAGTCAACGTACAAGTTTTAAGCCGTCTAATAAACGTATACGTTATACCACCTTGATATAGAATCATCGTATTTAATATATGGAACACGTCTTTCAACATCTATCTCGCGGACATTTTTTCCTTTATTGAACGTATATGTGTGTTGCTTGGGTTGTATGTATCAAGATAGAAAATAACGTTCGTCTTTCACATAACGTCTACGTTATGGCGATTGAACAGGATACGTACTCGAACTGAATAAATTAAATAATCTCGCAATACAAGTGCATCAGAAGAACGAGATGAGAAAGAGAGAGAGAGAGAGAAAGAAACAACGTCAAATAGCGCCGTAAATATCTGATTCTGAGTTAAACCAAACCTGCTTAATTAAACAGATCGTTCGTTTAAAACGCTATTCGCACGCACTTTCCAAGACACGACGAGTTAATTAAATTCCAGTCGAACTGTACAAATTGAATATTGCTCTCAGTAATTCAACTGCAAATTTACGGAACGCACGAGATATAGAGAATGTTACTCGTACGATGTCTGCAGCAGTAATTGCGAACATTTTCCTCAATACATAAGCGTGTTTCCCGGTTATGTCTCGTTATTTAGGCGGGCTAAGATAGCCCAACCAATCGGAAAAATAATGACGTAAGAATGCTCAATGTACCTGTGTGACGTCGCCACGTCTACATACTAAGGTCGAAAAGAAATCGATCCGCAGTTAAACCAATAAGAGTTTAGTTTTGCGGCTAGTTGGACCGAAGTCAAAACGAGGCACTTGTAACCACTCCCTAGAAATCGAATGGTGGGAGAATGCCGATAAGTTAACGGTGCAGAAGTGACGGCACCGACGTCTAGGATAATCATCTGGATTGTCTCGTTTGAACAGTCTTCTCAAAATCTCCGTCGACTTACTACTTACTTACACATCTACTGTACAATGAACATTATCAACAGTGACGTAATGTCGGTGGCTATTACTTCAGTTGATAGCAACGAAAAAAAGAAGATTGAGTAAGTTAAGTAAAACCGGCCGTGGGAAGTGATTCACCCTAACGGTGAAGTAACACACTGACACAAAACACTAACCAAACCAAAGCGTGTGAATTACCTGACGAGTTGCAAAATAATGATCGACGGTCAACTAACTGGATCTGGGAAATGAGAATAGAATAAGCAAGCGAAAACAAAGAAATGAAAAGGGAAGCACCAATCAACTGAAATCGTGACTTAAATGCCATCAAATGGCGGAATATATCAGAGATCATAAGAAAGAGCATCGATCCGTGATCGAACTTGACAAAAAAAACGTAATGAAACGGCACAAAAAATGACTGCAGACTGAACGGCGTCAACCGGAGTAAAATTTGACGCATTTTAACTTGTTTTAACTAAACTAAAATAACGTGCACAAAATAAAACCGAGAATTCTATTAAGAAAAACGTCTAAATGGCTAAGCTCCGATCACTTGATTACAGAAAAACCAATTATCGAGCGGAAAGCGTGAGCGCTCAGTCCACAAAAAAACGGTTCCAGACGAGCGTGAGATTCGGATGAAGTTGACGAACGGGGACAGATTTGACAATACACAAAATAGGTTAAAATAATATAGGGTTTATGTTATACAGCGTGTCTCGGCATAAAAGGGGAAAAATGAATTGTAACACTAGATTATACGTCTAAAGTTTTAATTAGGGTGACCACCCACACAAGTCTTTTCGAGTATTATGCTCCTTTACAAAAGTGAACAATTTGTACGAAGTGTACTATGACCTGCGTTTTTCGCACTTTTCTTGAAATTTTTATTATCCAGCGCGAATGTAAAATTTGTAATAATGAATAGGTATATGCCATAAATTATTAAAATAGTAAAGGAGACTGTGGTTTAAGAAATAATTGAAATTAATCTCCACCCACAGTAATTTCATATCCGTATATACACGTATTTCGGCAGCTAAGCTGCCATCTTCAGTACGCTACCAACTTTAAAGCACATAAAAAAATGTAAAAACAATCTAATTATCCTAATAAAATCATAAAAATATTAAAACTAACAACAATCTAATCATCCTAAAATATATACATATATGTCGGTAGATATAAATTAATATGTAAACACCTAAAATTAACCGTCCGAAAAACCTTACAAATAAGAGCTAACCAAACAACAAGGAAATACGGAAATAAATAGTCCAAAGACCCGAAAAAAGTTCTTATTGTAACGAATAAATAAGTATAAATTCCCTGTCATTTGATACCTAAAGGCCTAAAAGTCCTGAAAAATAAAATAAAATATGTACATTAGGTATAAATCCTCAAAAAACAACCTACAGATGAGAGCAAATCACACCCACACACCGCAAGTTAAGAGCACTTTAGGAAAATTTTATCTTGAAGAAAACTCAACTTCAATCGTTTCTACTGTTTATAAGCCTTTTTGTTGGCTTAGTTTTGTTAACTTGGCAATTTTTCCCCGGCAAAATTTTTCTTGTGCCATTCTGAGCTACAGACAACTACCAGGCGATTGACTAGGTCTAAGACCGCTCAAGCCATTCGGCCTGTTGAAGATTTAGCTTTTGAATTTGGGTGTATTGCTGTTCGTTTGAGAGATCACCTTGCTGTTCGTTTGAGAGATCATCTGGACTCGGCATATTATCGTAACGCTGACTTCATCCCGAGGTAATAACACCTTTCTTCTTCGTCTTCGCCAAAGAAGGCAGCTGCAAATCGTATATTACGAAACATTTTTTCCATGCAAGTTTCAAATGATTCAGGTCGCGTTTGTGTAAGTTTATTGATTCATTTCGTTTTACTTTTTGCTTGGCATATTTAATTCAATTTAATTCAATGTAATCACAAGTTTTTTTCCTGTTCCTGAGTTATTTCATAATTTTCAAGTTAATTTTCATAAATTTTGAGCTGTGAGATGAAGGAAATTTCCTACGTACGCACCAATTTGCTCTTTTTTAATTTATAAAATATTTTTGAATTTTGAGTTTTGCCGATATTGAACTTTGACTTTTTTTTGACATTATTGCTATTTCATTTTCGGGCATTATTGAACTGTTGGACACCGCCACTTTTTTAAAAGCTGAAGTCATTTACGGTTGTATGTAATAGATACTATTAGTGTGTTTACTTCAGCTAGCGCCTACCGGTAACTAATTTGACATGTATTTCTATAGTGGAAATAAATAGTGAGAAAACCCCTCGACCACATTAATTCACTGAAAGCGAATACGTATTTCGGTAACGAAGTTACCATCTTCAGCGCTAAACTGATATTAAACTTTAAAACAACAAATAAACTAAACTAAACTACCGCACTCCCCCCCTCACTTTCTTTGTACCGTATTATGCATGCAAAGCAAACCGGGATTCTTCGAAAATCTAAAGGTCGAAGAAGCAAGAAGCGGTCGGCCCGGACTTCTCAAAATTCATTAATCTATTCCTATTTCTGTGAATCTCCAAGCTTTCGAAAGAATCTAGGTTTGTTTTGTTATTAATTTGTTTGATTAAATCTATTTTATTTACCGAATGATTGTTTTCAAGCATGTGTAAGGCAACACTGGATTTATCAAAGCGTTTGTATTTTAAATGAGCCAAGTGTTCTTTGAATGTAATTTTTAAGGATCTTTTTGTTTGCCCTACATAAATTTGATCACAATTTTTACAACTAATTTTATATATACCTGATTTATCCTCCGAATCTACTTTATCTTTTGGATTTCCCAGCAACGATTTTAAGCTGTTATTGTAGGTGTAAACTATTCTTAAACCTAATTTTTTAAAAATTGTATTCAACCCTTTAGTATATTGAGGATAAAACGGCATTTTTACAATTTTCTTATAATCTACCTCACCTATTTTGTCAGATTTTAGTGTGGTTATTTTATTAATCTCTAATTTTTGTTTTTGTTTTCTAATAATGTTATAGATTACATCGGGTTGGTAACCATTGTACGTGGCGATTTTAATAATTTCTTGAAGTTCTTTACTATAATTAACAGTTGATAAAGGGAATGTCAGCATCCTATGCACTAAGAAATTTAAGGCCGCTAATTTATATTGTTTGCAATGATTTGAATCCGCGGGAATGAATCTATTAACGTTAGTAGATTTCCTATAAACGTTAAATTCTAATTTATTACTATTTCTAGTTACTAATGTGTCTAAAAAGGGTAGTTTATTCTTAGTTTCAATTTCATAGGTAAATTTGATGGTGGTGAATTTAGAGTTTAAACTTTTAAGGAATTCCTCTATTGAACATTTACTTTGGTCAAAAACACAAAATATATCATCGACGTATCTAACCCAGATTTTAGGGAAATAATCTAAAGAGGCTTTAAGTTCCGTTTCAAATTTACCCATAAACAGATTTGCCATAAACGGTGACAAGCTATTTCCCATGGCTGCCCCTTCCAATTGTTGGTAAAACTCGTTGTTAAATTTAAAGAAATTTTGATTCATGCATAAACTAGTGAGTTTTATTAATTCATCCACTTCCTCCTTATCGAAGCTATTCTTTGATAAAAGTTCTTTCAGGTAATCCAAGGTGGTTTTTACAGGTATACTAGGGAATAACGAAGTGACATCGAAGGATACTAAAATTTCGTTTGGTTTTATTTCTATATTTTTTAATTTTTCAATAAATTCTAATGAATTTTTAACAGAAAAATCGGGTAATTTAACTGGAAGGTTATTAAATTTATCACTTAACCACCTCGATAATGAAGAAGTCGGTGAATTTATACAGGATGCAATGGGTCTCATGCTGTTACCTGGTTTGTGTATTTTTGGTAAACAATACAATCTAGGGATTATTGGGTTAGATGTTGTTAATTTGTAACGTAAAGCGTTCGTAATCGCTTTACTGCTGTCTAACATGGTTTTTTTGGTCTCCGTAATCATTTTAGGTAAAGGATCTTTTTTAACTTTCTGGTATTGACCTTGATTAAGCATGCCATTTACTCTGTCGAAATAATCTTCTTTATCTAAAATGACCACAGTATTGCCTTTGTCCGCCTTGAGATAAAAACAATCTTTTTCTCTAAGTGTTTTAATGATTTTCAAATTTTTATCTTGTTTTTTGGGGGAGGACTGAATTTTGTTTTCGGAAATTTGAATTTTACACGCGGTTCTAACAAAACTTTTGACATTTTCGTTATAAAACTTAATCGAATCTTCTATACCTGTTACGATTTCATCTAAAGGCGGTTTGTTGAACTTAAGATTAAACTTTAGTCCTTTGCTGAGCAAGTTTTTCTCTTCCTCACCAAAGGATTTTGATGATTCATTTTTAATTAACAAATCATCTGGATAAGTTTGTTGAATCTCGGATGGTGGTTTTTTATTAAGCAAATTCGTCAATTTTTTGTTTAATGTAGTTACTTTTCGTTTCAATCTCCTCTGAATGACATCTTCCGTCTTATTCAAAAAACTTATCCAATCCAAGTATTCAGGATAACTTTGGTTTCTAATTAAGGTTAGATGCAATTCATATAACTCTAATTCTAATTTACTTAATTTATGATACTGATATTTTATTTCTGAAGATAGCCATTTTTCCTTAGCATACTGAATTGCTTTCAAACTAGAATAGGAATTCGTAGACGATTTTATATTAATAAATTTCGGGAACACTTTAAGTTTCTTGCAATCTTTCAGAAATTTAATATCAGCTTTAATGAAATTAATTTTAGTACTTATCTTAAAAAATTTGTTGCGTAAAGTTGACCGGGAAACCATCTTCAATAATCATAAAGCAACACAAAACCTGTGGCTGTAATCCAAATAAATAGTGAGAAAACCCCTCGACCACATTAATTCACTGAAAGCGAATACGTATTTCGGTAACGTATTTTAACGAATACGTATTTCGGTAACTTAGTTTAGCGCTGAAGATGGTAACTTCGTTACCGAAATACGTATTCGCTTTCAGTGAATTAATGTGGTCGAGGGGTCTTCTCACTATTTATTTGGATTACAGCCACAGGTTTTGTGTTGCTTTGTGATTATTCTATAGTGGAATTCTCTTTTTTTATCCACGACCCACTCTCCAAAATTTTTGAGCTGCCGCTGATATTCCGCAGTGTCCACCTGTGATGACAACAATTCATCATAGAGGAATTCAATGTACGCAGGTAAGAACTGACCCGTTACATGTACAGAGTGTCCTAAACTTCTGGAAAAGTCCAAAAATGCCTCTTTAAATTCATTTCATCAAGATCTTAACAAAAATTGTGTAGGTTTTCATTCCGCATAATCCAATATTTTCAAATATACAGGTTGTTCATTTAATAAGTTACAGACCTAACTTATTATTTTTAAACACTACATACTTTATTGCAGTATCGGTTAGCACTATAACATTATACTTACTTATTTTTAGTATTTACCGAGTTATTTTTAATTTAATGCAAAAAATGGGTCATGATTGATCGTCTGCCAAATTGTCAATTTTATATGGTCTTAAGATTTATAACTTGTTAGTTATTATCACTTCTCTAAAATCAACTTAAGGAACGTGCTGTAAAATATTTTCATTCGTCTCAGAATCATTTAAGATATTCATCCATATAATTTATCGTACTTTTGGTGATTTAAATAAAAATAAATAAATAAATTCAGGAACTGAACGATTTTTTTCAAGTAATTCCTGTTATGTAAGAACATATTACGAATCGGTTGGATAATCACTGGATAGAGCGTGATAATGCTTTGAAGTGGTCTCCATGGTTAACAGATTTGTCTCTCGACTTCTTTTATAGAGATATGACTAACCAAATGAAAAAATGTTCTCTAATCACAATTTGTTTATATTCGTCGATACGTATTTCGACAGCCACGCTACTATCTTCATTTTTATTAGAGGTTCAATGAGAATATCCTCTGGCTTATACCAACCAAAGAGTGTGCGCGTGTGGATGATTGAAAATAGCAGCGTACCTGTTGAAATATGCAAAAACAGTTATAATCTAATATTACTATGAAATAAATTTTAAAAAACTATTACTGAACTGCTTTCACCTGTACTATTCTTAGTTCATGAGGATATGTATAGAAACAAGGGTATGAGGATGTACTCGGCACATACAAAGAGAAGAAAATGCGTGTTTAGCAATAAGTCAAAATTTCTTCTAATTTTTTTTTCAATAGTTTAAATTTTTAAGATTCTTTAAACCTATTTGTGACTGGAGACATTTTGCTTTTACTTAGTTAATGTGTAAAAAGCGTTAAGATTCAATTTGTTTCTTTGGTATGTAGCTTCAAAATAATAGAACCTTTTACCGTGTAACTAAATCCTTTCCATTTGTTTTCTTAGTGTAATTGGAATAATTTAGTGAAAATCGTCCAGTTCCTGTTTTTATTCTATATTTTTATCGCAACCGCTAAAACAATGACAAAGAAATTGTTAATTTGAACAAAAATAAAGTGTTTGGATAAATGTCTTAAATGATACAGCAGTTAAAATATTTCTGAGACGAATGAAAATATTTTACAGCACTTTCCTTAAGTTGATTATAGAGAAGTGATAATATAAATCTTAAGACCATAAAATTTGGTATGGTTAGAAAACTCGTAGAAAGCACTATCCAAGTATACTACAATATACAGGGTGTTCCATTGGAAAAAAAATGACTAATTTTACAATACGCGAACTGAATTGTAGTGTTGTTGATACCCACTAGATTTTTAAAAATGATAAATATTGTAAAAGTAGAGAGATTTAGAAATATTTTGGTTCAAGGTTGATTGTCGTATCATTAAAATTGACAATTTGGCAGACGATCAATCATGACCCATTTTTTCCATTAAATTAAAAATAACTCGATAAATACCAAAAAGAAGTAAGTCGAATGTTATATCATTTTTATCGTCTCTTCAAGGTGTAACCGAAACTGCAATAACATATATAGTGTTTCATTTAAAAAATAATAAGTTTAGTTTGTAACTTATTAAATGAGCAACCTGTATATTTGAAAATAATTTTAAATTATGCGGAATGAAAACCTACACAACTTTTGTTAAGATCTTTTCTTGATAAAATGAATTTAAAGAGGCATTCTTGGACTTTTCTAGAGGTTTGGAACACCCTGTATATAGAATAAGGGAAACAGATTTTAAGTATTTCCGCGTTTCTTTACAAAAATATGAAGAAGGCGCGGCGGCTGTTTCGAAACATTTGAAACTAGATTTCACTTGAATTTTCAAGGTTGTAACCCTTTCCATAGCCCTTTACTCCAGTACCCGCTAAGGAACAATTTATTGGACTGTTAGGTTTCGAACTTGTCCGAGTCAAATAAATTTAATAATTTCGAGCATTTGTCGGAATTTTATTTACAATTCTATGAGTATACAGTTGGCAATCATCCAAAGTAGTAAAGCAAATGTTTGTGTCTCCTGTGTTTAAAATTTTGCAGGGATCGTATTGTGGTAGGCAACGTTACAGGAAACTATCAAGGGCAACCCGTCGTCTCTCCTATTGTTCAACGTGTGATTCACAGAAGTGTGAGCGAACTAAAAGGATAAATACATACATTCCAAGCCATACGTATCTTTTTTTCTTAAAATTTATTGAAGTACACAAAGCATTTAAATCTTGACCGGAAAGTCGTCGGTAAGCGACAAGAAATTGTTAAAAAAATTTCTCTGGTGTCACAGTTAACTGCACAATTAAAAACGTTCTCGCAGAGTACTATCTCCTATTACGTGGGCTGCTGGAAAATTTTCTGAAATCCAGTACGTCTAGAAATGTTAGCGTTTAGCAATTGTCATATTTGAAAACTTTGACGTTTTTCGCCTATAATTCTATTGACAGTTCCTATCCAAGTGAACTAGTTTTGTTTGCATAGCATTTAAGAAAAAGTAATTTTGTGTAAACATGGAAATCTCGCTGAAAATTTTCGTGCCATGATTCTTTACGATTTCAAATGTGGTCTAACGCCGAAACAATGCTTTGATCGGCTTCATTTGGCTTTTAGAGATGAAGCACCATCAAAGAGCAGTGCTTATAATTGGTTTGCCGAATTCCAGCGTGGACGTACCTCTCTCAGTGACGAATTTCGTGAAGGTCGTCCATCAACATCTGTTGTTGCCACTAATGTAGATGCTGAACGTGAAATGCTTGAGCGAGATCGACATGTGACATACCGTGAGATTCAAGCATCCTTACTCACTGACATGAAAGCAATACGCCAGATTTTGCATGATCATTTGAACGTACGAAAGCTTTGCAGTCGTTGGATCCCACACAATTTAACAGTAGCACAAAAGCAGGGTCGAATGGTCAAATGGTGCGAAGAAATGCTCAAGATATTCAATGGAGATCGTTCAAATTTAGTTTATAACATCGTTACTGATGACGAAACGTGGATCTATTGTTACGAGCCAGAAAGTAAACAACAATCTACCGTTAGGGTATTTCAAAATGAACTAAAACCAACAAAATTTGTCCGTTCACGCAGTGTTGCGAAGAAAATGATTGCTTGTTTCTTTGCTTTAACTGGATATGTAGCAACCGTGGCTTTAGAGGATCGAAAAACCGTGAAAGCTGATTGGTATACTACAATTTGTTTGCCGGAAGTCATCGAGCAAATAAGAAGAAACAACCGAAATCGACGAATTATTCTCCATCATGACAACGCCAGCTCTCACTCAGCGCGTCAAACAGTTGATTTTTTGTCCAACAAAAATGTTGAATTAATGACTCATTGTCCATATTCACCTGATTTATCACCTAATGATTTCTTTTTGTTCCCAAATATCAAAAATAAAATGCGTGGTGAGAGATTTTCGTCGGCTGAAGCAGCGGTTGAAACATTCCGGACACTGGTTTCTGAGGTACCATCTTCAGAGTGGAAAACGTGCTTTAGAAATTGGTTCGAGCGTATGCAAAAGTGTATTAACGTCAAAGGCGAATACTTCGAAAAACAATGATACCGTTTACCAAATTTCATATGCGTTTTTTCATACCGTTTACAGAATACAGAAACTTTTCCAGCAGCCCGCGTATTAAATGAGATTCAAGTAAGACTAGATTAATAAATAATTTAAAACAAAGGGAAACAGTAACGAATGATACAGAAAAAAATCTGCTGTCGTCAGTCGACAGTACTCGAATTCGCATCGTCTCGGTTTCATACCAACCCAACCCAAGCCGCTCTAATTTATTTATTAAGCTGTAACGACACCGCAGTTCGAGAGTATTAATCTAATAGGTATAAATTAGATTTACCTTATTAGTATTAATACCTACTTTGGAATGCTGTGTAATTGCGAATCTAAAACGTGCCTAAAATTATTTAAAAAGTAAATAGTAAATTTCCCTGACAAGCTAGCTTTTTAATTAAATAACTTCGTTTGATTAATTTTACTGCAAGGTTTCTTCAAAAGACAAAGCCATTTACGCTGTATATGCGCATAAGATTGCAAATTCCATAATAGAATTAATTATATTGCAGAGATATTACCTGCTGCACAAAGTTCTCATTCGCTGTAAATATTTGTCTTTCGAATTTGAAGCTCACGAAATTTATATTTATTTATGTGGGCTTTAAACACCTCTCATTTAATTTACGGTCGTCAGTATATATGTATTCAGTTACTATAATGATCATTATAGATGCCCTGGGGCGTTTGACATTGATATAGTTATAATATTGTCATTTTCAGCTAAGAGCGAATGGCGAAACTATGAATGTTACTAATTACTAGAAAACGGTACCTGCACGTAATATACACATCTATTTACTTGAGAATCATCCAAATATCACAAAGTTATTTACTTCGGTTTCCTTGTTACATGCAAACTCAATAATGCGGAGGGTGTGTTCTGAACTCCTTATTAAGCTGCACTGAGAAACTTTGGTCTTGATTATCGGGCGCAAACTCATCTTAATGTTACCCGTAAGTTTGAAAATAAGTAGGTATCGAGTGTTCAACAACTTAACCTCGGGAAAAAGATATTGCCGTCTACAATGGTTACTCAGTAGATGTCGTGGAAAATACTTTAAGGAAAATTGTAAACAGTGCCAATATCAAAAAAACCACTTTGTTACCGGTTGAAACAAACATATCCAAATACATTAAAATTCCGTTTGACAAATATTGTTCCAAAGGTTTATATAGCATTTTTAAAACGCAGGGGTACAAAATCGCACATACTAATAATAATACTTTAAAACGTTTGCTGGCAAACCTTAAAGACAAAACTTAACTTAAACAATCTTAGGTTAGTAAAAGCAATGTCAAGCAACAGGGAATTAGAAGGGTTTGAAACCATTTTCATATACAAAAATAAGAGAGATTTAATGAACACCGATCATGGGCCTTTGGCCGGTTCTGCGTTGCTTGACTTGATTGATGCAATCCGGTGAGACGCTGGCTTTAGAGAGCACGCTTCATTGGAGCGGAACGAATTAGTATATAAGGTAGCGATAAGCATGACACAGTCACTTCGTTTGTGATCAAGAAGAAGGCCTCTACGGAAGATGGCAGCTTAGCTGCTGAAGTGTAAGGTGTTGACGCTGGAAGATGAACAAGAAAGACGCAACCGACCAGGACCGGCCTAGTTTGTTTCAAATTAATATTTATGAAAACGTTATGGTTCTTTAAAAATTAATTATACCGTCGTCATTGCATAATGAACGCGCGTATATGAGGGTCGAGCTGAATTTATTGAGGAAAAAAAATATGGTTAATATTTTGTAGGATTTTATTTTAATTGTGTTCAAAGTAATTCCCTTCAGCAATGATACACTTAACCATTCTTTCTTTCCACTGTTTAAAAGCGCCCAATCAATCTTCTTTCGGAATACCGTCAAAATAAGTGTGAACTGCGGCATCAATCTCTTCTTCAGACGAAAGCCTTCTACCCCGCAAATTCCTTTTAAGCCCAAAAATAGCCAGAAGTCGCACATAGCTAAATCAGGTGAATATGGCGGATGTTCTATTATTTTTATATTGTTTCCAGCCAAAAACTGGAAAGTTAAAGCTGCAGTATGGGATGATGCATTGTCATTGTGCAGAATAATTCCCTTGTTTGGAACCTTGCTGAATACTTCAGGCAAACATTTTTCAGTGTACCATTTAGCTGTAACTGTCTTTTGTCTGTCTAGCTTAACTGCTTTACTAGCCCAATACTTCTAAAGGATACTGCATTCATAGCTTTTTTCATAGCTCGCAGCTTCTTGGTTATTGTTGGAGTTTCCTCATCCTCATGAATCCACACACGATTCTCTTGGCGGGTTGATATGTCAAAAAATGGAATATAAGTTTCGTCACCTGTCACTATTTTGGAAAAAATTTGGTGGCCACCATTGTTTAAGAAATTTAAAGTATCATGGCAAATTCTTACACGTTCTGCTTTTTGGAAGTCGGAAAGTTGATGCGGCACAAATCGACTAACCACTTTTTTTAAATGTAGGTGATCGTGTAAGATTGTTCTCACAGCTGAGGATCCAATCTTGAGTTGATGCTCGATTACCACATAAGTGGCTTTATTATCCTTTTCAATTATTTTTTTAACAGCAGCAATGTTTTTGTCGGTAATAGCCGTAGGAGGACGCCCTGCTCCTTTTTGATGCTGAACAGAATTTCTTTCGCCTCCAAATTCCTTGTACCATCGGTAAATTGTAGCCAAGGAAGGTGCTTTTTCACTGAAAGCCGAATCTAAACTCTCTTTGCATTCATAAGCGCTTAAGCCTTTCTTAAAATCATAATAAATCATGATTCGAAAATGCTATCTGGTTAATTCCATTTTTGTACTTGTATTGTCACTTATTAATTAAATTTAATAAGTTCGGTTATACCAAATGTAGATTCAGCAACTAAACTTCAAATGACAAATAAAAAAGTGTTCTAAATAACTATATATGTCTTGTTTTTCAAGGCCTGCTAGATTTTCTTATTCTCAATAAATTCAGCGTGACCCTCGTATTTTGAATGTTTTTGGTTACATAAACAACTTTTTATGTCCCATCGACCAATGGTTATTGCTTGTCGGATAGGCTTACTTGAACTTCGACTGGTTTATTGTTTTGTTTTTGCAGCGGAGACGCGTTAAAAATTCATAATTTTTACAACTATGACTGCTTGAGCAAACTGGTAGCTCGTCGTATATTTAACAAGACTTTCAACCTAATTTCGTCGGGGTTTGGTTATAACAAGTTTTCATTGATAAACTCTTTAAGTTAGTTTTGGTTTTTTAACGAAAGGAAACGAAATGAAGGAGGCAGAACTTCATAAACGCCAATATTGTGATGAACAGATAAAATAGCGACATCTTACGATCGCTTTTTGACCTGACATTGCAGTAGGATAGACAAATTGAAGCAGATTTGCTCCTAATAAGTCCCCCATGCAAGGCGGGCATACTTGCTTCAAAGTATAATGAAAGATTTTGAAAAATTTTATGCAAATCGTTTTTAATTGCGATATCGTAAGACGTCGCTATTTTATCTGTTCATCACTCTTACATCGCAATTGCGAATAAATTGGACAAGTCGTTTTTGTTTGCAGTGGAAATGTCGAGCTACGTCTCTACTGACGAAGCCCCAAGCAGGGCTGAAACAGCTGTACAGAGGCTGCTCGAGGTTTTCACTGCAATTAAAAACGATTTGCACAAAATTTGCCAATATTATGATTTGACAATTGAAAGTTTTGCGTATAATCGAACTTTACACAGCCCAAAGAATCTAATACAAGTCTTCACAATTATCAAGAAATAAACAAGGCTACTTGTTGAACTGTTCAATTGACACTTGATGCATGCAGTTATATGTAATGTTACAAGCATCAATAGAAATTTCAAGGTTTTGAATTTATTACAGTTGTGTGCGTTCAAGCTACAAGCTGAAACGCCCTTGTACAGAAAGAAAAGTTCCATGCGGAATTTATAATAGGAAACTTTTTGATTTTAGTTTATACCTACTTACTCGCTACTGGCTACTTTACTGGCAAACCCTAAAGATAAAACTGAACTAAATCAGAAATCAGGAATCTATGAAATATCTGTCAAGGGTGTACTAAAAAATATATTGGGCAAACAAAAAGAAATATACTGACACATTTTAAAGAACACTTAGCTCATTTAAAGTACAATAGAATTGAAAAATTCAGTGTTGCCCAACATATTTTTGACACCAGTCATAAAATAGATTTAAACAATCTTGGGTTAGTAAAAGCAACGTCAAGCAACAGGGAATTAGACGGGTTTGAAACCATTTTCATATACAAAAATAAGAGAGATTTAATGAACACCGATCATGGGCCTTTGGCAGGTTCCGTGTTGCTTGACTTGGTTGACGCAATCCGGTGAGACGCTCGCTTTAGAGAGCACGCTTCATTGGAGCGGAACGAATTAGTATATAAAGTAGCAACAGGCATAACACGGTCACTTCTCTTGTGATCAAAGAGAAGGCATCTACTGAAGATGACGAAATACGTATCTAGTTTTTAAACAAACTTTTTGTGGTTAGGAGACTAAATCCAATTTGTTTGTACTACAAACCACAGTCTCCAATACATTTTAATATTATACCTACCTATTAAAATCTACAACAATTATTTTATTTTGTCTGTAGTAATGTTACTCTCAAGCAGGCTGTACACCACAGTTAACATTGCTTATAACATTGTTAAAAGTGTAAAGATTCGAATTTCCTAACGGTACGCGAAAACAAAAAAAAAATGATCTTATTTGTTATCCCAGTCTGACTCAAAGCCTTCATTTCATGTCTTTGCCGTTTCACATTTATCAAAATTTGTTACAATTTCTTGCACGAAGTGATAAAGAAGCATCGATTCAACCAAAGAACGTTAACTTTGGCAGTCTGTCTCTTTCACTTTGCGCAAGATTTTGTATAAATTTTGATAAATGTAAAACGGCTCTTAGTTAGACGTCATGTACTAGGTGAAGTATGAGACGAGTTACATGTCACAATGACTCAATTTGTTCCGCAAGGCACTCTACCTTGAAAAGCTACACGTAAAACTGCCACAGTATTTCGATGTGGAATTTTCCATTGCTCATACGTTGTATATTGTATGTTGCAGCTCCCCCTAGTACAGAAATGTGTGTTTTAAAGATACGCTGTTATGCGGTGAGAAATAACGTGTGACCGTAATCCTTGCAAATCACTGAAACTTGAACTACGCTTAGTTTTTTCATGGATTAAGAAACTTAATAACGCACGTGTCTGATCTCGATACTGGATCACATTTTCTTGAAATCAAGATTTAATTTCAGTTCAATTACAGTCAATAATATCTTTCCAAGTTTGATACTCGCGGAGAAAGCAATCCGTTTTTTTCGGGTTGCTGTATTGTATTTGTATTTAAGTTGTCGATCCGAAAAATAGGTCACGTTTTTCTTTTCACTCCATTAAGAAACCATTGATTTCTTATAAATTAGGATAGGGAAAGAATTTAGACAAACTACTGTCGATGAGCGTATTAATGAAACTTGAAAAAACTAACCAAAACTGGCGTAATCTGTACCGGAAGGAAAATTGCCCCTATCTCTCCGCTTACACCATTATCTTTTTCGTGTTAGTTTTTTTTTTCTTTATGTAATTTTTACGTATGATTTTGGAAAAAGACCATTACAATCGTTTATAACCTTTGTTTCTTAACCACGTTCTTTACTAAATACTGTCAATATCTTCAATATCTTCAATAAGTTAATCGAGAAGGAGAGAGACAGCGAAGGAGAAGAAATTGACAATATCTAGGCAAATAACGGCTCTGTTCTGGCTTTCGTGCAAAAACTTCTGGGAACGCATTTTGGCTATAAATCTCAAACCTTCTACCGCACAAGAAAATCATCTTCCAGGGGTGGCTCGCTGGTTAAAAAGAATAGATTAGGTTATCAGTAAATGGGGCCGGTTGCATTGTTAGTCAGAGTAAAAGAGTTTTAGGATGAATATATGTAAATAAATAAACCGCGTTCTTTAGAATAGCAATGTTGTTAACAAATATTAAAAACAACAAAAAATGTTAGAAAAACACCCCTGTTATCAACATTGTTGACGACATTTGCGATTAACATGTGATGAAATTACGAAGAAATGACCTTGATAATAACACAGCCCCACAAAAAAAAAGTTTTCAGGTCTGAATGTCAGACTAAGTCTACTATATGTTTTCGGGGTCACTGAATCCAAATCTGCGATTCATTTAACTCCATCACTTTAGGTTTTACCAATAACCCCATATAACCCTATAACCCAAGCTGTCAATTCCTATTACACAGAAGATTCTGTAAAAGGAGATATGCACCCACAATAACCCTATAACCCTATACATTTAACGCCGAACCCCCTAACACCATAATCTTGTAACCCCATAAAGAATAATTCTAATAACCACGTTACTGAGTAGTTCGACTTGATCTCTCATCGCGGGTATACAGCGGAATTTACCTGGGCTCTATAAACGGAATATATTAAACTCTTTAATCCTCCAACACCTGTCCCCATAATCCTCTAACTCTACAATATCATAACCCTGTAACCATGATATTTTCGAAATTGACGGAGAATCTACTAAAGATGATGAAGAGCCAATAACGATGCAGACTATTTTTTTTTCCATCAAAACAACCGAACTACTGCGTAACGTGGTTTTTGGAATTAAAAATTATGGGGTTACAAGGTTATGGAGTTATGGGGTTAGGGGATTACAGGGTTTAATATATTCTGTACATAGAGTCCTGTTTTATCCCGCTATAAGAGATCAAGTCAAATAACTGAATAACGTGATTACTGGAGGTATCGGTTACTTGTAAAACCCAACGTGTCGGAGTTAAAAATCTAAAAAAAAAAATTAGATCTGAAGGTCGGGCTATGTTCACTACATGTTTTCGAGGTCACTAAATCCGAATCCGCTATCCATTTAACTCCATCACGTCAGCTTTTACCAATAACCCGGTATAACCCCAGAATCCAAGCTATTACATGCAAATGATCCTGTAAAGGGCGCTATGCACCCATAACCTGTAACCCTATACATTTAACTCCAAACGCCCTAACTCCATAACTCCATAACTCTATATCCCCATACTCCTACTCGTCGGTACTCAGTAATTTGACTTGATCTCTTATCGCGAGATATATCAGGGCTCTATAAACAGAAAATATTAAATCCTAAAATCCACTAACTCCAGAACCCCATCACTCCATAACCCTATAAACCCATAATCTCTAATAACCACGTTACGCAGTAGATCGACTCTTTGATGCAAGGAACATAGGCTCCCAATTTCATCATCTTGAGTAGATTTTCCGTCAATTTCAAAAATACCACGGTTACGGGTTTATGGTATTGGGGTTACAGGGTGATGGGGTTAGTTGTTGGAGAATTAGAGAGTATAATGTATTCCGTTTATAGAGCCCTGACAAATCTCGCGATATGTCCGCAATGAGTGATCAAATCAAACTACTGATTAACGTAATTATTGGAGTTTTCGGTTATGGGGCTATAGTATTATTAGGTTAGGGGGTTCGGGGTTAAATGTGTAGAGTTATGGGGTTACTGTGGGTGCATAACTCCGTTTAGAGGATCTTGTGTGTAACAGAACTTGACAGCTTGGGTTATAGGATTATATGGGGTTACTGGTAAAACCTGACGTGATGAAGTTAAATGGATCGCGGATTTGGATTCGGCAACCCCGAAAACATATAGTAGACATAGTCTGACCTACAGATCTGACAAAATTTTTTTTTTGTGGGGCTGCGTAATTTTTGTTAACTACATTTTTATTTAACTTTTGATATAACTTTCTTCATGACTTTTTTAATAGCAAATATTTTACGATCAGTGCGGAGATCCAAATCAGAGTATTACTGACAAAACGTCAGTGTTATGTTATGTTTGGAAACATAATCTTAGTAACATATGACAAACATTTTGTTGCCTTTTGAGAGTTAAATGCGCTCTGGACTTTCTTATAAATAATAATTATAATTAATTTTTGGATAGTTTTTGCTCGTGAGAATTGCAGAGAATATGAAACAAATAAAAAAGCTTTTTAGAAACGAACTAAAAGAGTAATTTATAGGCTGACTTGACGTTTCGCAAATATAAATATTTGATTTATCAAAAGTGAATAACGGAAATACGATGTGTCCACATTTCGATGCTCACCATTGGCATCTCCGTTATTAGAAGACATAGAGCAACGGTTAAATGGGGAATGTTTTGCAGAATTCAATGCTCGCAACAAATCTCATTTCAAATTCCATAACTTTCTTAAATTTTAAGATAATTTAAGAAAACCAAAATTTGACGATTTTTCAAGTTATTAGAGCTAAGTTTTGTTTTTCATACGGCACTCATATTAGGTTTTTGGTTAGTTAGATAGTCTTTAAAAAGAGCTCTTCAACGATGTATAAAGTACCCGAAAAAATTTTATTTGTAGGGGAGATATTAACAAGGACATAAATTAAACCCTTATGAAACTAATAGGCTATGAAATTAAACAGCAATGAGAAATGAAAGCTAAGTAATATAAAGTAACGAAACCATAGGAAAGTCATAAAAGAAAACAGTAACAAAACGTACTGAAAGTTCAGATTGACTTAAAGAAACTGTTCAATATGACGACCATTCTGTTCCACTTTTGACATCTTATTCTAACAGAGTTACAAACTCTACGAAGTGTGTTTCCGTTTAATGATCTTAGTACATCTAGCACTCTTTGTTTAAAATTTCCCTAGCTTCTGGCGGTGCAAAATTAAACACTTCGTTTTTAGTGGTACCCCATAAATAAAAGTCAAGGGGGGTAAGGTCGGGTGATCTCGCAGTCCGTTGCACTGGTCCGTTATTTGAAAGATCTCTTTCATTAAAATTTTCTCTCAAAAATTGTTGTACATCACGAGTGTTATGGGCCGGACAACCACGCTGCTGGAACAAGATGTTTTGCATGTCGCCAGGATTAATAATTTGCTCAAAGCAGGTATTATTTCGTTTGTTAGTAGCTCTAAATATCTGTTACCAGTTAGATTGTAATCAAAGATGAACGGACCCATTAAGTGATTATCTAAAAAGAAACGAAACTCAAAAAACAAAATCAAATATAAACAAAATTGCATACCAATTAATCCGCACCAGACATTAAAACCAAATCGAACTTGAAATCTCCTTTGATTTACCAAATGTGGATTTTCAGTAGACCAATGATGATAGTTGTGCCTATTGAACACTCCACAATTGGTAAATCGTGTTTCATCTGTCCAGAGTATTTTCCTAGGAAAACCAGCATCATCTTCACATTTTTGTAGGTACCACCTACTAAACTGCAATCTCCGGTGATGGTCATTATCGTTCAAACCTTGTACAATTATTGTTTTGTAAGGGTGGTATTTGTTTTTCTTTAGGATTTTGTGAACAGTTGATTTTGCAATTCCAGTATCTTGAGCCACTCGGCGAACTGGTGTGCTTGGATTATTCGTAACATTTTGCAAAATATTATTTTGACGTATAACAGCATTGTTAACCTTGTAGTTGGCTCTTTTTTGTTCGAAGTTTCCAAACTTAAGTAAATTGCTAATTATACTTCTAAATATTGTCCTGTGTGGTTGTCGTCTTTCCGGAAAACGCTCACCGTAACGCGTACAAGCATTTTCAGAGTTTCTATTAGCTTTGAAATAAACTTCCAACATGTCAACTTTTTCAGCATTTGAATATTTATGAGCCATATTTATTAATTTTAATACTTCAAAATAATTACTCATCAATTATTACGAATACACAAGGTTTGAATTAACTAATCTCTGTAGCGCTAATTGTACTTTGACAGCTTATCATTTTGTTTAACATTGACGTTTAATTTCATGGCATACTAATTTTATTGGACAGTCTGGTCATTTATAAAATTAAACATCAATATCGTTTCGTTATTTGATAGTATTATAGCCGTTTGCACCACGTCTAGTTAAAAATTAAACCAGGTTTAACCCAGTTTGCACCGCGGCTTAAACCGTAGTTAAAAACTCGGTAAACCAACTCAATTTAATCCGCCGCCCGTGATGGTTTATCGTTGAGTTGGTTTAGCGAGTTTTTAACTACGGTTTAAGCCGCGGTGCAAACTGGGTTAAACCTGGTTTAATTTTTAACTAGACGTGGTGCAAACGGCCATTAAGTGTTTAATTTCACAGCCTACTAAATTTATGAGAGATTAATTTATGTTTTTGTTAATATCTTCCCTGCAAATAAAAATTTTTCGGGTATGCTATACATCGTTGAAAAGCTAACAAAAAACCTAATATGGGTGCCATATGAAAAAGAAATGTTAGCCCCAATAACTTGAAAACAAATGACAATTGGAGGTTTCTGTTTGCATCAAAAACTTTGTCTTAAAAAAGTAACAATGTAAAAGTTTAGAAGAGGTCACATCAGATGTTATCGAGTTATTGAGGAATATTGAAATCGTCAAATTTTGGTTTTCTTAAATCATCTTAAAATTTAAAAATGTTATGGTGAATTTGAAATGAGATTTGTTACGAGCATTGAATTCTGCAAAACATTCCCCATTTAACCGTTGCTCTATGTCTACTAATAACCGAGATGCCAATGGTGAGTATCAAAATGTGGACACAGTGTATAAACAAATTAGCCTACTAAATTTTTTAAATTGATTACGAAAAGATTGTTAGTGGTAAAAAAAATTATCAGCAAAGATATAACTTGTAAAGCAAGAATATCTTTACTGATGCGGTCAGGCCCGTCTTAACATATACTCTATTTACTGCAAGAGTTAGGGAAATCCTAAAACCTAACTAGAGTATGCATATAAATTGTTGTAACAAAAATTACAACAATTCTAACAATAATAAAATAATAAAATAACATAATAATAATATAGTTTTTCTAATAAATAAAAAATTTAATAGGCTAAATTGTTTACATTTCCGTGACTCACTTTTGATAAAGCAAATAATTATATTTGTGAAACGTCAAGTAAGACAATAAAATACTCTTTTAGCTAGTTTTTAAAAAGCTTTTCATTTGTTTCATATTCTCAATAATTATAATACAAGAAAAACTAAAAAGTTTATCAAATAAAGCCGCGACGTAGCACGGTTATTTTTTGATCTAATTTGACGAGGCCCCAAATAGAGCTGAAACAACTGTACACAGGACGTTGCAGAAATTAATGCGAAATACACTGCAATCAAATTCGACTTGCAACAAATTTTTTAATATTCTAATTTTTAAAATTTGCAGTAAAACATTATTTAGTAGCTCTGTGTGGGGTGAAACTAATTGCTGTAGGTTTGCCTCCGCAATATTAGGTGATGTCAACCAAAAAGCCATCTTTTTATTTGCATTCTCAAATGATTTTTGTTCCTCAGTTTTATAATATTAATTGTTTGTTTTGAATTTTCGTCAATTGCACGTTATAACCGGTACCACTTTTGTCATTTTGGTCACGTAAGAGTAGTCCTCCTTGAGTCCTTGGTGTCATTGAATACTGGATTGTTGATATTCGATAACAAAAAAATTGAGCTTAAGACAAACATTTTTTTGAATATTTTTACTTCAAGTACATATTTTTACAATAATTTTTATAACTGTAGTTACTGTATGTACCTACATATAATGACAGTTATTTTGAGTTCAATAATAAATTTTATTTACGAATTATTTATTACTCTTAAATGAACTAACTATTAATTGATAATTACGTTTCACAACTGCATCGGTGCTCCCATAATATAAATTGATAGCGACAAAACTATTTGTTAACTAAATACACACCATTTTATTACAGTCAATGTAAATATTGATGAACGTTTACGGCGGTAACAAATACCGACGGTTTCATACACATCGCGGCAAATATTTGAATAGGTACTTATAATAAAATTATACAACATTAATAACAATTCAGATATTCATTATTCAAAAAAAAGAAAGAAAACAAGAGAAAGAAGTGCGAATATTTGTTTAATGAACTACAGATCACAGTCAGGCATGACCATCATCGAATTAATCAATACCAATATTAATAGAGGAATTTTATTTCTCCTTATAATAGTGCATAGTAAACAGTTATTACAAATGACTCATTGATTCAATGACCTTTGAAAAATAAAAAGCGAACATTCGCTGTTTATTAATAATAGTACTGGTCATCACAATAAACGAAAATCATACTATTACTACGGATTGATTTCTCACATACTGAAATCGCGTCGGCTACAAAAAACTTTCGCTGCAAACCAAACAGCAAAGAGGGATACGTCGGCTGCTGGAAAAGTTTCTGGAAACGGTATGAAAAAACGCATATGAAATTTGGTAAACGGTATCATGGTTTTTCGAAGTAGCCTTTGACGTCAATACACTTTTGCATACGCTCGAACCAATTTCTAAAGCACGTTTTCCACTCTAAAGATGGTACCTCAGGAACCAGTATCCGGAATGTTTCAACCGCTGCTTCAGCAGACGAAAATCGCTCACCACGCATTTTGTTTTTGATATTTGGGAACAAAAAGAAATCATTCGGTGATTAATCAGGTGAATATGGACAATGAGTCATTAATTCAACATTTTTGTTGGACAAAAAATCAACTGTTTGACGGACTGAGTGAGAGCTGGCGTTGTCATGATGGAGAATAATTCGTCGATTTCGATTGTTTCTTCTTATTTGATCAATGACTTCCGGCAAACAAATTGTAGTGTACCAATCAGCATTCACGGTTTTTCGATTCTCTAAAGCCACGGTTGCTACGTGTCCAGTTAAACCAAAAAAACAAGCAATCATTTGCTTCGCAGCACTGCGTGAACGGACAACTTTTGTTGGTTTAGGTTCATTTTGAAATACCCAAACGGTAGATTGTTGTTTACTTTCTGGCTCGTACGAATAAATCCACATTTCGTCACCAGTAATGATGTTATAAACTTAGTTTGAACGACCTCCATTGAATTTCTTGAGCATTTCTTCGCACCATTTGACACGAACCTGCTTTTGCGCGTCTGTTAAATTGTGTGGAATTTAACGACTGCAAAGCTTTCGTACGTTCAAATGATCATGCAAAATCTGGTGTATTGCTTTCATGTCAATGCGTAAGGATGTTTGAATCTCACGGTATGTCATATGTCGATCTCGCTCAAGCATTTCACGCACAGCATCCACATTAGTGGCAACAACAGATGTTGATGGATGACCTTCACGAAATTCGTCACTGAGAGAGGTCCGTCCACGCTGGAATTCGGCAAACCAATTATAAACACTGCTCTTTGATGGTGCTTCATCTCCAAGAGCCAAATGAAGCCGATGGATGCATTGTTTCGACGTTAGACAACATTTGAAATCGTAAAAAATCATGGCACGAAAATTTTCACGCGAGATTTCCATGTTTACACAAAATTACTTTTTCTCAAGTGCCGTACAAACAAAACTAGTTCACTTGGATAGGAACTGTCAATAGAATTATAGGCGAAAAACGTAAAATTTTTCAAATATGACGGTTGATAAACGCTAACAATTCTAGACCTACTAGATTCCAGAATATTTTCCAGCAGCCCAATTCACGAACGAAAATCTCTGGTAAATTGATAATCAGCTAACGCTAATTTACTGATTTCATTTTCGGGAAAAGGCGGAACATTTTAATGGCTACTAAGTCCAATGAATCTTAAATTTAACTGGGCATAATCGCGAAAGAAAAATAAACGCAATGCAGTGTCAAAAATTGATTGCTCATCTTAGAACTTCGAAAACTGTTTTTATTTTATTTTTTGAAATGCACCGTTCTTTATTTTAATACACCTTCGGATAAGAAATAAATAAAGTCTAAGCATTGTCTATACCATTTTAAAGGCTTTAAATTATTGGACATTTTTTCTTTTTGCCGTATAAGAATAAACCTTTTCAGACTTACTATAAAAACTAGGAGTGTAAAAATTTATTGATTTCGTTCCATACACAAGATTATCTCAAAACAGGAGTGGTTTTGTTTAACTGTGAGTTCGCAATTCTCCAATTTCCTATCTTAACTTCTTGCTTGAAAACTTTTAATGAACCGTCACGCGAAACATGTATACTAATAACTAAAAAAAATTAAAAGTATTCACTTACTTAAACCGTTTCTTGTCCAGTGTTTGTTGAAGTCCTGTTCAATTCCAGTTAATAAAATAATTTCGGTGATTTATTTTAAATAGAATTTAGTTCTTAAGAGTCTCTTTTCACACACATCAACACCTCGTTATCTCACTGAGAACACACATACACGTTTGTAAATCTATGCCGGCGTTCTATGACGTCAAATTATTTTTCAACTTTTGATGCTTAAGCAAGTAGTATAAATACAAACAAACACCTGTGTGAAAATGTTTCAAAATTGCTTTTCGTCTTCGTAGAAGTCGTAGTTAAAGTACCCTGCAACATGAACTGAAATGCGCAATTAGGTTAAAAAAATTATTTTTAAATTAAAAATTACACACCGTTATCGTAAAGATTTATTTGACGAAATTTTCCCATTTTATTTATAACACACGTGCGCAAGTTATATTTTAAATTAACAAACGTTTATCTTTTTATCTTGTGAATGAAAGACGTAAAAGGAAGCAGTGCAGACACATTAAGTAAATAATTTTTTGTCAAGTAAGGTTTCGTATATATTTTGGATAATTAGGTTATGTTTACTTGCGAATTTTCGATGTGTTAATTTAATTTGTGTTGAGAGTTGACTTATTCTTACATGACTCGTCAGTGAGATATGAAAATGTGATTCATCGCCTTCCACGCCAAGTTTAGCGAATGACTATTTCAGCAAAAGCTGTACGGAGAGCTTTCACGGGATCGGAGCTAACGTCGTGCCCGGATTCCGGAAAACTTTCACCAGTCCGGGAGTAAACCTGACATAAGCAATCTAAATATACAGGGTGTTCTTTTATTGTATGCAAATATAAAAACGTCAGTATAAATACATGAAATGCCACCTTCTGTGCGTATTTCCGGTGGTTACCGTACTATAGCCAAATTTCAGAGGTACTGTTTGGAATTGTTGATATGTGCGAGAGAGAAATACTTGCAAGGTCGCAACGCCTTCCTATAGTCGACACCGACACCGCGCCGACTTCCGCATTCAAACCCATTTCGTAGCGTTTCGTAATAACAATCAATAATCATTAATATTCTTTAGTAATTATTTTATTTAAAATTTTAATTCACTGAGGGAATTAATGTTACATTTATTTAAATACTGCCCTACCTTAAGCGTATCAGTCGAAGAGTCGGCCGGCGTTGTAAAAAAAAAAACACTTAAGAAATGGAAACGCAATCTATTTATTACTTGTGAAAAATAAAACTATGGTTGACGATGATGTGATTATTTAACTCATCCGCAATTTTAAGGCGCATTTTCCTCCAGTAATTATAATCGTCGGCCTATAATTTGAAAATACTTGAAAATGTAATTACTTACTTGGAGTGAGGTTACATTGTTTTAATAAATCCAGGCGGGTTTAAAATGTTGATTGACCGGAAGATTTCGTAATCAATTAAATTGATTCTGTAGTTTGTAAGATCGATTCTTTTTTAATACTTCGTGAAGATGAATATGAACTCACGTAAACCGAAAGCTTTCAAAATTAGTTTCTTTCCGCATGCAGAAATTTGCCAAATGGCTGTGAGACTTCCGGCAGGTCTTTTTACCTGTTTTCGAAAGCTATTACGATCTGTTAATACGTTCGTTCACGTCAGGGATCATGCACAAGGTTAAACTACGTTAAACACTGACCGACTAGACATCTACACTCCTTAGTTATGCCAGCAGTTCTCAAACGGTTTGGCGAAAATCTGCCAATATATTTTCCTCGAGAATTATTAACTTTCTGTTAAGGACATATGAGTTCAATCGTTGCCATTTATGGTGATGAAATACAGATTTAAATATTTGCACACGGTAGAAGAACAGCCTGTAGATCGCCACATATGGCTCCGGCTATTTTTGAATGTTTAAATTATATAACGACTTGCCTGGATAAGGGCGAAATACCCGTTGGATTGTATTTCGATTTATCCAAAACCTTTGTAACTTTGGACCATGATATTCATTTGTTCAAGTTGTTGAATCTGTCGGTGTTAGAGGAGAAGCTCTAAATTGGATACATTCTTACCTATCTGGACGTTCTCAACAAGTGTTCATCAGACATATACAACAAGGTGTAATCTCCGAGATTTTGTCTGACTCAAAAATAATTAGTAAAGGAGTTCTACTGGGATCTATCCTTGGGCCACTGTTATTTCTGATCTATGTCAATGACTTAGAACAAATGATGCCTTTCGTATCATTGTGCCAATATGCTGAGGATACCCCATGTATCGTAACGCGTAACTCCGAGTCCTTATGTGCTGAACTTGCCTCCTCAGCCATTAACGTCATGTCCAATTGGTCTGAACTAAATCATCTTTTAATTAGTTTTAATAAAACTGTAGCACTGCAGTTTAAAAATGGTCCTCTGTCTTCTAATTTTTTAATCAAAGTTAATGCCACATCATTTCCAGTGTCCGACAGCGTAAAATTTTTGGATTTATACATAGATGCTTCCCTTAAGTTTAATGTCTACATCGAGTCTGTTTGTTCGAGATTATCAAAATATTGCTATGTATTACGGAACCTTAGATACTGTGTTTCAATCGACGTTTTATTAATGTACTACAGTGCCCATGTTCAGTCCACTCTCTCCTACGCTTTAATATTTTGGGGAGGCTCTCATGTTCCCCAAGCGTTTGTTATGCAAAAGTTCATTATTCGAACATGCTAAGTAGGAAACCTTCTGAATCCTGCAAACCACTGTTTAAATCACTCCGTCTTTTACCCTTATCATGTCTTTACATCTATAACCTTGCGGTCTTCGCCAAAACAAACCTCAATTTATTTTCAAAAATAAAAATCAATATAATCCCAACTTATCATTAAAAACTAGAAATTTTAATAATTTATCAATCCCCAGGCATAACACCAGCCTTTATGAACGAAGTGTATATTTCCGAGCATTAAAAACTTACAACCGACTGCCCTCATCAATACGATCCAAGGATACTTTACCAGGATTTAAACGTGAACTTAAATTGTTTCTGTTGGATAGCTGTTTTTACGTTTTCAAAGATTTTATTTAACTACACGACCAAATGACGATGCCCATATCTCGATGAGATCATTGGCTAATAATATTAGAATTATTAGATATTAGAATTTAACGATTTAAATAAATTTAAGAATGTAGGTTAAATAAAATTTCAAGAGGATGGGTCTAGGACAATACGCCATCGCCGATTTGTCGTCGCCAATTCACCGTCGCCGATTCGTCGTAGGTACAATTCACCTCCGGAAAACTCGCCGTCGGTAAATTCGCCGTCAGCGATTAAAGTTTTAAGTCCAGGTACATATCCAAATAATAATATACCGATAATTATATGTAAATAAAATAAACAAGTTAACATAATTAATGGAAAATAAAATTATTTGTTATTAATTAAATATGATACATAGATAAAGAAACAGATAAAAAAATTTGGTCTTCCAGGAAGTATTTCTTATTCTTCAGGGTGTTCGTAAAATCCCTCCAATTCTTCTTTTTTATATTTTCAGATTCTGCTCAAAATCATATTGATTTTCATATCAATCAAAATTACTACACATCAAAAGTCGACTGCTTTCAAAATATTGATTCATGAAAGCTCGTCATTTAAAATTATAAATTGAAAAAAGGGTCCCATTAAAAAAAAATAGAATTATGATTATGTGTACGTACAGCACCAATTTTTTCGTAATTTTGTGTCTTACGGTGGTCGCACTGTAATTAGGAATTTATTTTAACTTGAAATAGAAAAACAATAGTAAAGTCCATTTTAATTTACTTGAAACGTACTAAAATTGTAGTTATTTTCTTCAATTCGTAGGTATAACTTGGATATTATCTAAAATGGTCAGAAAGTGTTTTAAAGCTTATCAAGCTAAATAAAGCAGTAACATGGGACGGCGAATTGGGCGGACGGTAAATTGGATCGACGGCGAATTGGTTCTACGACGAATTGGCGACGGTGAATCGGCGACGGCGAGTTGGCGACGGCGAATCGTCCCATCCCCGAGTTAAATGGTGCTTTTCAGAAAGCAAATTTAAGTAGCTGTAGCTCTTTAATACGTTACGTTACTCTCGCGGATATTTGGGGGTAAACATTGTTGTGGATTTGACTTAAGATTTAGTTAACGTTTACGCATTTGCTCTCTTACATTAATTTTTTTTGGTTTGTTGCAATACCAAGTATTATTTTTGAACACAAATTAAAGGAAAGGATATTGTTCGCAACATAAATACAATTAAGGAGAAAGGGCACTAACAGGAGGACAGAAAAATTCTGTCACATTCGGGAAACGAACCTGGGACACATCGATTACATGTCGATCGCTCTAACCTGCTGAGCTAACGTGACTCCGGAGATTTTGCCGACCCCGGCAAATAGAAATATAACACAAATTAAAGGAAAGTAACAGGAGGACAGAAAAATCCCGGATGTGACAGAATTTTTCTGTCCTCCTTTTACTGCCTTTTCTCCTTAATTGTATTATTTTTTACACTATAACAGTTAGAGTTTCTCATTTTTTTATGCGCTCCGCTACGTTATAAATGCTAATCGTTATAAATTAGAAAAAGTAATTAACATTTCAAAACGGAAGAAAAAAACATGAAATTTGAAAAATATATGCATAAATATAGATAATTTTCGAATATAATGCTTCCCCTATTCATCTACAAGCAGCAGTTGCATTCTTTTAATTTTATAACAATTGTATTTATAACGCAACGACGTGTTTGCACACACTCTAATAAAATGTTTGTTCATTATTTATTTTTTATGCAGTCTGTGTGTAAGCCAAAGCGTGAGTACTCTCGCCGAAGCTCTTTTTTGTACGGGGGGAAGGGGTTGTAGTTAACCTCGCTTATAAAAAACATTGTGGTCACGGATTTGCCACAGTGTTTCACTTTTTGTCTGAGGATAATGGACACTTGTTTTTTTTTAATTGTATTTTTTCTCTTGCGTTTGGGAGGGTTTAACGTGTAACCTTAAAATTTAAAGCGTTAAAGCGAAAATGCGATTTTGAACGATTGTTTAAGTTTAAATATTAAAGATTAAAGTATTAAAGAGTTAAAATTCCTTAAATTTGCTTTCTGAATAGCACCATAAACCTAGTTTAACTTAAATAAAAGTGTTGAAGCCAGTACTGTACCTGATTGAACCTTGCATTGCATTTTGTGAAGCCCGGTACTGGACTTAATTAACCCTCGCACTTTATTTAAGTTATACAATACAATATTTTCTCCCGGAAGTGATGGGTTATGTCGTCTTAGGCCCTTCAGGCTACCGTACATTTTGGTTTGTGTAACTAACGTCCGATTTCTTCACATCCCGATAAATTTATCTGCCAGGTATTATCCTTGGAAACCGTTGTATCGATAATAGTTTCCGAGGACATTACCTGGCAGATAAGTTTGTTATCAGGAGATGAAGAAATCGGGCATTAATCGTGTGCCTTAAGTCCATATTCGAGCACCTATAAATTAACCTGAGGTTTCCCATGTTGCGTTTCATAGTGCAGTACTCTGTATACACCAATTATCAAATTTGAATTCCTGTTGCGTTTCAAAATGCAGCACCCTGTATACACCAATTACCAAATTTGAATTCCTGTATCTGTGCGGTAGACAAGGGCAGATAAAACCGAACTTGAAGTACAACAGTGTCCCTTAATTAACAGAATACATTTTGGAAAACGGGTCCCCTTTTAAAATTTTTATTACGATCGTCGCAAGTTTACATGAAAAGATTAATCTCCTGCTGCACAAACTTTTTGAAATCAAGATATTTGTAGCACCTCTGAAATCCAAATTGATATTTATTTATTTTAATCTTAATTTAAAAATTTAATAGTTGCTATCCTATTTTTTTTTTGAAACGCTAGTCACACCTGTGGCCATTGTAATTTGTTAGCAAATGAGTATATTTAAATTCTGGAAATTTTTATTTGAAAATCAAATCAAAAGGATTCCCATGGAAAGGTTGGCTGGGTACAACTCTCCGATAAAATTTGGTTAATACTTTACTGGTAGTCAGTGGCGCCCATTTATATTAAGAAAAAAAAAAACAATAATTCACGACGACGCTTTCAACATTAAAAAAGAAAAAACGGACAGCGTTCTAAATTATTTCCGATGTTTTTTTAAATTGTTTTGTTTTCGATCGAGTTTATTCTCTAACTTTCATACTAATTGAAACTTTTTGATTAACATCTTTTGGACTTCGCCCCGTCTTCACTGATTGAGTCGCCGATGAAAAGCAGCACAGAGTTGCCGCCTAGTTTCAGGATAAATAATATAACAGGAGTATTAATTCAAAGTCTTGGTGATAGCAGGCCCTAAAAGCCTGCACATCATCATGTTTAGTAAGCACTGGTCTGCCTTTTGAATTGAATACGTTGTATAATATTTTTTTTTCTTCATAATTCCTTACAAATTGAAATTCTTTGAAATTCAATTTCTGAAATCTTCCTCCTAAGCTTCGGCATAACGTACATATATATATGTGTATCAGGACTTGGCAAATCCTGGCGCTTATTTTATTACATTTTTATTCATAACCCGTAGTTGCACGCGCCTGCGAACCAAGCAAAATATTTACGTTTGGCATTTGCATTCTTTGGTTTTGCATATGAAATTCGTTAAGCAACCGGCAAACTAACGTAACCATGAATTCCCGGCACACGTATAAGCAACAGTTCGGTTTTGATTTGCCGCTTTATATTCCAAGTATCCTATTTTATGTATTCATAAAAAGGCCGTGAGCTATTAAAGGAACATATTTCGTTTTGTTTCTTCTATGTTCACAGATTTTTATGAACCCAGTAAAGGACTAAATTAAGTTACAGAAGAAACAATTAATGTGACATTTTCGAATTTTTTTTTTTCTGAAATTATGCTCATGGTTGGTTTTCCCTCGGAAAACCCCTGAAATCAGTCGGCGATTGTGGAAGCCGCAGGAAGTATATCGGAAATCCGTCAAAACGCTTTCTAGCTAAATCCTTCGGACGATTTCCTAGATTATCGCAACTGCTGCCGCTTCCTCATGCTCTGCTTAAAATAATTCTGTTGTAAGAAATCGGAGTTCTGTACATAGAGAAATTTATTATGTTAAAGTGGAAGAGAAATTACTGATGAATTACTATGATACTTTTTACAAATGACTCTGCAGCTTAGCGCAAACGAAGAAACACATTTTTTAGCGCAAACGTGGAAACTCATTTTTTTTCAGATCGGAGAGAAAATATGGAAAACTCAGATAATCTCGAACCGTGACTTAAAATAATGGAGGCTTTGTTTTTCGTGCAAAAAATTCGGCGAAAATTTCAGTTCTTATCGCAGCATCAGCAAGTGGAGGCGAATTAAGATTCGGAATGGGCACCCACATGCCTTCTGTCGATGGCCATTTCTCATTCATAAACAGACGCTTCGCGCTGAGTAAAAATTAAAATAGTAAAGGAGACTGTGGTTTAAGAGATAATTGAAATTAACCTCCGCCCAACAATAATTTTTATATCCGTAGATACGTATTTCGGCAGCTAAGCTGCCATCTTCAGTACGCTACCAACTTAAAAGCACTTAGAAAAATTACCTAATCATCCTAATAAAATCATAAAAATGTAAAAACTAACAACAATCTAATCATTCCAAAGGATATATATGTCTAAATGTAAGTGAACGTAAATTAATATGTAAAGATCTAAAATTAACCGTCAGAAAACCTTACAAATAAATTCTAACCAAAAAACACGGAAATACGGAAATAAATAGTCCAAAGACCCGAAAAAACTTCTTATTCTAACGAATAAATAAGTATAAATTCCCTGTTATTTGATACCTAAAGATACCTAAAGATCCTGAAAATAAAATAAAATATACAGGGTGTGTAGTGTAGTGTAGAATTCAAAAATGAAATCAAAATGGAGTGTTTCAATTTAAAAAAATGTAACTTTAATATTTTTATAATATGTACTTAGACACCCTGTATATAAACGGAAATAATTTTAAAATGTGCAATGGAAACGCTTCTATTAGACAAAAAAAAAATTGAGTCGATACCTAGAATAGCAAGAAAGTTATTGAACATTTGTTCTCAAAAATATCGTTTCCATTTCCTGTCGTCAAGTTTCAAGTGCAGTCTCATCTGGTAACGTCACTGGAAAACAACTTAGGCAGTGCCTAATCTGTGTTGTAAAAAGCCAGTTAAGGATAATCATGTGTTGAATGTTAACTGTGAAGATACATTGTTAATGTTATATGTTGTATTCAAAAAGCTCAGTGAATTTCCTAACGCTACGAAGAAGAAAAAAATAATTTTATTTAATCTCTCGTTCTACGATAAAACTTTCATTTAGACATGGGGCACCTTCATATTTCTGCTAACATAAATTACACATCATCAATACAACACATCTTCTTGTGAGATGCCATGTATTAAGTGCAATAGGAGCCCCAACGCAAGTTACTATGATTCAATTTATTGTCGCAATGAAGTGGTCACCATGTCATGTAGAAGTCCCCAGAAGTCACGCAGCGGCGGCTTCTGTTTGTTAAACTTCTGTGTTTTGGAATGCAGGGAGGAGGAGGTTAGGGGCGTAGGTAGAACTTGAAACAATTCCTTCCTTAAATAGTTAAATGGATTTATTTTCAACTGAGTTCCGAAATTATAATAACATAACATCTGAATTGTTGATTGCTACATAGTATATAATCATGCCTACTACTTTTTTAAATAAACTGAATACACGATTAAGACGTAGACCGTGTTGTCTCAAGCGGTCCAATGTTTTGTCAAGGCATGAAATGAGTTGCTCGAACCCATTAGCAAAAATCAAAATGTCATCAAAGAAAATTACGACATTTGATAAACCTTTCAAGACGGTTTCCATCCGGCGTTGCCAAATGGCAGGAATGTTAGCAGCTCCGTATACTGCACGGGTTGGTCGAATAAGTCCATGAGTAGGTGTGTTAAGGGTTAACGCTTGACGAAAATTGTCATCAACTGTCAGATGTGTGTAAGCATCAGTAATGTCTAAATGATGTTCGTCGATGATTATTCGAGGGTTGAGGGTTGGTTTACAGTTACCAGTGATTCTCAGTTTCCCGTTCTTCTTTGTTACTACGTGCGTTGTAGAAGCCCACTGTGAATAATCTATTCTGTCATAAAATCCAGCAGCTAATTTTTTATCAATTTCTTTAGCATAGACAGCGCGTAATGCCAAAGGAATTTCTCGAGCTCGGGCGAATACTGGCGAGGCATTCGGTTTCAGATGTAACGTTACAGGCGGCCCTATTAATTTTCCTGGAACGTCGCTGAAAATATCTTCGTATCGAGACAGCACACAATTCAGTTGTCTTTGTTGATCCAAAGATAGTCCCGGCTTTGTAGTAATCAAAGATCCAATTCGTTCAGATGAAGAGAACAGTTGAACAAAGTTTATTTCGTCAACAAAGGAAGCAATCCACTCGCGTCCAAAAGGCGCGTCAAAATCTCCCTCCACAATGTATAAGTCCAATACTGTAGATATTTTCCCTATTGAAACATTCACTGCAGTACAACCTAAGCACTTGATCCGATGACTGGTGTAACTGGCAAATTGACGATTGGTTTTCTTCAATGTACGACTAGGAACGATCTTGCTAAAATTTCTTTGACTCATTATTCCACATGGCGCCCCTGTGTCCAATTCCATTTCAAACAGATGTCCCTCGATGTTCACTTGAATAATATGTTTTGCAATTCCAATTCTCTCATTCACTACATCGAGTTTTTTGCAAAATATCTATGTGCTCAGCTGGCTTCTCTGTCATAGTGATTTGACTGGTCGTTCGTGACAGAGCTTTAGATCTGCATACTTTCACAATGTGACCTTTCTTGCCGCACGTATGACAAGTAGCATCCCGAAAATGGCATTTACCACGAGGGTGTTCCTCACCACAGCCATTGCATAAATGTTGTTTGCTTGAACGCTTTTGAGAAGTTGTCCGAGATCGCTGATGTCGTTGTTCAGGATCGTTGTTAGACAATCTGGGATTGTGTATCTTCTTTCTATTTCTCAGTTTCGGAGAAGCATATCCTAATTTGTGAGTCGATTCTGGATCATTTGACTGATCTAGATTTTTAACATTATTTGACGTATTGTGGTGTGCCTCTAAAGTATGTGCAATTTTATACGCATCTTGAAACTTTTCTGGATTTTTCGCGATGATTTCGTTACAGGATTCACGTGATTGAAGACCGTGTAGTAATTGTTCAATTAGCATTCTGTCAACAAATTCTCCGTATTCACATTTCGAAGCACTTTGTTTCAGTCGAAGAGCAAAATTGGCTACAGTTTCTCCTTTTCCTTGCTTGATTTGTCGAAATTTTATACTTTCGACGTATTTATTGATTTCTCTGTCGAAATGTTTTATTAAAGTCTGTTTAAGAACATTGTAGGTGACACTTTAAGGTGACAGGGGACTGACCAAAAATTTAAGCGCTTTGTTCAATTCTACACCCATGTGAACTCGAGCATAATTGGCATTTAGATTGTCCTCGCTCCTTCGGATGACTGGTATTCCCCAAAAGAAAAAGATGGTGGTCTCAGGCTAGTGTTTGATAGATTAACAGAACCATCTCCGTTTGCAGCTACGTTTGCTGCCGATGATTGTAGGGCATTGACGAGCATATTTGTGAATGCTTGTAGTAAAAGTTCCGGGGGAAGTTCCATGTTATCCACACCAGTTTTAACTTAACCCCGCTTCTGACACCACTTTTGTATGTGTGTGTGGAAGGGATAATTCCTTAAATGGTTAAATGGATTTATTTTGAACTGAGTTCCGAAATTATAATAACATAACATCTGAATTATTGATTGCTACATTAATTGCTGCATAGTATATAATCATGCCTACTACTTTTTTAAATAAACTGAATACACAACAATTATCTGTAATTAAATAAACTTGTTTGTGTATGAACAAGACCATACGGCAACAATCGAAGTAACTTGAATGCAAATCACTTGAAATCAAGAGTGAACTTCGCTTTAAAGTTATAGAAGCGTTCGTCGAAGTTTCGAATGTCTCGAAATTGCAGCTACAACTAGAGGATCTATGTTTTATGCTCTCAAGTGCGACTGTAGCGTAGCGTTACTCATTTTACGTTCGCGTAAAAACTAGGATCTGGTTGGCTCCGGACTTGGTAGAATAATATTTGGCCGCACCGTCTGGTCATACCTCGTTGTTTTATTGCCAAACTTGGAAAAACTATGTTTGAAATTCTTATTCAATGAGCAAATATACATATAGATACAGGGTGTTCACGTGAAGTCCTTAGAATAGCTAACTTCTTTATTTACCTTAAGTTTCGGGATAACTCTTGCTCGATTTTATCGTCACAAGATTAAGTGACTACCATATTTTCGAGATTTTCAATTATTGTTTTCAACTTTGTTTAAATGAACGTTATGTTTTTTGTTGTTTTTTATGAGCATGTCAAATGTGTCTGAACTATTAACTTTTTAATTTGAAATTTAATGAGGTAGCTTAAATTAGAAAAGTTTCATGCTTTTGCTCGTTTATGGCCACGTCGGAAAAACAAATGTCTTGTCAGGTTTTCTAGATTTTTTAGTGGTTTTCCACGTTTTTATATTTTTTGTCGTCGTATGGCGTTTAAGATCAAATTAAGTACTTTAAGTCACTTTGTAAAAATTCAAATGAGAAAGTTAGCTATTTTAGCGGTTTCCCACGAAAATCGTCTAGAGTAAAAATACTTTATAAAAAGTACTTGTTTAAGATCACCAAAGTATTTGGACAAAAATTTTGAATAAGAAGGAGTATTTGGTGAATGTTGAATGATTATGCATTTTGTTACTTGGCTGCTTTCCATGTGCGTTTACCGCTCGCGGTGGATATTTCACAGATTTTCTTCCTTCTAGCAAGTAGCCACGGGCAGATTTCCACCGCAGATTCAGTGCAGGATGATTGCTACCTCGCTCATTCCCGTAACCGTCGCTCCGAGGGACGACACGTTCTCCTCGTGCTTTCTGTTGACGAAAATAAGTTAGGCCGTCCCGGTTTTCGGGTTGTAGCGGCCGTTCCATCGACATTCCGCCCCCGAGAGATTGAGTAAGAAATTTACTTCTTTCTCTTTTCATTCCCGAAAGCGTTACGTGACGTCAATCCACGGGCGTGCTTCAAGCCAGTGGCGAGGTCTGGTATGGGCTTGCGGTATTTTTCACCGACGAATCCGGCGAGAGGAAGGCTCTGTTTGGTGTGATAACGTAGTCAGAGGAGCTTTTGTTTTTTTTGTATTCATATAGAACTTATTTACGCTGTTGTTCCATATTCCGAATTTGATTAGTGTTTCTTAATTGTTAATTTTGTTATGGCTGTACATACACCGAATTTACGTCATTTTGGAGCTTTCCTCCTTAATGTTTTTAAGCATTTTTTTACTTTTATTCTGGTCTGTGCGCTTCATGCCATACTTTTTGGATATTCTTCTTGATGTTAAGACACTGTAAGCATCACGAGAGTACTCACGCCGATCTGCCAACGCTCTTTGATTTGGGCAGTGTAAATTTGAATATTTCTTGGTATTTTTGTGACCGTTAATCCTATTCGGGGTTGCGCACGTTCGCGCTCTTTTTATCTGTGTGCATTAACAAACGTTCTGCTTTTGTCCGAACCTAATCACCTTTTTTTGCGGAGTTTATACTTTCGGGATAAATGATAAAATGATTTCATTGGTGTTTCGTATTCATTTAATTTAACGAACCCGGTGATGCAACCATCGTATGCAAAGTTAATCCACGCGGCCTGGAAGGTTGTGAGAATTAATTACAATTGTTTGTCGCCGGCACGAAGATAAAAAATCACGTGGTAACTTAAAACGTATTTAATTTGACTATTTACATAAAAGTAAACATGTTTGAAATGCAATGAGTTGAGGGCCTTAGAGTCTGCAAGTCATCCAAAGTCCCTGGACAAGTTGCTACGTACAACTAGATTCTGAAATGAATCATTTCAAAGAGTCTAAAAATTTCTCTGAAAAACGAAATGGAAGTGACGCACAAACCTTGATTGGTTAGGAAATATTTTCCAAGGGCGGCTGCATAACAATGTTGTTCCCAGACCTTCAAAAAGTAATTTACTTAAACCTTTTCGGAAAAGAAATATAAAATTATAAAATTATATAAAGTTAACAGTCTGAGAACTGAATCTAAATGAATACTAACGAAAATCTCAGAAGGTGGCCTGTGAGTAACATAGCCTGGACATCTGATAAACTTTTGGACAACTCTGTTGTGAGATATGACTAAATTCTACGTAAATGGCATTCTAAAATTAAATCTTAAAAATTAAAACAATGAGTTCTTAACAATTGGTTTACGATTGCAGTACAAGAGATTTTCAGCCACAGCAATTTTTTTGGCAAGTCCCAATTTAATTTATAACACGACCTACCGCTGCGTTCACAACATCCCCAAGCGGTTCATCAATAGCCAAAACTTCGGCTTGATTTCCATCGACTTGTAACTTTACAAAGCTCGTGCATGTTATCGTTGCAGTGGGCCGCGTAACAACAGACGCCTTCACCTAAACAATTCAGCGAGGATTTGCAAACGGAATACGTAACAACCTGCCGCTCGCTGGAGGACTTAATTTCGACCTTGCACAGGACGAATTATTTCGATTCATCCTGCGACACAGTTCTCTTTGTAGTACCTTGTAAGCTAACAGACTCTGTTTTCTCTGGAATCAAACTCGGAAAGATGTGCAAACGCCTCTGAATATGTTTATGTATGTGTTTTTAATGTTATTTTTTTTGTGTTTCCATTGCCATTGAGAGATTTAGGCGATAAAGAATCGAAATTGTGTGTTTTTGTGCGTTCGGTTAATTTCAAATGTCCCTGTGTACAGTTAAGGACAAAAAAAGTTGGACAGCACTGGCATGTGGCATAAGAATAAGAAACATTTCTTGATGTGAACCAGCAACTTTATTATTTCTCTTTGATTAACATTTGGAAATAAAATTTTGAGGTGTATATTCCGTTATTCGGTTGTAAGATGTATCATACTTCAGTACCGTTAGAATTATTAGAGTTAAAGTCCAAAGAAATATTATTCAACTATCTAAGTGAGTATTATGACACTCAAAAATTATCTGCCACTGAAAATGACAGATGTGAATATGATGTAGTAACCGAAGCCAACAATAAGGTTACTAATTAATAAAGATTGGTTTACACTATTATGTTGGTGGAATGATTAACTTCATGTACATCGACGTCTCGTTTACAATTAATCGCATAAAATGTAAAATTAATCAAAATCGTGTACCCTTTCTTAGACGAACACACCATGAAAATGGGGAAAGCTCCCTCAAACAACACCACTAGGACGGACAGTGACGACTGACGTGGTCTTGGTACGTTGCAAATTAATAAAGCCAAACTGGCTTTACCCCTAATGTACGAAGAAAGGGTTTGCACAAAGCAAAAACATCGCGAGTTCAGCTAGAGCCAATAGAGTATAAACTTAAGTAAAGATAACCAATAGCATGAAATGTCAAATGTGAACGCAATTTATTCTTTCCGTCGAAATAACAAAACATATAAAAAATTGTAATTCGCAGGATCATATACCAAAAAAAAACAGACGAATAATGAAGTGGTAATTCCGCGTGACCTTTCACCGATCGCTTAGACCGGCTCCCTCAATAATGCACCGTAAACCGTTATAAAAGGCAAGACGCGTTTCCGGAACTATTATTCCGTTGGTCCCATGCAGAGTCATAATCTAACCCTATTTGGCGTGGTCAACCCGCCATTCCTTCCTAGCAAGTATTCTGCTGGTCACCCGCAGGATATTAACAGTTCCACCCTCTCAAGTATTCTGTTGGTCATCCACAGGATATGAACCGCTCCCCTATAATATAATGTCACGGCTTTTACACAAGATTCAATACGCGTATTTTATCGTTTAGTTGCAGTTCACAGGTGCGGTTATTGACACGAGTCTAGCATGGATTGATCGACGCGTTGTCTGCTCACGTTGTAAATGTAGTCTCTTAGGTTAACGAACATACGCAGACAAGCGTGTAGTAGGCGAATTCTATTGGGGGATTTCGTGTCATTAAACCTTACTTGAGCCACAGCGGCGGATTTTATTGTTATTAGAAAGTAATTACCGTGCTCGCTTTTTCACTGTGTTTTTACGAGACGCTGAACTTTTTGACATTCATTCGTTGACCCAATCTTGCATCCAGTCGGGTGATATAAGGGGGGACTTTATAAATCAGGGGGAAATCGGCAATTAGCATTCATTATTATTCATTATTTGTGACTTAGCCCATTAATAAAATTGGTTGTAATCGTTTGTGAGTTGTGTTTTGTGACTTCGGAGATTCCAGGGAAGCGACGTTGGACCGAATCGGGCGCAAAGAGACAAAGAGACGAGGTAATGTAGACCTTAAAATTACTATTACTTTCGTTCGCCAATGTCCTGCCTTGCCAGCGAATGCTCGACATAATATTTCTCTTACCAGCGATAGAATACCGGCGCAACAAAATCTTAACATTTCATAACAACTCCCCCTGGATCGTGATTTGGAGTACGTCCCTAAGCGATCGCAATTTGGTGGAAACGACATCGTGACATGGTGGAGGCCTTGGCCCGGGAATCGTGACAATATTTAGCTGGTCATTCGCAAGATATGGACCGTTATCCTCTCTGGTATATTCTGCTGGTCAACCGCAGGGTATAAATCGTTCCCTTCTGCTGTGGTATTCCCGCCAACCCCGTTTCTTGCTTAAGGTGGCCAACGTCGTCCGTCAACACCGCCCCGCAGTCGTCCAAATCATCGTCCACGATAACCCAGGCCACCACGACGTACATTCCGTAAGCGACGTTGTTTATTATATTATGGTATGTTATATTTTGTTAATTGTTAAAAACACTTGTTTATTACATCAGAACCTGGACTTATATAGAAAAAAACAGTCAAACTTATTTCCGAATGGCAAATGATCTCTCTTAGTATTTCCTTTTTGAAAACTTTTTAAACTGTGGTTGCTGGTTAGGCGAAAATTTGATAAAAATGAAACTCAAATGCTTAGCGTTCCAGATCGAGTTGCAACGGAAAGCATGAAGAAGAAAGTTAAAAACGTCGCCGAAATTTATCTAGATGTTTTGAGATAAACATTCAATAAAGTTCTCACGCAAGTGTTGAAATGTAACTGCAGACGCTTGCAAAAAATGGAACAATTGAAGCTGAAAATAGAAAGTACGGGCGATATTATTTACATAGGGCAGTAAGAGAACTGCCCAAACAGCGAGAGTCGTAAGGCGATTTAAAGCCGGGGTATTCTAAGATATAAGAAAAGTCTGCGAATTGCACCACGAAGTTAAATCGAGGCGTGCTATAATTTGCGTTATATAAATCCAACTTTTTCCGACGGAGACGATGGCAAGAAACTTATTCTTGACCCAATAAAAGCAGGCGAGAATTTATATCTATATTGCGCCATCGAAGATAGATGCGATTTAAAAAAAAACTCGGCATGTACAGGGCGACTACTGAAAACGTTTCTTCAAACCGTAATAACAGCCCTCTTGTGACAAATATTGACAGTGAAATTATTATTTATAATCCGCACGTTTAGATACATTTACTTTTACGTCGAAATAGTGTTGTACAAAATGGACAATCTCCAAAACAAGAAGCCTAAGCTCAACGCAAAACTTGTGCCAAAATCAAAGGTAAAGGCCCGTTCCGATCTTCACGGACTTGAGAGGCTCGAGAGAAGCTCTTAACGTACTTGTTGTTTCACCAGTGCCAAGAAACTTCGTACGACGCGGAAACCCTCCCTAGAAGGTCCTCAGCAGTAACCAAAATGTGATTCGACCTTCAGGACGATGGCCACGACGTGAAAATAGGGTAGCGCCCACCTCAAACAACACCGCGAGGCGATGAGGAAGTCGCTAAAACTCCCAACACAGTAAGTATTAATAAAGTAAAACTCGCCTTGCCCACAAATATACGAAGGAAGGGTTTGCACGAATTGAAAACGTCGTGACCTCAGCAGGAACCAACGAGTATCAACATGACGTAAAGGAAAACCAGTGGCATTAAAGGTCAAAAGCGAAGACAAATAAATCTTTTAGTAGAAATAATAACTTGCAAAAAACTGTAATTCACATAGACCAGTTCAATAAAAAGATCCGACCTACGGCGAAAATTTTACGACCGTGTGGAATAATTATTTCGATCGGATTTCACGAAACAAATGAAATGCGTTCGCAAAGGTTCACAAAAGAATCTCCGAACGATATTATTTATTTAAAACCAGAAGAGTGTCGATACATCGACAATTTTACACTATATTACGGCCGGAGTATTTTAAAATAAATGCAAAGAAAGCATCTTAGTTGAAACACAAAACGTGAGATCTTTAATGTTTTACGAAACGAATTATTCCAGCAACAAAGACGCTAGTTTTTTATCGCAGTAAAATCCGACGAAATAGGCGTCGCAAGAAGCGTTTTTAAACTCGCAAAGAATTTCTTGCAATTGTGCATTCGGAAATAAATGGTAGGCAAACTAAATATGCAGGTTGTTTCTTGAAAAGCGGTTTTCGCACCGTAACAACTTCGACTACGGCATTTCCTTTTTCATTGAATATTATTCCCGAGTATTCAAATCTATTTACTTGCTCGATTTGCTCTCAATCTACATCTATGTCGACCTTTTCCTTTCTTTTTTTTTAATTAAATAAAATTTCGAAAACCTTTGAATATCGGGCCTGGAGTTAATACAAGTTTTTTTTCCTTGCTTTGATCTACACTATCACCTGCCAAAGTGCGTAATTTCTTTTTTAATAAAGCGTTGTAGTTTATAATTTTTGTATTAAATTTGTTAAAAGTTAACAAGGAGATGTCGAATGAACCAATATACTCGCACATTCACTATGATAACCTGTCTCTTTCACACATTATAACTTATACATTATTGATATCAAATTTAATATCGTGTCATACGCCTCTCTCTAACAACGGAGGTGTTGCTTAAAATCAAATATCTATGCTGACTTCTGTTACTTGTAGTTAATTGCATATGTTAATTACCGTTTGAATGGAAACAAATTAGTTCTGCAAGTCTTTGTGCACAAAGAGGTCGTTTTCATTGAGAAATGAAATTCAACGTCATGAACACACCTCTTCAGAGCTTCGCTTTTGACAATATCGAATATCGAACCGCGCTACCCAAATCGTAGATACATTTCCTTCCTAAAATATTTTTTTTTGTTTCTCGATATTTGCTTATTTATGATTTTAAATAATTCCTAAACGCCAAGTTTATTTTAATACCTAGACATTGCAAAGAATGCAATTATTTATTACATATTAGGAGCTAACAGGCTTTAATCTTCGATTTTTCTTTTTTTAGTCTTGAAATTTCTTATCCCTTAACGAACCTGAAATGTGAAACCCCTCTTGAACATCGAATATCCCCCCCAATTAAAAAGAGTTATCAATTTAATAATGCCGAACGAATCTTTTCCATGTCTTGCCCCTACGTCTTATAATTGGTTGAACCATTACTTAACGTTAGTGATTTCCGATAAAACTTTTATACGTTCTGCTACTAATTGGTAAAATTTGTATTGATTATGTTCATTTTTATTTGTGTAAATTTTATGACTTGAGTGGAAGAAGGTTTCAAGTTTGAAGTAACAAAATATTTCAAATGAAAAAGAAATACCTACATGAAGAACAAGCACTAAGAAGGAGCTTAGGAAGCGGGAAATAAAAGTGTTAGTTAAGGGGACTAGACAAGCTAATTCAAAATAAATACGTGGGCTGCTGGAAAATTTTCTGGAATCTAGTAGGTCTAGAATTGTTAGCGTTTATCAACTGTCATATTTGGAAAATTTGACGTTTTTCGCCTATAATTCTATTGACAGTTCCTATCCAAGTGAACTAGTTTTGTTTGTACAGCATTTGAGAAAAAGTAATTTTGTGTAAACATGGAAATCTCGTGTGAAAATTTTCGTACCATGATTTTTTACGATTTCAAATGTGGTCTAACGCCGAAACAATGCCTCCATCGACTTCATTTGGCTTTTAGAGATGAAGCACCTTCAAAGAGCAGTGTTTATAATTGTTTTGCCAAATTCCAGCGTGGACGTACCTCTCTCAGTGACGAATTTCGTGAAGGTCGTGAAGTGCTTGAGCGAGATCGACATGTGACATACCGTGAGATTCAAGCATCCTTACGCATTGACATGAAAGCAATGAACCAAAACCAACAAAAGTTGTCCGTTCAAGCAGTGCTGCGAAGCAAATGATTGCTTGTTTCTTTGGTTTAACTGGACATGTAGCAACCGTGACTTTAGAGGATCGAATCTGATTGGTATACTACAATTTGTTTGCCGGAAGTCATCGATCAAATAAGAAGAAACAATCGAAATCGACGAATTATTCTCCATCATGACAACGCTAGCTCTCACTCAGCCCGTCAAACAGTTGATTTTTTGTCCAACAAAAATGTTGAATTAATGACTCATTGTCCATATTCACCTGATTTATCACCTAATGATTTGTTTTTGTTCTCAAATATCAAAAATTAAATGCGCGGTGAGCGATTTTCGTCGGCTGAAGCAGCGGTTGAAACATTCCGGACATTGGTTTCTGAGGTACCATCTTTAGAGTGGAAAACGTGCTTTAGAAATTGGTTCGAGCATATGGAAAAGTATATTGATGTCAAAGGCGAATACTTCGAAAAACAATAATACCGTTTACCAAATTTCATATGCGTTTTGTCATACCGTTTCCAGAAACTTTTCCAGCAGTCCACATATCTGACCCATTAAGACCAGATAATTCCAGAAATGAAGTGAAACGTTCTAATTTGTTTAATTTTTAAGATTAAATGAATTGATGATTTTAATACAAATTGGCTAATGGTCACTGGAATAGCTATACTGTTCTGTTACACGATTGATTTTGCGTGTTAACCGCTCTCGGTTTCCTCATTTCCACGTTCTCTCCTCTTTTAACCAATCGTTACGAGCAAATCGCAACGACCAAGTTGTAACAGGCCTAGGGTTTCTGATAAAAAAACGACGTCCGGCGCTGATTCGCCTCGTGTGCTGACTTTAGCCCCCACTGTCGCTGCAATAGGCGCCGCTTAGGGCTACTGTCCACTAAAGCCACCTTCGACATCGACAACTTTCTATCCCTTTCGATGTTTTCTACCCCTAGCGAGGAATGGTTTGTTGAAGTCAGCTTCTCTTTTTCTTTGCTATTTAATTTAATTTATTTATTTAACTAGTATAAGAGTCTTTTATTGCAATGACAGCCAGACAGCTATTTGAGCTCTATTGGAGCCTCTTCAGCATAAGCTCCAATTCAACCAAAATCGGCTTGTAATAATAATTTTTTTTAAATTTCTTTCAGCCAACCAATAGTTGCAAATGTACTATTTTGTCTTTCTCACATAATTTTAAATCAAAAAGTGGTGGCGACCTAAATATTCAATGCATATTCTATCTGGAACAAAATAAATAATCGGTGAGATTGTGTTGGAATTCTCGGCTTATCCTTCTGCTGAAGTGGCCTTACTTAGGGACGAAACAAATGTCCAGAAGTTGCTCGAAGATTTCATTGCAGTCAAACTCGATTTGTATTCGTTTTAAAATTTCGTAAGCGCATTATTTGACCATTTTAAGTGGGTTAACTTATTAGGCAGCAACTTGGTTCCAATTTGTAATTTTCTTTCATTTTCACGGCCGCGCGATGTCTCGATCTAAACTTTTGATAACAGTGAAGGTTACATTTGTGCAAAACAAGACATATTTATGACAAAATACAATTAATCGACTGCAATTATTTTGAATGGCTAAATGTGATATGTTTCTTACTTTCTGAAAACGCAACTCGTAAAAATCGGATTATAAAGAAATTTGGAATGTCTTATGCCATGTTAATCGCTGTTATGTCAGCCCCCTCTATAGCTACAATAGGTGCCGCTTAGAGCTGCTGTCCATTAAAGCCACCTTCGATATCGACAGCTTTCTATCCCTTTCGACGTTTTCCACCTAACGGGGAATGATTTGTTGAAGTCAGCTTCTCTTTTTCTTTGCCATTTTATTTGCCGTCGATTCCCGGAGTGTGTCCTTGGGACTGTTGTGGAGTCAGCTCGTGGTGGAATGAATTTTATTCCAGTTTAACGGGAGAATAAGTTTACAGTGATAAATTTTTATTTTATAAAAGTGCTATGGGATATTGTGCATTTCTGCTGTCATTTTATCTATACAAATTGCGTCCTGTACGTTCATTCTCTTATTTGTCACTTTTTTCTTTTTTGTTATGTTCATTCAGTTTTTAATTTGTCAAACTATTTGTTGGAGTTTCCTCCTTTTTGTTTTTCTTTTGTTTTTTTTATGCGCTCCCCCATCTACTTTGGCGAGAGGTGAGCGTCAATACACGTAATATGCTTTTTAAACTCTAACCCGACAAAATTATAATTGGAAAAGCACTCAACGTTTTATTATCGATTGATAGCTTCGTCGCTCCTGACGATTTTGTCCGGTTAAAAACCATTTATTTTCTTTTTAATGTCACAGAATTGTAAGCTGTGCGTGAGTACTCCCCCGCAGATGCGCCGAGACCCTCTTTTTCGGACTTTATAAACAACTTCAAATTTGCTCTGGAAGAAAATAAACGCTGTTCTTTTTTATTGAAGTTGAATTTAACCAGTTTTGCTTTCATTTCAATTGTTGGGAGGGGTTTAGTAGATCTTTTTTCTCTTCGTCATTATCATACTGCTGTGGCAGCGAGTTGTGGAGTATTGTACCTCTTGGGGTCTTTTAGGGATGCACTCCTCCGACCGTGTCTCTCCCTTTTCCCTTGTGTTGCGTAATATTTTGTCGATGGCTTCCTTTCCATCTGTTGTACTCCCTCACGCCGCGTCGTGTCCAAAGATTTAAACTAGTATTAAATTTAAACTCAAGTTAGATTGTAAGACACTCACCTCTCGCCAAAGTAGATGGGGGAGCGCATAAAAAAAACAAAAGAAAAACAAAAAGGAGGAAACTCCAACAAATAGTTTGACAAATTAAAAACTGAATGAACAGCCCATTGTGTAACTTTGGCTTAAATTTATTCGTGGTTTAAATTTATGGTGCAACCCAACCTTAGATAAGGATTTTCTCCGCTTTAAACCGAAGTCGGTGCACCTTGATTATAGTGTTATAGATTATTTGACAGACCATGTGTTCCCAATGAGAAATAATAATTAAAAGGCACAACAGCAGCGCGTGTATAAAGAGATTTGTAACAGAGCAGGGAGTTACATTCAAAATGGATGGGGATATGCAGTTGGTTGGTTAACATAAAGCAGCCCCAAATTCCGAATCTGCGAAGCAACGTAAATATTCCCGTTATTTCTGATGAAGTACTGTTCTTAACCTTTTGGTGTCTTTTAGGGTTACATTTTTCCGTGGTGTGTATCCCTCCATACACTTATGTTTAGTTGCTGGATGGGGGGTCTTTATTATCACATCCGTTGTATTCCCCACGCCGCCTCCACTGAGTGGACACTATTATGCAGCACTTTTACACTTGTATATCATTCGTCTCCCGAAGGAACGACCGACCTCGCTTCTTAGGGAAATACTTCCACGGTAAGTTACAATTGGCTCAGTCCCACAAACCGTGAAACAAACACGTGACAACTGGTAAGAAAAGCGACAGAAAAAAAATTATGGCGTGAATTTGATTAGGAATTTCTGTTCTTATTGTTCTTTTGAAGACACTTTTATTTATTTTAATAAACAATTAAATGCCGTTTGATAAAGCAAGAAGTATTAAAATTTTGAAAATAAAATTAAGTATTATTCCTTATGGATAGTCAGTTTTAACGACTTACAAGAAGCAGCAGCAGCAGCCCTGAGGAAGTTCTTCTGCAATGGAGAATGAAACGTCGGCAGTAGAAGAAATCCGACACACGCGGTTCCAATAAGCCAAGAATTCAACCTTATGGATAGATTTAGGGATGGATTTATGGATGAATAAATGAATATATTTATGGATGGATTTATGAACAGACCATTTATGGATGGAATAATAAATTAATTTATGGATCGATTTATAGATGAATTTATGGATGGATTTGTGAATTGATCTATAGATGAATTTATAGGTGGATTTATTAATAGATTGATACAAATATTCACGGAAGAATTTACGAATGGATTTATGGATGCATATGTGGATGGACTTGTTGATGAATTTATGAATAGATTTTTATAAGGATTTATGGATGGATTTATAGTTGAATTTATGGATGGATTTGTTAATGGATTTATGGATGGTTTATGAATGGCTTTATGGATGGATGGATGGATGTATAGATGGATTTATGGATCGATTTACAGATACATTAATGGATGGACTTACGAATGGATTTAAGAATGGATTCATAGAAGTACTTATATATCAATTTATGTATAGCAAAGGTTTTTTCTTAATTTTATGGGCGAGGAACTTACTCCTTGTCTGCTGAAAATGATAACAAAATTTTGAATATTACTTTAAAAAAATCTGTTAATCAAAACTCGACGTTTCGCTGCATATTGACAGCATCTTCGGGCAATGTAATCAATAAACAATATTGTCAAGGGAAGCTTTATTATACAAAATATATAAAATAAAAGACAAAAACACATAAACATAAATTAAAAAGTTATTTCGCTTTAAGAAATTATATTAAAAAAAATTAAAACCTTTTTTAGTTTAAATTAACAACCACGTTTATAACAGAAATCAAATTAGTCATTATTACATATCTCTTTTCAGTTGTATAACAAATTTGTTTATTTATTTTTTAACCTAAAGAAATCGTCAACGTACAGTGAAGAAGCGTCAACTTTTCAATTTAATTTACTATTCATTTAAACTTAACTTAAACTTACCTTAATTGAAATTTAATTTAATTGATTAGTAATCAATTGTAATTACCACGTGCGGTAGAATTTTCGTAGGAGATATTTTCGACCTCCTCCTTACGCTGTAATTAGCAGAGAAATAAAGAATTGAATTAAAATGAATTGAAATATCGATTACTACAATTAGACCTGTAACGGGTATCCAACGACTTTTGTAGTCCTAGTTGGCTGTGAAATCAAACATGACTGTCGATTCTCACTTCGCGTCGATCAATTGACATCTCAAATAGTCACATTGTTAAACAACAAGTAAATTCTTAACTGCGTATTTAATGTTTTATTCCAATTTTAAACAATAAGTAGTTAAATAAATTAAATGTTTGATTCTACAACCACCCGGGATTAGAATAATAGTTGAACACCCGGTAGATTCTTTAAAGATCAAATTCAGAGAAAAAGAAAATTTTCTGAAGCAACCTAATTAGATTTGACACTGTCATATTTAAAACTGGAGCGTCCTTGGTAATCTTGTGGAGAACTCCATTGTCCGATGAAAATTATTATAAAATACGTAAATTTCGTCGAAGCAATGAAGGAGTTATCAAACACATACAGCCTCCCTCTTGATTGTTACGCAAGTGGAGAATATCGGGTGTTGCATTTGCTACGCAAAGATTAGGCTTAATTGAGGGCATAAATTAGGCGCAATATTGCAGCTGTCGTAAGCCCTACAATTTTACGTAAAAATGTGACCTGACTTTTTGATGTTCTGTTCAACTTAAAGATATCGGGAGACAATTTTGAATCACCGTGTCTATTTGATTTATTTTTCAAGTGATTTTGTACGCATAATGTATACGTATACGCATGTACAATATATATTATTCTGAATATACATCATGTCCACGAACTGGGTTTCACAATAGAAAAGACTTTATTTTTGGTTTTCAATAAAAAGTCAATCTTTATAATAGTTTTTGATTGTCCTAAAACACCCAGAGATTTCATAGAACATGGTAAATTCCGAAAAAAATTGAAAATTCTCTTTTGACATTTCCAAGATATGCAGGGTCCGTTTTTCTTAGTAAAGTTATGTCTGAAGTTCAACTATCAAGAGGAATTTATCTTTGCCTATAACATTTTTTGGGTATTTTACGACAAGCAAGAACTTTTATAAAGAACGACTTTTTCTCGAAAACTCAAAAACAAAAAAACTTGTTTCTATTGCGAACCCAATCCGTGTCCACAGTATATTTGTAGAATTATTTTACATGCGAAATACAAGAACGTTATAAGCTATAAATAAATAAATATTTGAAACTCGGTATTGTAAGAGAGAACTCCGAAACACTAAAACTAATTGAATTTATATTACATGTGATCCGCACAAACCGAAGGCAAGCTAAAGATATACTTTAGCCGTAATCTTATGGATTCGTCGTCTCGTTTTTATTGGTTCAAGTTTGTGAAAAATGTAATTCTAGCTTTGCTTTGCCGCCTTCAGGGTCGCCCAATTCGCCCGCCCTCGAATAATCCAAAGCCCGTTAAGTATACATTCGATGTACTATAATTGACATAACACGATAAAACATTTGGAATATTGCAAATCAATTCAAATACTGAAAAGATAAATCAAATACTAAAAGGTGACGAACGGTAAGTCAGTGCATAAGCCCGGCATGTAATTAAATATTAAATAAATACAGCGGTTCCCAAACGTTTGGGTTGCATTCGCGAACACAGAAAGTAACCGTCCAAGACAAAGGGTTTTTACACCTCTTTGCTATTAACATCTGAAGTTTAGCGCGTAGGTTGTGAAACACCAGTATACATTCCACTTTTACTGATCTACTATTTATTGATCTGTGACATCATGAATGTATGTACACCAGTGTACAATCCACTTAAGACTAATTATTGATCTGTGCTCAGGATCCTTGGCGACAGTGGATGCAATAAATCTACCATTGCATCTGGGACTTGCCCTTGGTAATCTGGTGAAGTGTCTTTTCCTTCATGATGTAACCGCCGATCATATTGCCCTTTAACAAAAAAAAAAAAATGTATTTTATGGAAAGCTAAATGCAATGCGCAAGGAAACGATTGAAGAACGTTTGAATTTAGCGCGCTGTAGTAATAGTAATTTTCACTTTGCAATGTTGGTGAAATGCAGCCCTAAACAGCCCGGAAGTTAACTTACTACTTGAGAAACTAGTTGCGAAAAAGAGCATTCTCGTCGTTTTTAATCCAAAATTCACTGTGCAATCAGTGAAATGTTGATAATTTCACTCAGTCCGATGTTAAACTCATAAGAACTTAAAAAGACCTATGTTAAGCTGCGCTAGTTTTCAGGTTAAGTTTTCACGTGACTTAAAACTTTATAGGAATCAGGGCGCTTGCGATTCCCAGGGAACGAAATTTATTTAACGTTCGTCTGAAGCTTTCCAAGTTTTGACGCGTTTCTCTCTCTTTATCTCTCTCTCCACTAATGTTCAGTTATTTTATTATTAGGGGAAAGTTGTGTATACCGGGACATGGTATATAATGGGACACAATTGTTTTCAGCCTCCTATTAAACACTAGCTTAAGCTCTTTATGGTAAAAATATTCACTTAAGGGAACTATTGTTGTGGCTATACAGTTTTCTGAATTACTGACCTTACAAATTTTGTTATTGCGACTTTGTGTTTTACTGGTAGAGGAACTTTTTTCGTGCGTTGAAGCATTTTAGGTAAAAACTGTGTGAAGTTGATTAAAATATATCTGAAATTTTGTGTGCATACAAAACTTTACGTATAGATAAACTCAAGATAAACTCACCATAACTTCTAAAAACCGTTTCTCAAAATGTTTTCTGTAGATAAAGGGTATACGTAGCAATGTAAACGATTTGTGCTTTTCATAAAGTTATCTGTCAAGTAAAATTTATGTTTACAGAAACAGAGCAATAGTGCATTAGAGGTATGGCTAGTTTTGGCTTTATTAATTTGCGAATTGTCCGGAGTAAATCAGTCGTCTTGTGGTGTCCCCAGCACCTAGTTGATGTTTGTACGTTTCGCGGTGTGTCTGTACGTAAGGCTTCTAAGGCATCCGCCATTGATTAACTAGTTATTTACGAAAAGTCATTACTTTATTATTTTATTTGCAGAACTTTCATTTGCGGTGCAGATACGCCTGGTTAGTTGCCTTCGATACTCTTTGATCTGCTTTTCCCACCTGCATCGAAACAGACACGCTCTGTAAACTACACCCGTTTCTTTTCAACCACCCACTGGCTTAAACAGACTCTTTGTTGCTCTACATGAAATAACTTTTAACTAGAGCGAACATCTTTAATCGGTTTACATACACGGTGTAATCAAATTAGTTTCACATATTAATATCGCAATACCTCATCATGTAAGAGAATCAATGCTGCAACTACCAAAAGTCTAGCTCAAAAATAAAAAAAATACCTAGTGGAGGAGTATTGACTCTTTTGTTTGAGAACTTCTGGTGGGCCGGGCACAAAAACAACGTTATAAAACAAAATTCCAGCAAAATTCAAGGTCAATTGCTTGATCGCATTTTAAAAGCTTTATGGGAACACAATAAAATAGAATCACCGATCAATTAAAGACGATAGTTCAAATTCTAAATCTCTCGGCCCGTGGGTGCATTATGGTTAAAGGAGAACAATTTAAATCTGCTTGCATTGATCAGAATTAAATCTGTTTCATTAGATAATCGACAATAATTAGATCTTGACATCCTGGTCTTTGTAAACCAATAGTACACATGATTTACAGTGCTAATTTCGTGTATTAAAGTAATTTAAGAAAAGTATTAGTCGCTCTGATTGATTGTCGCTTTGTTAATTATTTCCACTAACGAATACGTTTCTTCGTAGTTCGAGTTCGATGACGCTTTATTGTTTTGGTTCCACAAAATAATAAAAGCGATGACTGCATTCAATAACGATTTTCCGAAATGCAGAAAGAAAAGACATTCTTAAACATTTTGCGCAATAAGGAAATAATAATGCAGTTTATTGACGACCAGCAAATAAAATACATATGAACACGTATGAATTAGTAAAATAATTTAAAAAAATGGAATTTCTAATTTTTATTTATTTTTACAGTTTTGTGAGCAGAAAACTATTAACAATTACGTAAAAACTGATTAATTTAATAAGCAACGCGATGGATATTTATAATTCTATTCCGTTATGGAATTATATAAGCGAAAATTTTAACCCAGTGCCCTTCAGTTCGATGACGCTTTATTATTTTACGACGTTTTTTGATGCGCTTGTAGAAACTGATACACGGCCAGTCAGAGATTTTCAAACATAAAGTCTCCGCGCTCTGGGGGGGGGAGGTTAATTTCTTTAATTTTTCACCAATAAAATTCATATTTGCAGAAATCACTTTCTTAAATGATAAAGAACTTACAGTTTTAATATGTGAAACTTATTTGATTACACGCTGTATAGTGGGATGTGTCCCACTATGGACCACCTAAACTAAACTATGCGAATTTGGTGATTTATTCTACGTAGATCCATTTTTAACAGATGTCAAAACACAGTAGAAAATGGAAATCACAGTGAAAGTGAAGAAATGCATGTAAATGAAAATGTATATTGTTTACCATCAGAAGAAAGTGATAATGTTAGCAGATTGAAAAGAAATTCGTTACTCCAGAAGAAGTGAGACCGCATGTAAAAGCATCTGAAAGAAAAGCAACACGAAGAGGAAGAAAAAAGGCAGAATCAAAGATTTTAACCGACAGACCAAATATTGAAGAAAAATCAAAGACTGAAGAAGATAGACAACAAAAAATAAAATTAGAAAGAAAACGAAAAGTCACAAGCATAAAAAGAAAAATTTTAGAATCATCAAGCGAGAGCGATTTTGATGATAATGTTATGTGCGATGACTCCACAGACATATCATGTTATGAACAAGTAATCTTGAGTGACAGTAAATTAAAATTAAATTATTTTATTCTAGTGCAGTATCCGCACAAAAAATATGTTAAACATTATGTTAGAGAAATTTTGAAAATAGTAGCTGATAAATATTTTACTAATTTTCTTAAGAAGATATCACAGTCTAGATTTATATTTCCCGAAAAAGAAGACGAACACTGTGTAGGAGAGCAAGATGTGATTTTTAAGCTACCAGACCCAATTACCATGGGGGTACAAAAAGGGCCTTAAAGCAGTTTAAGTTTGAATTTGATTTTAGCAATTATAACATTTACATATGCAATGAATTTTTTATTTAGTTTTTATTATATCTGCAAAGTGCATCTTAAGTTTAATCCTTCTTGTTACCACTGTATTAACTTGTTGGTTATATTATGATATAATGATGATATTATGAATAAAATTTTGTTTTATGTATATTTTTATTGTAAATTTCCTACGTCCCGCTACACACCAGGAGGTGGTATATTGTGAAACAAGTTGTATATTGTGGGACATGTGGTTTCATTTTCACGCATTTCTCTTTTATTAGCTAATCTGTTTATTCTTAAATAAACAAACATAAAATACATCCTACAGTTAAATACCACATCTATATTTATAAAATTATACAATCTATGAAAATTTAAGAAAATCTGTCCCAATATATACCGTCTTCCCCTATTATTAAAATCTTTTCTTTCGAATTAACATTTCAAACCCCTGCAACGACGTCGATGATAGATGGGGGAAGATGGAAGATAGCACCGCCATCCAGCTGCCGACATTTCACGAATGCTTACAGAAACCTTTGTTCAAAGAACCATACAAAAAAAATTATGTAATTGGAGAAACTTTGTTTTGAATACTTTTGACTGAATTTCAAAATCAATTTCCAAGTTTATTATTTGAAAGAAACAATAGTGAAGAGCATGTCATACAATATTTAATCTTCTGTGGTCAATGATTACTGCCACAATGACTACTTTGCAAATCCTTATTTACTTAATCCATTGCCTCGTCTACCGGCTGTGCCAGTGTCGAGGATTTTGTTTCTACTTCTCACCTCCCAGTTTTGCATCTTCTCCAAGTTTTTCTGTCTCTTACTTCTAGTGCCGCCTCATTTCAGTCCATCTTTTGCGCCTTCAAATACTTTCCCTCTTCGTCATTCCACTTTCTGCGCGGCCTACATCTTCCTTTTTTCTTCGTTCTTCCCATCTTTCCCAGATTTTCCTTGTTTACCTTTCTAGGTTCATCCTCATTAAGTGTCCATACCAACCCAATACGCTTTCTTTTATTCTTTAGGTCATTGGTTTTACTCCTAGTCTTTTTTGCGTTCGCATTTGACCTTTCATTCCATTGGTTTTCTTTACGTCAGCTTTTATTATCTTCGCCCTTGATGCTGTTACGATGTTTTTGTCTTGTAGTGTCACCAGTGTGTGTTTGGTGTTTGGAGGGGTTTTGGCCCGTTTCCCGGTGTGTTCGTCTGAGAGACGGAACACAATTTTGTGTAATGTGAGGAACCTCGGGGAGGAAGTTTCGATGTGGTGTCTGTCTGAAAGACTGAAACTCATCCGAGTTGTCTCTGTTGTGAACGATAGATACGTTCCAAAGTTAGTATATGGGAAGCTGTCTCATATGCATGCATAAAGCGGAACGCCTTGTCGCGCTGGTGGGTGTGTCTGTGCGATCTCTGGTGACGTCAGATCATACCATGGTGATTTTTATTAGTCAAGATCCACAGCGCATGCACAGTCGATGCTGTTACCATAACAACGCAACTGTTATGATGATTTTAAATACAGATTCAGCTTCAGACTGAGGCAACTTTCCATATACTAACTTCGGTATGTTCCTTTTTTTTCGCGCAAATGGTTGTTATTGAACTTTTCTTCCCTTATAGGCTTTTAGTACCACTTACAGGCTTTTATTGTGCAGTAGGACTCGATCTTACTTGACGACTTATTTTTGCTGATGACTTTTATTGATTTCAGTCCTCTGGTATACAAGCTTTCTGGGCAAGCGTGGGTTTGACCTGTCCATAACGATCCGTCTGGGGGAGCACAGTAGCGTATATGTGGACCCGACTTTCTTCGAAGCAGTCTTCGAACCGGAGTCTTTTGGCCTGGCGTTTTCATACGCCAAGAGGAAGTACAACGATCTCGCCACGAAGACATGCAGGTGAGATATATCCCTTTCTTACGGCTACGGCCTTAGACCAAGAACTTTCAACGTTGTCATTTTTGGACGCCTAACACCATCTTTAGTTCATGTTTTATAAATCTTTTGACGGATCCGCCATAGGTTAATTGAATATTTTTAAAGCTGTTTTTGATGTTTGTTTGTGATTGCAAATGTTTATTTATGTGAAGTCATGACGGTAACAATTCAAATTCTGGTTAAATGTCACTTTTCTAGTTCTATTTGCTTCTAGCTTAAAACTGACAGAAGCAAATCTTTCCTTTGTAGTATGCCCGCGAAAAAAAATTGAGACAACTTTCTACATGCATTTTTGTGTTATTTTACTGAATGCAGCGTTAAGCCATTCATCTGTAATGTAATGTAATGTGATGTAAAAAGCGTTACATTTATAATAGGACATATTACATGTCCCAGATTTCTTTGACGGGCATATGCCCGGTTTCTGAAACGATACAAAACTTTACGTATAGATAAACTCAAGATAAACTCACCATAACTTCTAAAAACCGTTTCTCAAAATGTTTTCTGTAGATAAAGGGTATACGTAGCAATGTAAACGATTTGTGCTTTTCATAAAGTTATCTGTCAAGTAAAATTTATGTTTACAGAAACAGAGCAATAGTGCATTAGAGGTATGGCTAGTTTAGGCTTTATTAATTTGCGAATTGTCCGGAGTAAATCAGTCGTCTTGTGGTGTCCCCAGCACCTAGTTGATGTTTGTACGTTTCGCGGTGTGTCTGTACGTAAGGCTTCTAAGGCATCCGCCATTGATTAACTAGTTATTTACGAAAAGTCATTACTTTATTATTTTATTTGCAGAACTTTCATTTGCGGTGCAGATACGCCTGGTTAGTTGCCTTCGATACTCTTTGATCTGCTTTTCCCACCTGCATCGAAACAGACACGCTCTGTGAACTACACCCGTTTCTTTTCAACCACCCACTGGCTTAAACAGACTCTTTGTTGCTCTACATGAAATAACTTTTAACTAGAGCGAACATCTTTAATCGGTTTACATACACGGTGTAATCAAATTAGTTTCACATATTAATATCGCAATACCTCATCATGTAAGAGAATCAATGCTGCAACTACCAAAAGTCTAGCTCAAAAATAAAAAAAATACCTAGTGGAGGAGTATTGACTCTTTTGTTTGAGAACTTCTGGTCGGCCGTGCACAAAAACAACGTCATAAAACACAATTCCAGCAAAATTCAAGGTCAATTGCTTGGTCGCATTTTAAAAGCTTTATGGGAACACAATAAAATAGAATCACCGACTCATTAAAGACGAGAGTTCAAATTCACAACCTCTCGGTCGTGGCCCCCGTGTGCATTATGGTTAAAGGAGAACAATTTAAATCTACTTGCATTGATCAGAATTAAATCTGTTTCATTAGATAATCGACAATAATTAGATCTTGACATCCTGGTCTTGGTAAACCAATAGTACACATGATTTGCAGTGCTAATTTCACGTATTAAAATGATTTCAAAAAATTATGAGTCGCTTTGATTGATTGTCGTTTTGTTAATTATTTCCACTAACGAACACGTTTCTTCGTAGTTCTAGTTCGAAGACGCTTTATTGTTTTGGTTCCACAAAATAATAAAGCGATGACTGGCATTCAATAACGATTTTCCGAAATGCAGGAAGAAAAGACATTGTTAAACATTTTGCGCAATAGAGAAATAACAATGCACTTTATTGACGACCAGCAAATAAAGTACTCGAGGAATACGTATGAACTAGTGAAATAATTTTAGAAAATGGAATTTCTAATTTATATTTATTTTTACAGTTTTGTGAGCAGAAAACTATTAACAATTACGTAAAAACTGATTAATTTAATAAGCAACGCGATGGATATTTATAATTCTATTCCATTATGGAATTATATAAGCGAAAATTTTAACCCAGTGCCCTTCAGTTCGATGACGCTTTATTGTTTTACGACGTTTTATGATGCGCTTGTAGAAACTGATACACGGCCAGTCAGAGGTTTTAAAAAAAAAGTCTCCGGGCTCTGGGGGGTTTTAATTTCTTTAATTTTTCACCACTAAAATTCATATTTGCAGCAATCACTTTCTTAAGTGATAAAGAACTTACAGTTTTAATATGTGAAACTTATTTGATTACACGCTGTATATTACGTCCACGGGCAAAGACGGCGTATTTGTGTAAAGCGTAAAGAAGTACTTTAATGCGCGGAAGATGTTGTCATGCTCAAGGCATGCCTCCCCGCCTTTAGCATCTCTCTCGCATACTGATCTTACATTATCCTGCACATACCAATGCACATCCGAATGCTCTGTGGGATCACCTATATTATTATCACACACCGTGAATATGACTTAATTTAATGACTTAACTTGTTATATGATTCAAAATATGACTTATGTTATTACATTCAATTACATCATAATATACAATACACAATTCATCTCAGATTCTACGAAACACACTTTATATCATACTTACAGGGACTCGAGTGTGGCGCCTGGTACAATCCGTAACTAAAATTGCTGGTCGCTATTTTCTTCAAGCCTTGAATTGAAGTAAGAATTAGAGCCAGTTTAGCCAAGAGAAGGGCCTTGCCCCCCAGCACCGCCAAAAATTGGAAACCCATGGGAATCGCAATCATTGTCATGGCCAGAACGCCGAACATTATCACGGACATGTGATGCCGATGATGTCTTCGCTTGCCTAAAAACAAAAAGGAAAAATCTACATTAGTTCCTCATCATTACAGTTGTTTTTCTTTTGGTTTTCTTTTTTTTTGTGAATTGTTTTCCCTTTGTGAAATCGTTTTTCAATTTCGGAATGACACGTTCACGTTGTGGTTTACGTGAAGTACGAAAGTCTTTTGGCAAGTTGGTGAAAGATAATTGACAAAAAGAGAAAACCAAAAGAAAAAGACTATTGCAATAATAAGAATACCATCATTTTTTTATTTGGAAGTAAATCTGAAATGAACTTGCCTTCCACAACATCAGGTGTTTCACCAAGGCGAATTTTCAAAATGTGCGTTTTGAATATTGTCAGTGCCTTTTCTATAAATTGTTCCTCCCAATCATCTGTACGCGTTTCTATTAAAGATGTCATTTTCTGGTTTCTTCTGAAACATTTTCGACTATCAAATCTGGTTATTGTTTTATCAGAAAGAAATAATAAAATCTATTAGAGTATTATTTTAAATTAATGTTTTTGTAATCCGATAGCATCGGAATACCATGATTATAAATGCCAAATCATTAATAACTTTCAGTTTATGGCTCTACGTCTGTGTTGTTTGCCGCAATTTTGTACTTGCATGATCTTTACAAAATCGAGTTCGACACTTATTATAAATCACCCAGTATAAATGCAAGTGCAGTTTTCAGTAATTAAAATTTTGATTATTGTAGAGATCGAAAGTAAATGGCCTCCTAACTGAATTCGTACTTGTTTTTCTGTTCTGAAATTCTCTTTAAAAATTAAAAAAAAAAAAGAAATTATATCTGCGCAATAACACAACACGATCAAATAATGTATCATATTATATTAGACACCTGTGGGTGGTGAAATTGTCACTCTTGACGAGCTCAATGCCATCAATAATCTGAAGACGTTGCACCTCGACCATTCTGTCCAAGGCGAGCAAACTCCTACGCTTCAGACAGGTCCCGAAACCTTGGGGGATCCCCTCTTCGTTTCGTGAATACGACGACGCCTGGGACCAGCATTTTTGCAATAAAAAGCCGGTCATCTTAATCGCATTTGCCAGCAGGCTATCGCTCCTGTTGTCGACGGCACGCGTAGGTGACCGGCAGAAAAGGAGCAGCGGCACAATGAAATAATAGAAAGCTCTTCTCTTAAAGATCATCCTGGAAAAGAACGTTTCACATCTTATACCCTATTTAGTGCTAATCCAAACGTGATTGATATTTTATCCGAAGAAATGTGATTGAACGGATGGAAATGATTTTACTTAGAAAAATTAACATTTCATACACTTTTCATCTTTTTATTATAGGAGTAAAAAAAATTACAATTCTGTACAGGGAGATTCAGGCAACCCATTCATTAAATGTTTACGAACTTCCTCTTTGAATTTCTATTTCATGTTTTGGAGTCTTTGTGTAACAAAAGCCATAATTTCAATTTTTGGCCTGCAGTAGGCTATGCTCATAAGCTTTCAGGTCATACCTAATTTTACACAAAATCGTTTACGGGCTGGTTGAAAAACTTCTGTTCGAACTGATTTCAACTGTCGAAAAGTCATGTTTTTTTTTAATAGAACACCCAGTTTTTTTTTATATCATAAGAATCAGAATTAAATGTTCTTTCTAACTGTATTAGCATTCCCTATACCCATCTCTTACCTTTCTCTTTCTATTCATGATTTTCTCTTTGACACATTTTTCACTTTTCAGTATTATTCCTGAATAGTGTGCTATGAAAATTTAACAAACTGAGGTTTTTTAAATTAATTTCTGACTGTAATTTCAATTTCATTTTAAAAATCCACAAATAATATTTAAATACATATCTATCATCTGAGCTTTTTGTTTACATATGCCGTATTAGAAGTCTTGGTATGACTTTTTTCACATTTACAAGGAGGAATTTACGCTTAGAATACAAGATTTTATAAAAACTGATAAATATATCAGAAATATTAAAAATAATACACAAATTGTTGGTTATAATATTGGCTCTAGGTTGTCCTCGGCTATTATTTATTAATAATAACTTTCTACTGTATGTAAGTAATAACGCATTTTCTTCAATATAACAACTTTTTTTATTAACTTCTTGAATTGTCGATTTTTTTATCATCAAATACATTTAATATGTCTGTGTTTGATTATTCATTTTTGGTTCTTCGTAGCGATTAAATTGTTTTTTTTTTAATTCCTACTAGACAGATGATTTCAAAAATTACAATTTCTCTAGTTTTCATAGCCCACTATTTAAAAATAATACCGAAAAATGGAAAAAAATTACGTGTTAAAAAGAAATCATCGATAACGAGTGAACTATAAGGCTGCCCACACATTCATGAAGCAAAAACGCTTTAAAGCAAAACGTTTTTGACTAATCTTGTTAGAACGTGCTTTTTCAATGCTTTAATTAGGACTAAGCACACACTGGTAGAGCAAAACATAAAGTAGTTTAAAGCAAGATAAAGCAATTGCAGTCAAAACGTTTTCACTTAAAGCGTGTTGCTGTAAAGCACGTTAAAGCGATTGCAGTCAAAACGTTTTTACTTAAAGCGTTTCGATCTGTGAATGTGTTTTTATCGTGAAACTAAATATTACGCAACCAAAAAAAATATTTCTGCAAGACGTTTTTTCGTCCTAAACAATTTCGCTTTTCTTTACGCGTGTATCTACGTTCGATGAAACAAGAGAAAAGAAGAGAAAAAAATGCAACGGACAAAGTGTAGTACAGGTTCCATAGGTTTTCAGAGTATTTTTTTAACCCTTTCTTCATTTACAGGATGCATCCAATAGCGTTTTTTTTTATTACTCATCTCTTCTTTTACACATATTTGCAAAAACTGCCACAGACTCATCGTCCGAAGTCATTGTTACAACTAATTATAATAACGAGTTTAATAAAAAAAGAAATTAATTATGGCAGCGAGCACAGGTAAAACATTTTTCTAAAAATCGTAAGATTTATCTGTACGATTTAGTTTAATCAGCAAAAAGAGGTAAATGATTCATACGGAACATTTTTTTTATCTCTTCGATGTTACGTCGTATTGCTTTATAATGCAGTAAAACGTTTTGCGTGAAAACGTTTTGCCCGAAAGTGTTTTGCCTGAGAACATTTTGCTTCATCAGTGTGTGACTAACCGAAATGTTTTGCATTACAGCAAAACGTTTTGCTTTAAAGCGTTTTTGCTTCATAAATGTGTAGGCAGCCTAAGAGATAGCTATAGGGAATGCTTACACAGGACGAAAGAACATTTAATCCTGAGTCACATGGTATAAAAATACACCAGCGACGGCTCTGCGTAACATATTTGGGTAGGCGACCATTGTGCGCCGTGTATTGTTTGTTCCCTGTTCATGCATGTTAGACAGAGCAAGTGCTCTGGGAGTACATCTGCCGCCTACCCAAATATGTTATGCACGAGCCGGCACTGAAATATACTAGGCGTTCTATTTAAAAAACATGACTTTTCGACAGTTGAAATTATTTTGAATAGAAGTTACTTTTCAACAAGCCTGTAAACAATCAAGTGCAAAACTGGAAATGATCTGTAGCGTACTACAGGCCAAAAATGGGCATCATGGATTTTGTTGCACAAAGTTGGCAGTATCATAACCAAGGTTCTGCAAGTCTGAATTATTTTTAAAAAATGAAAAGATCTCGGAAACGGTTAATTTTTCCTGATCACATGTTGCACAAAATATTTTTAGATTTTATGAAGATTTAAAAAATGCATTAAAAATTGGGGTATTCTATTTAAAATAAGAAAGTTGACAGCAACTTCCGGTATAAGAGAAAGTGTCCGAAAACTGAAAATATTATATTTTGATAGATCATCATCGTTAACTTATAGCTGCAAAATATGAAACAGAAATTCAAAGGAGAAGTCCGTAAACTTTTAATGAAAAGGTTGCCTGAAGGTCCCTGTATACAATATTTTCCCTGCCCTATTAGTTTATAATTTAAAAAATAAAATTATGGTATCATTGTAACTAGTATCAAATCGATTTGGACGGGATAAGTAGAAAAAAATTATACAGGGTTCCTCAAGATTAAGACTCGTGCTTCTGGACTTCGATTTAGGAAGCTGAAATAAATCGAAGTAAAAGAATGACGAAAGCCCCTGTGGGTTTTAGTTAACGAGTTATTCCAATAAAAGAAAACAACTAAATTATTTTTTATTATTTTACTATAATAAAATGAATTATAATAGTTTTTACTTAATAGTTCAAATACACTGTCTGGCAAGGTGTGAGCGTCTTGTACGTGCTCTGTATTTTAAGTAAGCAACAGTAGTCCAAATTAACGAAACGCGACCCGAAACGATATAACAACGTGCGTATTGTACAGGCTGGTTTTAATTTATGCTGTACGAATTAAATTTTGACTGCAACGTAATAAAACATGGTCACAAGAGAGAAACGTCGATAGGGTTGATGAAAATTTTATTCGGTACTTCGTAATTAATGCAATTTGGTTGAACTCGACCTACAAACTGCTGTTGGACAACTGACTGTTTGCAGCAGGACAGCTTACACAGAAAAAATGTGCAAAAAATATTATACGAATACTTCCTCTACAATTTGCTTCTGTCGCCTATTTTACATTTCTGTGTAGATTGTTGAAAAACCGGATGTGCGTAAGAATAGCCAGCCACATTTTTTATTTTTACTTTTTTATTTTTCTTGTTGCTTTGAACAAAGTTGGTCATGGCGATGGGTTTTCCTCCACGTTCGCCAGTCGCCAACGACTGCAACCGAGCATCAACAACCAATCATATGACGCCTCTCTTCAATAAAAACTCGCTTGTACCACTTGTATTTTTTTTTTAAATTTTGTATACAGAGTGTCCCAACAGTGCGTTCTCGGGCTATATCTCGATAACTAGTGCAGACATAAAAAAAGCTTCAGGACATTTTTGTTTTAAAATTTAGAGGTCTACAACATAAAATTATATTCACCTGTACAGGGTGAATCAAGATAGCGGTACTGAATGCAACTTTTTTATTTCAAATGGCATACCCTATATACGATGTCAAATTTGGATTACACATGAAATTCTACACTTTTTTTATGTACCATAATCTATGTTTAAATCTAACCGTTTTGAAGATATTTAACATTTTATCTAAAAACTGTCGATTGCAGCCATTATTTTATTTATTCATATTTTGTTTATTTTTAACTTTAGAGAAAAGATTTTCGGTACAGATGTAGTTGATATTTTAACTTATTTTAAGCCACTATTAAAAGTATTTTTATCGTTACAGGGTGATCATGGTACTAATCAAAATATCGAAAATTTCAAAATGACATAAGTCAATTTTCTTAAATAGCATGCCCTGTATTTTTATACCCTGAATTATTCGTCTAATACAGTACTTTCATTTTTGTCATGCACGTCTTATACCTATCTGCTATATTTTTTTAGAACCCTAGACCTTTATGAATTATTTGTTTTAAAACTAGTAATCGTCTAAGGAGGCCATGGAAAACAAACGAACCAGCTGACTTTAATAATTAGTTTACCCGTTTTCCACAGCCACCTTATACAATTATACGTTATAAAAGAAATAACTCAAATGGATATAAGGCGCTCAAAAAATATTGCAGTAGGGATAGAACATGCATGACAAAAACAAAAGCACTGCATTAGACGAAGAATTTAGCATATAATTTGACTTATGTCATTTTGAAATTTCCAATATTTTGTTTAATACCATGATCACCCTGTAACTAGAAAAATACATTTCATAATGGCTTAGAATAAGCTAAAATACCAACCACATGTGTGTCGAAAATATTTTCTCTAAAGTTAAAAATAAATAAAATAATGGCTGCAAGCGACAGTTCTTAGATAAAATGTTAAATATCTTCAGAACGAATTAGACATAACTATGGTACATAAAAATGTGTAGAATTTTATGGGCAATTCAAATTTGATATCATATACAGGTGTGACATTTGAAATAAAAAAGTGGCATTCAGTACCGCTTGATTCACCCTGTAGAGGTGGAAATAATTTTATGTTGTAGACCTTTAAATTTTGAAATAAAAATGTCTGGAAACTTTTTTTATATCTTCAGTAGTTATCAAGATATAGCCCGAGAACGCACTGTTGGGATACCTGTATATTATGGAGGGACAGCGCCCTCTTTGAAAGCCTCTTTAATTCCGTTGAAAATAATTACTTATTAAAAAAAATAGTCTTTTTTTAAGACAATGAGAGAGGACAAAACAATGACAATGAGTGCGCAGCGATGAAATATTATTCGATTAAAATAGTTTTTTTTTCTTTTGGCCAAGAGATGGCGCACTGGATGATTTCTGTCTTTACTTTCGGGCTTTGAATTGATTGGTTTTTTATTAAAAAAAAAGTTTTACTGAGAGTGTCAAAACGAAATCGCGTTTTTGAAAATCAATTAGGGCAACTTTCTCTTTTAGAAAATGAAGATAAGTGAACAAAGAGATGGCGCTCTAAATAATTCACTATGACGCGTTTAGTTTTAAGTTTAAATTACCTGAAAATAGTGCAAAGTCAGAGGTAGAAGTTATTTTACGAAAAAAATTGGCTACACAAAATTACAGAAAATATTTTGGCCAAGAGATGGAGCTCCGCGTGACATCTTCACAACTTGATTTTAGATTTTCAATTTAATTTCGAAATTAAAGTCGCCGCGAAGTTATACGACCTAGCATATTGTTGAGAACGTCAGCGGAGAAAAGAAATACTGTTACGGAAAATTTGAATAAAGTTGATTTCCCTTTTAGTCAAGAGATGACGGTAATTCCGACGATTCCTGTCACGTACTTGATATTTATTTTTGACGTCAAATTTTGAAATTCCAATCACTGCAAATTTAGAAGGCGGGAATTTTGCGGAGACTATTGGCGTGAAGATGAAATGCATTTATAGGAATTTTGACTAAAATCATTTTCACTTTCAGACAACAGACGGAATGACTCTTAGATGCGCTTATGTGCATAGTATAATCATGAAGCCTTTTCATTTTTTGTTTTCGATTAAATTAGTTTTCACTTTCGGATAATAAATGGCGCTTTAAATAATTCAGTATGACGCGCCTCAATACGACAAGCCGGATAATATTTTAACCAACCCAAAATAGACAGTAAAATTCATTATAAGTAAGTAAAATATGTACATTGGTTTTCTTAATTACGTAATTAATTTTACTTTTTATTCTAACATGGTTGTAGTAATAATTAAGTTTAAAATAAGGGAGGTCCATAGAAACTTTCTTTTGTTTTAAGGGGTCGACGCTTAAAAAAAAATGGTTGGGAATCCCTGATTTAAATGCAAAGTTATTTCGTTGGTTGGGTTGGATCGGGTTGTCCCGACTTACCTAAATTATAATCTGGCTTTAATTATGATCATCCTTAAAATATTTTAGCAAGAATTACCGAATCATCTGCACACGATCCCAATGCTACGATGAAGTCGAAATTAATTTAAAAAAATTTACAAATCGTTTAATATTCATTTGTAATCGCACTAGACCGTGACTTTACGTTAATGGGTTGGCTATTATTTTAAATTAAACTAGTCCAGGTCAGATTAATTAAGCGGTGTTATCGTCAGTGGCGGTTCGTGATGATTCCCTGCGTGTGGGCAACACCTGCGAAAGGGAAAGTGAGTAAATTTAAGCGTGAACATTCTGAGCCTTTTACAAAAAAAAATCCAACACCTTTTACCAAACGCCTTTTACCAAAAACAAAACAACCGACGAATGCGTTCTTGGCGCACAACCAAAATTCAAAAGCGCCGCGTTTTTTATTTGCTCAATTAACTGAACGTCTCTCCCTCCCCTCGCTTGTTTACAAATGTGAACAATTTAAGTTCACATTTAAATCCTGGTAAATCATCCTTGGATCGTATTGATGAGGGCAGGCGGTTGTAAGTTTTTAATGCTCGGTAATATACACTTCGTTCTTAAAGGCTGGTGTTATGCCTGGGGATTGATAAATTATTAAAATTTCTAGTTTTTAATGATAAGTTGGGATAATATTGATCTTTATTTTTTGCAATTAAATTGAGGTTTGTTTTGGCGAAGACCACAAGGTTATAGATGTAAAGACAAGATAGGAGTAAAAGACGGAGTGAGTTAAACACTGGTTTGCATTATTCATAAGACTTCCTACTTAGCATTATTCTGAGAATTAATTTTTGCATAACAAATGCTTGCGGAACATGAAGAGAACCTCTCCAAAATATTAATGCGTAGGAGAGAGTGTAGGTGCTTTAGTACATTAATGGATTGAAACACAATCTCTAAGGTTCCGTAATACATAGCAATATTTTGATAATCTCGAACAAACAGACTCGATGTGGACATTAAACTTAAGGGAAGCATCTATGTATAAACCTAAAAAATTTTACGCTGTCGGTCACTGGAAATGATTTGGCATTAACTTTGATTAAGATATTAGAAGACATCGGACCATTTTTAAATTGCAGTGCTACAGTTTTATTAAAATTAATTAAAAGATGATTCAATTCAGACCAATTGGACATGACGTTAATGGCTGAGGAGGCAAGTTCAGCCCTTAAGGACTCGGAGTTACTCGTTACGATACATGAGGTATCATGAGCATATTGGCACAATGATACGAAAGATATCATTTGTTCTAAGTCATTGACATAGATCAGAAATAACAGTGGCCCAAGGATAGATCCCTGCGGGACTCCTTTAATAATTATTTTTGGGTCAAACGAAAAGAGATTACACCTTGTTGCATATGTCTGATGAACATTTGTTGAAAACGTCCAGACAGGTAAGAATGTATCCAATTTAGAGTTTCTCCTCTAACACCGACAGATTCAAGTTTGAACAAAAGAATATCATGGTCCAAAGTTTCAAAGGCTTTGGATAAATCGAAATACAATCCAACGGGTATTTCTCCCTTATCCAGACCAGTCGTTACATAATTTAAACATTCAAAGATAGCGGATTCTGTAGATCTGCCTTTTATGAATCCATGCTGACATTTGGATAGAATGCTGTGCTTCTTCAAGTAGGAGTATAATAAAATTATAGAATAAAAATAATAATAAAATTATAGAAAAGTGTTTCAAGAACTTTAGAAAACATAGGTAATAGAGATATCGGACGGTAGTTATTTATGTCGTATTACGAACCTTTATTTTTATAGATGGGTAAGACTTTAGCATGTTTGAGGGGGGAAGGAAATGAACCAGTCGTAAAGTTTGGAGACTATTGTGTGATTGACGTCAGCCAGAATGGAACCGGGAATTCCATCGTAGCCAGGTGTCCATTTAGAAGACAATACTTTTAAGGTTTTTTCAACTTCAGCTCGGTCCGTAGGGAACATAAAGAAATTAGATGCTTGCATACAATTGGCTTTAGGAAATTCATTAGTGGGATGAATATAATGGCAATCAAGGGTAAAGTTCACTGAATAGGTTTGTTATAAGTTTGGGATCATTAACAGATATGCCGTTGACCAACAGTTCCAGATTAGAAAATGATTGAGGGGATTCAGTAGAGTCTTTAATCACATTCCATATAGTTCTACTTCTCTGTGATCCTGCGGAGTTAAGAATTTTATTGCTGTAATATGAAATCTTAGCGGCTTTCACTAGATGTTGGCCTTCTTGGCAAGATGATAAACATGTTTTAAATTATTATTACCAGCTACTGAACATATATGGTGCAGATCACGGAGAGAATTACCTTTGGAAACAATTTCCCCCGTTATCCAAGGCGACTTACTGTTACGTCCAACTCCCTTACATTTGGCAGTTACAGGAAAAGACAGGTTAAAATGCAACTCAAATACACTCTTGAGCTTATTAAAAATGAAGAGTCACCATCCGAAGAACCATTCCTCATGTAGGATATGGGATAAAAAAAATGAGCGGTTGTTTGGTGTGAATACTTTTCTAGTACAAATGGCTCTACTGCCTGTCGCAGGTAAAGGTGTCTCGGATATAAAAAATTGTGCCTTATGGTCCGATAAAGAGGATACTATATTAAAACTGTTGAAGCAAGGAAGATCACTGAAGATATTGTCGATCCAAGTCGCACTTTTACCAAGTGTACGTGTAGGATCAAAAATTTATCTATACAGTCCATGCGATTTTAGAATGTTCAACAAGAATATGTTATCTGAGGAACTGACTAAGAAATTAATGTTGAAATCACCACAAACTAATACATTCTTTGAAATTTTTGAGATATAATCTAGCAGATCCAGTAATTTAGCGCAAACTGAACGTCTCTCCCTCCCCTCCCGATTGCGCTTGTAATTTTTGAATTAAATTTACGCACGGGATTTACTAAGATTTTTCTCAGCTTTCCAACGCTTTTCACCAAAAGACAATCGACGAACGCATTTTTGAGTTGCAATCAAAATTCAAAAACGACGCGTTTTTTATTTGCTCAATTAAACTAACGTCTCTCCCTCAGCTCGCGATTGCGCTAGTAATTTTTGAATTCAATGTAAGCGGCACATTTACAGAGCTTTTTCTCAGCTTTCCAACGCCTTTCACCAAAAAAATAATCCTCGAATCGACAGCAACTGCAAAAGGGAAAGAGAGTGCATTTTCCAAACAAATTTAATTTTGGACGAGGAACTGGAACATGCAACTTCGTAGGGCAGGGTGGGCACTGCCCACCTTGCACACCCCGACGAGCCGCCACTGGTTATCATTTATGTAAATTTGGACGTAAATATACCTCGTGATGAAAAGAAAATATTGCAACATTGCCTACTTCGAATACCACATTCTCACTAGACTTTCACGGTTTACTGCTAACGAACACAAATAAATAAAGAATGGCTTATATTTTTATGCAATTTAATTTTTTAATGAATTTTGTTTATTTTTAAAGGAAGTGGCTAGAGTCGGGATCGTTTCCAAAGAGTTAAAATCCCCAACGGGCGTGATTTATTAAACATACTTCGGGATGTATAAGAAAATTGTAACGATCCCTAACGTAAAACTTGCTGAAGCTATAACATGGCACTTGTACACATTGCATTTGCTTTCCTTCTAAATTCCCCACAAAAGTTGTGTTTGTTACCATTTTGCTTTTTCGGCAAAATTTTCCTACATGGATTTGAGGTACTACGACCTACAACATACTATAGACAAATATGAAAGATAAAACAAACTTTAGTTTTAGAAATGATATGCCTAAACCACAAAGTACACAAAACATCTTGTCCTCAACAAGCATAAGACGGTGGTAACAGTTATCTTCTAAGAATACGCTTGTTTCATTACACGGCAGGTGTCATGCTTGATAAATACATTAATCGGAAAAAAATTTAAACATTAAATATCACACCCATCTCCTCTCTAAATTACTATAATTGGCTAGTCCACAGGAATCATTTTAATTGAGCATGGCGGTATATTTTTAATGTATTTAGGATATAGAAATGAGAGATGGTATTGAAGTTGCAATAACATTAAGATAACAACATCAACTGTGGAAAGTGATGAATCAATTTTGTGTACAATTGACCTAATTATACAGGATGTTCTTTTACTGTGTGTAAATATTTAAACCTGTAATACATCACCATAAGTGGCAACGATTGAACTCACATGTCCTTAACAGAAAGTTAATAATTTTCGAGAAAAATGTTTTGGCAGATTTCCGCGAAACCGTTTGAGAACTGGTGGCGTGACTAAGGAATGTATGGTGGCTAAGCTCTCGCGCACGCCTGTTTGAATGATGACGCGAAAATGGTCAGTCGGTCAGTGTTTAACATGGTTTAATCTTGTGCATGAACCCTGTCCTGAATGAACAGATGTTTGATTCGTATGATACGTATTAACAGGCGTATTAATGGCTTTTGCAAACAGGTAAAAAGACCTGCCGGAAGTCTCATAGCCATTTGTCAAATTTCTGCATGCGGAGAGAAACGAATTTTGAAATCTTTCGGTTTACGTGAGTTCATATTCATCTTCACGAAGTATTAAAAAGAATCGATCTTACAAATTAAAGATTTAATTAATTCGATTACGAAATCTTCCGGTCAATAAACATTTTAATTTAATTTAATTAATTCAATCCGCCTGGATTTATTAAAATATCCTCACTCCAAGTAAGTAATTACATTTTAAGTATTTTCAAATTATAAACCGACGATTATAATTACTGGACGAGAAATGCGCCTTAAAATTGCGGATAAGTTAAATAATCACATCGTCATCCATCGTTTTATTTATCACAAGTAATAAATAAATTGCGTTTCCATTTGTGAAGTGTGTTTTCACAACGCCGGCCGCCTCTTCTATTGACGCGCATAAGATAGGGCAGTATTTAAATAAATGTAACATTAATTCCCTCAGTGAATTAAAATTTTAAATAAAATAATTACTAAATGAAATGAGTGATTATTGATTATTATTACGAAACGTTACGAAATGGGTTTGAATGCGGAACTCTGTGTGGTGTCGGTGTCGGCTATAAGAAGGCATTGCGACCTTGCTTATATTTCTTTCTCGCACGTATCAACGGTTCCAAACAAGTGGTCCCTCCGAAATCTTTTGGCTATAGTACGGTAACCACCGGAAAATACGCACAGAAGGTAGCATTTTTCAGTACTTATACCGAGGTTTTTTTTATTTGCGCACAGTAAAAGAACGCCCTGTTTACCTCCTTTTAATTTTATCTATCCCATAAACTACTTAGGAACAATTGTATCGACAATGTTTTCTAAGGATGTTACAAGTTGAAGAAAGAAAGTCAGGCAGATCATGTCATTGAAGCGTGTATTCTTGTAATCCATATAAAAGTCAGTGGTTGGGATCGATACTATTTTATATAAAATCCCGAACATATCCATTTAACCACGCCCGTTCGGAATTTTAATTTTTTGGAACGATTTCGCGTTCGGGACTCTAGCTACAACCATTTTTAAATGCACGTGGAAGGTTCACTTCTGATTGCTTGTCGTAAAATACGGCAGTCTGCGATATTTTCTTCATTTCTTTCTTGATCGATATACAGTTGGCCCAATATCCCGAGGAAGTACGAAAGCATGCATTTTACCAGTAAAAATTGTTAGCAAAACTGTATAGACCCGCAACTCTAACGACGATCTTTTTATTAAGTTACGTACCAAACTTGTTGTCTTTTTCAATGAAACTGTTGTATTGTGCCAAAAGAAATCGGGAGAACCAACAAAAATAATTTAGCAAAAGTAAAATGACGGTAGAATTGAAACACCTAATCGATCGACTTGAATAGCACAAGTGGGAAGAATACACAGAATGTGTATTCTTCCCACTTCAGACTTAACGCCCGTGCTTCTGGACTTCGATTCAGGAAGCTAAAACAAATAGTAAAGAAAAAAAGGCAAAAGTCACATTGGGCTTTAGTTAACGAGTTATTCCAGGAAAACAAAACCAGGTATATTCATTTTTACATATACCAATTTTTTTTTCTCAAAGAACCATTCAAATAAGCTGTTTGTTACTTCAGTAAAATATAACGTTGAACTACAAAAAGCTTCCAAGCACTTATTTATTATAGCACATTTATAAATTTAAAAAAATGCGAAATTACTACGTTTTTTTTTAATGGAACACCTGTATATTATTATTAATTTAATTTAACAGCAATATTGTCAAAATAGCTAATGCGTTAATAATAAATTAACTTATACCTAATAATAAAGAGTTTAACTGAAATAGAATGTAATATAATAAAAATTAATACACTGAGGAAGAACCTGGCCAAATTTAAAAACGTTCATTTTTTTCAAATAAAAACATTGGAACGAGTATCAAGAATTTTTTATTTAACAAACAGTGATTTTATTTACTCCTATCATTTTGCGTTTCAGGAAATTCCTCCAAAAATGAAAAAGATAGTATGATTTAGAGTTCGAAAGAGGGCCCAGTCCCTTTGCTGAATGATAATTTGTTCTCCTCAAACTGCGAATCATATTAACCCCAAATGACACATAAAATCATTGCTACATATTATAAGTTAAAACGCTGTCGCCAGTTTGCCAATATTGTTGTGGTTCCGTATGGCTTATTGGCAGTTTTTCTTGGTTTTGAATAGGTATCTCTAGAAATTTTATTTAAAGAAATAACAGAGGTGCATTATAGATGTCAGTTAATACTACAAAATCATGCTAGGCAACACATTCTTGAATCGAATAAGAATGTTGTTCAGTGAATTTCTGTCAGTTAATTAATTTGGCGTTATGACTTAAGTGTGGCACGCTGTCTAGTACAATTATTATAAATAATTTTGAATTATGAAGAATACCCACGTAAAGTCTTTTTTTCTTTTGATAAAATGTGTATGAAACGTTATTCACGTACTTCCTCGGAACATTGCAGTGCAATTTCAATCGTATTTCTGGAAACTGTTGTGTGAACATTGCATACTGTTAAAAATCAAGTAAGCCGTCGTCCGGGAAAACTAAATAATAACAGTATGCATTGAGTGGAATCACATCATTCATTTCGCCAATTACATTTTCTGGTCTATATTAATTTTCGGCTTAACTAAACATGGTGTCAGGTGTGGAAGAATAACTTCACGATAAACTCAGCTATTTTAGAATAGCGGATGGTGAAAATGCAAACTTGGCCTCCCCCGGGAGGGTCAATTGGAAGCCACCACAAAATGTCGATTTTAACAAACCAGAAACGTGGAATGCTTGGCTAAAACGTTTCTAAAGGTATATCTCTGTAGTTGGTCTGACAACCAGATCTGATAAAGAAGAAAATGATCTGCTATGTTACGATGGCAACGGGGGAACAGGCTGAAGAAATTTTGAAGCAAGTGTCAACAGATACGGAACGAGGAACAAACTCTCAAACGTTTCATTATAAAACGCTTCAATAGTTATTTCTCCCCAAAAAAAAAACGCTATTTTCGAACGAGTAAAGTTTAACAACCCTGTTCAAACAGAAGGCGAAAGTGTGGATACATTCATCACAGCTCTGTATACGTTGGCCGATAGGTGCGACTATGAAGATTTCCGGGATCAATTAATTCGCAACCGTATTGTACTTGGACTTTTGGATGCCAAAACGTCTGAACAGTTGCAACTAAAGGCAGATCTTACGTTGGAGGAAGCGATTAGGATGGCCAGATAGGCGGAGATGCAGAGGAAGCAGAACAGGATAATTCGAGGCGATCAAGAGACTCCTGACAACATTTACAAAGTGAAGGCTCAGAATAATGAAGGCAGAAATTCGGCGGCGTTACCACAAGATTGAAAGAGTAACACCTGTATGACATGCGGGCAACGTCAACATTATGGCATCCAAAAATGTCCTGCGTTGAATTCAAGATGTGGACGTTGAAAGAAGGTTGGTCATTGGCAGAGGGCATGTAAATCTAAATTAGTGAGACAGTTGAAAGGTGGAGAAGGTAATACTTCTTATATCAACGAAGAGGATTCGTACTTTTTTGGGTACAGTAAAGAAAGACAACTACATGTCAAATTTTAAAATAATTTTACACATTGTTGAGTTTTCAAAACCGTTAGAATTTATAATCGATACTGGAGCGGATATCAGACGCATACCATCTAGTAAACTTCCAAATGCATTAAATTATAAATTATATAATCCAGACCAAACAGTCCGTGGGCCAAATGGTGCCAGTATCAATGTTTTGGGATGGTTGTATTTGACTTTAAGATTAAAGGAACATCAGAAGAAAGTTAAAGTTAATATCGTGCTTATTAGGTCGCGAGGCTATCGAACAATTTAATTTGGTTAGACGATTTCATAAAATTTCGTCATCAGAAAAGTTTGATGATGCAGAAAGAAAAAATTATCCAGCTACAATAAAAAAAAAAATTTCCTTTCGGTGTTTAAAGGCTTAGGTACTTTTCCTCAGAAATTAAATTTAGAACTGAAAAGTTATTAACTAAACAGAAACCAAGTAATTTTGAACTCTTGAAAAATATTCTTTCAAACATTTAATAGGTATATTAATAAATTAATCCGATTCAAATTAGTAGAAGGTAAGAACGATTAAAGAAAATGTAAAATAGAGCTATTTAGCAAGGGTCGCGGATTTTATTTCATTAGACGCACCTGTCTGCAGCTGACGTACAAGGGCAGCATCACGCAGACTTTGAATTATTAATAATTAAAATAATATGAATAGAATGAACACGAAGCAGACAACTGTGCCTTCTGCAAGAAAACTTTTGCCAGGGATGGACGACATTTAATCAATTACACTTGCGAGTGATTTTGTAATTATACAGGATGAGGCAAGTTTAATCACCGTAACTTTAGAAGTCGCTTGAATTTGAAAAAAATAATAATTTTCTTCTTCGACCGATTATTTTCTGAAATTCACTCCTACTCCGTTGCTATACTTCGCGAATAATTGTGAAATTCATAGAAAGTATGAATCTCACGATTAAAAACTTGACCATCTGCTCACAGTTTAAAATGTAGATACTATTTTTTTAAATAAACCTTGCGTTTTTAAATAACGAAATAATAATCATAGTAACATTTTCTGAATAAGTTTTAAAGTTATCTGTGCATATAATTTTGAATTTTTAATTACAATGAGTGTTTGAATTTCAAAAACAAATCGTCATTTTACCTCTGTTTTAGCAAACCGCATGTACACAAACACTCATTCGAATATGCATGAACTGACCAATTATTATGCGTTTCGTTCTTTTATACGTACGCATCCCATTATGGCCATTATGCATCCGGGGGTGTTTACGGATCATATGGTGCATGAAATTTTGTCGCTGCAGTTAACCAAGTTCCTAATGCACGCGGATATACATACGTAATAAACGTATCGTATTTCTAAATGCGTTTCGCTTGTAGACCATAAAACTTCTGTATTTATTACGTTCTAATAACTTAATGCGACATAAAATTAACGTGCGATCACTCCAATCAATCCCATTAATAATGTTTTGCTCTGTCTCTGTATTATACACACATCGCCACAGAAAACGAACGGAATGAGTGGGTTCTGCTCAATGTGTTTGTCAAATCATTACGTATTATTTTACGCAGTAAATAAACGTTTGTGTTTCATTAGTAACGCTGAGATTATAGGTACGCAAGCCGAAATGAACAAAATATGCGTTTGTACAGGGTGTTTCACTTAAGGCGGCTTCCTTCATATCTCTCTGGTACCGATGAGAAGTTAGCAATAAAATTCCAGCAATAAAATTATAAAATTTCAAAACGCTGCCACCGCTAAAATAACGATCACAGATCAATAATATTTAATCTATTACAAAGAGTATAATTTGTAGATTCCCCTCATATGAAGAAACTGAAAAATCATTTGATATTAAGTTAACTATGACTATTTAAACCAGCATAAGTCATTATTCATATATCGCACCAAAACAATTGCTTTCACTGAAAATTTTCAAGTAGTCATAAAGTAAACATACATATCTATTTAATAATGCCTTCAGAAAGTTTTAGCCGGTTGATTTGAAGTAATTAGAAATTAATTAAAAGTGACGCTTTTAATTAATTTCTAATTACTTCAAACCAACCGGCTAAAACTCAGAGGGTGGCTTAAACAATAGATTTCGATCCGTGCTTTAATATTCTGCAAACAGAATTTTTATCCAAGTTCTCTGAGAAAAGTTATCAACATTTGAAATTGGTACTGTTTCATTGATCTGGGAATGGAAAGTTATGAACATTTGAAGTTGGTATGTGCGTCACTTTTAATTTTTTGTTTCTAAAGGCATTATTAAATAGATATGTATGTTTACTTTATGACTACGTGAAAATTTTCAGTGAAAGCAATTATGCTGGTTTAAATAGTCATAGTTAACTTAATATCAAATATTTTTTCAGTTTCTTCATATGAGGGGAATCTACACATTATACTCTTTGTAATAGATTAAATATTATTGATCTGTGATCGTTATTTTAGCGGTGGCAGCGTTTTGAAATTTTATAATTTTATTGCTGGAATTTTATTGCTAACTTCTCATCGGTCTCTCTGGTTACTCATTTTACAAAAAAAAAAATGTTACAAATCAAAGTTACTTGATACATTGTGGAACATATTTTAAAATTAGTTTAATATATACAGGCTGTTTCACAACATTTCCGAGATATTCGGACTGACGGTCGATATCGAGATAAGGAATAAACGTTTTCTATAAAAAAAAACGAAAAAATGTCGAGAAAATCGAAGGGAAATTGGAGTCGTATATTTTTAAAACGTACAGTAGATGAGGACATATGAAAATTTAAAGCCCTAGTTATTACCCTAATAGTACCTCGTAAAGTTATAAAATTCCTTCTCAGCTGGTGCGTAATTCAATGAGCTGAGCGTTATAGCAAGGAAGGACAACTAATGATTAAGCGAAAAATATGTTAGTTACGTATGTACGGTGAAGTGTTTATTTTTCACAATAAATGTTCAAAGTGAGCACCATTCGCCGCAGTGCACGGGGGTTTCGAATAGTTGCCGCCATAGCAGCCATAACTCGATTTTCAAGTTCAAGTACATTTTCCACAGGCGTTGAGAACACTAAAGTTTCCATATGTCCCCACAAATAAAAATCACAGACATTAAGATCCGGATAGCGAGGAGGCCATCGTACAGGTCCATTCCTGCCTATCCATTTATTCGGATAAGTATTATTTAAGAATGTAATCACATTTCGACTGAAATGAGCGGGAGCGCCGCCGTGCATAAAAAACATCTCACCTCGAGTTTCTAAATCGACATCTTCTAGCAAGTTTGGCAACATATTTCTGAGAAAATGTAAATACGTTTCTCCGTTTAATCGTTGGGGTAAGATATAAGGACCTATTAGAGAATTTCCAACAATTCCTGCCCAAACATTCAGCGAAAAATGTTGTTGAAAATGCTGTTTCCTCACCATATGTGGATTCTCGTCGGCCCAAACATGACTATTGTGACAATTAAGTATTCCATTTCTTGTAAAGCAGCACTCATCTGTCATTAAAATTTTATTGATCTGTTGGTTGTGCTGTGTCAACCACTAGCAAAAATCAACTCTTGCTGGATAATCACGTTCCGACAATCCTTGTACCCGTTACAAATGATAGGGATACAATAGCTGTCGGTGTAAAACTCGCCAAACAGTTGCGTGTCCACGACCAACTTCCCTTCCAATTTGCCTGGTGCTGACAGAAGGATTCGCATGTACTCGCTCCAGAATCTCTTCTTCTATGTCTGCATCTACTACAGCGCCAACTCCTAATCCTTGCGGAAGAACAGATCCAGTGTCTCGTAATCGTTGCGCTACAGCTGTAAATGTTTCAGCATTCGGTATTACCTGATTCGGAAAACGTTCCCGATAACGTCGCACAGCAGCACGAGCATTCCCTCGACTTTCGCCATATACGATGTGCATATCCACATACTCTGCAACGGAGAACCGAGGCATTTTGTAAACCGACTACAAACACTACTTAACCTTCTCATCGACGAAATGAAACAATACTGTATTTTGTGAATTTAAACCGAACGAAGCCCACGAATAGCAATTGAACATGTGTTATTTACGATTGTCTACGACCTTGTCGCAATAATAATACAACTCGAAGTATTTATTCATGCTAATAAAGGATAGATTCACAGGCGGCCATACATTTTCTCGTTTACAATCTACTTATTATCTTCTTAATGCTGCTGGTGCAATAAACTTTCAAAGTTTAAATCGCTGACCTTTTGTCACGATCGCAACGATTTATATGCTATGGTATTTCTAAAAACATCGACTCAAAATACTGAAAATTTCTCCGATTAAAAAATTGTATTAAGATATTTTGTTCCAAATAATGTCAGGATAGTGTCCTCCAAGTTTGCCGGAAAGGTTGCGAAACACCCTGTATAGAGTGACCCGTTTGGTCTGGGGACACCTGTGTATTTTTGCATTTTCGGATTCCGGACCGAATTTGAATTTGAATGCGACTTTGTGTAGAACATATCGAGTCTAATCTAAACCGTTTTCGCATTAATCAACTTTTTAAAAAAATTATTGCTGATGCAGTACTTAAAAAAATACAAATATCTAACGAACAAATGATGTTAGAGACTTGTGTTTTTTTGCAGCAGCTTCTTCTTGAAACGCTTTCTCAGTTATACTGTCAAGAAAAATTAAAATTAAAACTACGATAACTACAAAGTGATCAATCTCAAGTGTCCGGAGTTGGCAACAAAAAGATCCCTTAATTAGTGCATTTTTATGTTTGATAGTTTGCAAACATGATTCAGTAATTTATTAGGTGTGTTCTTTTTACCGCAAAACTCAGAGTAATTCAGCGGCACTCAGTAACCTTGGAAATTTGTATGTTTTTTTTACATGCTCGTTGGTGAGATTTTGTTCGCCTCCTCCGAATCAATCAAATAGAGATTTAGGTTAGAATGTACGTCTATGTAATGGCCGAATGTCTCATTTGACATTTGCGCGATGTCAGTGGAATTAATTTGTTTTTTTAGGAACGTTCTAACTCAGCAAAACTCACCTCACTTCTGATATTTTCTGATCTGAGACGAAAGTAAAACGAACACACCTATCATTTCCGCAAAACTGTCAAATATTGTGCTGTCACTCGTGTTTACTGTTATAACAATGATATAAACAAAACATAATCTTCTTTTGACAGATTAAAACCGGATATGGAATGATAGGCAATTACTCAGTCATGCCACCTTAAAATAAGTGCTTCCAACTCAGCACAGTTGACATTAATCACCCAGTATTTTTTTTTAATGGAATGTCATACGTCTTTTGGGTTGGCAACCTGGTAAATTTAAGGAAATCAGAAAGTTAGAGGCATTGAGAATATAAGAAACACTGAACGGTCACATTAAATAAACAAATGCCGTGTATTTCCATTAACGTTTACGCTTAGTAGCATCAAGCAGAAAAAGGAGTTGTTTTTCGACCGTGTGGTTCATCGACGTAATGTAATACTTATGTACCTGACACACTCTACACATGTTCTTTGTCTTTGGAGGATTTAATAAACTAAACTCACTAAACTAAACGTCGGACAAAACTAATCAGGTTTGCTAGATTCTTTGCGGGCAATATCTCCAACTTGTGGACAAAATATAGCCAAAGAGCGCCAAATTTTTCTAAAGTCCAAGATAAAAAACAGACAGATTTTCAAACATCTGAACAAATTAAAAAAAAAAACAAATAAAACCTGCCAAAAAGTGAGAAAGAAAGCAGCAGCAACAAAATGCAAGACGCGAAGTTAACAAAAAAGAACAGAAAATCGCGGTATTGGTATATGAAAAATCAGACCAAATTTAAACAAACAAATGAAACCTGCCAGAAAGTTAGAAAAGAAACCAGCAGCAACAAAGTACAAGGCGTGAACAAGAAAAAACAGAAAATCGCCGATTTGGTACATCGAAAAACAGAACAAATAAAAAAAATGAAAGTCGGAAACAAACGGAAGAAAGTAGCAGCAACAAAGTACAAGGCGTGAAGTGGACAAAGAAAAACAGAAAATCGCCGATTTAGTACATCAAAAATTAGTACAAATAAAAAAAAAGGAAACCTGCCAGAAAATCAGAAACAAAAGAAAGAAACCAGCAGTAACAAAGTGCTAGGCGTTAAGTGAACAAGAGAAGAAAAATCGCCGATTTGGTATATCACAAATCAGACAAAATTTAAAAAAAATGAAACCTGGCAGTCAGAAGCAAAAAAAAAGAAACCAGCAGCAACAAAATGCAAGTCGTGAAGTTAACAAAAGAAGAGAAGAGAGAATAGCCGATTTGGTACATCACAAATTAGAAAAAAATTTAAAAAAGACAATGAAACCTGCCAAAAAGCCAGAAAGAAAAGAAGGAAAGTAGCAGCAACAAAATGCAGGGCGTGAAATAAACAAAAAAAAAAAAATTAAAAATCGCCGAAATGGGTACATCAAAAATCAGAACAAATAAAAAAAAACAAATGAAACCTGCCAGAAAGTTCGAAACAAAACAAAGAAAGTAGCACCAACAAAATGCAAGGCGTGAAGTGAACGAAAAAAAAAACAAAAGATGGACAACACTAATTCGTAGAAAATTCGTAGAGAACTGTAGAAAAGTCAACAATACGATAAAAAAAAGGAAAATATAATATAGATACATACAAATATAGACATTTAAGATAGATTAAGAAATTCAACATCGTTTCATTTTCTTTAAGTCAACACTTGTTATCTATTACTAAGGGTCGGACATTCCTAGGATATCTAGTAAAAACCAGTATAAAGATAGATTTCAACGTCGCCGCTGAACGGCTCATATGCCCGAGGCACTCTCACCCTCGCGCTCATTGCATCAGAAGCAACCCTTTGTATATTATTATATTTTATAGTTTCTTTCAAATTAATAATAATGAAAACATTATAACTTTTTAATGTAGCTTTTAAAAAGACTGGCAAAATACATTTAAATCACATCAATTATAGCACCGTCACTGCGAATAGAATGCGAGTTTATTTCGGAATGAATCGGTTATGTAAACAAGTTTTTATATCCAGTCGACCAGAACTGTAGTGGTTACTGCGTGCCGCATAGACTTCTCGGGCTTCGACTGGTTTATTGTTTTGTTTTTACAGGGCAGACGCGTTAAAGATTAGAACTTTTTCCGACTATGATCGCTTCAGCATATTAGTAGTTCCTCGTACATTCAACGAAACCTTCCGCCTAAAATGCGCCTAGGCCTGTCTATTGCAAACACTATTATAATTTTGTTATACATTTTGCTTTGTTTCACAACCGTATTTAGACGCGTTCAAACACATACTACGAGAACTGTTCGTATTTGTACTGTTTGTATTTTAAATTAATAATAAACGAAAAGTGAGTTATTGAAAACTCAAGTCCATAACAGCTGAAATTATTGCATTCCAGGTTAAGATTGATGAATTTGAGGTAAGTAATACCACTAGATAAAATATTACCCTAAACTAATTGGAATTATTATTTATTAGCCTCCTTTTAAATCAACGCTTTTCTGTATTTGCCTATCATTTACGATAGCACAATGGAGCAAAACGTTTTGGAGTAAAAAATTCACGTATAGAAAAACTGAGATTATTTCAGTTGGCCCTTAAACATAAACGTATTAGTGTGGCATTCGTTACAAGTGCCCTAGTCTGCGACAATAACGAATACATGGAAAAAAGTGTTAGAGCGTACCAAGGAAGACGAATAACGATTACACCGTTTAATCCAACCATAGAGCATTTTAGGCTGCCCAAACAGCCATTATTATTGTTTGGAGAAACCGGGCTTCTGTTACATATTAACGATTATCTAAATATTAGCATCATGTTTGAAACCACAGAAGAAAGACTGCGTTTCACACAAACTTTAGGAGATTTAGATTCACTGTAAGATTGGTTTAACTGTTGTCTTTATTTCATACATCTTGCAACTCTAGGTCCAGCTCCAGTGACTCGGATAACGAACCGAACAGAAACTTAAATAATATTGCTCTTGAAAATGTTTGAGTGTTTTAAGGAATAGACCCTTGTACAGGGTGTTAGGACAAAGCTTAACAAACTAGCTCAAATATCGTCTCTGGGCTGACTTCATCAGACTTGTAGTTGTGAAACTAATTTAAAAGGGTAAGAAAAGTTGACATTTGAACTTTTTTCAACATACCTTAAAAACTATTCATTAAAAAATAGTTTTTACCCCCGGAAAAATCTATCAATTTTCATCTAAAATTATTATCTAGATGAGTTTGAGACGAGAAAATCTGCTTTTTAAATATACCTTTAAAATTAAGACAAAATGACAAAAAACAAAGTATTCTGAAGGGCATACTTTTAAGGACAGGGCTTTGAATTCGCTACGCACTAATCTACTTTGTGGACGCTCATGGGGAATTACATTACGAATTTGTTTGGACGAAACCGTATTCATGTGTGTGCTGAAATCACTCAATAGAAAAACAGGGCAAAAAGCAAATTTTAACTTTTAACAAAACGTACTTGATAAACGGGGTAGATCTGATAAAAAATAGTGTGTCGAAGGGGCCTACTAATACAAAATTCAAAATTCATTAATAAATACAGTTTTACATCAATTTTAGAGACAGGGTGTTTTATTCGTGGGAAAAATCTATCAATTTTCTTTTAAAAGCGTTATCTGCATACATGAGTTTGTATAGCATACCTTCTACCTTCTAAAATTAGGACTAAACCATTTTGCTTTTTAAATGGACCTTTAAAAATAGAGTATATTTGCTACAATGCTACACATTTTTATATTATTTTAAATTTTATATGTACTTTTTAAATATACCTTTAAAAAAATGGTCAAATCCTAAAATTTTTAGTGTTTTTTTTTAAATAGGCTATCTTTGGAAAACAGGGTATATTTGCTAAAAAAATTATGTATGCTGAGGGGGCCTAACAAGAAAAAAGTTTTTAACACAGGGCAAAATCCTTAAAAATATTGCTTTTTAGATACACCTTTAAAAACAGAGCTGAACAAACTTCAAAACTGGGTAAAATCTTCGAAAATATTAAATTTAAAAGGTAAATAAAAACAGGAGTAAAATGCTTAAAAACAAAGTGTTCTGGAGGGGCCTTATTAGTAGTAGGATGTGTTAATTTTTTTGCGATTCCTACAATAATGTCAAGAAATAAAAAATGAAAATTGCGTTATTCGATTCTTTGTAAATACATATTTCAAAAAACTACAAATCGTAGGAGCTTTTCTCAAAACATACCAAAATGTGCAAGTTTGCCCAAATTTAACCGACTGCGTGTCTCGTATCTACCATTATCGAGATGAATTGTTTCAGAAAATATGCTCAGGATGTCTAAAATATGCATTTTTTTTTAATTACTGCATTCGATTCGAAATTGTTCGGTATGCCCCGAAAAATTAAAATTTTTTCCACATGCGTCTTATAAACAAATATGCAATTTTCCTATCATAATCCGAGCTTTATTTATTAGACAATCAAAATGCCGACCAATATTATAATTTACCGCATGAATAAAATTATTTATTATATACGATTTCATGACATCATAATAAACCCCCTCGAGTTTGATCGTACTTTTCGATTTCAGTAATCACAGTCGAAATGTAATTTGATCATTATGTGAACGATAGAAGCAAAACTCTAATCAAATATTGATATAAAACCAACCTTAATGACCTCTATTATCGAAGTTATTAGATCTATTAAAGTGCAGTTGCATGTTATGTAATTTTTTTTCTTAAACGGTTACCTACTGAAATCGCCAAAGGTTTCATTGCCATGACGTTGGGCGACCGTTATTTTTTTTTCCTTTTTCTTTTCATTAAATAATAATTTCCAACAGGTAACACCCAATGACAGGAAATATATAAATAAAATAAATTTAATTGTAAAATTCGCGGCTATGAGAAAAGTTATGTCGAAGATAATCTAGTAACTAAGTAAGACATTATACATACAATAGCAAAACTATACTAACAATAAGTGTCTTCGCAATGACTCACTAAAAGGAAACCGACTAACACTGAAACAAATTTGTTGCTTCAGAAATTATATAATTTATAGAATCAACATTGATGTCACATCTATTAGAGATGCGATTGAAATAATGACACATGAAATGGGGGATTTAAATAACACATTAGTACGACTTGAGGCTACATAGAACTTTGATTTTGGCATTAATTAAGTCTGGGAATAAAGATATTTACTCTATTAAGCAACCAAGGACAATCATTTTTGAAGCAGATTAAGTTATATAAGAATTTTATAGCCGAACAAATACGTCTGGTATGTAAGGACGCACAGTCATACCTAAATAACAAAACTTTTTGGTTAAAGCCTTGGTGAGGATATTCTCCATCTTGGAGAAAGCTTAAGAATTTGACAAATTTTCTCTGCACAGCTTCAATAAGCTGAATATATGTATGTAGAGAAGATGGAAAACCAAACAATGGAGCAATATTCAAGTCTTAATCTTATAAGACAGAAGTATAAAATACGTAATATTGTTACATCCGAAAATTCTCTACAGTTGCGATAGATAAAACCGTAAATTTTATAAACCTTGGAAAAGATATTTAAAATATGCTGTGTAAATGTTTGGTTAGCATCAAAAGTAACATCCAAATCAGTAATACAGTCAACTCGTGTTAAGCGAATATCATTAATAGAGTAAATAAAGAAATACTGAGCATGCTTTTTTAGAGTAGGTAATAACGGAACATTTGGGTATGTTCAGAGGAAGAAGATTATTTTTGCACCAACGAACTATAGCATCAATATTACTCTAAAGAACAAGACAGTCAGAAATTGAAGTAATTTTTAAGAATATTTTCATATCATCAGCAAGGAGCAACTTACAGCAAGATATAACACTATTTATGTCGTTTATAAATAGTAAGAACAATAAGCGGCCAAGATTAGACCCTTGTGACACCCCAGAGGTTGGTGAGTATTTATTAGAGAAAAAATTTTGTTATTTGACTGTATTCCATCTGTCCATAAGACCTATAATAATTCTTAAAGGCTAGACACAGAAGCTTCTTTCCAGATTGTGGGAAATACTGAGTGTTTTAAAATTAGATTGTAAATTATAAGTAAGGGTTTTACAAATATAAAAGCACAATCTTTGGCTAAGAAACTAGGAATTCCATCAACACCAGCAGTAAAGCTGTTCTTTAGATTTTTCAAGGCACCCAGTATATCATTTTCAGAAACTTTAGGAACATTCACTGTTGTGCTGTGAGGTATAAAATTATTAGTGATGCTTATGCGATCTGCATTAGCCTAATCAGATGGATTGTAAACGCTGTTGAAGAATTGACAATATCCTGAGGAGTTGACAACTCGAGACCGTCATATTTCATTAGGCCTGGAATCCGGGTCGAGCCCTTTTTCTGCTGAAAATACTGCCAAAGACTTTTGGGATTTGAACGTATATTTCCTTCAATGTTGTGGACGTTGTTGTTATATCTAACATGTATTAGTTGCTCACATCTTAATCGATAGTATTTGAATAATTTTAGATAATCGTCAGATTTGAATTTCTTATGTTTCTTGTGGACATTAGATTCGATTTTAAGTAAGTTAATGATTTCTGTGTTAAACCATGGTGGATATCTGCAAGAGTGATGGGACCGTGAGGAATACTTGGGAACAAAATTAAATTGTAAAAAACAGACCTGGGTCCTATCAAAAGATATTGAGATGGTCCTGAAAACTTTACTCTTCTGTAGATTTTTAGCATATTTGATAATATTAATAACGTCAACTTCGTTATTGAGAATGACTTTGACTGTTCGGGGTCTTATAGGTTCTTGTGAACCATTCGGAGCGTTGCCGACGGCTTGAAATCGACCTAATCTATGAAATTTGATGTCCCATAGTTGTATTTCCGGGTTAATAGCCCTAAATACATCGGAAATAATCAAATTCTCGTTTACCGTACCGTACCGTACGCTGTTCCGGAAGGTTATATACCGGGTAGAAAGTTTCAAACTCGAACATAGCAAAGATCCATTGAGAACTACGTTTCTGTAGATTACTGCTCGCCATTTAAAGATACAAAAATGGTAATAGTATTAAATGAAAGATGAAATGAAGATCAATGTTATGGTGTTAAAATTATTCCTATTAATTGCTAATACTTTTGAAATAGAAATTATTTTTTTTAATTTCAAATGAAAAATGTAGTCGCCTTAGGTCCAGTTTTACAATGATGGTTTAACTTTGAGCCGAAGCTTAAACCCTTCACAACAATTGTTGAAATAATCGTTGCTAAGGATTTAAGCCTCAGTTCAAAGTTGAGCCTCATTTGTAAAACTGGGCCTTACTATATCAGATTTGAAGTTTGCAATTCAATAACCAGAATTTTGTACAATATGCTTCTTATTCAAAATAAAATTCCATTCATCTGTGTAGCATACTGTCAACGAAAAACTGTTTTATTTCTTTGCTCCTGTATTGCTTCACAAAATACTTTCCTACTATTCTTGTTAATTTCAATACAATGTTGATGGCAACTGGATTTGTGGAATTGATATTTTTTAAGTGTTCTTTACATTTGTGTGTTACTTATTCTTGAACAGTATGAAACATATTTAATTTTTAGTACAATTGGATTTAAAACTGATTCAGTATCGACATGTGTCGGTATTGATTGCCTATGGCATCATATTAAGTTTATTGATAGTATCAGAAACAACAGTATTTTTGTATGCAATGACGTAGAATACAATTATCATTCTAATAAAGAAAGAATTGTTGTAACTTAAACGACAAGAGTACCTACCTATTATTTGCTCTGTACAGTAATTCGTAATGCTTTTTGACTGATGTATAAATTATTTTCCATTAATAGAAACAACTGAAAAATTCAAACGTGTCACAGGCGACTAAATTTTTCGTTTAATATTTGAAAAATTTATTTATGTTCCGAAGGTATTAATATTTAGGAATCATTTTAACACCATGGTCCATAATTTTCTCTTTTCTTTAATACCATTGCCATTTTTGTATCTTCAAATAGCGAGTAGCAATTCACAGAAGCATAGTTTTCAATACAAGTTTGCTATGTTCGGGTTTGAAACTTTCCACCCGGTATAATGATACGTAATGACTAGAGAGCGGATAGTCAGGCAAATGCCTGGTGCCTGCCTTTTTTGCTTTTTTTCAAAGTTTTAGCAATTTATGCCTTTTCTAGAAAATAAATGCCTTTTGTTGCTTTTTTTTGTTGTAATTCGGTGAGTTTCGAATTATTATAATTTTTCTTCAAATCGAAACTTAGCAAGTTACTAGAACGGTGTAAGATGTTTTCTAGGAAGTGCGCTTTGACCGCAGCGAATATTTCGAGATGGGTATTACCAGTTTCAATACGGGTTTAATCTTAACAGGAAATTTGTGACAACAATCGATATTTAAATAATCTCTTTTCGGTGCATTCGTAATTCACTCGTTGTCGTGCTTGTTTTACGTTCAATTTAATTGGTGATTTTAACGCTGCAAGATGCCAAAATGTGATCAAATACAAAATTGGGTAAAACTAGACAAAAATTTGTCAATAGACGGAAATTCTTTGTTTTGTAAAATTTGTTCGAAGCATGTAAGTACAAAATCCTCCTAATAAGTGTCTTTTTTTAATTTATTTAATTGTTATTTGCAATTTTATTTACAATTTTTAGATAAATGCTACTAAAAAGTATCACGTAACCCAACACATAACTAGTGGTATTCATTCAAAAAATGTAAAAAACAAGAACGGTCAGCAGCTTCTTTTGAAAACGGCTTTACAAGAATCAAAACCTGGTCCTTCAAAATCGACATTTTCATTGAAGTTATGTGAGGCTTTTATAGCTGCATCGATTCCTTTTAAAAAATTGAACAATCCAGTGTTACGAGAGTTTTTAGAATTTTCAACAAAAGAAATGATTCCGGACGAATCAACACTGCGGAAAAATTATTTAGGTATTTGCTATCAATCTGTGAGTAGAAGTGAAAACCACATTACATTTCTTTTACTATATTTATTTACTTGCAGACACTAGATTCGATTAGGCTAGACATTGCGAACAATTATATTTGGGTCTCAATTGATGAAACTACGGACAGTAAGGGTCGCTACATTGCAAACATTGTTGTTTGTAAATTATCAGAACACGAAGCTGGAGTTCCTCATTTATTGGCAAGTACAGAGTCGGAAAAAACCAATCACAAAACGATTGCCAATCCCTTCGATGACAGCATGCGTAAGTTAAACATTTTGAATATTACATACTGAAATTAATAGATTGTTTTTCCATTAGGAATCTTATATCCGAATGGAGTAAAAAAAGACAAAATTCTCCTCTTAATTTCCGATGCTGCACCTTATATGACAAAGGCAGCTCAAGTCATGCAATTTTTTTACGAAAAAATGATTCATCTTACTTGCTTCGCACATTGTCTGCATAGGGTATGTGAATTTATTCGAGAATTTGTTGTAGTCAACAAATTAATTTCTTCAACTAAAAAGGTATTTTTCAAAAGTAACTTTATATTTTTTGTTTAGATTATTTTTTTAAGGTTTTTTTAAAAGCTCCATTACGCGCAGCTTTATATAAAGAAAAGCTACCCAACACACCGCTACCTCCAGAACCTGTTATAGCTAGATGGGATTCTTGGATTTCCGCGTGCGTATTTTACGCTGTTCATTTTGACGAAATGAAAGAGGTATTTATTTATTTAACAATTGCCTTTTAGGAATTAGTTTAATCTTATATATTTAATTTAAGGTGGTCGATAGTTTTGAAACATCGTCAGCTCTGTCAATAGCCAAATCACAAGCTGCCTTTAAAGATCCTGCAGTAAAAAGTGGTTTAATTTTCATCAAGACTCATTTTTCCAATATACCAGAAACGATTACTTGTTTAAAAAAAAAATGGTCTAAGTTCATACGACTCTTTGAAATTATTTAATACGGTGGACACATTAATTAAGAAAGTTCCTGGTAGCATAGGCCAAAAAGTAGCTGAAAAGTTTCTAAACACAAAACGAAAAAATCCAGGCTTATTAATTATTGCAGAGGTAGCCAAACTTCATGAGGGTGGCGTTGCGGAGGACATTAAATTAACAATCGATGAAATATCTATGTTAAAATATACTCCAGTAACATCTTGTGATGTGGAAAGGTCTTTTTCGCAATACAAAAACATTTTGTCCGACAAAAAAACAAAATTTGTTACCGGAAAATATTGAAAAATATTTAGTCACCTCCTGGTGGTCAAATAAAAATACAATTTAATGCTGTGTACTTCTTAATATAAATTTAATTTTTAAAATTTCCTGCCTGTTAGTGTCCTTTTTGTTAAGACTTGTTGCCTTTTTTCTCAAAATTCGTTGCCTTTTCTCCTTCCTTTTTGTGACTTTTTTGCGTTTTATTTTTGCCTGACTATCCGCTCTTTAGTAATGACTTATTCAGAAGAGAAGGAAAGGTAATTAGATGGAAATCGTCACACCTTCGGGGCCGTTCAAAGGTGACTGAAAAGAGGATGCCACATTCAAATTCCTCATAGAAAAGTGTCTGAATAATGTCTTTGTTGGAAATGCCTAGTACGATTAGTTTACGATTAGTTTGAAAAAATTAAAAACGAAAATCAGAAATGTTTGTTTTTTTGCGATATTTTCAAAACTATTAAAGATACTTCAAATTTCTTTTCAGATTATTACTCAGCACGAAAACACGCAACTTTGCCCTAATTTAACCAACTTCGTATCTCTTAAGATAAGCGAGATCCCCATAGTGGCACTTGAAAAAGGACAGCCTGTGTGTATATTTTTAACCAAGGGCTTGTTAAATACACCAAATTTGGTGTAAGATGCATCAAGTTGGCAACGCTGTCGTAAAATAGACGATTAAATTTTTAATTGCGGCTAAATTTTGTTAGTGTTTGTAACTGTATTGACGTTGTTAGAATCTTGATTATTATGAGATTATAAGTTGTAAACTATCTAGCTGTGCAACGATCAAGGTTGGTAGAGCAGGAGGAGTGATGGTACGCTGCGCCATCTGTTCAGTACGAGATTTATTAGCGCATTGAACTTAAAGCAGAGATCGATTGAATATCTCAGCCGGCGGGTAGATAACTAGATGACATCGCTTTAGTTAACTCCCAATAGGTGGGGAAACAATATCTTAATTTGAAAATGAGAAATGTCATCAGCTTAACGAATAAAGCAGACACCTTTTTTACCACTGTCAGTTTGATGTTAATGGCGTGTGGGTTGTGCTGGTTATAAATTTCCCCGTGCACAGGTAATAAGTGAAACGATGACAGCCACAGGAATTTTGCCAACTTATCAAAGATTTGTTAACGGTGTGCCAGTGCCATTCTCACGGAGATCCTTCAGGCCGCGCGAGAAATATGTAATAATATTAGTGTTCCTTACATTTGGGTTAGTATGTTTTGGTACTTTCTTTTTTCTGCCGGAATTCAGGGGTGCGAACAGTACAGCTGACAGTGTTTACAAAGTTTACGATCAGTTCAAGCGTGCGGGCCCCGAATTCCTAATGCCACCACCTCCATTACTAGAGGAGGACTCTCAGAAAATCATACGCCACGATCACGACACTCAAATCGACCCTCATGTACTCGACGATAAGGAAAAGTTGAGGGCGAAAATTGAACAGGACGATGAACTGAAAGTGTTAGAGAGACCGGATTTAAAACCTAATATTAAGACGTCTTCGACGGCCAGACTCGAGAGTGTAAACAATAACCAAAACGAATATACCGGGCAAGAACAGGACCGTAGTGTTGTTTTGTCACAGGTAATTACAGTTCCTCCGGCGTACAGTGATCATTATCCGGACGTAAATCACGGCGAAGACCAGAATAGCGAAATGAGAGAGAGAAGGAATAAAGTGAAAGAGGTAAGTGCACACGAAATAACTATACTGTTATTTAACCTACATCGCAAATTACTATACAAGCGTCAGTGTTATCAGATGTACCTGCTTGATGCATTTTGAATTACTATTTTATAGCGAAAATAAAATCTGTATTGTAAGGTTAATAAAAGTTATTAGTCTGCGTCTGAGAATGACCATAATTAAGTTCAAGGGCAGCATTACATTTACAAGTATAACATTATACACATTTAAGCATTTTATAATTAAGTATACTACACTGCTATGTACAGTACAGTAGCGTGCAATAAAATTCGGGCATGTCATTTCTAGAGTGTAAAGGTAAATTCACATTAGGCGAAACGTCAACGTCACACACGTCACTGATCGGTACCGTCTGTCAAAATATTCTTGAATGAATTGATTTCCTATGATAATATTCACATACATATACAGGTCTATACCGTCTAAGTTTTAATCCCAACGATATTTTGAAGTGATGTCCTGTGCCATTGAGCACGTCTCTTTATAATTATTTTAAAATTATCGGTGATCTTACCTTGCAGTTGGCCATGACGTAAGTCGTAAGATAACCACATGCGCAACATCCGTCCGCTGTTAAAGTTAGGTTAGGTTTAACCGTGTCTGTTTTGACATTTACATTATTAGCGAATGTGTTGTGCGGCGGAATCGCAAATTTTGGCGGAAATGTCGAATAAAAAAGGCATTTAAGATTGACCCACAAAGCTTTTACGATCGAAAAAGAAAAAATAAAAACTTAGTTTGATTGTACAAAGTGATCGGGAATGACTGATTGTGAGTTGGCTATATACAAATAAAAAAAAAGCGATCGTGGGATGTCGCTACTTAATCTGCTTATATACAATTAAGAATATTTTGTCGGCTTATTTTGACACATATTTGACGTAATATCAACGGCGACAAGATTGTAGGTTACATCGGGCGTTTTGATTTGAATTTGAAACGCTTAATGACGACACTTTTTTCTTGGAAAATATAGCCAAATCAATGAGTATACAGGGTTACTGTTAATTAAAGGGCCATCTTTTCTATTTTTATTCATTTCTGAAATATCTTAAAAAAACTGAAAATTCTCATTTTCATAAATCTCGAATATCTTCTTTATTTCTTTAGATAGAATCATAAAATTCGGCGTTTTTATATTAAATTCGATGGACAACCTAACGCTGTTCGAAGAAATAGGTTAGGTTTGACAGTTTCGTATAATATACTGTCGACTGTCAACTGTTTCTGTATGGCCAAATGTATTACAAAAAGTAGCCTCCATTACACCAAACTCCGAAATGTAAAAAAAGTATTAATTGCCTTACATTGTTTGAAATATTAGCAAAAATAGTTTTAAAAGAATGTGTCATAATAAAAAAGACAGAATATCATACAAATGTAATTAGTTTGGCAGTTGTTAAGGTGTACAATTATTTTTTGTTTTTGTTTTTGTTTTTGCTTAAAGTAGAAGCAGAAAAGAACCAAAGAAAATTAAAAGGCAAATTAACCTGCAAAAATAAACAGAAACAAAACAGAAATGACACAAATTTCAACAAAATACAAGGCATGAAGTAAAAAGAAAACAAAAGAAGCTCTACAGTGTTAAGCTGGACGAAAAACCAACAGTTTTTGTTTTTCCTAAAAATAGGAACAGAAAGGAACCAAGGAAAATTAAAAAAACAAATTCACTTACAAAAACAAAAGAGAAATTGCAGAAACTGCAAAAAAATCCAAAACATGAAGCGAAAAGAAAACAAAAGAAGCTCTACAATACCAAACTGAACGAAAAATCAAAGTTTTTGTTTTTGCTAAAAGTAGAAACAGAGAGGAACCAAACAAATTAACCTGCAAAAACAAACAGAAACAAAACAGAAATGACGCAAATTGCAACAAAATACGATAAGCGAGAAGAAAACAAAAGAAGCTCGACAATCTCAAGCTGATCGAAAAACCAACGGTTTTCCGGACGAGTAAAAAAATTCGTAGAAACCATGAAAAAGTCAATAATGCAATTAAGAAAAAAACGAAAACATAAACGAACGTCGAAATACAGTGCATAAAACAAAAGAAGATCACAACTGTGATGGAGACAAAACCTCGCACAAGACAAATAAAAAACGATAAACTACCAAAAAGAGCCAATAAAATGCGAAAAATCAATGAAAAGAGACATTTGTAGTACAGTACGAAAGCATAAAGAACAGAGAAGAACGCAAGAAAATTGATGAATAAAATGAAGAAAAACCAAATGAATCTCCAGAGGGAAAATTAGTAGATAATAAAAGACAACTGTAAAAAAGGGTTAGTCAAAATGTGAAAAATCAACTCGATAAAAATAAACAAAAGAGAAATACGGCAGCATTAAAGAATTAAAACAATTAAAAAACCGAAGTACGACGATACTAAGATAAATAAAAAAATTAAAATGAATGAAAATTTTTGCAAATAAAATCAAAGTCGTAGGAAACAAATGAGAACTGTAAAAAGTAGTCAAGAGAATGCGAAAATCTCTTCGATTAAAAAGAGAAGAATGCGAAAACCGGAAAACAGAATTATCGAAGAATAGATAGTCAGGAAAGATAAGTAAACGAAAAACGACATTCTCCGGCCGAAAACTTTTGCAAGTCAGGAAACTGGTAGAAAACAAAACGACGAAACAAAGCAAACGTGAATAAAATGCAAAACATCAAATCCTTAAAACAAAGAAAGAGACAAACAAAAAAATATAAAATTAATAAATTAATAAAAAACAAAAGATTTGAGCAATATTTGTTGGCTGAGATAAAATGTAAAACAATAATAATTTTCAATTGTACACAGCCTATTTATTGTTGTGCAATGCAATTTGTCTTCCAAATTATTTTAAAGTGTTAGTTTTGTCCCCCTTTACATTTAGGTAAGACTGATTTGTACATTGTATTGTTGAAGTGGCTAATAAGGCTGTGAAACGTTTACAAAGAAAAAACAATAAATAGGCTGTGTACAACTGAAAATCATTATTGTTTAAAAAGCAAAAAGGGAAACGTATTTCTTTCCACGAATTATATTAGAATGTAAAATTTTGTTGAGTGTCGTTTTGTGAAGACAACAACAAAAGTAGCCCAAATCAGGCGCCAGGCGCCAAATAAGACTTTTAAACGCCAAATATGTCGCCCAAATGGCGAAATTTCGCCCAATCCAGCAACTCTGAATGGCATTTCTAAATAATGCTATCACCAAAGGGAGGAGCTAAGAAAGTAAACTGCTTGAAACCAGTTTGAGACAGCGGCAGTCCGACTCGACGCGGGGCTCTAAATCAAATCGTTAAATGTTCCGCCCGCTTATACGTGATTTTTAATCAATCAATCTAATATCGCCACGGTAACAACGCGAATATAATTCCAGAAGCTAATAACAGCTCTTTCTTGAATTTAGAAACAATTTAGTTGATTTGAATTAAATAGCAACACGACACGTCTCTGCAGCACACTCTCTCGTGCGCATCGTGTCCGAGCATCGCAGTCAACCGGGACATTATTGTGAATCATTCCGTCCTAACGAATGCATTATTACTTTGGCTTACCGATTGTTCACTATCAGCTAGACGCGCTGCGCCGGCAAATATGTTGAAGCGTATACACAATCTATTTATAACATCGCACCGCTTCGTTGCAATAGTAAAGTTTTACACTTTTTTTCTGTCCGCCATGTGGCTATCACGCAACGGTTGTCATTGTCGAGCTCTCAATAGCCGACAGATTCTTAGTTACTTTATATTGGCGTCCTTCATGCTTTTAAGGTTAGAAAAGACTTTAATTTTACTTGGTTTAAACCGTAACATTTTGAACAATAAAATAGCGACATCTTACTATCGCTTTTTGACCTAACATTCTTACATCGCATTTGCGAATAAATTGGGCAAGTCGTTTTTGGTCTGCAGTGGGAATGTCGAGCTACGTTTCTGCTGAAGAAGCCCCAAGCAGGGCTGAAACAGCTGTCCAGAGGCTGCTCGAGGTTCTCACTGCAATCAAAAACGATTTGCACAAAATTTTTCTAAAAAAAAGAAAATTTTTCTAAAACATAACATTTTGCTTGATCTTCAACCATAACGACAGCAAGTTTGTCCTATTTTCTTTTTTCTGATTGCGATGGTACAGTTGCGGTCTCTGAAAACCGGTACACTGAGAATTGACATAAATGTGTAAGTCAAACCTTGATCGATCATTTGACAAATTCGAGTGACATTTAGAAACATCTCTTTCAAGATAAGTTTACACTGCAAACATAATATTAGTCAAAATGTTCCAATTTTTGAGGGCTGCAACTGTACGTGTAAAAAGTGTCACTGGTAATTCTGACGTTACATACAAAATTTACTGTTAATAATTCGTATTTACAGCGTAAGGCGCGACCAGAGGTTTAACCTTAAGCGGCAAGCTTGAAATTCGTGTTTATTTTATTTTTCGACAAAATGCTTCAGTTAAGTTCCGCTCAAGTCTTATTTTTCCTCGAGTCTTTTTTCCTCACATTTCGACGGAAACATAACCTCAATGATGCTTGATTTACTTGATTTTACTCTCCGCTACTGTACATTCAGTCGATTAGACGAGCTTTACTTTCACAGGAAATCAAAAATTTCTGTTAATAATTAGAATGTACCGCTTAAGTCGCGCCATCGCGCGACCGGATGGTTAACCTTAAGCAGCAAGCTTCAAGTTCGTATTTATTTCATATTTCGACAAGACGGTTCATTTAAGTTCCGCTCAAAAAGTAGGAGAGTGTTGGCTTCGCTAGACGACGTTCACTGTTAAGTTTATCACTTCAAGTCTTTTTTTCCTCACGTTTCGACAGAAACATAACCTCAATAAAAGCTTGATTTACTTGATTTTATCGTCCGCTACTGTACATTCCTCCCTTTTTTTTAGAAAATATCTATAATTACAAACCTTTTGGGGTACACGTGTTACACAGGGTATTTGCAAATAAATGCTTTAACCACAGTACGCCGACAGCATAGATAACAAGAAAAAAATTCCTACAACAAAAAAAAATTCCCTTTGTCGTTCATTATTCGGCGCTCATGAAATAACAGAAAAAAAACTTACGGAACTTGCTTCTCTGATCGTAGACAGTAAACATCGCGGGAATGATTAATACGCAAGACACACTCACCGAATACCATCTGCGTGGAGGATCACATTCAAAGAAACGTTCACTATTAGACAATTAAGACATATTTATATCAATTGCTCGACGTGGCGTCCATCATCAGCGACACACAAACGAGCTCGGCGAAAAAGTGATTCTTGTGCTCGCGTGCGTATCAGTATTAGCGCAAATACTGTCAACGGAATTACGAATACACTCCTCTGAAATGCTGTTCTCTCGCCGTTCGTGAATTGCGGCATTTTAATAAGTAATAATACTATGTAAGTAGTAATCGTATTTAGCTTTAACGCGTTCAATCACTTTCCACAAACTAAACTGTTAATCTTCTTTGGAATCAGCAATAAATTGTGTGTCGTAATTAAGGCCTCGAATCTGAGGGTCTAACCTCAGAGGCATTGTATTCCGCGCTCGGCGGGGCTCGATTTCTCGCAGCATTTCCGATAGGCACGGGGATTCTACATCGAATTCTGCGTCTCATTATTTTTGATTTTGACGATTCGACATTTATTTGATTGCTCAGGCTCTCTGTAAATATTGAGGAGTTCAACCTGTTATGTTGAGAGATCAATGTCTCGCTTTAAAAGACAAGACATTCTCACGGCAAATCGAAACGAACGAACGAACGAAAATTTGGAATGTTCTTGAATAATTAATTTTAATAACAATTAATAGCTGAGAAATTTTAGTATTTTCTTCCCTATTCGAATTTCGAATAGCTAAGAATACTCAACAACTCGCGACTCTGTTAAACCGGGCAATTGAACGATTCAGATCTGCGCTACACCGGGGGTGTTACGATGCGTAATCGGCATCTAGGAGACTGGACGGGCTATTTTCCTCGATGCTTTAGTCATAATCATAAAAAATGAAGCAAATTCTTTCGCTCAGCTGTATTACGATTTATTGCGACCCTTTTATTGGCTTCTCGACTTCAGTTAAAGCACTTCTGTTTTTTGCCCCGATAAAATTTCCTTTTCTTGACCCAACTCAAAGACATAGGCGTACAATTATTTCTTGCTCGATTTTCAACAGCGATTTTCTCGAAATGTGTAAAACTTTTGTTAAGGACGTGTAAGTTCAAACGTTCCCATTTATTGTGATGTATTACAGGTTTAAATTTCTGTACTTATTTCACAAACACAGGGTATATTCGTTTAAAAACGATGTAGAAAACTAACTTTAAACACGAAAATGCAAATAAGTGTCGGTTTCGTAAAAGTATGTGTGAGCCAATAGTTTCTTATATTGCGACAACATACCGGTCGTTGTCATAAAGTGAGAACGTAGGCAACATAAGATGGTAGAGACGATACACTCTATCTACACATAAAATCTTGAGGAGGTGTTGCGTTTGCCTACTCATAACGTGGTGCTATGTAGTTCGCATTTCAGAAATTTCAATCTTTAACTATCTGTACTATTTGTTCTCACTGAAATATCAATGATCTAATTCTGATCTAACACTCAGTATTTCAGGAAAGTGTTGTAGTAATTTAATTAATAAAACTTGAAACCCTTGCATTCTGATGACGGTCACGGCAGGTCTGAAAACATTAATTGAAATACCTAAATGAATTTTCATTATTTACTCAAGATTCAAGTTTTATTAATTAAATTAACACACCGTGACCATTCGAGAAAAAAAAAACTGTGTTGTAGTAATGTTTTTATTTCAAAATACATACATTTTTTCATATGCAAAATGTTATTATGCCTATACTTATGTCGTTTAACTTAAAATCACGCAGAGCATGTAAGGATTATCGAAATTTCAATGGCGCAGCTCAAAAATGAAAGAGAATAGCAGGGCATTTGGTACATGTACCTTGCGCACGTCATAAATCAGCAACAAGTTTACGTGAAAGTATGTGTAAATAAACATGGAAGCTATTTGCAGGTATACATACATATATTTATCTAGGTTCGCTATCTCGTCTAATAAAATTTTTAACGGGAGAAAATTATATCCCATTGTTTATGTGTTATAAGCCTGAAATCCGTCACAGAGGCACCGTGCACGTTCGCCAACGTGTATGTAAAAGAGTCATAAAATAAACAACTTTTTTAAAATTTTTATATGTAAATATAAGAAAGAGCATGAATATACATAGAGAGTGTAAGGTAATGGGCTATGGCTAGGTGAATAAAATGCTTTCACTTCAGTTATTATTTTTTTATGCTAAATTACTTGGAAGAATTTTAATTGCAAATTATTCCTCTTGTAAAAATTCTTCCTGCATTAGGAATAAATTTATTTAGAATTTCAATTTTCTCCATGTAGATCGTTATTATGTCTTCTTTCTTGGTCTATAAGAGGATTCTTGAGATCATAATCATTACTGCGGTAATAAATAAAATTAGGATGCCAGATGCTACCACCAAAATGCAATTACGTTACCTCTTGATTGCTTGAAAACGGTGGCAAGTTAGCGCTGAAGGAGTCTGTCAGCTGTTCCGAGCTGGTACTCAAATAGACATACTAGCTAGGTCAAATCAAATTCAAGGGCGCTAGGGGAGATAGAACCCCAACTGATTACGCTTCTGTAAAACCGACTCCCAAGGTTCACAGCGTGCACGAAAATTTGAAAAACTTTCAGGAGTAACTTTACACTCAGGCATTCAAAGCAGTAAATCGACGCAGAAAAATACCACATTTTACTGAAAAGACGTAGATTTTACACAATATAGAGGTTTAACTAAACAGCAAAACCCTAGCCGTCCGTCGGCTAAAAATAACCTAGAAAAATCACCCTTGGTCGTTACTAATACTTTTCACTTAAAAAAATAAACGTAGTTCAAACAGATCCAGTATTAATCTACACAAAATGTGAACCAAAAATTCGCTTATTTTAACTTATCCTCAACTTGAACGATACATGAAAACGCTAATTTAATGCACGGACATGTGCCAGTATATTTATGTTATCAGAAAATATGCGATAATTAAATAAAATAAATAGCTGAGGTACGTTGCGGTTTCGTGTGGAATTCGGACGAAGTTGTGGTTATCCAGCTGTCAAACATAGGCAGACGTCACCGAGCAGCGCCGCCGCACGTGGAAAAGCCGTACTTCAGTTGCGTCACTGTTACCAACTGACGTGCTCTGCTGATCCTACCCGTTGTTCATGCAGGCAGTGGAATGCCAATGCGTAATTCAAACCGTTTACGCTCTCGATAGTAGAAAATAGGGTAACGATAAAGCGAGGTAAAGAAACAGTAGAAGATGAAGCGGATTCCTCTGTTGAAACAAAGAAATCAAATATATGTATGGATCGATAAGCATCGACACCTTTTGTTCTAAGAGCAAACGGGTTAACCGCTCGGTATAATTTGCTTTCGGCAAATCGAACGTCACTCAAGTTGTTACGGGCAAAACGGGGTAATTTCGCGCACGTTAACAAAAAAAAATTTATAGTGTTGTTGTAGCTGAAATAACAGCAACACTGCTCCGGTAGTCGAGTCGAGAAGGGGGTGAGTATGTTTTTTTTCTTTTCTCTCCTATTTTATTTCGCATACCATGAAAACACATCGGATCATTGCACATAAATTTTAATTAACCCAAAAAACATGGAAATCATTACAACAAACTCCAGTGTTCAACATTTAGCGCTATGTGACTTTGATTAGTGACTAAAATGTCGCAATTACCGCTCAGATCTGATTGGTTCACAAATTTTTCCCGTAAAATTAAGAAAGTCAAAAAAGTTAATTACCAAAATATTAATAAAAAAAAAATTAAATTAATATAAAAAAAAAAAAATGATTGAATTAAATTGAATTAAGTTAAACAATTATAAATTTCAGAATTAAATGCAATAAAAAAACAGGAATAATGGAAAATCTTATCTGGTGGATCGACGATCCGGGATGGGTCCAAGAAGAGTCCTTTTGATTCCTTAACGGGATCGAATGGGAACGGCAATAATTCGGCGAGCTCCGTGGCCCCGTAGGCAGAGTGGATCAAATTTTCATGCCACTAACCTTGCCAGAAGTAGCCCAAAAAAAATATTGCAGAAAGTTTTCAACAAAGTTAAGAATTTCTTTTCCCAGACACAAAAAAAAGAACCTGAAGTAAATGAAAACAGAATATAAGACCAAATGTACAAAGAAACAAATGAAATAAATTTAGATACCTGATGTAACGTTCTCTTCGCGTGAGACGAGTGAAAAACTTCTAAAACCTTCCGTAGAAGACGCACCAGCCCACTCAAAATGCAGAAGGTGCTGAAGAATTTTCTTTATTCAAAAACCAAAATAAAATTGTGGCGGTAAGACGGTAGCCTAAATTCCTCGAAATAGTTCAAAACTTCGGTAATTTCACCAAAAATACCGTCAGACCAGCTTGCAGAATAAAGTAAAATTTTACGAAGAAAACACCTCGTTCTCAGGCGAAAACTTAGTGAATAATGAATTATTATCTTCACCTGAACGAAAATTCGCGAAGCAGGGATAAGGATAGTTTCTCGTTACCAGCGAGAGTGCGAAGAGGATGGACGCTCTGATAAGAGAACCTGCACGACCACAACAAAAGAAGTTTGACGAAGAATACAGATAACAACGTATCAACAGCGAACCGAAATTAATTTTAAAACCTTAAATGAGATTTTATTATGTACAGAAATTAATGTTAATATTTAATTGTAATAAAGTCATCTCAGAACTCCAGTAACAGTGTAGTTATTTAGAATTATGCAACAATATTCGAGATCACACACACACACACACGAGTGTCCCTTGTAAGGTTGTAAAGTGATGCTATGCGTGAAGATGCCGGACGCGAGCAAAAAATAGCCCAAAAATGGCGACTAATCAGAACACAGAAGTAGATAGCGTGATCATCTAGAACCAATGAGAGCCTTTGATATCAAACGGGAAACAATGTCACCACCTTAGAACAGCAGATCTGTATACCACACGTGGTTGGCGAAAGTAACCAAGAATTTACACGTAACATTCTTAGGAATATTATTTGTACTATTTGTAGGTTTCTTGTTTGGAAGGCAAGTATAATGAATTTATATTGCACAACTATCTACCTCATCAGTAGATTGAAATGTAAAGGAAAAGTCATACTACATCTACAAAGTGTCAGTATTAAGCTGCGGCTTCATACCAAAAATGGTGATTTGATGAAAAATGATTAAAAGTATGACCGATACAAATGTAGAATTAAGTGGATTCTGTGGAATCCTGTCTCTGCAAAAAAACGTTGAGCGATAAACTGCGTTGGCAATAGTGAAATGAGCTTCCTTATATTCATAGGCTTGAAGAAGGGTGAAATAAATTCTTAAAATTACAAAAAGAGCTAGCCCTTGAGCTGTTTGGTTAAAGTTGTTTTCAATTAATTAGCCTGTGGTGGGCTCAGGTTACTGTAAGGTCATAAGAAAAGTGAATTAAGGTATTAAGAGGATTGAAGAGGCTAATCCCCTTAAGGGGTCAATCCCGTCCCGAGTTCAATTGTATCAGCAAGGCTTCTGTGAAGAAATCCTCAGAAGAATAAGATAAAAAAGAATACCTCTGATGTAATAAATAGGATTATCCCCTGTCGTAATCCCATAGTAACTGGGCAAATGTGGAGACCTTGGAGAAACCGTCTTGGGAAACGTCTCGTCATCATTGGTGCATAACTAGCCCTAGTTTCCTTACTTTGTAATAATAACTGTGTGAATGATTTGAAAGAATACTTATTATGGTCGGTGAGGTTATGGTAAGTTTAAATAAAATCAAATGATTCATAACATTTACTAGTGGGAGCTCCGATCTTTAAAAACAAGATTCAGTTTTCTGACGTCCATATTTTTTTTTCAGTGATACCAACAAAAATATTACCCTAACACGGCCTACTCTAGATGCCAAGAGATCATGAACGGATAAATACGTAAGAAATTATAGGCTCAGCGTTGCCAAACTTACCAGCACAAAATATAATAATAATAATAATAAACGTCTTTATGTCCCAGTAAAATAATAAGACAAATATACCTGTAAAGCAGTTCGTCCATTAGACCTGACCGTAATAGGACCGCATCCGGACCGACACAGTCAAAAAACGCCCGTATCGGCTCCGACAAGCTTCAGACCGTGCGTTACCCCATTTAAATATATGGAAAGAATGTTTTTTTGACTGTGTGGGTCCGGATAGGGTCCTATTACGGTCCTATTACGGTCAGGTCTAATGGGCGAACTCCTTTAAGCATTCACTCCTTTTTCTCATCGGAGTAGGCGCGCTAGGATGACATTTCTGTTGGTATGACAATAAAATACAGACGTCAGATGAAATGGTTATGTTTATTTTCAATTTTAAGTTTATGATTTTAGTGTATTGACATCATCTCGACTACAGTAGTCGGTACCTTATTTATGCCAGAGTCGGTGCAGATGGGTGCTTCTTAGTATTTGGCAGTATAGTCAGATTTCTAGAGTTAAATTGTCATAATATTTTTTCTTGTCAGATTCTGGCATCTATCAAAATACATGTAAGCAACCGGAGGAAACAAGAATACGGCCTGCTCTGACGAGAAAAAAGAGCGAATGCTTAATAATGTAATGAAATTTAGAAAATATAAACAGGGAAACCGTATAAGGTAGGGTCCACTGATGTGGTCTCGGTATACGTATTGTTACGACTTCGCGATTCGCAAATAATGCTTCTCCACTAATTTCAAGTATTTCGGAAATACCTGAGACAAGGTAGGAGTTACAATAAAAGACAGAGTACGAAGCAGCCAAATACGAAAAGAACTGATGATCGGATCACTGACGGAGTTTATACAAAAGAAGCAACTGAGCCAGTGGAGCCACTTACAATGAATGGGAGGAGAAAAGACAGTCTAATAATAATAAGGAAGCTATAGTACTAGGTAAACGAAGAGAAGGGAGATCTCAGGAGACCTGAGATAAAGCAAAATACAAGTCAAGAAGTCAAGAAGCAAAAAAACGTGGAGCGAAACTAGAAATACGGCAAAAGACAAAGAAAGTTGGTATAAATTGGCACACAAAGGCGAAGAAGAATGATGAAAAGAAGAATAAACAAGCACAGAAAGAGTGAGGAAGAAACAAATGAAGAGAGAAGACACAACATAAAATCCTACACCTAGCGATAGAAAGTATATTGATTATATTATCTATACATATAGGGCGACATACGGCCTACTCTGAATGCCAGAAGATCGTGAACGGAAAAGATATAAAAAATTATGGACAAAAATATTTACTTCGTTCTATTCATCCCATCCAGTTGCCAAACTTAATCGACACAAAATATGGCAGTTCAATTTCAAAATACTGTGTTTAACATGTGCAAATGTTTCTGCAGAATTTTGCAACAATTCGCTTTCCAAGTTTGTAGAGAAACATTTCTTTATTTAGCCTATCCGAACAGGGGCAGTGTGCCTAGGTGACTCGCCTTAATTTTTCTTTGATGATTTTCACATAACCTAATGGATTTCACTATTTACTCAGAAAAAAAAACCGCATCAAAACGCTCGAAGATACAACGATAAAGTTCGATGATTGGCTGCGAGTTCACCAGACTATTGTAAAAAAATCAACAGCAGAAATAAATTGCTTTAATGAAAATTACCGTGTAGATTTTTAAATTTTACTTTATTTAATAAAAACAATACTAATAATAACAAGCAGACGAATAAAAAAATAAAGAAATAATAAACAGTAACCAAAAGTTAATAGTTTTCGATTTAATTGCTCTTGAAAATCTTCCCAAAACAGTTGACCGCTGACACTGCTTTTCTCCAAGAGATGGGCAAAGAACTTTCCGTTTGTCGATTGTTTGGGAGAATCAAAATAGCATACAAGTGATGTGCAATCGACCAATGACACTCTTCTGGCCCAACGCTTAACATGTTTGGGTAAGCTTCTTCATTTATGTCCGACCCTGATGTGGATGCCAGTTTAGAAAACTAACAGAGACGCCAGTTTAGAAAACTAACAGAGACGATGCAATAAATAACTATGATTTCTTGAACTGGCTTTCAAAATAAGGAAGTTATTTTGAAATTACGTGACCGTGACACTTATACGGAGGTCAATTGAAATGTAATCTACCCAGATGTGTAACAAATAAGTGAGAAGTTCGATGTTAATTTGTCAAATGAAGGCATGCATATTTTGTAAAGTTACGCGCACAATTTGAGTTAAGTGTGACAGTTAATTTTCATTTTATGGGCTACATTGTAAAATTTAATGACCTTGGTCAACACGAACGTGTAGTTATTAACTTTGCCTTAACTGGCTTTGTTTTGGCCAAGTTTGTCTCTGTTCACGTAGGGTGTCAGGTCGGTAAAAAGCGACAAATCAAAGGGATTCCAACGTCGCCATCGTTGGCCAAATGCTTTTCGTTGTATTATTAACAAATATATAGGCCAACGTGTAGATCCGCAGTAATATTTTGGCCTAAACCGACAACAAATAAAGAAGTGATTGCCAAAATTGAAACCAAGGACGCCAAAGGCTAACACCGTGAAGATTCTTTAACAGGGCTGCTGACCTTTAACTTATCGGTCGCGATTACACTTAACTTTTGTTAAGTTAGGTCAGTGTATTCCTTCTTAGCAACAGTTTCCGTCCTTTGAATTTTTCTTGTAGTTAACGAAACCGATTGTAGACGAAAATAAAAAAATTGTAGTTAAATTGAAATCTAGAGGTGCCTTAAGTCACTAAAAACGCTGTCAACTTAAAGTAGTTTATTAATAAAAGTCGAAGTCGTTATGATGACATGTTTCAATCAAAAGACCATTTTCAAATCTACAAAAAATAAATCAAAGCTTAAACTAGTACACCAATAACAAAACAAAGACAAACCTTGGTAGAATTCGATTAAACGAGTTATAAGTCAAAACGTGTTACGAAAAAGAGGACATGTTGTTTGCACACAGTGACGCTAAGGTCCAGTAACATAAAAATCCTTAACAATGGGGGAAAAAAAGTTACTAAATAATTTTAAACAAATAAACAAAAAAGCCCAAAAGGTGCAAAATACGGTTAAAGTATACAATAACAATGATTAAAGTTGAACAGTAACAGATAACGCAAAAAAGCAAAAACTAAATCAAGCCAACAAGAAACCAAAAAGGGTTAAGAGATATTCCAATTTATGGATTTAAAGAAGTTAAATTGAGGGAAGATAATCTGATCGTTCAATATGGTGACGTCTCTATCATTCTTAGCCAAAAATATTTCTAAAGCTTCAGCAATGTTAAGTTGAAGACCTTTAGGGAGTTGATGAAGTAATTTTATAGAGGGGTTGATATCTAAAGAATGACCAGAATCTAAAAGATGGGTAGCAAAATTAGAATCAGTTTTTTCCAGCCGGGCAGAAGCTAAATGTTCTTTAACGCGGGTAGATAAATTACGACCCGTTTGGCCAATGTAAGTAGCAGTACAATGGGGTTGCATACACGAGATAGAGTAAACACCACTTTTACTCATAAAATGTGTCTCATCTTTAGAGTTTGAGAGATCAGATGTAAGGTTGTAATCATTTGAAAAAGTGATCTTTACACCCTCTAATTGTTTCAAAATTTGTTTTTCTGAGACGGTACCTGAAGTGCAGTGAAACATAAGTGAAATTGGGGGTTGAAGTCGAAGAGACTGTCAGGCTAGGAAAAACTGCTTTATTGATAAGTTTATTTTTAATATTATAAAACAAATTAGAGATAACCTGTATAGGAAAATTATTATTATAAGCGATTTGACAAATGGTTTTGATTTTATTAGTAAAATCCAAAGAGCTCATTGGTATAGAAAAAGCTCTATGGAAAAAAGCGGAGAAAGCTGACAATTTGTGTTGATATGAATGATTAGAATTAAAATTGATAATAGCATCAGTGTTAGTAGGTTTACGAAAAATTTTGAATTTAAGGGATGAATTGAGTCTATGCATATTGACATCTAAGTAATTGATGCTATGATCGTTTTCAATTTCAAGGGTGAATTTAATATCATTATTAAAAGTATTGAAAAGTTCAAGGAGATAGTTAGCGCAAGTGACGTCACCCTCTAAAACAATCAAAATATCATCGACGTAACGGGCATAAAATTTTATATTTATATTTTTGACAAGGGGGTGGTTAGACAGGAAGAACTTAGACTCAAGAGTGTTCATAAATATATCAGCAAGGAGTGGACTCAAGTTACAACCCATGGCCAGACCGTCAGGTTGGGAATAAAAATTATTGTTAAATTGGAAAAAAATCTGCTTTAACGTAATTTGAAGTAATTCAAATATGCACTGCACATCATCGTCAGACAAGTGGGATTCTAAAAGTAGTTCATTGACACAATTTAAACAACCTTAAATAGGTATGGAAGTAAACAGGTTCACAATGTCTAAAGATATCAAGATGCAATTTTGGTTAATATGACAATGGTTTAGTTTATTGACTAAGTCAGCGGAATTTCTGACAGTATATTTAAAACTTAAAGGGAGGAGTTCTCTGAAAATAGAGTCCAATGTTGAAGCCACTTTGTAAGCAGGTGAATTACAAAAACTAACTACCGGACGAATAGGGACATTAACTTTATGTGTCTTAGGTAACCCGTAAAGGCAGGGTGTAAGTGGATTCATACTTAAAAGATGTTTGTTTATGATGAGAGGATTATTTTTGAATTTAAAAACCATAGATCTAAGGGTTTTATTGTACTTTGGTCCCGGGTCGGAATTGAGGCGTACGAAGTTGTTGCCGTTAAGGAAGGTTTCAACTTTATGAATGTAATCATCTTTGTTAAGACAGACCAAACATGAGCCTTTATCAGCTCTGCTAACAATCATGTTATAATCTTAAATTTTCTTTTTAAGGCAATTAAGAGTAAAAGAATCAGTGTTTCTGTGGGTTTGTGAAGTACATGTATTCAAAACCTCGGAACATCTGAATCTAATTTGTTCGCCTTCGAAATATTCGAATTTTTCGATGATGAATTCAGTACGCATTAAAAGATTCTTTAGCTAGATTTAGATTCTTCTTTATTCTTTAGGATTTATCAATTTTGGGTTTAATAGAAAATGTTGGTCCTTTATTCAATAAAGTAATCTCATTATGAGTGAACTCAACATTGGAAAGATTCAAACAACGTTTGTGAAAATTGTGTGTCTGAACCGCAGGAGAACTGAAAACATGTTTAACGTTATAATCAAGGTTGTGGAAGAATTTTCCCCCATATGAGGTTGTTGTAAAGGTTGAAAATAATTATGGTTAGCATCGTATTGCTCTAAATTGAAGTTAAAAAGGCCTAATATAGTAGGGGTGGTAAAATCTAGCGATTCTGATTGGTTGTTAATATTATAAGTATGAATGATCTCTGATTGATTTATAGGTTCTAGTTGGTTGATTTCATGTAAAACTGAAAAGGGGGTGTTAGTGTTACAATCAAATTTAAAACTAGAGTTAGTGTTAGGATTTAAACTATGGTAAATATTAATCGGGTGACTCTGAAATAATCTAAAGCTATTAGTGAATTGACAGTCTTAATTCAGCTTGCTGTTATTTGAACATATGTAAATATTATCTGTACATGAATCACCGTAAACTTTATTATTATTAACATTCAAATTATGGTCTTTGTTCGATGCAATAGTACAGATGTCTAATGGTTGATTATGTTTTAAAGAAGTATTGGTATAGTTAAGAGCTACAAGACGTTCTAAATCTACCGTTTCTTCAGGGTTTGCGTCTGAAAAAGTCAGATTCTCCAAACAAGATGTAGAATGATCTGTAGAGAGTGTAGAATTGAAGGTCATGGTTTGATCAAAGAAACTAGATGGACTCACTTCGGTTCTTGTTAGCTCCCGTGAATCCAGAGTTTCTAATGATTCTAACTGGGTAGACACATCAGCGTTAAGGGTCTTGTCGAAAGAAGTGTAGCCTAGGAAGTTAGGATCAGACATCACAGTTTGGTTGTTGTCAGAGGGCTTAGAGGTAAGATTGCGTAACTTCTTCTAAAGAGTTTCAAATTTCTTTGTGCCCTTTCTCAATGCGATGTTCTTTACGGCTAACTGTTTCCGATTGAAGGAAGAATCGTGATCTAGATAACGTCTGTAGCTGTGCGTATGCTTCTCTAATTTCAAGGTTAAGCCAATAGTATCTCGCCTTTTTGATTGATTTAAGAGCAGGGTTTGATGTAAGATTGGTCTTCATGTTGTTAGTGATGAACTTTGGGTGGACTTTCTTACTAAATAAATAAAGTAAATTTTATTTTAGGCGTTAATTTCAAAAACTCGTAAAGGATGAAAGCTAGGCTTGCTTGTTTATAATGTAGTGGATTATCCATGATATTAGTGACTGTAATTAATTAAATTGAAATCTTGAGGTGCCTTAAGTCACTAAAAACACTGTCAACTTAAAGTAGTTTATTAATAAAAGTCGAAGTCGTCATGATGACATGTTTCGATCAAAAGACCATTTTCAAATCTACAAAAAATAAATCAAAGCTTAAAATAGTACACCAATAACAAAACAAAGACAAACCTTGGTAGAATTCTATTAAACGCGTTATAAGTCAAAACGTGTTACGAAAAGGAGGACATGTTGTTTGCACACAGTGACGCTAAGGTGCAGTAACATAAAAATCCCTAACAACGGGGGAAAAAAAGTTTCTAAGCCAACATTATTTAGTAACTTTTTTTGACTACAAACTAAGTTGACAGCATTTTTAGTGACTTAAGGCACCTCAAGATTTCAATTTAATTAATTACAATCACTAATATCATGGATAATCCACTACAAAAAATTGCAGAATTGAAGAAACTTGCATTCAAAAATTGTTTTAATTTAAGACAGAGGCAGACAAATAATAAACTCTTAGTTTTGTGCAACTAATAGATAACAAACATAACTTAATTTTAGGCATAAATACTGTACGTAATTAGTTATATAATATATTTAGACGTTTAATATTTCGTTACAACAGATATATGACCACACAAACTACAGATTATTATCTACATTCTTTCGATTTGGATTATGTCTTCTGTTTTCAGTTTGTGTGCATAATATATCATAAATAACATCATTTTAGGTCGAAGATTTAATCTGAACAACAAAAAATTATTTTCGATGAGTTTTGATGTTTAATATTCGGTGTAATAATGAAATAGAGATTTCTGTTTGTTTTGTTAAGTTAATATTTCTCGCTGGGCCTTACGATTCAAACATAACGTCATAGCCCGCATCGTTTTTAACTTCCACTTATTAATTAAGAAATTATAAATACTACTTTCCAGAAAAAAAGCGATACAGATTTGTAGAATCACACGCACCATCTTTCGGAAGTACGATAGGAACACAGTAGCTTACTGTACTAGTTTAATTGCTTTTAATAAAGCTAATTAGTCGTAACTGAGTTTCAATCTAATCTGAGTTATGAAATCATAATTTTCTAAAACTTATACTTCAAATGTGATGGTGTTACCAAATTTGAGTCCTCACGGTCTGACTGCAGTTTTAACTTTCATACCTTAATTTCTTTACAAGAAGAAGAATGCATGTATAAACCAAAAAGTTTAATTTATTTCCAATTTCAATACCTTTCTCGTTTAGAAATAAACACATTCAAAGCCATATTTAATTTCTTAATAACAAAGATCCTGCGTGATGTTTCATATTCATTCATTACCTTTCGATTTGCACTTGCTCTGTTGTAATGAAGCTACTTGTAAAGGCGCTTGATTGAAACCTCGTCTGAATGTTTTCAATCAGCCTGTACTTTTCGATGGCCATTCTTCCGTATGAATGAACCAGATAATTGCAATATCTCTGATAGCGTAATAATTTCACGCTACGATAAGTCGTAATTTAGCGGTAAGGTATGATCGCGAAGACAAGAGCAGATGTGAGAAACTATTTTATACGCCGTAAATATTTATTTTGTAACTATTATCAATTCGTTTAACGTTTGTTATCTCAGTGAGCAGTGATTTGAAGTTAGTAAGTTGGCCGTCATGTTAAATCAGATAATTAATTTCGTTGTAGAATATGTACGTCAAAATAACGTGACAGATTAGGCGGTGTTGTTAATCATGTAAACTTGGACATGGATACACTTTCTAATAAAAAAAATATTTCCTAATTCGGAGCAGCCTTAAAATCTAAATCGGTATAGCGTTCGTTATCAAAATTTAATTGTATACGTAATATACGTTTATGATCTTTTGACTTTCAGAGTAGGCCATGTTAGTGTGGCATTTATGTTGGTATCACTACAAAATATGGTCGTTAGAAAATTGAGTTACAGTTTCTGAAGATCGGAGCTCCCATTAGTAAATGTTATGAATGATTTAATTTCCTTTTACCTTACTATTACCGACCATAACAAGTGTTTTTAACCTAACCTTTAGTAACCTAAAAAAAGCCTACTAGAAAGTCAAAAGATCGTGAATGGTTTATAATTATAAGTACCACAATCTCACTAGACTTTTACGGCATACTACGATAAAACATAGTAAACCAATGGAATATATGCATGCCATTATTAACATATTAACGACTCGCAGGTCTAAGATAGTGTATAAAGAAATTTATAGCAATTAATAAATTATGTATTTCAAACTTGCAACTCGTAAAACAAGGATATACTTGCACAGAAAATTATAAAAGCAGTCATTCCTGTTTGTTGGACGTTTGTTTAGTATGGCTGAAAACGTTTAATAGTAGTAATAGCTATAGTATAAATTTGCTTAGTCTTAAATTGTAGGCCTTAAAACGAACAATAACAAAAATTATTTCTTGAACAGACGATTTCAAGCCGTTCAGGCCTATTACATTCAAATAAGTATTTTATTTTCTCTGTTTCTCGCTTTTCCGTTCCAGTTTTCCATTTTCCTATGCTCTAGTACTCCTACTACGTGACTTTGCTCTAGTTTTTCCTTGGTCTTAGATTCTTCCTGAGGTACCAACCACGCCACTGCTTTTTTGACCGTGCTTCCGTCTTACATTCTTCCTTGGTGCGGCCTTCGCCCCTTCAACCACTTAATTTGTTGGGGGCTCTCCACATAGAGGGTAGGCCAACAGTGCGTGGGTGGAAGATTGCGGCGTTACTATTGAAATTTTTTTTTAAATTTGTGTGCGCAATTAACGTACATATCGTTTAGATGCACAATCTAAAATTATTTAGACTTATACAGAGTGTTCTATAAGATTGTGACGACCCTAACGTTTGATTTTTTAAATGGAACACCCTATATATTATTGCACTATTAGATGTCTCATTATCAGTGGACAAAAATAATATAAGGTTCTATTGACTTAAAGTTTATCGTTTTCGAGATAATAGTGAGTTTGCGGTAGTATGTTTTCCGTTATAAAAATTCTCCTTATAATCTATAACGTTGATGTTATAGAAAAATTGTAGCGTATAACTAATTTCCGAACGCTATTTTTTAAAATAAGGGAACCAATCAGAAAAGAATTCTTATCGAATTTGTAGGCGTGCACAGCCGATTTTGGTCGACGTAGTTGCCGAACATTTTTAGGTTATAACAAATAACTGGCATTTAAAATTTTAAAAATGTGAAAAAACTAATAAATTTATTAACGTTATGAATAATTAAAATATAATTATAATTATATTATATTATAATATTATTGTAAAGTAAAATTATTCAGATTTTCAATACTGACCAAGTCACAACTTCAAATTAGACGAGATATCTGTCCATCTGTCATGCTGACAATTCCTGCACAAGCGGTCATTTCCTAAGCGAAAGATGTTTATAACGTAATTTATTCTTGACGATAACCGCAAATGAACTTTTTATAATATTGCATTACATTATATTATAAGCAAAAATGGCCGTATAACATAATGGAAAAGGGTTGCCGCAAACTCACTATTGACAATTTACCGGTAAAGAATGGCAAAATTTATTACTCCATAAATTAGTTATTTTTAAATATTTTGCTTTGAATTTTGGTGGGTGCATTATTTAGAATTATTATTAGAAAACAGAAATGTGTAATCAACTCGAAATTTTTCCGGGTACTTTACACAAAGTGATGCATAACGCAAATTACCATTATTCTAAAACAAATTAAATGGAACGCGCTGTATATGAACTCATAGTTTGAAACATCTCTTACTAAGGTTTCCAATAGTATAAGACTTTTTACGTATAGCTCTTAAACTTTGAACTTAGAAAGTACTTAAATTTGTATCTTTAAAATCTCAACTGTCTTGTAATTTAATAAATAAAATCGTATTTTGTTTTGTTTCTAATGCATACATTCGGTAATAACATTGTTACCAATCTTGATAATAATAACAGTAGATGTATTTTAATTTTTGAACCAACTCTTAACTCTTAAATTGAACTAAATTTAATTTCTTTATAATCAAATCATTGTTCAATTATTTTGCATTGTATTCATAGTACGAAATATACAAAATACCACAAAAGCAATAACAAAAATGTTAGTTAACAAAAGATAAACTAGATTTAAGAAACATACTCAAAATGTAATACAATTTTTTTATACATTTTTAATTCGGCGATTAAGAAATATATTAAAATTTATTGTACAGACTTTAGTTAATAAGATGTTAGATGTAAGATATTTAACGTAATATTCATTTTTATTTCATGCAAACAAATATTAAAATCCGAACTTCTTCGAACTTCTGGGTCGCATGAAGCACTTAAGAAAGTGTCTGTGAAGCTGACGTATCATTTCATGGAATCTCATAAGTTCTAGTGAGTTCTGGCTTTATTTTTAATAGTTCTATAGTTCCTGATAGATAAAATCGATAGTTCTGCTCATTAAAGCGAAAAAAAAGCCAAAGTGCAAACTGAGACGCCAGGTTCACGCAGCGTCTCACTTTGTCCTACGCAAAATTAACGGCCAATTCTTATAGGAAATTAAAAGTTGTAGTGTAGTTCTACATGAGTTCTAGAAAGAGTTCTAGAGAAAAACATTGCTATTTCTTATTAGAAAACTTTAATAACTCAATATGATTAGTTACGCAGATACAGATGAGACGCTGTCGAATATTCGACAGTTATATGAGCTCTACAATTTTTTCCTTGTAGCTCAGAACGTATCCAAGGACTTTCTACAGAGTTCCGGCCACAAATCTCATTAGATTATTTTTTGAGCAATTTTAAATCCTGGTAAATTCTAGTTATACACGTTATAACTAAGACGCTGTCGAATACACGACAGTTCTGTGAACTCTATATTTTTTTCCTTGTAGTTAGAAACATATTCAATGACTTTCCGCAGAGTTCCAGCCATAAACCTAAGTAGAATGTTATTTAGCAATTTTAAACTCCACTAAATTCGAATTATACACTTAATAAGCGAGACGCTGTCAAAAACACGTCAGTTCTGTGAGCTTTGTAATTTTTCCCTTGTAGTTCGGAACGTATCCAACGACTTTCTGCAGAATTCCACCCACAAGCATCATTAGATTATTGAATTTAGCGGAATTTAAAATTGCTAAATAATAATCTACTTAGGTTTATGGGTAGAACTCTGCGGAAGGTCATTGAATATGTTTCTAAGTACAAGGAAAAAATTATAGAGCTCACAGAACTGTCGTATATTCGATAGCGTCTCAGTTATAACCTGTATAACTCGAATTTCGCAAGATTTAAAATTGCTCAAACAATAATCTAATGATGCTTGTGGGTAGAACTCTGCAGAAAGTCGTTGGATACGTTCCGAACTACAAGGGAAAAATTATAAAGCTCACAGAACTGTCGTGTTTTTGGCAGCGTCTCACTTATTAAGTGTATAATTCGAATTTGGTGGAGTTTAAAATTGCTAAATAATAATCTACTTAGGTTTATGACTGGAACTCTGCGGAAAGTCATTGAATATGTTTCTAACTACAAGGAAAAAATATAGAGCTCACAGAACTGTCGTGTATTCGACAGCGTCTTAGTTATAACGTGTATAACTCGAATTTACCAGGATTTAAAATTGCTCAAAAAATAATCTAATGAGACTTGTGGCCGGAACTCTGTAGAAAGTCCTTGGATACGTTCTGAGCTACAAGGAAAAAAATGTAGAGCTCATAGAACTGTCGAATATTCGACAGCGTCTCATCTGTATCTGCGTAACTAATCATATTGTGTTATTAGAGTTTTCTAATAAGAAATAGCAATGTTTTTCTCTAGAACTCTTTCTAGAACCCATGCAGAACTATAGATCTTTTAATTTCCTATAAGAATTGGCCGTTAATTTTGCATAGGACAAAGTGAGACGCTGCGTGAACCTGGCGTCTCAGTTTGCACTTTGGCTTTTTTTCACTTTAATGAGCAGAACTATCGATTTTATCTATCAGGAACTATAGAACTATTAGAAATAAAGCCAGAACTCACTGAAACTTATGAGTTTCCATGAAATGATATGCCAGCTTCACAGACATCTTAAGAAAGCAAGTCTTTGCAGTTCAGCGTAACCGATGATGTTCGAGGAAGCCGGGATAGAATGGCGTCATCACCGTACCCACTATCAAGAGTTCGGTTTAAAAAGGTAATTCTAATATTTTCAAAAGACATTCAGTCATCATTTTCATTCGAGTCAACAACTGTTCTCGAAACGGCGACACAAGCCACTATTTTCATTTCAATTTTCTTTATTGTGCAACAGCACACATTTCTTTATTAATCATCACTTGTTTAGTGTTTAGTGTTTATTAGTTAAATAAAATAAGTGAAAAGCAACAAGAACTTTTCTTTCACGCCAAAAAATACGTGAAAGCCCCAACATTTATTAATAGCACAGACATAATACACACAAATGTAATTCTAAATAATTCTGTTTCATGATCTCGACGTCCAAAGGAGATTCACTAAATCCATTTATATTCTGGCGTAAAAAAATAGTGAAATCAGACGGAAGTTCGGGTAGCAACTCAAAATTCTTTCGCATTTTATTTATTGAATTAACTATTCCGTTAAATCATTTTCTAATGTCATTGTTGTAATGTGATGGTACTTCAGCATGCTTAAACCACATATTTTAATCGCTATTTCGGAAAATACTCATCAAAAATAACAAGAAATAATTCTAGATCAGAAACAGAAGGTACGAATCGTCTTACAAAATACAAAACTATAATAAAACTTGACTAGAGTGATAACACATGAATGCATTTATTAAAAGACCGTTAGTTGTGTGAAAAATTGCTGGAAAATGTGGATTTCCGCCACCATGATATTGTAAATTCTCTTTGTTAGAAATTTCTTTATTTCTAATAAACAGAATGGAAAGTTTTTAATCCAAGAAAACAGGTTACCGGATATTAAATGCTTATTCAAATACTACAAAACATCCAACGTCATTACACATTACGCCAGTAGAAACACAAAAAAATCAATTTTGTTTATTAAATTACAATTATAACTCAAATTTTAAAGATATAAAATTAAAAGATTTCTACGTTCAAAGTTTAAGAGCCATACGTGAAAAACTCATACTATTGGAAACCTTAGTAAGGGTTGTATCAAACTATATGTTCACATGCAGGCCGTTCCATTTAATTTTTTTTAGAAAAATGGTAATTTGCGTTGTGCATCACCCTGTGTAAAGTACCCGGAAAAATTTCGAGTTGATCTTACATTTCTGTTTCTAATAGTTAAATAATTTGGTAACCACCAAAATTTAAAACAAAATTTTTAAAAATAACTGATTTATGGAGTAACAAATTTTGCCATTTTTTACCGGTAAATTGTCAATATCTCGAAAACAATAAACTTTAGGTCAATAAAACCTGATAGTATTTTCGTCCAGTGATAATGAGATATCTAATAGTGCAATAATATACAGGGTGTTCCATTTAAAAACGTATTTTATGATCGCCGCACTCTTACGGAACATTCTGTATAAATCTAAATAATTTTAGATTGTGCATTTAAACGATATGTATGTTACTGCACACACAGATTTCAAAAATCTTCAATAGTGACGCCACAATCTTGCGCCCACGCACTGTTGGCCCACCCTGTATACTCCTGGACAAAATTAACGCACAACTTATATTTTTTTTTAATAACTCATAGATTAGAATGATTTTTAACGTACTAATTTTTTACAAGTGAAGTGTGGACCTCCTCTGTCGTTTTTGTCACGGTTATCCTAAACTTGTTGTATTTAGAATTTGCAATTTTCATTTTATGTGGTTCTTAACTTAGGAACTTTTCGTAATTCGATTCGAAGTCTTCTTTTCAACGTAAATTATCATATCATATTATAATCGAGCCGGAAATGTGTCAGTGGAAGAAGCGGTACAAGCGATAACTCTTTTGGATGAGGGATACCCAATGCGTCAGATTGCTAATCGACTAGGACGACTTCATTCCAGCGTTAGTTCACTTTAACAAGACTGGATCTCACTGATGAAAACGAGGACAAGGTCGAAAACGGTCTACAATTCCAAAGGATGATCGGTTTGTTAGGCATGGCGCTCTGAGAAACAGAAAAAGTACTAGCTCTCAGCTACAAAATGGGCTTAGAACTGTTCGCAATGTTGTAATATCGAACTGTCCGAAAACCGTTAAAGGAAGCTGGATTGACTAGCAAAAGACCGGGCGAAAAAATTCCTAACTACGGAACCCAAAGTTCGAAGACTGCAATTTAATCGAAATCACCAATATTGGACTACTGATGATTGGAAGATGGTTTATTCACCGATGAAACAAGGGTGAGCCTAACATCATGGACGTGATCGTATCTGGCGAAAACATGGAGAAATATTTTCGAGTTGAAATGTCTCCCAAAAAATTCCTTTTGGTGGCAACTCGGTAATGGACTGGGGAGGCATGTGCTTCAGCGGTCCCACAGAGTTAGTCTCTATATTGGTGAGGTCTACGAATGCAGATTATTATCTGGAACACATTGTAGTTGACGATGTAATGCCATTTGCTTCCTTTATTGCACCGGATTTCCTGTTTGTGCAAGATAAAGCTCGACCCCATGTAGCTATGCAGGTTTTTCAATTCCTCAATACTGTTAATATCTTGTTGATGGAATAGCCAGCGAACAATCCGGATTTAAATCCCATTGAACATTTATGGGACATCCTAAAAAGAAAGGTCCGAAATCGTACACCTGCACCTATCACTCCTGACCAACTGGTAAATGCAACGCTTGACGAATCTCAAGCATGCCATGACGTATGGCGACAGTAATTAGAAGCAGAGTTGGGCATACGTCGTATTAACATCGCTAAGTAATCCAATGAATACTCAAATTTCAGTTTTTACAATTGTTTTCCGTTCTTAACAATTTGAACGTTTTAAAGCAAGAAAAACAGAAATTGGATGTCAAAGGAACAAAGATTAGAAGTAAAAAATATTTAGAATTGACATCGTGTTATAATACTAATCTAATTTATGAGTTTTAGCGTTTAGTTTTGGTTTGATTTTAATTTCTATACTGAAACTACGTACGTTTAATAAAGTGGTGCGTTAATTTTGTCCAGGAGTTTAGTTCCTAGGTTTTTCTATTTGGTCGTCTTTTCTAGCCCTCTTCTCGTTTCCTTTCCTCCATAAATTTTTGCTCCCGTAATTCTATTTTGTACTGCCTTGTTTGGATTACTTAGCCTCGTTTGCACCAGTCTATATTAACTTTAATCAGCGATTCAATTATAATAATCGTTAACTGGAGCTTAAATTTTAATTTAAAGTGGTGCAAATGGTCCTTAATATGTATATCCGAACACCCCAATGGCACTGTGCCGCCTACAAGGCTTTCCAAATTCGTTTTTTTTTCTTGTGGGTGAGGGGAAGGATGGATCGGTCTCTCATCTCATCACTCATCTCTTTATCCGCTTATCTTGTTGCATGACTTCCTATTCTTGGTCATTTCTTCGACGTTTTCCGTTCCTACAGCTCCTAGGTCTTCTCTTACTTCATCTAGCCATCTTGACTTTATCTTTTCCTCTCTTCACTGCTCTGACACTTATTTCGTCATAAAGTTGTTTACCTTCTGTTGGTCTACTTTCAGTACACGTGTCAACCACTTAACTCTTTGCCTTTTTAATTTCTTTACGTCTTCCTCTGTTTCTTGTAACATCTCCTGGCTCGTTCTTGCTTTATACTCGGTTTTGGTTGAGCCCATAGTTGCTTTTAGGATTTTCTTTCCATTATTCTTAATTTTTCTTCGTTTTGTTTGGTTATTGTCATAACTTTTACCCCTTATGTTAATGCTGGGTTTATTAAGGCATTCTCAGGAAATTTTTCATTGCACTTAAAAATCTTGCTGTTTCTTGCCGAAAAGTCCTTAAATTTAGGAATTTTGGAGACGCAAAACTTTGATTTTTTCTGTTTTTTATAATCGAGTAGTGACTAGAGGTCCCTATTTCATGTATGTGTCAGTACACGTGTACACGTGTAATACACGGATTCAAATTTTAGTACGTGTAATAATAAATACACAGGTACCCGTTTATATGTAATATTAATTACACGTGTATTTGTTTTACACGTGTATTTATATTATACGTTAACATTTTCTTGATAGGTATTGTCAAGCAGGCAATTAATTGACAAATAGAACGAAATATACAACTGGAAAAACTTCTTTTCCCGTTTTGTTCTGAATTCAGCTGATCATCAAAATAGAACGAGAACTGTTGTCAATTATTGCTGTTGTTTTTGACTGTCATTGTATAAAAGTTACCTTCTCGCTATCGGTACAAAAAAAGACCTATCAGTTGCTAGGTAACGTACGTTGATTTGAACGTACCGAACGGATCCGTAAAAATACACGTGTAATTTAATTACACGTGTATTTAAATACAGGTGAATTTAATTCGCGAATATTATTACACGGAGTCCGTGTACACGTGTACCCTGGGCGTAAAACTGATTTGTAGATCCTGTTATTTGTTGTTTTTAGCGTATCCAAATACAAGTACCTACTTTGTAGCTATTTTGCAGGAGTAAACTACAGCACCGGTTTCACTGCACTACACATTGTAATTGATGATTATTATATTATACTATTGGCTATAGCGAAGGTCTTCTATCGGTATATTGTACCACTTTTATTTCGGCTAGATCAGCTTCAGAGTCCATTTAGATGTTTTATGTTTATATTATGCGAATTTTGATAGTGGGTGTAATGGTATTATTTTACGAACAAACGCCTTGTAACTGACTAAAATTGATTCCGATTGTTCTGCTTCAGTATTTCAGTTTATTGTCTTCTAGTCTTTTTATTCGCTGGAATCTTTATTACTTTTGGTACGGTTAGGATTTTGATTTGTGCTGGCTTTGCGGTCATCTCCTTCAAATGACTGACTGCGAAGATTAAATTCGACGTCTCGCACTGGTTTTGAGCCCTTTTTTGCCCTCACACAAAAATGAAATAGTCACGAATCGAATAGAGTATATAATTTAAAAATCAATTCAGCATTCGCTGATGAAACTTATGCGACTTGAAATTATTCTGAGAATTTTTACAATTCGTCGCCTCTTCAATTATTTTACGTTACGTTTAATTTTTGTGTACCAGACGAAAAAAAGGTTAGTTTTTAAATTAAGACGGTTTTTATACATTGTTGATAAAAAAATGCATGACAAATAAAACGCGTACCTTTTATAGTTTCCTACAATTTGAAACTAATTTAACAGTTCCAAATAGAGTTCAAGAAAATAGTAAACGGATTTGCAAGCGCATCGATTGTGTATACAGGGTGTTTTAGTGATGGTACAGCAAACTTGGGGGGACACTTTTCTGATATTATTTGGAATAAACCGTCTTAATACAATTTTGCGATCGGATCAAGTTGAAATTTGCATTATTTGGTGTCATTGTTTTTTTAGAAGTACTGCAGCAATTGAAATCTCTAAATGACGTAAACTCTCATACAAATCTATCTGAATCGTAAGAGAATTACGTCTCTTGCGAGTTTGTTCCCTCGATTCGAGAGTAAGGTTCCAGGTGGCGTTTTACGAGGAAATTGTTCATACTCATATACTCATGTGCAGTTTTCGTATTCATCAACTGGACCTTTTTAAAAATATACGATTTTCCTTTCTTTTCGGTTTTCTTAAAACTTGAATTTGTTGAAATTTCAAAAAAACTTTCGTGATTCGTTGAAAATTTTCGTTGACTCGTTTATGTTTAATGTAAGGATTAAAAAATTAAAAATAAACCACCTGATCAGTAATGTATAGTCACGAACATTAAATGTTGGTAGTCACTGTAAATCAAAACGTCAGTTTTAATTCCAGAAATTAGACGTTTTCGGATATTTTTGTTATATTTTTACCAAGAAAGTGTCAGAAATAAATTAAATATTTAATAAAAGAGTATTCCTGGCATTTAAAATTAAGACACGAATTTCCATAGTTTTAATAAATTATAAGTTCGGTGCCAACCTTTGACAATCAATGTCAGCCAAACTTTATTGCTCGCGATTGTATCTACTTACTACTAAATATTAATTTCTCCCGTTGGCAACGCTGATTAATTTCCAGAGGAAATGTCTACTGTTCATTAGCTCTTCCCTGCTTGATCTTCCTATTTGTAGCGATTCTACTTATTATTGGTATTCCTGAAATTGAATTTATACGATAAAAGTTATGATTTTGCACTATATTAAGAATTCGATGTTACGCCACTGGTAAAATACATATTTGCAGTTACTGCAAATTAGCTAACAGTGTAAAATGCGTTGCTTTATTATTAATACAATAAATTTTAAATAATCGACAGTATTACAGCAAAGTAAGTTGTTGGACAGGGTGTCTCTGAATTCATGAAAAACCTTATTCCTCCATTATTATTGTGAGGAATTGAATTTCCCACCGCAACGAAAGAAAGAAAGTTATTTAACCTCTTAGGCAATGACGAAGCTTTTGTTTAGATTCACGCCGCCCTGTGCCAGCATATTTCTGCGAACATAAAAAAACACGTCACGATATCTCATTTGTAAGATGTCATGCAGCTGTGAAATATGAACTTTAAAACATGACAACGTGACTTAATTTGTGGCGCACTACAAAAAAGCCTACACTGCAGCTCAAGTTGGAATCTTATAACGAAACTGCATCAAAATTCAGTGAAAATCTGAACCGCCGCGCCGTCTAATGGGGAAGAGTGTGTTCAAGTATAAGTTTGATATTCGCGGAGGAAAGTAAGCTGCTTACCACGGTTTGCAACAAACAATACTATCTGAGGACGGAGTTACAATAAACATTCACTCACCATTGGTTAGGTCTCTCATTCCCAATGTTCTTTCTTTCTCGCTTCCCTGACTGCAACAGGCGCTGAGGGTAAACGTCTTAGCTCTCGGGCATCACATTCCGATTTGATAAGGACCATGCAAATTATAAGTAACCCTTTACGAGTATCTATTCAGTAAAATGGAACATTCCACTTACCGGGGCCCCTTTCCTGACCCCACCTGCTCCAGCGGCGAATCTAGAAGCTGTAGCTCCCTCATGATGATATTGGACATTGAGAAAGTCATCCTCGCACGTTGAAGAATCGATACAAAAAGTGCGTTAGATTAATAAATAATACCCGTGCTTTATTTATTTTTATTCAAATTTTTAAATTTACGTCAGAAAGAAGAAATAGGTAACAAAAAGACAAACAAAAAAAAGAAACGTAAATGTAAAAAAATGAATGAAAGAAAACAATCAAACAACTATCAAAATCATTAACAAGTATTTAACTGTACAATTGTCTTTCTGTGAAATTATGAAATTTCTCGTTCGAGTTTTAGTTGAGGTATTCAATAGGAAAAAATATCCAGAAGGGAAAAATTATTTTGGCATGAAATAAACTCAAAAACTATTGTGGCGAGCCGCTCAGTGCTGCGTCACGCTGAGGGCGTCAGGAGGTCGGTTCGCTGTTGTGCGTCATCGGCCATCACGCCACCGGGGCCTACATCGAACAGACTGGAATCTTCCAGCGTAGACTTCCAGACGGCAGCAAATGATATAAAATCGCCCGGAGTTGACTCACCAGTCAGTCGAATTCTAACAGCAATCGTCGAAGTTAGACTTTTAGTGTGTAAATAAATTGTTACAAATAAATTAGTTTTTAAGCTTTATTAAATTACGGTTAAGTTTTTATCCAGTGTTTTATTCGTTTAAATAAATAAACTTTAAACCCTAGAAACGTAACACTATTAACAGCAAATAAAACCAAGAAACTAAAGTACACTTTGTAAGCAACCAGTTGGCAACACCGACCCACCAGGAAGGAAAGATAGTTGGGGACACTGGAGAGAGAGAAGAAGATGGCGTAAAGGTGGTGGTGTAGACACGTTAGGTGTCGCTTGGTGTTATTAGTTTGTAGTTATTGAAATATATACATTTTGAATTTAGTTGTGAGTGTATTATTTCAGCCGTCGAAGTTCTAAAGGAGAAGAACTTTACAACTTTTTCAGAACTGTCTGTTTTGGACAATCAAAAAATGATTGATACAACGCACTTGATAAAAATAATTTCTGAATGCAAAGCGTTTTTTATTTTATTTTATTAAAATGTGTATAGAAAGTAAGTTATGATTTTTTTTCGCCGAGAAATAAACTTGTGTAGGCTTCACGTTTGAATATTTCTAAAGTAGGGCTCTCGCAACTTGAGAAGAATCTGTCACGTGACCCGCATGCTCTGTAAGGGACGTAAGCAGATAAGCTCCGCCCACAGGTTCACGTCCCGTTGGGAGACCTCTACATTACAAAACACAGAAAGATGATTTGTGTAAATAATACTTTTTAATTTGGTTTATTGTTGTAAGTACATACATACATATTTCAGCAGCCTGTTTCGGCTCTCAAGCTTCCATCAGGCTGCTAACGTCAAAATATAAATTATAAATGCAATGAAAAGGAGAAAATTATCCAAGTCTCGCTTTCTCTCTTCTTCTATTACCTTCCTAACACAGTAGCTTTCGATTTTTCGTAAGTACGACTGTTAAATCACGTTATTATTATTTTTTTTATTATTTACATACAACATTTTAATTTGATTTATTCTTTTACAATTCATTTATCAGTATTAATTGTTATTACTGCGTACAGATATTATTTCATTATTATTTCTTAAACGACAAGTTCCAGAGGTTCGTTCTTTGCATGATTCTTTTCTTCTTTCATCTTTCCTTATTTTTTATTTTTATAGACAAGAAGAAAGTATACAAAAAGAGAAAGTTAATTTGATAGCTGAAGTGCTGAAGACATTTTTTTTAAATAAATAATAAATAAAAAAAACAATAAAGAAGAGCAAAAAGAGGCGAAAGAAGAAAATAATTTGAATTAAACTGTAACAGGTGAAGGCGTTTTTTTTTTTTTAAATAAGGAAGAAGTGATAAAAAAACAAAAGACGAAAATAATTTGCATTATATTGTTCAAGGCGTTTTCTTTTTAACAAGAAAGAAGTATGTTCCACAAAAGAAGAAAATAATTTGGATTAAACTTCAGCAGCTAAAAATAAGACAAAAGAAAATAAAGATTTGGACTAAACTTTACCAGAACATGACTTTCTTTAAATAAATAAATAATTCAACTGAATTTCCTCAATTACTATATTTGCAAGTTACAATTTGACGTTAGCAACCTGATGAAGGCTGGAAACCATCGAAATCGATAATTTAAAATTGAGAAGCATTATTTAGAAAACTGTAATCGGCGAAATGGCCCACCCCTCCCGATGGATATTAGCATACCTTGCCTCCCGTGCATGAGCTTTCAGGATCGTTGGTGTAACCGCCTCCAGCACTTCGACCGAGCACGGGTATGCACCAAGTCATGACCGTTCTAGGGAGCACGATCCCCACAAGGTCAGGCATTCAACTAGCTATTCTCCAGCATCGTCGGTCCCCTACAGTGCTACGCCATTGAACCGTTCCCCGACGACATCTCACTCCTGCTCTCACTCGAGAGCCGGGGTCACCGTCACCTTGACGGCCCCGCAAACCTCACCAAGTCAACCATGAAATACTTTACGAGATTGCCATTTCAAGGCCGATGTTGTCTCGTAATAAAACATCGCCTCCTTCAAGCTGATATTTCGTGGACAGCCCTTACGAAACATCCACTACACATTTTAACCACCAACCCCGTACACGTAAAGTCGAGTACCCTACGCGGTAACCCTCGGGAGACTGCCCTTTCTTTTCCGTTTTCTTTGCTGCTCAGACTAAACACGCCCCCATATCATATTACCAAACTAATAACGCAAACAAATATGCTAGTGCTTCAGAGATATCCCGAGAATGCATAAACTTTCTTAAATTCTAAACTTCTAAAATAAATAACTACAACACTTAAGACATTAATGAGCGGAAAGGGTTACGCAAAGACGTTAGTAGACGTTAATATATTTGCGCGTTTTTTAGATCGCATTTTCTTTATTCGTAACTATTCAAACAAACACCATGTATCGTAATAAAATTGGGTCCCTGTACATAGAATTAAGCAAAAGCGAGCTGTTCGTGTTCGAATTGGTTACAATCCTTGTGCATGTGGCCTTCTGTTAAAGATTAAAAATATTTATACTTTTGCTTATCAAAGGTCAATTAGAGAGCTAAGCATTGGTTGATCTACTTTTTTTAAATGTATTACATTTATTTTTGAAACAGATGTTTCAGACATTGCGTTACTGATTAAATTTTACCAAGTTTCGCAGCGCAACGCTTCGTCAGATCACCCTAACAGTGTACCACTAGCATAATATGAAGAAGTATATACGTGTATAAATTAGAGTCAATAATTATTTTTGTGGAAGTTTAAAAATTCAGGATAATGCAGCACAATCCGGGCCCTTATCTACAAATCTCTGACAAGTCCATGTTTCATTTCTTGCGAAGTGGATCGCATTATTTATTTTCAGTATTTTATTTTTGTTTTGATATAGTAACTGCTGGATTTTGTAAGTATATATGATTAATGTTCATACGTCTTCTTTTGTGATTCACCAGAGTGAACGCATTTGGGATATACATAGTATTTATCAGTTGATCCCGAACTTACAGATAAAACAGAAACATTTTTTTTCCATACGCATATATAATTACCTCTCTTCGCGTTCATGTGTTTCGTTGTTTAAATATTTACATACCGGCAAAAAGAAAATGATCGTAAAACGTCCAAGCCTAATTTGAATAGTTGTGGCTATTAAACGAAGTACGAGTACTTAAATACTCTTTAAGCTCCTTCATATCGGGTGTTTGTTTACAGTGTGCAAATATTTAAACCTGTAATACACCACATATTCTGTATTCTCATTGAATTTCCATGATCTCAGTTTGATTCAAAGACCGATACATATTTTACAGGTAATTGCGAATCTACGCGAACAAATTTTCCAAGAAATCATCTTTTGAATGGTCATGTGTTCAACGTTCCACTGCCTGAAAAAGTAATGTATTTCAAACTTTAAACAAGAAGTACAAAAAACTATGGTACTATAGCGCTAAATTAAATTCATTAAATTAGTTGATAGATTCAAGCCTGATTTCTTCACCTCCTGATAAATTTACCACCCAGGTGATATCCCTGGAAATCATAGACAGCTGTTGTGAGCTTGTTTGGGAAAAAATGTTCTAACAAGTTCTAACAACATACAATTTCGGCATTTAATTTATTCCTCATCATTTTCTTTTGTCAACAACTTTCGATATATTAAAAATTACGTGCTAGGAAGAGACTTTGAACAGCAGACAGGCCAAAACTTTCTTCGTTTTAACATTGGACAACATAATCCGTGCATGTATGTGTCCAATTAGCGGTACAGAAGGAAGAGAGCCCAACAATTCGAAATTTCTTGCAGTGTAGTTTCCCTAAAAAATGAGGAAAACGCAAAATTACTAAATACGTAAGACAAATATTCGATTATATCTAAAAATACTTTTTGTTAACTACATGCCCAGCGAATATAAAAGTAATTAAAAAGTAATTAACGGAGGACATGTAATTAATAGGGACCTAAATGTAGGTACACTTTACAGGAAAGAACTTTTGTTATTTGAGACCTATTTTCAATTAGCGAAATTATAAGTGGACAGTGACAATATTGAAATGCTGAATGTAAACGTCAACTTTGTACTATTGTATAAACCGGCAATTCTATGTCTAACTGAAACATGGACCCCCATTGAAAGCCTTAACAGTCTCTCACTACCTAACTACAAACTGATTTCGTTCTACTGCAGACCCACACGTGTGCATGGTGGAGTTATGATTTTCAACAGGATTGATTTCGACTGCAAATGCCTAGACTTTATTGCTGAAAGCAACAGTGAGGTGGATTTCGAAAGTTGTGGATTGCAATTAACACTAAGTGGTAAGAAAATATGCGTTGTGACAGTTTATCGTCCTCCACTCGGTAATACTGATTGCTTTTTTACTGGGTTGTCGTATATCTTGCAAAGAGCTAATATAATATGTGATAATGTCATACTGTGTGGTGACTTTAACATCAATTATCAGTCAAATTGTATTAATCAGTAAATACTGAAAGACATTTCTGACAGTTACAAACTTGTATACAAATTAAATGGACCAACTAGAGTTCAGCCAAACAAGACCGGAAGTGTAACAGCTTCTGCAGTTCATTATATGGTAACAAACCTCCCTGAAGAGACCTTTCACTGTTCGATACTTCAATCTAACCTGTCTGATCATTACGCTCTTTGTCTTTCTCTTACTAAAGCACATGCTCCAACAAAGGTGAAACCAGTCAGCAAAATAAGTTTCCGCAATTTATCCAACCAAAATTTAGACCAACTGCGATTTCGACTATCAAAAGTTGTTTGGACACTAATCTACTCCGATGATGTTAATCACAGCTTCATGCTATTCTTGGATTACTTAACATGGCATTTAAACTTGCAATGTCCCCTACAGGAAAAGATATCGTCAGAGAAATCTTCCGGTACCTGGGTAACGGATGAAATTTTAAAGTTAAAAAATGCTGAATCGACATCATTTTATAAATCCAAACGAAAACTAATAAAATAAATATAAAATAAGCTAATAAAATTAATACGGCTACAAACAAAACGAAGTCAATTTGGAAAATAGTAATGACAACATCAGAAACAATACTGATAATAAGGTTATCGTCCTATCGAAGAATAACAAAATGGTGTGCGATCCCCTGCAGGTAGCTAACGAATTCGGGCGTAATTTCTCGTCTTATGCTGAAGAAGCAATTGCCAATCACTTTGGTTCTACCCCGTCTAGTCTAAAGACTGTACAACGAGTAAAGAAGTACCGTGCCTTCAATTGAATTCCTCATTAAAGTGGACCATGATTTCACTGTTTTTTTCTCCTAAGATTTGCAGCACTGATAGCTGTTCAATTATTTAATTAAACAAATGTCAAATTGACACATTGTATTGTCAATTAATTCAAAATGTTAGAATTACAGGAGAAAATATTTATTGTTGAAAGTTATTTTCAAACCGGTAGAATAGAAAATGGACAGTTAGTTTATTCAATTAATCAGTGTGTGCAGAAGTTTCGACAGCAGTTTCCTAATTTTGCTATTACTTATGAACAGCTGGTTAAACATATCCGTGCTTGTGTTCTTAAATTCCGTGAAACTGGATCTCTTGGTCGCAAAACAGGGAGCGGAGCAGCTAAGAAAAGGACTGCAGCCTGCATTGAAGGTGTTCGGGATCGAATGGAACACTCTCCCAAGAAATCTATTGCGAAACTTTCACAAGAAGTTCAGCTATCACTGTGAACATGTCACACTATTCTTAAAAAAGAATTAAAGCTTTATCCATATAAGATTCAAGCAGTCCACGAACTCAGGCCAGTAGATTTTCACAGAAGAACAGAATATTGTCAGTGGTTTCTTGATAACTTAAACAACGACGACATTCTTGACAAGTGTTTTTTTCCGATGAGGCCTAGTTTCATCTCTTAGGGTATTTAAATAAACAGAATATGAGAATATGGTCAGCAGAAAATCCCCATGAATTTGTGAAAACTCCATTACATCCATTAAAAATTGGTGTTTGGCTAGCAATGTCAAGAAGGCGTATCATCGGACCAATATTTTTTAACGACTCAGTAACTGCGGAAAGATACCGAAATGAGTTATTAGAACCTTTCATTAATCAACTATGTGATGATGAACTTACAGAAGGGTTTTTTTCAGCAAGACAATGCTGCTGCCCACACAGCTCATCAAACAATGACTTTCCTGCAGCAGTTTTTCGATAATCGGATTGTGAATTTTCCTGCAAGGTCTCCGAATTTCACAATTATGGATTAGTTCATTTATCCGCACATGAAAAACACAGTTTTTAGAACTACGCGTCACACAATCGAAGAACTTCGTGCGGGCATTACAGATGTGTGTGCTAACATAACCCCCAAACACTTAGCAAACGAGTTTGAAAACATGAAACGCAGAGTACGCTTATGTATTCAAGCTGAAGGAGAGCACTTTGAGCATCTACTTTAAACTTTAATGTTGTGTTTTTATTTGATGTTATGATCAGTACTGACAGTTAATGACAACTTCTCTAGAATTGTGTCGCTAACTTCATAAAAAAATCACAGCTTACTTTAATGAGGAATTCAATTGAAGGCACGGTACTTGGCAGCATGTTTTTCGACCCAGTTGATGAAATTGAACTTCTCCGAGTTATCAACCAACTTCCAAACAAAACTTCATGCGGTCTTGACGGAATCTCAACAAGAATAATACACATCTGTGACGTGATAGCCAAACCGTTAGTGTTTCTGCTGAACTTATCTGTAACATCCGGAATATTTCCTAGTGCCCTCAAACTTGCCGTTGTGCTTCCCCTACACAAAAAGGATGATAGAAATAACATTGACAACTATCGACCTATAGCCTTGCTAAGTACCATTTATAAATATTTGATAGACTAATGTATAATCGATTAATCAAATTTTTAAACAAGTACGACCTATTAACCAAATCTCAACATGGCTTCATCAGAGGTAGATCCACGCAAACGGCAACCTTTCAATTTCTGGATTACATTGGTGCCGAAATTGATAGGAAAAGTTGTGTGGCTGCACTTTTCTACGATTTGTCACGCGTCTTTGATACCATTGACCCCACTTTTCTCATAAAAAAGTTGGACAAGCTGGGTATCCGAGGAAACGTACAGCAATGGATGTCGTCATTTTTGGACTACCGTCAATTCATGGTAAAAGTGAATGGAGTAGTTTCCGATAAATTTTATACCAATCTGGGGGTTGCCCAAGGTTCTGTAATCGAACCTCTGATGTTCCTTTTATACATAAATGACCTTCCCCAGTTTCTCCCGACGGCTGGAATAATCATAAACTTCGCTGACGACACATCGATTGGCGTATCTGCGTCCACGCCTGAGGAACTGCAACTCAAGATAAAAACAGTTACCGAAGAATGCTTCAATAACAAGCTCATTTTAAACAGTGAAAAAACCATTTGTCTAGAATTCGACGCCAAAAATGTCATTTCCATGGACACTAAGTTCCTACCTATATAGGTGACAGTTTACGTTGGACCAAGCAGATCGATTACGTGTGCACAAAAATGAACTCTGCGTTTTAGGGACTGTTAAAGTTAAAATCCATACTGAATACCAGTGCGTTAATCCAAGTTTATTATGCACTTGTCCACTGCCATTTGAAATATAATGTCATTCTCTGGGGTGGTACACCTGGAGCAGAACGAGTATTTTTGCAATAAAAACGTATTCTAAGGGCGGGTTTCACAAAGCTTTGTTTAGGCGTTGATTAATTAATCAACCGTTAAGTTTAATCAGTATTAAAAATTTGATGCTGTTTCACAAAACAAAAATCTATTATGTTAATCTCTGATTAACTAATTGGAGTTTACGTTTGGCAAAATCGAAAAATTGCCACTTTCACACCGCTTTAACGTAATCTGTCAGGTAGTGTGAGGTTAGAAACTCAAAATAAATAAATACATCCTAAATTCTTCGCATTAGTGCAGTGAATGATTTTTAAAAATGAAAAAGGAAAAAAGAAAGGGAGGAAGGAAACTTTAGTGCAGTTGAATTACTGGAACATATATGGCAAAGACACATTTTCTGTTGTGGTACAGCTCAGCGGGATTACCACCAGGTGAAATAATTTGAACATGGGGTACAATCTGTAGTGCCAATGACACGAGAAAAGCCTAATGTTAACTTGCGGAGCTTCTTCTATTGGCAATTTAATTAACTGTTTGCTTTGCCTTGCAATAAGATGAGTGACACGACGAATTATTCTACGTATCGATGGTTTCTGAAAGTATCAGGAATCAGCTGTTGAAATATTTCAATGGATAATAACGTAAGTTTATCAGCAACTGATTTGTACCATAAAATAAGTTTATTTTTGTTTGTTGCAGGTTCTAGTGTCGCACCAAAGAGTTCCATAACTCCTTTGGAAAAGCGAAACGTTAAATTCATTATCATCCAAATCATTAAAAGAATTATTTCTGTCTCTTATAAAATGAATCCTACCTTAAGGAGGCATTTCTTTATCGTCAGAGAAGAAAGTTGGGTTACAGACATTTTGAAATAATTTTGAATTGTTTGTTGTTGAAAATAATTTCCGAAATAGTGTTGTAAAAATTAATCAAAAACCAAGTGAGTAAAAAGTACAGAAATGTCATTATTTTTCATATTTAAGGTACGTTACATTTTTAAATAAAATTATAATTATTTTTTAGATATATGTGTGGAATTTTTATGTCTAAAATCTTTATAATAACTGTGGAAAATTCACTCGTTACTTTTTAATCGCTGGAATTCTATCGATTAATCTAACGCCTGATTAGACAGATGTAAACGGAGCGTTATCTCTTAATCGAGCTTTGTGAAACACTTAACTGAGCATTAAGACTATTTGACAGAGCGAGCCGTTTAGTAATCATCGTTAATTTAATCATCGATAAATGCAGTTGCTTTCCTATTTAATCATTCGTTACAGAGTTAATCGGAACTTAATTATTTAACGAAGCTTTGTGAAACCGGCCACAAGACTCTTATTTGATTTAAATACCCGTCACTCGTGCAAACCCGTGTTTAAAGTGTTTGGTATTCTCACCTTCCCAAGCATTTATATTCTGAGTGGCGCAATGTTTGTTCGTAAAAATCAAGACTTTTTCACTAAAAACGGCGACAATCATAACTATGACACCCGTGATCGATCAGAACCCATAATTATATCCCATAATTTGGCTCTGTTTGAACGGTCCCCTTCTTATGTTTGTATTAGAATATTCAATCGCCTACCAAGCTGTATTAAAAATTCCGATTTGGATATTACTTTTAAAAATCGATTGAAAAACTATTTGCTCGAACATTCCTTTTATTCTGTTAAGGATTTTCTAACTTAACTTGTCCTTGTTTCTAAGTATTTATATGACCAGGTAGCTAAAACTACTACTACTATCTTGTATTAATATGTCCATTCACAAGCCCTAACTTGTCTTATATCATGTATATGATCATACAAGACTAATAAATATATTACTATTATTATTATTATTATTAAAACGGCAATTCCCTAAGGAAGTTATTGAAGATGCTGCGCTACTACATCTTGCTAGATGAATTTCTATTATGTGTAATGTATAATATTTTTTATATGGAACTTTAAGATTGTTACTTAAAACAGATCAATAACTTGTAGGCATAACCACTAACTTATGAAATCACCCTGCGCACCGCGCATTCTATGTAAAGTATTCACACTTTCGACTGTGGACCAAAAAATGAAGCTCACTTTGAATAATTAATTAACAAGGTATTTAATTAGAAGTAAAATACCTTTCGCTTTCTCCATCTTCAACATTGTTTCATCACAGCAAAACAAGTTAGAGATTTTTAAAACATCCGGAGAAGCAATTTAAAAATTTGTTGCTTTAGCCTTCAACCGACAAGAGCCTATTTCAAAAATAAATAAATTGCGTAATTACAATTCTTGCATTGGTTATGTACAATATGGAAACTCGAGACATAATTGAGCAAATGCCCTCCGTTCTAGTAGACCGGACAGTGCAGTGTATTAGAAGGTGCGTACTCCCCCAAACCGTTAGTATTGTCCGCTCTACACATTGGAGAGAATTTGCCCAACTATGTCTCGGGCCTGATAATAAGAGTCGCGTCGACTGTGAAGCCCCGTTTGTTACGCATTGAATGCCGTATTTAAATTTGTTGAACAATCACTTATAAATAGTCTTAAATAGAACAAGCAATCGATAACAATCATATTTAAAAAAAAGTTATACTGGATGGACGTACCTTTGCGAATGGACAAAGACCTTGTTTAACTGAGGCCGCCACAGTAAAATCTCTGTACAATCCTTTTGCATATTTATTAATGCAACGACAGGTACTCGTTTCGTATATGTTGAGAAGTCGTCGATAATTTTTGCCATCCAAAGAACTGTCTATGGTAACATTGCACTAAAATTAAAAGAAAAATCTATTATACTAGAAAATGTATTACTTACTAAAATATAGCAATATTCAGTAGAACTATTTAAACTTTAACTTTCTTGTGAATATACAGGGTGACTGGTTAGTCGACGTATTCCTTTAAGGGCGTGTTAGTAGAGCTCATTTGCAATTGGTTTGATCATAATATGCATTATAGTAAATGCAATAGTTTCTGAGATATTTTAATCTTTGTGTTTTCCTGAGAGATACGCTCCCTGCTATCACGTATCTAAAATTACTCTGAGAGTATAAAAGTTTTTCTTAATATTTATGTTTTCCCGGTTACACTAAATAATAGTAGTACATACTACGCAACAAACATTAAGTTAAAAACTTTTATAAGTTTTAAGTACAATGTAAAAAAGTATTCTAAAAGACATTTGGAGAAGGAAGTAATCTGCATTAAGATGTATTTTACCCTTTAACTTACTGTTAGTTTCATATTTATTTATTTTTTCGTAAAATGTGTAGCAAAACTGTACGTACATCAGAGTTCTCTCCAAATGGGACACTTAAATAACCATCGACGTCAAACAGTTGCCTGTGGTTTATATTTTTTACGTGTATTTTCATGTTAATCGGATAAACAACGTTTGAGTCGCAAGGCACCACGTTATTTACCATAATCGTTTCCGCCAGGAAGTACTGAAACGAGCACGTCGTGAAAGATATTCCGTTTCATCTTGATTTTGACGTGACTTACCATAAAATTCAAGACGAACAAACGGAACAGCATCATTGTAATTGAGTGATTGTAACAAAACGAAAAAAAAAACTGCGTAATTTATTTTTATGCGTAACATTTAAATAATGCCTACGGTTACCTTTTTTTTTATATCAGTGAGGACATCAGATAGTATGAAAGGGATACAGAGCAATATAAAAGATACTGTGTATAATTATATGTATCAAGGTTTAACATTTTGTAAATAATTTAAACTATTATTATTACCGTCTGCGAACTTAACTTCATAAATCGCTTTGAAAATTTCCGAAAATATTTAGTCTAACCACAGAAGATGATTCAAGTTAAGACATAAATTAGAAAGTAAATAAACTGCTGGTCGTTATTTTTGGAGATTTTTGGATTTTGGATATACTATTGTTGGCAGTTCTACGTAGATTTATGACTAAATTTTAGAGTGTATCAGGCAAAACGAACATTGGAACGAGAGCTTCATCCCCGGCTGCAAATGTACCATTTATAAATACTTCTTTTTTTATTTCATTTCGTTAGTTTTAGCTTTAGCAAAATACGATACAGATAAGAAGAGAGCAAGGAAAGTGCGCAGTCATACGTGGGCTGCTGGAAAATTTTCTGGAATCTAGTAGGTTTAGAATTGTTAGCATTTATCAACCGTCATATTTGAAAAATTTAACGATTTTCGTCTATAATTCTATTGACAGTTCTTATCTAAGTGAAAGTTTTGTTTGTACAACATTTGAGAAAAAGTAATTTTGTGTAAGCATGGAAATCTCGCGTGAAAGTTCTCCTGCCATGATTTTTTACGATTTCAAATGTGGCCGAAACAAACGCCGAAACAATGCCTCGATCGGCTTCATTTGGCTTTTGGAGATGAAGCACCATCAAAGAGCAGTGTTTATAACTGGTTTGCCGAATTCCAGCGTGGACGTACCTCTCTCGGTGACGAATTTCGTGAAAGTCGTCCATCAACATCTGTTGTTGCCACAAATGTAGATGCTGTGCGTGAAATGCTTGAGCGAGATCGACATGTGACATACCGTGAGATTCAAGCATCCTTACGCATTGACATGAAAGCAATACACCAGATTTTGCATGATCATTTGAACGTACGAAAGCTTTGCAGTCGTTGGATCCCACACAATTAAACAGAAGCGCAAAATCAGGGTCGTGTCAAATGGTGCGAAGAAATGCTCAGAAAATTCAATAGAGGTCGTTCAAATTCAGTTTATAACATCGTTACTGGTGACGAAACGTGGATCTATTCGTACGAGCCAGAAAGTAAACAACAATCTACCGTTTGGGTATTTCAAAATGAACCAAAACCAACAAAAGTTTGCCGTTCACGCAGTGATGCGAAGCAAATGATTGCTTGTTTCTTTGGTTTAACTGGACATGTAGCAACCGTGGCTTTAGAGGATCGAAAAACCGTGAATGCTGATTGGTATACTACAATTTGTTTGCCGGAAGTTATCCATCAAATAAGAAGAAACAATCGAAATCGACGAATTATTCTCCATAATGACAATGCCAGCTCTCACTCAGCCCGTCAAACAGTTGATTTTTTGTCCAACAAAAATGTTGAATTAATGACTCATTGTCCATATTCACCTGATTTATCACCTAAAGATTTCTTTTTGTTCCTAAATATCAAAAATAAAATGCGTGGTGAGCGATTTTCGTCGGCTGAAGCAGCGGTTGAAACATTCCGGACACTGGTTTCTGAGGTACCATCTTTAGAGTGGAAAACGTGCTTTAGAAATTGGTTCGAGCGTATGCAAAAGTGTATTGACGTCAAAGGCGAATACTTCGAAAAACAATGATACCGTTTACCAAATTTCATATGCGTTTTTTCATACTGTTTCCAGAAACTTTTCCAGCATTACGCCCACGTACGCAGAATTCTCTAGCTCAGATAGAGATGTGGCTGCGTGGGTCTAATTTCGATGATTTCGATTATAATTTGTGTATGAGCGTCAAAGATGATTGTCCAACAGGAGTCCTAATCAATCCAAGACGCTTATTTCTACGCACGGATCACCTCGTATTGATCCTACTAATTCGCGTAAAAGGTGGTGGGCCACATAAAATCAATAAATAAACTGAAACATTGGCAGTTTATTGTACTCAAAAGCAGGTAAATACATAACTATTTGACTGCATTACAAATAAGGTGACAAGTTCCAGTATCCATTCGTGGGCCTCGACTAACTTAATAGTGTTACGAAAATAGGTATACAGGAAATATGATTCGAAATCACTTACGCTTGAGCTATCCTCCTGGCAATCTTTGACTTGATCGTTACCTCAACAATGCCAAGGACCGAGATGGCACCGGTAAGGGCGAAAAAGGGAGTATTCAGGAATCGACAGTGCGATCGCACGAAACCAGGACAACATTCATCTGAATGATATCGATCGATGGACTTAGAATAGCATCTCCTAAGGTTAGCACAAAGTGAAGCAATATTAATGTAAATTATGTCATACGCTTGGAAATACCTCTACGCAAGCCAGAGAGCAGAACGATGTTCACCTGAATAATAACAGTCCTTGGACGGCATGATGAACTTAGAGTATCATCTTATAGTGTCAGTATGAAGAAAAATTAATGTAAATTAGTGCTGTAGTAAACCGTATGTATTCGTTACTGAGTAACGGGTACAAAATGAGACTCGAATTACCGTTTCGACACGAAAGAGAGTGCGAGCTGCTCCCGATCAGTTGGTAATTTATTGGTAATTTCAATTATAAGTGGTTTACGTTTTTAATCGATTGTTTATCTATTGCAGGGTTGCCAGATTGGACGAAATTCCGCCATTTCGGCTACATATTTGACATACTTGGCGCCTGGCGCCTGATTTGGGCCACTTTTGTTATTGTCTTCACACAACGACACTCAACAACATTTTATTAGCCCTTTTTCGTAGTTCATCGTTTTTCATTTGTTTTATATCCATCGCAGTTGTGATCGTCGTTTGTTTTCCGTTAGCTTTTATTTTCTAATAACTTTTTGATGAAAAACTCTTGCTTTTTCGTTCAGCTTGGTGCTGTCGATCTTCTCTTGTTTTTTTTTTTTTGCTTCATGCCTTGTATTTTGTTTCGTTTTTTTTTAAATTATCTTTTTTATCTCATTTTTTCATCGCCCGTTTCTTTTTCCGTTTGCTTTTGTTTTCTACGAACTTTCTGATTTGTCCGAAAAACTGTTGTTTGCCCTTTTTCGTAGTTCATCGTTTTTCATTTGTTTTATCTCCATCACAGTTGTGATCGTCTTTTGTGTTCCGTTAGCTCTTACTTTCTATGAAATTTTTGATGAAAAACTTGCTGTTTCGTTCAGCTTGGTGGTGTCGATCTTTTCTTTTTTTCGTTTCATGCCTTGTATTTCGTTATTGCTTCTTTCATTTCTTTTTTGTTTCTGATTGTTTTTGCAGGTTACTTTATTTTTTTTTTCTTTTGTTCATTTCTGCTTCTATTTTTAGCAAAACCAAAAACAAGGCAGAATAGTTCATTTTGACGATCTTCTTTTGTTTTATGCACTGTATTTCGTCGTTCCTTTCTTTCGTGTTTTTTTTTCTACTCATATTATTTACTTTTGTTTTTTTTTTCGTTTGCTTTTATTGTCTACGAACTTTTTAATTCGTCTGGAAAACTGTTGATTTTTCAATCATGTTGGTGTAGTCGATCTTTTGTTGCCGTTTCTTTCATTTACTTTTGTTTTTGATTTTTTGCTGGTTAATTTCTTTTTGTTTGTGTCTTTGTCTTATTGTTCGTATATCTTCGTTCTTTGCTTGAATTTTCTGTCAAATTAATTAATAATTCGTTTTTGTTTTTTTTATTATTTGGGCTACTTTTTGTAACAAGTTTGGGTATATGTTTCAAAGAAAATCTGGCAACCCTGATCAACTGTTTATACTTATACGTACCGTCTGCGGCTTATAAGTAGTAATTGAATTTTAAGGTATTTTTAATAAAAAAAATTATTATAAAAGTAATCTTATTAGGTATTGCGACTTTAAATTGAAAATTATATTGATGCATGTTATCTGATTATTTTATTGTACTGTGGTAGCGAAAGTAACGAGTAACGAATACTTTGTAACGGGTACCGAAATCTAAAGTAACGAATACAAGCGAGTGCAAACTTTTTCGTTACTTTCACAGCACTAATGTAAATCATATGTTAGACTTAGGATAATGTAATACACTTGGAAATTACTTTGTACTATTATCGGCATGCAAGACGATATTCATCTGAATAATTAGGGCTTTGGGGGAAATTAAATGCTTCTAGTGTCAGTTTGGAAAGGGGCAGTGTTAATGGAAATCATGTTAACCCTAAGGCGCTTAGAAGTTGCTTGCTTGCCTCAGCAAGAAAAACGGCTTTCATCGGAATAGTGGCAGCACTAGACCAGCATTAAATGCTTAAGATATCATCTTTAGGCGTCAGCACAACTGAGGCAATGTTAATGTAAATTATTTTAGGCTTAGGACAACGCAAGATGCTTGAAAATTACTACTCTGTGCTATCCTCAGCGAGCAATCCGGCATTCATCTGATCGATACCAGACTTAGTAGAGCATTAAATGCTTTTGGTATCAGTATAAAGTAGGGCATTATTGATGTAAATCATGTTAGCCTTAGAGTAATGTAAGGTCTTTGTAAATTACTCTGTGCTTTCTCTAGTGATGTACATAATGGTAACCCTAAGGCGGCAATTAATGCTTAGGATTTCATCTTTTCACGCCAGTCTAAACAAGAGCAATCTTAATGTAAATCATATGAGCCTTAGGGCAGTGTAAGACGCTTAGAATTTACTATGTGCTATTGCCAGTTTGAAATGTCTCCAGATGCTTAGGATAGCAGCTCCTGGGGTAATCATGAAGTTGGGCAGCGTTAATGTAAACCGTGTTTGTCTTAGAATTGACTTGCTACTGTCACCAGGAATGCTTAGGATTTCATCTTCTGACGTCAGTATAGGCATGGGCATGTTAACTTTAGGACAATGTAAGATGCATAGAATTTACTTTGTGCTTTCGCCAGTTTGGAACATCTTCAAATGTTTGGGATAGCAATTCCTGGTGTAATCATGAACTTGGGCAGCATTAATGTAAACCGTGTTTGTCTTAGAATTTACTCTCTACTGTCACAAGGAAGAAGGGTAACCGTTGAAAAAAGAATACTCAGCCTAAACTATTTGTGTTGTAAGTGACAAGGGACCCTCGCGCCGCCGGTTTACTGAGGGATAACTATTGTTAGGCGAAAAATCTTGATTGACTCCCACCACTTCCGTTCAGAGACGCAATGTCGTGAACGTTATCACTACATCGTGCATCTTGTATTGCATTAAATCTTGTGCGCGATACTGGAGTACAATGACTCAGTGAAGTATGAGGAAAATCAAGCGCGTTTCAAGAATTTCCGCCGGTCTGTAGTGATAACCGAACCTTCTCTTTTAAACCAACCAACCACTCCTGTAAGGCGATTTTCTTATTCGGTAGCCAATTGTAGTTTTAAATCAAAAATGTGCTCCCAACGGTTTTCTCACGAACGCCAGACTCTTCTTCTCGTATCCTAATGTCAATGAAAAACAATGATTTTATAAATGTAACTAAAAAAATGTAGAATATTTTTGGATCGATTTAAATAGGAACACTTCACACCGTGAACAGCAATTGCTTTACCAACGCGTATTAAACTTAAAATTACTGAATTTAATTAAGTAGAAATTATGCCTTGATTTAAGGAAAAAATCACACGGAACGAGATAAGACACGAGCAAAGGTTTTTAGAATCCACGAACAATCTGAAGAGCATTTCAGATGCTAGAGGATTATATGAACTCCGGTGGTACATAGTTTTGCGCGATTAATTTGGGGCGTTTATTCGATTCAGCACATTTTTCGCCGCAAAATGGCGCGAGTTTATTTTCCTTGTTGTCATTGTATCTAATTCACACGATCTTGACCCATTAATAATGAATTATTCTATGTACAAATAATTTTTTCAAAAAGGTAGGCCATAGAAGTGTAAATGCATGTCATAACTTACAACAACAAATAGATGTCAGTTCATAAATTGTTAAGTAAATAAATAAATTGCTGCAGAAATCTGAGACAAACGCTTTGTCTTCCAAGGATCACCTTTATCAAAAAATCATTTGGACATACGGTATATACAGTCGGGGACAAAATTGTGGGTACGGAAGAAAGTTCTATCGTATTTGAAAAAAATATATACACAGAATTAAAATATAAACAAAAATAATCAACTGAACAGTTTATTGACAATTAAATATAATATTCTAGCAAAAAAGTGAAAAGATAAACGAAAAAACAAGTACTTTATTATAATAACTTAATAATTTCTGAAATAAGAGGTGGACAAAATTATGGGTACAATTTCTTTTTAAAATTTGTATTACATAAATTTCACCAGAATTAATATTTAGTATGACCTCCCTTGGCTGCAATGACTGCTGTAAGTCGCCGTGGTATCCTGTCAATTAAATTTGTTATTAATTCTGCTGGAATTTCTTCCCAAGCAGCGATCAGTTTGTTAAAGTAAGATGTGGCATTTGTTACTCCTTCTCGTGAAATTTTGCCGTCTAAATAAGCCCATAAGTGTTGAATTGGGTTTAGATCCGGACTTTGAGGCGGCCACTGAAGGACTTCAATGTCATTTTCTTAGAAATAATTCTTAGCAACTCGCGAAGTATGCTTGGGATCATTATCCTGTTGAAAAATAAAGTCGTCAAGAACCATCTTTTCGAGCGAAGGATACAAATTTTCTTCCAAAATTTGTACGTATGATATTCCTGTCATCGTACCTTCTATTCTAGCTAAATTGCCTACACCGCTTTTACTAAAACAACCCCATACAAGAACATTGCCGCCTCCATGTTTAACTGTACCTTCTACCATTTTAGAATTTAAGGCTTCTCCTGCTCGCTTCCATACTCTGCCTCTTCGTTTTGACCCAAAAAGTTCAAATTTACTTTCATCCGACCACATCACTTTTTCCCAATAGGCTGGGGGTTTATTTACATGTTGTTTTGCAAATGCTAATCGTTTTTTCTTATTTCGTTCACTAATGAATGGTTTCTTCCTTTTTAAAAAACTTTGAAGGCCGGCCTCCTTAATCCTTCTTTTAATTGTTTTAGTAGAAACGTTTATATTGACATTTTCCTTCACTTGGCGAGCACTTGCACTAGGATTTTTTCTCCCTTCCCGCACAATTCGGGCATCGTCTCTTGGTGTAGATTTTCTTTTTCGACCCGCGATATTTTCAGTACTATTAGTGGCTTCAATTTTTTTACAAATACGAACAACAGCGTTTTTTGATACTTTATACTTTTTTGCTAATTGTCCGTAACTTATACCCACATTTCGGTCTTCGACAATACGTTTACGAATTTCCAAAGCAATTTCTTTTCTGGAAGCCAGCAGAAATTTTTAGTTTAAAAACGAACTTTCTTAGGACATTTCACTATTAATTATTAACTCAATAAAAATGCCGTTTTTCAGATTAATCCACTAATATTGTGTGCACGCTAGAATAGTTCTGATAAAACTAAAACTGCATCATTGTACCCATAATTTTGTCCAACTAAAATCATATGTAAAATAAACAAAACAAACCCCACCATTAAGGGATTATTCATTTATGAAATAATGCCCAATAAATGTTATTTGCACAATTTTAAGACGCTGTTGTCGATTTATGAATGCTGTAGGTATAAAGGGATAAACTATTGCGGGAATTAACCAGCAATATAAATGTCGTACCCACAATTTCGTCCCCGACTGTATATAAGAGGCGATTCAAATACACTCCGGCTAGCACTAGTTATCGAAATCTGGAGATTTCTTAACCTAAAACTTTGACAGCTGTCACTTATTGACCAAGGAATAACGGAGCACAAAGAACAATTTAAAAAAGCTCTAATTTTACTTGAGCAAGTAAATTTTTGATACATGTGTCAAATAGTTTTCGAGAAAGTGGTTTAAATGCCCTTAATAAAAACACGACGATCTGTTATCTTAATCGTAGATTGTTTTAGGAGATTTACACATTATTTACGTTTCAGCGTTCGATGAGGATCACAGACTGCCAAGTTTAACATTAATATTGAATCGTGGAAATTGTTCGTCTTCATCATTATTCGGAAATGCCTGCCACCTTACAATTTATATATTTTTGTATTCGACCTTTGATTCCGTTACTGACTGATAAAATTACATTGTTTTACAAAAATTAAAAAAAATATATTTCATTTTCAGACTAGAATGGAATGGTACACAACAATAACAAATCCAAATTGTAACAAAACTTTTGATTTCATACTCTACGTGTTTGAAATAAACAGTCTTAATTGTTGATAAAATTAGATTGCTAAATAGATAGTAAGAATATCTGATGAGAAACCTCTCGAAAATATTTAGTCTTTTTTTATCTAAATTAAAACACTTTAGGGCCAGCGAAAGATAAATATTCGTTCACACTTGTCGTGGTTTATCAAAAGTTGTGAAGCCAGAAAGATGGTAAAGAACCTCCAATCTTTTAAATAAATACTTTATTACTTGCGTTAAAAACAATCAAATCGCATAATAATTTATTTTTATTTAGAAAAGCTATTCATAATAAATTGATCAAGAATTTTATTCGGTTTTATCATGGAGTTGAAATTTTTGTCTCTGTGTCGAGTTTGTTCTTGCCCTAATTCTAATTTTAAAATAATCCTCTGTAATCTAAACGATTTCGTCCAATCTTGGTGTACAATTATTCATAGTTTATACGCACTTACACTGCAAATTTCTAACAAATCAAAAAAAAAATTACCACCAACCAGCCATCGCTTTCCCTTTGTGTCGAATATATTATTTTTTTTTTTTACTACTTTGTCACTTAATAACACAAATTTTGTGTTATTAAGCTGCTCAAATTTCAATACAATAATTGCTTTGTAAACACAATTTATTCTGAAACTATGCAAAGTAATTCGAATTGAATTGACATTTTGCCGGTAATAATAATAACAATTTATTGCAGTGAGTAATGTTATTTGAACCCAGGTCCTATTTGACTTCGTTGCAGAATTACAACGGATTAATTACAACGAATTACAACGGTGTGGTAAATTTACTACTTGTTAGCCAACCTATGTGCAATTTAATGGTCTTTTGCAGTAAATACGATTACACTATGATCGGCAGAACTATGTAAATATAAATCTTGGTTTGTGGTGGATTTCCTGTTTCAACCTTGTCCAATCCTTCTGCACGATCCATTTCTATAAAATGAAACTGAGGTAAAAGCAAGCATGCTATTTAGAGCAGATTTTCTTGTAACTAGCAAGAAGCAGTCGTTTGACAATGAAAGGTTGTCGCAAAGAAAGTTCTTTTTTCCCAAAAGTTGATCAACCCACTGAAGAATTAAGAAAGAAAAAAATTGTAGTCACCCCATAACGCAGTACTAAATCCATAACTGCTCTCTGATTTTGTCCTCTTTCAGATTTATTTTCTTCTTTCCCTAAAGCAATAGAAGTCAAATGTATTGTTTTTATATTTTATTGAAAAAAAAAGACATTTATCCAAATGAACACTTGCATTAAACTGAAATGGGAAAAAGGCATAAGTAAAATTTACAGAGTCTACAGTATACTGAGATTTTCTTTTTACAATTTGAAATAAAATGACCTCTTACAGGAGCTAACTTAGCTTTCAAAGTTTTCTAATCTTAAGAAACACGTGACTACCTTGAATCTCGACTCCACATACACTTTTCAGTTGTACACAGTTCCTCAGTGTTAAAAAGTGCTTCTGTTTCTTGCTTTCCGAACAGATTAAAAGCTTCTAAAAATTTATTTTCTGCTGGAAGAACTAGAACTGTACGCCGTTGGATTTTTAAGTGGCTCTTTCTGAGTTTCTGGCTACTGTTCAACTAGTTACAAAACGGAACTCTTATTCGTTCACTTCACTTCATTTATGTGTGCAAATATTTAAACCTGTAATATATCACCATAAATGACAACGATTGAACTCTTATGTTCTTAACAAAAATCTAATAGTTTTCGAGAAAAATGCAGTGGCAGATTTTCACGAAATCGTTTGAGAACTGCTGACATAGCTAAAAGTGGAACGCGGCCGCCTGTTACATTACGACACGAAGCCGAAGATAGGTCAGTGTCAGTACTTCACTTGATCTTGAGCACGAACGACGTAAATCATCCGCCCGGTCAGCTGGTCAATCAAAACTGTTACAATGTGCGTGGATTTATTAAAATTAACTTCACTGCAAGTAATTGCAAGTTTAAGTATTTTTAAATTAAAATCTAGTGCAATTCAAGAAGCTGCGGTTCGTAATTGCCGAACAAATTAAAAGCGAGGTACAAACAAATTGTAATTTCTCATTCCATATTATTTTTAAAAGACATAAAAATTTTACATTTACTTTGTTTCAAATGACCGTAAGTAGTAAGACTTTCATAGCTACCAGCGATATTGCAGCAAAAGTTTATTTACGTAAAAGGATGAAGGAAGAATATTTTTAATGCGCTTGCCTAATTGGTGCATAAATTTTTGGATTTATTCATAGGTAGTTAATACCGTAAAACATATTACTTGGCTCAGTGAATTAAAATTTTAAATTAAATAATTAATAAACGACATCAGTGATTTTTATTACGAAACGCTGTATCGGTGGGCGTGTTCATACCGAGAGGAAGGCGAAGTTGACCTTGACTTTAAATAAATGTAAGATTAATTCCTCCCTCAGTGAAATAAAATTTTAAATAAAATAATTACTAAACGAAATCAGTGATTATTGATTATTATTACGAAACGCTACGAAATGGGTTTGAATGCGGAACTCAGTGCGGTGTCGGTGTCGACTATAGGAAGGCGTTGCGACCTTGCTTGTATTTCTTTCTCGCACATTTCAACAGTTCCAAACAAATGGTCCATCCGAAATTTTTTGGCTATGATACGGTAGCCACCAAAAAATACCCGCAGAAGGTAGCATTTCGGGTACTTATACTGAGTTTTTTTTATTAACACACAGTAAAAGAACACCCCGTATATCAAGTTTTTTTTTACCATCTTCGTCCAGCACAATTGTACTTTTATTACGCAAAGTGCGTTTTCAATCTAATTTTGTAATGCAAGTTGCAGCGGCAATAAATCCTTTCAAGATTTCACTGTTTCGACATTAGGTTCAACTCTAAATCGGCACGGAGTCTGTAATTTTCCGTTGGTTTCAAAACCATTTGCAATCGTCTGCAGCTGCGTTTCCCGAGTTATTTATTATCGTGAGAATTAAGTGAATTGTAAGACCGGCCGCAAAATTATCAAAACATTTTCTTTTCATTATTATAAAAACATATTAATGCGTATACTTAAATATAATTAATCAAACGCTCACCCCTCCCTTCGGCTACTGGAAACCTTCCGCCACCGTCATCGCCCAATGACACATTGCGTTCATGCAACAATAACATGTGTTTACAATCATATGTCAAGAGTCAACAGTTATTTACTCACCGGGGACCCCCGGTCCCCAAGGCCACAACGGTCTGCACTTGCTCCACCGACCCTTAAGGTCTATTTATAGCTCACACTCGTGCCTCTACCATATTTCTTAATGGTACCAACCTTGGGCCTTCCCAAACTCATTTCTGTTGCTCTCTCATATGTTCCAATTCTCTAAAATATTATTTCCACAAGCACACTCTACATGCACCGCAGATAGCCTCACTTAGGTACATGCAAACACGCTCTACCCCACGTCTTGGTACTATCCAACCCGTAGATTCTCTACCACCAATCTACTCTTCCACCAGGTGGTGTGGCATCTCACCACCGGCCTCCACCTGGCACGTAAGGCTGGTGACAATTCCTCGGGGCCGCTGGCTAGATCGGGTCCCCTTGGGATCACCTTGGACCGTGAACAGTACGTCGTTCACTCTCGGCTGCGTTTTTAAACCCTGTTAGTACGATCCCCCTTCGGGGATGGCTACTCATGCAATGATGTTCCCAACGTCCCCGACGTCCCAGACATCCCGCAACCACCCCCGCCAACATAGTCCAACTAGTCAGCGGTCAAGTGATGTAGCACCTGCCACGCCTTGCCGAGCCTAAACCCAGGGGAACCGCTCATTCATACCAAGCAAGAAGTAGATCAAGCTAATTCTCTACATATCATGCAATTTGCTATAATATACAACTTATCTCTAAAGCGTACTGCTTCTCTCCGGTGTGGCGCACAATATTTCCTAAACACACCCTGTATGTACGGACCCTGTATATAATACACGCCGACTATAATCGTACGCAAACATCGCATACCCCGAGCCGCGAACCGCGAGATTGGCCAATAACGCGCTTGCCGTGTAATAATAATTATTCCGCACGTTTTTTGTATTATTAATTATTAATACCCCAAATACTTATTAGCGTGTGCATCGTTTAACAGCATATCAACCACTGCCCCGGCCCTTGGACGAAGCTATGTCGCCCCGACCGATTTTGTTTATTGTTTACGTTTCTCAAGTGCCATCTCGCATTCCAACCGTCTGGGCTTATATTCGATGCATTTTAGGCGAAACTGTAATTTCTTAAATTATAGATCCTTTATATTTTTTTTACTTAATAAAAATATATCTAACAGAATGTTTATTCTAAACGTCTTATAAAGCCCGACGTCCCTTCAGTTTTTGTGCCATCCTCTTCCTGCGAAATCTTTTTGTCCACTTGTTATTTCGACGTGGTTATAAATTGGTTGCACACTTGACATTTGGCGCCATTGGCTCTTACTGGCAACATCTTATACACGGTTGGCTTTCGTTTATGTCACGTCAGTTTTGATTCGTCCGAACTCTTCTTGTCTTAATTCGGGGCGAAACCGAAATTGGCCTCATTAATTCGTGGCGAGCATGTAGCTTGAAATCGTCTTTTGGACATCTCGAGGGCGCACAGTGGTGTTTCGTGTGGGGACTACGGTCCCATAGCTGCCTATATTCCATGGTGAACAGGACATGCTTGTTTTGGTAGCGGCAGGACCTTGAGGAGATTTCCTGCATTTGTTCGATTTCGGGCAAAGTTAAATCTGGTGCCCTGGTGGATCAAAAACTCGTCAGAGTTTGTCCCAGCTTGTCCCCTTTATTAGGGACAGGCAAGTTTGCGATTGTTGCAGTTCGCTCGTTAACTCTCCAACAGTTAAATATCTCAGTGTTGATAATTGAAATATGATAGAAAGCGTTTAACTTTAACAACCAGGTTTTAGAAACTAATGCTATAAAGACAGTAGAAATGTGTTCACTCGCCACGGAAAGTTATTGCAACAGACCTCATTTAATTTGTGTTGGTTTAAATGATGTTGAAAATTCAGATTGATTCTGTCTTGCCTTGGTAGAAAAATGTAATGATCTAATAATAGTTATAATATCCGCTAAGCGTAGGTAATTAATCGTTCGGTAGAACAACTTCATAAATTGTTTAAAAAATCGTTCTAATAAATACACAAGTAACCAGGAATTAACGTTTAAAATCAGTAAATCGTCTTATATTTGATCTCCGTACTTTTGTATGCAAATATGTGGTCATTGTTCCTTTATTTCACAGCGTTTAACAGATCATCAATATCTCGTATTCAAATGCGGCTTTGTTTATCTTCTACGAACTCGAAGAGCACAATGACGGACTGTGGGCAATCTACATTTAACTGCCCGCCGTTTCTTAAATCTGCGGCACCGAGTTCTTCGTCGCCGCTTCTTTTCATTTCTTTCATCCGTGTTTTAAACAAAGCCTTGTTTATAGTGGAAGCAGCTGCGTCCGCGGCCGGATTAGCTTCACTTTTATTAAATAAACAACTTGCCTTTCTCAAAGCTAGCCACGAACGAATTGATATCCAGCCGCAAGATAAGCACAATAAATGACGGTGCGAAATACACATAGGTACATACTCTTTAACTTATTTTAAGCTTGTTAACACCTTTGCAAAGTTTTAGTTTAAATACGGACGTGATAAAGTGCACGTCATTGCGAATAAGTTCATTTGCAGGTTGCGGCGTATAACTTACTTGTTTCCAATTTAGATCGAGGAAAGTTCGGAAAAAATTTTTTTCCTGTGGCTCACTTGGATTATGTTTTCGAAAATGCGTTTTTTTAAAATTTTCTTACTATTTCTGAAGTTGAATAACATATACAGTGACGCTTGTCGTGACAAGGCAAGACAGTCGTGAAAAGACCCAAATCGAAAAAAAATAAGAGAGATCCTGCGCCAATCCGTAATCACAGAAGCCAGATCGGTCGTCCCCTCGAAGTCTAGGTTGTAGACCGGAGTTACGTAACGATGCCCACTCGGAGGAGACGGCATGGGAAAACATTAAATATGTTACGGAAAAGGGTGCCACCCAGCGGTGCTTACACAACCCTCGAAAAGTACAATTCCCCAGGACCCGCTTCTTCGTTGGTATTCCTCCAAATATTAAGTAAATAGTCCTGTACGTAGACAGGGATAATAAACTGCACCTTTTTTTATGTGTCAAAAACAGTAGCGCTATCTACCAAATAAACTCTAGTTTGGCCCAGAAACAAATTCTTTATTAATGCAAACGCCAACACAAAGTTCAGTATTAGATCAGACCCCCTAATGGTGTGGTCGGCCGTAATTTTAATTAAAGAATTAAATGTTGCAAAGCCCAAATCAAGGGCAACAAGTACTTCTACGGGAGTAATCCGGTGTCAGCTCACCAGGACCGGTTCTGACGAAAATGTAGTGCCCGTACGCAGGTGTAAAATTCGGAGGGCGCAAAGTTTGGTTATTAGGTTTTTTTTTTTTTCATTACCATTATGTATTTATGTACAGTTCAACATAGCGCAACTTTTTCGTAATTTAACCTAACCTATCTTTCTATCGATTCTTTAATTGATTGGTAACCGTATAAAAGATTGGTAACCATACGTATATGAAATTAAAAATTTCGTTACTCTTTCGTTCTTTATCTGTAACAAAATTCAGATGAGGGGCGTAGGAATATCACTGGCACGCAGACTACTGACAAGTCAGTACCGGCAAAAAAACCTAAAACGAACGTTGTGCGTGAAGCGCAACAACAAAAGTAGCACATAATTTCTTTTGCGCTCTGAAGGAGCCAGATAATATCACAATCAATACGTAACAGGGTAGAAATAAAAGTTGCAAAACAAAAAGAAGGAAAATCACTGTACACAATCGGGTAAATATGGCTTGAAGAAAAAAAATGAGACACAGAAAAGGGGACAAAACCTTCTCTGGCCACGTACTACGTTCAAATTGCGCGCCCCGCCCCTCTTCGCTGGAACGTTGTTAAATATCCCCGCGACCCAACTAGATGCGACACCACTGACAAGGCGAACAAACGACTCCGCACCGCAGATAGAAGAAGGAAAAATAAACAAAATAGAACGTTCTTACGTGGAGAACAACCACGTAGGCAAGTGTTGCGTGTTTATGATGGTTTCAGGTCGAGGCGGCAATGCCTTCCTCAGATAGTCCAATTCAGAAAGCGACGCCACGACGTGGAGGAGACGCTTCCACTACGCTTCTACTGTTCAAGCATAGCTGATCTGGATGCAACCTAAACCCCAAACGACGCTAAACTGTTGTGGCAATTCTGCCCTTTTCCAGAAGTTTGTTCCTTACAATATGCTTAAAAGGGGAAAACGAAATTAAATTAATGGAGGATAACAAAACTTGCCTTGCCTCTAAATGCAAGCTCCAAACTCAAGAAAAATCTCCACGTCACCCAAAATCCGTGAAGTCACGAATTCTGAAAACAGCAGGGAAAACTTCTATTGATGCGAAAACTTCCGTAAGGTTGATCAATGCAAGCAAAACAAACTGCCAACACAATTTTCGATCCGAAAACGCGTAGAAGAAGAATGATGCCCGCTTTCGTCCCGGTCGGAATTAAATCAGCAAGTCGGAGACCACCTCGCTCCCTTACAACGGTCAGCCGTACTCGAAACAATAATGCGTGTAAAAACTTACTCCACAATGTGAAGTTTTTAATCTTTAACCGGACAGAATATAAATGGAAAGGCAACGTTTCGCTATCGATTGATAGCTTCGTCAATCGTTCGAAACGTTGAATGCTTTCCATTTACATTCCGTCCGGTTAAAAATTAAGAACGTACAAATTTCATCGGACAAAAATCAACTGCTATAATATGAACAACAATGATGAAAATGCACGTAATAATTCATAATTAAAAACGTGGAGTTAATTCTAACACTTTTGAACGCCAGGAACACTTTTTTGGTGTTTCCTTGCGTCCATCCATTCGTGGAGTTAAAAAGACGGAGTTAGGCTGAGTTGCACCGACATCTGAAATTAAATGCCTTAATCCATGTTAGTTAATCCGTGATTAAAATTTAATTCATGTTAAAACAAACGCTGTTGCACCGACATATTTTTAACTTGAATTAGTTAATTTGCAACGTCACTAACACGATATCGAAACTTGACGTTTAGCGTTACGATTGGCCATTTATCCAGTTCGTTTATATCAAGTTTGTACTTAAATGTGTCACTTTCTATTTTGTGTGCCTTTGAAAATGGAAAAGAGAGAACGCAGATGTATTGTTACGGATATTATTTTCACATGCGTATAAACGATGACGCCAATGGCTCTGGGAAATCGTTATATTTCATGAAATACTTCAATAATTTTGTTAATTTTCATTGATGCCTGGGCCATATATATAAATTCTCTGGAATTTGCATCAATTTGCTTTGTGGAAATATTCTACTGAGCTGAAGGTCCGCAACCTTCGCATGTGTCTGTTAATCTGTCCTGAAGATATTAATATGATCCGCTAAAACTTGCTGAAAACTTTCAGTAGCAAAAAATCGCAAAGTAATCAGTAACTGAGTAATTGCTGATATTGGAAAATTTCTATTTGTTGTAAGCTCTAATGCAGTGTTTCTCGACCTAAGTTCAGCAAAGGGGTATTTGGGTTCCTTCGCAAATAAAAACGGAAATCACACCACAAAAAAATTTGTCATGTAAAAGTAGCATAATGTCGATATTTTGATGAAACATTATGTCATATTTTAGTGCTAAGGGGGTCCCTAAGAAAAAAATATAAGCACTGTAGGATTCCTCGCTTTCGTTTCTTGCACCACTTCTTTTGAAAATCTTTAACGCATCTTAAAATCTACATCAGCGTAAATCAATAACGGTTTAGCCCTTTTTTTTGAAATTTTCGGTCTTAGTATAATCTGAATCCGAGGATCAACCATAAGAATCTCTTTCTTCAGAAGAAGACATAATTTGTATGTTCCAGTACATTCCAATACGTTAATAAACGCTTTTGGCTGAGTTGCTGACTGACAGCTGAAATTTATGCATTAATTTGTGTTAGTTAATCCGTGATTAAAATATAATTCATGTTAAAACAAACGCTGTTGCACCGACGTATATTTAACTTGAATTAGCTGATTTCAGATTAAGGTGAAACGTCATTAGTATAGATGACGTGTCACGAGTAAGTATGACGTTACTGTTATCGTTTTATCCCATAGTCAATTTATATACAACTCACTTGCGGCTTTTCTTTTAAAAAGGGAACGTTAAACCAACTTCGTTAATTTAAATTAAATTCATAATAGCAGTTAACTCTTGTTCGATGAATTATAATATTGTTTATTATTAGTATTAATGTAATTAACTAATGTAAACTTAAATAAATATAAAAATATACCGTCAATGTTTAGAATTTAAAAAAATATTAGTTCTGGCTTAATTAAAACAGCATTTTGTAGCTGAAGTAAGTACTTTATTGATATTAAAAACTATAATTGAAGTTCTTGTCCGATGAAAATAGTAAGTACAAAGTGTTTTAATCTCAAACCGGACAAAGAAATGAAAGGAACACACTCAACGTTTCGCTATAAATCTATAGCGAAACGTTGAGTGTGTTCCTTTCATTTTTCTGTCCGGTTTGAGATTAAAAAAACTTTGTACTTGTTAAAAACTATCGTGCAATTTATAGGGTAAAACTTGCCTAATTTGTACTAACGCTTAAATTGTGTCTGCGCAATTTTTGATAAGGGTGAGAAGCATCTCTAGCCCCAGAAACTATAAATGACAATGAGCTATATGGTTTAAGCTAACCATGGCATTGTGATATGCCCTCCAGTTTTCATAATGATTTAGTTTCAGTTTTGGTTAAGATAAAGAAAAAGTTTTTAGTTAAGAGTATAATTTCATAAAGTTCTTGCTCTTTGGTAATTAATTAAATGATGTGAAAAATAAAAGACTTTAGAAACAAGCTGAAAATATCTTGACGTATCCTAAACTGGTTGTTTGCTTTTGATAAAGCTGCTTGTTTCTAAAGTCTTTATTTTTCACATAAGTTCTGTTAATATACTTCTCCGCATTTATTTTTGTTGGTTGTTGAATGCTTGACCAAATGATTAGGCGTGGGTTTGCATCGTTTCATGTTATGTGAGAAAAACAATTTTCATGTGTCGGTGAGTGTTCGGATTCTGACCGGCTCCTTGGAATTGGATTTTCTGCGTTTCTCCGGTTTATAAGTTGAACGCCGAAAGAGTTACAAACATCTGTAAGTCGGTCGCAGTCGCCACAGGTAATATTAGTAACTAGCCAGCCGCCTCCTCAAAGGAATGGCTTTCTCGAATTACTTGATCGCATTAGAATGAAAATACATGATTTATAACTTTGAAAAAAAAAAACAAAATAATTTCGTTGTCGTGGAAACAAAAATTCACAAAGTCACACGTATTCGGACTCACAATGACCTGTATATTCGAAATATGTAAAAATGTAAAAGCCCTTCCAATTAGAATAAGAAAGTTGATTTAATTTTCGGTGAAACCGGAAGTCGTACGGTGGCCAGTGCTACGTCAGAAAATTTTTATTTAATTTATTTGTTCCAAATTTTATGTAAAAAATTAAAATTCTAGAAGAGTGAACATATAGCATGGCACTCTGTTTTGTGTATTGGATATGAGTTTATTAGAATTTTTTTCTTGTTTTGAACTCTCCTATCACCTGCCAAACTTTGTCCAGGTTTTTTTATTAACACCCTGTATATTTTATGAATTTACGTTATTTTTTAATTTTTAAAGAGAAATTTGTATTGTTTTCAAATTACGTTAGTTCCACTAATAATTTCTTCGTGTTAAACAAACCACCGCTACTTGTTCCAATATAATAATAATTTATTATTTATTTCTAATACATTTTCGGTCGTAATCGTTCAGAAGAATTCGTGATTAGCGGTCTTGTATGCTTCAGAAATTTATAATAAATCCTTTTAACTCGTGTTAGACACGCTAATCGAACAATAATCACGAATTAATTAATTCAGATTTACTAATTAAGATTAAGACAAACTACGGTCGGTGCAACTCGAAAATCTCTAATTCAGATTAGTTAATCTGTGTTAACGTTAATTGAGGCTGAAATTGCAGGTCGTTACTTGCCGAATCAACTAACTCAAGTTTGTTAATCATAGATTAGGGCAAATTAAGGTCGGTGCAACTGAAAAGTCGCTAACTCAGATTAGTTAATCTGTGTTAACGTTAATCAAGGTTGGTGCAAGTCAGCCTTTGAATGTTTACCATTTAAAAGTAGGAGTAGAGCTTCTCCTTGTTGGAGTGAGCACTGACTTTTAGACGCAATTTAGTCGGCAAAAAAACAATAATAATGCCAAATTAGATAAGGATTAACAACTTTTCAGGAAAAACTTTATCCGTATTTAACATCGATTTGGCAGATTAAAATTAATCCCAAAAAATTTTATTGTGTATGATATATATATCATATTAAAGAGGAAGAGAAAAATACATTTAAAAACGTCAAAGCCTATTTAATGTCCCTTAAGAAAAATTGAAGTTAAAGGTTAAAACTCAAAAACGGAAAGGCAAAAATAGAATCTAAAATGATATTTAAATTCTATGTCAAAAGTTGCCTTAAGAAAGTGCAAACAGAAATAAAGTATCTATTCTGACAAAAAAGTTATTACAGAAAAAAGAAATTGGAAATGTTTTTTTTGCTATCTTTTGCTATAACTCAGAAATCGATTAAATTTCCGCAACCTTAGAGCAGTTCGTAACGCCTCAAATGTTTAAGAGTAACTCATCTAATTTAATAAAATTCGTAACTCTTATATTAAGCGAGATTCCCATGTTGCAAATGTTATCTGGGGCATAGTGTATATATTTTATTAAAAATCCGTTGTTATTTTGAAATTGTGAACACATTGATGAAAACTGATCTAGGTAATTACAAATTCCTTGTAAAATGCAGCCTTCAGTGCGTGGACTTTCAGAAAAACCCTGGAGGAGTACGTCACCCTAGAACTTGTAATAAATAGGACGGGAGAGAAAGTCCTGAAAACAGTCCGGCGTAACAAGTCCTAGGTTTTACACGTGTTTGTATTTTCTTCATTATCATTTTCTTTCAAAATTCAAAATTAATTTGTTTTGCTGGTTAACTTAACCTAACATACCTAAATAGAATGTATGTGGTAAGTGTCCACGTTCAGCGAACGTGAGTTTAGGTAAAATAAATGTATTCTTGCTTTAAATTTCAGTTTTTAACAAATATTTTAGAAGTGCATTGATATTATTAAACTTCCCTTTTTCTTTCATATTGTAGATTCTACTTTGTGGTAATTGTTAAATTTTAAATTTCTTATATTTCTTACGTGGGCAAATGATAAGCAAATTCAATTCAATGACGTTTATTCAACTGCCTTTTTATAATTGCTTTTATATTTAGTTGCGGCTACATAACAACGCGAATTTATCTCAAAGCTTACTTAATCATATAATAAGTTACATACATAACATTCCTTTTGGATTTATAAAAACATTAAAGAATCAGTCTATCCACTGGTTTTCTGGTCCTTGTTAATCTGCGTAACCCTTACTGTAACTGCAGTTCTCACTGGTGGCGAAGTCGTGTCTGCACCAACCTGCTTTTACAGTTGTATGTTGTATCCAAATGAGAACTCTCGGTCACTGTTTCAGGTGCACGTTCTTTTCTTACTTCATCTTGGTTCTTTTCTTGTCTTGATTCAATTGTTTCTTTCTGGAAATCTTTTTTATTACTCGCAGGAATTTCGTTCTTGAAATGTGGAAAATCTGGAATATACATCTCAAATTTAGTACGCAAATGATCCAAATGTACATATCTTCTTTGACCTTCCACTTCTACAATGTACGTTAATATACCCTTTTGTCGCATAATTTTGCCTGGAAGCCACTTTTCAAATTCCCCTCTTACACTTTTTACCCAAACTCTGTCTCCTTGTCCGAATGTTAATGCCGGTTTTCTTGAAATATTTCTTTTATCTTCTTGGTACTGCTTTTTCCTGTAGACGATTTCTGCTAAATTCGGTTTAAGAATGCTTAATAAAGTTCTTGGTTTCTTTCCTAAGAAGATCTCTGCAGGACTGCGACCTGTTGTTTCATGAGGTGTATTTCTGTATGAAAACAAATAACAGTCGACTAAATATTGTAAATTTGAAGTTCCTTGAGTCATTGACATTTTCTTTAAAGCTGTTTGTACATTTTGTACTGCTCTTTCTGCAGCACCATTACTTGAAAGATGATATGGCGGTGTCAAAACGTGCTTTATGTCATTTCGCATCATAAAATCCTTAAATTCTTGCGCAGTGAATTGAACTCAATTGTCAGAGACAATAATTTCAGGAAGTCCGTAGGCTGCAAAAATGGTCCTAAGTTTCGCAATAGTTTTCAAAGCAGTTGTTGAACGCATGATTACTACTTCTATCCATTTACTGTACGAGTCAATCAGTATTAATAAGTTATAAGACATACCATTATGTTTGCTTTGAGCAAAATCAATATGAAAACGTTCCCATTTTCTGTTACTTACTGGCCAATGTGTTACTGGTCCTTTATGTGACTCAGGAGCATTCATTTAGGAGTTACTACAAAATTTAACTCGATTTTCTATCATTTCGCTGATTCCTGGCCACCATACAAACGATCTCGCTAATAGCAATCATTTTGACAATTCCTTGGTGACTGGCATGTAGTAATTCTAAAACATCTTCTGTAGTAATTTCTTCACGTTTTAAAAAAAAATTTAACATCTGGATTTGCTACTTCTCTTGGCCATCCACTTTGTGCATATTCAAAAACTTCTTTTAACATTGAATCTCTTTTAGTTGCGTCAGCTATGTCTACTGCAGTTAAAATCGGTTCACATTTATTTATAAAATTGCAAAAATAGGTACTTGGTGAAAAATAATTACGTTTATCTTCTATATCTTCTTGTTGTAATGGAAGTCTTGATAATGCATCCGCATTGGCAATCTCTGAACCTTTTCTGTATTTTATAATCATAAGCTGATAATAAAATAGCCCATCTTTGAAGTCTTGCAGCTGCCATAGCTGAGACTCCTTTGTTTTCTCCAAAAATTGTCATCAGTGGTGCATGATCCGTAACAAGCTCAAAATGTCTTGCATATAATAATAATAATAATAATAATAATAATATTTATTGTCAACTGGTCTTTCAGACATGGACATTGTCAATTCATAATTAATACATAAAATAGTTTAGCAGTAAAACAGATGACGCGCTAAAAACAGTATAACAGTATAATGACAACATATAAAATAGAAAAGACTAGAGATAGCTATGAACTATTTCAATGCGTCGCAGTATATTCTTGAAAACTGTAAAAACAGTGCCGCAGTAGGTACAATTTTACTTCTTTAGCGAATTGCTTAAAATGTTTAATGTGTTTCAGTTCAGTGGGTAGCGCGTTATATGCGGTTATCATTTTATATTTTGGACCTCGTTCATATCGAGAAGAATGATGTTTTGGTATCATTAAATTACTACCATGTCTCGTGGTCATGGACGTCGACACATCGCAATTTCTTATAAAATGTCAGAGTTATAAAGTCCACCGTGTTGCCTGTAAAAAAGTAACAATTTATAAATATATAAGCAAGGAAGTGGAAGAATATCTAAGTTTCTGAAATAATTTCTACACGACGTTCGTGACGGAAGTTTAAGCATGCATCGAATTATTTGCTTTTGTAACACGAAAACCATATTTGAATTAGTAGATGACCCCCAAAATAATATACCATGGGATAAGTGACAGTAAATGTAAGCATAATAAAAAATTTTTATTACATGAAGACTAACTTCATTTCTCAGTTGAAAAATTGCATAGAACGCTTTTCTCAGTTTGGCACATATGTTTTTAGTTTGTTGTTCCCATTTCAGCTCAGAATCCATAGATACAAATCCATAGATACACCTAGAAATTTTACTGTTTCACTTTCTTTACCTAACTTTTCAGTCATTGTAATGTGGAAGGACTCTTCTTGAGAAATTTTATTGTAAAAACTTATCGCAGTAGTTTTTTGTTCATTTAAATATAAAGAATTTGACTCACACCAATTAATCATGTTTTTTATTACGTTTGTAGCTACCATGGATAGATTAACGATGGTTGATTCACTAAAAATGCAAGAAGTGTCATCAGCAAATTGATACAATGAATTTATTTTTAAGTTCGCATGAAGATCATTAACATATATTAAGAACAAAATAGGGCCCAAGATAGAACCCTGTGGAACTCCTTGTGAAACATCAGCAAAAGAGGAAAGTACATTTTTGCGTTCTTTATTCACGACTGCATTGATTGAAACTTTTTGTGTTCTGTTAGTCAAGTATGACTTAAAAAGATGTAGGACCTTACCGCGAATACCGTATGCCGACATTTTATCCAAAAGAAACGGGTGGTTGACCGTGTCAAATGCCTTTGACAGATCAAAATAAACGCCGATTACCTTATTATTCTTTTCTAATTCCTCTAATATAAATGTGAGGGATTCAAATGTAGCAAGTTCGCAGGATTTTTTTGGTAAGAAGCCGAATTGGCGCGTGGTTAATATACGGTTTAAACTAAGATAAGATAACAATCTCACATATATGGCATTTTCAAATATTTTGGAGAATGACGATAGTAATGATATGGGACGGTAATTATTGATGTCAGTTCGACTTCCATATTTATGGACAGGAATTACTTTGGCTTCTTTAAGTTTCGTTGGAAAAATGCCGGATTTAAACATTTCATTGATAATATTGGCCAATGGCTCTGCTATATGTTGGGCACATTTATGGAGAATTTTAACAGGAATTTGATCCAAACCTGATGATAATTTTGGATGAATATCATTAATTATATTGAATATCTCCAAAACACTACATGGCTTTAGAAACATTGATGAAGTGACTGAGACCGTAACCGTTGATGCTAAATGATTGTAAGTTGCAGTCGGAAGGTCCTTAGTAAATTTGTTGTTAAATGAGAAAGCTATTGTCTCAGGATCATTTATAATATCATTTCCATTTTTAAGTGTAATATCGGTGTCATTTAGTTTAGGTCTGGTTTTTCCATTTAAAATTTGCCATACTGCTTTGGATTTGTTCTTAGCTGTTTGTATTTTACTGTCATTTAGAAATTTTCTATAATTATTTGTGTATTCAGTTGTCTCAAGTTTTTTACACTTATAGTGTTGTAATATATTCTGATCGTTGCTGATCTTATAGAGAGAATATAACTCACGAACATCATCCCACATGCTTTGGATATCTTTATTAATTAATTTATTGTGTTTATTTGGTGCATCATTTACTTTTGTTAAAGGAAACGACAAATCGAAATAATAAAAGAAAATTAATTTAAAATTAAAATTTTTTTAGTCCAAAAACAATAGCCAAAGCCTCTCTTTCTAATTGGCTATAATTTTTCTCAGCTTGCGATAAGGTTTTACTAGCAAAACTAATTGGTCTTTCTTCTCCATCAATGTGTACTAGTACTGCTCCTATCCCGTACGGTGAAGCATCGCAAGTTAATTGTAAGGGCTGTGATGGATCAAAAATAGTTAAAACATTGTCTGAACACACCCATCTCTTACTATCTTCGAAAACTTTCTTGCATTCCTCAGTCCATTTCCAATGTACATTTATATGCGATAAGTGGTAAAGTATTTTCAATCTGGATGATATGTTAGGGATAAAATCACCATAATAATTTAATAATCCAACGTAAGACTTGAATTCACGTTGATTTCTTGGCTTCGGTGCTAATTTAATTGCTTTTAAAATTTCTTCAGTAGGTTTAATACCACTCTCATCTATGAAATGTCCTAGATATTAAACTGACTACCATAAAATCACATTTATCAACTCTGATTTTGATATTATATCGTTGAAGTTTTCCTAAAACAGTTAAAAGACGGTTGTAACATTCGTCAGTAGTTTTAGCTGAAATGAGAATATTTCCAAGTAGCAAGTTACCCCTGGTATTCCCATTAAAACCTGATCCATTAAAGATTGAAATTGTGCAGGAGCAGTTGCGATACCATAAGCTAATCGAGTAAATCACGTTCTTTTCTTACTCCATCTTGGTTCTTTTTTTGTCTTGATGTAATTGTTATTGTCAGAAATTCTTTAAAATTTGAAGATATCTTGTTATACGAAAGTTTTGGTTTTTATTTGAATTATCAGAGGAAAAGATTCTTAAATTCCGACCAAAAAAAAAAGATAAAGAGGAGCAGACCGACTTCAACAATTATTCTAAAAATTAAAGCGCTGGATGCTTTACTCTTTAGTCCAGATCCCGCTCCATCTGTAAGATGTAAGACTGTTTTCAATAATACAAATAAAATTTGATTTAATAATCTACAGCGGCTAGTTTCCATAAATTTAAAACCTGCATGTTTTCTTTTTCTTGAAGCGTGCGATCATTTAAAATCCCCCGAATTCTAAATGGGTATAGATTTCGCCTCATCAATTCAAACTTGACATTTGCGTGTCCACGTTTGATGTCTCAGCAAGACAGTTCGGTTCGTCTTGTATAATAGCGTTCTCCCACGTAAAATAAAAACGTTTGCATACTTACCTACGTATTTACGATCCTTTTTTTGGAATCTTTCAGTGTATATTAAAGAGAAAATAGTCTGGTCAATTAACTAGGTACGTATGTACAATCGAGCTTCTGCTTATTTTTAGCAATGAATTTGTGTAGTGGTTAGTGTTCTAAAAATACGAATGTTCGGTAATGAAAATTGAAAAGTTTATATATACAACGATTGTTTACAGCAAGAATAAGAAAAAAATTCAACGAAGCAACATTCTCTGCGGAAAATCATAGTCAAATTTAAGACGAAGGCAAATAAATACTGAATGATTCAAAATAAGTGTCCGACCTATCAACCACAGGTGGTACACGTAAAAACAAAGCAAAAAGTCTATATGCACAGGGGGTCTAACATCCATAGTTTTCGAGATAAAATACATTGAAGATTCAGATATATATTGATTGATGGGCGCTAGTACAGTTGTATTGCGTCACAAGAACAGTGAATCCTCGCGGAGTAAAAGGAAACACTAGCGTTTACCTTGAAATGAAACTGCAAAACCTTTTTATTTATGGCTTTCTGCGGAAAAAATGTATAATACTGTCACGCGTCGGTCGTCTCCAGCAGGTTACGAGCTGTCGGCGTCCAGACGCGAGGGTTGCGTAGCTTGGGGATGAAAAGGGAGTAACAGGGAAACTGCAAACTAACTCATTAAACAACAAGGATTACGTTTATTGTTTAAAGGTCAGAAAAACAGATAACTGTATCCCCCACGACGACGATCAGATTAACTGATACCTTTTACAAATTACGACCATCTTTTATACTGCCAATGTACGTGACGTCATGACCAAATTCCGCAAAACTTTAATTGAACCCGTACTTTGCTTGGTTGCTAAAAAGGTGATGTCAGGATTTTCACGTTGTTTCTAATCGTCATTTCTATTAAATCGTGAATTAATTGATTGTGTTTAAACACTCATACAATGCCCTAGTTATTTGCGTATATTTGCAAGTTTGCGGATTCACGCTACAAGTTCATCGCCTGAGTCGTTGCACCAGCAAACCGCTTATCAGCAAATAGCTCGTATTGCATTGGAAAAAATACATTTTAAATTAATTAAATACGATTTTTAAATTTGGACATTAGATAGACAATAGATTGGGCAATACGCAATTCATTCATTCGAATTTCGGACTTGTGTATGTACACGTAAGAAATGAATCATGATTTTCCTTTTGGATGGAAGTTGATTTTTGAAATACCTCAAATAGATTTATTTCTTGCAATTTCACACTTGCATGACCTTAGCGCATACGCTCCTAACGGATCAGGCACTTATTCTGAGTGACCCTGTATAATTGACTGTCCGAATATTGCACCCTGTGTACATATTTATCAACTTTAAAATGTCTCTGCGATTTATTAATAAGACGTTCACTGTCGGAATTCCGGCACTTTGAATGCCTTTAAATTGAACGCGGTTCATATTGAGCATCCGCGGTTAGGAATAGCGCGGTCTTCTGATAAATTATTGCCTTTATTTTGTTTGTAAGGCATTTTCGGTGGAGCATGCACGCGGCGTTATTCTCCGTGCGCATCATCATAATTTGTAACACACAATGAGATCAAAGCAGCATGTGGATCCGGTTCTGTGTACAAACTCGCTGGCATGTCGTAACTCACTCTGTTGGATTCCGACACCCTATTCAGAGACGATTATGAAAACAACGGAACGAGAAATTAGGACCTTGCATCGCATTTAATGTACAAATACGTGCAGGTTATGTCACGTACAGGGTGATTCGAAATAAGTGTCCGACCCGTTAAGCAAATAGCTACTCGAAAAAAAAACCATTGGCATAATAGGGGGTTTAATGGATACAGTTTTTAAGATAAAATGTTTTGAAAATTCCTAGGTAAATTGGTTGGTGGCCACTGGATTAGCTGTACTGCGTCACAACAGCAATAAACTCTTAGTAGAAAAACAAAACAAATAGTGTAGTTTCAAAAGACAGGATGGTATCTAAGAATTTAAGCCCAATGAGTTTGTAAATAATATTTTTGCGCAAGGCAGTCTAACGCTGTTTGTTAATAAATTTCTTGAATAATGTATACTAAACACAAACAGAGAAATAACCTTTACTAATAAAATTTATTAAAGAAAAGTTTTGTATCCTGAAAATACTGATAAAAATCCTACCAGAGTACCATGATGTCTGTTATATCACTCATATATGAAAAAAATAATTTCTTATTCACATATTTGACTTGTTTCTGCTACAACAACCACATATGCGCAAGCACGAGACACCATGGCTCACTTGTAACAGAAAGCAAAACCGTCTAGAATCAGTTTTAATTAAAGAATTAAAGAAAATGGGAAATGTCAAAGTTCAAAAGTTTTGTAAAATCTGCGAAGTCGTTTTTATTCATGCATATTTTGATAAAAAAAGATAATTACAGAAATATGTAATTAACAGGAATTTACAGGAATCTGTAATTATCTGCTATTATTGTTTTGCCGTAGATGGGAAAAATGAGACTTCCTAATAAAGCAGAAACTTGCTGAACGTGACCATTAACCAGATTAACAGTGTAGCAAATGATGCCGAGTCCGACATTACGACCTTTAGACATTTTGTAAAAATGTGTTTCTAAATTCTCTGATGCGGGACAACAGCTCAACCTACTCAGAAGGAGAAAAGGTGACAGTACTAAATAGTACATTTCCAACACTAAGTGGCCCGAATTCTTTTGTCTGTAGATTATATTAGACTTAATTTTAAAAATCCGAGGTATTTTACAATTCATTCAAATGTAGAAAAAATCCGGCGATTGGTAACATTGGGTTGGCACTTACAGGTTTAATAAATAACATGCATTGTCAAAAGTATTTCTATACTGTGATCAATAATGACTGAATTTGTCACTCTACAACAATTTTCCGTTGTCTCCCACTACGTTATGTAAAAATTGCTATTGATATCGTTTCTAAAAACGATGGACGGGGGGGTTGGAAACCCACCTTTCATCCCTTTTTGTCCTTAATTCTTTAAACAGTCCGTACAAAGTTGGATCTCGATTTTCGTTGTTAGTAGCGTTTCTGGTTTTCTGTAAAAAGCCAGAAATCGATTGTCCAATTTATTTTTCACGGTTGCTCGAAAGATGTTTACCTGTATTTTCAGAATTGTCGAATATTTTTCGCCTTTTCTTCTCTCTAGACTTAAAAATCAAAACTTTATTATTTCAAATAAAAAAGCCCAAATTTTTAAATATAACAGTGTATTAACAAAATGTGAATTTAGTTTAAAATACAATTTGGAAAAAATTTATTAACAAAAACATAAAATTTAGTTTACAATATAATTATCATAAAAACTATCACTTTTAATACGAACGATTTTTTTTTTAAATAAGATCGAATGAAATATTGAAGTGTTAAATAAAAAAATTATAAACAGTTAAAAATACAAAACCAAGAAAATTATAGTAGGAGTAATAAATAGAAACATGGTTTGGAGAGAATTTAAGAGACCTGGCGGTGACGGCTAGAACAAATCCAAGTAGAAATTTTAAATTTTAACCTCGCGTGCTTAATGAAGTTAGAAATTCAATTGCGGAGAATGTTTCGAATTACAAAAGTAAATAAAAACCAATGGAGTTATAGTAGGAGTAATAAAACAAAAAACGGTTTGGGGAGAAAGGTAAATATTCAGTACATAACAAAAAAAATAAAGCCTTTGTTAGAAAATAGCTAAATAATAATTCATGATAACAAAATTAATAAATATTAATGAAACTGTAACGTTAAATAAAACAAAAAAAAATGGTTTCAAGAGAAAAGCGAATATTCAATACATAAAAAAAAACTATTGTTACATCTGGACGCTAATCAATTTTATAATCAGACGAGTCACCCCATCTATTGGTTAACCAACCATACGCGGGTTGATGGAAACGCTTTAGTTACGCGTTTTGGAGAAGTCACGCCATCTGTCTGGAATGTTCCAGACAGTGCGTGTTACTTCCACGGCGTTCCAGGCATTTCTAGTAACAGCTGTATTGGATACGTAAAGAAAGACTGCGCGCAATTTGAACAATCTACATTTAGCGAGCGATAGTGCGAGTGTCTTGGTCGACATACAAGTGTTCTTTATTAAAATAAGTGCTGTACATTATTGTTTGTGTAATTTTAACTGTGTTAAGCTAGTGTTTAATTCGAGTTTTTGAAATCAAGTGACGATTATTATTTGCGAATCCCGATGGCGTAGCGCTACGTTAGAAAATAGCTTTTCTTTATACGTAAAATTCAACTCACCAACGCTGACTTTTTTGAAACACAAAATTTAAATTAAATTAATAAAATAGAAAAAAATCGGTTACTGATTAAAAAAAATAATTAAAAAAAAATAAACTTCAACGAGGAACAAAAGGCGTATTTAGGTCAAGAGAAAATTGCACCAGAATGACTTGCTTTTCGTCTGCTCTCGGGGTTCTTCCGCTTTGAATTCGTAGCGGGGACATCAGATGATTCATTTTCTATGCATAATTAGGGGAAATGTTTCAACTTTAGCCCGCTTGATCTCATTCTGCTGCGAATGCCGGCGTGTGCATAATTCGAGGAAATTCTGCTTCTTTGCCGCTACTTGATTCTGACCTTGCACAAAGTTGAACGGAAGTTGTCTCATACGCTTGAATTTACTTGCATAAAGCCAAATGCCTGGTCGCGCTGGTGGGGATATTCGTGCGGTCTTTCGTGACGTCAGACTAGACTGTGACTAATTTGATTGATCGAGATCTACGTTGCATGCACAGTCGATGCCGTTACCATAACAACGCAACTATTAGGATGATTTTAAATGGAGTTTCACTTTGGACGAGTGACGTAGACCTGAGGCCCATACGAAAAATGTCGAATCCGTTCGACAGTGCATGAGGCAACTTCCCATATACTAACTTTGGACCTTATACGCGTTATGATACAATACAAACATTGCATCTCAACGTACTTATTATTATTCGATCCTTTACACCTTACAGGTAGTAAATGAATTGATTGATAATATTTCGAAACTATTTTTCGAGATCCAAACCTTCAATCATTGTTGATTCCAGTGTATTATCAGCAGAGCCTATCACATTTAATTCATTTTTCACTGGCGTAGAGGGGTTCTGCTATCAACGAGTGCTGCATGGTTGAATTCTTGGCTTCCGGTTGGAACCGCGTGTCTCGGATTTCTTGTATTTCCCGAGACACACGGTTCCAACCGGAAGCCAATAATTGAACCATGGACGACGGCCGCGGAAACTTTCAAGTTAAACTAAGTGCTGTGTATCCCGTCTGGATCAAAATGCACTAGCGTTGAGTGGAAGACAATTACGCGTTCTGGATATTTTCTCTTGAAATCTCGTTTTCTTTTCAGTTACCATATCTGGTGAACCAAACTTTTATTTTTAGGTTATGTTGGTTCTAGTTTAAATTATATTGATTCTAATTCACCTTCTCCATGCTTCTCCAAAGTTTTATTACAATGGTTCTTTGTTAGTTTGGGAACGGATTTCCGAATCACTTTTGAAAATAGAAGCAATTAACAAACAGTAATTTAATTAACTAAACTTCAAACGGTTTAAGTACAAGACTTACTTACCGTGACCTAAAATAGTGATAGAGGTTATGTTAGAAAATAGCTTTTCTTCATACTTAATTAGATTTTTGTTTCAACTCACCAACGCTGACTTTCTTGAAACACTGAATTCAAATTAAATTAATAAAATAGGAAAAAAAATTGTGAAGAATTGTATCTTCATCCGCGAAATTAATTACAAACTGCAGAAACTAACTGTTTAAAAAAATAATTAATTAAAAAATAATCTTTCAACGTAGAACACGACGCACAATTAGATCAGCATGCAAAGGATCCGGAATATCCCCTTCTTGTACGTTCCCGCACTACTTAAGCATTATTCCCCTCCAAATTGCTGCGCAAGTGGGTAATATTGGATATTGCATTTGTTATGAAAAAATTATTTTTAATTGAGTACAGGAATTAGGCGTAATATTGCAGCCACCGTAAGCTCGACCTTAATTTCTCGGTTGCTCGCTCGTGCCACGTGCAAAAATTCAAAGAAATGATACTTTCGCTTCTGACTCTGACCTTTTACACGTTAGGGAAAGTGCACACAGAAAGGACGTAGCGCGGACATTTCAAGTTCACAAAAATTAGAGCATCTTTTTCATTTGAGTCTGAGAACGTATTGCATGACTTTATGCATTTTCTGTTACAAGCATAAATTTATGCAACCCGATGTTCTCAGACTTAAATGATGAAGATGCTCTAATTTTTGTGAACTTGCCAATTTAAAAACAGAGAAAATGTTACAAAAAGCCAAATGTCCGCGCTACGTCCTCGCCGCGTCCTCTCATTAATATAATACTCCCATTATTTAATCGCAAACATAATTTTTATAAAATGTTTGCATCTCTACACTGATAAAAATGAGTTAATTCTAAAACTTTGGACGCCAGGGAACACCTTTTCGGTATTCCCTCGCGTCCATGTGTTTCTGGAATTAAAAAAGACGAAGTTACGATGTTTACTTTGTAAAAGTAGGAGCAGAGCTTATCTTTGTTGGACTAAACACTCACTTTTGGCCATAATTTAATCTGGGAAATACAACAATAACGCCAAATTAGATAAGGATTCCCAATTTTTCAGGCAAAACTTTATCCACATTTAACAAAGATTAGGCAAATTACAATTAATCCCAAAATTTTTTATGTGTATACGTACTGAATATTCGATCCTTTATATTAAGATTTCCTGCAGCTTTTATTCATTTTGTTATTTCTTTTTCTTCATCATTGAAATCTATCTCTTGTGCAACTTATCACTAGCTCTGCCAACGATCCTCGTTACACATTATTTTTCGTCACCTTGTATTTTATTTTCGTTTATTGTCTGTCCGTACCATCTTGCCTTTTCTTCCACAAGTGTAAAAATGATAACCAGTATCTTCTTCGATCTAGCCATTAATGCCATATTGTCGACGTACGCTAAGCTCTGGTGTCTGGTTCTCTCTGGTGTTGGATCTCCTTTCCTCAATCCCTTTCTTGCTACGTAGAATCGTTCCTGACACTTCTCCGTCTAGAGTTATTTTGTTGTCCATTTTTTTAAGTATCACCTCCATTAGCTTCCTTTGTTTGTTCGCTATCCCTAATTTCCTCATTGCCTTTTCTTGAGATGCGTATACTATTTTATTCACGACCGGGAATAGAAGCATCACCAGATCGAATCTTTTAGGAATATAAAGCTGTGTCACTTTTACGTTTTAATTTCAGAAATAGGTACCTAACCGATGACATTAATTTTATTTGACAACACAAACTTACGTTTAGAACGAATTTAAGTTTGTTTGAAATTTTTAAAAAATAGCGAACGAATGGAAGAAAGAGCTCTGCAAAAAATTATGAACGCGACGTTGTATATTTACTGACTTCAAAATCCTAAGAAACTACTCAAAGCGTAAGTGTCAATATAATGAGGAGCACCTAGGGAGTGCAATTTTTTCTCCCTAGGGAGAAAATGCATTATTTCTGAAGGGATTTGCTTGACTACGGTTGTAACTAAAGTATACAACGATATTTTAAAGTAGTCTGAAGTGAAAAATAATTGTAGCATCGGGCTAGTAGTTAGTTCAATTATTTATGTATTATTTTTATTACGTAACATCTTCCACAAAAAAATAATATTCCTGACCAGATGCCTTATCAGAATATTAGTAACAGGAAGCTGCATCGAAATCATTTTATGATTGACATAATTGCAAAATATAATGATGATGCCCGTAGCGGATTTCCGATTTCTTATCAGATTTTGCAGGAGTATATAAAGTGGGATGTAGCAGTATCAGCTCAAACAGGTGCGTTCAGAATTGAGTGAAAATGGTCCGTAACATAATTTTAACAGCATCCCTCGTGGCTTTCCTATCTACAAGCGCTGTAAGTACTATAAGGGTGCGAACATGCCGAATATGCTTCAGTATTCACCCTCGATGTTTAGGTTGCGCTCGATAGCTCAAACGCATACATTTACTTAGATGAAATTGTCCATGTTGGAGATGCGTGCTACTATTCATGTGATATACAAGGTTTTTACTGTATGTTTATTTTACATCGAATTGATATCGCGGTATCGAGCGCGACCTAAACATCGAGGGTGTACAGCGAGACTTCTTCGTCATGTTCATATCCTAACGTTGGTGTTTCAAGAAAGTTTCGTTCAGCTTTTGTTTATTTCAGAAAAGTGCAGGACTTATAGGCACCGCCAATTTCAAAATCACCAAGATAGGACCGTGCGATTCAAGTGAATACCCAATCACCGTTTCGCCTACCTTCCGAAATGGCGACGACGGTGTGCAGTATCTTACAGCCGAGAATGATTTCAAAGTGAATTTCGGCGAAGACGCCGACGTAAGATTCAAAGATTTCAAATTTGCATAGCAAAAACCGTGCACTTTTAATGTTTCTAAAAAAAATACTTTTCCAGTACAATGTGACAGTTCAAATGAAAAAAACTAGAAGTGAGGCAAAGTTCGCGCCCCTATTCACTTTGTACGATGGAAATACTTGCGAAGCTCTCAAGAAATATTTAGGTGATTTCATTTTTGATGCTGAAAAGGCGGCTGGTATCGAACCTGGATTGTGTCCCGTGCCCAAAGTATAGCACAAAATAATTTTCGCAGGGGAAGCAAACGTGAGCTGCTTCGTTTTTGTTTTTAGGGCAAATATCCACTCAAAGATTATCCGATGGACTTCAGCAAGATCGCTTTCCAGTCCGTTCCTGAAGGAGTATTATTGGCCAAGCACGTGATGACCAGCACCAAAACCAAAGAAGTTCTGATGTGTATTATCGCTGAAATTGAAAATTTTTCTAAATAGTTTTTGTACCATTCGATAAATAATGTAACTGGGTATGTTAATCGAGTGCACTATGAATAAATTTTATTGGGTGCAACATGTGACTCTTTTTTGATTTTGAAAGTATCAAGACGTAAAGGCGCTTGTTTGAAGCCTAAAAATAAAAGTTCACAAGAACGTAGCGCATAGTTAGGTCTAAAAGCGTCACTCAGGGGAGCGGAAAAATCGATTTCTTGTACAGTCCCGTTCTACTTAAGCACTTTTCCTTTCCAGATTGCCGCGCAAGTGAGGAATATTGACTGTTGAATATGTAGCAAAAATATCCTTAATTGAGTACATAAATTACGGGTAATATCGCAGCTACCGAGCTCGTTCCCAGTTGGAGTCGTGCCGTGTGAAAAGAATTTGAAGAAATACTCAGTCATGTTACTTCAACCTAACCTTACACGCGTTATTATATCCATTATTATTTAATCGCAATTTAACTTTTATGAAAACATTGTATATCTGCGTACTGAATATTCGAACCTTTACATCTGGCTTTACTGGAAACACTGAAAACAAGAAACACATAAATTTTAAACGACTATTCCCCTCACTTTCAATTACTTCTCACTGTTTTTGTGTAAAAAAAAAGATATTTTAGGCAAATTCTTCTTTATGTCATTGCACGAAATGCCAACAACAGATTAATAATTCAAAATAGTATTAAATTGTATTGGAGACTGTGGTGTAGTACAAAGAAATTCGATTTAACCTCCTAACCACAAAAAGTTTGTTTAAAAACTAGATACGTATTTCGGCAGCCATGCTGCCATCTTCAGTAGACGCCTTCTTGATCACAAGGGAAGTGACTGTATCATGCCTATCGCTACTTTATACAGGATGTTCATGGGAAGCCGCTACAATAGCTAGCTTTTTTATTTGAAGTTTCACGAAGTAACTTAAATTAGAAAAGTTACAGGACCTTCCTTGCTCGATTTTATGGTACCTTTGAAAAAACAAATGACAATCAGGTTTTCGAGATTTTCAATTGTTTTCAACTTTTTTAAATGGAACATTATGCTTTTCATCATGGCATCGCATTCAGGATGTCAAATTTAGTATGTCTGTGAAATAATATCTCTCAAAACAGAATATTTCATAAATAATTCAGTCTTGATATTCGCGGGAAGAAGTGTATCGTTACGATAGTCTTTTTATTGCTTCGAAACAAGAGAATAAAGGAAGTGTGTTCAAACTGTCAGAACTTTGTGAACTGTCATGATTCAAAATTTGTTTAAATTTAGTTCAAACTAAAAACCCTTGTGTCAAATATTGAAAGCGCGACATGTTAAAATGTCTAATATCATCATTTACCAAATAATTTATAAAACAGTAGACTTAGGAGGGGAATGTTTTAGAGAAGTACTTAATTTGGCATCCTGAATACGATACGCTGATAAAAGATATAATGTTCCATTTAAAAAAGTTGAAAACAATTGAAAATCTCGAAAATTGTCATTTGTTTTTCCAAGGGTACCATAAAATCGGGCACGGAAGGTCCGGAAACTTTTCTAATTTAGGCTATTTCTTGAAACTTCAAATAAAAAAGTTAGCTATTGTAGCCATTTTCCGTGATGCGATGATAAAAAAACCTTACATTCCATTAAAAAAAGTTGAAAACAATTGAAAATTTCGAAAGCCTGATTGTCATTTCTTTTTTTGGGAGTACCATAAAATCGAAGAGGAAAGGTCCTAAAACTTTCCTAATTTAAGTTACTTCATAATAATACAAATAAGAAAGTTAGCTATTGTAGCGTCTTCCCATGAACATCCTGTATGGTGTTATGCTACAATTAATTATTATTAATCAAATATAAGCAAAATAAATTGACTTTTCGCTTGTCAAACCCGTCTACACTGTCTACAGAAAAGCAACGAACTTTTGACGCTTTTTGAAGAGCACTGCACTAAGGCATAGTGTATGAACTCTCGACTTCTCCTTGAAGTCGAATCAACAATAAATTCTATTTACAAATTCTATTTACACGGGTGTAATTAATCTTTTTGCAAAAGTTTACAATCAATTTCGTAATCATCAAACAAGGTTAACCTTGAAGTCTTTAGTCGCTTCTAACAGTTGTTTAGGTTAGCTTTATGGAACTCTTTTCATGTCGCTTGCATTCCTGTATCGTGGATCTAGATAAGTGCATTTCGTGAGTTACTCTGCACACGGCGAGAACAATCTCGAGTAATTTTGATGTCGCTTGCACTTCTGCATGGTTGGGCCTCGGTAGATATGTTTCGCAAGTCAATTTGTACTTGACGAAATCGGTCTTGCAGTGTATTCGGAGTATTGCAATGTTTGTTTACATTAACCTGATGACAATGTTTGCATCCTTTTGTTTAAAAAAAAATTAATTCTGTACGAACACATCGAATTATTACAAAGTTAATTTAAAAAGAGGTACTCCTATTGGGTAAGGTTGTAAAAACATTAAGTTAGAATGCGTTCAAAATAACATAAGCATGTTGAGTCATTAGTAGTTACTGTGAATTGTAGAAAAATTATTTAAAATACTTTTTTTTTAATAAATTGATAAAAGTTACTTTTTTTGTGAATGAATTTCTTTTATAGTTACTTTTTTACTTTTCGAATTACTGACATAACTACTGATTATAGATTATTACAGGCACTGTTTCCAACTTAATGATTTTGTCTCTAAATTCTGTTGATTTTTTGTAAAAATTTTAGACAATTCCGGATAATTTACTGATTCCTTGGCCGATTTAGTAACAGATCTAGCAATTTAATTATTTTAACCAAGCCTTTTAAGATTCTGTAGTTCTTGTAATATAATTTGTTATTGACCAATGTGAAATGATGACTTTTTATTGTTGTTTCTTAAATCTTTAAATTTTCTTTAAAAAGAAATTTTCAAAAATCGTTTTTGATTGCAGTCGATCCCTCGAGCATCCTCTGTACAGCTGTTTCAGCCCTATTTGGAGCCTTCTCAGCAGAAGCGATCGCAGGATGTCGCTACTTAATCTTTTCGGGTTGTCCTTACTTGTGTTGCACTTAATTCCAGTCCGATTTGGAATCTATCGGTAACTAGTGTAGGAACGTGCCTATTAACACTGGTTGTAATTTTTTGTTTGGGGTTTTGTCAAAAAAGTTAGGTTGATTTCTCAATTTTTTTTAAGTTTTAAAATTTAGTTTTTTAAGGTTTAATTTTTAGACTCGCCTTATAAATTTATCAACCTTGCAATTGTATTCAGCCGACACAGTTGTCTCAAGTGATTTTTATAGGGCAAGTAAATTTATAAGGAGCTGAAAAGATTAGGTCTTAAAGATTCATTTTTTCATGTGTTAATTTCTTCTAATAGAGGTGGATTAAATTTTTTTGAATTTTTAATTGATTTCTTTTTTTTTGTTTTTTCGATTGAGTTGAATTGGGTCTTACTTGTGTCGAATTTAATTATGATTGTGTTTTGAGTAATTTTCGGGTTTTATTTTCGTTTTTAATTTTTTGCTATAACCGGATACAGATGGATGAGTTGAGTTTACGTATATTGCTGTATACGTAGTTTGAGTTGGAGTGACTTTTAATTGTTTTGATTTTGAAATTTGTTTTTGGAATTGTGAAGCTTTGAGTCTGAGTTTTTTTTTTTTTTTTGCTTGGATCGAGTGCGAGTTAAATTGAGTTAAATTCGGTTGGCCTTAACTCCAAATTGAGTTTAAATTTTTTAGCACTTTGAAGCTTTGAGATTTTTTTTTATTTGGCAATTTTATTTAATTACAGATGAATTTTATGCCAGCATGGAAACTGATTGACGTGAATTAGGTTGACTTTGTTTGGGAAGAATCTTAATTAATAAACTTTTCTTTTTATCTATGGTCCTCGTTATGTGTTACATTAAATTACTATTTTTGATTACTTGGTTTTCTGCTTTTTTTAAAGTCTACTTGCAATCCTAGTCCTTAAAAATTTTATGATTCCAAAAAAGTGGGATTACGCGAAACAATCTTGGGACCTACTTTAGGGAAAAGGTTACCTAGTAATAACGACTTATAAAAAGTGTACAGATTCCTCATCCCTTCCCTCTCACTACCGTGTGTTAATTATTGTATTTTTGATATAATTTTCAAAATCTTAATAGCCTTTATTTCCCATATTGGATTCTAAATCCGTTTGTTTGTCTTCTGTATCTTTTATACTATTCTGATGTCACAGTCGTGTAGAAAAACATCTGGGGAAGAATTTTTGACTTCGTCTCAAACCAGGCTACAAACAAGAAAATAGTGACCGTGACCAAGAATTTACAAAAGAAGAGCTTTTGAAAAAAAAATTTAAAGCAACTAATAATAATAAATAATAATAAATAATTTTATTTTCTTACAAGTTGCGCCCTTTGACTAATCCGATCACATCATATTTGCATGTATAATGGATGCAATAAATGATTATTATTATTAATAGGTTTTTGAATTTTCTTTCAACGAGTTTTGAATTATTTTTTTTTTAATTAGATTACTAAGGACTAAGACTTCTGCAAGTAATAATACTCTCATTAGTATGTAATAAAATCATAACTATTGTATTTGGTGATTAGAATGAATTTGGCAGCCAGGTAATTGAATTTTCCAAAGGAATTTTCTCTGCGCTATTTATAAACAAGGCTTTGTAAGAGCAGTGTTCATTTCGTACCTCATGTCAGTGTCGTAACAGTTTAAGAGAGTAATTGTTAATTAGACTTTGGTTCAGCGCTAATCGACGTTACAGGTCATTAAAAGAGATATTATTTGTGTGAATACACTTGTGCGGTTATTGAGACAATCCCGGTTTCTTTTTTTAGTACGGACAACAGACAACATCCGATGTTTTATTTTAAAACACACACATGGGCATTGTGAAATTGCTATGTTTTTAGTACTCCTATTAAAGAACTGAAGTCAAAACTTGAAAGTCTTTATCTATACTAGCCGTTGTTCTGATGAAACTGTAACTGTGTAACAAGTAAACAAGTTTCCCCGACATACCCGGTTTGATTTCTATTCTTTACGCCAACAATTGAAAGTTCATTCAGCTTGTTGCCATCTATTTTACTGTTCATTACTGTATTAATACTCGCCCTGAGGCTTACTGTTATGTACTGGATTTATAACAGTGTAACACAACACAAATGATCCTCCTCGCAAAATTTTATATAAATATTTGTATTTAGGCCATCCACACGGTAATATGTATATGATACATGTTTTATATTGCCTTTATTTGTTGTTATCGTAAATTTTAAACCTAACAAAAACTCTGCGTAAGCTCACAAAACGTAATTATAAACATAACCTCCAAATCGGCATTGGAAATTACTTCAAGCGCGAACTAGTAACTTGTTTTTCATCGAAGAACCAAAATAGAAAAAAAAATAGTGTGGAAAACACTGGTGTACTTGTCCACTTGACGCTCGCTTGCTAAAATAAAGAGTTTTATGAAACTTGTTTTTTAATATATGTACTTTTATTCGACCAATTATATATCTACAATACTTTCGTTTCGCGTTTTAGTTCGATAATCGTTATGTAAAACCTGCACAATCCTCTGTTATACATCATCAAGCTTAAGAATTGGACCCACTTAGTACCGACGCTTTTCACGCCGAATGTACTGTTCCCTCCTTCCACCTTTGCGCGGCTGCAATGCAATGTGAGTTAGTTCAGGATTTTTCTTCGAAGACTAAACGATTTAAATATATTTAATCGTCAAAACGTTTTTCGCACATCCTAGAGAGCTAATAGAAGAAAGTTTCTCTTTGAAAATATAATAATTCATGTGATAGTCGCTGCAAATCACCACTTGCTTTAAATATTTAATTTCAAACAATAAGAGCGCGTACAAGTCGACATCGACATGCTCGATGCAGCCAGATGAGATAACTCCCTTCCGAATACTTCGGGCGGAGCTAGTACAGTCCGAGTATTAAATTTTCGTACTGAGCGCGGAACAAGTGGCCCGATTTCTTTTCCTTGTACAGGTGTCCCAAACGCCTGGAAAAATCTAAAAATGCCTCTTTAAACACATCTTATCAAGAAAATGTCTTAACAAAAGTTGAGTAGGTCTTCATTCCGCATAATCTAAAATTATTTTCAAATATACAGGTTGTTCATTTAATAAGTTACAAACCTAACTTATTATTTTTTAAATGGAACATAATATATTTTATTGCAGTTTCGGTTAGCCCTTGAAGAGATGATAAAAATGATATAACATTATACTTACTTATTTTTAGTATTTAATATAGATCGTCTGCCAAATTGTCAATTTTAATGATACGACAATCAACCTTGAACCAAAATATTTCTAAATCTCTCTACTTTTATAACATTTGTTATTTGTTATTTATTTATTTATACTGATTAAGTACAGGTCAAAATAAGGTAAATTCTGTAATATAATGTATAATATAAATGTATTAGAGGTAAAAAAAAAATGTAAAATCATATGCGAGTCGGTCGAAATCGGAAAGGTGTAGTGGATACACTTGGGTCAAATATCTGCCAGCTGTAAAAAATCATCCATGGAGTAAAATGCTTGGTCTGTTAAGTATTGCTTGATTGTGTACTTGAACTATTTTATTATTTTATTTTTTTCATTATGCTTTGACAGCAAGCATGGCCGCCTTGCATGGGGGACTCATTAGCAGCAAATCCCGCTTCAATTTGTCTATCCTACTGCAATGTTAGGTCAAAAAGCGATAGTAAGATGTCGCTATTTTATATGTTTATCGGTAACGTTCTCCATTTCTTCGGTAGTTTATTAAATAGCTTTATCCCGTCGGAATGAATATCGGATGAGATTAATCTGTTAAGAGGGACGGACAAATTGTTGGCGTCTCTTGTGTTATGAGTCTGCCTTGACTTGGAAGCTGAATTATGTTTTTTTTTTGTCATTAAAAGTTGTTCATACATGTATACGCCCGGTAGAGTCAGCATTTGATACTTTCGAAATATTGGCTTACAATGAGTATATTGTGGAACTTGGTCAATTACCAGTAGAGCTTTTTTTTGCAGTGTGAATATTTCTGAGCTTCCCGCTGATCTGCCACACATTCATCATTTTTATAAACCTAGCGACTATCAACAACGCTACGATTCAGTTCGCGTATTGTAAAATTAGTCATCTGTTTCAAATGGAACAGCCTGTATATTATAGTATATTTGGATAATGCTTTCTACGAGCTTTCTAATCATATCATATTTTATGGTCTTAAGATTGATAACTTGTGAGTTATTATCACTTCTCTACAATCAAATTAAGAAACGCCCTGTATAATATTTTTATTTGTCTCAGAAGTATTTTATCTGCTGTATCATTCAAGATATTTATCCAAACACTTTATTTTTGTTTAAATTAACAATTTCTTTGTCATTGTTTTAGCGGTTGCGATACAAATATGCAATAAGTACAGGAACTGAACGATTTTCAGAAAATGATTCCAATTATACTAAGAAAACAAATGGAAAGGATTTATTTACACGGTAAAAGGATCTATTATTTTGAAGCAACATATCAAAGAAACAAATTGAATCTTAACATTTTTTACACATTAACTAAGAAAAGCAAAACGTCTCCAGTCACAAATAGGTTTAAAAAATTATAAAAATTTAAACTATTGAAAAAAAATTAAAAGAAACTCTGCCGTATTACTGAACACGCATTTTCTTCTCCTTGCTTGTGCCGACTGCATCTTCATACTCTTGTTTCTTTACGTATCCCCATAAATTAAGAATAGTACAGGTGAAAACAGTTTAGTAATAGTTTTTTGAAATTTATTTCATACTAATATCAGATTATATCTTTTTGTGCGTATTTCAACAGGTACACTGCTATTTTCAATCATCCACACGCGCACACTCTTTGGTTGGTATGAGCCAGAGGATATTAACATTGATTCTCCAATAGAAATAAAGATAGTGGCGTGGCTGTCGAAATACGTATGTACGATTATAAACAAATTGTGATAAGAAATTTTTTTTTTTTTTCATTTGTTTACACATATCCCCATAAAGGAAGTCGAGAGACAAATCTGGTAATACGGAGAACACTTCAAAGCATTATCACATTCTATCCAGCGATTATCTAACCGATTCGACAGGAATTACCTGAAAAAAACCGTTCGGTTCCTCAATTTATTTATTTATTTTTATTTAAATCACGAAAAGTACGATAAAGTGTATAGATAAATAACTTAAATGATTCTGAGGCGAATGAAAATATTATACAGCACGTTCCAGAAGTTGCTTATAAAGAAGTGATAATAACTCACAAGTTTTAAATCTGAAGACCATAGAATATGGTATGGTTGGAAAGCTCGTAGAAAGCACTATCCAAATATACTATGATATATATAGGGTGTTCCATTTGAAGAAAATGACTAATTTTACAATACGAGAACTGAATCGTAGTGTTGTTGATAGTCGCTAGGTTTATGAAAATGATGAATACTGTAAAAGTAGAGGGATTTAGAAATATTTTGATTGTCGTATCATTAAAATTGACAATTTGGCAGACGAACAAACATGACCCGTTTTTCGCGTAAAATTAAAAATAACTCGGTAAATACAAAAAATAAGTAAGTATAATATTATACCATTTTTATCGTCTCTTTAAGAGCTAACCGAAACTGCAATAAAATATATAACGTTCCATTTAAAAAATTAATTAAAAGTGACGCTTTTTCAGTGAAAGCAATTGTTTTGGTGCGATATATGAATAATGACTTATGCTGGTTTAAATAGTCATAGTTAACTTAATATCAAATATTTTTTCAGTTTCTTCATACGAGGGGAATCTACACATTATACTCTTTGTAATAGATTAAATATTATTGATCTTTGATCGTTATTTTAGCGGTGGCAGCGTTTTGAAATTTTATAATTTTATTGCTGGAATTTTATTGCTAACTTCTCATCGGTATATTCGACGTGTTCGGATTAATCGAAAATACCAAGAAAATATAAACATGGTAAAACACGTATTGACTAAACGACTACTAAATAGGCAATTTAGTAATGGGTTGGGTTTTACCAAACGAATTTCTCTGTACGCATAACAATTAAAATGTTTTGTTTTGCGTAACGTCTTTGTCCATCCGCATTTCTGGAATCTTCTAATTCACAGAACTAAATTGTTTATGAGTCTAATGTCCAGTTGCAACAACGCCTTTGATTAAAGCTAACTTCGAAAAAGGTCCTTTGCTTATTCTAGGGTTATTTACCGACGTTCGTATGACCATGGTAAAAGTTAATTAAGTCAAATTTTATTAAAATACGTACAGTTTAACACAAAGCAGCAATACTTTCACTTTAAGTATTTCCAAGACAAGTTCTTCAAGATTGACGAAGTAATTATTAAAATATCTTTTAAACAACATTAACCGGGAAATTTGTAATTATAATTCCGCGGTCAGTTTATACCAGTGAAATTAATTTGAGTGGCGGTGAAACGGCCTTGTTTTCCGGCGAATAATTGTGGGAATATTATTAAACCGGACGGGCGGCTTATGTCAATAATTGAATATGTATTTCTACATAGAAAAACAAAACATGTTACGTAAAATTAATTAATTAGTTAAAAATTTGATTTTAGAAAAATATACTCTTATATAGGGTGATTCAGAATAAGTGTCCGACTGTCAGTTGAGTTGGTCAATCTCTACATCGTTGTTGCCATTTCGTCAGGTTACAAGTACAAGTTAGTGGAATTGGAGATTCAGAGTTGAAATCTTGTTAGCAAAAGAATCTTATATGAAGCTCAGACCTTATCGAATGAGGAAGAGAGAAAAACGAAAAGAAAGATACGAAGGGAAAGTGTATTATTGTGCAGTGTATGGCAGATAAGTAATAAAAGATTGTAAAGCAAGCAGTGATCTCGTATATTGAAATTGTTGGAAAATAGATATATTCGAACGAAAAGTCACATTTTCAAAGCTTTTTAATATGATGAAATCATTGTTTTGAGCTGTGATGCTCCTGTTCACCATCCACGGGCGTAACTCCGTATAGATTTAGGATTTTTTATTGATCTGGTGTATTTACTTTGCGATCAAGATTTAAATAGTTTATTTTTTGTATTTTACACACTTAAACTAAACTAATTCTATAAATCTGAATCACCGCCGTTGCCGAGAACTGTTAAGAAAAATGTGCACGTGACAAAGGTGTAAACTGGAATGCATGAAAAATGTGAGGTTTCAAGGGGCTGCAAATGAGCTGACTAAATTTCTAAGAAGGGACAGGCAACTTAGCGAGATGGATATAATGACAAGAAATATTTTAAATAGTTAACAAAAAAAAATATTTTGAAATTGTACTGCAAAAATAAAAGAAAATAAATTGTTGTTTAGGAACTGAACATATTGCCCGCCTTGGAAGCATTGTCTTTCAAGACTTAAATCTAAATATTTACAAATATAGTAATGAAATGCTTAAAAAACTAATAATAAATGTGAAACTAGTGATTAATTAATGGGTAAGATACATATTTTAGCGGTAGGTCTCTTTAACGATCCTTGCGTTGTTCTAAGTGTCACGGTCCTGGTGACTCCGTCGTTCCCTGGATGTAATTGCTCGATGCGTCCCATTGACCAGAGGGTTGGAGGAATCCCATCTTCTTTGATGACGACCAATTGACCAATCGCGAGTTTTGTTTGAGAGTCTCGCTTCCATCGATTCCTCTGCTGTAGGCTGCTTAGATACTCTTTGGACCAGCGACGCCAAAAATGTTGTTTTATTCGCTCGACGTGCTGCCACTGCGACAAACTATTTTGTTTTAAATGTAATATACTGGGCTCGAGTAGGGCTGTTAGGGCGTCTCCAATCAGGAAGTGTCCGGGTGTCAAAAAGGAAAGATCGTTTGGGTCATTGGATAACGGCATAAGGGGTCGGGAGTTGAGAACTGCTTCGATCTGAATAAGGAGTGTTTCAAGTTGTTCATAGGTCAATGTAGCTTTACCTGCAACTCTTTTTAAATTGTATTTAGTTGACTTTACAGCGGCCTCCCACAAACCTCCAAAATGGGGTGCTTTAGGAGGTATGAAGTGCCAGGTTGTATGGTTTTTCATTAACGTGTCGTGTATTTTTTGTTGCTCGTTTTCAAATAATCTGCGTAGTTCTGATAACTCTCTGTTAGCTCCAACGAAATTTGTGCCATTATCTGAGTACAGGTTTGATATGTGTCCTCGGCGAGAAATAAATCGTTTGATGGCATTAAGGAAAGCTTCTGAAGACATGTCACTAACCAATTCTATATGCACCGCCTTCGTAGCGAAGCAGATAAAAATTGCAGCGTATGTTTTCGTAGTTTTGCTATTTCTTCTTTTATGTTCTCTGACATGAAATGGTCCGCAATAGTCGACACCACTGTTGGTAAATGGTCGAGCTGGAGTTAACCTAGGTTCAGGTAGATTGCCCATTATGTGATTTTCTACAAATGGAGTTGCTTTGAAACATGTTATGCACTTTCTAATATTAGCTCGCACAGTGTTGCGTCCCCCTAGCGGCCAAAACTTCATGCGAATTGCTGCTAACGTAGCCTGAGTCCCTGCGTGTAATTGTCTTTTGTGTTCGTACTCAACGATTAATTTGGTAATATGGTGCTGACCAGGAAGAATTATTGGATATTTGTGGGAGTAAGACAGTTGAGCATTTTTTAGTCTTCCACCAACTCTTATTATTTGTGAATCGTCTAGGAATGGATGTAGACATAACAGTTTACTTTTTGTGTTGACCGTTCCCTTTTCTCTTAATTCTTGCAATTCTGGTCCAAAAATTTCAGCTTTCAACTTTATTATTATTTGTTCACCATTTTGTAGTTCTTTTATTGATAAGCCGTTGCAACTTGGTTGTTGTGTGGATGACGAATTACGAAGAGCGTTAACTTTGAATCTGATGCAATAGGTAATCACTCTTATTAAACGCATTAGTTCAGAAAATCTTTCGTAAAATTTAGGTTCATTATTTACAGTGATTAAAGCTACGATTTTCTTTTCTTCAGGTATAGTTTTAGGCTCCTCGGGAGTAAGAGATATCCTTTCGATGATGTTGCCTTCCAGCCAGGAAGGACCGTGCCACCACAGGGATGAATTGGTCAGCTTCGATGGAGAGCATCCTCTTGAAATAATGTCCGCAGGATTATCTGAAGTAGAAATATGATGCCACTGATGAGTCTGAGTCATTTGAAGAATCTCATTGACCCTGTTGGCTACATACGCATTCCAGCGTGTTTTTGTTGACCTAATCCAAGCCAGCGCTATAGTGGAGTCGGTCCAGTAATGAATAGCATCTGCTGGTAAATTAATCGTTTTTAGCAATTTGTTAATTAAATTGCTTAAGAGTAATGCGGCGCAGAGCTCCAATCTGGGTATGGTGGTACTTTTTATTGGCGACACTCTCGATTTTGAGCATAAGAGATAAGCCTTGTTGGTTCCGTCACTATATGTAGTTCTTACGTAAACGCAGGCTCCATACGCTTCTTGGCTGGCATCTGCGAAACCATGTAGTTCTAGCGCTTGGTATGTGTCTTGATCTATGATCTTTCTCGGGACAGCTAAAGTTGTTAAAAGATTCATTTCTTCTCGGTACCTCACCCATTCGGAATGAAGATCCATGGGAAGTGATTCGTCCCAATTGAGTTCCAGTTTCCAAATCTTTTGAATGAGAATTTTTGCTCGTGTAGTGATAGGTCCAACAAGTCCTAGAGGATCAAATATTTTAGCAACAAAGGATAATATTGTTCTCTTAGATATTTCTGTCGAATGAAAGGAGGGAACAGTGAACTGAAAAGAGTCTTCAACTGGATTCCACTGTAGTCCTAGAGTGTATGTAACATTAATGTTGTTTTTATCCTGTATTGTTTGATTTGATATAATATCGGAGGATTCTGTAATTAGACTTTGACAATTCGATACCCACTTTCTTAATGGAAAACCACCCTTTTTAAGAAGTGCTGTAATATCACACTGTATATGTTTTGCTTCTTCGATGGTCCGTGCACCAGTTAACATGTCATCTACATAAAAGTCATTCAGCAATATTTGCGAACTCAAAGGAAATTGATGACCTTCATCGGCGGCAAGTTGATGCAAACATCTAATTGCTAGAAAAGAAGCGCATGCTGTTCCATAAGTTACAGTGTTGAGCTCGTACGTCTGTATTTTGTCCATCGGATTTGACCTCCAGAGTATACATTGCAATTGTCTATCAGATTCATCGACCAAAACTTGACGGTACATCTTTTCAATATCTGCAGTTAATGCGATTTGGTGAGTACGGAATCTGGATAAAATGGCAAACAGATCCTGTTGAATGGTGGGTCCAACTAGGAGAGCGTCATTTAGAGATGTACCGGTGGACGTCTTCGCCGATCCATCAAACACGACGCGCAGTTTTGTGGTTGAACTGGTTGCCTTAAAAACACAATGATGCGGAAGAAAATATCGTACTGAAGAATTGTCAGATGTGTTTGAAGACTGAAGAGTGCGCATATGGCCTAGCTCTAAATATTCTTCCAGGAATCTAGTGTATTCTTCTTTGATTTCAGGCTGTCTGACAAATCGTTTTTCAAGAGAGTAGAGTCGTTTATAAGCTTGACTACGAGACTCTCCAATTTGATGAAATTTATTATTTTTTGGCAATTTTACTATATAACGACCATGATTGTTGCGTTTGACATTTTTCACAAAATGGTCTTCGCAAGTTTGCTCGTCAAAAGTGTACTTATTCTTTTCTGTGCATTCCTCTATTTGCCAAAAACGCGTCAGGTCTTCATTTAAAGTTTTCATAGAAAAATTACAAACAATTTCATTTGTTTGTTGATTATTTGTGGTCAAAGATCCTGAAACAATCCAACCAAAATGTGTTTTTTGGAGAAATGGCTGATTGTCAGCTAGCTTTATTCTTCCGATACATAACAAACGCCAAAATAAATCTGCTCCAATTAGCATGTCAATTGAATTAGGAATATTAAATTTCGGGTCAGCTAATATGATATTCTTCGGAATGGTAATTGCAGATCCATTTACTGGGGCCAAAGGCAAGCTTTCGGTAATTTTGTCAACAACTAAGCATTGAATTATGGTTTCAAATTTGTTGTGCATGGATTTAAGTTTAGCAATGGTTTTATTTTTTACCTGAGTAGTGGTTTGATTGACACCGATAACTGGAATGCTGAACGCTTCCTGAGGCAATCTCAATTTTTCCGTTAAATTTCTAGTAATAAAATTCGATTGCGAGCCCGAGTCCAATAATGCCCTACAAGTATGCTTTTTTCCCTTCTTATCAAAAATATGAATTAAGGCGGTTGATAAAAAAACTTGCGTGTTGACCAATGTTGTTGATTGATTATCAGTGCAGTGACTCACGACCGTTGGTGTTGTTTGTGTAGATGTTCCCGATTCGTACGATGAACTAGATCGGTTGATGTGCAACAAAGAATTATGCTTTTTACCGCAATGCTTGCAGGATCCAGAATTGCACTGATTGAATTGGTGATATGACTTAAGGCAATTAACGCATAATTTTTTGGATTTAATTTCCTTTAAGCGCTGCTCCGGTGTCATTTTTAAGAAGCTGCTGCATTGATATATTTGATGTGAATTTTTACATATGTGACAAATGCCATTTGTTGTTACGTGAGAAATGCTTTTTGATTTGATTTGATTTGAGCTGATAGTTATCGCTTCTGTTTTACGTGCTACAGATTCTAATGTTTGGCACCTTTTATTTAAAAAATCAATCAGATCTTTAAGCGTTGGGATGGTCGAAGGCGTAGGCAAGCTTTCTTCCCAGTGCTTGGTTGTGGTGGTATCAAGTTTGTTTGCAACAATATGTATAAGTAGGTCATCCCACGAATCAGTTGGCCGTCCTAAACCGTGCAAAGCGCGCGTATGTTTTAAAAGACCGTCTAGCAACTGTCGCAGAATAACATGATTTTCTTTAATTAAAGAAGGTAGATCAAAAATGGATTTTATGTGCTGCTGTATTATAATTCTTTTGTTGTCAAACCTGTTACGTAACATGTCCCAGGCTATTTCATAATTGTCGTTAGATATTATAAGTGAATGAATTGTCTCCGCCGCTTCTCCTTCTAATGACGATTTTAAATAATGGAATTTTTGTATATTCGTAATTGATGTATTGGTATGAATTAGTGAATTGAAAGTATCGTAAAAGGGCAGCCATTCCTCGTACAATCCCGAGAAGGTTGGTAATTTTATTGCGGGTAGTCGGGGGCTGCTGCTAGTAACTTGTAGTGACTCTACTGCGTTTACTGGTTTTAATGCGGTACCTTCACTTCCAAGAAGTTTCGTTGCTTTTGCTTTTAATGCAAAGTAATTTTCTTCAACAGGAGTTCTTTCATTTACATCGTCTTCAGAATTTTCTAAAACCTCTATTTTTAATTGAACCTCATTATATTCCTTGAACAGAATTTCTAACTGTGATAGCCGCGAATTAATATCTGTTACATCAACTTCTTTAACATTATCGAAATGGGTTTTTATGCGGGTGATACGTCCCTTTAGAGAGCTACGTTGCGTTTTTAATTGTTTTACTGTTTCTACGGTCATGCTGATGAACGGGATTTAGAAAGGAGATGATTGGAGACTTACCCTGATTCCAGGTGATGTGTGTTTCTTGATTCGGCACCGGCGTGGAAAGCTGTTCTTGTTTAATTCTTCGCTGATGGAATCCGGCTCGAAGGACCAATGTTTTGAGCTGTGATGCTCCTGTTCACCATCCACGGGCGTAACTCCGTATAGATTTAGGATTTTTTATTGATCTGGTGTATTTACTTTGCGATCAAGATTTAAATAGTTTATTTTTTGTATTTTACACACTTAAACTAAACTAATTCTATAAATCTGAATCACCGCCGTTGCCGAGAACTGTTAAGAAAAATGTGCACGTGACAAAGGTGTAAACTGGAATGCATGAAAAATGTGAGGTTTCAAGGGGCTGCAAATGAGCTGACTAAATTTCTAAGAAGGGACAGGCAACTTAGCGAGATGGATATAATGACAAGAAATATTTTAAATAGTTAACAAAAAAAATGTTTTGAAATTGTACTGCAAAAATAAAAGAAAATAAATTGTTGTTTAGGAACTGAACAATCATTGAAATGAAAATGTACAACATCGGATGACTTAATGCAAGATCATTTCATGAAAGTGGAAACTTATTGAGAAAATTAGAAGGAGCAGGAGCAACACTAGAGGTATTGGACAAAGCTTGTTACTTGTTATTGACAACGCCAGAGAAGAACGATGATGGTATAACAGCAAAAGAAACAGTTTCTACAGAAATTACTCTGGAATTTGATTTTTTTGAAAGGACGGCTTTTGGGTGCTAAACTGAAGTTGAAAGACTCTAAACCTGATGTAGATGACGCGGTTAATTCAAGAAAACATCAAAATTTGAAGTAGTGTTATACATGTGTGGAGAGTGGACACTTTTATAAGAACTGTCCAAAAAATACTAGAGGATCGTATAATATAGAGGATTTTCCAGAAGAGGTGGAGGACGAAATTGTAGAAGAGGCTTTAGAAGACAAGCAAATATGATAACTGGAGAAAATCAAAAGTAGGAAGATTCTTCTTTTATAACAGATGTTTTAGGCGTATTAGGTATGCAGGGGTGACAAATATTACAGAGTTAGATAATGAGCTGAAAATCAGGGTAGCAAGTGGAAGTATTCTTCTGGTAAGACAGAATCGCAAATTATTACTAAACTATAACAAAAAAAGAAATAGATTTAGGTCCAGTTTTACAAATGCGGCTCAACTTTGAGCTGAGGCTTAAACCCTTAGCAACGATTATTTCAACAATTGTTGTGAGGGATTTAAGCTTCGGCTTAAAGTTAAACCGTCATTGTAAAATTGGGCCTTAGTGGCATTAGTTGTTCCAAATTTAACGCAATATTTGTTATCTGTAAAGAAAATAAATGAAAAATGAAACAAAATATTGTTTGAGCAAAATGAAGCTCTAATGTGTGGAAACAGACTTACTAATATTGTGTGCACTTCAATTTGGCATAAAGAGTTAGGACATCTATCTAAACAGTACGTGAAAAAGTTGACCTTACCAACTCCAGTCCATGTAGAGACGGAACAGCAACAAGACAACCTTTTGAGATGCAAGAGTTAGAGATCAAAAAGTATTGGTGAGTTACCACATACAGATGTTGGAGGACCAATACGTACACCAAAATATTACCAAGTAATAATTGATGATTAATGATTACTCTCACTTCATGATTGTATATTTGCTTAAACGAAACAACGAAGCTCAAATCAATTTGATGAATTACACAAGAAAATTTAAGGTAAAAGGCCGTAGATGTTCATGAATAAGATGTGACAATGGAAGACTAGAGGAGAATTTTCTGCGGCGGAATTGAAGAATTTTTGTCAGCACTAGATATAAAGATTCAATATACATACATTGCCTTATACTTCTCAACAGAATGGAGTAAGTGAAAGATGAAATAGAACGCTATTAGATAAAGTGAAAGCAATATTTTCTGGGACAAATCTACCAAGATATCTATGGGGCGAAGCAATTAGGAGTGCTGCTTATCAGCCCAATAGATCACTTACCAATGCCTTATCCGGAGATGTGCCAAGCAAAGTTTATTATGGAAATAACAATCTTCAAAAATTGAAGAGTGTTTAGCAGCAAAGGTCAGTTATTTAAAATACCAAATTCAGGTCACAAAGTAGATACCAATCAATGCAAGTGCGTACCATAGGATACGGAATAAGTGGGTATAGACTCCGAAATCCAAAGGCAGATAAAATCATCATTACAAGAGATGTGAAATTTGATGAAAACGATACAGTATATGCAACAGAAGGGAAACAGAGGGAAGAAAACAAAGAGAATAGTCAAGCAAAAAACTTGAATTAAGAGGAGATTGACATAGAGGAAGAAATTAAAATTAACACAGAGACTGCACAAGTAAATGAAGAACAGTCAACTAAGAGACAAAGAAAAAAAAAATACCTCAAAAGTTTAGAGAAGATTGTGAAATTTATTGTGCATATTGTTTACTTACCCATTCATCATAAAGCTATACATACAAACAGGAATTGAGTGGAGGAATGCTATACGAAAAAAACTTGAAGCACATGAAGAGCATGGCACTTGGCAACTTGCAAAGTTGCCAGAAGTCAAAACAGCGATAGACACGCGATGTGTATTTCTAACCAAACAAAATGCTCCGAAGAAAGCTGGATTGGTTGCTAACGGGTTATCAAGAACAAACAAATACTATCGATCAAAAAATATTATTGTCAGTATTACACTACATTGGCCTTGGTAATTCAGCTTGTAAACTTTTAGCCAGCTTCATACAAAATCTATAAAATTTTTATCTATTTTTTTTTAAATGTTGAGTGCGAAGTTCCACAGGGTTCTACATCGGGTCCTATGTTGCTCTCCATTTACACATCTTACTTTCCTGATTTTATTAAATATTGTTCGTCACATTTTTATGCTGACGATTCACAAATTTATTTTTCTTTTCAACCTTTTGACGTACGTAATCGATGCTTGTAATAAGATAAATTTTGTAGAACCTTTTCATAAAATTACAAGATTCTGTCTTTCTTAATCCAAACAAAAGCCCAATGATTATTTTTGGGAGTAAAAATAATCGGCACAGAGTTCTATCTAAGCTCAACATCAAAATTAATTCCCAATTATTAAAACCACAGGAAATTGTTAATAATTTAGGATTAATATTACTTACAGTTTAGAGAACATGTATTTCGCGTTATTCAACAATGCTATTCTAATCTAAGAATAATTTGTAACAAGCACCATTTATTTACTAAACAAATTAACAATTTACTCTGTAATTCTCTAGTTTTAAGTAAATTTATTTATTGTTTTTCCATTTACGGATCGCCTCTTACTGTAATGGATAAAAATAGTATTCAAAAATATGAAAAGATTAATCACAAACTTAAATAATAATAATAATAATAAGGCAACGTTACAGTATTAAAATGTATTGAAGACTGTGGTTTGTAGTATTGGATTTAACCTCCTAACCACAAAAAGTTTGTTTAAAAACTAGATACGTATTTCGGCAGCTATGCTGCCATCTTCAATAAATGCCTTCTTCTTGATAACAAGAGAAGTAACTGTGTCATGCATATCGCTACCTTATATACTAATTCGTTCCGCTCCATTGAAGCGTGCTCCCTAAAGCGAGCGTCTCACCGGATTGCGTCAACCAAGTCAAGCAACACGGAACCTGCCAAAGGCCCACGATCAGTGTTCATTAAATCTCTCTTATTTTTGTATATGAAAATGGATTCAAACCCGTCTAATTCCCTGTTGCTTGACGTTGCTTTTACTAACCTAAGATTATTTAAATCTATTTTATGACTGATGTCAAAAATATGTTGGGCAACACCGGATTTTTCAATTCTATTGTACTTTAAATGAGCTAAGTGTTCTTTAAAACGTGTCAGTATATTTCCTTTTGTTTGCCCAATATATTTTTTAGTACACCCTCGACAGATATTTCATAGATTCCTGATTTCGTTCAGTTTTGTCTTTAGGGTTTGCAAGTAAACATTTTAAAGTATTATTATTAGTATATTATATTAGTATATTATTTTAAGGTATTTGAATATGTTTGTTTCTACCTGTAACAAAGTGGTAAGTTTTTTTATGTTGGCTTTGTTTACAATTTGCCTTAATGTTTTCTACTGAGTAACCATGAGTAACCATTGTGGACTGCTATATCTTTAATAAATCTGAGTTCTTTGTCGTATCTTTCTTTTGAGAGTGGGAAGTTGACTAATCTATTAAGAAAAAAAAATGCAGAATACTTATGCGATAAGATATGTTGTGAGTCATTAACAATAATTACGAACCGCAGCCGAAGTAGGCCAGGGTTAGTGCCTTACTGAATCTCAAGGAGGGACGACGTAACTCAGCGCCACTCCGATCAGCTGGTCCGTCAAAACGTTTACAATTTCAATTAACTTCATTGCAAGTAATTACAAGTTTAAGTATTAAATTAAAATCTAATGCAGTTCAATAAGCTGCGGTTCATAATTGCCGAACAAATTAAAAGCGGGGTACAAACAAATTGTAATTTCTCATTCTATATTGTTTTTAAAAGACTTACAAAAATTTTACATTTACTTTGTTTCCAAGAACCGTAAGTAGTAATATTTCATAGCTAGCAGCGAAATTGCAGCAGAAGTTGATTTACGTAAAAGGGTGAAGGAAGAACATTTTTAACGCGCTTGCCTAATTGGTGCATAAATTTTCGGATTTATTCGTCGATAGTTGATATTGTAAAACATATTAATTCGCTCAGTGAATTAAAATTTTAAATAAAATAATTAATAAACGATATCAGTGATTATTATTACGAAACTCATTGTTGAACATCGAGTGCGGTATCGGTGGGCTTGTTCATACCGAGAGGAAGGCGAAGTTGACGTCCCTGTCTTTCTCGCACCTTTCAACAGTTCCAAACAAGTGGTTCATCCGAAATTTGTTGGCTATAATACGGTAGCCACCAAAAAATACCCGCAGAAGGTAGCATTTCACGTACTTACACTGAGGTTTTTTTTATTTTCACATAGTAAAAGAACACCCTGTATAATGTAATATATCTGTATTAATAAAGATATTTTTATTAAACTCATTTAAATATCTTTGCTCTAGTAGCGAGATATCAAACTATACGAATGTTTGTAATACATGCAATAACAAATAACTGAGAAATTTTTCAATTAGATATACCCGTAGCATTATTACATGGAAAATTAAACACAAAATTCCTAATGATGTGAAAACAAACAAAAGTTATGATGTGTTGAAATTAAGGAAAGCATTGTATAGGTGGGTTAAAAGAAGCTCCTGGAATGACAAATTCCAAGAATTTACCACGAAAAACAATTTAAGAACTGTTTTACTATGGGTTGATGATGTACTAGTCACATGAGTTATAAAATTATAAAAGAACTAGAAGCAGAGTTTAATGCCAAAAATCTAGGATAAGTTCAAAATTTCTTAGGAATAGAAATAAAAAGTGTAAATAACAAAAGGCACATTAGTCAGTCCACCTTCATTAATAGAATGTTAGAGAAGTTTAATCTACGAGAATGTAAATCAGCACTAGCACCAATGGAGCTCAATTTTGAAGTTGAACCTGAGGATGTAATAAAAATATACCTTACAGAGAATTGATTGGATCATTGTTTTATGCTGCTACTATAAGTCGACATGATATATCCTCTTCTATAATATTCTTAAGCAGATTTTTATACAAATCAGCAGTTCAGCTGTGGATGGCTGCAAAGAAAACAGTTAGGTATTTAAAATACACTCAAGAAGTGACAACTACAACCTAGACGAACCAACTTCTAGCATATTCGGACGCTGATTGGAATTGGGGAATTTATCACCAAAACAGAAAAGTATTCAAATAATTAACACTCTCGGTCGTTACTTTGTGAAATTCCATATTAAAATAAATAAAACACAACACTTATTTACTTGGATAAGATCACTTAGCTTTATTTGTTGTTACTGTAGTTTCGACAAGTTTACTGTCATTTTCAAACAAAGTTAAAGTCCGAAGCATAGCCGGATTTATACAGAATTATTCTAAACAGATGTGAAATAGGTTACAGCCGGGGGTACGTAAGTTTTAGGAAATATTAAATACAAGCTTTGAATAAGGCGGTGTATATTAGGTCCGTGTGGTCGTTAAGCAATTCTACCTCTGGCTCTGAGTTGTTCGCTGCTTTATGAATTTCCAATGACTCTAATAAGCATTCTTTAATAGAATGAAGTACACAATTTAAGTTGCTTTTAAAATGCTAAAACCTTGTTTTTTAAATATTTGAACATTACAAACCATAACTAGAAAAGTCATATTGGTCATGTTCAAAAAAAATCGTAAAGGAAATGTTTATTCAATTTTTATCGTATATCATGATCTTACTTTCTATATGGGAGTATATAAACACCCTATATACATAAGCCATTTTATAAAGAAAATAAAAAGCTACTGCACTCCTTTATCACCTTCACGTATTTGCACTTACTTCAAATGAGAGCAGATATCGGTTGGGATGTTGAAGTGAACTGCGCCAGATATTGACCGAAATCTGGTTATCTTTGGCTCATTTATCGGACCACATTGTGTAAAACAACCTTGGCTACAATGAACTGTTTCACGTGAAGTTTAACTAAACGACGTTCCTTCAGAACGACAGACGAGGCACTTTGGCAAATACAATGAAAACAGTAAAGCGGTATTTGAACGCTTGTAAACAAAATTCTTTTCAAATAAAAAATTATAAATCGTAGCAAGATTAAGTATAGGTAGTTCAGTTAACATTATTGCATAGTGTCCACAGCGCACAATTTTATACCTGTACAGTGGCAAGCATACAAACAGAGCCATGTCTTAACAGTAAAATACCGAGAAAGCAGCTATGCGTTCGTACTTTTCGATTACAGAAAACTATTGTCAGCGTTGAAATGCCATTTGTATGTAACTGGTGATACTTTTTTTTTGTTACCTCTTGAGAACAATACTATAAAAAATAAACGCAATAGATCTGTGGTTCCCCCCACGGTCGATATCTACCCCTCGAGGTTGATGAAAACTTGAAAGTGGTTGATAAAACTATGAAGGTCGGCGATGAACCTCAGTGGTGTTGTAAGGAGTCGATGAATGTCAGTAGTCGCAGTTAGAATTTTATCCAGCAGAGATCAGTTCTAGTCACCTGAAAAGTTAAAGTACAGGATTTATTGACGTTATAGTTTTTTTTAACTTGATCACTGCATACATTGATTACTTAATTATACAGGGAAGGACAAAAGTATGGAACCGGCTTAATATTTCGAAAACTGTTTGACGTATCTATTTGAAATTTGGTGTGTGATTCAGAGTCAAAAGGACCTACATTACCAATTTGTTTCAATTGTTTATCTGCTCTTGTTTCAGAGATCCAATGCCTACTTAATTTTTTTTAAATGACAACCTGCTGATTCTTTTCCTCTATTGAATAGTTCGTTTAATTCTTTAAGCGACCACATAAAAATATTTATCTATTGCATAAGAAAATTTTCGAGAAAATAATGATTGAATGAAAAAGTTAGAAAAAATGAGTTACACTGATATTTGGCATTTGTTTTCATGTTTTTAAGGCAATTTTTATTAACATTTTCTTTAGTGCTATCTTAAAAACACCCATAATCTTGTGGTCTTCCAGTTTTTTTGTTAAAACTAAAATTTTTGTCGAATATCAAACAAAAAACCATTTTTCCTAACTTTTTCATTCAAACGCTTTTTTACCGAAAATTTTCTATCTTAAAAACACCCATAATCTTGTGGTCTTCCAGTTTTTTTGTTAAAACTAAAATTTTTGTCGAGTATCAAACAAAAAACCATTTTTCCTAACTTTTTCATTCAAACGCTTTTTTACCGAAAATTTTCTTATGTAATAGATAAATATTTTGATGTGGTCGTTTAGAGAATTAAACAAGCTATTAAATAAAGGAAAAAAATCAGCAGGTTGTCATTAAAAAAAAATCAAATAGGCGTTGGATCTCAGAAACAAGAGCAGATAAACAATTGAAATAAATTAGTAATGTAAGTCTTATTGGTTCTAAATCACACACCAAATTTCAAATAGGTACGTCAATGTATGGCTAAATCTGAAATTGCTGAATAGTATTTTAAAAAATTGCTTGCGAAATTTCTTAACGGACAAAACTTTAATACTTTGTGGTAAAGGATTATATATTAACGATATGTTGTAAAAATTTTAGAAAAATTTTTGTGCAAATCGTTTTTGATTGCAGTGAGAACCTCGAGCAGCCTCTGGATGTCGCTATTTGATATGTTGTAAGTAAAGGATCTTTCGAACATGGTCGTCCTACGCAGAGGAGGCGTTAAAAGTCCCTTATTTCGGATGTTTAAATGATGTACATCTGTCCTGAATGATATTTTATTATATAAATATTTTGGATACCCGCTTTGTATAATTTTGTGGAACAGACATGCAGAATGCAGAGTTCTCCTATCCTTCATATTGAACCAGTTCGCATCTAGTAATTTATGTGCGATTCTTTGTCTTCTACGCACCCCAAAAATTAGCCTAAAGCATGAATTTTGTATTACCTGTATTCTTCTGCTTGTATCGCTATCAATGCAAGGACCGTATCAGCATAATTAATATTTGAAAGAACTAAAGAGTCACAAAGCAGCAATTTAAATATTCTGGATAGTAGATTTCTTTTTGCATATATTAATTTAAGTGCCGCATACGATTTTCTTAAACAATTTGACATATGCTTCTTGAATCGTAGATTAGTATCAATCATGAGCTCTAAGTTTTTAACTACATTTACAAAAGAAAGAGAAGAATTATTAATTTTTACAGTGAGATCATCTGAAGTACCTTTTTTACTAAACAACATGCAAGAAAACTTAAGGGGGTTTATAATCAACGAATGCTCACGTGAAATATTTATTAGAGACTGCAAATCTCTCTTTATTAGATTACAAGCGGATTCTCGTGACAATGACAAGTATAATTGCGTATCATCAGCATACATATGCAACGAACAAGAACTCAATCGTGATACAAAATTGGCTGTATATAATGTAGACAAAAGCGACCCCATTATCGAACCTTGTGGCACACCGCTAGAAATTAAAGTTTCTTGAGACTTCCGACCATCAACCAATACTTTCTGTGTGCGATCAGTGAGATAATTTTTAAACAAGATACAAGCATTTTCAGACAAACCTATAAAATGCAAAATTGATAAGAGTACTTTATGGTTGATGCAATCAAAAGCTTTGCTATAGTCCAATAAAACCAAAATTGTTTCTGAACCTGCATCAGTAGCTCTTAAAATATCATCTGTAATGTTAAGCAAAGCTGTCCTACAACTGTGTAGCGGTCTGGAGCCTGACTGTACAAGTGGCAAAATGTTGTTCAAATGAACATATTCACCAAGTTGCATTTCCAATACCTTTTCAAAGACTTTTGACATTGCAGGTAATATACTAATTGGACGTAGGTGCTGAGGCTCAGTGGAATTTTTTATTTTTGGTAAAGGTGTAATAACAGCTTCTTTCCAAGCAGAAGGAAAAACGTTATATTGTAAACAGTAGTTAATTATATGCGTGATAAATGAAATAATATAAGGGCAACAAACTTTCAACATCGTAATGTTAATTCCATCTGAACCGAAAGCTTCCGATTTCATGTTACAAATAATTTTGCGCATCGTTTCAGTATCAACAAATTGGAATTGAAATGGACTGACAACATTGATTTTGTGTTATTGTAATAAAAATTGATAATATCAGCGTTATCGACATCAGAGGTAGGAATGCTATAAATGAAATAATCGTTAATAAGATCAGGATCGCATAATTCCGCTGATATCCTATTTTTTGTTTTGTTGGATATGTTTAACTGCTGCAGGTTTTTCCACAGAGTAGCGGTATTTGACGTTGACAAAACACGTTTACAATATATTTTCCTTTCATTTCTTATTGAATTGGTAGTAAAATTACGTAAGTATTTGTCATAATTCCAGTGTTCTACTCTTTTGGTACGTTTGAATCTGGACAAAGCATTATCTCTTAACCTCATCATAAGCTTTAAATTCGAAGTTAACCAAGAAGCACTGGGTTTGGATAAGCAAGAAGTTTTGTACGGCGCGTGATAATCAAACAAATGGATGAGACACTGATTTAAGAAATCAACTTTTTGATTAACATCATTAAAATAAAATAAAATATGTGATGCAGCGGGATAGAGCTTAAATCATCACAAAAAGATTCTATATCGATAGAATTAAAATCACGGTACGTTCTGTATATACAATTTTTTACTTCTCGTTCTATCAACACACTGCAGAAGATTAAATCATGATCTCAAATGTGAATGCCCACAACGTTTACGTCAGACACAATATTTGTGTCAGATACAATTAATAAATCTATAAGAGTGAGACTTGAGCCAGTGGTACAACGAGTAGGACTGTTAATAACCTGAGTTAGTTCAAAGTTTGCTAAAGTTGATTGCAGTGCCAAAGTGGCCGAATCGTTCAATTTTAAGAAGTCTATATTAAAATCACCAATGCAGAACAATTTATCAGAGATTGGAATGAAGTCTGATAAAGAATTTTCAAAGTTTTCTAAAAAGTATTTATACGTATATTTGGAGCTCTGTTCATAACGCCAACAGCTATATTTTTCATTGATACAGAGGCAAGTATCCAAAGTTGTTTCAAATTTTCATCGTAATTCAGTATGCTGTACTTAAAATCTTTTTTTTATATAGAGAGCTACTCCGCCTCCTCGACTAGGACGACCATGTCTTTCAAAATTATAATTATCAATTGTAACGGCATTTGAATCAATCTCAGAATTCAGCCAGGTTTCAGTAATCCCAATTATATCATAATCTGTATCAAGAACATGTTTGAAATTTGGGAAATTTGCAACTAAAGACCGTACCTACATTTAAATGAGCCATGAAATGTTAGCCAAAAACCAAAAGCTGCTGGTTATTATAGCAAGTATTTAAACATATTACTGAAGTAATGATTTCGAAATTACTAATATGTATTTATGACAACTTAAGATAAAAAATTAATACACTGGCAAAAAAAGAAATTAAAATTGCATTGCCATATCAAATTCTTTCTTATAAAAAAAATTAATATTATTAAATGATTTCACTCTACACTACATTCGTTTCGGAATGTAAGTTATAATTAAATTAGAAAAGGGATCGAGGAAAATGTTTATTGTCTTATAAGGAATCGAGGCTTAGAACTGTTGGGAACCCCTGCAATAGACTCTAAGTAAATAGCTTAGTAAACATTTTTATCCTTTACAGTTCTTTTTCATACGAGTCGGCTCAAAAACCCCTAACGATTTTTCCTGAACATATCAGATTACTCTCCAAACAGATAATATTTATAAACATAATTATTTGTGTTTATCTGAACGTGAAAATTTAATGAAGTCTTCAACTTTTTATTGGTCATTTGAACCATTAATTTGGCAATTTAATACGTAACTGCTGTTTTGAAATGATTCGCGTTGATTGCCTTTCGAAATAATCACTATTTTGTTTTTAGTTGTTCACATGTACTGAAGAAAGTAATCTCTTTGAAAAATGGTAAGCAAAGTGGCGTGTTTTAGAGTCATCAATTGACGAGTGGATCATTCATCACGCTCTAACACATACTATCTATCCGAAGAGTACGCCTTTTGCAAGCAAGCGCGATAAATTACGAGCATGTTAATAATGTATTTAACAAATGTCTCTTGCATGGAAAGACTTGATAAGGCAAAAGATAATTCCGACGGAGTACATAAGCAACACGATTGCGCCAAAGTGGTCAGTATAAAACCAGCTCTGAACGCCTTCAGATACGCAAGCAACATTTATTTGCGGGTTTGTTGTGTTAAAAGTTAAAAAAAGTCCGAAAGGAAAAAGAACATGTCCAAAGCTGCAACGTCGGGGCTCGTGTCTGTGGTGATGGTCATGGCTGTGACTGGCTTTTACCTCTCGAAACACAAACCTGCTCCTGCCCAAAATCCTGCCGAAACAGTCGAAGTTCCAGTGGTCGTAAACGTAAAGACGATTCCAACCGACGTCGAGTATGATTCGATTTTGGTAAACAAAATCACCAGGAGCTTAAAGGAGGAAGACGAAGAAACCACCACGCCATCCCTGATCTTGAATGCAAGTTCTGTTTCATTGGCGATCATCGACGACGAACGAAGAGAAAAAATCAAGGAGGTACCAAAACTTATATCCGTCATTAACCATAACACGACATAATATTTAATGCACTTAAATAATATTTCCTAATTAAACTAACTTAGAAGTTAGAAGATAAATGAACTTCGTCAGCGAAGGGAGGAACGTTTGCAGATCGAAGTATTTGTTTTAACAACGATTATATTATATTAATATTTGTGTATATAATTACTTCTTATCAGTTCATTTTATGTTGTACATAAATTATTACAAACCTATTGTAGTTTTATTCGATTAATTGCAACAACAGAAAGGTTCGTTATAATTATATTTACGATTTTTTTATTTTTATGTTTATACTTGTTTGTAGTGGTGGTAATTTTTTTTTTGGCCAAAGAAATGTCGATTTTCCTATTTTTTTTCTTGGGAGTTAATGTAAAAAGAAGATTCGTAAAACTATTTCTTTAGGTTTTGCAGTAAATAATAACTTTTCGTAAATAAAAAAAAAAAAACTTCTCTTACCGCAGCGAGTTTATACATTGGCACGTATTTCGGCAGCCAAGCTAACACCTTCAGTACAGTTAGTAGTACTCGCAATCGAATACTCGAATTGAATGTAATTGTACTGAAGGTGGCAGTTTAGTTGCCGAAATACGTACCTACGTATAAACTCATTGTGATAAGATTTTTTTTCTTTCTAAACCACTATGTTTTCTATTATTTTCATTTAACTTTTCGTTCTTAACGTATGATATACGCATTACTTATCAAGAAACATAAATTATTTTCAAAATACCCCTGGTTGTGATCTTGCTAGTATCGTCACTAAAGGTGACCACACATTACAAGGCAAACTAGCCAAACATTTGTGATATGTGAAGTTCGCCGTATAGTGTGCGTGTTAAACACAGTTAATACACGTTATTTGACAAACGTTTGAGAAACGTATTCATACTTTTTTCATATCTTTATCGTTTTGTTCAGTGCTCCGCATTAAATTCGTGAATAAAAATTAAATATGTCTACTCCTATGAACAGCCAGCATCCACTATCACCTTTTTCTCGTAGATACTGTTTTCTTTTTTCGATAAATCCAGCACACAATTATTAAAATCCTTCTGGTAATATTATTATTGTATCATCATCACTATTCCCAATCTTCACTCACTATTTTCATTATTATTTTTTTAATGTACAGTGGCGAGCATTAAATTTTGATCGTCAGTGCCGCATCGATTTGAATTCTAGAAATTTAGAATTATGCTGTAGTTATCATGTATTTTACAAAAAAAAAATGCTACAAACGAACTAGTATTTTAAAAACTTGTTCCCAGTATTCAGAATTAAGGCAATCTCCTTATTTTCAGTAAAATCCCAGTCAAATACCAAAAATTTACAATCTACAAAGACGACCGAAAGTTATTGCCCGCGACTGTACGTACAGGGTGTTCCAAACCAAGAAGTCCAAAAATGCCTCTTTAAATTCATTTTATCAAGAAAAGGTCTTACCAAAAGCTGTGTAGGTTTTCATTTCGCGTAATTTCAAATTATTTTCAAAAATACGGGTTGTTCATTTAATAAGTTACAAACCTAACTTAATCCGAGTATTAAATTTTCGTACTGTGCGCGGAACAAGTGGCCCGATTTCTTTTCCTTGTACAGGGTGTCCCAAACGTCTGGAAAAGCCCAAAAATGCCTCTTTAAATACATTTATCAAGAAAAGGTCTTAACAAAAGTTGTGTAGGTTTTCATTCCGCATAATCTAAAATTATTTTCAAATATACAGGTTGTTCATTTAATAAGTTACAAACCTAATTTATTATTTTTTAAATGGAATATTATATATTTTATTGCAGTTTCGGTTAGTCCTTGAAGAGACGATAAAAATGATATAACATTATACTTACTTATTTTTAGTATTTACCGAGTTATTTTTAATTTTAAGCAAAAAATGGGTCATGTTTGATCGTCTTCTGCCAAATTGTCAATTTTAATGATACGACAATCAACCTTGGATCAAAATATTTCTAAATCCCTCTACTTTTACAATATTCATCATTTTTAAAAACCTAGCTACTATCAACAACACTACGATTCAGTTCGCGTATTGTAAAATTAGTATTTTTTTTTTAATGCAACACCCTGTATATTATAGTATATTTTGATAGTGCTTTCTACGGGCTTTCCAACCATACATATTATATGGTCTTAAGATTGATAACTTGTGAGTTATTATCGCTTTTCTATAATCAAATTAAGAAACGTGCTGTATAATATTTTATTCGTCTCAGAAATATTTTATCTGCTGTATCATTCAAGATGTTTATCCCAAGACTTTATTTTTGTTCAAATTAACAATTTATCATCGTTGTAGCGGTTGCAATAAAAATATGGAATAAATACGGGAACTGAACGATTTTCACTACATACTTAATTTCAATTACACTATGAAAACAAATGGAAAGGATTTATTTACACTGTAAAAAATTCTATTATTTTGAATCTACATATCAAAGAAACAAATTGAATCTTAACATTTTTTACACATTAACTAAGAATAGCAAAATGTCTCCAGTCACAAATAGGTTTAAAAAGTCATAAAAATTTAAACTATTGAAAAAAATTTAAAAGAAACTTTGCCTTATTGCTAAACACGCATTTTCTTCTCTTTGCATTTGCCGAGTTCATCTTTATACTCTTCTTTGTTTACGTATCCCCATAAAAGGGCTGCCAAGAGCACTTTGTAAAACCACTGTGTGCGCTTTTTAATCTGAGTATTACTCAATATGAATTTCCAGACAGCTGGAAAGAAACTACGACTTATCCTGCTTTTAAATCAGGTGACAAAACTCAAATTTATAACTATCGCCCCATTGCAATATTGTCTACCCCAGCAAAAATGTTTGAAACAATTTTGTATAACCGCATTTTCGGAGGGGTTAAAAATATTATTTCTCCCTATCAACATGGTTTCATGCCAAGAAGATCCACTGTAAGTAGTCTGTGCAATTTCACTCAGTATGTCTCCAACGTTTTGGAGGAAAAAGCACAAGTTCATGAATTATACACTAATTTCTCCAAGGCGCTTGATAAATTAGATCACGGTATTCTTTTAAGTAAATTAACAGGTATCGGATTCCATGAATTTCTGCTTGAATTTCTTAAATCTTATCTTTCTGGGCGAAAACTGTTCGTATCATGTATGGGTTTCACTTCTCAAGAATTTGTTCCATTTTCTGGTATTCCGCAAGGAAGTAATTTGGGACCCCTCCTATTCTTACTTTTCATCAATGATATAGTAGATGCTATCCAAACTAGTAGAGTACTATTATACGCGGATAACTTAAAAATTTACCGTCAGATAAGATCAGTACAAGATTGTGAACTATTACAAGCTGACCTACAAAATTTAGTAAATTGGTCTTTAAAATCTAAATTGTACTTCAATTTGAATAAATGTAAAGCAGTAACGTATCATAGAATCTCAAGTCCTGTAACATTTAATTACATAATGATTATTATTAAAATCCATTTTGTTAACACAAAAAGGAGTACCAATTTGTAAAAGTAGTGTCTTAGTTTTCTGAACGATTGCTCTGTCAATTAAAAATTCATGACAACTGCTTTCCTATTTTCTAGCAAACCGTAACGCAATTTTAAATTTTATTTTTTAAATTATTTTAATAAAGTTATTTAAATATTTTTAACGTAAAGGAACATAGGAATTAGTTTAATAGGAACATATTCAATTACTTTGAACACAAAATAAAACGTATTCATTGATTGATCATCTAACTGAAACAGAAAAACCGGACGGAAAGGCTAAATAACATTAATATTGAAAGAAAAAAAATATTTCATTGCTGTCTCGCGATTTCTTCAGTTTAGACAAGAACATTTGGTGTTTTATAAAAGCTCATTAAGGCAGTGTTTCAGAAGAGTTTAGACATACAGGGTGCTCCATTTGAAAATTTTGAGAAGAACTAACTTTTTCAAAACTCAACACCCTGTACACATAATAAGTATTAGATTGAATCTGTTGTGAAATTTCTGTAAATGAGATATTGTATTGACTACCTACAGAAATTCGCGATGAAATGTAAATAATTAATCAAACTATAAGAGCTCAAAGTAGAGCATTTTTTTATACACTCTCAGTAATATCTTAAAAACTCTTAAATAAAACTTCCGTAATTTTTGGTTATTACCTACTCATTATGCGTAACTTTCGAAATATGTAAAAATATACTGGATGTTCCATTTAAAAAAATATAACTCTAGTATGGCTCTCAGTTACTGAACACCTTGTATAGTCAAAAATAATTTTAGAAAACAGAGCTGACTGAGTTACACCTCAGCTCGTTTGAATTTCTTTTCAATCTTGTATACCTTAGACAGTAGAAAAGACCGCGGCACTCGGTGGACAGCCTGTATATATCGACCGTTATGAGACAGAATGGGAAAATCGACAAAAAAATCACTTTGACGAAATTGCGGGCTTTATTATACTGTTTACTGCATTTTACTTAATTTTGGCAGTAATTATTATCATCAATAATTACATAATTACAAGAGCAGTTACCTGAAATAAATGTAAAGTATTAATTTGTTTGAAGAGCAGGTGTTGTTTAATTTTGGTTTAATTTTATACTCCTATTAATTAGTTACTCAACTTTCGTTTTTATTTATGAACAGAGGTGACATAGTTATTTTCACGTTTTCTTTTCTTTATATCAAGTGGCATACTACACTGCTCAACAAAATTATCGCATCACTCAATATTTATATATTGCAACTATTTCTTCCGTATTCTAATGCTAGATTCTTTATTGTAAATACAAAATAGAATAATAAATAGTAATTTTAATAAAAATAAACAACAAACAGCAACGAGTTTACAAAAGAAAAGTTTACTCGAAAAAAAAAGCAAGACAAGCAACAGCTAATACCGAGTGTTAATACCTCTGGCATTAATAACAGCTTGCATTCTTCTCGGTAAACTGTCAAATAAGTTTCTTACTGACTCCTGTGGAAAACTGTCGCATTCTTCAGTCAACGCCCTACCAAGTTCTGCAATTGAAGCAGGAGCGACTTTTCTTTGTCTGATTCATCTTCCAATCACATCCCATACATGCTCGATGATGTTAAGATCTGGACTACAAGCTGGCCAGTCCATGACTTGAATTCCGGTATCACGAAGATACTGGAGCGAAACCCTAGTTACGTGGGGCTGGCATTATCTTGCGTAAGTGCAAAGTTATCCTCAATAAATGGGGCAAAGGGCATTACATGTGGTTCTAAAATGTCAACCACATATCTGTTCGCTATTATAGGACCCCTATCCACCACCACTTACTCCGTACGCGCGTTCAAAGAAATTCGACCCCATACCATTATTGAACCACTTCCAAAACTTGCAGTTGGAAGAATGTTTCCTGGAGCTCTGAAAAGCACGTTGCTCCAGTCGTTAATAGACCAATTAATGTGTTCACGGGCAAACCTTAACCTAGACACTCGGTGTGTTCTGGTTAACCGGGGTCCAGTAGCAGACTTCCTAGGCCTCAATCCCACTTCCCTCAAACGTCTTCTAACGGTTTGATCACTTATTCTTACTCGTTGTATTTTAGAAAGCTGATTTTGAATATGTCTTGCCGTCACAAAACGTTGACGAAGAGCACTCATTCGAATAAATCTATCGTCTCTTTCGGAAGTGACCTTCTTTCGGCCTTGTCCTCGTCGGCGTACATATTCGCCAGTCTCTTTATATCTTCTGGCTGCTCTAGATACGGAAGATTGATGAATTCCACGCACCTCAGCCACATATCTCTGACTACGGTCTTCTTGGAAGAGAGTAACAATTCCAACCACTTCTCTAGTGCTTAAATGTCTTTGTTGACGACGAGGATCCATTATTGACAAAAATTAAATGCACCTTACACAAAAATCAATCGATTAGTGACACAGGAATTAGCTGGAATGGGTTTTGTTACTGATCTTATGGAAAAACTTTGTGCAAATCGTTTTTGATTGCAGTGAAAACCTCGAGCAGCCTCTGTACAGCTGTTTCAGCCCTGCTTGGGGCTTCTTCAGCAGAGACGTAGCTCGACATTTCCACTGCAAACAAAAACGACTTGCCCAATTTATTCGCAATTGCGATGTAAGAGTGATGAACAGATAAAATAGCGACATCTTACGATCGCTTTTTGACCTGACATTGCAGTAGGATAGACAAATTGAAGCGGGATTTGCTCCTAATAAGTCCCCCATGCAAGGCAGCCATGCTTCAATTTGTCTATCCTACTGCAATGTCAGGTCAAAAAGCGATCGTAAGATGTCGCTATTTTATCTGTTCGATTATCTTATGCTTATAAGCAAACCATCAACGCCACCTATATTTTTTTTATATTTCAAACAATCAAGATTCAAGATTAAACAACGATCTTACATCAAAAACAATTAAATCCGTTCTTTACAAAGATATTTCTATTTTGATGAGGTGATGCTACAATTTTGTTGAGCAGTGTATATTAGTTACTCTGTATCAAAAGCTTTAAATTGAAAGAGCTGCTAAATTTTGTTGCCGTGGTTAAATTTTGAACCACCTCTAAATTTTAACAGCTTGTCAATAAGTTACAGAATTTTCCTCATAAGGAGAATGAGGCATATAAAAAAATCTGTTTTTAAAAGTATCTTGGATGCTATAGTAACTCTAATGTTTTTATGCTGAGTATCTTTTTGTAAAGTATCTTCAAATATATTATTTAAATACTTTCGAAAAAGTATCTCTTATTGAAACGTAATTTTATCGAGGTTAACATTAACGCAACAATTTTTGCTTTTGTTCTCGACTACTATTTGTTTTTCTAAAATTGAGATAACTTCCTTAATTAGAATTCAGTAAGAAATTTATAATCCTAATAAAAAAAAGTATGCCTTCAATTTATATTTTCCCGAGGATTAAGTTGATTAATGGCCGGTTGCACCAAACACTTAAGTCGAGCTTAATTTAAGCACTGCTTATAATGTGACATTTGGGGTTACAAAACATTCAATAAATCGCATTCTAAGCGGTGCTTAAAGTTAAGCTGACCTTAAGTGTTTGGTGCAACTGGCCATAAATGACACTATAATAATTGATTTGTAAATATATTCTAGGATTATTCGATAAAACTTTCAAAGAAACCAAAAAAATATAGGTTTTTTCTACAATTTGGTTTGAAATTACAAAAGCGCATCAAAAAATGTAATGAATTAATAATGTCTGTGCCATTGTTTTTAATTTATATACCAGGTGATCGTGACAGTTGTGTAGTGCTTGAAACCCAGCATTGTTTCACAGTAGTGCTGTAAAAGTAACGAAAAAGTTTGTACCCGCATGTACTCGTTACAAAGTATTCGTTACTCGTTACTTTCGTTACTATGGTGCAATTAAATAATCAGATAACGTGCATTAATATAATTTTCAAATTAAAGTCGTAATCTCTAATAAGATTACTTTTATAATAATTTTGTTTATTAAAAAATATTCAAAATACAATTACTACTTACTGAAAATGCATACACAAGCCGTGGACGGTACATACGGGTATAAACAGTTGATAAACAATCTATTAAAAACGTGAACAACTTATAACTGAAATTACCAAATTAATAACTGATCGGAAACTCGCACTTTTTCGTGTAGAAACGTAAACGAAACCGTACGCTATGGTCATACGAGTAACGAAATGTTTTAACAAGTAACAAATCGGTACTTCGAGTCTCATGTTATACCCGTTACTCAGTAACGAATACATACAGTTTGCAACAGCAATATTTCACAGTGAACGACAATGTCTTTGACCAAAACTAAAAACTTAAAGTTTTCGAGAATTGCAGATGAGAATTATGGAACGCCACTGACGATCACATTAATACAAACTCATTCCTTACACAACTGATAAAGTTTTATTGTTTTTGTTAAAATTTGCGACGACCACACTAGAGCGTTCAGCTGCGATTTTGTAATATTAAGGGGAGTTCATACTTGTTCATTTACCTGCAGCATTTCATTGCTATAGTTACTTAATTTGCATTCATACTTGTGCAAGCTTTAAATGCACAGCAAAAATCCTCGTAAGGATTTCCTTGTCCGCCAACTATAAAAGTAAGGTTTGTATTTGGTATTAATAAAAAAAAACACTGCCGAATTTGTTTGAGTGGTTGTGGCGGTGAAAATAACAAGAAGTTTCTCACAATCCATAACTTTATACTCTACAGGGAGATTCAGGCAACCCATTCATTAAAAGTTTACGGACTTCCTCTTTGAATTTCTATTTCATATTTCGCGGTTATAAGTTAGCGATATTGATCTATTAAAATATAATATTTCCAACTTTCGGACACTTCCGCTTGTACCGGAAGTTGCTGTCAACTTTCTTATTTTAAATCGAAAACCCTTTTTTTATTGCATTTCTGAAATCTTCATGAAATTCTAAAAATATTTTGTGAACATATGATACAAGAAAAATTAGCCGTTTTAGAAATATTTACATTTTTTAAAAAAAGTTCAAACTTGCAGTACCTTGTTTATGATGCTGCCATCTTTGTGTAACAGAAGCCATAATTTCAATTTTTGGCCTGTAGTAAGCTATGCTCATAAGCTTTCAGGTCATACCTAACTTCACACAAAATCGTTTACGGGCTAGTTGAAATGTAACTTCTATTCGAACTGATTTCAACTGTCGAAAAGTCATGTTTTTTTTTAAATAGAACCCCCATTATATTTTTATACCATAAGAATCAGAATTAAATGTCCTTTCGAGCTCTATTATCATTCCCTGTACCCATCTCTCACCTTTCTCTTTCTATTAATGATTTTCTCTTTGACACATCAATTTTTTCACTTTTCAGTATTATTCCTGAATAGCGTGCTATGAAAATTTAACAAACTGAGGTTTTTTTAATTAATTTCTGACTGTAATTTCAATTTCATTTTAAAAACCGGCAAATAATATTTAAATACACATCTATCATCTGAACTTTTTGTTTACGTATGCCTAAGGTTGTTTGTCAAATTCATTAAGATCGACATACATACATAGGAATAGATAAAAGTTTCCGATGATAAAAAATAATAATAAGTTAAGTTTGCAACTTATTAAATGAACAACCTGTACATTTGAAAATAATTTTAAATTGTGCGCAATGAAAACCTAAACAACTTTTGTGAAAACATTTTCTTTATAAAATGAATGCACTTTTCTAGAGCTTTCGGACACCCTGTATTAGTTCACAGTTTCAGCGAAGAGTTTTTAAACTAAGAAGAAAACAAAATAAACCAAATATTGTATTCTACGAGTACATATTGATTAGAACACTAAGATATGTGGAACATTTTTAGAAATTGGAACATATGCACATAAAATTTAAAAAGAAATCAATTTTCTATATAAAATTGCAGTATGTTGTGTTTTCAAATTGCGAGTTTAGATAATTTCTGTACCCAAAGAATGTAAAAGCAAAAGTAAGTTGTAAGCTATGTGTTGATAGCTTCGGCGTAGGAGTGAGGAAGCAATGAATGCATAGCGATACGTTAAGTGTTCATATGATATTAAACTGTTCGCCAAAAGACTATAAACAAATTTTTAGACGAATTTTTATCGCAGAATAGTGATTTCAGTTTGATATACATATAACCAAATTTTTAACTTCTGCATTAATACCTATACAGGTGTCTCTTTTCATTTATTTATTTTTTTTTTTTTGAAAACAAAGAAACTTACTTTTGCAGATAGCGCCCTCTAACTACTTTATAACAAAGTAGCCAGAGTCATTAAATATAAATTTTAAAAAATCAGTTTAAAATTCCCTATCAAATAAGCTGAAGTTCGTTAATTTCTGATAAAGACTACAGAAAGTATGATATTTTTTCAAGTAAATTTCCTTCACTCTTATTAAGGGCGATACGATAACGAGTCTAAAATCGAAGTTGTGCAGAATTAATTCAGCTTTCCAGTGACACTATCAAAGCTTATTCTGAGACTTTTGTTACTAAAATAAATGTTTATTGTTAAGCCTATTGATTGCGTCTCCTTGCGGTCAACTCAGATACTTAAAAATATATATACAGCGAAATTCAGGCAACCCTTTCATTAAAAATTTATGGAATTCCTCTTTGAATTTCTATTTCATATTTTGCGGTTATAAATTAGCGATAATGATCTATTAAAATATAATATTTCTAACTTTCGGGCACTTCCGCTTGTACCGGAAGTTGCTGTCAACTTTCTTATTTTATATGGAATACCCAATTTTCTATTGCATTTCTGAAATCTTCATGAAATTCTAAAACTATTTTGTGTAACATGTTATACAAGAAAGTATTTCCGCTTTTTAAAAAAAGTTCAAAGTTGCAGTACGTTGTTTATGATGCTTATCTTTGTGTAACAAAAGCCATAATTTCAATTTTTGGCCTGTAGTAAGCTGTGCTCATAAGGTTTCAGGTCATACCTAATTTTACATAAAATCGAAAATGGTTGAAAAGTAACTTCTGTTCAAACTTATTTCAACTGTCGAAAAGTCATGTTTTTTAAATAGGACGCCTAGTATATTTTTATACCATGTGACTCAGGATTAAATTCTCTTTCGAATTGTATTAGCACTCCCTATACCCATCTCCTACCTTTCTCTTTCTATTCATGATTTTCTCTTTGACAGCAATTTTTTCACTTTTCAGTATTATTCCTGAATAGTGTACTATGAAAATTTAACAAACTGATTTTTTTTTAATTAATTTTTGACTGTAATTTCAATTTCATTTTTAAAACCGACAAATAATATTTAAATACACATCTATCATCTGAACTTTTTGTTTACATATGCCGCATGTATTAGAATTCTTGGTATGACTATTTACACATTTACAAGGAGAAATTTACACTTGGAACACAAAATTTTATGAAAACTAATAAATAAATCAGAAATATTAAAAATAATACACAAATTGTTGGTTATAATATTGGCTCTAATTTGTTCTCGGCTATTATTTATTAGTAATAACTTTCTACTGTATCTATGTAATAACGCATTTTCCTCGGGATAACAAGTTTTTTTATTAACTTTTTGAATTGTCGATTTTTTTATCATCAAATACCTTTAATATGTCTTTGTTTGATTATTCACTTTTTGGTTCTTCGTAGCGATTAAATTATTTTTTTTAATTCCCACTAGACAGATGATTTCAAAAATTATAATTTCTCTAGTTTTCATAGCCCACTGTTTAAAAATAATACCGAAAAATGGAAAAAAATTACGTGTTAAAAAGAAATCATCGATAACGAGTGAACTATAAGAGATAGGTATAGGGAATGCTAATATAGGACGAAAGAACATTTAATCCTGAGTCACATGGTATAAAAATATACTAGGCGTTCCATTTAAAAAACATGACTTTTCGACAGTTGAAATTAGTTCTAATAGAAGTTACTTTTCAACCAGCCTGTAAGCAATCAAGTGCAAAACTGGAGGTGATCTGAAAGAATGTTACTGTAGCCTACTACAGGTCAAAAATGGGTTTCATGGTTTTTGTTGCACAAAGATGGCTTCTGCAATCATAACCAAGATTCTTCAAGTCTGAATTATTTTTAAAAACTGAAAATATCTCGGAAACGGTTAATTTCTCTTGTATCACATGTTGCACAAAATATTTTTAGAATTCTATGAAGATTTCTAAAATGCATTAAAAATTGGGGTATTCCATTTAAAATAAGAAAGTTGACAGCAACTTCCGGTATAAGCGGAAGTGTCCGAAATTTAAAAATATTATATTTTGATAGATCCCTATCGTTAACTTATAACTGCAAAATATGAAACAGAAATTCAAAGGAGAAGTCCATAAACTTTTAATGAAAGGGTTGCCTGAATCTCCCTGTATAGAGTACACACCCGTAAACATAAACAACAACAATTCAAGTAGATAACTTAACAATAACTGTTGGCAATAAAAAAAATATCACTAAGAATTTACTACAAATGCAGTTTCACACTCTAAGAAAATAAAACAACTAAAGCAAGTAAGTTGCACAGTGTGAATGAAGAAATGAATAAGTGCGAACTAACCTTTTCTATTTTGATTAGCCTTATCGTCTGTCTAATCCACGGATTCCCAACGTGGTCGACATTGACCCCAAGGGGTCGACGAAAAGGGTCGATGGACTTGAAGAGCTGATTAAAGAAGATCTATTTTCTATTACTCTATTTAATTTGCTTATGCATTGTAGAGGGACAGTGCCCCCTTTAAAAATCCTTTTGTTTGCGTTGAAAATAATTTTAGTTATTAAAAAAATAAAACTTTTTGAAGCTTTTAATTAAAACACCGACACGATGAAATATTTTTTAAAATAGTAATTTTTTTGTCAAGAGATGGCACCCTGAATGATTCCTGTGGCGCATTTTCGTTTTTTTTAATTTTGAGAAAATTGCTTTTTCGGAGGATGATAAGACGAAAAATCGCGGCGGTTAAGTTCATTTTAGTTTTCAGACGAAACAGGATAAACAAGGTGTATGTTGCTTTAAATAATTCGTTACGGGGCATTTGGTTTTAGCTCGTTAAAATAACTGCGGAGTTTGAAGCGGGAAAACGAATTGTCATACAGGATATTCGATTGAAATTGCTTTCACGCTCGTTCAAGAGATGACGCTCTGAGGAGTAATTCCTGTCACGATTTTTTTTATTTAATTTTTTTATTAACACAAATAAGTTTTGAACTTAAAACTATTGTAGAGAATTAGAAACCAGGGACTTTGCTAAGAACGTTGCTCGGCGTGAAAACGAAATGCTGTTGTAAGAAATTCAATTAAAATTTCACTTTCACTTTTGTTCAAGAGATAGCGCTTTGAGTGATTTCGGTCATGTTTCTGTCATGCTTTGATTTTTTTTTTATTAAAATTAAGTTTTGAACTTAAAGTCATTGTAAACTGTTAGAAGACAGAGACTTGGCTAAGAAGATCGCTGGGCGTGAAGTCGAAATGCAATTACAGGATATTCGATTGAAATTGCTTTTACGCTCGTTCAAGAGATGACACTTTGAGGAGTGATACCTGTCACGCCTTCATTTATTTTTTTATTTTACAAATAAATTTTGAACTTAAAACCATTGTAGAGAATTAGAAACCAGGGACTTTGCTAAGAACGTTGCTCAGCGTGAAGACGAAATGCTCTTGTAAGAAATTCAATTAAAATTGCTTTCACTTTTGTTCAAGAGATAGCGCCTTGAGTGATTTCGGTCACGTTTCTGTCATGCCTTGATTTTTCTTTTTATTAAAATTAAGTTTTAAACTTAAAGTCATTGTAAACAATTAGAAGACAGAGACTTTGCTAAGAAGATCGCTGAGCGTGAAGTCGAAATGCTGTTACAGGAAATTCAATTAGAATTGCTTTCACTTTTGTTCAAGAGATAGCGCTTTGAGTGATCTCTATCTAACTGCCTTGATTTTTTTTTTAAATGTAGCTTTGAAACTAAAATCATTGCAAAGTTTGAAAGCTGGGATGATTATACGAGGCAGAGTTAAGCAGGCAAAAGTGAGCATGTGCTTTTGTGCCAATCACGTCGTCAATTGAGCGAGCGTTATCGGGACAAATTGCGAGCATTAGCACGTAATACAGAGTGTGAGGAAAAAGTAACGAAGCATGGCTGAAAGCTTTAAGCATAGTAGGATGGGGAGATCAACAACGGTCTTAAAAGCAAGCTTTAAAACAAGTGAATAGGAGACAGAGAAAACATGAAATAAAATGGCCTACACACTCGCCAAACGCCATTCTACTTGGTGATTTTTATTTATGGGATTACCTCAAGCGCGCCGTCTACAAAAATAAACAAAATATTTAAAAGCTAGCATTCAGAACTAACAGAAATGGAGAAAGAATCATCGCATACATTAGAACAAGAATAAAAAAAAAGTTCAGCAAAATTTTATGCCGTCAGGCGCACTATAACGAAGCGATTCACAAAATATGACAGAAAGAAACGTAGCTGATTATTAAAAAAAAATTAAAGTCTCATGTTGTAGCACTTATTGCCAGACGTGATGACCTAAGATAAATTAAAGTTAACTGGCTTAAAGAACATTATCTCACCTAGAACTTTGATCTATTTTTTCTTTTTGTAACGTCTACAATTTAAAAAAAAATACGTGTATATGTTTCATTAGTTTTTCTTCACTCTGCATAATGAAAGTACCTTGGATCAATTAATGGACTTCATTAAAAATAACGAAATTAAATTCAATAACAACGTGCATTGTAATAGTTGCTGTTTATCTAACGCATTAGCACAGGTTATTTAAGAGGTTCGATAATTGATGACCAGGGAAAAGAATGCGGGCCACTTGTTCTGCGAACTACGAAAGTTTAGCACTCGGACTGTACTAGTCCCGCCCACGGTAATTTCTGCGAAGTGCGAAAGTTCGCACTCCTTCGCCTCCCACTCAGTAATAGTTCGATGCATTAGAGCCGGGGAAAGGTGGCAGGAGTAAATACTACATTCGGCGGAAACAGCGTCCAAAAGCGGCCTGAATTCTTTTCCCTGCTCATGACATACAATCGGAGAAGATTTCGGAATCCTTAGAACCGAAAAAAAAAGACTTGAATAAGATCGATGAATAAGAGACTGAGTTGGGATCGATGAATTCTGCTTGACTTGGTATTATACTTAACATACTTGTCAATTCTTCTTAGCTTATACAAAAGATGGTTGTGCTTAATTTGAAACTTATCTTATTTCACAATGAATGGTAACGATTGTTCAAAGTTAAAGTTTTCCAGAAAATTGCAATTGTAAAATGTTAGGAAAGACCGATTTTACAACACAATGTAAGTTTTGTATCCACCTCAAAAAGGAACGATGGAGTGACTCAAAGCAACACCCGAAAGGCTAAGAAGTTGCGCTAGATACAGCTGGTAAAATAAAAGCAATATTGTAGTTTGTAAAGCTAGGAAAACAGTCTTCAGCAATCAAATGGCTGACAAATAATAATGGTCAATGGTCTTTTTGCAAATCCCACATGAGGATTAACTTGTTACGACTTCGTGGTCCGTGTCATGTAGTTATTAGGTGTGTTCTTTTTACCGCAAAACTCAGAGTAACTCAGCGGCACTCAGTAACCTTGGAAATTTCTATGTTTTTTTTACACACTGGCTGTTGAGATTTTGTGAACTTCCCCCGCATCAAATAAGAGATTTAGGTTAGCATGCGCGTGTGTGTAACTCACACAATGACAAGCTGTTGCAATATAGCCTACACTTTAGTACGGGTCTTGCCCTCTCCAGCCGTTTCCGACTATACTGCGGAAAAAATATTAAGACATTTTCTTCTTGTGATCAAATTCAGATAGGTCTGTAGAGCACCTTTCAAAACTTGATAGTTATCATAAAATCTTGCAATCTTGTGGCTGGAGCCTTAGGCCCAGTTTTACAAATGCGGTTCAACTTTGAACCGAGGCTTAAACCCTTAGCAACGATTATTTCAACAATTGTTGCTAAGGGTTTAAGCCTCGGTTCAAAGTTGAACCGCATTTGTAAAACTGGGCCTTAGAAATTGATACTTTTCCCCCAAATCTTTCTTTATCTTAAAAATTCCCTTTGTGATTTGAAAATACTTACCATACCGTCTGTGTTTAAATCAGTATACCTTACCACCGCATTAAAAGAACACAAACTGGTTTTATGTGTAAAGTTTTTCACTGTCACTCCCTGTCAATGTTTAACAAATGACTGAAAAAAATTTGAACGATGCACAGTGCGTAATTTTTGTTGTGTATCTGGAATTAATTTAATAAATAAAATTTATAAGAAGAGAATGGTTTTAAGGGCTGTTAGCAATAAAGCACAAAGCAGTGAACGTGTTTTGATATATTTTTTTAAAATACTTAATGCCTGCATGGTATGAAAAATTAACAATAACGGCCGAGACACGGCATAATATTTTAAAGGAACTTATTTTGGAAAATAGAGTACTACAGAGCAAAAGATTTTAAAAAAAGTTGCATTAAATTATTAAATTAAATTAGGGATTGAAATTCATAGAATTCCTATGTTCCCGATTTTCAATTGTTTAGAAGCCGCTACGCGCTCTTATTATTATTATAGAAAAATTTTTGTGCAAATCGTTTTTGATTGCAGTGAGAACCTCGAGCAGCCTCTGGACAGCTGTTTCAGCCCTGCTTGGGGCTTCTTCAGCAGAAACGTAGCTCGACATTCCCACTGCAGACCAAAAACGACTTGCCCAATTTATTCGCAATTGCGATGTAAGAGTGATGAACATATAAAATAGCGACATCTTACTATCGCTTTTTGACCTAACATTGCAGTAGGATAGACAAATTGAAGCGGGATTTGCTCCTAATGAGTCCCCCATGCAAGGCGGCCATGCTTACATCGCAATTGCGAATAAATTGGGCAAGTCGTTTTTGGTCTGCAGTGGGAATGTCGAGCTACGTTTCTGCTGAAGAAGCCCCAAGCAGGGCTGAAACAGCTGTCCAGAGGCTGCTCGAGGTTCTCACTGCAATCAAAAACGATTTGCACAAAAATTTTTCTAAAATCTTTCATTATGCTTTGACAGCAAGCATGGCCGCCTTGCATGGGGGACTCATTAGGAGCAAATCCCGCTTCAATTTGTCTATCCTACTGCAATGTTAGGTCAAAAAGCGATAGTAAGATGTCGCTATTTTATATGCTTATTATTATTATTTTTAAACAGCAAAGTGTATTTTTATCACGGATTTTAAATTTGTATTTGAATAGTAATTTAATAATTGATTGCTACACGTGTCTGACGTCTTTCTTATTTATCCTGATAATAAAATTAAATGATAAAGTAAATAATATTGTGATAAATAAAATTATTATTTTTTTAATTCAAAGTTAGAACTTTAAGAACATTGACAAATAATTTATAATTAGAAAGAGAATCAGAGCAACAAACTCTGGTAAAAAAATAATGTTTAATTCAAAGCTAGAACTTTAAGAACATTGACAGAAACTGTTTAATTAGAAACAGAATCATCAGAGTCGGAAACTCTGATGATTCTGAATCTGGTTAAAAATTATTTGTTTCAAAGCTAGAACTCAGAATCATTGCAGCAGCAAATTATCATGATTCTGATAAAACAATAATATAAAATAATAAAAAAAATAAAGGTAAAACATTAAGAACATTCAGAAATAATTTTAATCAGAATCAGAATCATCAGAGCTTGTTAAATAATATTTCTAAAACTTCAGGAATAATCTCTCCACGCTTTGTTTTTTCATCTGCCAATGTAGCAACTTTCATTTACTGCAAAATTAATTCAATTACGGCACTTATTTTTTTGCCTCTCCGTTTCGTGATCCATATATCGAAAATATCACGATGGGTAATTACCAGAGGCGTTGCTACAAATTTTCAAAAATATTCAAAATTAGCAAAAGTTTTTGTAGACGTTAACCCTCGCCGCCCGTCTGGGGTCTTTTTTGACCCCACGTAAACTAGAATCTATTTTTTTATGTTTATTTCCCCTAGATATGCTTCTATCTAACTTCATAGAACACCGTCACAATTGTTTTTTTGTTTTTGTTATAGTAAAACATATTTATGCCACAAAATATGCGTTTGGGGTTAATTTTGACCCCAGGTGGGTAATACGTAATAAATTCTTAGCTACGTTTTTATGAAGTTTGGAATTATGTTTAGCATAAATTTGCAGTTTTTCATGTTTTTACAAGTTGGGGTTTGTTAGTTGGTTGTTGAAATTTATTCTTTTGTAATTGGAAATAAGATTCGGTATAAACTTATAGTTATTTCTGTTTCTGCAAGTTGTGATTTGTTCGTTGTGTGTCGCAGTATGTTTCGTAATTTTGTGTAATATTATGCACAAACATGTAATAATTCATGTTTCTGCAAGTTATAACATGAAACATGCCAATATACAGCAAATCTAAGCAGCTCAGATACTGATAATGAAGACGGGAATGAAGAAGTTTGGATTAGCAAGGATGGAATAATACAGTGGAGTTGTATGGAGCCAGTACGTAAAAAGACACAGTCAAGGAATATTATAAAACAAATTCCTGGTATATCAAAATATTTAAATTTGTCCACCCGCACAGACTGCTTTTGAACAAACGAAATCATAGACAAAATATGCTTGCACACCAATGAAAGGGCAAATAAACAAAAGGGAAAGAAGTCAAGCCTAAAAAATTGGAAGGAATTACAACGTAGTGAGTTTTTGGCATTTTTGGGTCTAAGCTTGCTTTATGGTATTCAGAAGGGTCACGGGAAAGATCTAAAAGAATTTTGGTCAGAAAAGTACGGTTATCCAATTTTTAGAGCTACAATGTCCAGACATCGTTTCACGAGCATACTTAGCTGTCTACGATTTGATGACAGAGGTACACGACAAATTAGAAAAGAAGCAACTAAGAACAAGATTGAACCTATAGCTGAAGTAACTAATATGTTCGTTAGTCAATGCAAGAATGCTTATATACCAGGTCCAAATATTACTGTGGACGAACACCTGTGTACTTTTAGAGGAAGATGTGGTTTCAAGGTTTATTATCGATACATTACAAACCTGCAAATATATTCTGGCAAAATAGGAAACACAAAGGAACAGGAATGAGGAAAGCGGATGGTGTTAGATTTGGTAACGCACCTAAACGGCTCTGGTCGCAATATTACTACTGATAACTTCTTTACTAGCTACAGTCTTGGGCAGGAATTATTGAAACAAAAACAATACATTATTAGTTTATTACGTTCCTAAAAAAGGAAAGGCTGTAGTTTTGTTGTCTACTCAACATAATAGATTTGACGTATCCGACGAAGAGCACAGAAAACCGGAAGTAATACTAAATTATAATTCCACTAAATTCGGTGTTGATACTATAGATGAAATGGCTAGGACCTATTCAACAAAAAGATCGACAAGAAGATGGCCACTTGCAGTATTTTTTGATCTTGTGGATTTTACAGGAATTAATGTTTACCTATTATTTTCTGAGTTTGACAATACATACAAAAATAAAACTGGAAGACGCCGCTTCTTACTAGAACTAGGCGAGGAATTAGTAAAACAAGAAATAGAAAATAGAATTCAATATCCCCAATCCAAGACAAGGAAAATTCATAAGGCCATTGAAAATGCAGGGTTTGGAAACTTACTTCAACAATACAAAGACCCGGACCTACCACAAAATAAAAGAGGAAGATGCAGCATTTGTCCACGTCAAGCAGACAGAAAAACAAATATTTTATGTGATATGTACAGTAAATTCGTTTGTAAGGAGCACCTTGAAATGCGCACATTATGTTTTACATGTTCTAGTTTAACGTTAGATGACAGTGGCTCAGACTAATATATTTACTACAGCAAAGTATTCACCTCATAAATAAATTTGCTTTAAAATTCATTTTGTTTATATAGTTTAGCTTGTATATATAGTTTATATACATTTAGTTTATTAAAGTTTATTAATAACTATCACGTACAGACTAATCAATATATATCTTTAAACATTAACATGAAAAATACGTTTTTTTTATATAAAACCAACGCAATTTTAGGTTTGGGGTCAAAAGTGACCCCAGACGGGCAGTATGTAATTTTAAGGTAGACGGGCGGTGAGAGTTAAACAGATATTGAATAATACTTCAAGAAAAAACTAAAAGTAATTTGATATACATTGATATATTGTACTAAATGTTAAATTGAAAATGACAATTAGCTATTTCCGATAAAAAAATGTATACCTACAGTAAATTTATTTTTATGGATAAAGGAGAACTCTAATTCATGAATTAAAATATGCGATCTCATCTCAAAACGATGCAGAGAAAGCTCGTACGGTTTAAAAAAAGTTATCGAGAGAATAGTTACTTCAATCAATCACTAAACTTGTATGAGTTTCACGACCAGCTTCGTTTGTATATCAAAACCACAAGTAACTCAATTTATTACCTTTTAGCCATTTTTAGAAAAAAATTGTTATTTTATTTGTAACAGACATTTTAGTTTTCAAATTACATCTGATTTTGGCTTCCTGGAAAAGTTGCAAAATCTAATTAATTAATGCTAAATAGCTAAAATGTTACACTGTGGGATGTGTTAAATGTTTCTTATTAGAAAATGTGTTTTATAGTTACACCGAATTTTTGGATTTTAGTTTTAAAATATAACCTGTTGTACTTACTCAATTCTGTATGCCATCTGTGATAACTTATATTTATCTTTGACTAATTCAGTTTGTCTTATACCGGGTGGAAAGTTTCAAACCCGAACATAGCAAACTTGTATTGAAAACTATGTTTCTGTGAATTGCTTCTCGCCATTTGAAGATACAAAAATGGCAATGGTATTAAAGAAAAGAGAAAATTATGGACAATATTATGTTGTTAAAATTATTCCTAAATATTAATACTTTCGGAATATAAATAAAATTTTCAAATTTTAAACGAAAAATTTAGTCCTCTATGTCAAGTTTGAATCTTTCAGTTATTTCAAATAATGGAAAATAATTTATACGTCAGTCAAAAAGTATTATAAATTATTGTATAGAGCAAATAATAGGTAGGTACTCTTGTAGTTTAAGTTACAACAATTCTTTCTTTATTAGAATGATAATTGTATTCTACGTCATTGCATACAAAAATACAGTTGTTTCTGATGCTATCAATAAACTTGAAATGATGCCATGGACAATCAATACCGACACATGACGATACTAAATCAGTTTTAAATTCAATTGTACTAAGAATTAAATAAGTTTCACACTGTTTAGAAGAATAAGTAACACACAACTGTAAAGAATATTTAAAAAAAAAAAACATCAATTCCACAAATCCAGTTGCCATCAACATTGTATTGAAATTAACAAGAACAGTAGGAAAGTATTTTGTGAAGCAATACTGGAGCAAAGAAATAAATCCTAACAGTTTTTCATCGTCAGTATGCTACACTGATGAACGGAATTATTTTGAATAAGAAGCATATTGTACAAAATTCTGGTTATTGAATTGCAAACTTCAAATCTGACATACTAAGGCGACTACATTTTTCATATGAAATTTAAAAATTTAATTTCTGTTTCAAAAGTATAAACACAAGAGGAAAAATTTTAACACGATAACATTGGCCTTAATTTTATCTTTCATTTAATATCATTATCAATTTTGTACCTTTAAATGGCGAGCAGTAATCTGCAGAAACGAAGTTCTCAATGGAACTTTGTTATGTTCGGGTTTGAATCTTTCCACTCGATATGTATCATACTTGTTGATTATGATTGTTTCTTACATTGATTGTTTTTTTACATTGATTGTTTTTTTTTACATTTATTTTTCTTGTATATTTACACCATAAGTACAAAATTTTTATCTCTATATTTAATATTTTGAATTTATACTGTTTTATTATATAGCTACTTATTTCTTGACGCCATATATGAATGTAGTTCTTTTTTAGAGTTTAGCTGACGTTTGTAGCAAAAATAAATATGATTATGATTATGAATGAACAGAAAGAAATTGATGGAATTTTAAAAGTAGAATCAAGCAAGTTTTTTTTATACATTGCATTTTTGTATCATTGCTATACGTTATTTAGTTTATTAATCATTATTTATAATTAGTTTATTAACTATTAATTATAAACTTATTGTAGGTACAGGTTTGATTACTTTAGGACCATTCTGGTAGAATTTATTTACCCTTCCGATAGAATGAGAATTTCCACTGTTGGCAACACTTGCCACTCTCCAACAGCCAATATATACCGTGCCTTCAATTGAATTTCTCGTTAAAGTGGGTTATAATTTCACTGTTGTTTTCTCCTCAGATTTGCAGCACTGATAGCTGTTCAATTATTTAATTAAACAAATGTCAAATTGACACTTTGTATTTTCAATTAATTCAAAATGTTAGAATTACAGCAGAAAATATTTATTGTTGAAAGTTATTTTCAAACCGTTAGAATAGAAAATGGACAGTTAGTTTATTCAATTAATCAGTGTGCACAGACGCTTCGACAGCAGTTTCCTAATTTTGTTATTACTTATGAACGGCTAGTTAAACATATCCATGCTCGTGTTCTTAAATTTCGTGAAACAGGATAGCTTGGTCGCAAAATAGGGAGCGGAGCAGCTAAGAAAAGGACTGTAGCATGCGTTGAAGATGTTCGGGATCGAATGGAACACTCTCCCAAGAAATCTATTGCGAAACTTTCACAAGAAGTTCATCTATCAGTGGGAACATGTCACACTACTCTTAAAAAGACTTAAAGCTTTATCCATATAAGATTCAAGCAGTCCACGAACTCAGGCCTGCAGATTTTCAAAGAAGAACAGAATATTCTCAATGGTTTCTTGATAACTTAAACAACGACGATATTCTTGACAAGTGTTTCTTTTCCGATGAGGCCTGGTTTCATCTCTCAGGGTATTTAAATAAACAGAATATGAGAATATGGTCAGCAGAAAATCCCCATGAATTTGTGGAAACTCCATTACATCCATTAAAAACTGGTGTTTGGCTAGCAATGTCAAGAAGGCGTATCATCGGACCAATATTCTTTAACGACTCAGTAACTGCTGAAAGATACCGAAATGAGTTATTAGAACCTTTCATTAATCAACTACATGATGATGAACTTACAGAAGGGTTTTTTCAGCAAGACAATGCTACTGCTCACACAGCTCATCAAACAATTACTTTCCTGCAGCAGTTTTTCGATAATAGGATTGTGAATTTTCCTGCGAGGTGTCCGGATCTCACAATTATGGATTACTTCATTTATCCGCACATGGAAAACAAAGTTTTTAGAACTACGCGTCACACAGTCGAAGAACTTCGTGCGGGCATTACAGATGTGTGTGCTAACATAACCCCCGAACACTTAGCAAACGGGTTTGAAAACATGATCAGTACTGACAGTTAATGACAACTGTTTTCTCTAGAATTGTGTCGCCAACTTCATAAAAAAATCACAGCTTACTTTAATGAGGAATTCAATTGAAGGTACGGTACTTTCGCCACGCGTCGAATCAGAATGTACTTTCCTAATTCAAGTTAAACAACAAATTCAGATATTTAAAATTATTATTATGAAAACCATCGCAATCCGAAATTAATTAAATAATAATAGTCGTCTAATTTTCAAAATTGTGACAATGGCGAACGTTTCTCGCAATCGCAAAGAAAATCCGGTTGAGTAATAGATGGCGCCACTCGTCCGAATGCGTCCCATCTCACGGCTGTAACAATACTGGGAATGATTTACTGCCCGAAGGCCAATTAAACACAAAAAGAAAATTATAATTTTTCTTTAACAACCATCTGCTGTGCAAGACGTGGGCTCATTTGCCTTTTTTTGTTTCAAATCAAATTATCGAAATTTTATCAGGTGTCTAACTATTTTTTTAATATACAGGCTGTCCCAGCTCTCCGAGGAAGTACGAAAATGGCATTTTATGTACATTTTGTCCAAAAACTTTATTAAAGAAAGTGGCGCAGGCTCGTGTTCTGCATTACCTCAAATTATTTTCAACTATACAAGGCGTTTCTTTATTAAGTTGCACGTCAATCTTATGTTTTATTTTAATAGTATCCCAGTAATCCTGTTATTTCCTATAAGTAAAGCAGATAATCTTCATTTACACTTAATTAATCCATTAGGCACCATTATAATGTCGTCAACTTGAGAAAGGTTGCTTGTATATGCTTTTAGATAATTCTCTTGTAAGAGGAATACGTTGTATTAATTATCCACTTAATTATAAAATAATAAGGTTAACAACGATAAAAAGACTTTTTTTACATTTACCTGAACTGCGTGGTCTGCATATAACCGTGACGCACGACGTCAGATGAACCCGACACCTAAACTGGCGCGTTTGAAGTGCAATGACTTTTATTGAAATATTACTCAGAGTCAGGGTTGGAAAAAAACTGTTTTTTTTAAAAAGAAGAAAACTTCTGTTTTTTTTTGTTTTAAACAGTTTTTTTTGTTTTAAACAGTTTTTTTTGTTTAAAACATGTCTAAAATTGACCCTAAATTAAACATGTTTTAAACAGAAAAAAAAAAAAACAGCTGTTTAAAACAACTTTTAAATGTTTAAATTGCCCTTACGGCTTACATAAAAAGATATATATTATTATTATTATTTGATATTTGTGTAAAAAGAAGAATTTATTAAAATTCGATCTCTAATTAAAAGAAAGATGAAAAGTTTGTAATGTTAGATTATGTACCCTTTTAAAAATAATGTATGTACTTTGATAATAATTTAAATCATTTAAGGCAGAACTTGATTTATTTAGGATCTACGGTCGCGGTGTTTTAAATGATTTTCAAAGAAAGTATGAAGTATTTGGTATTAACATACTGAGAAAAACATTCCCAATTAAAACTAAAATCAAATACAATCCAAAGAAATATTTTTTTCAAATTACTTGAACGCATTAGAACTAAAATACATGACTCGTGGCTTTCAATACTGGAAAACAAAAATTTCAAATATGTAAAAACATGTAGGACGTTCAATTTAAAATAACAAAGTTGATATTACTTCCGGCGAAACCAAAAGTCCAGTAGGTAAATGTCTGAAATTTCAAACTAAATTTTTGTTTAATTCATCGTTTTCAAATTTTAAACAAACCTTAAAATTCTAGAAGGGCGAATATACGGCCTTGGGACACACGGTAGAAATTCAATGAAGACAAATGAAACGATAACGTTGTAAATAGTTTAAACCGCGACATCCTACGATCACTTTTTGACCTAACATTGCATTATCATTGACAAATTCAAGCCACTTTGCTACATAATAACTCATCCCGTAGCTCATAGTATGAACAGGGAAACGGAGGACCCAGTATGTTTCCAACTTAATGAAATTATAAAAAGTTAAATATGAAAAAGGTATTTTAAAATTTTACTATATAAGTATTATTCTAGTGATCAGTAATAATTAATGAATTGATTATGATCAATCTAATGCAATTTAAATTTAGTTCAAATCAGAACTACAGTGTAGTCATCACGTCATCAGCTCAGCCACGCATTGTCTACAATTATTAAAACAATTGATATGAGAACAAAGTAAAGTTTAAAGTTAATCTGTCAGTGAAATACAGACCCTAAACAATTAACTTCTGGTTACACAGTGCGTTGCAAAAATAAAACACATATAAGTGGTCTTTTTTAGCTTAAAACTAAAAACATGAATTTAAAACATTAACAAAAAAACATGTTTAAAACTTAAAAATAAAGCACTTATATCAAAAGAGTTCCTTTTTAGCTTCAAATTACAAAAGATGAATTTAAAACATTATCAAAAAAAAACACATTTAGTTTAAAACTGATGATATGTTTTTAATTCGGTGTTTTAAACATGTTTTAAACACTATGCTTTAAACAGTTTGTTTTAAACTTTCCAACCCTGCTCAGAGTTATTTTTTTTTTTTATTGAATTTAAACTTGCAGTTGATATTTGCTAAACATTAAAGAATATACTGTTAATGAAACATAGTGTTACGACTTCGGGGTTCGTAAATGATACTCGTTGACTAATCTTAAACGCTTTATTAAAAAAACACAATCGTCTGCGCAACAGAATACACTAGAAATACTCTACAAACTCAGAAAGTCCAGAGTTTTCCGCCTACGCACATGAATGCTCCGCAGCTTACCCGAAACTACCTGCGGAATTAATTCAAGCGCTCCCGACAAGACTTCTTGCAAAGGCCGGGGAAGTACCGGGGTGCCCGGAGCCCAACGCTTAACAATTGTAAGAATATATATATTTATATTCAGAAACGACCTTCTTTCTTGTTCAAAATAAGTATTTATTTTAGAAATTCATTCAAATCTTGTTTCAAATCAAAGAAATACGGCAGCCTAAACCAGCCGTAAGTACTGTCTAACATTGCCGAGGCTACCGAGATTGCGGCTTCTTAAGAAGGTACCTCCGTTATTCGCTTGCAAATTCGATTAGTATGGCCCCCAAAGCCCAATAACTACCCCAGAGAAAAAATACCGCCATTACAAATAGCTTTTTTCTTAGAAATACAATACGCACCAGATATTTTCGTAAGTGCTGGTGTTTACGATGGAAATCGATATTTTGCCCTTCTGACAATAATGTACAGGGTGGATTAATATTAAAAAATATAACTTTATGTTATAACTTCAAAATTTAAGTAAATATTAAAGAAGTAACTACACCACTGAATTGTATTCCAAAAGGTGTCCTAATAATGATCAAACAGTTTTCCAATATCTCTAAAAATAAACGAGATATGACCGAAAAACGAAAAGTCGAAAATGTCAATTTTTGGCCATAACTTAAAAACAAAAGAAGATAGCCAATTTTTGTTTCCGGATTTGACTTAGTCTCCAAAAAAGAGATCGGGACTTGGCCACTAGTTTTTTTTATCTGTTATAGTTACGGAGATGCCCATAAGAGACATCGAAATTAATCCACCCTGTACATAGGTACTTGTTTTACAAGAAAAAGAAAAAAAAATGTTGATCTTATTTTCTTGCGCTTAACTCGATTGGCTGTTTTGTTTTACTGGCCACATCATTCATGCCTCTCGTGCTCTTTGACGCTACATTGGGGAGATATTATTTTTAATTGTGACTGTACATACAAACCTATTAATTTTTACATGAAGGAATGCGTATATTTAATATTAATTGGTTTTCCTTTTTTTTGCAATTTCCAGTGCGGTACGATCAATTTGAAAGCGATATTAATTTCCTAACAGATTGGAAATTAAAGATGTTGCCATTTTTTCCCCCTAAAAAGACATGCAATTTAGGGAAAAGGCTTAATCAATTTTCTAATTTGTTTTATTTTAATTGTGGGGAGCGTTTACCTTTTATGTTGTATGAATGAAGCCCCGATCTTTAAACTTCGTTTTAAGCTAGAAGTAAAAGAGAAAAACAGAATGGGTACACGTTGTCATGACGTCATCTACATTTAAATATACAATTTATTTTTATAAATTATAAACAAGTAAGTAGCTGTTTCGATGAATTTAATTCAATTTTGTTAAGTTGAATTGGTTATTTACAACAAATTCAATTTGATGGACTGTGAAAACGAGAAAATATATAGGATATTCAAAACTAATAGAAAACTCAAAAATTATTTTATAAAAATTCAATACTCACAATAAACTAAAAAGCGACACAGAATTCAAAAATTCAAACGAGTAACTGTGTTTAATTAAAATATATATATTTTTTATGTCAGGTCAAAAAGCGATCATAAGATGTCGCTGTTTTATCTATTCAAAAAATATAATGTTAAAAAACTCTAAAATCAAAAAATAATTAAAAAATTCAAAGATTTAAAAGTACATAATGGAAAGAAATTCAATATTTAAAAGTACTAGCCAGAGAATTGAAAAATGAAAAATATTATATTAAATAAAATCTAAAATTAATAAATAATTGAAAGTTTAAAAAAATACATAATGGATTAAAATTCAAAATTTGAAAGTACCAGCCAGTACCAGTGGCCAATTGAAATATAAAAAAATAACTGAAAACCTAAAATAAATAATAATAAATTTTAGGAAGATTGCGTGCTTGACTTCAGTCAGCGATAATAAAGAATTCAAAATTTATAGGAATTTCGAAAATAAATTTTAAAAAATTCAAAAATCACAGCTAACTAAAAAGCGACAAAGAATAAAAAAATAGCAGAAAATTAAATCAGTGAGCGGTAGTTTTTTTTTTAATAAATTTCCTGTCTACTTCATGTATTCTAATTTTCAGATAAAATTTTATTACCAGGTATCTTTAATTTTATACGAAAATGTTGAATTAATTGATTTATTTATTACACTGCATTACATGAAATATTATATTGAATACACAAGCTAGAGAGTTTAATTTTTTTTATACTAATTCATTTAACATTAATTGCATTCTTGCAAAACTTCAAGTCCAAAAAAATGATAGACCTGGAATCAAGAGTTTATTGAATCACATTAATTAATTAATTGTTGATAATTAGATTAGTGTTTATAATAAAGACACTAATTGTGATCAGAATTTGATAAACGTTAAATCAGACAGGAAAATTAAAAGAAATGAAACCAAATGAAAACCGTAGACACTCTTCTGCTTAAGTTTCAAACCTTTTGTTTTTTCGAATAGCCTTGAGAAATCTATTCGCCGTTTAGCAAAACGTATAGTAGAAAATGTTAAAGTAATTCCAGCCACATGTTCAATTTATTTGCGAAAAAAAAACAAGAGGTATTTTCTGTTTTTAGATTTCCGTATTCTGAATATCTAATATTCAAAGGCCACTTGTACAAATGAGATTTAAACTGACGTTCAACTGAACAAGGTTCAAAATGAATAAAATAGCATCAAATTTTATTCATGAGTGCATTAATTGCTACATGTCTTTAACCTTACACGAATTTGATTACTTTAAACCTGGTTCAGTTCAACATCAGTTTAAACCTCCTTGGTACAACTTTTCACACATTTCTTTACAACTAGTTCTTTAGTTAAATCCGCTTCAATTAGTATACAACGACTTGTCTTTTCAGATGATGAAACACGCTTGGGAAAATTACGTGAGGTACGCCTGGGGGAAAAACGAACTCAAGCCGGTGAGTAAACGGGGACACGGTGCCAGCATTTTCGGTACCATGCCAGCCGGTCTTACAATCATGGACGGCCTGGACACGCTTTACATCATGGGATTGAACGAAGAGTTCAAGCAGGGAAGAGACTGGATCGCAAACGACTTTGACATTGACGCAATGGTGAGTAAAACAATTTTCATATACATCAAATAATTTTTTTTACTATAAACCCATAAGTACTGTGCGTGGGCGAGCCATTAAAAAAGAATACGCCAGACTTACTTAATAATACTGATAAACAGTGTTTTTGTTAAACAAAATCGAATCTTTTTTTAAACACTCTACGTGGGTTGCTGAAAAAGTTTTTGAAAACGGTATGAGAAAACGCATATAAAATTTGGTAAACGGTATCATTGTTTTCGAAGTATTCCTAAAGCATGTTTTCCACTCTAAAGATGGTACCTCAAAAACCAGTGTCCGGAATGTTTCAACCGCTGCTTCAGCCGAGGAAAATCGCTCACCACGCATTTTATTTTTGATATTTGGGAACAAAAAGGAATCATTAGGTGATAAATTAGGTGAATATGGACAATGAGTCATTAATTCAACATTTTTGTTGGACAAAAAATCAACTGTATGACGGGCTGAGTGAGAGCTGGCGTTGTCATGATGGAGAATAATTCGTCGATTGCGATTGTTTCTTCTTATTTGATCGATGACTTCCGGCAAACAAATTGTAGTACACCAATCAGCATTCACGGTTTTTCGATCCTCTAAAGCCACGGTTGCTACATGTCCAGTTAAACCAAAGAAACAAACAATCATTTGCTTCGCAGCACTGCGTGAACGGACAACTTTTGTTGGTTTTGGTTCATTTTGAAATACCCAAACGGTAGATTGTTGTTTACTTTCTGGTTCGTACGAATAGATCCACGTTTCGTCACCAGTAACGATGTTATAAACCAAATTTGAACGACCTCCATTGAATTTCTTGAGCATTTCTTCGCACCATTTGATACGACCCTGCTTTTGCGCTTCTGTTAAATCGTATGGGATCCAACGACTGCAAAGCTTTCGTACGTTCAAATGATCATGCAAAATCTGGTTTATTGCTTTCATGTCAAGGCGTAAGGATGCTTGAATCTCACGGTATGTCACATGTCGATCTCGCTCAAGCATTTCACGCACAGCATCTACATTAGTGGCAACAACAGATGTTGGTGGACGACCTTCACGAAATTCGTCACTGAGAGAGGTACGTCTACGCTAGAATTCGGCCAATTATAAACACTGCTCTTTGATGGTGCTTCATCTCAAAATGAAGTTTGTACTCCCTCTAAGCAGTTACACGTCACATTGTCTTTAAATGCTTGAACGCATCTTGCAGAGAAACAATAACACTAGTGAAGTTTCCTGCAATTAAACCGATTTCGATCGGCTATTATTCTGGATGCCCTGGTGGATCGGAAACTCATCCGAGTTTGTCCCAGCCTCGGTAGAAAATTTTCAATCTCGCTTTGAGTAGTTTATGACGAGAACGTTTCCAGATGAACTTGTACAGGCTGGATTAATTTCGATGTCTCTTATGCGCATCTCCGTAACTATAAGAGATAGAAAAAAACTAATGGCCAAGTCTCGATCTCTTTTTTGGAGATTAAGTCAATAATGTAAACAAAAATTAGCTGTCATCTTTTGTTTTCAAGTTATAGGCAAAAATTGCCATTTTGGACCTTTCGTTTATCGGTCATATAATAATAATAATAATAATTTTATTAAGCCCAAAATAGAGCATATATGTACAAAACAAAACAAGTGAGTAAATATAAAATGAATGATAGGCTTAATAGGTATAAGGTCAAATGATTTAAAATATTAAATCCCTGATCTTCCCCTTATACCCGCAAAGATATTGCAAATTAATAACTTATACCTGGCGCGCTAAGTGAGTAATTTTGAACATTACCAAGCAGTACAAGGCAAAATGAATCAAGTATAGTGAAAACACACGTTTAATTTTAGTATAAAGCTCAGATGTGGTTAAATCCAAACATCCCCGAGGTAAATTGTTAATGACATTAACAATTTGATAACTAAAGCAACGTTTGAAAAATTCAGATTTATGGCGAGGTATTGTAAACGAGCCCCTATTTCTCACGTTGATATTATGAATATCTGTTCTAAAACGAATTGTGTTATAGAGATAGTGTGGACACTTGTATATTAATATTTTATGAAAAAACTGAATGCAATGTAGTCGTCTCCGATCTTTCATGTTTAACCATTTGAGTTCAAGTAATTTATGTGATATGTGCTGCCTTCGTTTTATGCTGCATGAGTCGCATGCAACTATTCTGTACCTTCTGGATTCTCGCTCCAGTTACGTAATCAAGACATGGACCATATACAGTGTCATAAAAATTAAAATGCGAAAGAACCAGCGTTTCACATAAAAGACGTTTGGTAGAGCTTGAAAGTAAGTGTCTATTAATGTAAATTAATTTTAAACTGGCATATGCTTTTTGAATAAGTTTATTTACATGAAATGTAAATTTAAAATCAGTATCGATGAGTAAACCTAAATTTCTGCAGCAGTTAGACAAAGGCAACAAAGCATCATTTAAATAGATATCCATACAGCCGGTCAGGGCAATACGGTTTTTCTTTTTGCCAAACAGTAAAACATTAGTTTTAGTAGCATTTAGTCTCAGACCATGTGCATTGGAAACTTTAACCAAATTGCATAAATCGAAATTAATCCTGTTGCAGGCGATATCTACTACGTTTGAATCGAAAGAATAATAAAGTTGCGTATCGTCTGCGTACATGTGATATTTACAAAAACTGAGGATTTTCATAAGTCTACAAGTGTATACAGTGTACAACAGTAGACCAAGTATGGACCCCTGCGGTACACCGCACCGTACATGCAAAGAATTTGATAATTTTCCATTATAAAATACTTTTTGAGTTCTGTCCTTCAAATAATCTTAAAAAAAGTCCAAAGCAGATGGTCCAAGGCCTATAAATTTCAATATTGCCAACAAAATTTTATGATTAATAAGATCAAAGGCTTTGGTGTAATCAAGTAGAATTAGCAAAACCATCTTATCATTATCCACATCACTGACTACATCATCAATAACATTGCTTAATGCACTGGCACAACTGAAACCAGGTCGAAAACCTGACTGAAATTCAGGTAAGACATGGTGTTGCTGCAGATAATTTCTGAGTTGACGATCAATAATCTTCTCTTAAACTTTAGACAGAACAGGCAGTGTACTAATAGGACGTAAATCCTTGAACTCTTTTGGGTTATTATTTTTAGGTAAAGGCAAAAGTCGTGCCTCTTTCCATTTGGAAGGAAACACACTGTTAATAATACAGAAGTTAATAATATGTGTGAAAACAGGAAGCAAAAAGGGACAGCAAAAATAAATTAAATCTATATTAAGATCGTCTGCTCCAAAAGCTTTACTAGTAAAGGACAAAAGAAGTTTGGCGACTGTATCTTCAGTAACGGGAGAAAATTCAAACTGAAAATTTACTGCCTCAGGGTGGTTTAAATAAACATTAACAGTATCAGGAAAATCTTGATTCGTATTATTAACAGCTTCTAACAAATGCACATTAATGTTGTCAGGATCACAAAGATTCTCTGGGAGAAGAAATTCCTTGTTAGCTTGAATACCAAATTTTTTCAGTTGTTTCCAAAAATGTTTTGGTTTAGAGTTTTGAAAACTATTTTCAAGGATAACTTTCTTTTCAGTTTTAACTGCCAGCGTAATGAAATTTCTTAGAGACTTATAATAAGACCAATGTTCTTGTGATTTAGTATGCTTAAACCGCTTAAGAGCCTCATCTCTAAGTCTCATCATATATTTAATATTTTCAGTAATCCACGGTTTGTGCTTGCGGGTCAATCTTGGTGTTTTCAATGGAATATGCACCTCAAATAACGCTAATAAATTTGCATTTAAAAAATGAACTTTGTCTTCTATATTATCCAGATCATATATATTAGCCCAAGGAATTAATTCCAAGTCATAATTAAACTGATCCAGATTGATACTTTTAAAATCACGGAATATGAAAGGTACAATAGCTGGTTTTGGAGGCAAGAATCATGGAGCACCAAACTAAACCATGATCGTATATATCATAGTCATGCAGTACTCCCGAGTCAGCTATAAGCAAGTCATTATTAATTATAATGTAGCAGAATTATTTGCAATAGAGTTGGTTCAGTAATGATTTGCTTCAAATGACGATAATATTTCAAGAAACTGCACTGACTGAGTGTCACAGGGAATCAGGTTTTCAAAAATATATACTTTGTTGGGCTTATTTCTTATAATTAATAAGAAAAACTGCCATTTTTGTTATTATCCTTGCGTACCGTAGTCTCAGTAGGCTGACTTCAATACAGTGCCGACATTTTTTTTATTTTTATTAAATATTAACGAGCTTTCACACCTTTAGACAGTTTTGTCCGCGTAAGGAATTTCATATTCACTTTATTTTACAAAATTCCGTTTGAGAAATGTAGCACCCATCGCGACCGATCTGGCAAAAGCTTTTTTGTTTTTATTAAATATGAATGCACGCAAATCTAGTTTGATACATGTCCGATTTTGTTTATATTTTACTATTTGTGTGTTTGTTTTTGTTTTTCGTGTTTTAATAAAATATATCTCAAGAGAACCAAAAAAAGAAAGCTTTAATTAATTAAACCTTTAATTAAATAGAGATTTTTTTCTGTTTTCAAAAATATATGTTTTGCTGGATTTATTTTTTATAACTAATAGGAAAAACTGTCATTTTTATTATTATTCTTGCGTAAATACCTTAGTCTCGACTGGCTGAGTTCAATACGGTGCCGATTTTTTGATTTGCAAAAAAATTTAACGAGTTTTCAAGTATTTTCACAGTTTTGGCTGCGTAAATAATTTCATATTCGCGTTAATTTACAAAATTCCGTTTTATCATTTTGAGTGACCGTTCTGACTAGAACTCCTATCTGACTTTCTATTGAAAACGAGTTTATCATTCATCACGTTTCACAGAACATTTTAACAAGAATGTTTTAAGCTATGTATTATTAAAACGTGTTATGACCGAAAATTTATAGAAAAATTGTTTTCAATCTCTGAATAGTCAACACCGCACGAACACTCAACGTTTTACTATCGGTTGATAGCTTCGTTAGGAAGAATCGTTAAACGTTCGTGGAATTTTCAGTGTCCGTTTAAAGGTTGAAAACAATTTTTGTACAAGTCGACTCTTGTCCAATGAAGTATGTCAGAGAAAATAGTTTTCAAACTTTAAAAGGAACACTATGAAATCCCAAGAACACTCTACGTTCGCTATTACTCTATAGTTTCGTCAGGAGTGAAAAAATGTAAATAAGCAAGTTGTCAAGAGAAATGAAAAGGTAACATGATGTTACACAAAAATACAAAACTAAATTAAAACTAAGTTAAGGTTTCTTTTTTTCTTTCTCTTGAGTTATATTTTATTAAAACACAAAAAACAAAAACAAACACACAAATAGTAAAATATAAACAAAATCGGACATGTATCAAACTAGATTTGCATGCATTCATATTTAATAAAAACAAAAAAGCTTTTGCCCGATTGGTCGCGATGGGTGCTACATTTCTCAAACGGAATTTTGTAAAATAAAGTGAATATGAATTTCTTTACGCGAGCAAAACTGTCTAAAGGTTTGAAAGTTCGTAAATATTTAATAAAAACAAAAAAAAATGTCGGCACTGCACTGAAACCAGCCTACTGAGACTAGGGTACGCAAGGATAATAACAAAAATGGCAGTTTTTCCTTTTAATTATAAGAAATAAACCCAACAAAGTATATATTTTTGAAAACGGAAAAAAATCTTTATTTAATGAGGACAGTGCCTCTATGATTTCCATTAAAAAAACAACTTTGTGTTGTATCTCGAAAATTTAAGTAAATATTAAAAATAAACTACATCACTGAATTGTATTCCAAAAAGTTTCCCAATAATGTTCAAGCAGTTTTAGAATATCTCTAAAAATAAACGAGATATGATGGATAAACGAAAAGTCAAAAATGGCAATTTTTGCCTATAACTTGAAAACAAAAGAAAATAGCCAATTTTTGTTTACGCTATTGACTTAATCTCCAAAAAAAGAGATCGAGACTTGGGCACCAGTTTTTTCTATATCTTATAATTACGGAGATGCCCATAAGAGACATCGAAATTAATCCACCCTGTACACATTGTTATGTATTATACCATTCCACTGGATGCCACCGGTTGTAAAAAGATAAGATCAATATTACCAACATAATTCCCGTGCGTTCATTTCCGGCCATCCTGTACCTATGTACGTACAGTGCACGCATCATACAACTTTCCTCTAGTACTTCAAATAGATTTTATGTCTCTCATTTGTATTTTAATTCTCATGTGCAATTTAATAAATTGCTCATGTTATAATTTGTGGTTGACCTTCCGCGGTCTCTCCTAACATTAAAACGCTGTTACCGCTATATTTCCTCTATTATCAAATGGCGTGATTACGTTCTTAAAATATAATGATGATATTTATAAATAAATTATTTGCAAATTAAAATATACAGTTGCAGAACAAATTTCATAGCCGCAATTTTATTGTTTGTATTGCGTTACATTTTTATTATCTACGTACAAGCGAGTGCAATAAAAAATGGTTGTCAATGTCATTCAAAAATTTGAAGGAATAGTCAGAAATGAAAAATTTAAAAATATTTCCTTGTCAAGTGTATTAGATTTAATTAATTAATTTTAAATTGAATGTACTAGGTTGAGATTCAGCTCAATTTGACTCCTGGTGGCTACTGGCTGGAGTGAAAGTCTTTAATCGACGTATTTTCTCTCTTGTTATGTCAAGATTTTTATGCTATCAGTGAGTTCGTAAATGCTTATATTCAGAACAAAGTACGGTCTTAGTTTAAAGTGCAGTGAATCACGTTAATCGATTACATCTAATCTTAGCAGTTCGCTGGTTCGATTTATTACAGAATTGTGTTTCCGTTCAAAATCATATCGCTTTATTAAACATTTAAATAATTTGTTTATTTTGATGTAGTATTTTCATTATTTTTGATAAAACTTAGATTAAAAAATAAGTTTCATAAGGCGTGATTTTTAGCACACGCGTTCAGTTTTAGAAAACGAGTCGAAGACGCGTTAAACGAGTTTTTTAAATGGACAAGTATGCTAAAATACCTTTGAAACGCGTATTTTATACATTTTTTATTTTGATTTGATTTAATAAGGAAAATTTTATTTCGTTGATGACGGTTGGTGAAATTAGTTGACGCTTAAAATAATTTTAAGCAAATGTTAGCTTAAATGTTATGCTTATCATTACATATTTCGTGAGCTTATAAATTATTTTAGATATTTTTATAATATGAAATGCCAGCAAATTAAGGTAATTTCGAACGTGTACTCTATAACTCAGAGGTACGGTTGAAAGCAAAAAAAATAGTAGATAGTTAGTTTTAGTTTCCTATAATTCTTCTTTTTCCAAAATGATACCGCACAATGGTACTGCACAATACGAAGCAGACAAGACAAGACTAGATAAGAACCTATTACGACATCGTTTTTGCGGGTAGGCTGTTGGCGAACGAAACATAATGATAAAGGAGTCAGGACTAAGAACAGAAAAGAAAGGATGAAAACTGGGGGGGGGGGGGGTAATTTAAGTTTTATATTTCCTCGCCTCCTTCCATCACAATCGGCCAAACGCCGCCCCCAAGGACCAATTTCAGAAATCAAAAATAAAATTCAAATTAAACTAATTATATTAATGACCACTGTTTCCGATAATACAACTAATTCACAACTGATACCAACTGATGTACCAAAATTGTCAGCGTCCTCGTCAAACACGTTTAATAAGCGAGCATGTTAATTGTTTCTAATGTAATACGATCTGCTGTGTAGCACTCTCAAGTAAGTTCAAGCGACTTGGTTTTCATTTGTCAGCTTGGAATTCCCTGTATTAAAACGTTAATTTTGCGTAAGTTCCGCTGACCGAAAAGAACTTTGACCTGCGAGCGCTAAGCAAACGTCGGTAATTCATGCCAGACAACTTCCACGGCGATTAAGCCTGTGTCGATAATCGCGTAGTTTTAGGTTTAATTAACAAAATCTAAAAATACGCGCATTAAATTTTGTGTAACTCCAAAAGTAAAAACGAATTTTGATGATAATTTTTCAAACGTGACAATGTCTCCGTTAATAATGGAAATAGAAAAAAATTTGAGCACGCAATGTCGGGTCTGCTTTTTATGCTAATTTCAATTGTTAAATCAAAAATTTGCTATTTCTTAGTGTTCTTGCGGTACAGTTGAACATTTTGAATGTCGCGTGATACTTAATAATCTCAGGGAAAAATAAACAAACAATTTGTTTGCTATGTAACCATAGCAACTAACATAAACGTCTCAATATTTCGTGTATTTTTAAAAATCGTAAAAAACTTTAATACTGAAAAAACTATTAACGAAGATATCGACAACCCTACATCATTGAAAAGAGAATTAAATAGCGCATCTAATAATGATAAAAGTTGTATGCCATTCCATTAAAAAAAATAGTTATCGTAGTTTGAATATTCTCAAGTTTATTAATTTCTTTTTAAGAACTTATATTACTAGAATTTTTTCTTTACAGTGTAACTGTAAAAGCGTTTCAAGACGAAACTTTTACAAAAAACCACAAGTCCCTAACGTCATTTGTTCGGAAGATATTTGCATTTGTTTGAGATACTGCAAGAGCGATAATGTTTTTAAAAAGTTGAATAACGCGAAAACGGTTTAGATTAGACTCTATGTATGGTACACAAACTCACATTAAAATTCAATCCAGAACCCGAAAATGTAAACATATGTACGGTGTTCCATTTAAAATAACGAAGTGACCTAACGCCCAGGCTAAACGGAACACTCTGTACACGTCAAACTAATTTTAAAATATGCTCCACATGATCTTGTGAAATTTCATTTGAAACATTTTTTCGTAAAATTAATAACTAGAGAGGTATGAAAGAATCTGCCTGAAGTGGGACCCCCTGTATAATAATATTTTGGAGAAAACTAGTAGGAATGCTACCAAGTAGTGAATCAAATCATTATCAGAGAGCGGCCAGTTTTAGGTTTTGATATGATATCAAAGCCGGTATAGCCAAGATGTTAGAGTCTTAAAGTCCTGAAATAAATGTCCAGTCGTGGATTTTAAAGAAGCCCATGCCTATACAACCCCTGTCCACTACTTTACCGGCCGACTGTATTCATGCAAGGCTCAATTCTACATAAATTATTGCTAGCGCTTAGTCAGCCGGATTAATATAGTTGCGTGGTAGTGAACAGGGGCTGTAAAGACATGGGCTTCTTTAAAATCCAAGACTGTACAAGACTTTTAATTAATTTTTATTTGAACACTGTCGAATCATTACATAAATAGAGGAAAAGTTAATTTATGACACTAACATTATCGCAAATACTTAAAATGTCATCGTTTTGCCCATAATCAAGACTAGCTTAAACAGCGACATCCTACGATCGCTTTTTGACCTAACGTTGAAACAGCTATACAGCGGTTGCTTGAGAGATTTACTGTAATCAAAAACCACGCCGGTCGTGGATGCTTCTTAATTTCACTTTATTTAAATTAAATTAGGAAAATTGACAAATACAAAGTAATTTTGAATTTTGAAACTTTCACAGCGAGGAAAATTAAGACCTGTGTTAAACAGACTAAGTCATAGTCAGAACTGCTCGAGCTTTTTCCTCTTGTCCTATTTATTACACGATCGAGGATGACGTGAGTAACTAAAGCTAGCCTCGGGATATCGTTGCGAAATGCTAATTAAACGATTTTGTTAATTAAACCTAAAAATACGCGCGTTAGATTTTGTGTAACTCCAACAGTAAAAACGAATTGTGATGATAATTTTTCAAATGTGACAATGTCTACGTTAATAATGGAAATAGAGAAAAAATCTGAGCACGCAATGTCGAGTCTGCTTTTTATGCTAATTTCAGTTGTTAAATCAAAAATTTGCTATTTCTTACTGTTCTTGCGGTACAGTCGAAAAACGAAAAATTCATCAAAATTTCAAATTCGAATAACTTTCTTGTTTTTCAGAAAAAATATCAAAAAATGATAAAGACATTTTTTATTCGATTTTTAACTTAGATCATGGTTTCCTAACTACTTTACATACTTAAGACGTTCATAATAGCTGAGATACAAACACAACTGCTCCTTTTTTTAATGGAAATCATAGCTGGCTTTAATATCATTCAAAAGAGTGCTTTTAAAAAGAGAGCTTTTAAAAATATATGGTTCATTTATATTGTTTAATTACAGATAAATTAATCGATTCCTAGAGAATACCATCGAAAATGGGACATCCTATACATATTATCGCATAAAGTGTTTGAAGTAGAAAAATAATTTGATACACGTTACTAAAATGAACGCGGAACTGAATTGCTATCTTATGGACAATAATGAAGTGGAAGATCTCATTGAGCTTTCAGTTGTAAGAATCCAGGTTATTATTTTTATTAATGAAGACACTTTATTAAATTAGAACTCATATTGGAATATGACTCATCAGAAAACACAAATGAAACACAAGCTGCGGGCTTATATGTATAATGACAGGATTATCCAGCTTCCAATGCATCAAGAAATGAGGTCGTACCAGGCTCTCATGTTAAAAAAAAACAAGCTTGCATTATACACTGCTTTGCAGAACGAAAAATATCGTTGAATCGGCGTTTTCAACGATATTTTTCGTTCTGCAAAGCAGTGCACAATGCAATCTTGTTTTTTTTAACATTCGGACCCTGGTACGATCTCATTTCTTTCGTTACCGTAATGCAGCTTTCACTGCCAGAGATTTCCAAGATATCCCCAGGCTAGCTTTAGTTACTCACATCATTCTCGATCGTGTAATAAATAGTTCAAGAGCAGAAAGCTCGAGCAGTTCCGACCTTGACTTAGTCTGTTTAATACACGTCTTAATTTTCCTCGCTGTGAAATTTTCAAAATTCAAAATTACTTTGTATTTGTCAATTTTCCTAATTTAATTTAAATAAAGTAAAACTGAGAAGCATCCACGACCTGCGAGGGTTAGTTTGAATAAAGCATCTTTGTTGTTTAATAAAATTTAGCAACTAACAAATGTTTTTAGAAATAAACTGATTTTTGTTGATCTTCCCTTCTCGCTTTCGTATTCTACTTTCAATTTTATAGTAATTGTTAAAATTCAATTAACTAATTAATTTAATTTATATATCATTTTGTTTGTAAACTCTGTTATTGTACGAAAATTTCCCTTTTATTTGAATACATTTTGTTAATTAAAGATTCGGATTTTTATTTGAACTGTTATAAGGAAGAACTATTTCGTAAGCTGGGAAATAGCAACAAAAAACAAGAAAAGAAAGAACAAAAATATAAATAGGCGCCATTCGGGCAATTCGTGGAAGACTATTTGAAAAAATCGATTTCTGGCTTTTTATCGAAAACCAGAAACGCTACGAACAAAGAAAATCGAGATCCAACTCTGTACGGATTGTTAAAAGGATTGGGGACAAAATGGGATGAAAGTGACTCTTCAACCGCCATCTGCACGTCTTACAAAATGAATATATCAGTAGATGATGGGTCCTTCCGCAGACAATATATAATATTGCACGACGCATTTTGATACTTTAGAATTAGAGGAATAGTTGGAATTTCCTCATCATTAGGTAAAAATCGGAAAAAAAAGAAGTGCTAATAACTTTCTTTTTGATTTTGGATTTACAGCAACAATCGTGTCTCACCTGTAAACGTAGATTTAATTTGTATCTCTTATTAAATATTCGAATGGGTACTTTTTGAAAACGAAATTCTTTAGTTTGCTTCTCATACCAGATGGATTACAAATTTTGTTTCAATTAAAAACTTTATTTTAAGTCCTTTCTTTTTCTTGACGTTATTATACGTAAATGAAGGATTCGGAAGATTGGAGGGGTTGAAACAGTTTTGGATTCGAATTCGAGGAAATTTAGTATTCATCCTACCTTAATTAAAAAATTAAAGTCTACAGAAATAGCATTTAAATTACTGGAAAATACATAGGATAAGAAATGACCCGTTCGGATATCATCGATGATATTTTGTAAAAGTTTTGATTTTGAACGTCTTGGTTATGAAAAAATTTGTTGCCAATCGTTTTTGATTACAGTGGATCCCTCAAGCAGCCTCTGTATAGCTGTTTCAATGTTAGGTCGAAAAGCGATCGTAGGATGTCGCTGTTTAAGCTAGTCTTAATTATGGGCAAGAGGCGAGGACATTTTCAGTATTTGCGATAATATTAGTGTTATAAATTAACTTTTTCTTCTATTTCTGTAATGATCCGACAGTGGACGACCTTAGGTTTTACTTAAGATCACCATAAAATAAGCATTGAATAAAAATTAATTAAAAGTCTTGTACAGTCTTGGATTTTAAAGAAGCCCATGCATTTACAGCCCCTGTTTATTACCGCGCAACTATATTAATGCAGCCGACTAACCGCTTGCAATAATTTATATAGAATTTAGCCTTGCATTAATACAGTCGCCTGGTAAAGTAATGGACAGGGGTTGTATAGGCATGGGAATCTTCAAAATCCACGACTGTACATTTATTTTAGGACTCTTCAACATCTTGGTTATAGCTTATTAAAGATAAGCTACCGGCTTTCATATCATATCAAAACCTAAAACTGACCGCTCTCTAATAATGATTTGATTCACTACTTGGTAGCATTCCTACAAGTTTTCGCCAAAATATTATTATACAGGGTGTCCCACTTAAGGCGGATTCTTTCATACCTCTCTAATTATTAATTTTACGAAAAAATGTTTGAAATGAAAGTTTCACAGGATCATGTGGAGCATATTGTAAAATTAGTTTGACGTGTACAGAGTGTTCCGTTTAGCCTGGGCATTAGGTCACTTCGTTATTTTAAATGGAACATCCTATATTTTACATTTTCAGGTTCTGGATTGAATTTTAATGTGATTTTATATACCATACATAGAGTCTAATCTAAACCACTTTCGCGTTATTCAACTTTTTAAAAAAATTATCGCTCTTGCAGTACCTCAAACAAATGCAAATATCTTCCGAACAAATGACGTTAGGGACTTGTCTTTTTTTGCAAAAGTTTCGCCTTGAAACGCTTTTTCAGTTATACTGTAAAGAAAAATTCTAGCAACATAAGTTCTTAAAAAAAAAGTTAATAAACTTGAGAATATTCACTTCTTGCTGTGTCCACATGCATCTATCCACAGCAACAGAAGTTTTATTGGCAAGAGTAAAATCCGTACCTATCGTGTTTTCTTACGCAAGAAACCTTCTTAAAGATTCATTTGACCATTTTGAATGTCGCGTAATATTTAATAATCTTAGGTAAAAATAAACAAGCAATTTGTTTGCTATGTAACCATAGCAACTAACATAAACATCTCAATATTTCGTGTATTTTTAAAAATCGTAAAAAACTTTAATACTGAAAAAACTAGTAACGGCAGATATCGAGATACCCTAGATCATTGAAAAGATAATTAAATAGCGCCTCTAATAATGATAAAAGTTATATGGCATTCCATTAAAAAAAAAATAGTTATCGTAGTTTGAATATTCTCAAGTTTATTAATTTTTTTTAAGAACTTATGTCGTTAGAATTTTTTCTTTACAGTGTAGCTGTAGTTTTTGCGAAAAACCACAAGTCCCTAACGTCATTTGTTCGGAAGATATTTGCATTTGTTTGAGATACTGCAAGAGCGATAATTTTTGTTTTAAAGTTGAATAACGCGAAAACGGTTTACATTAGACCCTATGTATAGTACACAAAGTCACATTAAAATTCAATCCAGAACCCGAAAATGTAAACATATGTAGGGTGTTCCATTTAAAATAACGAAGTGACCTAACGCCCACGCTAAACGGAACGCTATGTACACGTCAAACTAATTTTAAAATATGCTCCACATGATCCTGTGAAACTTTCATTTAAAACATTTTTTCGTAAAATTATTAACTAGAGAGGTATAAAAGAATCCGCCTTAAGTGAGACAGCCTGTATAATCTTACACGAAACGTACCCGTGTCGCGGAAATGAGAATTGAAAATAACTGTACAAGAAATTGGACGTTATAGTCTTGAGAATCAAATGCTGTAGAATCAAATCGGTGTCTTAAGAAAAAAGTCTTTTCGAAAGGAGAAATGACCCCATCGAGGATCTTTCACAGAAATTAACGCGCGAATTTGCCCCGCACTTTATGAATACCATACAACATTCTTATTATTGCGATAACGGTCCAGTTACACCACCTAGTGGAATCGCGCGATAAACCCAACAAGAACAGCCGAGCGAGTAGTTTGGAACGAACCCAAGACCTGAATTCATCTCTTATCGCTGCAACGAAAGCATTTGCCTATCAGAATGTGTCACACGAGTTTTTGTAATCGTAAATATTATTTTTATTTCTAGCAATTTGAAAATCATACGGCTTGTATCATTGCAAAGTAATAAGAAAACAGCTAGACTACAAGGAAATTGCTTCAAACAGCAAGGATGTTTGGAATTCTCGTTAACATTATCTATTATATCAGTGTTATTACCTGCGGTAGCTTGCATAACACGAATAACAATTAAATTTAATTTGTAATAGTTCATGGCTGCGTTCGTTTATTTAACTTGATTTACTCTGTTTAATTTTTTCTCGCTTTTGTCATACAGTGTCATTTTTGATACAGGAGAAAGTGACTTAAAAAAACGAACGCGGCTAATATTAACAAATGAAGCATACAAGTTTTACCTGCGAAACATTAATGGTAACCTGTTTTTTTTTTCATTTCCTCTTCAAAGAACAGGAAATATGTACTTAAATTATAGATTCTGAAACAACCATAAATGGAAGCAATAATTGTTGTTTAACTTGATACAAACACTTACGGCTTCGAAATACCGTGCCTTCAATTGAATTCCTCATTAAAGTAAGCTGTGATTTTTTTATGAAGTTGGCGACACAATTCTAGAGAAAACAGTTGTCATTAACTGTCAGTACTGATCATAACATCAAATAAAAACACAATATTAAAGTTTAAAGTAAATGCTCAAAGTGCTCTCCTTCAGCTTGAATACATAAGCGTACTCTGCGTTTCATGTTTTCAAACCCGTTTGCTAAGTGTTCGGGGGTTATGTTAGCACACACATCTGTAATGCCCGCACGAAGTTCTTCGATTGTGTAAGTGTGTGCGTAGTTCTAAAAACTGTGTTTTTCATGTGCGGATAAATGAAGTAATCCATAATTGTGAGATCCGGAGACCTTGCAGGAAAATTCACAATCCGATTATCGAAAAACTGCTGCAGGAAAGTCATTGTTTGATGAGCTGTGTGGGCAGTAGCATTGTGTTGCTGAAGAAACCCTTCTGTAAGTTCATCATCATGTAGTTGATTAATGAAAGGTTCTAATAACTCATTTCGGTATCTTTCAACAGTTACTGAGTCGTTATAAAATATTGGTCCGATGATACGCCTTCTTGACACTGCTAGCCAAACACCAATTTTTAATGGATGTAATGGAGTTTCCACAAATTCATGGGGATTTTCTGTTGACCATATTGTTATATTCTGTTTATTTAAATACCCTGGGAGATGAAACCAGGCCTCATCGGAAAAGAAACACTTGTCAAGAATGTCGTCGTTGTTTAAGTTATCAAGAAACCACTGACAATATTTTGTTCTTCTGTGAAAATCTACTGGCCTGAGTTCGTGGACTGCTTGAATCTTATATGGATAAAGCTTTAAGTCTTTTTTAAGAATAGTGTGACATGTTCCCACTGATAGCTGAACTTCTTGTGAAAGTTTCGCAATAGATTTCTTGGGAGAGTGTTCCATTCGATCCCGAACATCTTCAATGCAGGCTGCAGTCCTTTTCTTAGCTGCTCCGCTCCCTGTTTTGCGACCAAGTGATCCTGTTTCACGAAATTTAAGAACACAAGCATGGATATGTTTAACTAGCTGTTCATAAGTAATAGCAAAATTAGGAAACTGCTGTCGAAACTTCTGTTCACACTGATTAATTAAATAAACTAACTGTCCATTTTCTATTCTACCGGTTTGAAAATAACTTTCAACAATAAATATTTTCTGCTGTAATTCTAACATTTTGAATTAATTGAAAATACAAAGTGTCAATTTGACATTTGTTTAATTAAATAATTGAACAGCTATCAGTGCTGCAAATCTTAGGAGAAAACACAGTGAAATCATAGCCCACTTTAATGAGGAATTCATTTGGGCACGGTATTAGAACATTAAATACAAAGTAAAATGCGCTTACAAAATGTAATGTAAAGACAAGTTACTGTTTTTCTTAAATGTATTTTAATAAATAAAGTCGTTGATGCGATATGCCATGTATCCAAAAATAATTCCAATGTAGACGTTAGGCTCACCATATTGGTTTTCGAATCATAATGCAGGTAGAGACAAGTCCTGGCAAGGCCCCCTTAATGATTCTTTACTATTATTATTATATTTTTGTTTTGTTAAACTATAGGGTATTCATTTATTGATTATTGTTTTCTTTTTTTTATTTCAGACGGCTGACGTCTCAGTCTTCGAAACAAACATAAGATTCGTCGGAGGTCTGCTAACATGCTATGCATTAACGGGGGACGTCATGTTCAGAGATAAGGCCCAACAAATCGCCAACAAGTTGATACCAGCATTCCAGACACCAACCGGCATCCCTCACGCCCTCGTGAACTTTAAGAGCGGCGTAAGTGAAATCGTTTTATCAGGTTATTCACATCGAAGAAACTTTAATTGTGCTTTATTGAAATAATTTCAAAACGAATCAAGTAAAGCCTGTTTTACATTATCGTATAAAATGATACAAGAACAAGGTATATCAAGCTTTAGAGTAGTGTGAAACAGTGAAACAAATTATGGTACCATGAAATCATATAGATACAGACGTATTTGTGTTCGTTTCATAACATTTTTTGCTAATATTTTCATATTTAATGTTGGCTAGATTTTTTTTTGTTTAAATATTATAGACAAACAATACTATCTGAAGACGGAGTTACAATAAACATTCACTCACCATTGGTTAGGTCTCTCATTCCCAGTAATGTTCTTTCTTTCTTTCTCGCTTCCCTAATCGCAACAGGCGCTAAGGGTAAACGTCTTAGCTTCCGAGCATCGCATTCCATTTCGATAAGGACCATGCAAAGTATAACTAACCCTTTACGAGTATCTATTCAGTAAAACGGAACATTCCACTTACCGAGGTCGTTTCCCGGCCCCACCCACTCCAGCGGCGAATCTAGAAGCTGTAGCTCCCTCACAATGATATTGGACACTGAGGAAGTCGTCCTCGCACGTTGACTCCTTATCTTCGCATGTATTACCCCCCACATTCACCTGTGGATACAAAACCCACCCCTGCCGATGGATATTAGCATACCTTGCCTCTGAAGCATACGTTCTCAGGATCAGTTGATGTCATCGACTGCGTAAGTGTCAGGCACCACTCCGTACCGGTCCAATGACACCATCATGTCAGACCTTCCTTGATAGCTCAATTCTATCACCTGGTCAGGAATGCAATCAACCGAATTCCCACTCACCATGAATGCAGAATACAGCTAATTGCCTTGCCGGTAACGTGCTCTTCATCGGTGCTGCTTGCTCACCGCGACAAGAGCCCGGATATCGTATGCTGATGCACGGTACCATCCTCTGGCCAACGCCCCGGATCGCATCCCGGACAATATTCTTCTACCAGAATACCTCCGCATAAATTCATGACCCTCAAACTGCATTGCCAATTGTGAGAATGTACCGCCCTAACACTTCTGCAAGAACATACCATCTCAGGCCATATTCTGCAGACACCCTCTAGCTAATGCCCGGCAACACACCGCGGCCACCACATAACACATATCTAATAAACGATCGCCTCCTCCCAGCTAATATTTCGTGGACAGCCCTTATCAAACATCCACCACATTTTAATCGCATCCGTGAGCCCCACTTGTTTTACGTTTACCTTCCGCGTTAACCCTCGGGAGACTGTAGTATCTTTCGTTTCTTTCCTGCTTAGGCTGACTCGCCCCTATATGATATTACCAAACTAATAACTGAAGTTTGTTCTTGTCCGATGAAAATAGTAAGTAGAAAGTTTTTTTAATCTCAAACCGGACAGAAAAATGAAGGGAAACACACTCAACGTTTCGCTATAGATTTATTTATACTGACGAAGCTATAAATCTATAGCGAAACGTTGAGTGTGTTTCCCTTCATTTTTCTGTCCGGTTTGAGATTAAAAAAACTTTCTACAAACTAATAACGTAAACAAACATACTCGTGCTTCAAAGATATCCCGATAATGCATAAATTAGTATAATAGAAAACAAAATATACGAAAAAATAGTACCTATAAAGTACATGATCATAATCGCACTTGTTTTGACATTGTTAAAGCAAGAAGGAATCTAAATTTAATAAACTGAAAGTTTCATTTGATTCCATTATGAAACTAATCCATTAGTCTCCAAACCACCACTATGCGATTTATCGTTTGCGATAAAACGAGACTATAACCCCAAATCCATTCATTCAATACGTTTTGAGATAGTAATATGCACACATCTGCGATGCCACGAAGTATTGCAAAACCATTTATAGATAATGGTTTTTGTGATATCGCTGCGTTTTATTGCAAACGATAAATCGATAGTGTGCCTGGGGCCTAAGGCTCAAGACACACCATGCGATTTATTGGAAATTTTAAAACTTTTCATGACCATTTCAACTTATTATATAGTTGCCGATTTCATTCTATTTTATTTTTATTTTTCATTATAATCGATTCAGGGTTGCGTGTTTAAGGTATTTTTGAAATATTTTGGCATGCCGATTGTTATGATCGTTTTTATCGAAGTAATCGATAATAATGAAATAATTACATCCGAGCGTTCATCAAAATGCTAACGCCATTATTTTATAAAGCCAAGTTATTAAAGCAATTACGAGAATGCAGTTTCGAGAACTTTTAACTGTAGCTTTTTAATGTCGTCGTTAAAGAACCATTAAGAGTTAATTGTTATCGTAAACTGCGAGAAAGATGTAGAAATAATTTGCCTTTTAGTTTTCGAGAAATGATAATCGATCAGTAAGTTAGTTGTGTGTCCTCAAAACCACGATACTCCATTACGTAGAACGAAAGCAGCATGAAAATATAAGTTGTACAGGGTGTCCTAAACCTCTGGAAAAGTGCGAAAATTACCCTATAAATTCATTTTATCAAGAGTATGTCTTAACAAAAGTTGTTTAGGTTTTCATTGCACACAATTTGAAATTACTTTCAAATGTATAATGCCCGGTTGCACCAATATTTTAAGTAAAACTTAAGTGTAAGTCATGTTTAGAACATGACATTTATGCGTGGTGAGTATAATGTCGGTCACATTCTGACTGACACTTAAACTTCATTTAAGTATCATATTAGAATGTGTCTGACATTTTGTTAAACTTACGTAAAATGTCATGTTCTAAACACGACTTAAATTTAAGCTCTGCTTAAAACATTGGTGCAACCGGCCATAAGTTGTTCATTTAAGTTACAAACCTAACTTATTATTTTTTTAATGGAACACTATAATGTTTTATTGCAGTTTCGGTTAGCCCTTGAAGAGACAATAAATATGACATAATATTATATTTGCTTATTTATAGTGTTTACCGTGTTAAAAATGGTACATATTTGATCGGCTGCCAAATTATATAGCACAGTAAAATATGGTATGGTAGGAAAACTCGTGTAGAGGGCTATCCACATTGGCTATAATATACGGAGTGTTCCATTTGAAAAAAGTGACTAATTTTACAATATGCGAACTGAAGCGTAGTGTTGTTTATACAGTACAGTCTCGTTGCAGTGGACATACCATATAGTGAACACAAAAATATTTAGAGTGAACTGCACAAACCGTACATGCACCAAGCAGGAAATGAGCATTTTTTTAGAGCCCTGTCTGAATCTATTTTACGTCTTTTCATTACATATTACGTACACACATGTACATAGGTATTTTTTTTAATTAGTTTTTATTCACTTTATTTTTTATTCATTTAATTTTTATGTTTGTTGATACTTTATAACTTTTAGGACCGGTCTTTTCATCTCTCATTAACTTTAATCTTTGATTTATTCCAATAGTTACAATTGTAGAGACCATTACTTGCCATTACCCTCACGCCAACGGACTGGCAACTTATAGACAGACTTACCCACGAACCAGCCACTCGCAGTCACGAACACATTACTAAAACCCACATCCGTAAATTCAACCAGTTGGTTTCCAAGCAACTACCTAATAATCATCACAAACCTTCTCCTTTAACACTCCCTTAACCGAAACCGAAATTTCCGTTCTCTCCAAAGGCCCAAATTTCGCCATCACCCCAAAGATAATACCCATTGATGACATTATAACTAGTGTTGAATTCGCCCTTGTCGAACTCCCTTCCCACATTGCAGACCCTATTCGCCACGAAACATCCAAAATTCTAAAAACATCTAAACCTCCTAAACCAAACTGCACAAAAACCGAATTTCAAGCTCTCAAAACCCTTAAAACTAACCCAGACATAGTCATACTCCCTGCAGACAAAGGATACGCCCCTGTAGTTTTAGGCCGTGTAGAATACGACCATTTGCAGGCAAAAGTGAAACCTTTATCCTCAATTCCCAACATTTCGTCGTAGAATCCTTGTTCACCAAAGTTCCAATCCCCGACACCATTACAACCATCCAGAAACTCTTCAGAGCCCATAACCAACCGGAGGACTTAATTCCCTTAATATGATGTTGTTTAACCTCAACTGTACTTTTGCAAGTATGAGCACGGTTTGTTGGGCCGAGGTGAAGACGAGGCCCCACAACTGCGAATACTCGCGAAAAGGTTTCTGGACGCGTGATACACAAATTTTTTTTGGACGACAAAGTTTTTAAATTAAATCAATTATTATGGTCAAAAGAGCGTCGGTTAGGAAATTTGTTTTTCTTACGTTAGCGGTACAATTCAACACTGAATTACATGAATAGTTTTGACAAAATTAGAAAATTTTAGCTGTAGAATAGTTTAAGAAAACTGAAATAATAATTTTTCTTCAATTCGTGAGGTTTAATTTGACGTTTCAATGCCACTCAGCGCTTTCAATCTAAAAATCGTTCATGCAAAATCCCAGGACAATTTGAACGAACGGAATGTCAGTAATTTTAGACGGTGGCCGAAACAAATAATGAACACATTAGTTTGTAGGCTGTTTCAAAACATGTAAGTCCTTATGAATTACTTCGACAGTTCTCAATCGAACTATTGTTATTAAATTGTTTAAATTAGAACAGAAAACATATTTTTTTATGACGGTAATACTGACCCTGAATTTCCGCGTTATTTTAAAATAATGAAGTCAAAAAAAAAATTCCCCTGTGCTGACGTCTGTTTTGCCCTTTATTCGAAGTTTTATAATGCAACAAACAAATTTCTTTGCGAAATTGACGCAAAAAACTACATTGTGTGAATTGTTTATTCACAATGCAACCATTATATTTGATGCACGAATTTCCGCCTTTTGTATTTTTTGTTTATTTCAGATTCAGATTCATAAAAAAATCTTTGAAATTAAATAATTTAGAAACAGGTATGTACCTATGGTTTCAATAAAAAAAATAATCGTAAGCAATAAATCAAAATAAGCAAAGTAGTTAGCGAGGAAGACGTGATTACCACAGGTGTTCCACAAGGCAATATACTCGGTTCCGTATTATTCTTATTGTACAGGGTGGCCCAACGATACGTATTTCTTCTGTGAGGCCTATAGGAAAAAGATTAGGATAAAAATCTATAAAGAATTTTATACCAGATAATACGCGGCATATTGTAAAATTATTTTGAACTGTACAGAGTGATCAGAAAAATGGCGGTTCTTGGAAACTGTTTTTTTTTAATGGAATACCCTGTATATTTTTAGATATTTGGATGCGCCGCAATAAGCAGATTACAATGGTATAAAGATATATTGGTTTCATTGTACTACTTTCGTAACATAAATTTTGTTCTTGAAGAATTCTTCAAAAAACTCAGTCAGTTTGAATATGAATTTCTTATTAATGAGATAACACAGACGAACGAAAATCTAACACGATATTTTTAGGACTTTGGCCTTTATGAAAATGTGAACAAAATTAAGATATCTTTTTGCATTGTACCGAGCGATCGATACTTACGAAACATTCGGTATCTCATTTTTTTTTTTTTAATAAAACGGCCTACTTTTTATTTCAGAAATGGATAGCACTTAAATGTTGCTTTCTGCTGATATAAGGTTATATACCTTTATTTTTAATAATTTCGTCACTAAAAATTTTCTTTTTACAAGTATTTCAATGGCCGGTTTTTAAATTATTGTTGGTAAAATAAATCCCATCGTGGGGGTATTCAAATTAGAGATCTTTGAAAGTAAAATCAAATGTTCGAAAAATGATTTCGGATGATTGAATTTAGAAATTTTTGAAAGTAGCAATGCTGGGTGTGTAGTTTAAAAAGCCGACCATTGAAATATTTATAAAAAGAAAATTTCTAGTGACGAAATTATTAAAAATAAAGGAATATAACCTTATATCAGCAGAAAGCAATATTTAAGTGCTATCCATTTCTGAAATAAAAAGTAGGCCGTTTCATTAAAAAAAAAGTGAGATACCGAATGTTTCGTAAGTATCGATCGCTCGGCATAATGCAAAAAAATATTTTAATTTTGTTCACATTTTCATAAAGGCCAAAGTCCTAAAAATATTGTGTTAGATTTTCGTGATTTTTTTGCAAAATTCTTCAAGAAAAAGAATTTATTTCACGAAAGTAGTTCAATGAAATCATTGTATCTTTATACCGTTTTAATCAGCTCACTGCGGCGCATGCAAATATCTAAAAAATATACAGGGTGTTCCATTAAAAAAGATAAGTTTCCACGAACCACCAATTTTCTGATCACTCTGTATAGTTCAAAATAATTTTACATTATGTCGCGTATTGTCTAGTATAAAATTCTTTATCGTTTTTCTTTCCTAATTTTTTTCCCATAAGCCTCACAGAAGAAATACGCGTCGTTGGGCCACCCTGTACATTAAGGATTTACTTTGTATGGATAACTGAAAATTATCTCCTTTGCTGATGGACTGAAGTAGAATTAAATGCCGAAAAATTCTGTACAGAGTTCTGTCTGGTTGGACATTAACTTCTTGTTTAAACGAATTGAAGAGTAACGTACTTTTATATTCCACGGTACGCGCGAATTTTATTTGAAAAAGTTACTCAGAGTTATTATGAAATTTTAAATAGTTGTCTTTACAAGTTTTAATGCTTCTATTAACGCACTCGTTTGGGTGCGCTGATAGGACTGTTGCCAACGCAAAATAGGAAACATTATAGGTATTACGAATCGTGGCACGTAAATGTTCCAGATACCCCAGTAATGTATGTATTTATTGATCTGGATGTTTTTGATGTATGCCAAATTTATACTCACTCGTACATGTGAAATTTTAAAATGTCTCTTCAAAAATAAACACATTGTTTCAATACTAATCACGATTTAATCCGCGCAAAAATAAACTTGCGCTCAAATTCACATAAAACCAACGAAACTGTAAGGCAAAGAAATTTTCATTATTTTGCTGCAAAACTATACAGGGTCTCCCAAGTTATGTGACCTATTAAAGTTCTCGGGGAAAGAAACATACAAACACTCTGAAAATTAACACACTCCCCCAGGAGGAAGTGATCTTTCAGAATAAAATATTTTCACATTAATATCACTTTCGTTTATACCGGAAGTTGCCATTAACTTTCTTATTTTAAATGGAATGCTATACTTTTTATTGCAAATTCTGATTCTACACGTTATTCCAAGTAAAAGTTGTTAAGACTTCCCTATACTTAAATGTAACGGTTTTCGAGATATCTTCAAATTTCTGAAAAAAATTATTTCGGTGGCCTTTCATTTAAGAGAATGTATTTTCAATACTTTCAAATATCAAGATTCAAGCTGCCTGACGTTTGAGAGAATAATGTTTAGTCTTTCAAATCATATCCTGGTCATCATTGAAAAATTCACAGAGGGGTCAAAATGTGATGTCGAGCCTTGCTCTGTTCAACTACCCAAAACTCAGTTTTCGTAAGTGGAACACCCTGTATATTTCTGCATCATGAGATGCAAAATCAAATTCTACATCGATTAGTAATAGCATTCCCCATACCTATATCATTTAGTTTTCGTGTTATCAATTATTGTTTCTTATAATGGCATATTTTGTTAAAATTATGATAATTTTTCACAGTAAGTGTCGACAAAATAAAAATATTGAGTTACAAGCTATATTAACAGATATGTACAAATAAAAACAAAGAAATTAATAAAATGAACCAAACAAATAAAAAGGAACCGTAATGTTTAATTTTCAAGAACTACGACACGATGGTATTTTTTGTGCAAAATTTCTACAAAGTAAGAGAGAGATTACCATTGTAAATATTTATTAGGTGATTTGACTCTTGTCTCAGTTATTTGCAAATTTTATATAGTATTTACGACCGTATCATAGGGACCCGAGAATAATATATAAAACAGTTTCATTATTTTTACCACTTTACCAATTGTAAGTTTTACTTTTGCTTTTTTTAAACGAAAATGTTAGCCTGACAAAGAAAATTGTTTTTGAAAATAGGTCTACTTATTTTTTTAAGACCCTTGTTTATGAAAATAGTAAGTATTACGATAGGTATTTACCTACAGCTTTACTCCGATATGTATGGCGAAATAATGTTATGGTTAGCAATTATTTATTTCTTAAAAAAAATTCGATATTTGCTTTTTTTCAAAGCTAGATACGAATAACTGTAAAATGACATTAATTAACACAATAAAATAAACATTTCTTGATAACAAGAAAACTATTGGAAATAGGTACAGGGAATGCTGTACTAATCAATGCAGAACTTGATTCTGCATCTCGTAATGCAAAAATGTACAGGTGTTCCATTTACGAAAACTAAGTTTTCGGCAGTTGAACAGAGCAAGGTTCGACACCATATTTTGAAGTTTTTAATGATAATTGGTATATGATTTGAAAGACTGAACATTTTTCTCTCAAAAGACAGCCAGCTTGAATCCTGAAATTTAAAAGTGTCGTAAATACATTCTCTTACCTAAATGAAAGGCCACCGAAATAATTTTTTTCAGAAATTCGAAAATATCTCAAAAACCGTTACATTTAAGTACAGGGAAGCCTTAACAACTTTTGCTTGGAATAACGTATAGAATCAGAATTTGCAATAAAAGTACAGCATTCTATTTAAAATAAGAAAGTTAATGGCGACTTGCGGTATAACAGAACGTGATATAAAAGTGAAAATATTTTATTCTGAAAGATTACTTTCTCCTCCTAAGGGCAGTGTATTAATGTACAGAATATTTGTATGTTCCTTTCCTCGAGAATTTTTAATAGGCCACTCAACTTGGGAGACCCTGTATAATGTTGCCTCTGTTTAAGAATACTAAATATTTAAAGTGACAATTTACAGATTATTTGTTTATGAAATGAAGAAAAATAAACTTACAATTACAAGTTTAGGACATGTTTTCGAGGACGTTTTAGTTTAAACTTTAAAAGCTGGGAAGCAGTTATTATAAATACGCAAAGAGTATACCGGGGGTCAACTTTGACTACGCATCACAGAAATTTCAATGCAATTATTTTAAATGTAATTTTCTTTTTTTTTAGAAAATAAAAATTAAGAAAATTAAGTAAACAAGCAGATATTTATTATTTCCGGTTTTGTACAAGCAGGCAAACTTCTAGTTGACAAGCTTTACTTATCTTTAGAGTTTTTCAATAACAATAAAAACTATAAACATCATTCATATTCAGAAATGTTTATTTATCAGTTAATAAGCATTACACCAAACGCTCAGTTCGCATTATTTACGGACAAATAATGTCCCAACGTATCACAGTTTTTTACCATTCTGTCTTTCAACGGGTTCAAATTACGGCAAGGATAAATTTTTGATTTTAAAATAAGATTACAAGAAGTGAATCAAACAAGTACATGGTGCTATTATTGGATACAATATACAAGCCTGCATTCAGTATGCTGAATTTTTTTTAATAAAAACGTCAATAGAGAAGCAGAAATTTACAATTTAAAAAAAATTGCATTGAAATTCCTACGGTGCTCAATCAAAGTGGACACCAGTATATAAAAGTAAATATTAAAAGAATAATAAGCAGCTACTGGAAAATACAGCCTATTTCCAAACGTATGTGTTTATTTGAAAAAGAAGCACAATTTATTACGCAATCATTGGGGCAAAAGTAAATAATAACAAAAATAACCTGGGAAAAGATTACTTTTCTTGCTCATAGAAATGATTTTGAGAGAGAGACCCTGGATGTAATTTAAATGGCTCATAAAATCTCAAATGCCCAGACTGTGACCCACAATTATAATTAAGACTGGTCATGTTCTCGGTTAAATTTGAAAACAGTTAAATGCTGTAAATACTTAACAGTTTAAAATGTTCTGTACGTATTGCAAATAATAATAATAATCTGATAATTAGTTTTGTACCGTATTTTTATATACGACTTTTCATGTTACCAGAAGATTATAAAAATCATGTTTATTTATAAAATTTAAAAGGAAACATAAAATTTAAAAAAAAAAAAAACAATAACAAACAATTTTTTCTCGAAAACTATTTAAGATGTTAAAAATTTGTTCAAGTAAAAGTTGTTTCATTTAAGAATACTATTTAATGATACCCAACTCGACATAAGTTCACACTTAAAATTTTAATATTAGTCTCTGTTGCACCTACTTCTGGTTGACTTTGAAAGATAATCGTATTACCATGAATATGCACCATGTACCCTTTTGCTATTTTTTTTTTGTCTTTTCGCAACTTTCTAGAGTTTTTATTTTCGAGAAATTGGTTGGGACATGGTCTGAAACAGCCTGTATACAGTGTCTCTAAACCTATGTCTTTAATTGAAACCACAAATGCTGCCCAAGAAAAAAAGCAAAATTTGTTACACAGCTATTGGTCAGATAGCAATAATAACGCAGATAAAAATTATTACTTACTTACTTTTTACGTTTTCAACTATTCTTCGACGTTCGGGATCATAAAAAGTCATAAAAACGCAAACCATGACCTAATGCACAGATATTATACTTAAGGCAGGTTAAGTATCGTGTTTTTTTGTTAATTTTAAAAGTAGATAAATTTTGTAATTATGTAAGTTTAGTTTAAAATATTCTGTGCGTGTTGATGATTAGTTTTGTGCTAAACCGTGCTTTAACAGTTAGATTTAAAAAAATCAATCTAAAGGCGATTGAAAGAGTGGAAATTCTTGCATCATATTAATTTGTAAATTGCCAATAATCAACTTACAATGTTTACTAAAGTTTATTGTATTTGTACAGCAAAAATTTTTTTTTTCTTTATTAAAACTTCGAATAAACGACGAAATAAAAGTCTGCACTAGGCGAGAGCTTTCATGTCTTTATGGTTTAAGCCGACGCAGAAAAACATGTGTTTTGTGTTGGAATGTAAACAATTAATAAAATAGTTCGATTGAGAACTAGCGAAGTTATTCAATCACTTATTTTGAACCCATAGATTATTGTGTGTACGGGCAATCTAATTTATTTAAATTTTTCATCGTATCATACTCTTGCTTTCTTGCTTTCCGTTTTTACAGTAGGAATAGTTTCTGCTCTTGTAATACTTATTCTGCAGCTATTAGTGCGATAATTAAAAAATAATTTCACGCAGTTACAAAACTAGCGTACGAAGATGTTTAATTACTTTAGCAAAAATCTAACGAAGATTAGGTACTCGTTTTTAACATAATTGTTATTGTCTATTACAAAGAAGCAAACGTTCTTACTTTCCGCACGGTGAAAATACAAATAAACATGCTGATGTCCGCAAGTCGAATTCATATTCGCATACAATAAGACCTTAACCGAGTTCTTCTAAACGTAAATAAAAAGTTTTATTGCGGTTTATTGCTTTTATCGGAATAACTTGCTGAAACAAGTCGTAAACCAAGCAGAGGTTTCAAAACAAAGGGACTGCGCTCGCTTGTAATAGGTAATTTTTTTCATTTTTGGGCAAAACATTTCGGATTTGGAGCATTAATCTCTTACGTAAAGAGGATCTTACAGTTTCATTTAAAGACAGAGGTTTTGAGACACCCTGTATGTTTGTAAATCAGTGGTACGCCACTGTACAACAAGAAAAATCGCCCTAAAAGTTTGAAAACCTGTAGTAATAAACTGAGCATTGTTGGAAAAGTAAAATATTTTTGGTAAAGTATGTTCATAGTAGACCGGCCTCTTACTGTATATGAAAAATCTCTTAAAACAAAGACACAGTGACTTGAGTGCGAATATTTTTAAGGATGGAAATAATATGTTTTCCCCGTTCGACGTTTTCGAATTTTCAAAAAAATACTGAAGGTGGAAATTCGTGTTTCAAATATAATGGTCATATTGTGAATAAACAATTCACAAAACGTAGTTTTTTGCGTCAGTTTCGCAAAGAAAACTGTTTGTTGCATTAAAACTACGAATAAAGGACAAAACGGACGTCAGCACTAGGCGAGAGTTTTTTTTTTTTGTCTTTTAAAATAAGTATGTTCCAAATTCAGGGTCAATATTACCGTCATAAAAAATATGTTTTCTGTTCTAATTTAAACAATTTAATGGCAACAGTTCGATTGAGAACTGTCCAGGTAGTCCATAAGGACTTACTTATTTGAAACAGCCTAAGGTCTAATGTGTTCATTATTTTTTGTAAGGTAGAAATGTCTATAAATATCATTAACCCTCATAGGTTCTTGCATTTCACGAAACTGAATCAGTAATCATTTCACTATTCTTCTAAGAAGAAGCGTAAAGGGGAGAAATAGTTTTTTTTTTACTGCAAGTCCATAGAACTACTTGCTGTTGGTGAAATATTTAAAAAAATAACTACGAATTTTTAATATATGTACACCGACCGGCAAAAAAACGGAGCCACCCTAAACTTAATTTTAAAAAACTAGAAAATGCTTCAATTTATCTGAAGAAGGATAATGGATAATAACTAAATCCCGAATATTTGGACAATTGCCTATAATTTTATTTAAAAAAGAAACTTAGGCAATTAAATTTTAAACAGTTAGAGTAAGCTTCTAACAAGAATGAGACTTTTTTGTGCCTACTTTTACGTTATTTTAAATATTTACTTAATTTTACAGTTTAAGCGCCTGCAATTTTTTTTTGTTATGATTCTATAAATTTGTAAAATGAGAATTAATGTACAGAGTGTTCTTTTACTGTGTGCAAATAAAAAAAAACCTCAGTATAAGTACGTGAAATGCTACCTTCTGCTCGTATTTTCGAGTGGCTACCGAATCATAGCCAAAAAAATTCGGAGGTGGAACCTCCTTGTTTGAAACTGCTGAAATGTGCGAGAGAGAAACATTCAGCAAGGTCATTGACGCCTTCCTCTGTAGTCAGTGGGTGTGACCACACACAGCGCCGATCATAAAAGGAGTCCCGCATTTAAACTCATTCTGCAGCGTTTCGTAATAAAAATCACTGATATCGTTTGTTACAATGCCCGGCCCCTATGTGCGTTTCCGAGGACTTCCCCATACAAGAGTAACATATCTGTTTTTCGGTGTTTGTAATTGCCTTTACGATCTTAATATGCGTTTTTACGAATCAAAAATCTATCTTCGTTTGTCAAATTTCTCGTAACTGCAGAACCCTAATGTAATACTGACCCACCTTAAACGCGTTACAGCAGCCGCCGTTGTAAAAGCACAAAAAATTGCCGTAATAAAAAGCATCAAAAGAAATGCGAAACTGAAACTTTATCGAATGCATGCGAGAATACTTTAAGATACTAATCAATTTGTAAATTTTGGAATTTGCATTGCAAGCGCGTTAAAAATGCCTTACTTGGCCGAATTTCATAGTCGAATTAATACAAACTGCAAATTTAATGTTAGTCATATTGGTAGTGAGCACATATCATTTTTAACAGCTATTTTATTCTGCCTAGTGTGATTACGTAATGCGGCCTATTTTAAACTGTAGAAACAGTAGATAAATTACTACATTATTTTAAAGTTTCTTTATTAAACTAAAGAAATCTTAATCTATTTAATTAGAAATGGAAAGGCAATTTATTACTTGTGTGGGCAAAATATCCGAAAGTAAAACGATGAATGACGGTGACGTCATTATTTTACTCATCCGCATTTTTTGTCCCGTAATTATAATCGTCGGTTTATAATTTGAAAATACCTAAATTTGTAATTACTTGGAGCGAAGTGGCACTTATTTTAATTAATTCAGGCGCTTTGTGAGCGCATTTAAAATGTTTCGACTGTTACAATCTATTAATAGGCCTCATACGAATCAAACAGACGTTCGTTTACGACATCGTAAAACACTGACCTATATTCGGGTCGTCATTCACACAGGTAAGGCGACGTACCATCCAGTTGTTAGCTATGCCAGTAGTTCTCAAACGGTTTGCTGGAAATCTTCCAATGCATTTTTCTCGAAAACTATTAACTTGGTATTAAGGGCATATAAGTTTAATCGTTGCCATTTATGGTGGTCTTACAGATTTAGATATTTGCACACAGTAAAAGTACAATAAGTAACATTTGTCTCACTCAATTGGATTATTATAATGTAGTAAACTATTGTTGGAGGCAACGCACAAAATTTGTTTCCGTAGGAATTAGAATATCGTTAAAACAGTGCTAGTTGTAACATTTATCCTAAGTTTAATCTATTTTTTTTTTTGTATTATTACCTGTTCTATGTGAATGTAGTCAGGAATTTTGATTTGATAAATTCAGCAGGTGAACGTAACTTATTTATTAAAAGCATAATTATGTAAAAGAATACAATAGCTTTGTGCCATGACGACACGGCTAAGGAAAGAGAACTAACGCCTGCGCACTTTATGTAAGAACATTTTGTAACCGCACTTTTCGGTACATTTAGTCAACCTTCGAGAACATGTATTCGATTATTATTAACTCATTTCAAACAAATGTTATTGTCTGCTTGAGCTAAAGTGAATCTAATTTGTACGTGAAACTAAGCAGTAATTCGTGCTATAATTTCCATCAGGCTTCTTTATTTATTAAGAAATTAAGATTCCGTTTCGTAAGCTTTGATTTTTGCAAAAAGAAACGCGGCCACCAAGTTACTTTTTTAAAAGATACATGTTGCGTAAGACGTGACTTTAACGCGCGCATCCAATTTTGGAGAGCCCTAAAGCGTGTAAATCAAAATTTGTATGTAGGAAAATCCCGTTTTATTTTGTGGTTTAGATATTATTTATTTAATTTGAATTTTGAAACGTCAACCTGCGTCAAAAATCATCGCAAGGTTAAGAGGCAAGGCGGTCGTCGTAAGGAAAGGTCCCTAGTGGATGGCGGCCCTAACGGATCAGCGTCGGTTGGATACAAAAACTGAGCTTGGATCGACTGTTCAAGCCGCGCCATAAGCATGATGATTACAAGAATCATTCAGAGTAGAAACGGAATGTAAAAGTTAAGCAGGAGGACAATTACGAAAATTTTATTTAAAAAAGAAAAATACAGAAACCGTGAAAACACATTTTTTATTCCATGTAAAAATTAAAGTTGAATTATCAACCTGAGCATTGTGATTATGTATAAAAAAAAACTGAATATTTTCTCGCTTTTTTTAATTTATTAAAACTAATGGAGATGAGAATTGGAATGTTTAATGAATACTGCACGTGCTGAAATCACTTCATTTAACAGTGAAACAATCGAATGAAGTGAAATTCATTAAATAGCTCGAGGACTTGGTTCAAATTCAAAAAACAAAATCGTTAAACAATGTATTCATTAAAATTAAGCCATTTCCTGTTCAGAAATAATTCGAGTAATTAAAACCCCTGTTATTAAATACTTTAGGGTGGCCAGTTTTTTTTTGCCTGTGAGTGTAGTTATAAAACTCGCATTCGCCGACGTATAATTACATTAAAAAAAGGATAACTCGCTATTGCTGAAACATAAGTGTTATATTTTCCAATGCATGAAATCGAATTGACGTTGCTTGATAATTATACTCCTATAAAACATTAACTTCTTTCTAACACCTAAAAGTTATTGGTTTGTTAAAAAAGAAGTAATGCAACTAAAACACACTTATTAAATAAAACGGGTTGGACATTAATACTGCCCTGTTAAGCATACAAATGGTATCTGACAAAATCATTGCTTCGAGATGTTCCTCGTTTAGGTAAATTTATTATGCCACCAAATTTTTATATTTTAATAAAAATTAAAGTACGAAGTTTTTTAATCTTGAACCGGACAGAAACATGATGGGAACACACTCAACGTTTCGCTATAGATTTATAGCTTCGTCAGGAGTGAAAAAAAAATAATTAAACAAGTTGTCAAGAGAAACAAGTCGTCAAGAGAAACGAAAGGGTAACATGATTTTAAACTAAAATATGAGTTGTCCGGAATAAAGGGAAAAGTAACTAGAACTAAATTAAAACTAATTTTTTTTTTTCTTTTCAAGATTAAAAAAACTTTGTACTTACAATTTTCATCAGACAAGAATCAACTTCGGTTATAAAAATTAAGTTTGCTAAAAGGTTACGAAGCAGAATCTAATAAGCCAGAACATGTGGGACAAGTAGACGTCATAAGCCAAGCCTATAGAAGTTATGACTTCGCAAATGTGCAAAATGTATGCTTAACAGGGCAGAACACAAGGCGCATAATTAAAGTTTCATGTTTAGAGATATTCTGTGTGTATAATGATGCTCTGCCTCTACTGTTATAATAACAGTTATGATTTTCTTTAATTCGAACTTTCTCTTATAGAATAGTAAAAATTACGGATGGGCCAGCGGAGGCTCCAGCATCCTTTCCGAATTTGGCACACTCTACCTCGAATTTGCGTACTTGAGCGACGTCACAGGAAACTCCCTGTATCGAAACAAGGTCGACCACATCCGTCAGTTTTTACGAAGTCTCGAAAAGCCAAAGGGCCTGTACCCGAACTATCTCAATCCGAAGACTGGAAATTGGGGCCAACGTAAGTCCATCGGATTAATACCCCCCTAGTAAACGTTTTTTTAGTACAATGTCGGAGGTAGTAAATTAGTCGTTTGATTTTAATTAGGATTAGACTATTTTAGATCACATGTCCATCGGTGCCTTGGGGGACAGCTTCTACGAGTACCTTCTCAAAGCGTGGATTCAGTCCAATAAGGAGGACAACGAGGCGAGGCAAATGTTCGACGACGCGATGCAGGCGGTTCTTCAGCACATGCTTTTCACGTCGAACGGGGGACTTACCTACTTCGCCGAGCTGAAGTTCGATCGGCCGGAACACAAGATGGATCACCTCGGATGTTTCTCGGGTATGTCTTGTGCGGCGCGATAATTTTTAAACCGCCGCTACATTTTGTTTTGTTTTGTTTCAGGAGGTCTATTGGCGTTGGGTGCGCACACGTTGAAGAACGAGATGTCCGACAAGTACATGGACATAGCGAAAAAGATCGCCCACACGTGTCACGAATCGTATGACAGAACGTACACCAAACTGGGTCCCGAATCGTTCAGGTTTACGGAAGGGATCGAAGCGAAGGCGCTGAAAAGTTCTGAAAAGTATTATATACTTCGTCCGGAAGTTATAGAAACGTATTTCTATTTATATAGATTAACCAAAGACCAGAAGTACAGAGATTGGGGCTGGGAAGCCGTGCAAGTAAGTTACTTTTTTTTAAAGAAACGTGTTACGTGAGACGTGATTTTTTATGCACGCGTCCAAATTTGGAAAACGAGCGTAAAGCGTGTAAATCGTACGGAAAATTCCGTTTTATTTTGTGACGGTGGTTTAGTTATTATTTTTTATTTTGATTTGGCCTTCTCGCAAAATTGAGAGGCAAGGTGCTCGTCGCAAGGAGAGGTCCTTAGTGGAAGGCGGCCCTAACGGATCAGCATCGGTTGCGTACAAGTACGGCCAGTCGAGTCGCGCCTTGCGCTGAGCGGCTAAAGGGTCGGCGACGGTTAAACCCGTTGGTTTACTGAAGGGAGAGAAAAACAGAAAAATGAGGAACCCGAAAACGGTTACCACACAGGGACTAACGCTAAAAAGAACAAGCAAAACAAAACATGCAACTTTACCCCGTTACGTTGATGATGCGTGAAACAAGGAAAAGCAAGCAGGCATGTGGACAGCGGGAGATGCCGCAAAAATTCGAGAACGGTCCCTTACATGGGGAAACCAGGGCGTAGGTGTGATTAATCCGAAAACCATATCAGCTGCCACAATACGGAATCACTAAGATACCATCACAAGGGCAAAAACACCTGCGACGCTTGAAACAATCTCCGCGACCTTTCTCGTTTTGATCTCACAGGCTAAAAGAGAACAAATGTTTCCAATCACTGGCGCAGAGCGAATCAGTGAGTCGTGAGAACAAGTACTTGCGCACAGCACAATGAAAAGGGTTAAAGCTAATCAGGTGTAACACCAAGATCAAAAATGGAACGTAACAGCCTGTTGTGCAAAACTTGTAAATAAATCACCCCTGGGTTTAGGCGACGGAAGAAATCTTGTTACAGTAAACCCATGGCCCTTCACCAAATGTTACGGTTATCCTTTAGGGTTAGCGGTAATCAGAAACATAGGCCCGATTTCATAATCGAAACTTAGGATACTGTAAGACAAGAATCACATTCTGATGTATAAATAACTACGTTTTCGCATCTTTTTGGACATGTGACTGTGACTTTTATTTTATAGTGTCCTAAAGTTCGATTATGAAATCGGGCCGTCGCACAGTGCGTCGAATGATAGGCGTAAATGGACAAAAATCATAATTCTTCTTTCTCTTATTTTTTGGTCTTGGAAATATATTATAAACAGTTGCAGTAATTGAAAATAGAATAGTATCACTAGAATATATAGGGTGTGTCATTAGTATTGATTTCTTCAACAGCATCGTAACTATTAATTATAAAAGAAAATGTCTTATACAAAAGTTTTTGTCTATAATTAGCTCTATATCAGAAAATTATTTTCACATCTACAGCATGTTCCATAAGTGAGTTATCTACCAAACTTATACTTTTTTTAAATGGAATATACCAGTTTCGATAGATTTCTTACAAATTTACAACTGTAGCCCTAAATCGAAACTACAGCTCTTCCATTGAATTAAAGAGCTAAAACATAGAAGTATTTTATTCATAATCAGCGCCGAATATTTACCTAATTAATTATCAATATTGTGTAGAATATTCCCTATGAGTAAAAGTAACATTTTTGGTATACAGTCGTGCGCACCTAAAATGCACCAACTACACGCAAACTTCACCCTTAAGACCTTATGCTACAAGGCTCACAAAAATATCAAATTATAGCACTTAAGGTGCGTACAGCTGTACGTTTGCATAAAAACAATTGAAACTTAATTAAATTTTAATTAATTTTAAGTTTAAATTTTATAAGAAAATTAAATGGAACGCCTTATATATTTTGACATAACTAAATAGCTATAGTATGATCCAACTTCTGACGAAGAAATGAAAATTAAGAAAAAAGAAAAGGCATAATTAAATTTATTAAATTTCAACGAAGTATTGACATTTATAAGTAATCCGAGAATATAAGTTTACTACAAGGAATTCTTACAACTTAAATTTATTAATTGCTAAAGTTTAAACAAAAAACTTTCAAATATTATTTTTATCTAATAAAAATTTATTTTCAACATTCAATCGATATCTTGGGAACTGTTGAATATCGGCTAATGATTTTTAGCTATTTTTTTGCAAACGCATGTCTTACCTTTTTTAATATTCAATCGTATTTTGTCGAATTAAAAAATATAAGTAATACTAGAGGCTAAAACATTTTCAATAACAAATCATTAGCGTTGGATATGGATTAGATGTTGAAAATAAATTAAAGATTAATATAGTTAAATTTTCATTAGATAAAAATTACATTTTGAATTTTTTTTATAGTAATTATATATACATATAGTTCATTTCAGTTGTAAGCAGTTTTAGTAGCGAACTTATGTTCTCGGATCACTCATAAATGTAAATATTACCTCGAGATTTAACAGAGGAACGTAATTGTGCCCTTTCCTTTTTGTTTAGTTTCTTGAAAGATGGTTCTTCACCTCCACTCGATGTAGGAAGCTCCGTAGGTCTTTCTTCACCAAACTCAACAAACTTTATTCTAAATTAAATTGCCTTTCTAAGAAAATATGGTAACGCATTGTGAATTAAATTCGATTTCGAGAACATCGCCTCTAAAATCTACAACAATTCAGGTAAAAATAAGAACAAGCCTGAATTAATTCTCCGTTTACACTATCCAGACATTCTGATATATTTAAATATATTTAAATTTTAAAACGTATCTTTTGCGTTTGATTGTATCGATTTTGATGTTTCCTTGACAGGAAATTCACTTGTTAAAAATTTGTCTATTGGTGATTTGGGAAACGTTGCTAAAACAAATTGTTCGTTAAATTACCAGCATATTAGCAGGTAGTAGCAGGAGAATTTCATGTTTTCGTAAAACGCGTGGTTGAAAGAAGTAGATTTATTTAGAAATATTCGATACGTTTCTTTACGTACTTTTGTAATATTCGATTAAACTTTACTTTTAATTCTTGAAATAAGATAATTTTCATTTGCAGTTTTAATGTTAAAATATCCTCACAAATTAATTTGAAATTATTCATATCTGTACTAGAAGGACTCCAATGTTAGGATTAATAGTCAAAATTATTTAGATTTTTTTTCAGTTGATTATGTAAAGTAACATTCGTAGAATCGTAAATGTCACTGTAGCATACGATCCTTGAACTTTCAAAAATAGTTACAAAAAACAAGGAAATCAAACAAATAGTGATTATATTTTATTTTTAGACATTATTTGGTGACTACTGAAACCTTATTGTCCCTTAAAAAAAATATTGCATTTTCTATTTTTGTCCACAGCTCGACGCACTGTGCGTCGCCAAAACAATTTTTTAATTCATTAAATAAATAATCAAGTGGTTGTCACTTACATTGTCATATGGATGGAGAGACTTACACGAAGCGCTACTGATTTATTGTTAATAATTTGTCACGAGGTGTAACAAAAGGAGCGCTTGTCGCGTTTTGATCCACAAAAAGAAGAAGGAGAATAGGCCTGCGTCAGCCGTAAGCTATCGTAACTCAGAAGACAGGTCGCTCGTTTCCTCGGAGACTACGATGCTGAGATGAGCTGCGTAACAATGCCCACTCAGTGGAGACGGCGTGGGAAACTTCAAAACGTGTTACGATTAAAGGCGCCACTCAGGGGTGATTACGCAACACAAATGGTTTTGGTGATACACGGCTGGGAAAATGTAACCTTGTTTGTCCCAGAAAAATAGAGCTCCTCAGGATCCATTTCAGCGCTGGTCTACCGCAAATTGTGATCGTTAGGGATCACAAAAACAAAGGAACCTCAATAGAGCTTTTTATTTTTATTTTTTTTAAATACCTTAGCACAGGCATGTATACCAGTGAATGTCGTTAATAAATAAATATATTCTAGTTCAGCTCTAAAATAAACCGTTTATTAGGTTTAACACAATCTTAAAATTTTTAACTACTACAAAACCTCCTGTAGGATCATCGAACAGGTTAACATTACGAAAATTTCAAGTTACAAGACTCAAACCGAGGGCAAAAACCTCATCGACGTGAGTACTCTCGTTTGTGCTTACAAAAGTAAACATCAATTATCAAAAGTAAATGAGATAAACTTTTTGCGTGAAGCACAAAGCCGAAAACCATCCAAATTTACTTTCACATTCAGAATGATCTGGAACGATGACGTCCGGCGAACTCCGTGGATGGATAGAATAAAAAAGAAAATTCTTACTTTAGAATTCCTCCAGGACGAGCTGAAATACGCTAATTCGCATTGGAGATGACGCTACCGTTTTAAACCTTTCCAACGAAGGATGTCCACCCTGCTCCCGGTGGAACAAGAGCACGCACAAAGCGTCACAGTGCCAGCGGGCAAGAAAACAAGATTAACTGTCCCCTAACCAGTCGCTTGCTTGAGAAAGAAAAGCAAGCCTAAGAACGAAAATTTCCACTTCGAAAATCCCTTAAGAAACGGTCACACTAACAGCGGGCTGACATTCGGTCGGGTCACCAATTCCAAAAATTAAACACTTTAAAACCGCCCAATTCTCACTTCGTTAAACAACGGTGCAGACAACGTCCGTTCTCAAGTGTGGCGTACAGAGAAGTCAAAAATGGATGCCCAGGAAATAAACGTAAAAAAATAATACATTGGACTAACATAGGTTACAGACTAGAACCCTACTGTTTGCTTGCCTTGCTTTCGGTTTGTTTTTATACGAACGCTGAACCCTAGGCGAACTCATAAAAGGTGGACTATTTTTAGACCGTGTAAATCGGAACATTCAGGACTTTGGGAAAGCTTTCGAGGGTTGGAAACGAGGTTTACTGTTCCTGGTGAAAGCTCTCCGCAGTGCACTCGGTAATATTCGTAATCATCTAAAGTTAGCGATGAATCACATACGGGAATTTTCACACATTACAGACGCTCGTACAATATGCCCTACGTAAATATGTCCACTCAGTGGAGACGGCATAGCAAAGACAATAGTGCTTTGCAGAGGTAGACGTTCAAGTTATGGTGATGATTATGATTCAGTATTTTGGTGTTCAGAAAAAAGGAAAAAGCGATAATTTTTTTTTATCCCAAACCAGCTGCTATAATGAAACAAAGAACTAAGTCCTATAAGCACGTGTTCCACTAATGACAGAGAACCGGCCCTTAATGAGGTTAGGCGGTGCCTCGTTCTAGTTAAACTTCAGGAAACGCAACCTAAGATGTCGACCACACGAAAATTCGCTGAAGCGGAACCCATTTGCATGGCGAAACGGACAGGAGCAATAATTAGGGGTTCAATTAATCCGATAATCGATGGCCACACCAGGCAATGCACCCGCATCAATCTGCTTGCCGCACACGAGCCAAAACGCGTTACGTGTCACACGAAATAAAGCCGAGGAATTTCCGATTTCCAATTAATTAAAATTTGCATCCTTCCGCTGCGATGAACGATGCAACGTTGAGCACAACACGTAAACAAAAGAGAAACGGGCCGTTCTCTTAGGAATTAAATAACCTACCGGTCGATCAGATTAAAAATTTCGTCAACATACGACAAAATTTCTTGCGGTGAAAAATTAATTAGTAAACTTCCGTTAGTAACGAAAACATTACTATGGCAATGGTAATTGTTTGATATCCTGACTGAGCTTTAACACGCCGCTTTGTGCAAAAATCCAAAAGCAACCAACATTTGAGAGAAACTCTCCTAGCCTTCAGGCGACAACAAAATACTCAACATCTTTGCGAAGTTAAACAGCAAAATGTACCGTATCATGGTAATAGATATTCGCAGAATATTACCATTCGCTGACTAATTCCTCAGACAGAAGTTTTTTTGAAAGGCCAATAACGGCCATTTCTCCGAATGCAAATCTAAGCGTGCTTCCCCGGACGTCGCAGTTGAAAGCGGCAATCACTATCTGTTTCTGCGTTTTTTTTAGGTATTCGGGCATTCCGGTGAAGTTCAGGTGCCGATAAAAATTCGCAAAAAAGGGCTTGTAAACTGCACCTCCCTCACACATTCGCCACTTCTGCCGACGGGCCTCTAATTTCCATAATATCGAAATCGACAGAACCTCATAAAATACCATTTCATAATTTTTTGCACGACGGAATTTTTCCTTTTGGAAAAATTTTGCGTAGGAAAAATTCAAAAATCGCTCAAGCAGAATTTTTTTATTAATTAGCTCACTGAGTATAAAAGCGAAGGAGCGAGTCAAGGCGACCGCAAAATATTCTAATGCTGGGTGCGGCGCTGTAGTCGAACTATCGCAATGCACTCGACATGCACGCACGGAGAATAGCCTACCCGACTGGATCAATCAACACATAAATTAGACTGTAACATTGTCGCCAAGGCGCTATTACGTCCAACGAGCCCGCCAACACAGCTGTATTCTTTTATTGTTTTTTGTACGTTGTCGTTGTTCCTACATTTGTAAAAAAATTTCGTTGTTATTGAATAAATTATATGCCCACAATATATTTTTTTCCTATTCCTAAAAGAAAAGGTTGCACTAGCCATTATTTGTGTTCCTCTTCCTTACTTGTGAATTTAATTTTTAATATTTATAAACTTTTTTTGAAAAATGTTCAATCTACAATTTGTTTTTGCTTGTATCATAACCTACCAAAAACGTGCACAGCTTCAGACGAAAGCAAAGAAAATAAATTTAAAATCACCAAAATATAATTCCACATTTACAGAGAATTGTAAGTTACAAATCCGACAGTATTTCTTGCACGCTTTGCACATCCGGAGAGTTCGAATCCGACGTCGGTTTCCGCGGCGGATGCCGAATTGATGTATTTTCAAGTTGATTTATTTGAAAACATTTATTGCGCAAACAACGTTGCTGTTATTTTCAGGACTTTGTAAAAGCGCTAATTCCCGTTTAATTTATAAAAAAAAAACAAGCTGAAATATTTTTTTGCGGATTTAAAGCTTAATCCTCTGTCATTACAAAACTATCCACTGTTGCATGTTGGTAGTGATGTCAATTAAAATTTAGAGTAATGTAAATTAACTTTGTTTGTTTTTTGGATCGCATCGGAAAGCTCGCCCGTTGCAGAGATAACATTGTTGTTTATAACATATCCCAGAAGCCATATATATTCGTTGCAAAAAGTTTAATTCCTCGCCAACGTTAATTATCTCAATTACGTCAATGTCGAGGATTTTCAGAATTTGTTACTATTTTTATTATTTCGCATCACTCTGTTACACGTATTTATTTTATTTCAGGCATTGGAAAAATATTGTCGGGTGACAGGCGGCTACACTGGACTTAAGAATGTATATTCAGAGGAACCTATACACGACGACGTGCAGCAGAGCTTCTTCTTAGCGGAAACACTGAAGGTAGTAATATGTCTTATAATTTAATACGGGGATGCTCACATGCCATTACAGCCTAAAAAAATAATATCGCCTTCCATTTACTAAGGAGAAGACATTACTTAGAATCACTGCAGTGACGCAACGACAAAAATCCAGTCCAGTAAATATAATTCTTGCGCTGATAATCACGATACAAGAAACAATTGTCTGCTACTTATGGGGGGCGCAGGTTCAAAGATAAATGAAAATTATCACCTACAAGGGCTCGTCGTTTCTTGAACCTTGATTTTTGCTCTCAAAAACTCTTTTGTTTTACTTAAAACAATAGTCATATTGTAACTGACGCGGGTTATTTTTCTACTAAATTTAAGGGTGGTCAGCCTGAGTACGCACCCAAAACTCCTTTACCCTAAACAACAAAGAAAAACCATTCCGTTTTAAAGAAAACTCAACCTGCTCTTTTCACCCACGAGCCCCCGTTGGAAAGCATTTTTTTTGTTCGGTAGCTAGTTTGAGTTGATAAAGCCAAAAATGCTCTTGCACCGGCGTTTTCCTCGAAAAGTCGAAACAGTGCCGTTAGTTGCTTGAAGATTGTCAACTTTTCGACTCTCGTTGTCTCTCTCCTTATGAGGATTTCTTCTCCGGAATTCTTGACGAAGGTAGAAAGGAATGAAAAGATAATACAAAAAAGAACAGAATAAAAACCAATGACGTGTAGGTAGGTTACAAAATAAATCTTTATAATTCTCTCATTAACATAAAAAAATGAAATTTTACAAAATGTAATAATATAAAGGGGATAGAGGGAGACAGAAACAGATTTTGGATCTTTTGCATTAATTAGTTCTTCAAGTTGTATTAAACCGACTCAGCAATGAGAATCTAAATTAATCTTCTCGTATCCGTTATTTAATTTTAACTTTAACTTAACAAATCTGTTCTGTCGTTTTAAATACACATAAAAAATCACTCTACGCGGGGATAGCTTTTGCTTCTGTTCCCGACTACGAAACTTGGGGAGAAAATTACTAAATTTAAATAAAATAAAAACAAATTGAATTTGGATTTCAACTTAGAATCGCCCGGGAAGAGACGCGAGCTTTTTTCTCTTAAGCTGAGTCGGCGTTTCCGAATAACTAATTGCTAATTCAATTGTTAAACGTTGTTAATAACATTCAAGGTGCATCTCCCTGCCTTCCTTCAAGACGCTTTTAGCGTAACCACCTCCGTCCTGTAAGTGGCGTGGTGATGTTACTTGGGAATGTTTCCCACGCGCTTTTGGACTCGTGCTTGAAAACTACATCGCCAAATTTTCACTTAATCATCAAAAGGTGAAAATTTAAGATCTTACTGAATATCAATAAGTAAAAAGTTTTTTTTTTAATTCTTAAACCGGACAGAATTATGATTAGAAATACATTCAACGTTTCGCTATAGATTTATAGCTTCGTCAGGAGTGAAAAAAGGAACAACTTCATTTACTGAATATCGTATTTCATCCAATGTGCGAAATTAAAGATAACGTATATTATTTTCCCGAAACAAAATTGTCATTGCATACCTCACCCTGTAACTTATCATCTACTTGAAACAAAAGGAAATTAAATACTTTTTCATTACACCTACTGGAATTTCGATTTCTTATAATTTAAAATTGCTCCTTTTCTACTCACTCTTTTTTTAAAATGTTACGGACGCGGGTTATGTTTCTTTAGAATTTGGGTGAGTGGTCAGCCTTATACTTACTCGTAACTCTTTCACCCTGAACAACCCGAAACCACCCCCGCGTCTCATAGAAAACCCAACCTGCTCTTTTGACCAACGGGCCGCTGTGGAAAGCAATTTTGTTGTTTGCTACCTAAAGCTTGAGAATTGAGCCAAAAATGTACTTTCGACGGTGTCTTCCCCGAAAAAAGTCGAAACAGTGCCGTTTTGTCCCTGAAGATTGTCAAATCTCTTTCCTGTCGTTGTCTCTCTCCTATGTAGACGTTCTCCTCGGAGGTAAAAACTGAACTTAAGATTAATAAATAAAAGAGTTTGATAAATTTAACCAGTCCATTAACGTAAAAGAAAAAAAAAACAACAAAATTAAAATGACAAAAAAAACAAAAAACAAAAAAACGAATGACGTGTAGAGTAATGTAAAAAACAAACTTTACCCACAAAATAGCATTAACAAAAAGTGGAAGAGCGACAAAGTTTGCACTTTCGATTGCAGCAATTAGTTTTTAAGCGGTCTGTTAGCTTACCAAACTGAATCGAAAGATCTGCTCGTAATCGAAAAATTAAGGAAACACAATGACTTTATATAAAGCAAATAAAATACTCAGTTCAAACGGTTTTAAGTACACAAATATCCACTGCACGGGGAAAGCTTTTGCTTTCCGTTCGCGAATTTCAAACTTGGATTAACTACTGCAAAATCAAATGTTAACGTTTTTTATGAATTATCTCGCAACTTGCCCCCTCCCCCCGCAAACCTGGGTCGAGCTTCTACTCTAGGTGCTCTTAAAACTAGATGGCGTAACAATGTCAATTTGCCTTATTTTTTCCTAAACTTCCCACGCTCTCAGATCTGGGCCGAGAAAGCTGAGTCGACAGTACGTGCTAAATTAAACTTAAAATGTAACTTAAGGATCTTATAAAATATTGCATAGCATTGAATGCGCGAAAGATAACCAATCATATTATTTTTCCCGTGAAAACTGACTGTCGACGCAGATCTCACAGTTCTTAACGTCTACATCTTCGGATTGTGAATTTGCTTTTGTTAAATAATACGTTTTCAACTGTCCGTAAACAATGGGCGAGTGACAAATTAGCGAGTAGAGAGCGGGGAGTTGACGATTGAGCAAATTAGCGGTTAGGTCAATTGACGAATAGGCGAGTTGGCGAGTGGCGAAAACTAAAGAAAAAAGAAAAAAATCTGATAAATTTAGAGAAAAAAGCTTGGAGAAAAACGAAAATTTAAAATTCTCGAAGATTACCGAAAAGTACTGAAAATTTTAGCAATAATAAATATGTTTTTTGGGATATTATTCAAGGTCAGCTCAATCCAACTGAAACAAACTTAAGCGAACCCATCCCAATAAGAAGTCTTAAAAATTCGGAAAAAATTTAAATAATGTAAAGTAAAAAAGAAGAAAAGTTGAAAATTCTGAACTTTAAGGAAAAGAATAGACAGCGACATCCTACGATCGCTTTTTGCAACAAAATTTATTAAGGAATAGATTTTAAAAAAATTCTCCTTATTTTCCTTCATTTTTTTTTTCAAGTTCTCGGCTAAAGCGAAGCGCTTTTTTCTTATCGTCTCCTTAGAGGCGACCGAATGTCTCGGAGAGGAGTCTGTCCACGGAGGCCTCTACGGGGGCCTTCGCTAAAATCAATAAAGATTTTAAGAAATTACAATAAATTTGACAAATTTCTAACAAACTAAACGATTTTAAGCAAATTGCAAAAATTACAGAATTAATTTACCCAAATGTAAAAATAAAAATTGAATTGAATCTTGCATCACATGATCGATTTCCTGAGGGGATATTAAATTAGAGTCATGCCCGGTAGGTACATAAAACCCAAAAATGACGTCAAAGTTAAACCAAGATTAACGGTTTGGCCGCTAGGAGGTCATGAAGCCACCCTAACCCCATCAGGTTTTTTTTTCGAAATTCCTTGAGACGCTTTTCCGAAGCAATGTTATACTGCGACTATAAATCATAATCCGGAGGAACATAAAACTCAAAAATTATGTTAAAATTCATTTAGAACTGACGATTTTACCGTCGCCAAGAATTTTTGTCATTTTTGTCGCAATAATTTTTCCTAAAGGGATGTTAAGTTGTAATGTTAAATCAAAGGGACAGAAAACCCAAAACTAATAATTTACCTAAATGTCTAAATAAAAATTAAATTGAATCTTGTATCACGTGATCGATTTCCTGAATCGATATTATAATTGTAATAATGTCCCGTGGGGACATAAAACCCGAAAGTGACGTCAAAATTAAATCAGGATTAACGGTTTGGCCGCTAGGAGGTCATGAAGCCACCCTAACCCTCTCAGTTTATTTTTTCGAAATTTCTTGAGACGTTTTTCCGAAACGTTTTTATACTGCGATTTTAAATCATGTCCCGAAAGGACATAAAACTCAAAAAAAGATGTTAAAATTCATTTAGAACTAACGGTTTTACCGCCGCCAAGAATGAATCACTCTTAATTGCGGCGCAATAAATTTTCCTGAAGGGATGTTAAGTTGTGATGTTAAATCAGAGGGACATAAAACCGAAAACCAACGTCAGAATTAATCTAGGGTTAACAGTTTGACCCCCAGAGACCATGAAACCACCTCACCCATCTCAGTTTTACCGAAATCGACGAAACGTATTTTCCGAAGTGCTTCATCATGTCCCTTCAGTGGCATAAGCTAACACCAACCAAGTAAAAACTGATGCCATTGGGACTCAATAACCCATTAACATTAAATGTCGACATCACGATATTTGTAGCAATTTTTTTTTTCGAGTGGGTGAAAGATATATCTCACTACAATTTTGTGAGTTCTTTATTTTGAACACCTCCGGTTTCGTCGTTATGATGATTTCAAATGTTACATCGCCCAGAGAGTCCTCCGAAGCGCGAGGTTGAAGACCCATGGTCACGGTGCAAAGTATAAAATTACTCTCGTCATAATAAAATAAACAGTCAATTTAATTCCCACGAAATATTGCGAAGTACAATTGCAGACGATTGCAGATAATTGCGAAACCAACGCAAAAGAGACGGACTCCGTACCGATAAAAGTTGAACTTAGGACAATTATAATTGAAGACCTTGGTGCAACAAAGAGATAAGTCAAAAATGCTAATTTTAGGTATGCTAATGGTTGGTTGTCAAAAATTGTTACACGTTGGGATTCAATTTGTTACATCAGATAAATAAACAACCGTAATATGTGTACATAGAGCAAGGCAGGGTAGTTTTTACCTGCGTATTGATTTGCTGTCGTCACCAAGGGACACAGCGTGATACCAACGGCAGTTTTTTATAGTCGGAGAAGGCGTGGAGTAAAAGAGGAAATCCCCGGGAGGCGCCAACTGGAGGATATAGACCACCGTATCGACTATAATTCCAACCCAAAATTAACTCCAATTATAAAAAGGCGGAATGTGTCCAAGACAACAATTCACTGACAGAATAAAAACAATTTACGGCAAATAGCAACAAATAAAACGTTAACGTTAAAGATTGGTTCAAAGTATTTCAGCAATTGCTCTTAAATATTTTTAAATGCAAAATAGTTCGTACGTTCGGAAATTTCCTGTCGACAATAACACATGATTATAAAAAATGTAGTAACTGAATTGACTCGAAAGTTAACAAATTGTTATGGAGCAAAAATTAATTAGTGACTTTAATAAGAAAATAATTGTATTGATTGAATTAAATTGTTTGGCGTAAGGGCGAAGCATAAACTAGGCAACCAAAGTTGCACGAAAGATGAAAGGACAAAAAAAGATATGCTGCAAGACGGGTCCGTATGTTTGTTGCGACGATCAACCGAAGTGACGAAGAAAAAGCTGTAAACAGTTTTATACGACAGAACCTACGGTGGTAGTCCACGATTCAATCCCGAAGGTCCTTCGAGAATCCTCATCGTATGGAAAAGCCTTCCGGAGGAAACACAAGGCGTGAACGATGTTCGATATTCCACTTCGAGTAGATAAACTTCTTTGTCGGGACTACCGTTTGATACCCAGTGATTTATCAAATCGGGCTGTAATCAGGTGTAATAGTACTGTCGTAATCGGAAACAGGATACGATTTGTCTACAATTTTAAGTAAAATTTCCAAAAAAGATTCAAGCCCGAATCAGTAATAAACTACTGACCTTGACACCGAAGAAACGTTTCTCAAACGAAGAAAACGATTCGCCTTTGGAAAAAAAGGATACGTCAATCGAAAGGTTAACACCTGTTATCTTCTGCACGAACAAACTGTAATGGACGTGTTCCTCTTACCAGAGAAAGTTTTACACTGAAACGAGGGCTAAATGAACGTGCGGAGTCGAGAGGAAGTCAGGGCCGCCATTTGTCTAGCAGAAATATTTACCACAAATACCACCGACCGTACCGTACCGACTTCGACCGTAACAGAATGGAAAATTGGTGGAAAAACTGAAGATGAAACATGGTCACATTTTAAACAAAAAAAATACAGAGATGTTTAAGTCGAAAACTCGATGACGCGGGTAAAATGGAGAGTGTAACTCGCTCAGTAGAAGCAGCAAATAAGTTAGAAGCCAACCTAAGTAATCGATACGTAACAACGTTTTAATGATTTACTATCTAAGATAAATGACTAGTGAAATAAGCCGTAACAGTCAATTTGGACATCCGTTTGTGCGCCAAACAAATAAGCAAAACTGATTACAGTTTAAATACCGGTAATATCCCAATTTAAACAGAAATGAACTTGCACCAAGGTCTTCAATTGCGAACTCCATAAAGGATCAAATCAAATCATCCTTTATTGCTAATGTGTACATATAAATTAAAATAAATTTGAACATACATCTAATTGTGGTCCTGAGATGGATAAAAAACTGTCTACGAATTGCAAGAAAGGATAGCTCGAGGACGTGGGAAATAATTAGCGTTATAAAATCTGCGTCTGCGCTTCGATTAATCACTATAAATAATGATTTTCGGCGTAATAAACTTCTTTTCTTCTTAATCACAAGAAAAGGAGTCATTTACTGAGGATAACAGCATAGCTGTCGAAATACGTACATATTATTGAAAAAGCATTTTGTGGTTAGGAGAATCAATCCAATTTTTATTGTACTGCAAACCACAGTCTCCAATAAATTTGAACAAATGTCTAAAGCTGCATGTAAAGGATTAAATTCAAGAAGTAGCTTGGCACAAATTCAAAATACTTTCCGGCGGAAAAAGACGTAACATTTTTGTACAGAAATTAAAGCAAAGTATTAGTTATTGAGACATTGGAAAATAAATTTGTCAATGCGCGCTTATTAAGACAGGATACAGGAAAGTTGCGAAGTTTTTGACACTTCTTGAAGAACATTACTTAGACATTACAAACCCTCGGTTTCGGCTTCGTCTCACTGCCCTGGGGGCCCTACATGAAAACTGGTATTTATATGTGGGGGCTGAGTAACCCTCTTTCACCAGTGAGTATAATTATGGAATTTCAGATATTGTCTTTAGCTATGAAAATCCTTAATGTCGCGCGCATTCGTGCATTGCGTGGGTCACTCTGCCTCTGGCGATCGGTTTTGCAGTCAATGCCTTTGGAGAATTCTATTTTGTTAATCTTAACGAGCTCATTCAACTATATCCCACAGATCTCGTTTTATAAGCTCGGAATCGCGCAAAATTATCGAGAGGGGGGAAGGGCTCGCGTTAACGCTTGTGAGCATCGTTGATTTAAAAATTTTATTTCGCAAAAATAAAATATTTAAGAGACTTGAACACGAAAGCAAAAAGGTACGGTGTACGACTAATCTATTACATGGAAGGCGGGTCAGTTGACGACTACATTATTTCTTCTACCTTCAATGTAGAACTGGCGTTTTTTTTTTTTTTATTTAGGGGACGAAAGATACGTTTGCTGTAAAGAAAAAAGTTAAAAGCTGGAATTTCTTCCACGAAATTTTAATTCACAGCCGATTTGTTAAATTAATTAATTTACTATTGTTTAAAAAACCAAATATTGTCTCAACGCAGTTTTAATTAATTAAATGTTTTCTATCATTTGCAGTACTTGTACCTGTTGTTTTCCGACGATAGTTTGCTATCGCTGGACGAATGGGTGTACAACACAGAGGCGCACCCTCTTCCGATTAAGGGCGTGAACCCCTTCTACCGAGAGGCATGAGGATGCTACTAAGAGAGACGTTCTACCTAGTACATTTCGCCTCAGACTGACGAACTTTTCCATTAAGAAGAAAATTATTTATTAAATAGAATAATATATTAACTAATTGAAAACAGAAGTACTTTTATAGTATGAGTGTTAAAAAAAATAGTGTGCTGTGATTCAGTGACGTCAGTGCGTATTGTACATAATGATTTTTAATTTTTATGTAATTAAATGACGTGGCATTTTGTTGCCGCTTAACTTTACTTCTTGAACGGCGAAATATCCAAAAGAATCTTATTAGTATTTTTTTTTCTTTCCTAGTTTTGTAATTTCTTTAAAATGAGGGGAGGGGGGGCACTTAACTTGTGAAATTTCATCAATTCATTCATTTCATTTCGTTTACAAAATATGAATCATGAATTCATCAATTTTTTTTTCTTTCTTTCAAGGTTAAAGTTAACCGGCGACGAGTTTAATAGGTGTAGTAGTTAGATAGTTGTACATTTTATAAATAGTTTTAAAAATATTTAAAACTGTTTCAAACAGTTCCTATAAGTGATTATTATAGTAGGTGGGAAGATGGTTTTGTTATTACTTAAAGCAATCACTTTTTTCTAACTCACATCATGATATAGGTACATACCTCCTTTTTTGGAGTATTTTTCTTGTTAATTTTTTTAAATATTTCGTCAGTAGTATTGTATTTGATAGGACGATTTTTTTTCTTTGTTTTGTTTTCTCGACTTATTCACTTCAATTGTATGAAGTTCGATTGCAGCTAAAAATTGGACTCTACGAATGCGCTATTTGCATTCCCTACTGCCATAAACCAAAACATACATTTAATAATTATGGAAATAGTAATTACATATGAATACTATATACATACAATACTATTGACTAGTCAAACACCAGGAATTACGTTGTTAATTCCATTTAGAAAATGGTAAACTACGTTCTTGTAAATACTGAGATGTCAGATTAACTTAAATAAATGAGAACTTGTACGCTGAAATGAAATTATACTATATTTTTCTTAAAACGTCTGAATAAATCCTGCTTTTATTATCACATTATTATTGTGTTATTGTTTGGAGTGAATAATTGGATTTCTCTAGTGCAACAATGATCACTAATTTGCAATAATTTTCTTAGGCAACTTGCTCAAAAACTCGTGTTACGCAGAAAACGACGGTTCTCAAAAAAGAAATTATAACAGGACTTTACGGTTACTCTGATCAAAATGTGACATAAGAATGTGTTTGTACCTGGTACAAATTGTTAATATACTAATTTGAATATACTGTTTTGTTTTATTTTTCTTGAAGTTGTTACAGTTCGATTTGCCCGAACCGTTTTGTCAACAACGTTTGCGCGTTGGTAGGTTTATGGACTTGGCAACGCCTCCCGGAAATGACGCTTGCGTGCCGTTTGAAATACCAGCTCTTTATTGGTATGTCGTTTCCAGCAATTCTAACGCCATCTATTCCCGATTGGTTGGCCATTTTGCGTGTCATATAATAATAATAGTATAATATAATATTTATTTAGAACTCAAAGTTTACAGTTCGTGTTATTGTACAGGCTGGATTAATTTCGATGTCTTTTATGGGCATCTCCGTAACTATAAGAGATAGAAAAAAACTAGTTGCCAGGCCTCAATGTCTTTTTTGGAGATTAAGTCAACAGCGTAAACAAAAATTGGCTATCTTCTTTTGTTTTCAAGTTATGGTCAAAAATTGACATTTTCGTCTTTTCGTTTTTCGGTCATATCTCGTTTATTTCTAGAGATATTAAAAAACTGTTTGATCATTATTAAGACACTTTTTGGAATACAATTGAGTGGTGTAGTTGCTTTTTTAATATTTACTTAAATTTTCAAGTTATAACATAAAGTTATATTTTTTTAAATAGAAATCATAGTAGGCAATGCCCTCATTAAATAGAGATTTTTTTCTGTTTTCAAAAATATATACTTTGTTGGGTTTATTTCTTATAATTAATAGGAAAAATGCCATTTTTGTTATTAGCCTTGCATATCCTAGTCTCAGTAGGTTGGCTTCAGTGCAGTGCCAACATTTTTTTAAATTTTTATTAAATATTAACGAACTTTCAAACCTTTAGGCAGTTTTGGCCGCGTAAAGAATTTCATATTCACTTTATTTTACAAATTTATTCCGTTTGAGAAATGTAGCACCCATCGCGACCGATTCTGGCAAAAGCTTTTTTGTTTTTATTAAATATGAATGCACGCAAATTTAGTTGTAGGGTTTATTTCTTATAATTAATAGAAAAAGCTGTCATTTTTAATTATCCTTGCGTAAATATCCTAGTCTCAGGCTGGGTTCAATACGGAGCCGATTTTTTATTTTATTAAATTTTAAGGAGCTTTCAAATATTTTCAAAGTTGTGGCTGCGTAAATAAATTCGTGTTCGCGTTAATTTACAAATTTCAGTTTTATCGTTTTCAGCGACCGTTCTGATAAGAGTTCCTGTCCAACTTTCTATTGAAAATGATCATTCAATTTATAGAAAAATTGTTTTTAATCTTTAAACAGTCAGTGCCGACATTTTTTTTGTTTTTATTAAATATTAACGAACTTTCACACCTTTAGACAGGTTTGCCCGCAAAAGGAATTTCATAGGCACTTTATTTTACAAAATTCCGTTTGAGAAATGTAGCACCCATCGCGATCGATCTGGCAAAAGCTTTTTTGTTTTTATTAAATATGAAAGCACGCAAATTTGATACATGTCCGATTTTGTTTATATTTTACTATTTGTGTGTTTGTTTTTGTTTTTCGTGTTTTTAATAAAATATAACTCAAGAGAAACAAACAAAAAGAAAGCTTAATTTAGTTCTAATTTAGTTATTATTACCTTTATGTTTATCCAAACAACTTGTATTTTACTGTAAAATCATGTTATGTTTTCGCTTCTTTTGACAACTTGTTTATTTACATATTTTCACTCCTGACGAAACTATGAAGCGATACCGAAACGTAGAGTGTTCTTGCGATTTCACAGTGTCCGTTTTAAAGTTTAAAAACTATTTTCTCTCACATATTTCATCGAACAAGAGTCGACTTCAATTATATTTTTTATAGAAGTCGTTTCTTGTCCGATGGAAATTGTATAAAAATTGTTTTCAATTTTAAAAAGATATTGTGAAAATTACAGGAACGTTCAACGTTTCTTCCTAACGAAGCTATAAACCGAAAGTGAAACGTTGAGTATTCGTGCAATTTTGACTGTTTAAAGATTAAAAACAATTTTTCTATAAATTGAATGATCATTTTCAATAGAAAGTTGGACAGGAACTCTTATCAGAACGGTCGCTGAAAACGATAAAACTGAAATTTGTAAATTAACGCGAACACGAATTTATCTACGCAGCCACAACTTTGAAAATATTTGAAAGCTCGTTAAAATTTAATAAAATAAAAAATCTGCTCCGTATTGAACCCAGCCTACAGAGACTAGGATATTTACGCAAGGATAATTAAAAATGATAGTTTTTCCTATTAATTATAAGAAATAAACCCTACAACTAAATTTGCGTGCATTCATATTTAATAAAAACAAAAAAGCTTTTGCCAGATCGGTCGCGATGGGTGCTACATTTCTCAAACGGAATAAATTTGTAAAATAAAGTGAATATGAAATTCTTTACGCGGTCAATACTGCCTAAAGGTTTGAAAGTTCGTTAATATTTAATAAAAATTTAAAAAAATGTTGGCACTGCACTGAAGCCAACCTACTGAGACCAGGATATGCAAGGCTAATAACAAAAATGGCACTTTTCCTATTAATTATAAGAAATAAACCCAACAAAGTATATATTTTTGAAAATAGAAAAAAAAATCTCTATTTAATGAGGGCATTGCCTACTATAATTTCTATTTAAAAAAATATAACTTTATGTTATTACTTGAAAATTTAAGTAAATATTAAAAAAGCAACTACACCACTGAAATGTATTTCAAAAAGTGTCCTAATAATGATAAAACAGTTTTTTAATATCTCTAGAAATAAACGAGATATGACCGAAAAACGAAAAGTCGAAAATGTCAATTTTTGGCCATAACTTGAAAACAAAAGAAGATAGCCGATTTTTGTTTACGCTTTTGACTTAATCTCCAAAAAAGAGATCGAGACTCGGCCACTAGTTTTTTTTCTATCACTTATAGTTACGGAGATGCTCATAAGAGACATCGAAATTAATCCACTCTGTACATCGTAAGAAGTTAAAAAATTAAATACATCTTAGCAAATTAAGTACATATACGTGAGTTATATGGTAGTTCTCTTGTTAGCTATAATTTCAACAAACTCTTGCACATTATAAAAAGGATTATCCATCAAAAAAAATTTGACTGTGGATATATGTTTATTCGCGAGTCTTTCCGTTTCAATTATTGTTACTTTTCGGTATTAACAAATAAACAAGTTTCTCTTGATTCTTAACCATTTTAATTTTCATTAAAAAAAATATAGTTCGTCTACAATTGAAAAGATGGCGCTGATTACAACGAATTTATTAGCGTTTTCGATTGTGAATGCACGATATGCACTGAGTGTATCTTCATCTCATTCAAACCTCACGGAATAAAATGAGATGCAAATACCGTCAGTGTATACAGTGCACCCCAATCGAAAACGCTATTAAATTTTAAAATCTTAACAACAAACTGAAAAAATTATAACGATATCAGTGATTATTATTACGATTATTATTACGAAACACTTTATTGAACATCGAGTGCGGTATCGGTGGGCATGTTCATGCCAAGAGGAAGGCGAAGTTGATCTTCCTATCTTCCTATCTATCCTATCTCGCACATTTCAGCGGTTCCAAACAAGTGTTCCATCCGAAATTTTTTGGCTATGATACGGTAGCCTCCAAAAATACCCGCAGAAGGTAGCATTTCGTGTACTTACACTGAAGTTCTTTTATTTGCATGTACTAAAAGGACAGCTGTACATTGATATATTGTACTAAAAGTTAAATTGAAAATGACAATTAGCTATTTCTGATGAAAAAAATGTATACCTGCAGTAAATTTATTTTTTTGGATAAAGGAGAACTCTAATTCATAAATGAAAATATGCGATCTCGCCTCAAAACGATGCAGAAAAAGCTCGTACAGTTCAAAAAAAGTTATGGAAAGAATCATTACTGCAGTCAATCATTGAAAAATGACTTTCATGACCAGCTTCGTTTGTATATCAAAACCGCAGGTAACTCAGTTTATTACCTTTTAGCCTACTGTAAGCGCCAATTTTTTTTTAGAAAAGAAAATATTTTAATTGAAATAGATATTATAGTTTTCAAATTGCATGCGATTTTGGCTTCCTGGAAAAGTTGCAAAACCTAATTAATTCCGGCTAAATAGTGGAAATGTTACACTGTGCGCCCCGACTGCTTTACCAGCTCTACGTTTAACATGATGGAGGTACACTTCTGCTATAAAGTTTTCGGGGTACGAGACATGCCACTGGCAGTAAGAAATTTTATGCTTTGCAATTATGAACCTTATAGCTTTTACAACCGTACCTGCTACCCCGATAATAAAACCGGTCATCGCAAACAGCGATTTAACACAGATGCGAACTTATTCAACCAACTTGAATAATCTACTAGAAAGACTTCCATTGTAGTTGGATGGATAAGAAATTTAACAAAATTTATTTTCTAAATATTATAACATGTGTAGTAAATAATGTGTGCATTATGAAATTAAAATTTCTGAAACTTTGGCAATTGAAATTAAATAAGTCAATAAAATAAAATCTGTTATTTTTCGTTCATTAAATTTAACTTTCTAGTTTCATTAAATACACATATGTTTTGCAACTAATTAATAGCTTTGTTGAGCAGAACTTCTTAGCATTTATATTATTATAATAAGAAACAAATTTAAATAATCTAGCTCATTCTATATATTTTTTCAAATACTCAAAAGTCATTCACATATTTTCACAAAATAAATGTTATACGATTTAATCATTTTCTCTTAACTTCTAGATTAAGGAAAACTTGCCAAACTTTGTGGATGAACTTTTCAACTTATTTTACTGATGTCAGATTTGAGAAGAAACTAAAAAGAAGAATATTATTTTTTCCTCTGTGGCGTAGAATGAAATATGTATATTATTTTTAACGCAAGTATTGCAATTTTTAAGTATTACACATATCATTCTATATTCTAGGAGTTTAATACTATATTTGTTAAGTTTCCTAAATTTGTATGATTCTGAATAATTTTAATGAGTTAATTATTCGATCAATAAGTGTCATCAGTAAACTTATTATTTAAATGAAATTAAGTTTTTTTAACTTTATTTCACTGTAAATTCTTACAATATTATATGATACCGTATAAAAAAGAATAACATACACTGGAAAAATTATTCAAGACTTTATTATTGAGAACAACGAAAAACTTATTACAAGTAAAAACAAAACTAAAGTAAAAATTAACGAAACAATTTGTGAGGTCTTCTATTTACTTAAAAATAAATAAAATCGAACATATGTCCTAATTGTTATTATTTTCTTAAAATTATGTGAGCTTTCCGTATGGCAAAGCTTGTCGATGAGCTAATAAATCACCCTGTATTTCATATTTACTAAAAATCTATTTATGTATTTCTAGTAATGAAAATTTTAGAATCCACAGAAAAACGTACACAAACTACAAACGAATAAAATTTTTGTGAAGTCAAACAAACCAGAAGTGTATAAAGGCAGAAATTTGGTATAATTATAATTTTTCAGATTAATTAACATCGTCGATCCTTTATAGCAATTTAACATTTATATGTCTTTATAATATGATCTGAAATCCTGTTATTTAACGATATAAAATATTCTAATTAAAAAAAAAAACATTTTTTGTTCAATTTTTAAGTTAAAGCAAAAAAGAACAAACAAATTCGCCACCGCGTCCGCGTTCGCAACCGCGCGTCGCCTCAATAAATACTCGGAACCAAATACTGGCAACGAAATTCAACAAACCATAAACATCTGCGCCGGCCGGGGTTTAATAGGACCTAAGTAAACAACCCTCCTATCGGGGTGCGGAGAAAGTGTCTCTGTTCCTTAAGGTTCGAAATATATTAGGCCCGTTTCAATAAGGTCCAAATTCGAACGATTTTATTGCTTTTCATTTCGAAACTTTTAAGCATTAGTGTACACTAGTACCCGTTCCATCCCCGATGTAACAATAAAAATAATTACAATGATGTAACACACACTTTAATTATGCATAATATTTTTTGTCCAAAAATGAAAAACTTACCTATCACAAGCGAGCGCAGTCCCTTTGTTTTGAAATTTCTGCTTGGTTTACGACTTGTTTCAGCAATTTATTCCGATAAAAGCAATAAACCGCAATCAAGCTTTTTATTTACGTTTAGAAGAACTCGGTCAAGGTCTTATTGTATACGAATATGAATCCGACTTGCGGACATCGGCATGTTTATTTGTATTTTCAACATGCGATAAGTATGAACGTTTGCTTACGCACCTCTTTGTAATAGACAATAACAGTTATGTTAAAACGAGTACCTGATCTTCGTTACATTTTTGCTGAAGTAATTAAACATGTTCGTACGCTAATTTTGTAACTGCGTTGAAAATACCTGAAATTATTTTTTAATTATCGCACTAATAGCTGCAGAATAAGTATTGCAAGAACAAAAACTATTCCTACTGTAAAAACGGAAAGCAAGAATTGGAGTATGATACGATGAAAAATTAAATAAATTAAATTGCCTGTACACACAAAAATCTATGGGTTCAAAATAAGTGATTGAATAACTTCGCTAGTTCTGAATCGAACTATTTTATTAATTGTTTACATTCCAACACAAAACATGTTTTTCTGCGTCGGCTTAAACCATAAAGACATAAAAGCTCTCGCCTAGTGCAGATGTTTATTTCGTCGTTTATTCGAAGTTTTAATAAAGAAACAAATTTATGTTTGCTCTATAAATACATTAAACTTTAGTAATCAACACTGTAAGTTGATTATTGGCAATATATGAATTAATATGATGTAAAAATTTCCACTTTTTCGATCGCCTTTAGATTGAATTTTTTAAATTTAACTATTAAAGTACGGATTAGCACAAAACTAATCATCAATTTACGTAACACGCACAGAATATTTTAACTTAAGAACTTACCTAACTTACCTATTTACAAAATTTATCTGCTTTTAAAATTAACAAAAAAAATACGATGCTTGACCTGCCTTAAATACAATATCTGGGTATTTGGTCATGGTCTGCATTTTTATGACTTTTTATGTCCTCGAACGTCGAAGAATAGTTGAAAATCAAGCTCCGCCGGAACATTTAAGCTGCAATCAGCGACCCTCAAACAATTTCTATGAAAAAGTAAAATAATTTTTATCTGCGTTCTTATTAGTATCTGACCAATAGCTGTGTAACAAATTTTGCTTCTTTTCTTGACCACTATATGTGGTTTCAATTAAAGACATAGGTTTAGAGAGACGCTCTATTTTCCAGTCTAATGGCCGGTTTCACAAAGCTTCGTCAAATATTTAAGTTCCGATTAACTCTGTAACGAATGATTAAATAGGAAAACAACCGCATTTAACGATGATTAACTTAACGATGATTACTAAACGGCTCGCTCTCTAATCGGTCGTCAAATAGTCTTAATGCTCCGTTAAGTGTTTCACAAAGCTCGATTAAGAGATAACGCTTCGTTTACTTCTGTCTAATCAGGCGTTAGATTAATCGATAGAATTCCAGCGATTAAAAAGTAATGAGTGAATTTTCCATAGTTATTATCAAGCTTTTTTGATATAAAAATTCCTCACATATATCTAAAACATAATTATAATTTTATTTAAAAATGTAACGTACCTTAAATATTAAAAATAATGACATTTCTATACTTTTTACTCACTTGGTTTATTGATTAATTTTTACGACACTATTTCGGAAATTATTTTCAAGAACAAACAATTCGAAATTATTTCAAAATGTCTGCAACCTCACTTTCTTCTTTGACGATAAAGAAATACCTCTTTAAGGTAGGATTTATTTTATAAGAGACAGAAATAATCCTTTTAATGATTTGGATGATAATGAATTTCACGTATCGCTTTTCCAAAGGAGTTATGGAACTCTTTGGTCCCACACTAGAACCTGCAACAAGCAAAAATAAATTTATTTTATGGTACAAATCAATTGCTGATAAACTTACCTTATTATCCACTGAAATATTTCAACAGCTGATTTCTGATACTTTCAGAAACCATCGATACGTAGAATAATTCATCGTGTCATTCATTTTATTGCAAGGCAAAGCAAACAGTTAATTAAATTGCCAATAGAAGAAGCTCTGCAAGTTAACATTACGCTTTTCTCATGTCATTGGCACCACAGATTGTACCCCACGTTAAAATTATTTCACCTGATGGTAATCTCGGTGAGCTGTACCACAACAGAAAAGTGTCTGCCATATACATATGTTCAAGTAATTCAACTGCAATAAAGTTTCCTTCCTCCCTTTCTTTTTTCCTTTTTCATTTTTAAAAATCATTAACTGCACTACTGCGAAGAATTTAAGATGTATTTATTTATTTTGAGATTCTAACCTCGCACTACCTGATTGATTGCAGGCCTGACGCCATCACGACAGATTACTTTAAAGCGGTGTCAAAATGGCAATTTTTCGATGTTGCCAAACGTAAACTCCAATTAGTTAATCAGAGATTAACATAATAGTTTTTTGTTTTGTGAAACAGCATGAAATTTTTAACAATGATTAAACTTAACGGTTGATTAGTTAATCAACGCTTTAACAAAGCTTTGTGAAACTGGCCATAAGGGTGACATACTGGTTGATTCAAAATATGTGTCCGACCCGGCAACCATAAGTAGTACATAGAAAAAGAAAACAAGAAGTCTATATGCATAGGGATCTAATATCCATAGTTTTTAAGATAAAATGCATTGAAGATTCAGATATAAATTGGTTGATGGGCGCTAGTACAGCTGTAGTGAGTCACAAGAGCAATGAACAGGCGTGGAATAGAACGAAACACTAGCATTTACCTTGAAATGAAACTGTAAAACATTTCTATTTATCGCTTTCTAGAAAAAGTCTATAATACGCAATTCATTCATTCGCATTTCGTACTTGTGTATGTATGCGTAAGAAATAAATCATAATTTCCATTTTGGATTCACAAGAAATTGATTTTCGAAATGCCACTGATAGATTTATTTCTTGCAATTTCGCACTTACATGTCCTTAGTGAATACGCTCCTAACAGGTCGGACACTTATTCTGAATCACCCTGTAGAGGATGACTGATCATTATTACATCGACACAAAAAGAGGAAGAAAACCGATGGCACAGATTAACAGAAACTCATTTTAATAATAATTATGTTACGCCAACGTTCATAACCAGCCTGCATTTTATCGAGTCGCGATGTCTCGTTTAAATTGCATTATAAAGTGCAACTTCGCAAAATGCCGGCCGGCTATTATGCAGATTAAAATACGGCAGTATGTCATAAACGTTTTACGACATTTACTCAGAGAATAAAGTTGTAAACCGTGGCCGTGACATCAAATAAGTGGACGGTGAACGAACAGATTGCAACACGTATGTACTTATTATTATAAATGTCTTACATTCTGGTTTTAAGTTCCAATAATATAATTAATAAGTAAACCTCTTCTATAAGCAGAAAAATACATAATTAAGATGGAATAAAAACAAACGCTTTGTCCTTCCAGTGGTCCAGTTCAACAATAAAAAACTTCAACTTCCACAAATAAAAAACATACCGCATGACGGTAGAGCTTCGTTGTTTTAAAAACCTCAGATTTGTTATACAGACGAAGCAATTTCGGTTTTAAACACGGCAGGTTTCTTCGATTCGGTCGGTAAGTGTTCGTAAGCTATCGCAAGCTGGAAGCTTTCGAAACTGTAACGGAACCTAGTTAAGCAAGCAATTCTTGTGTATGTTTGTACACAAACCGGTGTAAATAATCCGAAGAGAATCCTGGACTTTAATCGTTAACGCGATTCGCTTCAAAAGACCGTGCCGATGCCCTCTCCACCAACGATGCACGTCGCCGCCGTCACATCCTGGACATTAATCGTAAGCACGATTCGCTTCAAGAGGCCGTGCCGTCTCCAACCATGATAGACGTCGCCGCCCTCACTCCTGGACTTTAATCGGTGAAACGATTCGCTTCAAAAGGCCGTCGCCGTCGTAGAACTCAACCTTTATTCCGTCGCCACGAAAAGGACCATACTGTCGCCCTCCTACCGCCGCCTCGCCGCCAGAAGAGATCATGACATATTCATATCTGCAACCCCGAGATATTGCTACAACTCCTAATCGTCCAACCCGTTTAATCGAACATCCGAGAAGCCGCCTTTACAAAATCCACAGCGGCGATACCTGAAGGCTAACGAGTTCCTGTGTAAACGCCCGGAAAAATCGATCTTTTATTTTATTCAAAATTTTAATTTAATTTGATTTCTGCGAGTGGAATTTAATCTGTTTTATTTTGAATTAAATTTTCTCAGCCAATAATGATTTGCACAGGAAATACTGTAGTCATAACAATAATAATTAACAGATAAAATAGCGACATCTTACTATCGCTTTTTGACCTGACATTGCAGTAGGATAGACAAATTCAAGCGGGATTTGCTCCTAAAAAGTCCCCCATGCAAGGTAGCCATGCTTGCTGTCAAAGCATAATGAAAGTTTTTAGAAAAATTTTGTGCAAATCGTTTTTGATTGCAGTGAAAACCTCGAGCAGCCTCTGGACAGCTGTTTCAGCCCTGCTTGGGGCTTCTTCAGCAGAGACGTAGCTCGACATTCCCACTGCAGACCAAAAACGACTTGCCCAATTTATTCGCAATTGCGATGTAAGAATGATGAACAGATAAAATAGCGACATCTTACTATCGCTTTTTGACCTGACATTGCAGTAGGATAGACAAATTGAAGCGGGATTTGCTCAATTTGTCTATCCTACTGCAATGTCAGGTCAAAAAGCGATAGTAAGATATCGCTATTTTATCTATTCATCATTCTTACATCGCAATTGCGAATAAATTGGGCAAGTCGTTTTTGGTCTGCAGTGGGAATGTCGAGCTACGTCTCTGCTGAAGAAGCCCCAAGCAGGGCTAAAACAGCTGTCCAGAGGCTGCTCGAGGTTTTCACTGCAATCAAAAACGATTTGCACAAAATTTTTCTAAATAATAATTAAGATCGCGTTACTCGCAGAAACCGTGAGACTCTATTCCCTCTTTCCCCGCCGTGCCAAATTATTGTTGAAAACTTGTTAAAGTTGCCCCCTGATTTAGGCAACCTTTGTAACGCCCGTAAGATAAGCGAAAGAGGTGGACATTCTTAAGATAAGCATCCAGGCTCCGCGGCAGGAAGGAGTGAAAAATAAAATTAGTATCCACCGGGAGGATCCATCGCAAGGCTCCAAAATGTCATCCTCCTACCCGTTCAATCATGCTGTTGTTTTACCATAGCAGTTTAACCCCCTAGAAACCCCTTCAGGGAAATATGAATGAGGGTGTGTGTTTGTACACGCGGAGAACACCAGCCTTGGAGCTCAGATTTCAATCGAGGAACCCTCAGGCATCCCAAAAGCCTCTGTTACTGCGGTTCGCCTCTGATAAGGTATTGTATTTGTTATTTTATATGTCATGTCATTTTCTTCTCAAAATTCCTTTAAACCAAATTTTACTTCATATATTTTTTTTTTGTACTTGTTTTCTTTGTTTGTATCAATTTAAGTCAGTGCTCAATAAATCCATTGTAGCACATGAGGGATTTTAGTAGATTTAGTAGATTTTAGATTAGTAAAGTACAGATAAGGGGTGGAATTTTTCTTATTTTTTCTATTTCCCAAAGAAAAACTAACTTATGTAATAGAAACCTCCTGTTTACACCTGCAACAACGCCTGAGTGGATCCACTTCACACGACCACCCGTTCCGTCGTGGCACAGCGAAGGACTACCTAGTCTGCAACCAGGATAAAAAGAATCCCGGATAGGCAGATCTCCGTCCCCCAGAGATCAAATTAAACATTTATCAAATAAAAAGGTGTATTTTTCTATTTGATTGTTTAAAACTCTACCTTCCCCCAACTCCCCTACAACCCCGGAAGTTTGTGCGTGACACATTGGGGGCGCAAAAGGCCGCGACAATATTTATCTTCATTGGTCGGTTCCCCTTTTTTTGAAAGGTTGTACTTAATTTGGTTCATCTGTTTGACTGTAATTTTTTATTTGCCAACCATAATTTATTTCCTCATTTATCGTCATTTATTTTTGTTTATCGATCCATTGTCTTTTATTTGTTTTTGGATTGGTTTTGGTTGACATTGTTTTCCATTTGTTTATTTTTCCTTTTGCCAGTTATCTTTTTTTAATTTTTTTATTAAATCATTTCATACATTTAATCGTTATTTTCCTTCATTAGTGGATTGTCTCTTGTGTCTTGTTTTCTTATTATCTGTCGTGTTTTCTCATTAATCAGTTGACAATTGTTTATTTTTTCTTTAGCCCATTGTTATTTATTAATTTAAGTGTTAATTGATTGCCTTCTTTTCATCCGTTGTAAGTGTTATTTATTTATTTTGTTTTTGCCTATAAGTTCGCTGCAATGTCTTCATCATTTGCCATTTATTTAATTTTTTATTATTATTTCCGTTGCTTTGTTATTTATTTATACATGGTTCGGCAAAGTACTGAATTTGGTCATTTATGAAGTTATTTAAGAAGATACTAAAAGTTGCGGCAAATAAATGTCCATATTTGAAAATTATTTTTAATAATACAATGTGTTGCGTAAAGTATTGCGGACCATGTTACGTTCTTTTAAATGGTACACACCGTATATGATACACTTTTTAAAATGCCCTGATCTTACCCTTTCTAAAAATTTAAAGTTTTAATATTTTATATCGGTTGGTTCATGAGTTATGACCACTTTTGTCTTTAAATTAGTATAACTTTAACAAAAATTTTTTTTGTGCAAATCGTTTTTGATTGCAGTGAGAACCTCGAGCAGCCTCTGGACAGCTGTTTCAGCCCTGCTTGGGGCTTCTTCAGCAGAAACGTAGCTCGACATTCCCACTGCAGACCAAAAACGACTTGCCCAATTTATTCGCAAATGCGATGTACGAATGATGAACATATAAGATAGCGACATCTTACTATCGCTTCTTGACCTAACATTGCAGTAGGATAGACAAATTGAAGCGGGATTTGCTCCTAATGAGTCCCCCATGCAAGGCGGCCATGCTTGCTGTCAAAGCATAATGAAAGATTTTAGAAAAATTTTGTGCAAATCGTTTTTGTTTCAGCCCTACTGCAATGTTAGGTCAAAAAGCGATAGTAAGATGTCGCTATTTTATATGTTCATCATTCTTACATCGCATTTGCGAATAAATTGGGCAAGTCGTTTTTGGCCTGCAGTGGGAATGTCGAGCTACGTTTCTGCTGAAGAAGCCCCAAGCAGGGCTGAAACAGCTGTCCAGAGGCTGCTCGAGGTTCTCACTGCAATCAAAAACGATTTGCACAAAATTTTTCTAAAATCTTTCATTATGCTTTGACAGCAAGCATGGCCGCCTTTCATGGGGGACTCATTAGGAGCAAATCCCGCTTCAATTTGTCTATCCTACTGCAATGTTAGGTCAAAAAGCGATAGTAAGATGTCGCTATTTTATATGTTTATAACTTTAACAGTGAATAGATAAAACAGCGACATCCTACCATCGCTTTTTGACCTGACATTGCAGTAGGATAACAAACTGAAGCGGATTTGCTACATAATAAGTTACCCTATGCAAGGCGGCCATGCTTGCTTGCAAAGCATAATGAAAGTTTTAAAAAAAGAATTGTTGCAAATCGTTTCTGATTTCAGTGAAAACCTCGAGCAACCTCTGCACAGCTGTTTCAGCCCTGCTTGGGGCTTCATCAGCAAAGACGTAGCTCGAAATTCCCATTGCAAACCAAAAAAGACCTGACCAATTTATTCGCGAATAAACCAGAACCAGATGTTCTGCATGTCGTCAGGATTAATAATTTGTCTCGAAGCAGGTTTTTTTCGTTTGTTAGTAGTTCCAAATATCTGTTACGTCAATATCGTTTCGTTATTTTACAGTATTGAGTGTTTAATTCCATAGCCTACTAATTTCATAAGAGATTAATTTATGTTATGGTTAATATCTCCCCTAAAAATAAAAATGTTTCGGGTATGTTATACACTGTTGAAAAGCTGTTTTTAAAGACTATCTAACTAACCGAAAACCTAATATGAGAAACAAAAGTTAGCGTTAATAACTTGAAAATAAATTACTCAAGTCAAGATTTTACAAGTTTTTCTATATCTTTGTCAATGTTTCTCCTGTTATATCCTCTACTCTTATAAAAATGAGTATGCTTTAAAAAACAAGTATGCGTTGTTTGATGAAAATTATTATCGTCTGTCAAGATATAAAATTATGTTCAATATAATATAAATTGGGATTATTTGCCCCTTTTCTATTTCATTACGACACAATAGAAAGGTACCTGAAATGAATACCAAGAAATATCTCAAGCGCGATTCGCATCCACGCTTGCGATTTCGAAGACGGTCTGATCTCCTCACCTCTTGGACCGTTCAGTATGTTCAGCGTGTTTTCGTAGAAGATACGTAGCCCTCGGAATGCCAAATTTTCTGACTGCTACAGACTAAAATTTGCACAAGATTTTAAATACAGTACGTATTAACTCGGCAGATATTTACCATCTATTTTCAATAATTATTGAGGGATCCAGCAGTTAGTTCCTAAATTGTACAAGTGGTCCATCTTAGACGGTAGTCAATCTTTCCCGGAATTACCCTATTTCAAAATTTAAATACTAAACTAAAAGAAACTCTGTAAACGAGGCATATTTGCAACATGCGTGCCAGCGCGACATCACCATTGGAACCGATGACTTGATAACTTTCAGCATACAAACTAATTACCTGACGATATTAATTGCAAATAATAGGGAACATTGTCAACAAGTTTATTTACAAACTAAAAAAAAAAACCTTTCAAACTGCATTCAAATTAATCATTATTAAAAAGAATTGCATGCAAGTAAGTTGCGAATTACTAAGAAAGCCAGCCACACATGTGTCATATTATCACAACACACGGTCCGTTAATACTGAACACGTGATATGATATAATGTGATAAATATCTACAATGATTTATCATGGTCGATAACGGTCGATAATCTGCACAGTTCGGACTGCACAGAAAAATCATTCCGTTTTAACAGAACGTGTGTGGCTGGCTTTTTTAAAGCTTTAAATTATTTGAAATTATCCTCTTTTTTGTTAAATAAATATAAAAAACGATCCTGACAAACATATTATTCACTTATTTTAATTATCTGTAGCAAATTTACATATAAAACAAATACCTATAAAAGATGTAAGATTTTCAAGAATTTCAGTTTTAAAATGACTATGGCACAGACTTTGCTTTTATTTCTCGTTGCAAATATTTACATTGCTGCTTCGGTGAATCATTTCCGTAAGTTACTTAAGTATTTTCAGATTATTTTCAGGATAATATCCTCGTTTATAGCTCCATATATCAAAGCTTGCCACAGAAATGATCCCCATTTTTCAAAATGCCTCAAGAATAGTGCAAATGCAGCGATACCTCACCTAGTTCAAGGTAATTACGACCCGTTAATTAATTGTCGTTTTTTCTCGAAACGGTATTTTAGGAGATAAAGAATTAAACTTCCCATCGCTGGATCCTTTGATAATCCCAGAAGTAGTCATCGATAATGAAAAAGAGTTCAAACTTAAGATGACCAACGTTTCGGTGTACGGTTTCGACACGTTGAAAAATACAAATATGAAGTAAGAATAGTTAATAAGAATAATTAAAATAACACAATTATTTGAGCATAAATTTTCAGAGCGAATCTATCACCTTTGGATTGTTTGGAATCGAGCCAGGTTTATACAATGGATAAATTATCGCTCGTAGGTAAATACGAAGTCGACGCTAAAATACTGTCTCTACCCATTTCAGGGAAAGGAAATGTGAATGTAACTTTAAGTGAGAATTTTCGGATTTCACAAAATGCAGAGAACTGAATACTCTCTACATTTTAGTCAAACCTACTTTTTACTTAACTTGGAATATGGGCAGCACAATTAGGGATGGAGTAAAATACTTGACGCTTGTGAAAGCCGAAGCAACTTACGATGTAGAACATGTAATCTATAAACTTGATAATTTGTTTAATGGTAATAAGGCATTAGGTAAGTTTTTTTTATTTTTATTTTTTATTCACTTGCAAGTCTTTAAATTGCACTTCTATTTACAAAAACTGCCTTTACATTTCAGGGGATCAAATGAACAAGGTTTTGAACGACAACTGGCAAGTTCTGCATGATCAGTTTGGCGCTATCTTTTCTCAGACTTTAATGAGTTTTGTCCGTAGTATATCACTGAAAATGATGAATTCCGTTCCATTCGATACATTCTTTCCATAATATACTTTATATACCAGTAACACATTGTAAATGCAAATATAAAGTTAGTTAGGCCCACTTTGCATCATACATAATTTGATACGAAATCTTCTACAAAGTGAGATAGACAGACGGCCGCCAGGAATGTTCATTGCTGCTTCAATCCCAATAGTTGCACATTTAAATGTATATAAATTTTGTCCACCGCCACCAGTAGTAACATAAAAGATAAAATATCCGCAAGATATACCACAAATAAACACATTTAATGAAATGACGGCCAATTAGTGATATTTTGTAGCTAACCCAGTTCCTAGTTCAAATAAACATTAATCTTAATGCACATATTCCTTATTTCATTGAAAAATTGGACAAAAAATTTGTTATTATTTTAACAGCAACGTAACACAAAAAAAGAAGTTTCAAATTTAGTTCTAAATTTTGTGCTAAATATCTAAAACCTGTCTTATTTTCATACTAAATGTGACAATTAATCTGCGTAGAATATGATTTTAAGCATTTGTTTAGCTGAATGATACATTAATTGTGAATTGGGATTGTGTTTAGGTGGCTTGTAGCATACTATGTATTTGCATTTTGTTTTAAGCTCTTTTAATATTACGAGTTGAAAATACTCCCATCAATGCAAGCTAATCGAAAACGCATTTACTTTCTTGACAAAAATGTTTTGAGCTTTTATATTGTTTTCTTCCATTACATTCTTACATGCATAATCGTAAAAGAATTTGATAAGAAAATAGTTTCATTTGTTCTTTATTGCAAATGTTTATTAATGTGTATAAGCAATTGAAATTACAATTACACTTGTCAAGCTGAATACAACCTATTTATTTCTAATTTCCAATTTGCCAAAAATTATATTATATTATTATATACAGGGTGCCCCAGTGCTCTGTAAAAGTTCCATAACTTTCTTGCTATTCCAGATATCGACTCGATTTTTTTTTTGTATAATAGGAGCGCTTCTATTGCACATTCTAAAATTATTTTCGTTTGTATCCAAGGTGTCCAAGTATTATTATATATAAGTTTCATTTTTTTTTAATTGAAATACCCCATTTTGACTTGCGTTGATTACTAAAGTTTAATGTATTTATAGAGCAAACATAAATTTGTTTCTTTATTAAAACTTCGAATAAACGACAAAATAAACGTCTGCACTAGGCGAGAGCTTTTATGTCTTTATGGTTTAAGCCGACCCAGAAAAACATGTGTTTTGTGTTGGAATGTAAACAATTAATAAAATAGTTCGATTGAGAACTAGCGAAGTTATTCAATCACTTATTTTGAACCCATAGATTTTTGTGTGTACAGGCAATTTAATTTATTTAATTTTTCATCGTATCATACTCCAATTCTTGCTTTCCGTTTTTACAGTAGGAATAGTTTTTGTTCTTGCAATACTTATTCTGCAGCTATTAGTGCGATAATTAAAAAATAATTTCAGGTATTTTCAACGCAGTTACAAAATTAGCGTACGAACATGTTTAATTACTTCAGCAAAAATGTAACGAAGATCAGGTACTCGTTTTAACATAACTGTTATTGTCTATTACAAAGAGGTGCGTAAGCAAACGTTAATACTTATCGCATGTTGAAAATACAAATAAACACGCCGATGTCCGCAAGTCGGATTCATATTCGTATACAATAAGACCTTGAGCGAGTTCTTCTAAACGTAAATAAAAAGCTTGATTGCGGTTTATTGCTTTTATCGGAATAAATTGCTGAAACAAGCCGTAAACCAAGCAGAAATTTCAAAACAAAGGGACTGCGCTCCCTTGTGATAGGTAAGTTTTTCATTTTTGAACAAAAAAATTCAGATTTGGAGAATTAATCTTTTACGTAACAAGGAACTTACAGTTTCATTTAAAGACAGAGTTTTTGAGACACCCTGTATAAATGCATAATTAAAGTGTGTGTTACATCATTGTAATTATTTTTATCGTTAAATCGGGGATGGAACGGGTACTAGTGTACCTCCATCATGTTAAACGTAGAGCTGGTAAAGCAGTTGGGGCGCACAGTGTAACATTTCCACTATTTATCCGGAATTAATTAGGTTTTGCAACTTTTCCAGGAAGCCAAAATCGCATGCAATTTGAAGACTATAATATCCTAAAAGAAAATATTTTAATTGAAATAATTAAAATATTTTCTTTTCTAAAAAAAAAATTGGCGCTTACAGTAGGCTAAAAGGTAATAAACTGAGTTACCTGCGGTTTTGATATACAAACGAAGCTGGTCATGAAATTCATTTTTCAGTGATTGACTGCAGTAATTATTCTTTCCATAAGTTTTTTTGAAATGTACGAGCTTTTTCTGCATTGTTTTGAGGTGAGATCGCATATTTTCATTTATGAATTAGAGTTCTCCTTTATCCAAAAAAATAAATTTACTGCAGGCATACATTTTTTCATCAGAAATAGCTAATTGTCATTTTCAATTTAACGTTTAGTACAATATATCAATGTACAGGTGTCCTTTTAGTGCATGCAAATAAAAGAACCTCAGTGTAAGTACACGAAATGCTTCCTTCTGCGGGTATTTTTGGAGGCTACCGTATCATAGCCAAAAAATTTCGGATGGACCACTTGTTTGGAACCGCTGAAATGTGCGAGAAAGGTAGGAAGGTCAACTTCGCCTTCCTCTTGGCATGAACATGCCCACCGATACCGCACTCGATGTTCAATAAAGTGTTTCGTAATAATAATCGTAATAATAAAAGTTAATAAAATTTCCATAACTTTCTTGCTATTCCAGGTATCGACTCGATTTTTTTTTTTTGTATAATAGGAGCGCTTCTATTGCACATTCTAAAATTATTTTCGTTTGTATCCAAGGTGTTCAAGTATTATTATATATAAGTTTCATTTTTTTTAATTGAAATACCCCATTTTGACTTCATTTTTGAATTCTACACTAAATTTTGCGTCAAATTTATTTGAATTATTTTTACGTATCAATCATATTTTTTGATGTGAGTCAATTTTTTCTTTAAAATTCCCGGATGCAAGGTTCCATTCAAAAATCGTAACTTCTTAAGCCCGCAATAGACGATCATATATTGCATGAAATTTACATGTAATTTATGATAAAACCTATTTTTCAAAGTGTATAGCGAGCAAAAAGAATTACATGAATTTATACATGTAAAATTGAAAATAAAGAGCAAGTTCTATTTCTCAAGGTTTTTGACGTGAAATTTTAGTAAACTCTAGTGACTGATTGTTGCTGTTGGCTGTTGGTTCAGATGAATGAATAACGACTTCAGCTAGTTTATGCGGGTATATGTTTATAAATAGTTTTAGCTTCAAGACAGTTTAATCAGTGATGACTACGTGCTCTCCGTTTGGATGATAATATTATCCAACATTCCCAGCTGCTCGAAGAAAATAATTTGAAGTTAGAAGCATTCATGAGTTACCATCTTCACCAACATTAACATTCTAAATTACTATTTAGCAGAACATCTTTTTATTAATATAATTGAAACGTGTATTGCAAATTACAATTCATGAATATATACACACTTGTTTACATGTATTTTTACGTGAAATTTTCAATGACATACAGTTTGTAGGGTCCAATTCTGATATTCGACGAGTTATTGAGAAAACAGTATTTTTTACATGTAAATATTTAACAAAACACTGAAGGTTTGTTGTAGGCTGGTGTTGAAATGAGAACCGATTAAAGCTTTAAGATATGATTATCCGCAATCGATCAATAGGACTGCGGCTTTAATTTCAAAATTACCCTTCCAGTTCGCGTGAATTAGAAGTTTTCTTGATGATTCACAAAAATTCTAATTTGAGTACTGGGGAGAAACTGATATACAAGTCAGTTCCTTTTGAAATTTCCCGAGTAGTCAAGTTAAAATTTGAAACTGGCATACAAATCAATTTCTCTTGAGATTTCGCGAGTACTTAAGATAGAATTTTCACGAATCATCTAGAGAACTTCTAATTCACGCGAACTGGGAGGATAATTTTGAAATTAAAGCCGCAGTCTTACTGATCGATCACAGATAATCATGCACAACGAATAAAATATTAAACCAAAGAAATTCGCATTTTTGACACAGTACGTCCGTTACTGATCTAAGATTGGCTTAAAATTTTAATCGATTTTCATTTTGACACCAGCCTACTACAAACTTTCAGTGTTTTGTTAAATATTTGCATCCAAAAATTACTATTGTGGCGCGCCACTCAACACTACGTCACACTGAAGGCATCAAGAAGTCGGTTCGTTATTGTGCGTCATCAGCCGCCGCGTTGTCTATACCGAACAAACTCGACTTTTCCAGCATGGAACAAGCGATCGTCGAAGTTAGATTTAGTGTATAAAATAAATTGTTGCAAATAAATTAGATGTTTATCATTATTAAAATACAGTTAAGTTTTTACCGAGTGTTTTATTCAATTAAATAAATTTAAACCCTAGAAACGTAACACTATTTTCTCAATAACTCACTGAATATCAGAATTGGATCCTACAAATTGTATATCATTGTTGTTGTAGCTTGTCAAAAGCGCTATAGAATGGCGTGAAAATATTCAGAGTGTTCCATTTGAAAAAATGGAGTTTTTGTTATTTATAATTATTCATATTAAAAAAAAAACGTAAAAAGCCTTGGAACAGCCCTTCACGACTCGGCTTGATCTAAAACGATTGGCTACAGCTTCGGCATTGTCTGAAAGAAAATAGGTTGCATTATCTTTAGTGGTTTAGAAGTTATGAATTTTTGAATGGAACCTTGCATCCGGGAATTTTTAAGAAAAAATTGACGCACATCAAAAAGTATGATTGATACGTAAAAATAATTCAAATAAATTTGACGCAAAATTTAGCGTAGAATTCAAAAATGAAGTCAAAATGGGATGTTTCAATTTAAAAAAATGTAACTTAATATAATATTTATATAATACTTGGACACCCTGTATACAAACGAAAATAATTTTAGAATATGCAATAGAAGCGCTCCTATTATACAAAAAAAAAATCGAGTCGATATCTGGAATAGCAAGTTATGGAACTTTACGGAGCTCTGGGACACCTGTATATAAAATATTAGAAATTAAAGTACAGAATATTTTTCTTTAAAAAAAAGTGTTCTGTTTATTTTATATAATTATGTGTGACACATATTCTACAAAAAATGCTAAAAATTCTCTCGTCAGTAACACACGATGTGGTAACTATACGATATTGGTCTTACTGGAATAGTGAAATGATTTCGACACTATCAAAAAGATACTTATATCAATTTTATGTTGCATTAACTTTAATTCTGCTTCTATACATGTTGTGTATTCACTCGTGATTTAAGTGAATAATTATTTCTTGTTGAATTAAACACACATTTAATAAAAATCACTTTAATAAGATAATTATTGATATGACACTGTATGAATGATTTTTGAAAATGAATGTATGTGGCTCTTTGATGAGCTTGAAATGAAAATGTGTTGTCGCTCTTTGACGAGCTTCAGATGAAATGTGTTGTAATAGATAAAATGTATTGGTTTTAAACACCCTTAAATGTGAGCAATCTTCACAGAAATCGTCTGACTCAAGTTTACCAAGCATAAGCGAAGAGTGCCCACGTTCGATAAATTCAAAGATGGTCGGGGTGACAAAACATTTTGTTGAAAAGCTGTGTGAGTCACATTAATACTAACTTAAATAATACTTAATATTAAACAATACATTTAATACAAGAGCATTTTTTTTAAGTCAGTTACAGTGGGAATGCACTTCGTAATTTCGTTAGGAAGAGGTGTGCCACAGGATTCTTTACGTAGGCCGTTTTTATTTGCAGTACATATTCCTAAATAGATCAAAAGATGTGCAATATAAAATTAAGCCGTTTATACCACATCCATTCTTCTTTTCACGCTGATGATCTTCGATATACAGGGTGTAATCAAATTAGTTTCACATATTAATACCGTAAGTTCCTCATCATGTAAGAGAATTAATGCTGCAACTACCAAAAGTCTAGCTCAAAAATAAAAAAATGACCTAGTGGAGGAGTATTGACTCTTTTGTTTGAGAACTTTTGGTCGGCCGTGCACAAAAACAACGTTATAAAACAAAATTCCAGCAAAATTCAAGGTCAATTGCTTGATCGCATTTTAAAAGCTTTATAGGAACACAATAAAATAGAATCACCGACCCATTAAAGATGACAGTTCAAATTGACAACCTCTGGGTCGTAGCACGTGTGTGCATTATGATTAAAGGAGAACAATTTAAATCTGCTTGCATTGATCAGAATTAAATCTGTTTCATTAGATAATCGACAACAATTAGATCTTGATATCCTGGTCTTTGTAAACCAATAGTACACATGATTTACAGTGCTAATTTCGGTTATTAAAAACGAATACGTTTCTTCGTAGTTCGAGTTCAATGACGCGTTATTGTTTTGGTTCCACAAAATAATAAAAGCGATGACTGCGAATTATGTTTTTTATAAACACGTTAATGTTTTTTAAAACATTTATTAAAGTTACAGATGGGCAGAGTAACGGTTACAAGTTCTGCAGATATGACTAAACTAAAGTTCTGACCCTAATATATATGCTATAGTTTGTATATTTAGTAAAGATAACGATAAATGAGTGGACAATAACAATGCGTCACTTGTTTATATTACTAATCAGGGGTCATAGAGCGTTTAACATAACTCCTCCCTTTTTAAATTGGAAAATAATAGTGAAGTATTATTTTCATCCCTCGCTTCCTCTGATTTATCGCTTTTTCTTACTTTTGATTGTTTTTGGGTCTTTCTATATTTGAGTATGATGAACACGAAAACAAAGCATATTATTATTAAAACTAGGTTGCTCAAAAAGAAGGAAATCTTCAGGGGGTGCCATTCTCTGGTTCTAGAAGTTGGCTGCATACTGGATTGTCGTTGTAACTTCGAGATGTCATCCAGGTTCAAGTCCTCTAAGTGCAGGTGTTCTAGATTTGGGAGTTCTTGTATTTCCTCTGTTTTCATTTTAGGTAGAATGAAGGGTTCTCCTTGAATGATTTTTTCTTCATTGATGATTTTGAAGCTTCCGTCCATTACTTGACAATGGAAAGGGATTTTGACGAGGCTTGGTTTTTCTATTATGTTGTATCCAGTAGTTTTACATTTTTTCTGTAATTTTATTGGCAATTTGGCAGGTACAATTATTATGTAGTTCTTGTTGATTTGTTCATAAATGGTATTACTCGTAGATATGGGAGTCAATTGACATTTAGTAGTCTTGATATTCTGAATGATGGATGTCACACAGTCTTCCTCTTTTATAAAGGGTCTATTATTACAGATGTAGGTATTTTCAATCGTTGGACATTCTTCATCTTCATATTGATGGCCTTGGTTATTGAGTATCAGGTAAGGACTTTTTGGTACAAGGGTAAAATTATTTTGAGGAACAGGAAATATATGGTAATATTCAAATTGTATAGGACTGAAGACAGGAATATGCATAAGGAAGATTACTTTGTCATTATGAACAGTCACCTTTGAGTTAGCTAAATTGTAATAAGAATGAATGTTTTTGAATTTAAGAATTTTATTTTCTTCGTAAAGTTTAACTAATGTATCTATCATATTGTTCATGTCTTCAAATGATATGACAGAGTTATGTAAGGTATTTAATCTAGCAAAAACCACTGCGTTTTCCAAATTGTCTAGAAATCTTAATAAGTTTTGGCAATTTAGTAAGACTTGATCAAGAGTATTTTGAGCCCTTATAAATGCAGAAATGTCATTAATTATTTTTTGTACATTGTCTTGAAAGTAATTAAGTCTCTGTTCTATTAGTTCTTGATTTTTCTTAAGAGTGCTGATAGAATGATTATAGTTTTCTATTAATCTTTTGGTCAGGGACATTTGGTATTGCATTTGATTTTCTAATGCATTTTGGTTACGTGATAGAATTTCTAAAGCATTATTAAAGTTTTCTTCATCGTCTGAGTCTAATGTTCCAAATAAGAATTTAGACGTTTTTCCTACGATGTTCAATAGTCCTCTTTTATTTCTTACCTGTGGCATAAGATTGTTTAGTTTATATTCTGCCTCTGAGATAAGATAGTGGACATGTGTCAAGGTATTTTTTAGGACATTAGTATACGTTAGTGTTCTAAGTGATGGTGAATTATAAATAGTATCGTTAATAGTTTTGAAATAATCAATGTTGTTATTTAGTAACTCAATTAATGGTTTAATTTCTACATAATGGACAAAGGTATGCTTGGTTTCTATGATTCTACATGGACCAAGGTGGAACGGAAGGATGTAGGAATTTATGGTAGTGATTTCTATGTCGTCATTTGCTGTGGCTGTCATTATCGTTAGCTGTATTAGGGATAGGGTCGTTATCAGAATCATTTTCCTGTGATTCCTGTAACAAAGATTTTTTATAGGTTTTCTTAGGTTTTTTGATAGTTGATTTATGATAGATGCCTAATTTTGTTCTTAATTTTTCACCTTCATCTACTACAATTTTTGTTTGTGTAAATTTTGGTTTAGCTTTATTTCTTTCTTTTGTTTTAATGTATGCATATTCTTTGTTTTGATATGACTCTGGTTCTTGTCTCTTTTCATTGAGTTTTTTTATTACGGATTCTTTCCTATCGTTATTTTTTTGTTTAATTCTGTCGTATAATGACTTTGTTTTTTTCTTTGTGGTTTTGTACATAGTTAGAGATAATTTTTTCATCAGATAATTCAAAGGGATCGTCTGAATGGATGTGTCCTTTAACTACTTCGAATGGTGTATGACCTGTGACAGAATGAATAGTGTTGTTGTAACTGAAGATAGCGTATTTCATTAAAGTGTTAGTGTTTTCATTAGGTTTTTCCAATTTCAAACATCGAATTTCTTCAGCAATTGTGGAATGAAATCGTTCAACTGGGGAATTACTATTTGAGTTCTTTGAAGTGGTGTAGTGAAGTTCTATTTTATGTAATTTACAAAGATCTTCAAAATTGTTATTTTTAAATTCACTTCCACGATCGACAGTAATTCTATAAGGGAGTCCATGATGTGTCATGAAAGTTAAAGTGTTGTCAATTATATTTAATGATGAATTTGATTGGATGGGGTATGCTTGACCATATCGCGAGAAGGAATCTAGTATAGTAAAATATGAATGGTTTAATATTTTGAATGTATCTGCGTGTATATGTTCGAACGGTCTACTGGCTGTAGGTGTAAGATTAAATTTTATTACGGGTGGATTTCTATCGTATTTTGCCATTTGACAGATTTTGCAATTATTAACAAAGTTCGTGATGTCTTTAATCATATCGGGCCAGTAGTAGTTCCTACTTAAGGATGTTTTCATTTCATTTATTCCTTTGTGGCAAGTTTTACCGTTATGGTGGTATTCCAACTTTAATTTTTGTTCATCAAGATCGATTATATCTTGGAGGATTACGTTGGTTCTAATGAATTTGAAAGATGAATTTGTTAAAAGATTTTGTACTGTGTTGGTAAACAAGATTGCTATACTTGGATTTTTTGAGTATACTGCATACGTTTGTTTTGGTTGACAGTAGGTTTTTATAACATCTATTAATTTCGTTTCGAAATCATTTAGTGGAATTGAGATTATTAGGCGAGACTTGTTAAAAAACATTTTTCTTTCTGCTTTAGGCTGTAAAATGTCGTTTGATCCGTGAATAATGATCTGATTTTTAAATTGATTCAAAGATTTTTCAGATATTTGAATTTCTAATACAGGGTTTTCTAGAGATGAATGTATCGTTTCATTGTCTGATAGTTCCAATTGTGGAGGTTTCAGTTGAATATCAGAAACTATGTTAACTTTAGGAGTTTTGGAAGAAACGTCACCTAGAACAGAGTAGAGAGAAGGACTATCTGGTACGGTTATTAATTCGGGGTTATTGAGATAGAGGTTGATAGTCTCAATCGCGTCACCAGGGTTTCCAATTGTAGAGAGAGTTTCGTCAATATCTTCTATAGCGTTTGTTTCAAGGCGTGACAATGAATTTACAGGAATTTTAGTTTTTAAAATTTCGTGGGTGTTAACACTAATTGTAAAAGAGTTTTCTTTAGGCAATCTGTAGTAGAAAGGAATGATTGTATTACTGTTACTTAAATTCTTCTCTGCAAGATTAATTGATATTCCTAGGTTTCTGAGGTCTTCTAATCCTAATATGCCATCGTAGAAATCATGAAAATCAAAAAGAATAAAAGTAATTACTTTGTCAGTTGCTAATTCTTTAAATGCTGGAATGTGAGCTTTAAATTTAATTTTCTTTTCTCCTATGGGTGTTTTAATTATTGATGTTTCTTGAGAGATTTTATTTGGGAAGTATTTTTCTGCAATAGAAGGTCTGATAATAGATTTATAACATCCGGTATCAATAAGTAATTTAATAGGTGGATTCTGAATTTTAATATACGGTAGTGAATTATCACAAGTCGTGTTGTTGATTTCGTAAATTACGTCGCGTCTTCTGTTGAGTGAGTCATCCGAAAATTTTGAAAGTTGTTTATTTGGGATTCGTCATTAATCTCTTCGTCAGTCTCATTATTTACATTGTTAAGTTCATAGTTTTGCTCATTGCAAATATTGTTATCGTAATGATCAGGGATGTTTAAAGAAGGATCAGGGTACGTTTCTGTATGCTCGTGATTACAGTAATTATTTTCCATGAGATTTAATTCCTCTGAAATAAAATTTCTTGATGTTGGTATAGTGTTTTTAAAATAATTATTATAATTATTATGTTGTCTAATTGTTGGGATTCTGGATGTGGTTGACATTGGTTCCGGTTTGTTTGTTGGGATTTGTCCTGTTGGTTTAAAGACATTTTTCGGAGTACCAAAAACTTGAGAGTTAGTAAATTGTTTTTGTTGAACTACTCTTGGTCTCACGTCAATAGGTTGACTAGGGAATTGGTTAGAAGTCCAGGGTCTTGGATTTTGGTTATAGAAATTTCGTGGCCATTGTGTAAGAGGTGTTTGATGAATTTGCATGTTAGATCTTTGAGGATATTGATTAAATGATGTAGGTACGTGTGAATATTGTGGAAATGAGTTGAACGTCTTAGGTAACATTTGAGGTTGCGTTTTGATTTGGTTAGAAGAGCTTTTATTATTATGTAATATATTAGGAAGATTTTGAGTATACATAAAGTTCTCTTCTTCTATTACATAGGCCATTGCATTTTCTAGTGATATAGGGTTTCTTAGTCTTACAATGCTTTGGAAGTTACCCGATAAACCACGAAGGAAGGTTTTTAATGCTAGATTGTCATATTGTTTAGAATATACTAATTTTGTGGCTTGTGGTATTTCCGTTGTACTAATTGAGTTTAATTTTGCAGACAATCTACTACGTAATATTTGTATTCGTTTGCCGAATTCTAATGGTGGTTCATTTTTTGAAGGTGTTAATGTGATTAAGTCTTGTTCGAGACAATCTAAATTTCTCTGATCACCGAAACTAGTTCTTAAAGCATTTTTTATTAAAGGCCAAGTATTTAATTCGTTCCTAGTGCCAATTAAGATTTGTGCGTGATCTTTTAATTTACCAATTACTACTCTAATTAAATATGAAGTTATTTGAGGGTCGTTGTTACTAATTTCATTGAACAAATAGTCGCAGGACGCTATGAAAATTTCTAATGAATTTTGGTCACCATTGTATGATGGAATTGTGTCTACATATAATTTTAATAATTGATAATTTACTTCTGGCATTTTTGCTTGGATTACAGTTGGTTTAGATAGATTAATACTATTATTAAATGTTTCGATTAAAGAATCTAAATCTAAGTTATTTACTGAATTGCTGTTCATATAAGACAAGAAATCAGGTAAATAATGGAAAAAATTAGACGGGATACTCAAAATTTGGTCTCACCAAATCCGGGAATTGCCAGTCGTCTATTTTGTGAAAGGTTGATATCTGCGTTGCCCAGAGCTGTGGATCTCCTCTATGGATTGGAAGACGAATGGTATCTTCAGAGCCTTACACGATGTATTTCTCTTGAAGTTTCTTCGTCCAGGGTTCTTTTGGGTAGTACTGAAGGAACTGGAGTCCCAAATCGCGATTTTAATTTGCACGATGCACCTTTTTTCGCGACCGCACTATCCTACTGACTGCGCCAATTATGTTTTTTATAAACACGTTAATGTTTTTTAAAACATTTATTAAAGTTACAGATGGGCAGAGTAACGGTTACAAGTTCTGCAGATATGACTAAACTAAAGTTCTGACCCTAATATATATGCTATAGTTTGTATATTTAGTAAAGATAACGATAAATGAGTGGACAATAACAATGCGTCACTTGTTTATATTACTAATCAGGGGTCATAGAGCGTTTAACATAACTTGCGTTCAATAATGATTTTCGGAAATGCAGAAAGAAAAGACATTCTTAAACGTTTTGCGCAATAAAGAAATAACAATGCAGTTTATTGACGACCAGCAAATAAAGTACACGATGAATACGTATGAATTAGTAAAATAATTTTAGAAAATGGAATTTCTAATTTTTATTTATTTTTACAGTTTTATGAGCAGAAAACTATTAACAATTACGTGAAAATTGAGAAAATTGATTAATTTAATAAGCAATGCGATGGATATTTATAATTATATTCCGTTATGGAATTACATAAGCGCAGATTTTAACCCAGTGCCCTTCAGTTCGATGACGCTTTATTGTTTTACGACGTTTTATGATGCGCTTGTAGAAACTGATACACGGCCAGTCAGAAGTTTTCAAACAAAAAGTTTCCGGGCTCTGGGGGGGTTTTAATTTCTTTAATTTTTCACCAATAAAATGCATATTTGCAGAAATCACTTTCTTAAGTGATAAAGAACTTACAGTTTTAATATGTGAAACTTATTTGATTACAGGCTGTATATATAACTCAGGGATGCTCTTGGGTGTTTCGAAATAGTTGTACGAGTACAGTTGGAGAATGAAATTTTCGTGTCTACTTCACGTCATCACCTACGGTGTCAGCGCTACCTCTGATTAAGATGTACGTTTATTATCACGAGTTGTTTTTTGTAAACAAGTATGATAACCAAGGAAAAGAAATCGGGCCACTTATTCCGCGCTCAGTACGAAAATTTAATACTCGGATTGTACTAGCTCCGCCCGAAGTATTTGGAAGGGGGTTATTTCATCTGGCTGCATCGAGCAGGTCGATGTCGACTTGTACGCGCTCTTATTGTTTGAAATTAAATATTTACAGTAAGTGGTGATTGGCAGCGACTATTACATGCATTTTTAAATTTTCAAAGAGAAACTTTCTTCTCTCTAGGATGTGCGAAAAACGTTTTGACGATTAAATACATTTAAATCATTTAGTCGTCGAAGAAAAAACCTGAACTAACTCACATACCTTCCCTCTTCATTCAATGACAATTAGAAGCATCGCAGCCGCGCAAAGGTGGAAGGCGTGAAAAGCGTCCGTACTAAGTGGGCCCAATTCTTAAGCTTGGTGTTAACAAATACTGAAGTGTTAATATTTTGCTATAATATTTTCTTCAACAGAAAGTTCTTCAGTGTCTTCTAGTTTCACGCGCTCTGATCCAATATATACAAGGTGCAATCAAATTAGTTTCACATATTAATACCGTAAGTTCCTCATCATGTAAGAGAATTAATGCTGCAACTACCAAAAGTCTAGCTCAAAAATAAAAAAATGACCTAGTGGAAGAGTATTGACTCTTTTGTTTGAGAACTTTTGGTCGGCCGTGCACAAAAACAACGTTATAAAACAAAATTCCAGCAAAATTGAAGATCAATTGCTTGATCGCATTTTAAAAGCTTTATGGGAACACAATAAAATAGAATCACCGACCCATTAAAGACGACAGTTCAATTTCACAACCTCTCGGTCGTGGCCCGTGTGTGCATTATGGTTAAAGGAGAACAATTTAAATCTGCTTGCATTGATCAGAATTAAATCTGTTTCATTAGATAATCGACAATAATTAGATCTTGATATCCTGGTCTTTGTAAACCAATAGTACACATGATTTACAGTGCTAATTTCGTTTATTAAAATGATTTTAAAAAAATATTAGTCGCTTTGATTGATTGTCGCTTTGTTAATTATTTCCACCAACGAATACGTTTCTTCATAGTTCGAGTTCGATGACGCTTTATTGTATTGGTTCCACAAAATAATAAAAGAGATGACTGCGTTCAATAATGATTTTCCGAAATGCAGAAAGAAAAGACATTCTTAAACATTTTGCGCACTAAAAAAATAACAAAGCAGTTTATTTACGACCAGCAAATAAAGTACACGATGAATACGTATGAATTAGTAAAATAATTTTAGAAAATGGAATTTCTAATTTTTATTTATTTTTACAGTTTTATGAGCAGAAAACTATTAACAATTACGTGAAAATTGACTAATTTAATGAGCAACGCAATGGATATTTATAATTGTATTCCGATATGGAATTACATAAGCGATGATTTTAACCCAGTGCCCTTCAGTTCGATGACACTTTATTGTTTTACGACGTTTTATGATGCGCTTGTAGAAACTGATACACGGCCAGTCAGAGGTTTTCAAACAAAAAGTCTCCGAGCTCTGGGGGGGTTTTAATTTCTTTAATTTTTCACCAATAAAATTCATATTTGCAGAAATCACTTTCTTAAGTGATAAAGAACTTACAGTTTTAATATGTGAAACTTATTTGGTTACAGGCTGTATACTGGGTGTCTCATAACCTACGAAGGAGACTAAAAGGGTAGCTAGGGGATATCAAATTAAAGATTTTTTCTTAATAATTTTTGGTAAAAAAAGCAATAACTAAAAAGTTACAAGAGTTTAAAGTGAAATTAATTGACAAGCAAAAGTTACTCTCTGTAGTAACATTTTACGTTTTAAATTAAAATATGAGGCACTTATAAGTTAATTAATAACACTGCTTTACAATTAACTACTTTAAAAAATGTAGTCACATTAAAGTAACGGCTATTTCATTTTTTCTTTTAATGCCCAAAAACAGGTTTTCGGGCACTGCCTATTAATAAGAAACAAAACTAGGAAATAGGTTAACATAGACATCTTATTGTTAGACAAGCCACAGTCTCCAATACATTAAACATAGACATTTTATGAATGGTGGTTTTGATAAATTTAGAGTTTATTTAATAATAAAGTTGCGTTTTTGAAATCATTTTTATTAATTAAGAAGCTATAGGTGTAAATTAAAGAAGAAATTAAGAAAGTTATACTGCTGTAACTTTCTTATTATTGGGTTTTGGTCAAAAGCGAATTAAGAAAAAAAGCTTTATTTTGATGTCCTACAGCTGCCCTTTCAATCTCCTCCGTACGTTGTGAGACACCCAGTATACAATATACAATTTAATGTGAAAATTCCATTGAATCAATTTCTTTTGTATTTTTCTGGTATATTTTTATTATTCCTTGATTCTAAATTATCATATATCTTATTTGGAAAAATAACGACGAATTAAAAAAAATGAAGGATATATTGGAGTCATTTTCTATAATAGCACAATGCACAAAAACGAAGGAGAGCTTAGACATGTATAAAACATTAAAAAATGACTTCAAACATAAGTTATCAGTTATGAAACAAGAATCTTATACCGAGTACATAGAAAGGTCAAATAATAGAAGTAAAGCGGCCTGGGCTGTGATAAAAAATGAGTTGGGAAATGTAAAATCTACTCACCGTGACAATAACTCTGTTACAGCTACGGAGTTCAATGATTACTTCGTTACTGCAAGTAATACAATAGTTGAATCCATAGAAGGTCCAATTATAAAGGCGCAGCATCTCCTAGGACAAAATAGAAAAAATAGTCTACATTCATTCTATTTTAAACCAACAAAACCCGATGAAATACTAAATATTGTGACTAATTTAAAAAATAAATCCACTCCAGATATATGTGGTTTATCTGTGACAGTTTTGAAAAAAATTGTTACGCATATAGCTCATCCACTTGCTGAAATCATAAACAACTGTCTCACGTCAGGTATATTTCCAAGAGAACTTAAAACTGCCAAAATTATTCCTTTGCATAAAGGTGGAAGTCAGGAAAGAGTTGTAAATTATAGACCTATATCTATACTACCAGTAATATCTAAAATCTTTGAATCTGTTATAAAGGACAGGCTTGTAGATTACTTCGAAAATTTAAATATGTTCAGCAATGTTCAACATGGATACCGAAAGGGAAAGTCTACAACAACAGCCATCACTGAAGTCCTTGAAGTCATAGTTTCCGCTTTTGATGCAGGTGAAGAGGTTGAGTTATCAAGTTGTGACTTAAGTAAAGCGTTTGACTGTGTTGATCACGACGTACTTCTTGACAAATTATTTTATTATGGTATTCGAGGTGAAAGTTTAAAGATGATAGAAAGTTATCTACAAAATAGACTACAATGTGTGTATTGGAATGGGCAATTCTCGGATTTCTGCTTTATTAAACGAGGAGTCCCGCAAGGGTCTATACTTGGACCAATTTTATTTTTAATATATATCAATGACTTACCTGATTTAGTGAGTGCCAGTAATATATGTTTATTTGCGGATGACACGACTTTTATGGTTACCGGGAAAACTCGAATGGAACTAGAAACAAAAACCGAGGATATTATGTGTGAAGCAAAAGAATGGTTTAGTGGCAACTTCCTAAAAATGAATGAAAATAAGACACAGAAATTATTATTGACTACCTGCAATTTACCTGAGAAAAAATGCTTAAAATTTCTTGGTTTATACTTCGACAGTGGCCTTACATGGGACAAACACATTACTGTTTTACAAAAACACTTGTCAACAGCTATATACACAATAAGAATAATCAAACGTAATGTTTCTTATCAAGCTGCTAGAATGACATACTTCGCAAACTTCCACTCTAAGGCGAGTTATGGCATATTAATATGGGGAAATTCGTCTGACGCCGGAAAATTTTTTTTGCTACAAAAAGAAGCAATTAGAGCATTAGCTGGAGTTCCATATAACGAAACTTGCCGCCCAATTTTCAAAGTTCACCGTATACTTACAATACCATCGCTTTTTATACTTGCCTGCTTGTTACACATACGTAAAAATTCTGTAAAGATTTCTCACAATAGCGAATTTCATACTTACAACACAAGAGCTCAGGACGACGTAAGCATTCCGTACCACCGAATTAAAAGGTCGCAAACAGGACCAAATTATCTGTGCGTTAAATTTTATAACAAGCTTCCAACTCAAGTGAGGCAAATGTAAGATGTTTGAAAAATAGGTGAAATCGTTTCTTTCAGACAAAGTTTTTTTATAGTATTAAAGACTATCTGGACTGTGATATCAAACTTTAACATACCCCGACCTTTTTACATTTTCTACTGTATGTTTTTTTTTCTACCGTCATCATTACTGTGATTATTATTATTATTTTTTTTTATTATTATGTGTTATTTTCTAAAATCTATTTACTTATTTGTCTTTTTTGCGTCCGTATTTACCTAATTGACTCTGTTGATTTTACAACATTTTTTATATTACTTATTTGTGATTGTACGTACCTATTTACACTTATTTTATTTATACACTTTTTTTATTTACACATTATTTTATTTATACAAATTTTTTTATCTGTATATCTTTGTTATATACTCATGAAGTATTGTATTATTTATTTCACTCGCATTTACGGGTTGTCTGCTAATTGTATATGTTTTTTGACGATTGTAACTATGTACATTGTTACAAAATAAATATCTATCTATCTATCTTATTTAGAATTTGTTTTAACTTTTTCTCGTGACAGTACTTGTGTGTCTCTAGAATTAATTTAATAATCGTATTTATAATAATACATACGACTTCTTATAGCAAATATTACGGTGCCATGCTTATGAAGACATGTAATGTCACATGATTATGAGAATGCATTCAGTACAGCTAAAATTATTAGAATATTGATAAAAAAATAAACTTTTAACCATCCCACTGCATTTTTAGAACAATTCTTCTCGAAGTAGAATTAAAAAAAAGTTTATTAAAAAAATGTCATAATTTAAAGCATTAATTTATATAACTGAACACTCACTTCTTCTAAAATTTATTTTATTAAGTAGTTATTTTTGCATATGAACTACAAAATTTGTACCAACAATTTAAAATTGAAAAGAAAATAGAAATAGTTCCACTTCTAAAATGTATTACTTTGGTTCACATTAAATTTCGATTTCTTCATAGTTGTTTTACTCCGTGCCATTTTTACACTAAAAATGATCGTAACAATACTAAATGTCATTATTAGAGAGCGGATTTATATGCGAGTAATTTTGATGAAATATGCGCATATATATGCACTAAAAAATGATGAAATATGCACATATATATGCACTAAAAATGGCGAAATATGTGCAAGATAGGCCGAACACTTCAAATAATGCAATAACTGGTCTACTGTGTTTTATGGGCATTCTTATTCAAATAAAAAACATTATATTTTATACAATTTATTTACATTTATTTGTAAACGCTTATATGAAGGAAGTATGTATATTATGTATGTACATTATTAAGTAAATATTATAACGACTAAAAAAATCTTCGATTATAATTTACAACAATGTGTTTTTCCAAGTTCTCTACCAGGAAATTTTACCTTTTATCTGACAAAATATTTTTATAAATTGAAAAACTCCTTTCAACATCCACGGAGGTAATTGGGGCTTATTTAAAGTGACTCATAGCTGAAAATTCTACACTTAAGTCAATTTCAAAGTTTCCATTCAAAATTTCGTAAATTTCCTCAAGGGTTTTGAAGCCGCTATTTTTATCTAAAACGGATAAACATTTTTTATTTACTGAACTGCCGATTTTACCTGGAACTTTTGAAATATTCTCTTTAAATTCTTTAACAATTTTAACGGATTCTATTAAAGACATTTTCGGTTTTTCTAAATTGTTTATAGTTATTACAAAACTGTAATGCATTTTGATGAAGTTCAGTTGATTTGCCAATGAAGTTTTTGTTACAATATTTTGTGCCTTTGCAATAGCAGCACTATCTTGGGCATTAAACTCTACAACCAATTCCTTAATTGCTACAAAATGTTCAGCATAAAACATTGCCGCTTCCAACCAAGTTCCCCACCTAGTCAACACTGGTTCGGGAGGTAAAGGTACATTCGGCAGTTTTTCCCTGTACAACTGAACTCGTAGGGGACTTTTGACAAATATTTTTTTAATGGTACTAATTAGTAGATTTACATCAGAAAATTCACATCCAATATGTTCAGCTACTCTGTTACATCCATGAGCTAAACAACTCACGTGAACTAAATTTTTATAAATTGTTTTAAATTGCTGCCCGGCTTTAACCATGTAAGGGGCAGCATCTGATACCATAAGTAAAATTTTTTCAGTAGGAACTACATTAGGTGAGAAAAATTTCATAAAACATTCATTAACAGATCTTAAAATACTTAAATGATTAGTTTTGTCTAACTGTGTACAGGGTATTAAATAAGATTCACTAGGTTTATCTTCCCGCAAAGACCCTATTAACAAATTTACAATGTAACGCCCACAAGAATCAGTAGTTTCATCCACAATAAAATAAATATATTGATTTTCTACGATTTTCTAGACTTCTTTTAGAGTATCGTTGTAGATGCGAGGCACGTAATTTTTTCTTAACGTACTTTCATCGGGAACATTTTTCTTGGTATATTTTTCCAAAAAACTTTTAAAAATAGAATTTTGCAGTTTTTTCAAAGGTATGTTTGCACAAATCATCGCCTCGCATAAATCAGCATTAAATTCTTGTTGTTCATTAGATGAAGTCATCAACGACGGTCCACTGTCTAAGGGTAATTGAAATGTTTTCGATTCATTCATCTTCTTGCATTTTGACTTGTGTAGTTCTGTCCCGACATGTTGTGTGACCGAAAATTTTCGTTGGGTTGGTATCTACAACAAGAACTTGAATTTTTTTAAACTGTCTGAACTTTCAATATTCAAGAACCAAGCAAATATTTACCTAAGGAGGAAGAAAACAAACTTAAAACTTACCATTTTACTACAGGCTTTACAGAATACGCTCCCATTGGTGTAAGCAAGCTCGGGATAGCTTCTGATCCAGGAATTAACCAGGCTCGAATTGTCTTTCGGCATATTGCACTTCTCATAAACAAAAATTCTTTTACGGAAGAACTAAACGCTCGCAGCAATAACCGACTAATAATCCGTGAAGAAGTGATGAAACAATATTGCAAACATGAACGCCCACCGCATCGTTAAGAAAGTACTTGGAAATCCCTAATTCACTACTTGTTCACTACTTGGAAAATTCTGCCTGCTTAAACCCAAGAAGGGTGCAAACTAGACCCTAATTAATGCAACAACATGTTCTGACGAAAATTTACTCACTTCGACACAAATTCTTTCAAATATACATATATATGCACGTTTTTAAGAAATATGCGAAAATTGAACAAAATGCTCAAATACGCAAAATATGCATGCAATATGCATTTAGCATAGAATCCGCTCTTTAGTCATTATAGTATCAAAGAAAAAATTGAAAGTTACAAAAAAAATGATTTAGGCGGTTTTTCCACAAAAATTTCACACTACTGATTATAACTTTTTGACCACACCGTATAACATATTAATACCTTATATTTTTAGAAAGGGCAAGTAATGTAGACCTTGAAATTGCTCGAGTTGCGCTTGAATCGTTTTTTAATTAACAGGAGTTCGCGCCCCTCTTGCATCGGCGCCCTCATGCCCTACTTAGCTTGCTTACCGCCTTTCGCCGGCGTTGATTATTCCGAACTTTTAACTAAAATACTCTGTTATAAAAAAATTAAAGAAACAATTTATGTAATCTTCATATAAATTCAAAGCGAACCAGCACTACAGCTAGGAGCCAAAAATGAAAATCAAAATGCAAAAAATAAATAAGAACAAATCAAAAATTGACGATTTGTTGTTGTCTTTGTGTTTTGTTTTTTTGGTTTTCGTTTTTTTCTTGTTTCGAAAGAAGCAGAGAACAAAAGAAACATCTACGATTTCAGTTATTCAAGCTTTCATTTTTTTGCATTTTATTTTTCTCCTACTGTAGGCAAAAATGAAACTGAGAACAAATGAATAATTCATAGATTTCAGGGCGACGCTTTTGAAAGTCAAGTTTCTCAAGTTTTTCGTTTCTTTTTTGTAATTGTTTCTTTTTGACGTAAAAAATCCGACAGGCAAGCATTCCAATGTCAAATCAGGGTTTCCTTTGTTTCCTAAAATTTACAATCTCTCTGTCTCTTGTTGTAAATCCCAAATAAATAACAAAAGAAGAAATTTTTTAAATCAAGTCAAGAAGAATTTGAAATTTGAAAACCGAAGAAATTATTAATCGTTTGATTTTTATTGTTATTTTTTATTTCGACATTTCTCTTGTTACAAGCTTTCCAACACCATTTACCAAAAAACAATCGACGAACGCGTCCTCGAGTTACAATCAAAATTCTAAAGCGACTCGTTTTTTATTTGCTCAATTAACTGAACGTCTCTCCCTCCCATCACGATCGCGCTTGTAATTTTCGAATTCAATTTAAGTGCGGAATTTACAGAGCTTCTTCTCAGCTTTCCAACGCCATTTACCAAAAAAACAATCGACGAACGCGTCCTTGACTTAAGGTAAGTAGGACACGAGGGCGCCGATGCAAGCGGGGCGCCAAATCGTGTTAATTAAAAAACGATTAAAGCGCAACTTGAACAATCTCAAGGCCAATCAAACTCGATCCAATTATCCAATTATTTAACCTAAGCAAAAAATTAAAAATGAGAGCATTAAAATATAAAGTAAAAAGCAGACAAAAATTTTTTAAAAAAATAATTAATTTAGTGTTCATCCAATTCAACTCAACCCATCTCCATTCAAACCAAGTAAAAAATTTAAAAAAAGATATATTGAAGATGTGAAAATGAAGCCCAACAAATCTCAAGGTGAACCCAACTGAACTAAACTCCACCTAATTGTATTCATTTGAAGCAAAACATTTAAAATACAAAAAAATTTAAAAGAATTGTTAGGTCAAAAAGCGATCGTAGGATGTCTGTTTTAACTATTTTCGATATCAACCCAACCCAACTGCACTCAACCTAACTCCATTCAACTCTAAGAAAAAGATTGAAACAAATTAAAATGAATCTCAACAAATCTCGAGGTCAACATAACTTACCCAACTTATTACATTATATTTCACTCCATTCTACAGAAGTTAACAGTGAAATAAAAATTGAGAATAAAAAATAGAAAAAAAAATTGAAAAAAAAATGTTTAAATTTATACATGGAACGAATTTCAAGGTCAACCTAACCCAACTGACTTCAACTTAACTTCATCTAACACAAGTAAAAGATTAAAACTAAAGTAAAATTTTGAATTAAAAAAAAATTAAAAATCAGTTCAAACGAGGTTCAACAAACTTCAAGGTCAATTTGATCCAATTGCACTCTTTAACTTCATTTAACATAAATAAAAATTAAATGTTTAAAAATTGTTGAAAATTAAAGATCAATTAAAATGTAGCTCAGCTAAACTGAATATCAACGTAACCCAACCTAATTTTATTCAACCCAAGCAAAAATTAGCAAATCTGAATGTCAACCTAACCCAACTGAAATCAAGATAACTTCATCTACCACAAATAAAAGTTTAAAAATTACAAGAAAAATTAAAAATCAGTTAGAATGAAGTTCCGCTAACGTTCAGATCAGTCCAACTGATCTCCCTATCTTCATTTAACACAAATAAAAATTAAAAATTGCAAGAAAATTAAAAGTGTAAAAATTGTTAAAAGTTAAAAATCAACTAAAATGTAGCTCAACCAATCTCAACGTCAAAATGTCAACCCGACATAGTTCTAATCAAAACAAGCACAATTTACGTAAAAATAATGAAACCAAAACCAAAATTAATTTTTCCTTACCTTAAAATTGTCAATCACAAACAAATCAAAATTAATTCGCCCAGATGCAACTGTAAAAGAAGGTAAGCCAAACGGTTACCGAAAATAAGGCGTTTGGTGATTAATCGCCACGGTTGGCAACAATGCCTGACTCTCAAATCACACGCGACTTTTCTCTAATTTTTTAAGTTGCGAATTAACTCCGGTAGCAACCATTTAAACTGGTTCAAAGTTAAGCAAAATATTGTGAAAATAAACTTCTTACAAGAAAACAGTTTTTTTTTTTAATTTTAACGCATTATTACCATTAATTTGAAAAAAGCACTCAACGTTTCTAAAAAGTTTTTTTTTTTTATTATTTCATTATGGAATTACAATATTTTTTTGCAATCGATTTCATATTTTATTTTAAGAATTAATGTCGGCTTATAAAGGATGCAAACTATTTTTCTGAGACAGTTGTATACAGGGTGTTTCATAACAGCTGAAAAAAGAAATTAATTCTCACGTACAGAATCTTATTTTAAGTTAAAATGAATGAATAAAAAAGTTTCAAATTTTGCTTAGTTTCGGAGTTATCAGAGTTTGAAAATAGAAACGGAAATAATTTATTTAGTTTTAATGAGGTTAACCTTGGAAAAAAATTACCCATAAATTAATGTAATGTCAGTTACTTTTTAAATTTTTGATGATCCAGAACAGACAGATTTTCCAGCAAGTCTACAATTCTTTAATAATCCGATGTGAAAGCTGTGTCATCAAAGCGAACACTTTGAACAATTTTTTAATTTCATTTAATTCGTGTGATATTTTTATTTAATGTTTTCATTCTAAGTCCTATTAAACACTTTTTGAGGTTATCTAGCGCTAAGTTCAGGTAACTCCGCAACTAAGAAAAATTTGAAATTTCTTTATTCTTTCATTTTAACTTAAAATGAGATTATGTAAGTTTTTTTTTCCACCTGTTATGAAACACCCTCTATATTCACGTGAATTTGTTTCATTTTTTTTTTTTTTTTTGGAAGCGACGCCAATTACTGTTTTGCGTAAGGCCGTCGACTACCCTTCCTCCGGCCTTGGCTGAATAGTATAGTATTCCAATTGTAAATTGGATCATTTAAAAACCATTTTAAAATGGGAATACTATAAGTAATAAATTTTTGAGGTTTTATAGTATTCCCAATTTAAAATGGTTTAAACGATCCAATTTAAAATGGGAATACTCTAGGTGAGTTTGAGGTGATGAAGAAATTTATTTACTTCTAATGAAGTTACCCATAAATCAATGTAATGTCATTTTTTTTTAATTTTTAATATTCCAGAACAAACAGATTTTCCAGCAAGTCTACAACTCTTAAATAATCCTATGTAGAAGCCGCATACGTCATCAAGGCGGACACTGAACAATTTTATAGTTTCATTTAATTCGTGCCATATTTTTATTTAATGTTTTCATTCTCAGTCCTATTAAATAATTTTTGAGGTTATCTAGCTTTAAGTTCAGGTAACTCCGCAACTAAGGAAAATTTGAAATTTTTTTATTCTTTCATTTTAACTTAAAATGAGATTATATACGTGAGGTTTCATTTTTTTTTCACCTGTTATGAAACACTCTGTATATTCACGTGAATTTGTTTAATTTTTTTTTTTGGAAGCGACGGCGATTACTGTTTTGCATAAGGCCGTCGACTACCCTTTCTCCGGCCTTGGCTGAATAGTATAATATTCCAATTTTAAATTGGATCATTTAAACGATTTTAAAATGGGAATACTATAGGCATTAAATTTTTCAGGTTTTATAATATTCCTATTTTAAAATGGTTTAAACGATCTAGTTTAAAATGGGAATACTCTAGGTGAGTTTAAGGTGATGAAGAAATTTATTTAGTTCTAATGAAGTTACCCACAAATCAATGTAATGTCAGTTTTTTTTTTTTTATTTTTAATATTCCAGAACAGACAGATTTTCCAGCAAGACTACAACTCTTAAATAATCCGAAGTGAAAGCTGTGTACGTCATCAAGGCGGACACTTTGAACAATTTTATAGTTTCATTTAATTCGTGTCATATTTTTATTTAATGTTTTCATTCTAAGTCCTATTAAATACTTTTTGAGGTTATCTGTTTTTAAGTTCAGGTAACTCTGCAACTAAGGAAAATTTGAAATGTTTTTATTCTTTCATTTTAACTTAAAATGAGATTATGCACAATTTTTTTTTTCCACCTGTTATGAAACACCCTCTATATTCACGTGAATTTGTTTCATTTTTTTTTTTTTTTTTTTGGAAGCGACGCCAATTACTGTTTTGCGTAAGGCCGTCTACTATCCTTCCTCCGGCCTTGGCTGAATAGTATAGTATTCCAATTGTAAATTGGATCATTTAAAAACCATTTTAAAATCGGAATACTATAAGTAATAAATTTTTGAGGTTTTATAGTATTCCCAATTTAAAATGGTTTAAACGATCCAATTTAAAATGGGAATACTCTAGGTGAGTTTGAGGTGATGAAGAAATTTATTTACTTCTAATGAAGTTGCCCATAAATCAATTTAATGTCAGTTTTTTTTTTAATTTTTAATATTCCAGAACAAACAGATTTTCCAGCAAGTCTACAACTCTTAAATAATCCTATGTAGAAGCCGCATACGTCATCAAGGCGGACACTGAACAATTTTATAATTTCATTTAATTCGTGCCATATTTTATTTAATGTTTTCATTCTAAGTCCCATTAAGTAATTTTTGAGGTTATCTAGCTTTAAGTTGAGGTAACTCCACAACTAAGGAAAATTAGAAATATTTTTATTCATAAATTATCATTTTAGCTTAAAATGAGATTATGTGCGTGAGGTTTCATTTTTTTTTTCACCTGTATATTCATGTGAATTTGTTTATTTATTTATTTATTTATTTATTTTTTTTTTTTTGGAAGCGACACCACTTACGGTTTTGCATAAGGCCGTCGACTACCCTTCCTCCAGCCTTGGCTGAATAGTGTAGTATTCCAATTTTAAATTGGATCATTTAAACAACATCCTGTATATTCACGTGAATTTGTTTATTTTATTTTATTTTTTTTTTTTTTTTGAAACGACGCCAATTACTGTTTTGCGTAAGGGCGCCGATTACCCGTCCTCCGGTGCTGGCCGAATAATATAGTATTCCAATTTTAAATCGGATCGTTTAAACCATTTCAAAATGGGAATACTATAAGTGATAACCAAAGGGAGGATCTAAGAAAGTGAACCGCTTGAAACTAGTTTGAGACAGCGACAGCCCGACTCGACGCGGGGATCTAAATCGAAGCGTTAAATATTCCGCCCGCTTATACCTGATTTTTAATCAATCAGTCTAATACCGCCACGGTAACAACGCGAATATAATTCCGGAAGCTAATAACAGCTCCTTCTTGAATTCAGAAACAACAATTTAGTTGTTTTGAATTAAATAGAAACACGACACGTCTCTGCAGCACACTCTCTCGTGCGCATCGTGTCCGAGCATCGCAGTCAACCGCGACATTATTGTCAATCATGCCGTCCTAACGAATGCATTATTTCTTTGGCTTACCGATTATTCACTATCAGCTAGACGCGCTGCGCCGGCAAATATGTTGAGGCGTGTACACAATCTATTTATAACATCGCACCGCTTCGTTGCAATAGTAAAGTTTTACACTTTTTTCTATCCGCCATGTGGTGATAACTTTTACAGGTTTTATAGTATTCTCATTTTAAAATGGTTTGAACGATCCTATTTAAAATGGGAATGCTTTAGATGAGATTTTCGATTAATTTCGAAGACATTGACGTTCATAATCGACAATTTCGGTTTCAATCTAATAAAGTGGTCTCAGGCGCCGTCACTAATAAGTCGTTCGTCCGTCCGTCCGTCCGTAAGGGTAACATTAATGATGACAGGTAATAAACACGGGGCGAAAATAAGCATTTGGTAGTCTCCCACACGTGACTCGCATGCGCCTTGGCCACAGCAGACACGAGGATCACGCAATAGTCTCGAGAAACGTGCGATCAACGTCAAAAGTTCGCGGCAATTGATCTCGGAAATCGTCGCGAACCTTAAAACGAAGTGCGCGAAAATTTCGAAAACGAAAGCTTGTTTAATTAAATAAATCACCCGCCTAAACCGAGTTGCTACACGTGTGTTCTAGAAGACAAAAAAAAAGGAAATCATGAAAGTGCTACTAGTATACGTGATTTTGTTAGGTATGTAATACAAGCTCATCTGCATGTTCTATTTTTCTTTTTGGTTTTGGTATGCGCTATCTAATTACTGTGGAATTCGATTAAGATACTTCGTAGGTACCTAAAAACAACCGCAACAAACTCAAGTCTATTTTTTTTTAGTTTAATACTTCAAACTTGGCATCTTTCCAAAATTTCGGCGGATTCTGAAATTACATTCTTGCACTTATAATAATAAGTACGGCGGTTGTTTACCTTTTTGTATTGCATAATGTGTGCTATTTTATTCTATTCTGTATTTATGCGCCTTCCCCTTACAGGCCACGCAATTTTCAGTCGTGCAATTATTTGATTGCAAGCGACTATACCAGTTGAGGGCTTTTACTTTAGCCAACAGTCGGTACAGTGCGTTTGAGTGAAAGCGACGGGTGCAGTGTGGGAAGCGTGTTTACTTCGATGGAAATGAAGAAGTGCTATTTATTCATCAGGACCAGAGGAAGGGTCCAAAAAAAATCATATTAATATCTTCGAAATTATTCTTTAAATCTCACCTATAGTATTCCCATTTCAAATTGGATCGTTTAAACCATTTTAAAATGGGTGTACTATAAATCCTGAGAAAAGTTATTACTTATAGTATTCCCATTTTAAAATGGTTTAAATGGTCCAATTTAAAATTGGAATACTATACTATTATACAGGGTGTTCATAGGAAGCCGCTACAATAGTTAACTTTCTTATTTGTATTTTTATGAAGTAACTTAAATTAGGAAAGTTTTAGGACCTTTCCTCTTCGATTTTATGGTACTTCCAAAAAGACAAATGACAATCAGGTTTTCGAGATTTTCAATGGTTTTCAACTTTTTTAAATGGAACATTATGTTTTTTATCATGGCACCGCATTCAGGATGTCAAATTAAGTATATCTGTGAAATAATATCTCTCAAAACAGAGTATTCCATAAATTATTCAGTCTTGATATTCGCGGGAAGAAGTGTATCGTTACGATAGTCTTTTTATTCACGAATACAATATGGTGTGCTTCGAAACAAGAGAGTAAAGGAAGTGTGTTGAAACTGTCAGACTTTTGTGAACTGTCATGATTCAAAATTTGTTTAAATTTAGTTCAAACTAAGAACCCTTGTGTCAAATATTGAAAGCGCGACTTGTTAAAATGTCTAATACCATTATTTACCAAATAATTTATAAAATAGTAGACTTAGGAGGGAAATATTTTAGAGAAGTACTTAATTTGGCATCCTGAACACCATATGCTGATAAAAAATATAACGTTCCATTTAAAAATGTTAAAAACAATTGAAGATCTCGAAAATCTGACAGTCATTTGTTTCTCCAAAGGTACTAAAAAATTGAACACCGAAGGTCCTGAAATTTTTCTAATTTAGGCTATTTCGTGAAACTTCAAATAAAAAAGTTAGCTATTCTAGCAGCTTCTCATGAAGGCCCTGTATAAGGTCGGAGGAAGGGCATGCGATGGCCTTACGCAAAACAGTAATTGGCGTCGCTTTCAAAAAAAAATAAACAAATTCTCGTAAATATACAGGGTGTTTCATAACAGGTGAAAAAAAAAGTAACCTCATGTACATAATCTCATTTTAAGTTAAAATGAAAAAATAAAAAAAAATCAAATTTTGCGTAGTTGCGGAGTTACCTGTACTTAAAGCTAGATAACCTCAAAAATAATTTAATAGGACTAGGAATGAAAACATTAAACGAAAACATAAAAATATGACACGAATTAAATGAAATTATAAAATTGTTCAAAGTGTCCGCCTTGATGACGTACACAGATTTCACATTGGATTATTAAAGAGTCGTAGACTTGCTGGAAAATCTGTCTGTTCTGGATCATTAAAAATTAAAAAAAAAACTTACATTACATTGATTTGTGGGTAACTTTATTAGAACTAAATAAATTTCTTCATCATCTCAATCTCGCCTAGAGTATTCCCATTTTAAATTGGATCGTTTAAACCATTTTAAAATGGGAATACTATAAAACCTTAAAAAGTTATTACTTCTAGTATTCCCACTTTAAAATGGTTTAAACGATCCAATTTAAAATTGGAATACTATACTATTCGGCCAGCACCGGAGGACGGGTAGTCGGAGCCCTTATGCAAAACAGTAATTGGTGTCGCTTCCAAAAAAAATTAAACAAATTCATGTGAATATACAGGGTGTTTCATAACAGGTTAAAAAAAATGAAACTTCAAGTACATAATCTCATTTTAAGTTAAAATGAAAGAATAAAAAAATTTCAAATTTTGCTTAGTTGCGGAGTTACCTGAACTTAAAACTAGATAACCTTAAAAAGAATTTAAAAGGACTTAGAATGAAAACATTAAACGAAAACATAAAAATATGACACAACTTAAATGAAATTATAAAATTGTTCAAAGTGTCCGCTTTCATGACGTACACAGCTTTCACATCGGATTATTAAAGAGTCGTATACATGCTGGAAAATCTGTCTGTTCTGGATCATTAAAAATTTAAAAAAAAGAAAAACTGACATTACATTGATTTGTGAGTAATTTTTTCCAAGGTTAACCTCATTAGTACTAAATAAATTAAAAAAAAAACTGACATTACATTGATTTATGGATAACTTCATTAGAACTAAATAAATTTCTTCATCACCTCAATCTCTCCTAGAGTATTCCCATTTTAAATGGGATCGTTTAAACCATTTTAAAATGGGAATACTATAAAACATGAAAAAGTTATAACTTATAGTATTCCTATTTTAAAATGGTTTAAATGGTCGAATTTAAAATTGGAATACTATACTATTCACCCAAAGCCGGAGGAAGGTTAGTCGACGGCCTTACGCAAAACAGTAATTGGTGTCGCTTCCAAAAAAAAAAAGAAACAAATTAACGTAAATATACAGGTGTTTCATAACAGGTAAAAAAAATGAAACCTCACTACATAATCTCATTTTAAGTTAAAATGAAAGAATAAAAAGATTTCAAGTTTTCCTTAGTTTCGGAGTTACCTGTACTTAGAGCTAAGATAACCAGAAAAAGTATGTAATAGGACTATTGCGTGAGCCTCGTGTCTGCTGTGGCCGAAGCGCATGCGAGTCACGTGTGGGAGACTACCAAAAGTTTATTTTCGCTCCGTGTTTATTACCTGTCATCATTAATGTTACCCTTACGGCAGCGTTTCCCAAACTGTGGGGCTTCCAAGTCTTCCAAGGGGAGTGCAGCAGAATAAATTTAAAAACAAATGAACGCAAATTGCAACTAATTTATCAAATTATCATAGATTGGCATCGAACTTGTATTTGATTAAAACTAAGGAGATTCTAATTTCTGGAATTAAAACTGACGTTTTGTTTGACGGTGACAACCCAAATTTAATGCTCGCTATTGTGCATGTACCGCATATCTAAGATAGTTATGAAAATGAAAATCTCAAAATTTAAAAATTTAGCATTTGACAATCATTTGGCATCAGTGTTCAAGTTCGAGTATCGAAAGCGTGAAACATAACACAGCAGAAAAGGGTGTCGCGAAACCTAAAAGTTTGGGAAACGCTGCCTTACGGAGACGGACGGACGCACGGGTTATTACCAAAGGGAGGATCTAAGAAAGAGAACTGCTTAAAACCAGTTTGAGACAGCGGCAGTCCGACTCGACGCGGGGGTCTAAATCAAAGCGTTAAATGTTCCGCCCGCTTATACATGATTTTTAATCAATCAGTCTATCAACGCGAATATAATTCTGGAAGCTAATAACAGCTCTTTCTTGAATTTAGAAACAGCAGTTTAGTTGATTTGAATTAAATAGAAACACGACACGTCTCTGCAGCACACTCTCTCGTGCGCATCGTGTCCGAGCATTGCAGTCAAACGCGACATTGTTGTGAATCATTCCGTCCTAACGAATGCATTATTACTTTGGCTTACCGATTGTTCACTATCAGGCTAGACACGCTGCGCCGGCAAATATGAAGCGTGTACACAATCTATTTATAATATCGCACCGCTTCGTTGCAATAGTAAAGTTTTACACTTTTTTCTGTCCGCCATGTGGTTATTACTGACGACGCCTGAGACCACTTTATTAGATTGAAACCGAAATTGTCGATTATAAACATCAATATCTTCGAAATTAATCAAAAATCTCACCTATAAACCATTTTAAAATGGGAATACTATAAAACCTGTAAAAGTTATCCCATTTTGAAAAGGTTTAAATAGTCCAATTTAAAATAGGAATCCTATAGTATTCGGTCGGGACCAGAGGAAGGGTAGTCGGCGCCCTTATACAAAACAGTAATTAACACCACTTCAAGAAAAAATAAAATAAAACAAATTCAGAGAAGAGATAGAGAGAGAGAAGTGATAATAACTCACAAGTTATAAATCTTAAGACTACAGAATATGGTATGGTATATAATTTTAGAATACGGGAACTGAATCGTAGTGTTGATAGTCGCTAGGTTTTTAAAAATGATGAATATTGTAAAAGTAGAGAGATTTAGAAATATTTAGGTTCAAGGTTGATTGTCGTATCATTAAAATTGACAATTTGGCAGACATTCAAACATGACCCATTTTTTGCATAAAATTGAAAATAACTCGGTAAATACCAAAAATAAGTACGTATAATGTTATATAATTTTCATAATCTCTTCAAGGGCTAACCGGCTAACTGCAATAAAATATATAGTGTTCCATTTAAAAAATAATAAGTTAGGTTTGTAACTTATTAGATGAACAACCTGTATATTTGAAAATATTTTTGGGTAATGCGGAATGCAAACCAACAAAACTTTTGTTGAGAAATTTTCTTGATAAAATGAATTTAAAGGGTCATTTTTGGACTTTTCTAGAAGTTTAGGACACCCTGTATATCAACAGTTTTACTCCCTGAGAAATTCCCGAGTCTGATAGAAAGTGGAGGTCTCCAACTCCGAACTTAGGTTAATATGCGGTGATGTTACCAGCCTGGAAATTCAAAACAGGAGTGAAATTCAAATTTCTGTGAAACTTCAGGAACATCGCTACCATTTTGAAAGCACAGTGGCCTCTTTATTGTACTGTATCCAAGTTCGAAAGCCCTCTCCTGCTCCACACCAAAGAGCGATATCAAGGTCCCGCCAGAGGTTTGGCTTGGTGGTATCACTGGGGAGGCAGGGTGCCTTCGATTTGGAGAACGCTTTGAAATTCCTTTCGAATAAAGTGTATTCCAGAATAGTTGCAGTATAGCGTCCAGACAAATCTGGAAAACATGATTTGAATAAAAAAAGGAGAAAAACGAACACCCAAGTATAGGTGGACGTTAAAAAAAATTCTGAAATAAAATATTCAAGCAAAAAATGCATTCTTTGTGTAAAGCGCCTTCTATGGAAAAAAAAGAGAAAAAAACGAGCGGCCTCAAGTTGAGTTCGACGTTAAAAAAATTGCTGAAATATCCACTCTACCTGTGTCCTCCTCCCTTTCGAAATACTCTTTTTCTGGTTCCTTCCTCATCCAGTTCAAGCCTCTTGATTACTTTTGCCGCTATCACCTTCCATTCCGTTCGCATTTCTCTCTTTCTTTCCTAAACGTTCCTCTTTATTCCTCTTCTCTTCCTGATATCTCCTTTTCCTGTCATTTTCATTTTCTCTCTCCTTTTCCTCCGTTATCCTCTATTTATCTCATTCATTCCTCTAACCTCGTTCAGCCTTTCCTCTTTCGGAATCTTTTTATCTGACTTGCTCTCCTTACATTTCAAAATTCCTTTTTTGTAGCAGGTGAGTCACAGTGTCCCATTTTTCTTGCCCTTGTAGTAGGACCTCTGCTACGTTTTCTGAAAGCAACCTTTTTTTATATAGAGGTTTAGAAAATCTTCGAAAGACACCTCCGGTTTCATCTATACCAGAGGCGTGTTGGATTCATCCCGCCATTTCTGTACGGAGGGAGGGAGGGATCGCCTCTCGGCATTTCTTCTCCCTCCGCATGTGCCTTGTAGTTCCTCCGCCTCTTTTACCCCATCCTCTTCATATCTTCATCCCATCCTCTTCTTTCCTCTTCTCACCCATCCTCTTCGAGTCTTCGTCCCATCCTCTACCCTCTTCTCACCTCTTCTTCCTCCTCATCCTCTTCGCTCTTTTTCCTCCTCCTTGGCCTCTTCGCTCCCAGTGCCTCCTTCCTCAGGAGGCCATTGGCTCTAGCTGCCTTCTGCATTCTTCTTGGCATTTGCCTTTCATTATACTCTTCAGCATTTTCAAAATGGTTTCGTATTGCTCATTTCCTTCTAATAAAAGGTTGGCCGTATTTTCTTTGTTTACCGCCCCTCTTTTCTGTTGCGCTCTCCCGCGCTCCTCTTGCCACCTCGGGAAAATGAACAAAGTGTGTTAGGTACTTCCGTATGCGCCGAGTCCGGTGAGCGCCTGCGTCTCATAATAATCTACTTCCCCTTTCAGACTGCACCACTTGGCCACAACTTTGATGAAGACCTTGGCCCAGCCCTGGTAATCGTTCCAGCTTTCTTGCCAGCGCTGTAAAAAATCACTCCTTCGCGCCGTGCCCTTCTTTGTAAATTCTCGACCGCTCCTCTATTTGCAGTCTTATGGGGGGGATTCCAGCCACGACCAGAACGGCATTCGTAGAAACCGTCCTGTAAGCCGACGCCACCCTCACGGCTGCCAACCTGTTTACTCTCTCCATCATTCGTACCAAATACGCGTATTTCAGTGCGTTCGTCCATACTCGTGCCGCATACAGTATGATAGAGGAGACCACTGTCGCCAACAATTTCCTCTTCCCTGACCTTGGGCCTCCAACGTTCGGCATCAACCTGGCCAGGGCCGCATACGCCTTGTTAGCCTTCGTTACTACCTGCTTTACGTGCGCGGTAATCCTCCAATCCTTTTCCAGATACACACCAAGGTATCGTACCTGCTTGGAGGATGTCTCCTCAGCATCGTCTATCCTCATTCTTATGCGGGTGAGGTTTCTCTTCCCAGCCAGGACGAGGAACTCAGTCTTATTGCCGGCCAGGGCCAGCTCCATCCTACACAATTGCTGTTGAATTCTTTCCACAGCCAGCCCTGCTCTCTCTTCCAGCAAACTCACCGTCCTGGCAGAGACCACCATGGCCAGGTCATCTGCGTACGCAATGTTTATCACGCCTTGTCCCATATCCAGTTCGAGGATCCTGTTGTACATGAGATTCCAGAGAGTCGGTCCCAGCACCGATCCTTGTGGGACCCTGCAGGTGAGACCCATCTTCTCTCCACCTTCCATTACTATCTCCCTATCCGTGAGGTACGACTCGATCATGCTTCTTATTCCCTTACTAATGCTATATTTATGGAGGGCCCCCATGATCTGCCTCCAAAAGGCCGTGTTGAATGCATTCCTCACGTCCAGGGCTATTAGGATGCAATAGTGCCTGTTCTTGTCGGCCTTTGTTCTAATCTCATCGACAATCCTTTGCACGTGACTCAGCACGCTAATCGTCGATCGACCAGTCCGGAATCCATGTTAGTTCTCGTGTAAGACATTTTTTGCATCGCTCAAGCAATTTCTTGCGGTTGTTTCTTTGGTTTCTCTATCAGCGCCAGGTTGGCTCTTTTCCAAAGACAGCAACCTGGGTCGTAGGAAACTGATGCTGCTTTCGAGTGACTGCTCGAAGCAGTTCCAGATCATGTTGCACGTGCGCAGAAAGTGCTTGCATATGTGGTGGCTTACTCGAATTTTGTTCGTTCGAGGATCAAAAATTTGCACATTCGAACGAAACGGATTGCATTGAAATGGAGTGTTTACACCGAATCAAGAGCGTAGATTTTATTGTGAAAGGGATGGTTCTTTCAAATTTCAGTTAAACAGGAGAAACCACGAAAATATACGAGAGGCCTTAAAAATTAATCTATAAAACTAATAAAGTAAATCGAAGATCTAAATTATTGTTTATAAATAAGAAATATATTTTTTTGTGTGACAGTTTTCCTAACAGAAAATGAACATATAAAATAGCGACATCTTACTATCGCTTTTTGACCTAACATTGCAGTAGGATAGACAAATTGAAGCGGGATTTGCTCCTAATGAGTCCCCCATGCAAGGCGGCCATGCTTGCTGTCAAAGCATAATGAAAGATTTTAGAAAAATTTTGTGCAAATCGTTTTTGATTGCAGTGAGAACCTCGAGCAGCCTCTGGAAAAAAACGATTTGCACAAAATGTTTCTAAAATCTTTCATTATGCTTTGACAGCAAGCATGGCCGCCTTGCATGGGGGACTCATTAGGAGCAAATCCCGCTTCAATTTGTCTATCCTACTGCAATGTTAGGTCAAAAAGCGATAGTAAGATGTCGCTATTTTATATGTTCATCACTCTTACATCGCAATTGCGAATAAATTGGGCAAGTCGTTTTTGGTCTGCAGTGGGAATGTCGAGCTACGTTTCTGCTGCTGAAGAAGCCCCAAGCAGGGCTGAAACAGCTGTCCAGAGGCTGCTCTAGGTTCTCACTGCAATCAAAAACGATTTGCACAAAATTTTTCTAATAACAGAAAATGGTTGAATAATAGAATAGAATATGTCCACTGCAAGAAATCTTGATTTTCTGGCATTCAATGCCAAACTTCAACCTACTCCATATTTATTACCTCTTTAAAATTCCGTTAAAATAAAAAATGAATACATCAATGTCATAAATTAAACATTGACTTATTCATTCGTTGGTTCATTTTCATTAACGTTAATTAGTACATAGTCGGTTCGTTCGTTTCGTTTCAGTACCACTAGCTAATTTTGATTGTTTCATTTGAATACTTCTCCAACTATCGAGAAATCGATGGTTTTATTCGATAGCGTCACGGATCGATATTATTATTGTATTCTTTGTCATATTCAATGAAGAAATAACTTAAAATAAGCGTGTGTCACTTCCACGCAAAATTGATTTCTGCGTGTACACGCTTCGGTACTTGAGCGCAACATGCACATCGGCCCTGCCAAAATTATAATTATTTCCGCCGACATTAAAATTAGACCTTCGAAAAAATTATTTGCGCGCGATATTTTCGGAGGAAACGTAACCGTATCGTTTCGGTGGACGCGTGACCCATATTTCCGAGAATATGCGCGATCGGCCCGAAAAATCTTCACTATTTGTATTTCTGCTATTTTCGCAAACTTACTCAGTGCAATGTTTATTTGTAAGAAAAATTCTATTACACTTATAACGTTAAGGAAACACGAAAATTCCAGTCGGTGCATTTACATGTATGTATGTACACGTTATGGGTGTTATCTATGAGAAATGCTGTAAATTTGAGAACAAGAATTTAATTTGATATCATCAACTGATGAAAAATAAGTTTAATTTAATACAAGATTAATAAAACTTTCGTATAAACCGAAAAGCGAAAAAAATAAATAAATAAGGTCTGAGGATATAAATCTATTCCAAGACAATTCTATTAAACCTGTTCAAGGTCAATAGAATATCGAAAATCGCTTCCAAGAAGCTACGTCATTGTTACGTGGTAACGAAAGGAGCACGTTGTGCACTTTGACCCATAGTTTGTCGAATTGCATCAATCGTAACTTACCGTGCCCCTAGAAGCAAGGTCGGTCGACCCCTCGAGGACTACGATGTGATGAAGAGCTGTGTAATTGTTCCCACTCCGTGGAGACGGCGTACAGTTGGCGAGATCTAGGAATTTGCTGGACAAAAATGTAAAATGGCTCTTTATCTCAACATTTTTTTTGGGTGTTCAAATTGATGACAATCAATGTACAGTATATTCAGTAATTCACTCAAGGTACACCACGAAATCAACGTAGATCATCTGTTATAGCGGTAATGGCCGAACGCGGGAATTTAAACAGCGAGTCAATATACATAGCTAAAACTTCTCCTTTCTCACTTAATAAGTAATTTTAACGCAGAAAAAGTACATATGCTATAAAATTATGATTTTGGGTTCACATTTTTCGTTATAAACAGTTAGTATTTGACTTAGATTGTTATAAAATTGTGTTTTTATCGGACTTTGAACGAATCACCAGAACTTTTTTATATTTAAAAGTGTCTTTAAAAAAATGGTAAAAATGGTATTCTCGAAACTTTTCCCACTTATTCAGGAAGTAACAAGGTTTTGATTTTTTGCAGAAACATTTGCCTTTTTGCGCCATTTTGAAAATTATAGCCGTCTAGATTTCGCAACATATTTTCTTATTTCTAACAATAATGTAATGTTTTATTTCACACCAGGGAAAATATTGTGAAATCGAGACGGATATGATTTTTAAATGACACAAAAAACAAAGAAATGCAAACAGAAGTGTATTATTCTGTTTGAAATCAGAAAAAATATTGTCAAATATAGATGGCTATAATTTAAAAAATGGCACAAAAAGGCAAATGTCTCTACAAAAAATCAAAACTCTGTTACTTCCTGAATAAGTGGAAATAGTTTCAGGAATACCATTTTTTACTATTTTTTTAGAGACACTTTCAAACATGCAAAAGTTCTGGTGATTCGAAGTCCGACAAAAATACAATTTCATAACAGTCTAAATCAAATATTAACTATTTATAATGAAAAATGTGAACCCAAAATCATAATTTTATAGCACATGCACTTTGTACAGGGTGGATTAATTTCGATGTCTCTTATGGGCATCTCCGTAACTATAAGAGATAGAAAAAAACTAGTGGCCAAGTCTCGATCTCTTTTTTGGAGATTAAGTCAATAGCGCAAACAAAAATTGGCTATCTTCTTTTGTTTTCAAGTTATAGGCAAAAATTGCCGTTATCGACTTTTCGTTTTTCGGTCATATCTCGTTTATTTCTAGAGATATTAAAAAACTGTTTGAACATTATTCTGACACTTCTTGGAATAGAATTCAGTGGTGTAGTTGATTTTTTAGTATTGACTTAAATTTTCAAGATATAACACAAAGTTATGTTTTTTTTTAATGGAAATCGTAGTAGGCAATGCCCTCATTAAATAGAGATTTTTTTTCAGTATACCACAGGTGAAGGCAAAAAAGTGATTTTTGGATTCCCTCCCACAAGAGTAAAAATCATGAGATGAAAGATGTTCAAATACAGCAAAAATCGTCCGTTTATTTATATCAAACAATAAGGTACATGATAGCAAGCAACCCCGTATTGGGCTATCAATAATAGTAAATGAAAAATATTATAAAAAACTACTTAAACTTTTCATGAATATCCTTGGAGAAATCGTTTTGGTTTGCAGCAGAACTCTTGAGCTACGCTCCTGCTGACGAAGCCCCAAAGAGAGGTGAAAACGATTCGCAACAAAATTTTTAAATGCATACTTTAGAAGCCCCGATAAAAAGGGCTTTGGCGCATTGGCGTGAGTACTCTCGCGTGGCTTACACTATCTTAATATCTACAAAGGAAACTGTGGCGCGAGGCGCGCAAGACCAAAAAGATAATGTAGAAAAAAAAAACAAATTGGAGGAACACTCCAATATTACAATTCGTTTTCGACAAAATTACGAAAAAAAATAAATAAATAACTAGCAAGAACAGGTATATGGGACAACAACGTTGTAAATAGACTGTACATAAACAAAATAAGAACAATAAAATCCCTGACTACGTTACAGCAGTTAAACAAGCAAAAAGAATCCAAATTATCACAGGCAAATAAATCCTTCCTGCGGAGCTCGTAATTAGGAGAAAATGTCAAGCAATCTCTGACCCCAGTAATGGCTCGAAGTACGTTCACTTTGCCAGTTCTCTCCGCGACAAATTCCGAAAATCACACTCCGTGGTGTGACGTCACGCTATGCGTTGCCAGGAAGAAAAAAAATATGGAAAAATCTTACGCTTCCTCACAGAAATTCGATGTCGGAGAGGAGTCCGGGACTTGCCGATGGTGCAACTGCTTCCAAAGAAAAAGAAAACGGCTCATGCGACGCTTCGCACGACACCTTCGTGACGCCAGTCGAGATTGCACCAACAGCGTTTTCGATACTAAACAGGGCGATAGCCAGGTCTACTCGAACTCAACCTCACAAGCTACCCGTGACTACTTACTATTTGGGATGAGAAAATGTGGAAATATTCAACCGCAAGCGGTAAACGCAATGCTCTTTCTGCTATGCTGCCACTGTTTGATGAGTTCGTATTTGGAGGTGACATCAACATTGACTTATTATCAACATCTAACAATGTTAGTATTTGTAACGAATTCTTACAGGTCTTCCCGCGACTGGTTATATTATAAATATATATAGGAGAAATATATTTTGCGCGGTTCAAATTCTAGTGAAGCAGGCAATATAAAATATTAGACCGTAGCGTGTAAACAAACGCGAGGGCTGCGGAGACAATTAACGCCGCTACAGCAATGGTGTTACTTAGTATAACAAAAAACAGAGCAATATTGCCGCAATAAAAAATTACAGTTGTGTAATCAACTCTTCTTGTTTAAATGTGTAAAGATTTTCAGAGTAATTAGTTGACCAGTTGTACCTCGACCGGCGGACTTTTTGCGACGTTGCGTCATATAGTAAGAACGCCGTAAATTATTTTCACCGTCCCATTACACAATGTGCCCGTTCGATACATTTTTACGGCGTTACTGAAACGATGGCGTCTACTTATTTAAATCCTATGCTTAATTATAAACAATTACGCAATTAGGTACATCACAAGCGCCATACGACGCGAAAATAAAGCCTATATTCAACACCAAATTCGTAACAATAATTCTAGTTCTGTATGGAAAACTTGCCGAGGTCTTAATATTTGTCAAAACACTCGTCGTTCTGTCGACATTAACTTTGTCACCACTCATGAATTAAATAAGCAGTTTTTAGAATCGATTACTGACCTTCCAATTGACGTTAATTCTGAATTGCTAACTAAATACGCTACCCCTTGTTTGCGAGATGAAACATTTACTCTTAAGTTTGTCATATCTGAGTTGGTGGAAAAAATATTCCGCTCTTTAAAACCTAAATTTATTGGACACGATAAAATATCCATTAAAATGTTAGACTTGGTTTTACCTTTTATAATTGACCACCTCACGTATATAATTAACTTTGCTATTGCAACAAGTACATTTCCGTCGTGCTGGAAAATTGCGCAATTTTTCCTTTGCCCAAAGTAGCCATGCCTACTAACGCATCACATCTAAGACCCATTAGTATTTTACCGTCACTTTCAAAAATTTTAGAAAAAATTATAGCTTCTCAAATCACGACTTTTTTAAATCAACATAATTTAATTCCTTCTTGTCAATCGGATTTCAGATCGGGTTATGGTACAACTACTGCTTTATTAAAAGTCACAAACGATATATTCCAGTCAACAGACATGGGAAAGTCCTTTACGTTGCTTGATTATAGTAAGGCGTTCGATATGCTACATCACGAAATTTTACTTTTGAAATTAAAGTATTATAGATTTGATCCTACAGTTGTCAACTTCCTTAAGAGCTTCTTGACTGATTCACAGCAAAGAGTTATTCTAAACAACTGTTGTTCGGAATTATCACCCATTCTAAAAGGAGTGCCGCAGGGCTCAATCTTAGGCCCCCTATTATTTTTAATATATACATCCGATTTTCATAGCTTCATTCAACATTGCGAGATTCATCAGTATGCCGACGACACGCAATTATACAAATCTTTTTATTTTACTGAAACACTTGAGGCAATTGAAAAAATCAATGCTGATATTCGTCAACTAATTAAAGTTTCTCAGGTTCATGGCTTGCATTTAAATTCCAAAAAATCATTTATTATGGTATTTGGTCCTGATAAAATGAAAGAACGGATTTCGAACAGCGTAAAAATTACAATTAATGGTGACGCTTTGAAATTGGTATCAGAATCCAAAAACTTAGGTCTAATAATTAATACAAACCTAAGATTTAGAAAGCACGTTAGCTCATTAATACAGGGCTCGTACTGTACCCTGAAAAAATTATTTATGAATAAAATTCTTTAGGTACGAAATTAAGGTTATTATTGGCTAATGCGTTAATATTATCTAAATTCAGTTCTTGCGATATGGTTTACGGGCCAGCATTAACTTCTCGTGATGCAAACCGATTACAAGTCATCCAAAATAATTGCATTCGATTTGCTTACGGTCTAAGGCGATGGGATCATGTGTCAAAAAAGTTGGAAGAGGCTGGCTAGTTGACTTTAAAAAAACGTTGGCGTTTGCACTTAGTAAATCTTACCCATAAACTGTTACTAACCAAATCTCCACCGTATTTACAACAAAAGTTATTACGCTTTCAAGATATTAATACAGTCAATACGCGCAATAAGGATATGTTATCATTGCCTAAACATTTCACTTCAATGTTTGAACAGTCGTTTTCCTACAATTCTGCAAAATTATATAACACTCTTCCTGATCATCTTAAATTATTAAGCTTTGAGCAATTCAAAATAAAGGTAAAACATTTCTTTTATGCTAAATACTGAACAATAAAGTTTTCTTGTTTATTCGCACTGAACTTGTTCTCTATACATTATTTATACTTATTTTTAGTTATTTTACTAGAGGTTAAGTGTAAGAACAGCGCTTAGCTGAACTTCGCCTCTGTCATCTTATTTCACATATGTGTTTTTTCTGTATTCATTCGCTCAAATAAAGCCTTATTATTATTATTATTAAAGTCAAGTGAACACAAAATGGACAGTCAAACGTGGCGCTTACTTTGCTGTAGGACAGGCTAGGATCCCTAGATTTGATTGACATTTAACATGTCGGAAAGGGTTCGGAAACGCGTCATTTTCGTTAGTAATTTCAGATTTATTTATAGTTGGCAGACCTAATTTGATATGATTGTCTAAAGTATTTTGTCACTAAGAGATCAAAAAGAATAAAACATAACTTTGCTGTTTCATATACCGGCATGGAGCTTGAAAAATGGCGAATCTGACGAATTGTTTCCTAATAAAGCTGCTTTTCCTGCTTTGGAGAATTGGCTATTAGCGAAACTTATTGATTATCATGATCGTGATCGATGATAACCAATAGCAACAATCCCCAAATATCCAATGTTTCCGAACCCTTTCCGACATGTTCAGTGTCAATCAAGTCTAAGGACCCTAAGATAGCCAAGCCGAAAATAGCGTGGTACAACTCAACAGAACCAAAAAATGATCCCTCAGATGCGGGTACAGCAACAGCGATGCGGCCAACGATCCATTCAAAGTTGCTGGTTTCATTTTTCATAAACAAGATATAGTTCAAGTGTCACGTGCGGCACTGTAGAAAAACTTCCGCAACGTGCTCGACGCGCATGTAAAAAAGATAGCCTACCCTACCGGGCCAGTCAAATCAAAAATTGACTGTAACGTCGTTTCCGCCTGAGGGCCAGGTTCAACATTTAATTAATTAATAATCGACCTTTCTACCTCCTTAGCCCCACTGAAGTGCACTTCTGTTAAACCTGTTCAAGGTCAACAACAGGAACTGGCAGAATATCGAAAATCACCCTCCAAGAAACCTCCTCATCTTCATCTGAAAGTCAAGTTCAATCCCTAATTGTTTTAGACTGCAAACCAAATCTACCCTTGTATCGTCCTAGTGCCCCCACTGAGGTAAACAGATCATTCCACGCGGTAAAGCTTGACCGGCCACGCCCGTTCAACAGACAATAATTGAAAATCGCCTCGAGTTAATAAACATGCCCAAGGAAGAGAAAATCGAGCGGCCAATTGACTAACCCAGTCGTCCGTCTTTCCAAGTCATTACACTAGAAAAACCTTTGCCTAATCAGCAAACAAAAGAAGAAGTTGCCGCCCTCCAATAAGAAAACGAGCCAACCACGCACCCGAATCCTATTGGCCTAGTTCAAATCAAAACGCAAACAGTGGGGAACCTCCTCAGAATCAAGGACAAATTAGATTGAAATAAATTGAATGAAATTGAAGTAAATTGACAAAATCCAGGTGAAACGAAATGAATCGACAAAATTGGGATTACGAAAAATGAAGGGATTTACGTCGGGATAAGGATGTTCACGGTGAGGGGATCGCACAGAATAATATGTCGGGTCCAGGAGTTTTATCGTGTATGCAGCAAGATGGTTTCTTAACGAACACAAGACAGCCTGATGTAGGATCTAGACCTTCAACAAGCTGAATGCTAGAACGGTCTTAGACCTGATCAATCGCTGGTTCGATAGAAGTTTGCCGGTAAAAAGCAGCGGAGCAAAAATTTCCTACTAGTGAACAATGTACCTTAAGTAAAATTCCCAAAAGTAAACAAGAAAACTTACCAAGTCAGTCCAACAAAGATAAACCAGCAAGACGTTTACGAACGGTAGAAACTTGAGTAATCGCACAACGAAAAGAAATGTAACTTCGCCTCTAATTAAGCGTAATTGGAGGTTATGATAGCCTTAACAGCTCCCAACAATATTTGGAGCGAAAATTAACTCAACAGCCCCACCAAGAGCTAGGATAATACTAGACTTTAGAACAACTCCTGGTGAGGGGCACAGAGGGAGGTCAGTCCTTCTAGCGTGAAATTCACTTCAAACTTTTAACAAAATTGACCGTCAAAATATCGAATTATCTTGGCAACAATGATGACCAACAATAACCATCGAACAAAAGATTATTTGCAAAAGTTCTTTGGCGAATAACTCAACGAAACGGGCGAATTGAAGCTTGGAACTCACTCCGTAAGAGCGGACTTATTTAAATTCTAAATTTCTTAAATACAGAGTGCTCTTTTACTATGTGCAAATATTTAAACCTGTAATACATCACCATAAATGCCAACAATTAAACTTATATGCCCTTAACATTAAGTTAATTGTTTTCGAGAAAAATGCACAGGAAGATTTTCACCAAACCGTTTGAGAACTGCTGGCATAGCTAACGACTGGATGGTACGCCGCCTTGCCTGTGTGAATGACGAACCGAATGTAGGTCAGTGTTTTACAATGTTGTGAAGTAACATCTGTTTGATTCGTATGAGGCCTATTAATAGATTGTAACAGTCAAAACATTTTAAACGGACTCACAAAGCACCTGGATTAATGAAAACAGGTGCCACTTCGCTCCAAGTAATTACAATATTAGATATTTTCAAATTGTAAACCGACGATTAAAATTACTACGCAAAAAATGCGGATGAGTTAAATAATGACATCACCGTCATTCATCGTTTTATTTCCGGATATTTACCCTCACAAGTGATAAATTGCCTTTCCATTTCTAATTAAATAGATTAAGATTTCTTTAGTTTAATAAAGAAACTTTAAAATAATCTAGTAATTTATCTACTGTTTGGCAGAATAAAATAGCTGTTAAAAATGATATGTGCTCACTACCAATATGACTAACATTAAATTTGCAGTTTCTATTAATTCAATTATGAAATTCGGCCAAGTAAAGCATTTTTAACGCGTTTTCATTGCAAATTTCAAAATTGATTAGTATCTTAAAGTATTCTCGCATGCATTCGATAAAGTCGTAGTTTCTTTTGATGCTTTTTATTACGGCAACTTTTTGTATTTTTACAACGGCGGCCGCAGTAACGCGTTTAAGGTGGGGCAGTATTACATTAGGGTTCTGCAGTTACGAAAAATTTTTTCAAACGAATTAGATTTTTGATTCGTAAAAACGCATATTAAGATCGTAATGGCATTTACAAATAACGAAAAAAGACATATGTTACTCTTGTACGGGCAAGTCCGCGGAAACGCACATAGGGCCCGGGCATTGTAATAAACGATATCAGTGATTTTTATTACGAAACGCTTGAGAATGAGTTTAAATGCGGGACTCTTTTTATGATCGGCGCTGTGTGTGGGCACACCCACTGACTACAGCGGAAGGCGTCAATGACCTTGCTGAATGTTTCTCTCTCCCACATTTCAGCAGTTACAAACAACTGGAACCTCCGAATTTTTTTGGCTATGAATCGGTAGCCACCCGAAAATACGCGCAGAAGGTAGCATTTCACGTACTTATACTGAGGGTTTTCTTATTTGCACACAATAAAAGAACACCCTGTATTCAACTACAGTACATTATTATATAATAGTATTAAAATTTTATCGATAGACAAACAAATTTTTCTATTACGTGAATGACATTAAAACCTAACGAATGGTTAATTCTAGGTATTACACTTCCACTCTTTAGAATCCCTTGTTTGTTTATGAAAACCATTTTAACATTCCGCACATTGTTATAACAAGTAAATGTAATCATCGGACTATAATATTATTATGCAATGTTTTAGACGCAAAGCCTACGGGCTAGCGTTTCAATTCGGTTCGATCTATTTTTAATTTACTCTACTTAGGAGAGTTTATTATTTTTATTTCGCATTTTTCGTCGTCATTCAAAGCTTTGCGCGTTTGCTTACACAAGTTTTGAGTGGAAGTTTTTTTAGCAACAAACGTCAAATTTGATGATAAAACAAGCTAATATAACGAAGAACAAATGGCCTGAATTAATACACACATTTCTATCTGGCTTATAGTATTTATAAAGTATACTACTTCCTGTGCAATTTTTAAATTTATTCTTGTTTATTTCTAATAAACAAGGACATGATAAGTACGGGATAAACTGCGTGGCCGTTTTCACGACGAACATTTTTTTTCAAAAAGCCCTCGGACTTCTTTAATTTTGGTTTCTGCTTTTTCCAGGAAATACTTTTAATACTACTTAAGAAAGTGCACCGACAATGAACAAAAGCCAGAAGCTCGTGATGATAGATTCCTTCGACAAACATACATGTTGTTGATTAACAGAAGGTCACAAATGCATTTTTATTTGACTTTGGCGGTTTAAACTCTTGAAGATAACAGTGAATTTTTCGCTTAGATAACTGACTCCTTGACCGTACGAAACACAAAACGTATAAATTGATTTATTATCGTAATAATTCAAGATAGTTTGACATAACAGATACAACGCGTGCGATTATACAGGATGTTACTACGCAAATGTCTTTAATTAATACGTACTTACCATCATAGAAAGAGAAACTCGCTAGTCCGGCTCAAAAATGAGAAACTGTCTTACTACAAGTCGATAGAGTTCTGTGCAATTCATTCCTCATAAAATAAAATTTTTCTTTTTAAAATTTGCTACCACCTGAATGAAATTACGTTATCTCCTGAATATTTGACGAAAACGGTAGTAAATCAGCGCTGAGAAAGACAATCAGCTGTCCAGAGCTCAGTGAAAACGGGCGCCAAAGAGATACCCCCCAGCTGATGCTACGTCACTGCGGAACCGCCTCCCAAAGGTTCCCAGCGTGAGCTAAGATTCGAAAAACTTTTAGGAAAGTAAAACACTCGTGCATCCAAAATAATTGTTCGTTGCAACAAAACAATAATACGTACTTAAAACGTATATTAATATTCACAAATTAAATTTACAATGACTCACAAGTCGGACTTAAATGAGCCGAGGCATTAAAATTTGCGACTTAAATTGTTAACTATTATCAACTATAACGACATAATGAAGCTCTTCACAAATTGTAAAATGGTGTTCTGATACTTACAAACTAAGCGTAACTTAAAATTAGTCAAAACGATAAGTAATATTTAAGTACCTAATAGGCGGTATGCATTAAACAATTAACAATAACAAACGATACGTTACCATTTGTTGTCCGGTGGTGAAGCCTCGGTTTCCTAGGATAAAGGCACCGTAATGTAGCGGCAGTAATACGACGGTGAATAACGTCATGCAGCGTTAAGAAAATGACGTACATTGACGTAAAATAAGCAAGAAAAAGCGCCGATTTTATGTATTTCATAATCGTCTATCTGGATTTGACGTTACTAACATATTTAGAAAACGAGGAGTGACCAAAAGAGGATTCCAAACGGTTATAAAAAAAACGTTTACGTATTTTTAGATGACGGTGACGTTTTCCGTTTTCTAGGAAGCCAAATATACTCAATGTTCTTTGCAAGTTTTATGTGATGTCATTCACCGCCAACTTATGGCCGCTATTTTGCGGCACCGCTATTCTAGGAGACCGAGGCTTTAGTTAACGGTAGCCAATGTCAAACACCTGTGTGTTTCACTGAAACGTCAGTCGTCGTAATCTCGCCTCGTGACGGTTCGCATGTATCGATGACCTTCCAGAAGGATACCATGCTTAAGGGTATTTCCCTCGAAGACGTATTCTCCGTCGAAACAGGCAGACGGAAAACGAGAAAGAAATGTTGATAGATAGAAGATTCGGAAAGCGAAACTAAAAAAAAGCTAATTTCTCTGTTGGAACAAAGAAATCTAATATGAGCACGGGCCACTTTAGTGGCATCATATGATTACCATTCTGTTAAACGCAGAAACGGATAATCCGCTTGGTAGATTTGTTAGCTAACAAATCAAGGAATTCACGAAGCACGAAAGATATCACCTATGCAGTGTTTAAACAGAATTTTGAATCACAAGTAGCAACGAATCACGGAAGAATGCGTCTAAACCTCGTGATGGCGAAATGCCGAAAAACGCTAGAACAAAACAAAACAAACTCCTCAAATAACAATAATAAACGATAAGCTACCATTTGTTGTCCGGTAGTTAGTTAACGGTAGCCTGTTGTCTGTTTCATTCAAACGTCAGAGGTCGTGGTTTCAAATTGTGGCGGTTTACTTAACTGTAGATGAGCCGCGTGTATCGATGACCTTCCAGAAGAACACCGTGCTGAAGAGCGTTTTCCCTCAAACGACGTCGAAGACGTATTCTTCGCCGAAACAAGAGGACGACAAATGGGAAAGAAATGTCGAAAGACAGAAGATTCGGAAAGCGAATCTAGTGGTCGTTTTACACTACCCTAGAAACCAGCTTAGAAATTGAACAATTTCTAGGCCAAGGTATATAGGCTAATGTAATACAGGAAATTTTGTGCAAAATGTAAATTGCGTAGAAAAATAAAATTTGTTCTAATTTCTACACAATTTGGTTGACATTTGATTGCTAAGAAATTACTATCACAACGTGCGTGAATAGAAAGAAATTGAAAGCTCTCATTTCGTCAATCGCAGAGCGGGAATTTACAAAAAAAAAAACACAGACACGAATAAGCGGCAACAGAAAGTTGAAAAAAGTAGTTAAAGTATATCTTCTTTATACTAACAAGGCTAACATAACACGTCAGTACTTAATTTTGAAGCAGGAAGCTGCTTCCACTCAAATATCTGACGTCTGTCAGACATGCATTTCCACAAAATATCTTGGACAGTGTAGAACACAAAATTTATGCGCCAACTAAAAATGAAACAATATATTTTGGCCTAAAAATTGTTCAATTTATAGACTAGCTTCTAGGGTAGTGTAAAACGACCTTAAAAAGCGAATTTTTCTGTTGGAACAAAGATATGTAATATGAGCATGGGTCGCTTGAATGGCGTCACATTACGTGTTTAACGCAGAAACGGATGATCCGCTTGATAGATTTGTTTTTTTTTTATCTGTGGTGTTTGCCCAACGGGGTCCTAAGTCATAGACTTGTCAGGACCTCAGGAGCGGGAGTGTATTTTTGTGTGTGTAGTGTTCCATGGCTTTGTTATTTCCAAATCTCCTCGCCATTGAAGGGGAAGTAGTGTCGAATTTTCTCTCCAACACTAAAGGGTACCTGAAGTGAGTAACGACCCCCGAGAAATAACTCGAGCGGATGCGAACTCACGACCTTACGATTGCAATGCCGGTCCCTTACCACTGGACCATTCAGGCGATTGTTAATCAACAAATCAGAGGATTCACGAAGCGCAAAAGAAACCAGCTACGCCGTGTTTAAACAGAACTTTGCATCATAAATAACAACAATTCACGGAAGAATGCACACACGTCTGCACCTAGTGATGGCGAAATGGCGAAATGCCGAATAACGCTAGAACGAAACGCCGGAAATACATCCCTCTAACAAGCAAGATGTCGGCCATCAGATCGCGACTTCCAGACCAAATGAAAACGTAATATAAGCGCGCCTAAACCGAAAGCATCACAGTATGACCAACGGTCAACAACTAAAACGTACCAACATGCCTGCTGCAGCCTGCTGTCAGACGCCTGTCTGTTTCATTCAAACGTAGTGTCACCTCGTGACGGTTCGCTGAATTGTCGATGCGTCGCGTGTATTGATGATCTTCCAGAAGGACACGATGTTGTTTTTCGTGGAACGACGTCGAAAGCGTATTCTCCACCGAAACAGACGGACGACAAACGAGAATGAAATGTCGAAAAACAGAAGATTCGGAAAGCGAAACTAGAAAGCTGATTTCTCTGTTGAAATAAAGAAATCTAATATGAGCACGGGTCGGTTTAAGGGCGTCATATGATTATCGTTCTGTTTAACGCAGAAACGGATGATCCGCTTGGTAGATTTGTTAACCAACGGTCAGTAACCAAAACGTAACAAACATGACTGCTGTAAACAAACAGGGAATTAAACTGTAACAAATTTTCGATGAACTAATTTTTATGAAGTGTCTTCAGAAATTTGGGTGAATGACGCCATAGTGTTTGCTTCAATAGCAGAAGTCTAGGACGGTCAATTTTTACAATCTCAGCTGAAGTACAAGTACAGTATTGTACTGTATGAAAAATAAACTGAATCTTAATGTTGCAAAATGTAAAGTAATATTGTTCACCAAAAAGAGTGAGTCTTGCCCTCTTTGCTTTTCAATTATTACATCTCGTGCCAGGTGGTCCAGATTCAGAGTTATGAAAATAAATGCTATACTTTTGAATATCACCTAAGGGAAATTGTTGATAAAAGATTACGCATGCTATGGTTTCACTATAAGAAGTAATTGTGAATTTACTAACATGAAGGCAATTGAAATATTACATTTTGGATTGGTACGATCAATTTTGGTATGTGAGATACTTGCCTAAAGTGTGATTTTGATTAAAAGTATTTAAAAAAAAAATATTTCTAAAATCCTGACATTGCAGGACACACGTTGTTTAGTTTGTCCTAGCAGAAGAAGAATCTCATTATTGGTTTATCTGTTAAATACCTTTGGATTTGACACTTTGGAATTTCGTAGACCGGTGTTTGCAATTTTAAACTTGCGTATTTGGTTTTTTAAACGTTGATATTTATTTATAAGACGGAGCCAAGCAAGATGCGTTCCTAATATTGCCTGTCCCTAATCAACGTTATTTTGCAGATAATTGTCGTTGTCGGTATTCATTCGAGGTACACAAAGGAATCTCTCTCATTTATGAGCCGCACCTCTCAGCATTGAGTATAATTGCGTTTACATAATCTAGAATGCCATAAACATTTCGTCTTCAGCCTGCACGTGCCCCACTTTCCTGACCATTATCTTCTTTTGAGCAAACCGATGCGATGGCTTGCAAAAGTAATTTATCGGTTTAAAAATAACTGTTACGCAAATACTTTTAATTTACAATTATGGTAGAACACACCACACGGTGTAAGATATCTTAGATACACCGTGCGGCAGAGAAACAAGGAGACCATTTACTGATAATAAAACGTTTCTTTTTTGTTAGTATGGTAACATGATTCAGCAAAGTTCAGAATTTGGTCATTTATCAAATTATTTAAGAATATATTAAGAATTTATCTGCGGTGTATGATTACCGTGGTAATGTCCACAATTGAATTTTTTTTAATAATACAGAACATTCCGAAAAGTTACTGCAGACCACATAAGTTACATTAGTTAAATTTTTTTTTTAATCCAACACCCGGTGTTTTTAACACCGATGAGAAGTTAGCAATAAAATTCCAGTAATAAAATTATGAAATTTCAAAACGCTGCCACCGCTAAAATAACGATCACAGATCAATAATATTTAATCTATTACAAAGAGTATAATGTGTAGATTCCCCTCATATGAAGAAACTGAAAAAATATTTGATATTAAGTTAACTATATACTCTTTAAACCACCATAAGTCATTATTCATATATTGCACCAAAACAATTGCTTTCACTAAAAATTTTCACACAGTCATAAAGTAAACATACATATCTATATAATAATGCCTTTAGAAAGTTTTAGCCGGTTGATTTGAAGTAATTAAAAATTAATTAAAAGTGACGCTCGGACCAATGAAACAGTACCAATTTCAAATGTTCATAACTTTTCTCACAATATTTGTATAAAAATTCTGTTTGCAGAATATGAAAGCACAAATCGAAATCTATCGTTTAAACTACCCTCTGAGTTTTAGCCGGTTGATTTGAAGTAATTAGAAATTAATAAATTGTAACGTTTGCAACAATAAAAAAAAACTTTACATTGCGCTTTGTGAATTATGGCCAAGGTCTGAACTTTGCATTGAGTACACAGGGTGTTCAAAGTTTTTATTATAGGCACACAACAACTTCGTTATTATGGAAGGTACGAAGTCGTTCAAATTGGCAAAAATATACTGCTTTTACTCAAGATTTGTAATTAAGCATTGTCCATGCGTAAGTTGACCGGATCAGTCAGATTACGGTGAAATTCTCGATATGTTTTTCTTCTGATGAGGCCTCAATTAGGGCCGAAATCGCTATGAGAACCCTGTTGCAATTTAGCTGAATTGTAGCAGATTTTTAATGATTTTTTTTAATGATGAGTACAAATATCGCAATAACTCCTTTATTATTTGTTCTGAGGTTAAGTAGTAAAGAGTGCTTTATATTTAGAATTTACTATTCGTTTCATAACAAAAGATACGGAATATTTCATTAAAGAAAAGTTTGCATGTGAAGATATTATGAGAACGCGATGCGTAATTGTTTTTTTGGTATCGCCGCTTAATTGTAGGTTCATTATTGCTGATGATTTGAACGATTTCGTACCTTAATAATTATGAAGTTATTGTATATATACAGTGTTTCCCAAAAGTAACGGATAAATTCTATAAAATGGTTAAGAAAAAGAAGAATTCTCAGGTCGACTTTTATTTTTATCATTTGAGGGTGTAAATTTCAATCCCCCATCTCTAAGCTATAACAACCTCAACTTTAAAAATTCAAGTAGCAAAGTACCCCTTGTGATAGCTCGTTAAATAACACATTAAATGCTGAAAATTTGTTAAAACTTGCGGTTTGTATTGGATTTTCTCTTAATTCAGAAGGGCATTATTCGAATCGTGAATCGATATTTTTAGACGTCTATCTCCAACCATCTTTTCCATTTGCAAATTTTTCTTCTTCCCACATATTATTTGTGCATCATAGTATTTTTATTTAAGCTTTAATCATTCGCGATTACTGAGAATCACTGGGACACACTCTATATTGGAAACTTTGATCACCCTATACAGACTGTTTAAAAATAACTCGGCACTATTGCAAACTATTTTATTATTAAAGTTACAGATACAATTAAATTAGCAAACTAGTAGTATCTTTCGTCCTGATTGCAACGATGCATTAAAAAGAAACAATTGAACAACGCGTTTACGAAATAAACAGAATAGAACACTTTCTTTTAAATGGAATACGCTGTATATTATTTGACCAATCGATAGAGAATAAAAGTCTAAATTAAAATTGTTTTTTATCATTTTATCGGAAATTTTATAAATAAAGAAGATATTTTGATTTTTTACAAATTCATTAAGATGGCCGTGTTTCAAGAACAAAACATTTGAAAACCGTGTATGTATTTGAAAAAAATAATTTTGGTTTATTTGTTTATTATAAAAGATGTTTTTGTCTGAGTTTTGTAAAAATCTTTTAATAACAAGAATTTTTATCAGATGCATCTACATTTTCTGGCCCAGAACATGCATCTTATGAAAATTCCTGTTCTGGGCCAGAAAATGTAGATGCATCTGATAAAAATTCTTGTTATTAAAAGATTTTTACAAAACTCAGACAAAAACATCTTTTATAATAAACAAATAAACCAAAATTATTTTTTTCAAATACATACACGGTTTTCAAATGTTTTGTTCTTGAAACACGGCCATCTTAATGAATTTGTAAAAAATCAAAATATCTTCTTTATTTATAAAATTTCCGATAAAATGATAAAAAACAATTTTAATTTAGAATTTTATTCTCTATCGATTGGTCAAATAATATACAGCGTATTCCATTTAAAGTGTTCTATTCTCTTTATTTCGTAAACGCGTTGTTCATTTTTTGTTTGTATGCATTGTTGCAATCAGCGCAGAAAATACTACTAGTTTGCTAATTTAACCGGATCTGTAACTTTAATAATAAACAAGTTAGCAATAGTGTCGAGTTATTTTTGAACAGTCTGTATACAGTGACAGCTAAAACGTTCGCACCATATGGGAAATTTTTTTATTATTGATTTGTTGTGTGGCTAAAAATAGCACTTATTTAGAGTACGAAAATTACAAAAAAAAAATTGTAATTTGGAATTGTTGGGCAAACTAGACAAAATTTTAGTAGGATTCGATAAGTGTTTACAAAATGTGCTTCTTGGTTACCAGAGATTATTCTCTTCGACCTAATACTTCAGAAAAAAAGATTTCCGGTTTTCTCAGTTTTGCTAAAGATCTGAAGCAGCTAATGGATATTTGTCAGTTAACTCATCCGAATGGTTAGCTTATTCATTTATGTTTATAAAAAATATTCAATAGAATAAAATTTGCTCTTTTGTTCTTACCTGTTGCATGCACAAGAAAATTTGAAACGATTTTTCACGTTTCTGTGCTAGGCCTTTTTTATATAAGATATCGTGTTATTGTTTTTGATTTCTTCATAATACATTTTTCATAACCCTAATTTAGAATAAGCAGATCGAAAATTACAAGAATTACTTCTACTTTTTGGTTTGGACTCGTTTAAATTCGTATTTGTAAAATCAATATTTTCGTAATAGCCATGAAATATTTACTGTTTGTACAAATCTCGACTTTTTAAGTACAAAATAATTCAGAACGGACAGTGTAAAGTTAATATTGTTTAACTCTTGCCAATGTCACAACTTATTACTTTGTAATAATTGGTACTGTTCCATTGGTCCGAGCGTCACTTTTAATTAATTTCTAATTACTTCAAACCAACCGGCTAAAACTTTCTAAATGCATTATTAAATATATATGTATGTTTACTTTATGACTGTGTGAAAATTTTCAGTGAAAGCAATTGTTTTGGTGCGATATATGAATAATGACTTATGCTGGTTTAACAAGTCATAGTTAACTTAATATCAAATATTTTTTCAATTTCTTCATATGAGGGGAATCTACACAATATACTCTTTGTAATAGATTAAATATTATTGATCTGTGATCGTTATTTTAGCGGTGGCAGCGTTTTGAAATTTCTTAATTTTATTGCTAACTTCTCATCGGTGTTTTTAACACTGTTTGAAATGTCCCGATCGTTCTCTTTCTAAAAATATAAACGTCTAGTATTTTTTATTGGGTGGTTAACAAGGTTCAATAATTAGGGCTGCGAGAATTTATCGATAATATCGATAATTATCGAATAACGATATTTCCATTTCAAATATCGATGTATCGATATTATCAATACTTGATATTGATATTATCGGTATTATCAATATTATCGATATTATCGGTATTATCAATATTATCTCTATTATCGATATATGAGAGTTATTGATATTTATCAGTGGAATCAATGTTATTGATATTGTCGACAATGTAACATTCCTAAAAATATTAAGAAAATGTGAGTCGCAAAATAAAAACAATTTCGGTTAAAGAAGTGTGTTGAAATTTTGTTAATTGTTATGGTTTATTCTCTTCAAAATAGCTATCGTTATCTTTCTCACCATTTATTTTTTTTTATCGATTTTAAAAATATTGAACATTTCCTTTACGTTGTGATTACGACTGCGAGAATTTATCGATGTATCGATAAATCGAATAACGATATTATTATTTTCAGGTATTCATATATCGATATTTACCGGGATAATGGTATATATTATTGACAATATCGGTATTATTGTAATCTTGCATTGCTGTTTGTAGGTATTTTATATTGTGCATATTATTTCGATATCTAACTTAAAAATATCAACATAATTGTAATTGATAATATCAATATTATCTATATTATTGCTAATATCGATATGTCGATAAATATTGGTATATCGATAAATATCGATAAATATCGATAATATCGATATATCGATAAATATCGATATTTTTTATTTATCGATATCCGATATTGAAAGTATGACATCGCGCACCCCTAGTTATAACCACCTCAGTCTAAAAATTATCTAACTTTAACGCACTTTCTACGCTTCGTGTGACACGGTGATATCTCTTGCTTAAAATTTTGTTACAGATGAAGTCCATGGTTCTTTTAATATTCACGTGTGGCATTTTACAGTGCTTGTCGGTTGGCCACACTGCCGTTTGCGTTTTCGGCGCGTTAACATCACGATTTCCATTGGGTTCGGAAGTGACGTTCGCTATCTTCTTCTCGTAGCATTCGGCATTTTGCCAACACAAGGCACCAACGGGTGTATTGTACTTCCGTGAACTGCGAAATTCTATTATTTACAGTGAATTACTAGTAGTATTTGTGCCTTGTGAAATTGTTGAGCTCATTCCCAGCGGATTTTCCGTTTCTGAAGTAAAATACAGGTATTTACGGTGACGCCATTCCAAAGACCCACGCTTATATTAGATTTCTTTGTTCCCACAGAGAAATTCGCTTTTTGGTTTTACTTTTAGTTCCGCTTTCATTCTCGCTGTTGAATCTTCTGTATTCCGACGTTCCTTCCCAGTTTGTTGGCCATCTGTTTCGTCGTCACGTCAAAGATAACGCCGTGTTGCGTCGTGTCTTGCTGGAGGTTCATCAAAGGCCGCGTCGCTTAATCGGTTCAGCACATCGCCACGAGAGCTCGCTACGACGTCTGACGCTTAACAAATTTGACAATAGGTGTTTGATAACTACATTCGACGCAAACGTAACGCGTTGTTTTAATTATCGTTAATAGCTTAACGCATGTTGCATTTAACGTTGGAATTTCGGCACTTACGTGCACATTCGTTGTATTTATCGGCAATGATGTGTGCAATGGCTTTATTTAGGTACCGTTTTAAAGTAAAGTTAAATTACAATTTGGTTGAGTGATTTGTATGTATAACGCCGGTTCACATTTAGTGAAGTTTAAGTTTGTAATAACGTAGGTAACGTTTGGTAGTGATAAACTTTAACGCCTCGTACGTTCGTCCGGCTTACTCGAGTCAGGTTTCCGAGCCATACTAATTCAGCTGGATCATCCCCTGGCGCCCCTTGAAATTTGACTACCCTATCCGTTTCTCCTTCTGAGAAGCTGGCTCGGGACAGCTTATTGTCTTCTTCAGCGCTAATTTGCTACCGATTTCGTAAATTGTGCAGGAGATAAGGTAGATACACTTAAGTGGCAGCAGTTTCGGAAAACTGACGTAAAAGTACGGAATTAACCAAAAAAATATCCACCATGGCAGCCTATTACTGTCATTTTGTAACAAAGTTATATAAATAAATAAAAAATCGCCCTTTAGCTGTAGATTGCGAATGCTCCGATTTAAGGGTACAATTTCTGAATAGAAAATGCTTATTTTTGAGAGGTTTATTTACACGTACAATAAAAATTAGTTCACTCGATTAAAAGAAATATATAAATTTGGTGGATAACTCACTTATGGAACATGCTGTATATGTGAAAATAAATTACTAATATAGAATATATTACGGGCAATAACTTTTTTTTAGAAGAAATTTTCTTTTATAATTAATAATTGAGGCGATGTTGAAGAAATCGATACCAATGATCCACCCTGTACACGTACCGAGTGTTTGTTTACTGCGTGCAAATATTTAAATCTGTAATACATCGCCATAAATGGCAACGATTGAACTCCTGCTAGTATGTCCTTAACAAACATTTAATCGAGAAAAATGCATTGGCAGATTTTGACCGAACCGTTTGAGAACCGGTGGCCTGTTGAATGATAACGCGAAGATAGGACAGTGTAACCGATGTCGTAAATCAAAACACTTTAAACGCATTCACAAAGTGCCTGGATTTATTAATATAAATAGATGTAACTTAACTCCAAGTAGTTACAATTTAAAAATTAGTGCAATTCAAGAAGATGCGATTATCGCATGTGGTTCGTTGTTGCTGAACAAGTTAAAAGACAAGTATCAATAAATTGTAATTTCACATTCCATATGAATTTTAAAAGACTTATCAAAATTTGACATTTACTTTTTTTACATGTCTTGACTCTCTTGGGTGATGATGATTTGTTCAGTTAAGGATAGCGGATACCTTTTCTTCGTCGATGTGCTAAAGTAATTTCTGATAATAGAGTTAAATTTAAATTTTGAGTGAAAACACTGTGAGAGCACATTTATTGATGAAATTAACGATCCTCAGAATATTAAACAATATTGAACTCCGGTCCGCATGAAATGCTTCTGTATGATGGGAGCGGCTGTGGGCGCAGTAACCTAGATTTACAGGAAGAATTTCTATATTAAAATCAGACCGCTTATACACGTCCACTGTACTATTTATACAACACGTTTTAAATGGTTTCTGTACGGGGTGTAATCGAATAAGTTTCACACATTGATATTATAAGTTCTTTAACACTTCTTCGTCAGTTCTAGAAAAAGACGGTCGTATAGCTCAAAAATAAAAGTAAAATAAAAAACTGACTTTCCACAAAAGTGCTAGGATTTTTTGTTTGAAAACCTCTGCTCATTCCTAACTTTTATACACACAAAGTAAAACAATAAAGCTTTGGCGAGAATCAAACAGTTACGCACACGTTGATTATTACATTAATTAAATATTTATTTATTTAAGAATTTCTTGTTATTTGATTAAGGAAAACTGTCGACTGATAATAATTATCGTTTTGTTGTTTAATTATAGTGGGCTTCTTTTATACATATTCTAAAAAACTATTTCGCTGAATAATCAGTGGCGTAACTAGAAATCAACTAACCGGGTTGCAAAATTTTTACCGGCGCCTTTAGTTTTACTAACTTCGTTCCTCCAACTTCTTACTTTCCATGCTAAGTAAATCAAAACTGCTTTTAATTGGTTTTACACTGTTCTATTTTAAAATGTACCAAGAGTTGTCAAAATTTTAGGTTAGAAAAGCTTCCAAAAAGTAGCGCTAAGCAGAGTACGTTTCAATTGCTTTTCAAACATTTTCTTGCCTTCCGACATTTAAAGAGAACAACAGACTAACAGATGGCGTTGCTTATGTTGAAATCTCTTTCTAACCATTTGTGTTCAGGATTTATATTGTTTTGAATTTTCTGAGCATTTTTCAATTGCTTTGAAATTGCTTCCCCATATTATAAAGAGGACAGTCATGACTCAAAGTTGTTTTTTTCAGCATATTGTTCTTGAACGTTTTTAGATTTTTCAGTTGTTTTCGGTGTGTAAATAAAAATTATAACGTTATGGTTCAGGGTAACAGATGGTGCTACAAGTGCTCGTTAATTCTTTCGCTTGAAGTATATTTAAGTAAGTTTAAATTTTTATTTATTCTCAATCGTTTTCAAGACATTGTTCCTGAACATTCCTGATGTTTTCCAGCTTTCTCTTCCAATGGCAAATTACACATTTAGGGCTCGGATTAATAGAGAGCGCCGCAAACGTCGTTCTTTTGAAATTGACGGTTAAAATATAGTTTTCTTAACATGTTTAATCTCAATTAATTAAAAAATTCTTCTGCCCGTTTGCACCACTTTCACTTAAAATTTTTAGTCATACTTAACTACTTAAGTGGGACTTAAAATTTTACGTGAAAGCGGTGCAAATGAGCATTAGTTTCTGTTGGTGTGCATTAGCAGTATTAAAGGCAATTATAATATTTCTAAAGTTGGTCATGTGACGCTATAATTGTTCTTTCTTGAATAAAAATTAAAAAAAAAAAACTTAAAATGGTGTTAAGTTTTTTCTTCCTTTAGAAAATTTTATTTACGTCATAAATAAATTTTTCGTCTTCATCGATTTTTATTTTATGTTCTCTGCCATCTAAATAAAGCACGATTACTTAAACTTAACCTTGGCTAATCTTGCAACTTAAAAAACGAAAGAGCCTTCAAAATTTCAAATGTTTCTTTACTCAACCCGGTTGGAAATCGTAATTCATTTATTTAATAAGCCACAATTATGTGAATTAAATGCAAGGTGTTTTGCAACTTCATAAGCCACGCGAAACACCCTGTATAAGATGGATCGATAGAGAAAGATCAGTAATGAAAGTGTATTTTGTTTTCTTACAAAAATTTTAATTCTTGAGTCTGAACAGGCGCCTATGACACTTCAGCACCGGGTTGCTTTGCCATCCCTGCAACCCCTATATCGAAATTTATCATCAAAGTTGTTTCCATACTTCTGAAAACTTTGCGCGCCACGTGAATAACACAAATTTGTTGTACATAAATATTTATTTAAAAAAAGTATTATTATTATTATTTTTAATTTAATTACCAAGTTACTGATTTATAGATAAATTAATTTAATAAGCAATTCATTATGTACTACAATAATTTATATTTTGCTTTTCATCGAAATACCAAAATAGAAAAAATCGCATAAAAAAGCACTAGTGCACTTGTCCGTTTGATTTCGGCTCATTTTCTAACCCGACTCGCGTGCGCTAAAATAAAATGTTTAATGAAACTTACTTTTTCAAATTCTTCATATTATTATTGTATTAGTTCTAAAAGCAAAAGTGGAAGAGGCTTAAACAAGATACAACCAGGACCATCTCCAAGAAACGAAATTCTAGGAATTCTTGCGTCTGCATTTAAATTGTTTATCTCTTTCCTACACTTAAACAAGTTATTAGATTACTTGGGCTTGTTTTTAAATAATTTTTAACATTTTTTGTTTCAGTTTTATAGTTATAATCTTTAAAATTTTTAATTTTTTTTTGTTTCGATTTTCTTCATTCTTACACTTTATTTTTTTTATTCTTTGGCTGCGTTCAATTTAGTTGGGTTAGGAAACGTTTCTTACACTTTATTTCTTGGATTTTTTAAAATTTTTAAGTGTAAAATTACATGTTTTAATCTTTTACAGTGTTTTCGAATTTCCTCAAAATTTTTATTTTCGATAATTTCTTGCTTTTTCATCTTTTGTAAAATTTCGTTCTTTCTTTGGATTCACTTATGTTCAGTTTAGTTAGATTGATTTGACCTTGAGACGCTTTTAATGTTTCACATTTTGTGTTTAAAAACAAGCTGGGTTCACTTGGGTTTAGTTCAGTAGGGTTGGGTTCGTTTAACTTCATTGTATACGTTCACAAATTAAAAAACCACCACCTGTTGCATTACGTTGGCATAAAACATAAGTCCTCTATAAAACATTGTCAAAATACTAAGTTGGCAAGGTATTTGAAGTTTCATGTCAAAGTAATTTGTCAAATCAATTTAACTGTACATTTATATTCATTTCAACAAGCCATTTCAATTAATTACAGTTTAGTCTGTTATAAAATTGCTCAGGAACGATAAGGTAAAAATCATGAATCTATCATAATTATTAATTTTAGAATCAGGAATATGTTCAGAACGTATGACCTTATCGTTTATTTCAAACATTTGGAAATTTTGTAACCAAATATTTAACTAGGACATTGTTGCCGGCTGTATTTTTCACAAGGCAACGCCGTCAGTGGTCTTTTGGTTTGTGAACAAATTATAGTTGAGTTCACTTAATTTCAATTTAGTTCGGTTGACCTCGATATATTCCTTGATTCTTAAAGAAATAGTGTTTAAATTTTCTATAATTGTAATTTTTTAATTTTTCTTTCTTTTCAATCTCCTACTTGGGTTGATTTCCCTTTAGTTATCAATTCAGTACAGTTGGTTTTGGTTGACTTTGAATTTCTTTTTGATTTTAAAACATTGTATTTAAATTCTCAGCGATTTTTACTTTCTTAATTTTTTAAATATTTAATTTTTAACTTTTTTTCTTTCAATCTTCTACAGTTTTCTTTCCGAATTTCCTTACCTTATTGCATCGCACGGTCGAGATGTTTACCTCGGTAGGTAATGAAATAAAATGTGCAATAAGACTCGATTTCGCTAGGTTCTAAGAGGCATTAGTGCCAGGGGCGGACCGTTAACTTTGGGGATCCTGGGCTACTATTTTTTGGAGGCCTACCCAATAAAATTAACCCAAGTTTGGGTTTTGTTTCTGTGACGACTCATTCGTCAATTTGTCGAAACTGATTTTTACGCTTTTTTATATAAGCAATTATAGCCAAAAGACAGAAGAACTTTTTTTCTTTATTTGATGCACTGGAATACACAGTCTGTTTTTGTAAGTGTGGCTGAAAATGATGATGGTTACTATACGAAATAAATTTAAAAAATGCAATTTAATTTTCCTTTTTTTTTGTGTTCATTTTGAAACGAAAATTAGTTTCCTAAATTACTAAAAATTGATACACGCTATCTACTGATTTTGAAGTTCTACTAGTTTTTTAATATATTTACAAATGTGACATTTTTCCTTTAATTATGACATTAGTTTTTTTGTCTCAAATTTAATATTTAAAATCATAACATGCGTGTTTCAAAGAAATAGTTGCCCTTATGCTGCATCCATTTATGTTAAACATAACGTGACGTTAAGTGGATATTAAATTAAATTAAATTTTGATTTGTGTAGTAACAAGGACTCAACCGTATAAAAGCCGAGGATCTGTTTTCAATCACACTTCTGAAAACAACCTGTATAAACATCTGAACACAGTTATAATGAAAAAAGGTTTTGTAACAAATATAAAACAAGTAAAAATAAAATGTATTATATATTACTTTTTAATACCAAACAAGAAAACGAAACAACAAATTCTCAGATCAAGAATAAAAACTAAGAAAAAAAAACAAAAAATATACAATACTATAAAAACCGTTCTACACTATCTGATCATCGCTATCATTGAAAAATGAAATAATATAATCTTCCACGCTGCTTGCTGTTATTATTATAAAAAATTAAACGAAATGTTTTCAGGCAATAATTTCTCAAACTGTGCGAAGAAGAATATACCGTGAATTTATTTTAACATAAAACATTGCTGTTACGTACGAATTTGATAATCCACAGAAACCAATAGCAACTTTTGCAATTTGAAAATGAAACTGTCTTTTATAAAATGGAGCATAAGATGACAACTGTCATGAATGTGTTCTGTTATTAATAATTAAGACATACTTGTATATATTATAATATAATAGCGATTCTTTTAATTATCTTAGATAAGTATATTCTAGTTTGAAATACGTGAACTTAAAAGACAAGGAAAACAGAAATTCCTTGATTAAAAACAAACATCGCAACAAATTTGACAGATGTTCCAAAATTAAAATAGACAAATTTAACGACGGAATTAAAAAAAAAACTGTATTTTATATTTCTGAAGTAGAATTCAAAGTCAAGTGATAGTGTAAAGCGGCTTTTATTCTTTTAAATAAAACATCCTAGGAGTCCTACAACCAGGGTTGGAAAAAAAAATGTTTTTTTTAAAGAACAAAACTTCTGTTTTTTTTTGTTTTAAACATTTTTTTTGTTTAAAACATGTTTAAAATTGACCCTAAATTAAACATGTTTTAAACAAAAAAAAAACAGCTGTTTTAAACAACTTTTAAATGTTTAAATTGCCCTTACAGTTTACATAAAAAGATATATATTATTATTATTATTTGATATTTGTGTAAAAAGAAGAATTTATTAAAATTCGATCTCTAATTAAAAGAAAGATGAAAAGTTTGTAATGTTAGATTATGTACCCTTTTAAAAATAATGTATGTACGTTGATAATAATTTAAATCATTTAAGGCTGATGAGCTTGATTTATTTAGGGTCTACGCTCGCGGTGTTTTAAATGATTTTCAAAGAAAGTATGAAGTATTAGCTATCAACATACTGAGAAAAACATTCCCAATAAAAACTAAAATCAAATACAATCCAAAGAAATATTTTTTTCAAATTACTTGATCGCATTAGAACTAAAATACATGAACGTGGCTTTTAATACTGGAAAACAAAAACTTCAAATATGTAAAAACATGTAGGATGTTCCATTTAAAATAACAAAGTTGATATTATTTCCGGCGAAACCAAAAGTCCAGTAGGTATATGTCTGAAATTTCAAATTAAATTTTTGTTTAATTCATCGTTTTCAAATTTTAAACAAACCTTAAAATTCTAGAATATACGGCCTTGGGACACACGGTAGAAATTCAATGAAGACAAATGAAATGATAATGTTATAAATAGTTTAAACAGCGACATCCTACGATCACTTTTTGACCTAACATTGCATTATCATTGACAAATTCAAGCCAGTTTGTTACATAATAACTCATCCCGTAGCCCATAGTATGAACAGGGAAGCGGAGGACCCAGTATGTTTCAAAACTTAATGAAATAATAAAAGGTTAAATATTGAAAAGGTATTTTAAAATTGTATAATATAAGTATTATTCTAGTGATCAGTAATAATTAATGAATTGATTATAATCAATCTAATGCAATTTAAATTTAGTTCAAATCAGAGCTATAGTGTAGTCATCACGTCATCAGCTCAGCCACGCATTGTCTACAATTATTAAAACAATTGATATGGGAACAAAGTAAAGTTTAAAGTTAATCTGTGAGCGAAATACAGACCCTAAACAATTAACTTCTGGCTACACAGTATTACGTTGCAAAAATAAAACACATATATAAAAAGTGGTCTTTTTTAGCTTAAAACTAAAAAAATGAATTTAAAACATTAATAAAAAAACATGTTTAAAACTTAAAAATAAAGCACATATATCAAAAGTGTTCTTCTTTAGCTTAAAATTACAAAAAATGAATTTAAAACATTATAAAAAAAAACACTGTGTTTAAAACAGTTTGTTTTTAACTTTCCGGCCTGCAACATAATATCGTTTCTTTATTTTTTAACCGCGAAGGGGGCCCTTTGATTGAGCCCCTGGGCCCCTGGGCTGCAGCCCGTAAAAACCATGCCTTAATCCACCGCTGATTAGTGTCAAGCAAATTTTCAATCGTTCCGTTTATATTGTCTGCGATTGTACACGTAATTACTTTGAGTAGCGGAGTCTGTATAATTACTGTACTGTATAATTAATAACATTCTTAATAACTATGATCGTACTCTTGATCTTGTATTTTCTAATGTATGCTGTATTGTTGAAAAGTCGGAATGTGCTTTGGTGAATGAAGACTTGTATCATCCTGCACTGGAATTCTATCTTAACGATCACTCTCAGATCAGTTTTCAAAACAATAACGAAGTTTCCAATTTTAACTTTAGAAAGGCGAATTTTTTTGCTTTATATGATTGTTTGCTGTTCGTGGATTGGTCCCAATTGGAAAATATTAACGATATTAATGAAGCTTGCTCTGTTTTTTACAATTTAATTTATGCAGTGTTTGAAACTTCTGTTCCCAAGTATTCCCATCACTCTTGCAGATATCCACCATGGTTTAACACAGAAATCATTAACTTACTTAAAATCAAAGCTAATGTCCACAAGAAATATAAGAAATTCAAATCTGACGATTATCTAAACTTATTCAAATACTATCGATCAACATGTAAACAACCAATACATGTTACGTATAACAACTACATCCACAACATTGAAGGAAATTTACGTTCAAATCCCAAAAGTCTTTGGCAGTATATTCAGCAGAAAAAGGGCTCGACCCGGATTCCAGGCTTAATGAAATATGACGGTCTTGAGCTATCAACTCCTCAGGATATTGTTAATTCCTTTGCTCTATTCTTCAACAGCGTTTACAATCCATCTAATCAGGCTAACGAAGATCGCATAAACATCACTAATTCTATACCTCACAGCACAACAGTGAATGTTCCTAAATTCTCTGAAAATGATATATTGGGTGCCTTGAAAAATCTAAAGAACAGCTTTACTGCTGGTGTTGATGGAATTCCTAGTTTCTTAGCCAAAGATTGTGCTTTTATATTTATAAAGCCCTTACTTATAATTTATAATCTAATTTTAAAACACTCTGTATTTCCCACAATCTGGAAAGAAGCTTCTATTTGTCCAGTCTTTAAGAAAGAAGACCAAAGCTGTGTCGAGAATTACCGGCCAATCACTATCATTTGCAACTTTGCGAAGGTTTTTGAAAGTCTGTTAGTAAAATCCATCTATCACTCAGTAAAGTTTTATATAGATACCGATCAACATGGTTTTATGGAAAAACGATCAACTGCGACGAATCTATGCTCTTTTACCCAGTATGTTTCGGAATGTGTAGACAACAAAGGTCAAGTCGATGTAGTATATACGGATTTTCAAAAAGCTTTCGATAAAATCGATCTCTACATCTTATTAGAAAAGCTGCGTTATTATGGTTTTTCACAACATTTAATTAACTTATTTTCATCCTATCTCATTGACTGATGGAATACAGTCAAATACCAAAAGTTTTTCTCTAATAAATACTCACCAACCTCTGGGTTGCCACGAGGGTCTAATCTTGGCCCCTTATTGTTCTTACTATTTATAAACGACATAAATAGTGTTATATCTTGCTGCAAGTTGCTCTTTGCGGATGATATGAAAATATTCTTAAAAATCACTTCAATTTCTGACTGTCTTGTTCTTCAGAGAAATCTTGATGCTATAGTTCGTTGGTGCAAAGATAATCTTCTTCCTCTTAACATACCTAAATGTTCCGTTATTACCTACTCTAAAAAACATGCTCCGTATTTGTTTATTTACTCTATTAATATTGGCTTAACACGAGTTGACTGTATTACTGATTTGGGTGTTACTTTTGATGCTAACCTAACATTTACACAGCATATTTTAAATATCGTTTCCAAGGCTTATAAAACTTATGGTTTTATCTATCGCAACTGTAGAGAATTTTCGGATGTAACAACATTACGTACTTTATACTTCTGTCTAATAAGATGAAGACTTGAATATTGCTCCATTGTTTGGTTTCCCATCTTCTCTACATATATTCACCTTATTGAAGCAGTGCAGAGAAAATTTTTCAAATTCTTAAGCTTCCTCCAAGATGGAGAATATCTTCACCAAGGCTTTAGTCAAAAAGTTTTGTTATCTAGGTATGACTGCGTCCTTACATACTAGACGTATTTGTTCGGCTATAAAATTCTTATATAACTTAATCTGCTTCAAAAGTGATTGCCCTTGGTTGCTTGATAGAATAAATTTCTTTATTCCCAGACTTAATTCACGCCAAAATCAAACGTACTATGTTGCCTCAAGCCGTACTAATTTGTTATTTAAATCCCCCATTTCAGTAATGTGTCATTATTTCAATCGCATCTCTAATAGATGTGATATCAATGCTGATTCTATAAAGTATATAATTTCTGAAGCAACTAATTTGTTTGAGCGTTAGCCGGTTTTCTTTTAGTGTTCTTTTTCTTTTAGTCAGTCACTGCAAAGACACTTATTGTTAGTTTAGTTTTACTATTGTGTGTATAATGTCTTACTTAGATACTAAGTTATCTTCATTATAACTTTTCTCCTTAGCCGCGAATTGTACGATTAAAAAAAATTTTTTTTTCCTGTAATTGGGTCTTACTTGTTGGAAATAAAGCATTATTATTATTATTATTATTATACTTTTTTATTTTGAAATTTAGATCGAAACTTCCCATTACTTTATACTCTGAAGTACTGAGACGGGTGATCCGAAACGTCCGGTATAACTATAAAAGAACTATGCAACATACTTTTATCATACATGAAGTTATTTTAATAAGAATATTTAAAATATAAATACAATAAATAAATAATGAATATTGTACTGCGAAACATGTTCCCATTGGAATTACTTATTTACACAAACACTGATCGATGCTGGTATATTAGGTTGCATTAGATAAAACTAAGGTCAAACATTTTTATTAGAAGAACGTCCTATTAATTAATTGGTATCAATTATAATAAAGCAAAGAATGTGGATTTTATTAATTTTCCTTCGTACAAAAGCGAATATTTTTTTTGTACATTTGGAATTATGAGCATTATGATTAATAACGACACCGCGCGGCGCATTGAATTAATTATTTTGAATCGAATTTCATAACTGAAATCGAAATCCTGCGTGCATGGAAGGTGTGCCTTTCTGTGCGTATGAGAAGACTCATATCGACTTCTGCTGCTCTGTTACTCATTCCATACAAACCATGCGTCACGTGCAATTCTGCCTTCGCGAAGAGCTACCAACCAGACAGCAAGCAGCTAGCTACTCTTCTCTTCCAAAGAAAGCAAATGCGCCGCTTCCAATCGCGGACTCTCATCGATACTTTTTCACTCGTAATGCGCTCCCGATACACAGAATTCACAGTCGTCTTACCCCTTTGGACGAGCGAGATGCCTGGAATTCTTTTAGTTGGCGGCGTTTGCACCAGATGTGCTCAAGGTACTCTTCGAGATCCTGGGTCTTTGTTAAATTTTCTGCTTAATATCCAATAATTTTTGCATAAATTAAATAAGAGAGAGAGGCAGCGCGCCGCCGAACACGTCCTGCCTGTTCTAAGTGCCTCGTACTAAGGTTTCAGAACTTCTGTCAGTCATATCTTCTCTTGACAAGTGACGACGATCCGGTTTGTTCTGCCATTGGTAAACTACTACGAACTGTCCTCCTCCGGATTTGAAACGCCGGAAAATCGTCGCATTCCTACCTCTTTTAATGTTCTTATTTTCTGGTCAACGATGATATTGATTACGCGACTTTAGGCTCATGCTCTCCCAATACTAAAGAAGTAGGTTCTTCGCAGAGTTGCGCGGCGGTGGAACTCCTGACGAAGCTATAAATCTATAGCGAAAAGTCGAGTGTTTTCCCTTCATATTTCTGTCCGGTTCGAGATTAAAAAAAGTTTGTACTTAAAAAAAAAACATTCATTATGCATTATTAATTCATAATCATATTGAAAGTCCATATCCAAAATCCCCATTTTAAAGTCGCTTTTGTAGCAGTGATTAATCCAAACAGTTATTACTTGAGTGGGGTATTAAAAGCCTTATTATAAGTAAACAAATCTTTTTATTATCCTGAGAACTGCAAGCAACACCTAGATAGATCCAGCTTAGGATTAAAAATTAAGTACAAAATAAAATCGTACACACAAACAAATATAATATTGATACAGACAACTAAAGAATTAATAAATTTATAAAAAAAATTCACATTACACAAGGTGGTTAATCTCAAGTATCCGGGGCTGGCAACGAAAAGATCCCTATATTAGTACATTTTTATGTTTGATAGTTCACAAACATGATTCAGTAATTTATTATTTCCGCCGAACTGTCAGACGTTGTGCTGTCACTCGTATTTACTGTTATAAGAACGATATAACCAAAACATTACCTTTTTGTGACAGTTTAAAACCGGATATGGAATAGATAATGTCAGGAAATTATTCAATCATGCCACCTTAAATTAATTATTTCCAACTCAGGACAGTTGACATTGAGCACCCCATATGTACAACTTGTAAATTATTAATTGAATTAGCTGCTTGGAACCGCATCACGATTTCTTCTACGACGTACGCCTACGATGTACGCCGACATTTCGTTCTTAATTGCAAAAGAACTTCTTCAAGGCTGCTGCTTCTTATGTAAAAAGAAAATATTATTATTATTATCAGCTGCTGTGCAGTATTGCCAACTATTAGCAACCGTTTTTACAGTAAACCAAGTTCTTATTAATTATGAACGTCAAATCTGAAGTAAAATGCACCAAGTTGGCAACACCGAATTTAAAATTCATGGTTAATTTAAAAATTTTCTTATTTATTTACTTTTATTATCGAAATTCATTATTGTTTTAATATTTTTTGTTGTTTCTTGTTCCTTAATCTATTCAAGTTGCTTTTGAAATCAAGCTTGAAGTATTTAGCTCTCGCTTATTCTTAAAACTCGGTCGCCCATTGTTACTAAAATTAATCTCAATATTTTAATTTTTTCTTTTATGGTACGTATCGAGACTAATTATATTAGTTAAAAAAATAATTTTTTATTTCTAGTAGACATTATTTTACTTTGATAATCTAAATTAGGTGTAAAGTTCTGTCTTTATTCATTAAATTCTCTGTTGTTTCGTAATTTCTAGATCCATCGTCCTTTGTTTTTCATTGGTTACTTACTGTTCTTCCGATGATTAATTTTTCCGAGAATTGGCTAATTATCTCAAAGAATTGTTTCTTCCGATGGGTAATTAGCATGAGAATTGGCCAATTATCTTAAAGAATTGTTTTTTTATTTTTTATTTTTGTTGTTTTCTTTTAACTTAAGATTTTAATTTATATTTTTCATCGTTAAATTCATACAAGCTTCTTGATTTATTCGTTCAATTCAAATTATCCTCACGCATTTTTAAAGATTCAAGCTTCATCTTTAATAAACTACTCAAAATAATTGCATTATAAAGTAGAGAAAGTATTAAATAAGTTTAAAAAATAGATAAAATAATTCCAATTATTATTATTATTACTATTATATTATACTATTATTTGACATGTTTCAATTTTTAAAAATGTCATTATTGGAAAGTGTGAAATAGAAATGTAACAAAGAAGTAAGAAAAAAAACAACGTGAAATAAAAATATTACTATGAAATAAAAAGATAAATATAAAATAAAGATGTACTCCTATTAAAAAAATAAAAGAGACGATTAATTGATAATGAAAATAAAAACGAAATTACGTCAAATCTAATAAAACAAAAACAAAAGACGATCGTGGATGAAAACAGGACGAAAATAAAAGATTACAATGTAAAATTAAATAAACTCAAATTGAGTATATGAAAAAAGAAAACCACAACAAAAGTCAATCAATTGATAATTAAAAAGTAACAAAAGTAAAAAAAATCCTATCAATTAAAAACAACGAAACAAAAAATATAAAAACTAGGTATATAAAAAGTTAATTGTTAAATGTTAAAGAAAAAATATGACTGAAAAATAAAATGAAAAATCAACCCCGCAACAACAAAAACAAAAATGGCGATCAATGGAAGGAATTAAAATTGAAAATAAACTCAAATCGAGTAAATTAAAAAAAACTGCAAAAACAAAAGACGATGAATGATCATTAAAAAATAAAATCGAATGTAAGATAAATTGATGAAATAAAAAATAAAAATAAATTAAATGAAATCGAATAAAAGAAAAAAGTGTTCGAACAACTAATTATAGAGCGTGGAAACTAAGTAGCGGATAAATTCGATAATTCCAAGATAATTAATTTTTTTTTTAATGCTCGCATCCGTGAAGTTTGTCTAATTGCGGGGTGGGGGGGAGTACCATTAAAAAAAGAAATTAACACTTCCCTAGCTTTTTGCAGTCTGTAGTTTCTGGAAAGAGCAAAAAAATTGGACGAAATTGACGGGTATGAAAGTCTTTTAAAAAAAATGAATTAAATAAAGTCAAATAAAGAATTAAAAAAACAAAACAAAAGACTATCGATGATGAAGACGAAACACTTAGTCATGTGGAATATCAAATATCAAATAAGAGCACTAAAGAAAATACAAATGGGAATCACACTGATATTTCAAATATAAAATAAAGTCAAAGTCAATCAAGTAAAGACATGAACGGTTTATAACTAAAAAAAAATGAAATAAAGTCATATATCTACTGATTTAAGAATACTAATAAAATTTGAAAGGGGCTGCATCTATTATTCTGACAATGTGTAATTTGTAATGAATTATGTAATTGATTTATTAGAAACTGAAAAATTTGCTTAAAATTTTGAGCAGAACATAAGTTAACACGGCAAATTTTTAGCACGTACTTGATTCAGTTTGACTTTATTTTATATTTGAAATATCACTTTGATTTCCTTTTGTTTTTTTTCTCTATTGCTCTTAATTTGATTTGACTGAGTGTAATAGAATATTTACTTTCGTCTTATCTTCATCACCGTTCGTATTTTATTTCGTTTTTTTAATTTCTTATTTGACTTTATTTAATTCAATTTTTAATACAACAGGCATGGAAACTGAACAGCGGACTCGTTTTTTTTTTCAAAAGACGTTCGAACCCGTCTTTTTGCCCTTTCCAGATATTGTTTTTAGAACTACGCAGTGTTTGCAAAAAGCTGGGCGAGTGTTAATTTTTTTAATGCCCCAATTAGGCAAAATTGGCAAGTCCGAGCATTAAAAAAAATATATTGAATTTATCCGCTACTTAGTTTCCACGCTGTACTTGATGCGTCGTTGTTCTTTTTCCGTTTATTCGATTTTATTTAATTTATTTTTATTTTATCAATTTTTCTTGCATTCGTTGCGATTTCATGTTTCAGTTATCAATTGATCGTCTTTTGTTTTTTTTTATTTACTCGATTTGAATTGATTTTACATATTAGTCCCTTCGATCGATCGCCATTTTTGTTTTTTCGTTCACGCGATTTGATTTCATTTTTTTATTATTAATCGATCGTCTTTTGCTTTCTTTTTATATACTCGATTTGAGTTTATTTTAACTCGAGTTGAGTTTTTATTTCGATTGATCGCCATTTTTGTTTCTCTTTTATGCGGTTTGATTTTATTTTTTAATTATATATCTTCTTTAAAATTTAACGATTATTTTTTAATTTAATTTTTATTTTCAACTATCATCTCTTGTTTTTTGTTTTTTCTTTCTTTCTTTTGATTTTATTAGATACGTTTTTTTTTTAGTTTTTAATTATCAATTTATTGACTTTTATTGTTTTCTTTTCTCATTTACTTACTTTAAGTTTATTTCATTTTACATTTTAATCTTTCATGTTTACCGATTAAATTTTTGATTGTCATTATTTATATCGATTTGATTTATCCTTAGTTTTACATATTTTTATTTTCTCCTGTCCTGTTCTCCAATCGCAGTCGTCTTTTGATTTTGTTTTGTAAGATTCGATGATGTTTGATTTTTATACTGATTATCAATCAAACGTATTTTTTTTTCTTTTTTTATATATTTTCATTTTATAATAATAATAATAATATTAATAAAGGTTTATTAGCCAAGTCGGATTACAAAAGTATGATAACAAAAGCATGAACACAAAAGTGTATAAATTTTTCAAATTTATACTTCTAAGTGGCCAAAAGTTTTGGATCAGTAGTTTGGATCATACTGCTCTTCCTCCAAAAGGTTTTAAAATTAAATTTTAGACCGTATAGAAAAAAAAAACAAATGGCAACTCAGAGTTAGACCAAATTAAATTACAAGTGCAAAAGGGAAAGTGGTGCATTTTCCAAATAAATTTATTTTTCGGGGCTTATAATATTTGAATCAAATTTAAGTATGAGATTTACTGAGCTTTTTCTCAGCTCTCCAACGTCTTTTACCAAAAAACAATCGACGAACGCATTCTTGGATTACAATCAAAATTCAAAGGCGACGCGTTTTTTATTTGCTCAATTAAATGAACGTCTCTCCCTCACCTCGCGATTACGCTTGTAATTTTTGAATTCAATTTAAGTGAGGGATTTACTGAGATTTTTCTCAGGTCTCCAACGCCTTCTACCAAAAAACAATCGACGAACGCATTCTTGGGTTACAATCAAAATTCAAAGGCGACGCGTTTTTTATTTACTTAATTAAATGAACGTCTCTCCCTCCCCTTGCGATTGCGCTTGTAATTTTTGAACCAAATTTAAGTATTAGATTTATTGAGCTTTTTCTCAGCTCTCCAACGTCTTTTACCAAAAAACAATCGACGAACGCATTCTTGGGTTACAATAAAAATTCAAAAACGACGCGTTTTTTATTTGCTCAATTAAATGAACGTCTCTCCCTCACCTCGCGATTACGCTTGTAATTTTTGAATTCAATTTAAGTGAGGGATTTACTGAGATTTTTCTCAGGTCTCCAACGCCTTCTACCAAAAAACAATCGACGAACGCATTCTTGGGTTACAATCAAAATTCAAAAGCGACGCGTTTTTTATTTGCTCAATTAGCTGAACGTCTCTCCCTCCCCTCACGATCGCGCTTGTAATTTTTTAATTCAATTTAAGAGGAGGATTTACAGAGCTGTTTGTCAGCTTTCCAACGCCTTTCACCAAAAAACAATTGACAAGTCGACAACAACTGCAAAAGGGAAAGTGGGTGCATTTTCCAAACAAATTTGTTTTTCGGGGTTGCCCAGATGAGGAACCGGAAAGTGCAACTTCACAGGACAGTGTGGGCACTGCCCACCTTGCACACCCCGACGAACCGCCACTGGTTATCACTAGGCTATGTAAGCGTTGACGAAACTGTCGCCTGAAAGAAGAAATCGAACATAATTTTAATGAGTTAGGAAGCTTATTATAGAATCTAGTACGTTGTTTAAAAAGAAAAGCTTTTTATTTCATAATCATATTTTTATTTCGCAGTTTTGTTTTACTCCATTGTTTCCATAGTTATATTTTTATTTCACACTTTCAAATAACCACACATTTTAAAAATTGAAACATATCAAATAACAGTCACATGCAATTATTTTACCTACTTTTTGAAATTTATTTAAATAGTAACTTAATCGTTTTACCCTACCCCAAAGGCCCCCGCAAAGATTTCTCGCCCGAGCCCTCGCAACCATTAAGGCCACCTCTGTCTATTATTATGAAATATATGTATGTATACTACAGCGGTTACAGAAAAAAAAACCATCTGTTTACTATCGACGCTGTTTTTTAATGTTTGATTTTGCATAGAAAAATATCTTTCATGCGAATTTCCTGGCGAAGACGTCGGAGCAAAGCAAAAATCACCAAAGCACATACGCCGTATGTTTTGACGAATATAGGAGAAATGAAGACCGTTGCGACCTTCTGCGATCCTGACACTCATGTGGAATTGATTTCCAATAAATTCATGCATGAGCGCACACAATTAACAACCAATTCATTTAAACGTTGAGCCTACAACAGTATTTAAATTCTTTTAAATTTTGCCGTTCAGTTTAAAATTACCCACTTACATTTAAATTGAGCGCGCGAGTCAGCGTTAGATACTTGAAATGTTTAGCTTATGGGAAATGTACTGAGCATGAGAATTGCTAACTAATTCGTAAGATAATGGAAGAAATAAATAAATACCTATGCGAAAATGAAACTTGATTGTTAGTTACACATGTGAACGAATCAAATGTGGATGGATGAGAATTTCAAAATGATGAAAGGCGAAAACTCTCTGAAATGTGAACACCAGGCCTTTCTCATGCAATCCTGATATTTCGCGGGCCACATTTTGCAATGTCTGCTTTGTCTATGCCTCCTCGGCTTTTCGAATCGACCGCCCTCTCCTCCCATTTATTTTATTACACTTTCACAAAATTAATTGTAACTTCAAACATGCCTTTGTCTTCACGTACAAATAAATTACTTATTTCTATTTAACACTAACTAGAGAATTAATTTTTGTTTTAATTCTTAAATGAGGCGACCTGATTTGTTTGTATTGTTACATGCACAGGTTCAGGTATGTACTTTTTTATGCGGACTTAATCATCTGATTTGGCTATAGTTGCCAGGTATGTTTTAACCAAAAATGAAGGAGGAACCTTCATCGGATGCTGGTACTCTAATAAACGCCGGTGGTAATTATGCATATTCATTCTTTGTGTTAAAAATGTGCCGATCAAAACACTGCACGTATATCCTGCGTGTTTCTGTTCCACTTGATCTCATGTTGTCCTGATCCTTTTGGTACATGGACGAGAACTTGCCCGGCTTGTATGTAGTATTTACATATAATAATAATTGTCATATATGTTAACAACGATTAAAAAAAACGTGAAGGAAACTGAAAACGTTTCTAATGCTATGCCCACTTAACATTCTTTTCCCTAAATTCGCTCTTGTGAACTCTGAAATCTCAGTGTGACGTGTCACTATAAATAAATAAATATTTTAATATATCACATATCACATTTATTGTGATTTTAACAAAGTAATTATAAGTGTTTTATTCGTATTTTAAGAATTGACTGAAACAAATTGAAGACTCAATATAAATCTTGTTCGGCTTTATTGAAAAACAGAAGAGTTCAAAATGTAACATTATAATAATAATAATATTTATTGATCTACGATCTACGATGTACATAAATACATATACTAACAAAACCGTAGATCAATGGCGTCGATTCAGGCCATCGGTAAGCCGCCTTGCTGATCTTCCATCAACGCCCATTGATTGTCCGCTCTTTCTCAAGGCTACTAATTGACGTTTAAAACTTGCATATGACAGATCTTTAAATTGCAAGGGTAGGTCATTCCATAGGGTTGCAATATTATAAGAAAATGAACGTCTGAAAAGAGTAGTAGAGTGTTGGGGTATAGTAATGACGTTTTTGTGACGTATATTGATATTATGTATGTCAGTACGGTAAGGTAATTTTATTGTAAAGATACGCGGGTATTTTATAAAGTAAAATATTGCGAAAACTACAGGCACTGTGGCCTGACCTCCTGCTTATCATTCAGATTCAGATTCAGATTCTTTATTGATACTGAGCCATTACAAACAATGGATGTATACGTCAACATAAACTCTTACGTCTAACATTTAATACAAACATGTTATGTATGCGTTAGCTAAACTAAGCTAGAGTCTTCAAGGAATTCTCTAATGGAGTAATACCCTTTTCTGGCTAAGATCATCTTTATAGATTTTTTAAAAGAATTCAGGTTTTCAGCTCGTAACGATTTCGGCAGTTTATTGTAAAATTTGAGACCCATATACGTCGGTGATTGCTCAAATTTGGTGGAATTATGCGCTTGGACAGAAAGCGAATTTTTTTCCCTGGTGTTATAATCATGGAAACTAGAGTTCGTTTTAAATTTTTTGATGTTGACTTTAACATGTAGCAAACATTTATAGATATAAACTGACGGAAACGTTAACAGGCCGAAGTTTTTGAAAATATCTCGACAAGATTCCCTTGGTTTTAGGTTAAAGATCAGTCGCAATATCCGCTTCTGAGCTACAAATACCCTACTGCTGATAGGTGAGCTACCCCACATGATAACATTGTAAGACAAGTGGCAGTAACTCATAGCGAAGTACATGTTAAGTAACTGGGCCCGAGATACAATAGATTTCAATTGCAAAATTGCAAAACAAGATTTGCTTAATTGCTTGCAGACACTTTCAATCTGCTGTTCCCAGTTCAATTGCTGGTTTATGAAAATGCCGAGAAATTTGGTAGATGCCGCTGATTCAATTAAACTGTTAATTATTTGGTAGGTTTCAGGCCCAGGATCTTTCCTATTAAAGAAGCGTAGTAAAACTGTTTTTTTGATGTTCAACATTAATTGGTTCTTATAACACCAGTCACTAAATTGTGCTGAAACCTCAGTCACTTTACATCTTAGTTCCTCAGGAGTCCGAGCTGAGACCACCACAGACGTATCGTCTGCAAAAATGGTAATGTGGTCAGCAGTAACAAATTTTACATCATTAATATATAAAAGAAAAATAAGAGGTCCCAGTACGGACCCCTGGGAAACACCGCTGTTTATGCTAAATTCGGAAGAGCGAATATTTTTTATTTTAACGCATAATTTACGTAAACTTAGATAGGACTGAAGCCAATTAAGTACATTTCCACGGATACCTAAACTATGTAACTTAGCACCTACAAAGTTAATATTTAGACAATCAAATGCGCGGGACAAATCGAAGAACAGGCCCGCGACATAACGTCCTTCATCCACTTGTTTATATACATAATCCAGAAAATTTGCCGCAGCGCTCTCCGTCGATCTGCCCGCGCGAAATCCGAACTTGGGAGTCACAAAGTAAATCACACGCATCAATGAATCGCATCAATCTATTAAACATAACTTTTTCGAATACCTTAGAGATGACACTTAACAAGGAGATAGGACGGTAATTATTAATATCGTGAGTATCATTCTTTTTAAGGATGGGTATCACAATCGCAGTTTTTAGGAGTTTAGGAAATTGACCCAATTCGACCGAACGGTTAATAATAAAAGCTAGTGGTGTCGAGATTTCAGTAATAATAGTCTTTAACATACTTGACGATATATTGTCAGCACCATGACTGTTTTTATTTTTTAGATCGTTAACGACTTTGACTATTTCGTCAGAATCTGTCGGGAGGAAAGCAAATGTCTTTGGGTTGAGTTCATCAACAGTACAATAGGATGGTGCATGGCACCCAAAATGAAGCATGAGTGCATTATCTACCACAGTAGCGAAGTGGTTAGCAAATAATTCCGCAACTTCCAAAGGTCGCGACACCGTAACATTATCAACATTTAGCGCAATATCGAAGTTATGTTTGGAACGTCCTAATTTTTCATTGATGATTTTCCACGTCATTTTAGGTTTGTCAAGCGAATTTTCAATCAAGTTGCTGTAATATTGTTTTTTGGTTTCACATATTAATTTATTGTAAAGTTTTTTTTTAGATTTATAATTTTCTCGTAAAAGCGGATCATCACAATTCTGAGTTAACCAGTGTAGATTTTTTAACTCTTGACCAGCGTTAATAACCGAATCATTAATCCATCGAGAGTTTGGGGCTTTTTCTGATTTTGAAATGACTTCAGAAGTTGCATTAATTACTGTAAGAAGGATGTCAGAAAAAGTCTCAAAAACTATGTCGATATCATTACAATTAGAATACAATTGTTTGGTACAGATAACTGACAACTGGGTCCTTAGAGCTACCAGAGTAGAGTAGGTGATTTTACGGTAGGAAACACAGTTGGTTTCTCTGACTTTGGTTACAAGGGTCGCATTTAATTTAAGATTTAACACTAAAGCGCTGTGATCCCCCATGTTAGGTTGAATCAACTTAGTCTCGCATATTTCAGAATTGTAAGTATTAGTAATAATATAGTCAATTTTGCTGGAAGATTTTTTGTTGTTGATAGTGCTGCAAACCCTGGTTGGTTCATAGTTAGTACAGTACAAGGCAAAACTATCTAAAACATCGTTCAGCAGCTGTTTAGGGACAGAGTTGCTTAAGTAATCTATGTTACAATCACCGCAAATGACTAAGTTCGGGGTGTACTTCTGACAGTACACCAAAGTGTCAATGAAGTGATCAAAGAAAATTGATACATCGCCATCAGGTGGCCTGTATATACTAACGATGCAATATTTTATTTAATTTAACCATCCGGCAATTTTCAAAGCATGAGAAACATGTTGGTATTTCTTGATACCATAAACAAAACGCAAGCAAGAATTTTGAACTTTCTGAATGCGAGCCTTATCCGGTGCATCAATACAAGGACCGTAAACACAATCGCAATAATTGTAACACGATAACACGAGAGAATTACAAAGTAATAATCTTAATTTCTGATTTAGGAGGAACCTATTGCAAAATAGTATTTTTAAGACTGAATAGGACTTACGAATAAGTGCATTAATGTAATTTTTAATACGTAGTTTACTATCAATTAAGAGTCCAAGATTTTTGACGCAATCTGTTAAAATCAACGTTTCGGTTCCCAGTTTGATATCGGCTCCGTTAGCAACAGTATCAATAAGTGTTTTGGAGCAAAAAATTAAAACTGAGGATTTAGAAGGGTTGATTTTGAGACCATGGTTAGAAGATAATATACGGATATGTTCTAATTCCTGATTAACACTCCCTACAGCGTCATAAGGAAAAGATCAACTGTGTATCGTCCGCGTAAGAGTAAAGTTTGCAGTTCGAAGTAATGGTGCTAAAACAGCAAGTATACAAAATATACAGTAAAGAATCACATATGCTTCCTTGTGGAACCCCTCTTTGTAATTCAACAGGTTCTGATAATAGGTCTTTCACTTTGACTCTTTGAATTCGACCCTTAAGATACTGACTAAAAATGCAATAACGTTATCACTCATGCCCTACATAATGTAAAATCTCCAGTAATATATCGTGGTCTAAAGTGTCAAACGCTTTAGAGAAGTCAAGCGTTACCATAAGGCAAGAACGTTTCTTATCAATAGAACAGATTACATCATCAATAACACCTAGCAAAGTAGTACAACAACTGTGGCCGGGCCGAAAGCCAGATTGGTAAGGAGACAAGATATTGTATAGATTCAAGAACTGTCTTATTTGTCTATCTACAATCTTCTCTAAAACTTTGGAAATGACAATGGCAAAATACTAGTGGGTCGCAAGTCTTTGAGTTCAGTTGGTTTAGTAATTTTGGCAATTGAAATAATTAACGCTTCCTTCCAGCAAGAAGGAAAAACATTATTTTCTAAACAAAAGTTTACTATGTGAGTTATATAAGGTAAAATGAACGGACAACATAAATTAATAAGTTTAATACTTAGTCCATCAGAACCTATTGCATTGCTGCCTATGCCGTTTAAGATTTGTTCAATATCAAGTACTGAAGCAAGTTGAAACTCAAAATACATTAAGTAGTCTTTTACCATAGTTTAAAATACAACTTAAAAATCATTTCAGCAATTCATCAACATATTATTCCCACATAAAGAAACATTAGATAATAATGTGAAAATATAAGAAAAATAAAATTGTTAAGTATGCTAACCAAGAAATTTACCAGTACAGATTTATTTTAACAATTTAATCACCCCTTGGTTGGTAGCAGCAAAAATGACTCCATCTCTGGTCCAAACCTTTTTTTTTCCCGTATACCTCGATGGCTCGACGAACTTCGGCCGCTCGGAATTGTGTTAAGTCCTCACGCATAATGTAGGAACTTCCTTTAACTAACGTTTTTCTTCAAATTGAAAATACACCACTTCATCATCATATGATAAAAATTTGATTATGATTGGCCTGGATCCTTTTTTGGAGTCCAGTAATCCTACTCTATGGCATCTATCGATCGATTCAGGAGTGAAATCAGGATACTTTAGATTTTTACTAATGAAATACATTCACATTTTCATTATCGCTTTCATTAATTCCAAATATACGAATGTTGTTGCGCCGGCTGTATTGTTCCAATCAGTCCACTTTTTGCTCGCATTCCGATAACGCTTTGCGCTGTACTTCGTTAGCATCGGCAATCTCTTGCTTTAATCGAGAAACATTATTTTCATTAATTTGCAAGATTTCTGTCAATTTCTTCTCCAATAAATTGCCAATAACAGTGGAAATGGTTTGTACAAAATCCGGCTTTTTGAAAACGTCCATAAAAACTTGTTCAATATCAGCAACTTCTTGTCTCGTCAGCACCATTATTAAGAAGTAGCACTGGACACAGCAATAATATTAATTGAATTGCACTAAACAGATTTATTTACGGTTAGGTTTGTGGTAAATTATGGCGATAAATTGCTGCAGCTCTAAGCAGACATCCTACCCACACCAAGGTACACACATGAATTGAATTATTTCCGCAGTATTTTGAAAAACCTTCTTTAGGTAGATATAACAAATAATATATTGTATTAATAAGGTTTCTAAACAAAAAACATGGTACTCCATTGTGTTTCGTGTTTATTACTCGTACAAAATACAGAGTCTCCCAAGTGGAGTGGCCTATTAAAAGTTCCCGGGGAAAGGAACATACAAATATTCTGAAAATTAACACACTGCCCTAGGAGGAAGTGATCTTTCAGAATAAAATATCTTCACTTTTATATCACTTTCGGTTATACCGAAGTCGCCATTAACTTTCTTATTTTAAATGGAATGCTATACTTTTTATTGCAAATTTTGATTCTACACGTTATTCCAAGCAAAAGTTGTTATGACTTCTTCGTACTTAAATGTAACGGTTTTTGAGATATCTTCGAATTTCTGAAAAAAATTATTTCGGTGGCCTTTCACTTAAGATAATGTATTTACGACACTTTCAACTTTTAAGATTCAAACTGACTGTCGTTTGAAAAAATAATGTTCAGCCTTTCAAATCATATCCTAGTTATCATTGAAATATTCACAGGATGGTCAAAATATGCTGTCGAACCTTGTTCTGTACAACTGCCCAAAAGTCAGTTTTCGTAAATGGGACACCTATACATTTTTGCACCATGAGATACAGAATCTACATCAATTCGTAACAGTATTCCCTGTACCTATTTCCATTAGTTTTCTTTTATCAAAAATTGTTTATTTTATTGTGTTAATTAATGGCATTTATACAGCTATTCGTATCTAGCTTTGAAGAAAAAGCAAATATCAAATTCCTATTCTTTTTAGAAATAAATATTTGCTAACCATAGCATTATTTCGCCATACACCTTGGAATAAAGCTGTAGGTAAATACCTATCGTAATACCAATATCATAAACAAGGGTCTTAAAAAAATATTTTGAAAAACAATTCTCTTTGTCAGGCTAACATTTTTGTTTAGGAAATGCAAAAGTAAAACTTACAATTGATAAAGTGGTAAAAATAATTAAACAGTTTTATTTATTATTCTCGAATCCTTACGATATGGTCGTAAATACTGTATAAAATTTGCAAATAGCTGAGACAAGAGTCAAATCAATTAATAAATATTTACAATGGTCACCTATCTCTCTCATTTTGTAGAAGTTTTGCTCAAAAAATACCATCGTGTCGTAGTTCTTGAAGATTAAACATTACGGTTCCTTTTTATTTGTTTTGTGAATTTTATTAATTTCTTTGTTTTTTATTTGTACATATCGAATCCGGGACACTTGCGCCGCGCACATTTGCGCCACAAATACATTTGCGCCCTTGTAAGAAAAGGTGTTCAATAACCGCTCAGGTAAAGATTTAAAGTTGAACATTTGCCCCTCCGTTCTGGGAAATTATTTATTTCTTGCCTAGACGAAAATTTACCTGTAAACTTCTTATTAGGTGAACAAATTTATCGAAAACTTATTTCTTGCGGATCAAAAATAATCATATGAGTGATACTTTACTGTGCGTTCACGTACTTGTTATTATTACGCTCCCGCTTTATGTGTTCACTTTTTTTTTATCTACACACAAGTTTAGTTTTCTATGTATTCTTATGTTTTGCATTTCCTAAAATATTTAATCTATAATTATATTATATTTTATATTTACTTTTAGTTATATTTGTATTTTGGGGAAATACATAAGTATTATTATTATATAGTAGTAGCTAAAACAGCTAGCCATTTAGAAATTTTGTAAGCGCCTTTCCAGGCCGTCTTTGTTTTTTAGTCGCGAATATATTAGGAGTAGTATTTTAAACTGAATTATTATATTATTAGGAACGGTTCATGTAAATATCTTGTATTTTTGAATTTAGGAAAAAAATGCCTTTCATTTGATCGTATAAGCCGTTCCATTAGAAAACACAAATTGTATTTTGTTCTCCTCTTTGTTTTTCGTGATAACTTTGAAAATTAATAAGCATCAAACCCTACAACTTTTAAATTTAAAGTTTCTTCTCTAGTTCCTGAAATAAAGTTTCTAGAGAGGGTGCAAAATGTAAAAAAAGCCTTGAACGGTGTGTATCAATTTTGGTGTCTCATGGGCTCCTCTAAAAGTATAAGAGTAAAAAACGTCTTGATCTCTTTTTTTAGAGACAAAGTCACCAGTGCAAACAGAAATTGACTATTTTCTTTGGTTTTCAAATTTCGTCAATCGGACCTATCTCGTTTATTTTTCGAAATATTACACAGCTTTAACATTCTTAGGGCACTTTTTCGAATAAAATTCAGCAGTATAGTTGGTTTTTTGGTCTCTAGTTAATTTTCGTATTAAAACATTATGTTTTTTTTTAATATGTTATATCATAGTAGCCAGCATTATCATTAAATAAAGAATTTCTTTCCGCTTTCAAAAATATGTGTATTCTTTCTTGGGTCTTAAATTAATAGAATAAACTGTCTTTTTTTATTGTTCTTTCCTATCCTAATCTTAGTAGGCTTACTTTTATTAAATATTAACCAGCTCTCTTGTTCATATATTTTGACAGATCTAGCAAGCGCTTCTTTATTTTTATTAAATATAAATGAATGCAAATTTAGTTTAATAGATGTTCAGTTTTATGTTTTACAATTTGAGTATTTTTTTTTGTGATAAGAAATTCATCCTCGAAACAATGTCAGATAGTAGCTCTTACCAGATTGGTGGCGATATTATACTTCTCAAATTTTCATAACCGAAAATTGTAAAATAACGTGAATAAGAAATTATTACACACCTAAAAGTGTCAAAACATTTTAATAATAGTTGATTAACATTTAATAAAAACAAAAAAAGTCGGCACTGTTTTAAAAAAGGCAGCCTACTAGGACTAGCATAGGAAAGAAAAGAACAGCATTCAAGAAATTAATCCAAAATAGTTATTTTTATACACCGTGATTCAGAAATATCTTCCGATATTTTCAAGGTGAATAGAACATCAAAAAATAAGGTCACCTTTTTATATAATTTTGAATTGTATTCAAAAAGTGTCATAATACTAAAGTTTTTTTTTTAATATATCTAAAAATAAACGAAATATGTCCGATTGACGAAAAACCAAGAATGTCCATTTTTGCTTATTATTTGAAAACAAAAGATATTCAATTTCTGTTTACACTATTGACTTTATCTTTAAAAAAGACATCTCTATTTTTTCTATCTCTTATAGTTTCTATTTTTTCTATCTCTTATAGTTACACAGATGCCCGTAACAGATAGAAACTGATAAACCTGTACATACAATTAAATTTGGATTAAGCTTGAGAGTATAAATTTGTTTGAAATTTTGATAAAAGCTACCATAATGTCATGGTTTTATGTTTCCAAAAACAATTATTTCCATATTTATTAGGTTTACAGTTTGAAAGGCATTGCTATTAATTAAAATATTTTTTCAAAAGTAAATACCTTCCGAACTTTAAATAAATTTCAAGGAAGAATTATCCATCTTCTGATTAATAAATAGCACGTTGAATAAAATTCAGTAAAACACAAAACAAAAAACTACTAATTTAGAAATACAACATACTATAGTTTGTTTTTAAACTAAGAGGAGTTAGAGTTGTCGCCTTGCTATACGTAGAATGACACTGTAAAACTAAATTAGAAATTAATTAGGATTGCTTAGAAAGTTTACAAATTCCTAAAGCAACCAGTTCTAGCCACAAATTTGCTTACGTTTTAGAATTTAACTGAAACTGTCACATGATTTATGAAAAACGTTAATTCTTACATTTAAATTAGAGGATGTGAAACTGAATGTCAAACGGCCAATAGCATGTAGAAGTTTTTGGCGGGCAAATTTAAATTACTCTTCCTAGTTGAAAAGTAAATTATAGTTCAGAAGAACATTTACATGCAAGTGCAAAGTGATGGAAATAATTTTATTTAAAATTTGCAGAAATTATAATTTACCAAAGTGGTCAAAAATTTCGAAGAATATATTAATTGCTAATGACACTACCTGACCGTGTCCCGTAAATTTAACCCGAGCGGTGCAAATGTATCGGTGGCGCAAATGTCCCGACACCGTACATATCTGTTAATATAGCTTGTAACTCAATAAATATTTTTGTTTTGTCGACACTTACTGCGAAAAATAACCTAATCTTACCAAAATATGCTATTATAAGAAACAATAATTGAAAACTAAGCGCTAGCGAAACTTGGATTAACTTGAAAAAAGTGATAAATGTATCCATACGACCAAAAAGTCTGGTTAGATTATTATTTATCAGCACTAAACATTAACAAATGTACCTAAATACTTACGCTTACAATAGAAAATAAATAACGGAGTAAAGTTTTATATTTTTTGTATGTATTTGTTACTCCATTCTATACAAATATATTAAAAATTGTAATGGTATCATTTACTTAACCCTTTAACTGCGAGTAACTTGTATATTTAGTATTTTTACATTTCATATAAGACACGTATGTCGTAATCCTTTTTATTTTTGAAGAGTGTAGGGTAAAGAAAAAATGATTTCTTTTATTAGAAGTTTATGCTCAAGATTAATCTACCACAATCTCTGACATTTTACGTAATAGTAAAATAAATGTTTATTCTTGTAAAATAATCTAATAAATGCACTTGAACAATATAAAAAATATTTTCGCTTAATAATTCTCGGCTAGTTTTCGAGTTTGTAATTCGGTTAAGGCCTCGGACAATCGCCTTCCAAAGTTAGTATCGACCTGAGTAATATTTTCCACCATGCGGTCTTGAATAAAATCGGACGCGTTCTGCAAATCGTTGGCAATGTTATTAATCAACCTGGTCTTGGCGCCTTCGTCTAAAACTCTTTGATACAAAACCCTTGCTTGGCTGTAATTATCTTCGAAACCGTCGTCTTGACGTTGGATGTGCCCAACCGCTTCCAAAATTGGAGAAAGTAAGATCGCCCTGTGATCAACCTCAGGTCCCCCGAAACTATTTGGATGATAATTGGGCGCACCACCTTGACTATCTATGGTGGCAAATCCGTCGCGGCTGAAATTTTTAAATTCTGCCGGCCTGTTCACCGGAAGTTGGGAGTAATTAACTCCCAGGCGATACCTGGCTGTATCGCCGTAGGCAAATAAACGACCTTGTAAATTCTTGTCGGGAGAAGGACCGATTCCAGGGATGAAATTGGCAGGATTGAAAGACAACTGCTCCACTTCGGCGAAATAGTTGGTTGGATTGCGGTTCAAGACGATTCTTCCCACTTTAATCAAAGGGAAGTCGGCGTGAGGCCAAACCTTCGTAACATCGAAGGGATTATACGGCGTAGTCCTCGCCTGCTCGGGTGTCATGACCTGTATGTAAAAAGTCCAGGAAGGAAAGTTCTTACTCGCAATGGCGTTGTACAAATCACGGAGGGCATAATCAGGATCTCTCCCCCCGATTTCTTGAGCGACGTTGGCATCGAGATTCTGAATCCCTTGGTCTGTTTTGTAGTGGAATTTGCAATAGAAGAATTGGCCCGTTGCGTTTACAAATGAGAATGTGTTTGAACCATAACCATGCATGCGTCTGTACCCATCTGGTATACCACGATCTGAGTACAGAACCAAAGCTTGGTGGGTAGTTTCGGGGCGCGACGAGAAGAAATCCCAGAACATATCCCAATCCCTCACGTGCGTCACCGGGTTCCTTTTTAAAATGTGAATGAAGCTGGGGAATAGAATGGCATCCTGCACGAAAAATATCGGCGTATTGTTTCCGACCAAGTCCCAAATACCGTCCTCCGTGTAAAATTTCACGGCGAAACCTCGTGGGTCACGCACCGTATCCTGGGAGCCCATTTCGTTGGTGACTTGCGAGAATCTGACGATTAGGTTCGTTATTTTGCCAACCTCAGAGAAGACTTTGGCCGCAGTGTACGCGGTGATGTCGTCGGTCACTTCGAAGTAACCATAAGCACCGGCTCCCTTGGCATGAACGACACGTTCGGGGATTCTTTCTCGGTTGAAGTGGGCCAGTTCTTCGACCAGGTCGTAATCTTGAAGCAGGGTCGGACCTCTGGGGTTTATGGTGAGGCTGACGTCTTTGTTTACCAGGGGATTACCCGAATCGTTAGTACTGCGACATCTGTCGCCCTGAAAGTTTTACATCAATTACATTTTATTTTATTTTTAACATCTAAAGACGGTACAGGATGATTGGTTAGTCTAGTTTAGTTAAGTTTAGCAAATGAAAGTGGATGTGATTTAAAAAAAAAGTTCCTGCGTTCAAATACCTTCTTCACGTTTGGAGTTGACTTTGGTTCGATTAGTACATTAGATTAATATAGGTTACGTATTAGAATCCGATTGCTTTTCTGCTTTGTTATCGGTTTGGTTTTATATGCAAACTCCGGAGCCTCCGCAGAGCTCGGGCATTCCAGAGTACTTGTAGACTGTAGACACCGGAGTTTTCCAGAGTTTTCAGGCCTCAAGGTGTGCTTTACCGCATCGGGCGTGTTGCTGGCACTCCGCGAAAGCTCTCCGCGCTGCGCTTGGTTATATGCGTCATCTTCTGAATTTAGTGCTGTATCAGATATGGAAATTTTCATACATCAACATCACGAACGCTCGTTACAGTATGACCATGTAGATATTCTAATCTAATCATGCCACGCTGATATTTTATTTAATTTAACGCGAGCAAGCAATCCAAGTTATTATGCGAAGTAAGGAAGAACCATTAAAAATGAAAGCCGAAAATGAGATACTAAAGCAAGAAAATTCATTAGAAAAGAAAATAGTGAAATAAAGAAGCAAATCACCGATGTTAAAAAAAATATTAGAAGTTACAGAAAAAGAAAAATAAACAAAGTGATAATAACAGAACCGGAAACGAATACGGAAAACTCAACACAAAACAAAGAGAAAGGTTAAACGGATTCATAAAGTGTGATAAAACTAAGAATTAAAACATGTTCAGCTGCACTTTAAGTTGAAACGGAAAGAAACACGATAATGAGAAAGCAAAATTGAAAGACCTGAGGAAGAGGATTTTTATAAATCAGGAGTTGACTAGAACTGAAACGCAGAAGCAAAGAGACATAAGAACATTGGCAAGAGAAGAGAAAAAAAAAGAAAAAACGGTAAAAATAAGTTAAAACAAAGTAATAGTAAATGGGGAGGAATGGAAGTGGAATAACACAACAGGCAAAATAATGAAATCGAATTCAAAAAAATAATAGATAATAAATCAGACAGGCATGTTTGTTGATAGACCATAGCGAAAAAAGGATAACAGTTCTGTAGAGAGATAGAAATTGAGAAAGGAGATCAAGCACACAGCACAACCATCTGATGGGTCTCCATAAAAGAAAAAAAGAAACGAACGAATCTTGGAAAAGACGGACAACAGGCAGTATCAAAAGAAAATGCAAAGGTCTCTAGAAGAACCATAAAGAAGTACAGGAAATAGAAATAATGACGTAAAAAAGGAGCCAAGAACAAAAGGGAAACGCGTAAAGCTTGGATAGAGATAAATAAGAGAAAGAGAAACAGTGAAAAGCCCAAAAATGAAGATAGGAACGTGGAACACCAGAAGCCTAAATGGAAAGGAAGAGGAGTTGGTCGAAGAAATGGAGGAAAATAGATTAACACACTTGGGTGTGACAGAGACAAAGCGGAATGGAAAGTGAATAGGAGTAAGCAAAGAAGAAAATCCGAAGGAACGAGTAGCATTAATCGCTAATAGAGAAGAAGCTCAGAAGATAATGAGAGAAATATACGTTTATAGGGTTACAACTAATTAAAGGGCCACTATAAACTATGTATAAGAGATACAAATATGGTTAAATTACAGAAAAGTTGAGGTCTAAAAAAATATGCAAAAAAAATCTTTTCTATTTTCATTCGTTTCTGAAATATCTTCAAAAGACTGAAAATTTTCATTTCCGAAATTCTCGATATTAAAATCGATGAACAATCTAATGCAGTTCGAAGAAATAGGTTACAACTGTTTTTTTTTTTCTTATATACTTTAGATATTCATAGAACGTGATACAGAAATCAAATCTGAATACGACCATATTACAACATACTGATGCTTTTGTTTTAAAACAAAATATTAGGTTATTCAAAATTTTAGTTAAAAGTATTCTTTTTATGTAAATACGAAAATAAGTATCATAACTGAATAAGATTTGTTAAATTAATAGGAGTAATAATTTCAGTTCTAAATGTTTACACGCATCCGCCCACTAGACATTTTTTTTTCAAAATCTTTTGTAGTAACTTGAAAACGATTAAAACAATCAGCAGACGGTATACAGTAAATACGCCCCGAACGGTTCGGACACTTATGAATAACCCTGTATATCTAAGTATATATCTTATCCAAGAAGTTTTTTTAAATTATTTTAGAATTCATTTCTAAATTGGCGAAACAAAGTTGCTAATGAATACAGGTTGGGCCAATAGTGCGTATTCGATAGATAGCGCCTATATTAATGCAGATTTATAGTCTGTTTTCGTTATTACTTACCTATGATATAGATGCATGATTCAAAAGTAGTTGCGATTATACAGAATGTTCCGTATGGCTGTGCCAGACCAAAGTTACGTTTTTTTAATGAATCCTACTGTATATTATGATTTATTTCGATTCGTCTTTAAGAGTAGATAAATTTATTATAAGATAATGACATTTCAATGTAAAAAAATGGTATTAGATTAGATGTTTATTAAAATTCAGCACTTAAATTTTACAGTAACATTACATAACCTCTGTAAATTCATAAAACAACATTATTCCATCTTCTAATGGAATATTTTGTCTAGAGTATCGTTGATTTTATTTAGAAAATCTGTATTGAGTCTGTTTCTGGTATCTGGTCTGTTAGAAATAACACTCATTTGATTTGTCACATCACAGACAATATGCATACTTAATTTTTATTTTACCAACATTGCCTGATTATTTTAAGTAAGATTAAGTAACGCTAAGGAATGCAACAAACGACAAAAACAATACCAATGAAAATAACAGTGAAATTATAACCATAATAATAATAATAACAACTGATTTAAAATTAATAACAGAAAATTTTAAAAATAATAACAGACGTGCTCTTCACATAGTTTTCTATGACAAGGAGATTGATCACATTTAAATCAACTGTTATAGTTATTTGTATTATTACTATTATTTTTATTGGTATCTTTATTGGTACCTTTATTGGTATTGTTATTGTTGTTGAGTGTTGTCTTATTTAAAATAATCAGATAGTGTCGATAAAACTAAAATTAAAATTTTAGGAGTTAAGCATTAGTTTCTCAGGCAACGGAACTGACACTTGGAAGGTGGGAGGAGGCATCTTCAGGCGTGGATTCGATCCCCACTGCCAGTGCATGTTCTATGTGAAAAATGGAATTTTCATCTGTCGGTTATTGTTCGGTTGAATTTGCTCCGAACTGGTGTTTCTGCATTTCCGTGGTTTGTAAGGCAAAGAAAGTAAACAGTAGTAAGTCGGTCGCAGTCACAGTTAATGATCATAATTACCAACCGAAAGAAAAGCTTGAAGCTAGGGTGGTATTAAATACAAGTTTTACGGTTTTTTATGTTACAGATCAAATAAATGTAAATTCTTAACAGACTAAAAAGTACAAAGAGTCCCAATACAGATTTTTTAATTAAAATCAACGATATTATAGACAAAATATTCCATTGGAAGATGGAATAAATGCTGATTTATGAATATACGATTTTGACATCTTACTGTGTGTAAGCTTGTTGTGTAACACGTACTGAACCTTAGGTCATTGTAAAGCTTAATCAAAGACCTATTAAATTCAGTCATAAAATATAGGGTGTTCCATTTAAACTAACCGAGTAAAATAAACATCGGAGTTATGAATCACCCTGTGTAAAATAATAGGAATATGTTCGAGATGGAAATTGTTTTCTGTTGCATAGAGTTTATGTAATGTTACTGTAAAATTTAAATGCCGAATTTTAATAAACATCTACTCTGTATGTAAACCATCAAATAATACCATTTTTTTACATTGAAATGTCAATATCTCAAAAACTATTACGTTTAAGTACAAAACATCCTTATAATAAATTTATTTACTCTTAAAGACGAATAGAAATAAACCATAATATACGGTATTTTCCATTAAAAAAAAAACATAATTTTGGTCTGGCACTAATTTTAAACCATGGTAAGTAAGAGCGGAAACAGATTTTAAAAATCTGCATTAATATAGGCGCTATCTACCGAATACGCACTATTGGTCCACCCTGTATAACTAATGCTAGGAATATAAATGATAGGAAGAAGAAATAATGATAAAACCTTACGTGAGTTTCTTCTTGTTCTGCCACGTATTCTAATAGTTGGTTTGCGATGGGTTGACGATTTTTAAGAGGCATCTTTCTAAGCCTTCTTTAAAATTATCTACTTTGTTAACAAGGAGCACGGAACTAGTTTTGGTCTCGATAAAGACAGTAGTGCGTATTTTATATTAAATTGTAAGCGGAAGTTGTTGGTGTCATCATCCACAAATTTTTTAATTTGCACGTTGTTATTTACCGCAACAGAAGAACGAATCTCGTAAACAAACAATCAGGTCGATGCACTTTAAATTAAGAATTTAAAAGAAATTTTATTTTTATAATCAACTTAAGGAACGTGCTGTAAAATATTTTCATTGGTCTCAGAATCATTTAAGATTTTCATCCATACAATTTATCGTACTTTTAGCGATTTAAATAAAAATAAATAAATAAATTCAGAAACTGAAGGATTTTTTTCAGGTAATTCCTGTCATGTAAGAACATATTACGAATCGGTTGGATAATCGCTGGATAGAACTTGATAATGCTTTAAAGTGATCTCCATGGTTACCAGATTTGTCTCTCGACTTCTTTTATAGAGATATGATTAACAAAATTAAAAAATGTTCTCTTATCACAATTTGTTTATAATCGTCGATACGTATTTCGACAGCCACTCTGCTATCTTCATTTTCTGTTGGAGGTTCAATGAGAATATCCTCTGGCTCATACCAACCAAAGAGTGTGCGCGTGTGGATGATTGAAAATAGCAGCGTACCTGTTGAAGTACGCATAAAAAGATATAATCTAATATTAGTATGAAATAAATTTTAAAAAAACTATTACTGAACTGCTTTCACCTGTAACATTCTTAGTTCATGGGGATATGTAAAGAAACAAGGGCATAAAGTATTTACCGTGTAAATAAATCCTTTCCATTTGTTTTCTTAGTATAATTGGAATCACTTACTGAGAGTCGTTCAGTTCCTGTATTTATTCCGTATTTTTATTGCAAACGCTAAAACAATGACAAGGAAATTGTTAATTTTAACAAAAATAAAGTGTTTGGATAAATGTCTTGAATGATACAGCAGATAAAATATTTCTAAGACGAATGAAAATATTTTATGGCGTATTCGTTAAGTTGATTATAGAGAAGTGATAATAATTCACAAGTTATAAATCTTAAGACTATAGAATATGGTATGGTTAGAAAGCTCATAGAAAGCACTATCCAAGTATACTATAATATACAGGGTATTCCATTTGAAAAAATGACTAATTTTACAATACGCGAACTGAATCGTAGTGTTGTTGATAGCCGCTAGGTTTTTAAAAATGATAAATATTGTAAAAGTAGAGAGATTTAGAAATATTTTGGTTCAAGGTTGTTTGTCGTATCATTAAAATTGACAATTTGGCAGACGATCAAAAATTATATCATTTTTATCGTCTCTTCAAGGTCTAACCGAAATTGCAATAAAATATATAGTGTTCCGTTTAAAATATAATAGGTCATGTTTAGGGGATTCAGTTACGTAAAACTACCTCCTTTTTTCCGATCATACAAAAATTGTGTTAACCAGTGTCATCTTTCGGATTTATTTTATAAACTTTTGGCGTATTTTATAAAACCACATTATCTCTAGATAAAAAAAAGCCACAAATCTTTAATGGCAATAAACTCTCCTTATCACCGTATTTACGGCAAAATATTAAATACGACAAAACAAACATTTTTTTGTATTTCCTGTTGGCGATGATTTGCCTAATTCCGCCTTTCATTTCGTAATCCCTTCGGATGGGTTTTAATTTGTGAATTCCATCGACACCCTCGTTCGTATGGGCTCCTGAGATAACAACTCGCTCAAAAGCTCCCACGCCTACACATTGGCTAACCTTATGTTACTAATATACACGCGTCCAAACCGTTACGTCTATTTCGACGCTCGGCGTCGTCTCATGCGCCCCTGTTATTACGAACGCCATTTCCGTGAAAGCTCCTTAAAAAAAAAGAGAGGATCTTGACTTTCACTACCTCTTCCTTACAATCGAACAGACAGGTATGTGCATGCAGATTCGAAGAACAGTTGGCACCAATCAGAGCCCACTTTGAATCCAAGTTTGTTTTGTTTTGGTTCTTCTCGGGATACGGGACGAAAATGTTAAAAAGTCGACTTTCATTCTTTTCTCCTTTATACCTCTTTTATTAAGAAGACTCTAAAATGCTGAAACTCTGAAAGTTTCTGCAAGCACCCGCATTGGAGAGACAGATACACACATAGATAATAATCTAATGAAACAGATATTCAAAGTCGTGTTAGGAGTTGCAATAACAAAAAATTCAATGATATTAATATACAGGGTTTCAATTAACTAAAGAGTGATCTCGTAAACTATAAGAGATACAAAGACGATTAAATTACAAACGAGTTGCGCAATTTTGGTGCCTATCAAAATAATAAAAAAATATTTTCTACTTTCATTTGTTTCTCAAATATCTTTAAAAATCTGAAAATTCTAATTTTCGAAAATCTCGAATATCTTCCTTATTTCTTAAAATAGAATCATAAAATTCGATTTTTATATGTGAAATTCAATGAACAATCTAATAAAGTCCGAAGAAATAGGTTAGGACTGACAGTTTCGCAGATATGACTGTCAATTGTTTTTTTTCTTATGGACGCTATCTTGGGTATTTATACCACGTGATACAAAAACAAAATCTGAATACCACCATACGACACACTTATGCTCTTGTTTTAAAATAAAACATCAAGATACTACAAAAGATTTTGAAACAAAAATATCTAGTAGGCGGATGCGTGTAAACATTCAGAACTAAAATTATAATTTTATTCAATTATGGTACTTATTTACATAAAAAATTACTTTTTAACAAAAATTCTTAGTAACCTAATATTTTATTTTAAAACAAAAGCATAAGTGTTCATATGATCGTGTTCGAAAATCATGCATCACGTGCTATGAATATCTAACGTAGCGTCAACAAGAAAAGAAACAGTTGACAGTCGTATCTACGAAACTGTCAAACCTAACCTATTTCTTCGAACTGCATTAGGTTGTCCATCGAATTTAATTTGAAAACACCGAATTTTGTGATTCTATATTAAGAAATAAAGAAGACATTCGAGATTTTCGAAAATGAAAATTTTTAGTTTCTTGAAGATATTTCTAAATCGAATGAAAATAGAAAGGATTTGTTTGCATATTTTTCTAATCCTCAAGATAGCGCAACTTTTCTGCAAGTTAACCATCTTTGTATCTCTTATAGTTTACGAGATCCCCGTAGTGATCCTTTCATTAGTTGTAACCCTGTGTTTTTCCGATGTTTTGTCAGTTACTAATTTGTCAAAACTAGAAATGATATCTTAATTTGCAGAATTTTATCAGATTGATGATTATCAAAGAATATTTCTTTTTATTTTTTATCTAAATATAGTGCACCGAGTGTTTCGGGAGGAAATGTCAATACTTCGAGTGAATTAGAGTGGGTTATTATAAGTCAAAAAGAGTATATAAACAGGCAGTATCTTTTGGATTATGAAACAATGTGTGTTAAATCTAATCGTTGAAGTGAGTAATGGTCGCTCTGAAAGGCGATTAGAACCCATGATCTCGCGATTAAAATATGAAAAATTAAAAAAAAAAGCAAAAAAAAAATAATTAAAAACGAGTACCTGTTTACGGAAACTTTTTTCTTTTAATATCCCATTCTAGACCCCCAGAAAGTTTTCTTTTCGGAATACCCGGTACATGTAAGTTGGCTTACTATTTTTTTTTATTTCTTCGTTCATCCTTTAGTATATTTCTTTCTTCATCAATCAATGAATCAATCAACACTGTATACATACAAAAACTTCATAATTATTAAGGTATTAAGGTACGAAATCGTTCAAAGCAATAATGAACCCACAATTAAGCGGCGATACCAAAAAAACAATTACGTATCGCGTTCTCATAATATCTTCACATGTAAACTTTTCTTTAATGAAATATTCCGTATTTTTTGTTGTGAAACGAAAGAATAGTAAATTCTAAATATAAAGTACTCTTTACTACTTAACCTCAGAACAAATAATAAAGAAGTTATTGCGATATTTGTACTCATCATTAAAAAAATCATTAAAAATCTGCTACATTTCAGCTAAATTGCAACAGGGTTCTCATAGCGATTTCGGCCCTAATTAAGGCCTCATCAGAAGAAGAACATATCGAGAATTCCACCGTAATCTGACTGATCCGCTCAGCTTACGCATGGACAATGCTTAATTACTAATCTTGAGTAAAAGCAGTATATTTTTGTCAATTTGAACGACTTCGTACCTTCCTTAATAACGAAGTTGTTGTGTGCCTATAACAAAAACTTTGAACACCCTGTGTACTCAATGCAAAGTTCAGACCTTGGCCATAATTCACAAAGCGCAATGTAAAGTTTTTTTTTATTGTTGCAAACGTCACAATTTATTAATTTCTAATTACTTCAAACCAACCGGCTAAAACTCAGAGGGTGGTTTAAACGATAGATTTCGATCCGTGCTTTAATATTCTGCAAACAGAATTTTTATGCAAGTTCTCTGAGAAAAGTTATGAACATTTGAAATTGGTACTGTTTCGTTGATCTGAGGGTCACTTTTAATTAATTTCTAATTACTTCAAATCAACCGGCTAAAACTTTCTGAATGCATTATTAAATAAATATGTATGTTTACTTTATGACTACGTGAAAATTTTCAGTGAAAGCAATTGTTTTGATGCAATATATGAATAATGACTTATGCTGGTTTAAATAGTCATAGTTAACTTAATATCAAATATTTTTCAGTTTCTTCATACGAGGGGAATCTACACATTATACTCTTTGTAATAGATTAAATATTATTGATCTGTGATCGTTATTTTAGTGGTGGCAGCGTTTTGAAATTTCATAATTTTATTGCTGGAATTTTATTGCCAACTTCTCATCGGTATCGGCTGCTTATAAATAGTTTGCATGAAACGTCAAGAAGTAATTTATTGTCTTACAGTAATAAAACATCAATTACTCAAGTCATTAAAACAGCGATTAAAAAGGCATTTTTTACGGACCCCGGACCGGGGCAAAAAAAAATTTCCTTACAATAACAATATCTCAAGCATCTCAAAGGAAACAAAATAATTTTGAGGAAAATTAATAAATGGGGCAAAGGCATGAAGGCTTGATTGCAATGGGGCCCTTGAGCGTCCTCTGTGTAAGGACCAACTACTAATTGGGGCTTTATCAGCAGAGAAGATCAAAAATTCCAGCGAAAATGCTCGAGAGCCCCCCAATTTGCAGCAAACTTTAAAATTATGTGATGAAGGACATAGCATATTGTGTCCGCATTATCGTTAGATGCTTGATAGCTTATGCTTATGAGTCAACGACTTCGATGTTGCTATTTCTGCACAATTTTTGGTCGTCTACTAAATTTGAAGAAAACCTTATATCCGAAATAAAAAAAGTAACTTTTGGACCATACAAGGGCATGCTTTACAGGTTAGGTGCAGCTGATATTCTGTCATCCGGGGTCAAGGTTGGCAGCAAACAATAGGCCCTGCATGGATGATTCAACCAGTACGAGAGAGCCGAAAGAATAATTAATCCAGCAGGAAAGGATTCAATAAGAATCCAAAAAGAAAGTGCGTCCAATTAAATGGTCCAGTAAAACTCTAATAAAAACTCCAATTAAGTTTTATTATTAGAAGATTTTTTTTTGGTTACTATATATTATATTTAAAGCCGCCGGAATTAAATTTAATTTATAATTATTTTTTATTAACCAAGGGTTCCGAAGGTAGAGCAGCATAGTCCTTGGAAATTGCTGATTCGGAATCCTTGCGTCGCCATTTATCAGAATTATATGCTTTTTTTATGTTATGGTATGAATTTGTTAGGTGACCAATAAAGATTATTATTATTTAGGAAGTAAGTTGAAAATCTAACGGGATATGGTCACTGGACGATTAGTAAAAGGCAACTCCTTTGTTTAAGGCCTCAATATTTCGTTGTATTTAACAACTTCAGGAGGTTTACTATAAAGTTAACAAGAGGTTAAATAATCCAAATCTTAAGGTTACACTACTTACAACTAGAGATGGATGAATTGGTCAACAGATACAATCATTGAAGCCACAATTGGGCTGTGATTACATGTTAAAATTACAAGAAAAATAAAAACGTCGTACTACGTTACTTAAGTCAGACATGTGCACAAGAACAATGGCGGAATTGGCGGTAATTGTCAAGGATCAAGTAACCAACTGAACAACTTAAGAAAACTAATTACCCTAAGTAACGAAATGAGGGAAGTTCAAAAAATATTTTTAACAAACCTAAGAATATGAGCATAAATGTTGCTGATGTTGTCAATATCCGACCTGAAATTGACAGAATGTTCATTCTTTTGAATATGAATCATTTCTAAGAAAAATCTGTTCTTTAGATTTTTTTCAAGGGTTAAAATGCTAGTATTGTCAAAATCAAATCGGTGATCACTTTCCACAGCATGATATGCCAAGGCACAAGCTACCTTCCCTGTTCTAATGTCGCTTTTATGTTGGGAAATGCGATTTTTTAACCATTGTCCCGTTTGCCCAATGTATTCTTTTTCGCAATCAGTACATGGTATTGAGTAAACTAGACCGCTGTTAAACAGAAAAGGTGTCTTGTCCTTTGTTTTAGTGAAAACACTATTGATAGTATGATTATTATATTGTACAATGTTCAAAAATTTAATAATTATTATTATTATTAAAAATAGTTCTAATAAAAAACTATTCTTAGATGAAAAAGAAAAAAAAAACGACGTTAAACAACACTGTTTATAACTGAAGTAGAACATACCTGTTTCTGCTTCAACAGATCATTGGTTAAAATGCCGGCGCCAAAAAAATCAAAACCGGTCCGTTGGATGGATTATGACTGTAACAAGTTGCAGCTTAGTTAACTTAGCGTCATTTGCACCATTCCACATTAATTTTAACTGGCGGTTATTTTCCATAAAATCGATTATTGTAACATTGGTTTCTGCGAGGTTAACAGAAGCTTAAATTTTAACTGAAAGTGCTGCAACTGGCCCTTATACGACGGAATACAAATATAAAAAGCTGCAACTTCACTCATATCAGAAATTTTTTCTGGCACTATACCAAAAAGATAAGAAAAGACACAGTACGACGAAAATATCAAATCTAAAAGTTACGTTTTATTTTCAAAAAAATATACCGTCGCCGCCAAAAAAACATGGACACTTTTCGTGTAGTAAATTTAACGATACTAAAACTTTTGCTGGGTAGCTGCAATTACGAACTGGAATCTAGGAATGACAAACAGATTAGCTTTTTTAAAGATAAATTCATTTTCCGTTTTTATCTTAGCTGTATAATTACACCCAGCAATTCTTAGCATTATTAAATTTACGTCTTTAATTTTAATCTATGATCTTTCTCTTTCCTCTTCTTTTTCTCCTTTTTCACCATACTTTTCCTGCACGTAGGCATTTCCTCCTCAATATTCATTAATTTTCTTCAATTTTATACCTACTATAGTTGTTACATTCATATTTCGCTGTTATCGGTACGGTCGGTTAGGCTTCCCTTTGTGCACACATGTTAAGGGCGTTGTTGATCGTTGCTGATCATCTATTCGATCGAAGCGCATGTTTAATTGAATCGGCAAGATGAAGAACAGTACAAGTCCAAATTTGTTTTATGCAAAGAAAAAATAAATAAAAAGAAATTCATGAACTGAGAAATTTTCTTTGACCCCGAGCAACGAGACGGTGCAGATGTGTCACATCCAGGGTTGGAAAGTTTAAAACATGTTTAAAACACCGAATTAAAAACATACCATCTGTTTTAAACAAAATGTTATAAACATATTTTTTTGATAATGTTTTAAATTCATTTTTTGTAATTTTAAGCTAAAAAAGAACTCTTTTGATGTAAGTGCTTTATTTTTAAGTTTAAATATGTTTTTTTTTGTTGTTAAAGGTTTAAATCCATTTTTTTAGTTTTAAGCTGAAGAAGAACACTTTTAATATAAGTGTTTTATTTTTGTAACGTAATACTGTGTAACCAGTAGTTAATTGTTTAGGGTCTGTATTTCACTGACAGATTAACTTTAAACTTTACTTTGTTCTCATATCAATTGTTTTAATAACTGTAGGCAATGCGTAGCTGAGCTGATGACGTGATGACTACACTGTAGCTCTGATTTGAACTAAATTCAAATTGCATTAGATTGATTATAATCAATTCATTAATTATTACTGATCACTAGAATAATACTTATATTGTAAAATTTTAAAATACCTTTTCAATATTTAACCTTTTATTATTACATTAAGTTTTGAAACATACCGGGTCCTTCGCTTCCCTGTTCATACTATGGGCTACGGGATGAGTTATTATGTAGCAAACTGGCTTGAATTTGTCAATGATAATGCAATGTTAGGTCAAAAAATAATCATAGGATGTCGCTGTTTAAACTATTTATAACGTTATCGTTTCATTTGTCTACAATTACACACATTATTTTTAAGAAGTAACATAATGTAACATTACAAACTTTTCATCTTTCTTTTAATTAGAGATCGAATTTTAATAAATTCTTCTTTTTACACAAATATCAAATAATAATATACAGGGAAGGGCAAAAGTATGGAACGGGCTTAATATTTCGAAAACTGTTTGACGTATCTATTTGAAATTTGGTATGCGATTTAGAGTCAATGTGCCCTATATTACCAATTTGTTTCAATTGTTTATCTGCTCTTGTTTCTGAGATCCAAGGACTACTTGATTTTTTTTTTAATAACAACCTGCTAATTTTTTTCGTCTATTTAATAGTTCGTTTAATTCTTTTAACGATCACATAAAAATATTTATCAATAGCATAAAAAAATTTTCGAGAAAATAATGTTTGAATACAAAAGTGGTTTACGCTGATATTTGGTATTTGTTTTCATGTTTTTAAGGCTACTTTTATTAAAATTTTCTTTAGTTTTATCTTAAAAACGGCCATAATCTTGTGGTTTTTCAGTTTTTTTGTTAAAACTAGATTTTTTGTCGAATTTCAAACAATAAATCATTTTTCTTAACTTTTCATCAAACGTTATTTTCTCGAAAGTTTTCTTATGTAATAGATAAATATTTTTATGTAGTCGTTTAGAGAATTAAACGAGCTATTAAACACAGGAAAAAAATTAGCAGGTTGTTATTTAAGAAAAATCAAGTAATAAATTGGTAATGTAGGTCTTATTGACTCTAAATCACATCCCAAATTTCAAATAAATACTTCAAACAGTTTTCGAAATATTAAGCCCTTTCTTGTATATCTTTTTATGTAAGTTGTAAGGGCAATTTAAACTTTTAAAAGTTGTTTTAAACAGCTGTTTTTTTTTGTTTGAAACATGTTTAATTTAAGGTCAATTTTTAACATGTTTAAAAAAAAGACTGTTTAAAACAAAAAAAACAGAAGTTTTGTTCTTTAAAAAAAAAACACAAAAGTTACTCCAAGTATTACTGACCTTTAGTTTCCCTCGTTTATTATTATTATTTTTTTTTAAGTAGAAACCACTTTTAAAAATGTTTTTTTTTGTATAATTTCTTGTGTATAAAGGTAGGTAGTACAGGTTTAAAAATATATTACCCGTACACGTAAATATTTAAACATGTTTTTCTCAAGTTCTTCTAAAAATAAACTTTTTAACTGGTGAAAAGAAGACGAAAATTCCTCGGACAAATTAGGGGCCCAAATCCACCGGCCCTTTTTCATGTGTTCCTGTCATTTTCCGATACTTTCAGCTGTTACCACCACCGTTGGCGATGGTTTCATAATAACACAGATGCGCATCGAGCACACAAACACCTTTTCGGCAACGATTTCCGATACCCATGACGGCCCCAAAAAGCTATCCCGCCTCTATTCTGCGGCCCTAGCCCTTTCCAATATTTTCAGCCGAGTAGGTGGCGCGCCTTCGCCAATACAATTCGACTTGCCAATTTCGCAAATGATTTCCAATAATTTGCAACCGGTTGCCTTAATTTTTGCGCTGCTCGGTACGGAACGAGTTCGCGTACAGTTGCCGCCAATAGTTCTGCGAGTGCGCAGAACAAGAAACTTAGACAACGATTTCCAATAGGGGCTGAGTGGCTCAGTGCTCCTGCACCACCCCCTGAATTGTCATGTTTGTCTGTTACTAATGGTTGCCAGGAACTGCCACACCCTGACGCCGAGGCGAAACAGGCAAATTACCCTAAGTACAGGAAATTCTGTTCAATGTTTGTTGTTTAATTTCCTCGAAGAGCTTTTTGCAATTACAGTAAACTTAGGTAAAATTGTAAGTCACAAACAAGAAAATAGGATATTTCACATTTGTATTAAAAGTGTCCTATAAGTCTTACGACCGGTTTCATAATCGAACTAAAGAAGACTTTAAAATGAAAGTCACAGTCACACATCAAAAGTAATTCAAAGTCAAAACAAATTTGTTTACACATCAGAACGTGACATTCATTTTAAAGTCTCCTTTATGAAACCCGGCCCTTAGTCATAGTAATAGGTTTTAATGTAAAATACTTACACTTGAAAAATTGATAAACTTCGGTGTTATTGACCTTTAAGTAAGGTAAATTAGTATTCATCAAATACACCAAAAAAAAATCATTGTAAAACTATAAACGTCAGGAAACAAATAATACATCAATACTGGAAGGATTAATAATGTTAGTTACAACTAGACTGCGGGAGTTTAGGCACTAAAAAATTCAATTTTAGGCGCCTAAAAAAGGCTCATACATGTGCAGAATAGGCACAAATAAAGTATATATAGTCTCCAAAATATTTATACGTGGGCTGCTGGAAAAGTTTCTGGAAACTGTATGAAAAAACGCATATGAAATTTGGTAAACGGTATCATTGTTTTTCGAAGTATTCGCCTTTGACGTCAATACACTTTTGCATACGCTCGAACCAATTTCTAAAGCACGTTTTCCACTCTAAAGAAGGTACCTCAGAAACCAGTGTCCGGAATGTTTCAACCGCTGCTTCAGCCGACGAAAATCGCTCACTACGCATTTTATTTTTGATATTTGGGAACAAAACGAAATCATTGGTATATCATGCATACATCAACAGCAGCAGCCCGTGACGTCACACGTGCTGCTGCTGTTTCTGCTGGAATATAAGAAGACAATTGTCTTCTTATACGACAAGCTCCCAGTCCCGGCTCGGGGCAGAGTTCGCGGTCACCGCCGTTTCGGATGTTCTGGTTTCTGAAATCGTTAAGTTTTCCCTACAATCTGGGGGTTTCACTATAAATGTACGAGCGGTGGTCCTTTAAATAACACGTTCACCATGTCGACCCCAGTACCTGCCGCTTGTCGTGACCGTACACATTATAACGTACATGGGAACTACCAATTGATTTCAAAAATACCCTAAGTCACAAATTTGTCGAATTTGAGTTATACAGGGTGATTCAGAATAAGTGTGCGACGCGTTAGGAGCGCATTCACTAAGGGTCATGCAAGTACAAAATTGCAAGAAATAAATCTCTCAAAGGTATTTCAAAAATCAACCTCCTTTGTATCCAAAATGGAAATCATGATTCATTTCTTAAGCCATAAATAAAAACGTTTTATAATTTCATTTTAAGGTAAACGCTACTGTTTTGTTCTATTCCATGCGAGTTCATTGCTCTTGTGACGCAATGCAGCTGTACCTGTGCCCATCAACCAATTTACCTCTGAATCTTCCATGCATTTTGAAAAACTATGGATATTAGAGCCCATTATGCATATAGACTTTTTGTTTTCTCTTTCTGTGTACTTACCTGTGGTTGACGGGCAGGACATTTATTTTGGATCACCCTGCATATGTGATGGCAATATATTCATGAAGCCCTATTGATTAGGTGCATAAATAATCTAATTTTAATATTCGAAATACTATACTTCATAACTTGAAAAAAAGAAGTCGAGAGCAGAAATTTTTTAAGTCCTTGATCTTGCTATTACCGATGGAAAAGTTCTAAGAATTTCTAAGAAAAAAATGGAACCCATCAAACAGTCTTATAAGCAGCGTAAAGAATTCGGGCCACTTGTTTCACGAACAATAAGTAAGTTTAATACTCGGACTGTATTAGCCCCGCCTACAGTAATTTCTGCGAAGAGCGAGAGCTCGCATTGCCCTCCTTTCCTTCCCACTCAGTGACAATCCGTTGCATCGAAGCAGCGGATAGGTGACAAGAGTAAATAGTACATTCGGCGTAAAAAGCGTCCAATGTTAAGCTACCTGAATTCTTTTCCCTGCTTATAAGTTTATTGATTGAAATATAGAATCCCAAAATTTCTAGAAAGAAATTCTAGAGTGGCATTTTGTAGATAAATTGATTTTTTGGAAGTATAGTACCCGACTATTTTGGGATTGACCCTGCTAATGTTTGTTTATTAACATTTTTTCCTATTCGTTTACGATTTTCATAATAAAATTTTAAAAGTTCCAAATTTTGCATTCATTTAATTCACAAACAACCAGTCCGTGTGCCTTTTCACCTTCTGATATGAGCTGGTCTAACCTGCATTTACTGTTTCACTAATTTGTTATTATACACGTGTTGTAGTTAGTCTGCCTTTAAAATGACAGTTATTTAAGAAAAAATTGAGAAAGATAATTAGTTTCTTGTATCTCCAAACTAAACTTGTGTGACTTCGGGTGTTTCTGAAATCAGTGGTTAAATTATTGTAAATGCTGCAGGATAGTGATTGTTATTAGCGTTGGTAAAAAAAACTTTCGCAAAATGTCTCAACATTTAGCTTAAATAATTATTAAATGTATTTTGTGTGTGTAAAGTGTTTCGTGGCTTTATTACTTCCAAACCACGCCGTTGAAAGAGAAGAGAGTTGAATTGTATGTTGTGTCCCCAACGCTGAAGGATACTTGAAGTGAATACCGACCACTCCCGAGAAATATTTCGAGCGCCGCGCGCCGGTTCGAATCTACGACCTTGTGATTGCAAGGTCGTTCCCCTTACCACTTGGACCGTTCAGGAATGTGATGAAGAAGATGAAGATCTATTTCTGTCGCACTGGATTATGGAACATTTCATAACATTTGAAACCCATAAAATACACCTAACGTGCTGTGAAGGTCATAAAGAGATGGCGATCGTAACGCTTAGTGATAATTTTACAATCAGTTACATGGGTCGTTGTTGTAAGGTGAGATCACAGGCAACGAAATAAATCTAAATTTTTAAATATTGTCCCGCGTCGGTCGTCTCCAGCAGGTTACGAGCTGTCGGCGTCCAGACGCGGAGGTTGCGTAGCTTGGGGGTGAAAAGGGAGTAACAGGGAAACTGCAAACTAACTCATGAAAACAACAAGGATTACCTTTATTGTTTAAAGGTCAGAAATACAGATAAGTGTATCCCACGACGACGATCAGATTAACTGATATCTTTTACAAATTATGCCCATCTTTTATATTGTCAATGTACGTGACGTCATGACCAAATTCCGCAAAACTTTAATTGAACCCGTACTTTGCTTGGTTGCTGAAAAGGTGATGTCAGGATTTTCACGTTGTTTCCAATCGTAATTTCTATTAAATCGTGAATTAATTGATTGTGTTTAAACACATACAATGCCCGAGTTATTTGCGTATTTGCAACTTTGTGGATTCACGCTACAAGTTCATTGCCTGAGTCGTTGCACCAGCAAACCGCTTACCAGCAAATAACTCGCATTGCATTGGAAAAAATACATTTTAAATTAATTAAATACGATTTTCAAATTTTCCGTAATCGTGACAATATTATCCGCGTTATTTCCTGTCTTGCTTGAAATTCTACGCTTTTAGTTTGATTTAACAACCGGTATAACTTTCAAATATTCTCAAACGTTTAACGCGGCCGTCGTCCGCGATTGAATTCTTGGCTTCCGGTTGGAACCGGGTGTCTCGGATTTCTTCTACTGCCAAGACACGCGGTTTCAACCGGAAACGAAGAATTCAATCATTCTCAAACGTTTTGTATTGATGAGTTGCAGATTTTAGACAAATCAATAGGCGCAGACAATGAATTAAGTATTTAATATAGCAGCAAGTAGATACACCGACAATGGGCGTTCGTGGGTCTCAATTTTTAATGTGTAAGTTTGGTTGCCTATCCTCGCTAGGTGTGTGTGTGTGTGTGTTTGTGGAGGTGCTCGGCTCGTGACTGCGGGAGTTCCCAAACAACAGAAAACGTTTATAAATAACAGGTAATAAACGGTTTATTATTCGTTATTTATAAACCGCTATGCACATCAGTGTGCTGAGCGCCCTTACGGCCGTTTTTATAATCAAACTGGAAGCTTTAATTTAAAGTTACTTTAAGAATAGGGAAACAAGGGCCGATTTCATAATCAGATTTCAGGATTTGATCGCGCACGCTAATTCGCAAGTTCATAATATTTCGACTCCAGCATCCTTACTGAACTATATGTAGTAAATTAATTTAAAATCAAAAAATATAAGAGCGGAAAAAATAAGTGAAACTTGTAACAGTAATTTTAATATTCCGGATACATTTCATCGGTCTAATCAATTGAAGCCTGGCGTATCCCCAAGGATGTTGTTACAAATCAATTTTTCCATCTGCTCCGATGCGGATTGCAAATATTTCAGAATAAAATAGAATAAAAATCGATTAGAGTCTTTTACATTACAAGTCAAAGGTATTATAATCAATGCATTAAATATTTAAATATACCGGGTATCTCAGGATGGGCGGCGACCAGCGATACGTGGGCTGCTGGAAAAGTTTCTGGAAACGATACGAAAAACGCATATGAAATTTGGTAAACGATATTATTGGTTTTCGAAGTATTCGCCTTTGACGTCAATACACTTTTGCATACGCTTGAACCAATTTCTAAAGCACGTTTTCCACTCTAAAGATGGTACCTCAGAAACCAGTGTCCGGAATATTTCAACCGCTGCTTCAGCCGACGAAAATCGCTCACCACGCATTTTATTTTTGATATTTGGGAACAAAAAGAAATCATTAGGTGATAAATCAGGTGAATATGGACAATGAGTCATTAATTCAACATTTTTGTGGACGAAGAATCAATTGTTTGACGGGCTGAGTGAGAGCTGGCGTTGTCATGATGGAGAATAATTCGTCGATTTTGATTGTTTCTTCTTATTTGATCGATGCAGCATCAACATTCACGGTTTTTCGATCCTCTAAAGCCACGGTTGCTACATGTCCTTTTAAACCAAAGAAACAAGCAATCATTTGCTTCGCAGCACTGCCTAAACGGACAACTTTTGTTGGTTTTGGTTCATTTTGAAATACCCAAACGGTAGATTGTTGTTTACTTTCTGGCTCGTACGAATAGATCCACGTGTCGTCACCAGTAACGATGTTATAAACTAAATTTGAACGACCTCCATTGAATTTCTTGAGCATTTCTTCGCACCATTTGACACGACCCTGCTTTTGTGTTTCTGTTAAATTGTGTGGGATCCAACAATTGCAAAGCTTTCAATGCGTAAGGATGCTTGAATCTCACGGTGTGTCACATGTCGATCTCGCCCAAGCATTTCACGCGCAGCATCTACATTAGTGGCAACAACAGATGTTGATGGACGACCTTCACGAAACTCGTCACTGAGAGAGGTACGTCCACGCTGGAATTCGGCAAACCAATTACAAACACTGATATTTGATGGTGCTTCATCTCTGAAAGCCAAATGAAGCCGATCGAGGCATTGTTTCGGCGTTAGACCACATTTGAAATCGTAAAAAATCATGGCACGAAAATTTTCACGCGAGATTTCCATGTTTACACAAAATTACTTTTTCTCAAATGCTGTACAAACAAAACTAGTTCACTTGAATAGGAACTGTCAATAGAATTATAAGAGAAAAACGTCAAATTTTTCAAATATGACAATTGATGAACGCTAACAATTCTAGACCTACTAGATTCCAGAAAATTTTCCATCAGCCCACGTATAAGCTTTTAAAATGAACTTGAGGCGAATTTCTTTTCCCGGTGTGCTATGTTAATTTCAAGTAGATCCGAAATTAATTAAACTCTGGGCGTTTATGAAAATACAACGTAACGAAGAAACCTGAAACAGTGGCGTACACGGTAAAGGGTTATAAAATCATTGAGACGCCTCAAAACGTATTTGAGGAACACAATGTCTGAAAATCTACTAAGGGCCATTTGCACCACTTTCAGTTAAAATTTAAGGTCCACTTAACTCCATAGAAACGTTTGTTACAATAATTATTTCTATGGAGTTAAGTGGAGCTTAAATTTTAACTGAAAGTGATGCAAATGGCCCTAAATGGACTTGCTCTGCTTAATATCCATAGAGATATTGACGTGACAGTCGAGTCTGTTCGAGACGAACTGGCAAAGAACACTTCCACAAGTTAATATAAAATGTCAATAAAATTGTTTGTGTCAAAAATCGATTCTTTTAGTCCATTTAATTGAATTATTTTAGTTTCGGTCATTTGTAGACCTCTCCCATTCACCAATCCTGCGTACGCCTCTGACCTAAAGTATTGTTATAAATTCGAATGATTTCAAACAGTGATTATAGCGAATCCGAAAATGGTTGAAGGAAACGTTGATTTAAGATGATGACCTTCCCCAAAGTTTTCAATAAAAAATGGAAACTAGATTTTAATCGTGGCTGAAAAAAAGATTGTCAATTTAAATCATAACTAATAACGTGCGCCAGAAATACCGAACGTTGTATATAAGTTTTGTTTTAAACATCCGCAAGTTAACTGCCCGCTCAGATATAATCGGTTCACAGTTATGCAAGAATTTCACAAAAGTGAATCTTCTACGTTACAAAATAATACGAAATATTAATAGTTGAAATAAAAAACTTATTCCTATTTGATTTGCTGCTAAGCTCCGCAGATAAAGAGCGTTGGGACTTGCGGACCTGTACGTCCAAAATTGTTTGATAATCCCTAAAGTTCAAGAAATTACACCACAACTTATGCGTCCTTACACACTTTCAGATATAATCTTTACTTTGGCCACAACAAAGCCACAAAATCCATTTTTCAACCCGTCTTCCTTAACTGTATAAACGCCAGATCAGGTCTTGTTTGTAGCCTGATTCCACATGAAACCGAAAATCCGTCCCCCGATGTTTTTTTTCTGCACGTCGTCGCCCGAATAATGTTATACGTATTTTAGGAAGGATTGTCAAATATCTCTCGATTTACCCTCGTTCTTTCTCGTCTTTCGTCCGAGATAAAATTTCTTTTACTCTAACAATGGAAATAAAAGAATGAAACTTGTAAAAAGAAAAATATTCCCATAAGATAATAATATAGATATAACCGCAACAAAACATAAAAATACGTAACAATATAGAAAATAAAATAATTATCTGTTCAGTTTTCACTATCACAGCGTATGAAAAATTCTCAAACCTCACAGACAGATTTATCTTGAAGGGTACTTTAAAAAACCTATATGAAATTGTCCTCTAAAATCATTAGGGAAGCCAATATCGGAGCACCTTTAAATTAACATGGGATTCCTATGTTGCGTTTCAAAATGCAGCCTGTAACGCCACTGGTTTTGCACAACCCCACTAGAGGAGTGAGGGGTAGAAAGAAGAGGTGGTAGTAGTGAAAAAGATGGAAAAGAGTAATAAACTGTGTTGAGTGTACTGTTTATTGTAAAATTATTCTTACTCAATTATAGTAATTTTCGATAATCAAAACTTGTCCTGTTGTTAACTTACACCCACCCCTGGGCAGTGTTACAAGCCTGTATATTCAACTATAAGAGAAATTTTCATACACTAACAGAGAGAATACAAACAAGGAATACGCGAACATAATTAAATCAATTAATTAATTAAATTTTCATAATCAATATAAAGTTATGAAAGGGAGAAGGGAAGATCAACAAAATTATTTCTATAAACCTTTGTTAATTGCTACATTTTCAGTAATAATGAATCTATTTTATTTATTCTCACCGTCGCCGGTCGTGGATGCTTCTTAGGTACACTTTATTTAAATCAAATTAAAAAAAAATTGAATTTTGAAAGAATTTTCCGCGAACTTTCTTTTCTGGTCGTATTTATGATGACCTAGGGTGACGTGGTTAGCTAAAGCTAGTTCTGGAATTTCGGAGAACTGGCTTTCACCGGGGTCGCATTAATGCAATGCATGGAACTTTTCCACGATTCACCGTGATATTTTTTCGTTCTGCGAAGCAGTGCAATGCAAGCTTTGTCCTTTTTTAACACGTTACCCTAGTATGATCTCATTTCTTGGTATACGCAAGCTGACTAATGCTTTTATTATATAAGCTAGCATTTCTGTTTTGAAATGAGTCATATTTTGACATGATACAAATTTAATAAAGTATCTTAATTAAATAAAGTGTGTTGAATCATAAAAACATAATGATAAGAATCTGGATTCTTACAATTTGAATTAAGTTTACAGTAATCAACATACGCTAGAGGAAGGGAAGAGATAACAAATCCGTACACTTTTTATAAGCCTTGGTTAATTAGTAACCTTTCCACGCAACAATTTATGTCTTTACTTACCAAAAGTATGTCGGAAAATTGCTGCTCCTCATCCAAGATTTGGAATCAATTTTTGCTTTTAAGATGAATAGTTAGAAACGATTAAATTATTCATCACAAATTAATTAATTACACCAGACAACAAATCTTTCACTTTGCCAAAATAAAACCAGGAAGAAATAGATCGAATAAATTAAGTCGTCAAATCACAGTTTCAAGGCGCACGAACCCCCGTTTCAAAATCTACTTTCTGTTAGATGTCGCGGTCGTCCGAGTCCCAGTTTTCGCAGAATCACAATTTTAGAGGCGCGCGATGAACGTGGAATTACCTGGAAACCAAATGTTAATGCTTTATCTCGACGTGGCCTGCAATAATTCACAAGCGAGTTAAATCTTTAGTCTGGAATTTCTGAGAACGGACAATCTTATGGTTTATGAGTAATACGATTAATCTTATGCTAGGTTTTAAATTTTAAAAATCGTTCTATCTCCAAATGGCGCTTTATAATAATAATAAGCAAAAGAAAGTGAAATAAAAAATCATCATTGAATGGAGAAAGATTTTTCAAAATTTGTTTAGTTTAGTTTTTCAAGTGTAACGCGATCGTCACTTGTTTATGATTATGGATTATTGTTTCTAAGTTTGAAATTATTGGTCCTCAATTCTTCCGTTTCTTTTTGAATTTTTGAGTGTAACGCGATCGTCACTTGTATATGATTACGGATTATTGTTTTTAAGTTTGAAATTCGTCCTCAAAGGTTTGCGTCCCTCTTTGAATCTTTTCTTGCGATCGTCATTTGTTTTCATGTTCAAATATTCAGTCACTTTTTTTAATTTTTTTGTCGTTGTTTACATTATTGTCTGAAGAAAAACTGTCTCGCTTTAGTTTTGAATTAATAATTTGTTTTTCTTGTCTATTTCTTTTGTTTATCTCTTTAACTCCTGAATTTATTTATTTTTCTTTCGTAAATATTATAGTCATCATTTGCTTTTTTGTGGTTTTCCGTCTTGATACGTACCATGGTCGTTTATTTTTCCTTTTAATTCTGAAATTAATTTTTCAAAAAATTTTTGTACTTCTTACTTCTTCGCCAATAATTACAGTCTTTTTTCTATTTTTGTTTTTTCCTGCTTTCATAAATAAGTAATGTTTTTAAAGTTTTTGTTTGTTGGTTTTTGTGAAGTTGAAATTATTATTAGTCTTTTGAATATTCGTTACTATTTTTTTAAATTTTAAGGCCCGGGTCTATTCATCTCTGATTATCTTTAACCATGGATTAATTCCTATTGACACAATTGTCTGTATAATTGTAACTATTGGAATAAATCAACAATTAATGTTAATGAGAGATAAAAATACCGGCCCTAAATCTACAATTCGTTTTGAGTTCTTTTGTTTTATGATCTTAACATGTTTGTTTGTTTTTGTTACTTTTGTCAGCAATTTTTGTTTCTTTTTTCACATGTAGTGGGTTTCTTTTCTCTTGATCATCGAAAACGTAATTAGTTTTTTTTATTATTTACATTTTTTGAAAACAAATAATTGTAATTTCTTTGGAAATTTTAATTTTTCCCCTTCGATTTTGTTTCTGGATCATCAAATATGTTCTGTTTTTTTTGTTTTTAATTGTTTATAATTTTTCTCTGTTAATCCCTCAAATGTAGCGATCATCTTTTATTCCCACTTTTTCTTTTCTTAATTTGAGAATTTCATATCCAAAATATGTTTATTAATAATAATTATACAGGGTGCTGCGTTTTGAAACGCAACATAAGAGATTCCGTGTTAATTTAAAAGTACTCGAATATTAGCTTCCCTAATTATTTGACAACAAAATTCCGTTTGGATTTTTTAAAGTACTCTTAAAGATGAATCTGTCTGTGAAGTTTGAGAATTTTTTCTACGCTGAGTTTTAAGATAAGAAATAATAATAGTGAAAACTGAACAAATAATTAATAAATCTAGTTTGTTTTTGAAAAAGATTGATAGAAAAGGCTTTTCCAGTAATTTATTTTAACATTTATTGATCAGGGCCGCGCTGATAGTTTGGTATAAATTGAATTTTGTTACTAATTTTTGTAAATATCTTGAAACTGAGAGTATGAAAAATTTTCAAATTTCACAGACAAATTCATCTTAAAGAGTACTTTAAAAAACCTGAATGGAATTTTGCTGTAAAATAATTAGGGAAGCCAGTATTCGAGCACCTTTAAATTAACATGGGATTTCCTATGTTGCGTTTCAAAATGCAGCACCCTGTGTATTTATGCGTATGATTTTGAAGCTAAAATTGTATATCGTACAAACTGCTAAATAATCGTACGAATACGACTATAAAAATACACGGTTGGCAACAATGATCAGAAACAACCGAACGAACCAGCGTGAACTTTACCAACATTTGGCGGTTTGGCTTGAATAATCACCAATTTTAAGAGAAAAAACTCCAAAATAAAAAATATTTAGATTCTTCCGAAAAATTTCACCTAATGCTGGGTTTCCACACCTCCGGCATTCGGAATCCCTCTCGTGATTGGTAGATTTAAAATTTCTGACTATTTGAACGTTCAGAAATTTTTAATCAATCAATCACGAATAAGAATTCGAATGCCGGATACCGTATTACGGAGGTGAGGAAACCCAGCATAAAGCAGCTTTTCCTGCTTTGGAGATTTGGATAATTGACTATTAAAAAGGTATTTGGCGTGAGTTCTTAAGAAATATAAAAATAACTTAAACAGAAACTGCTGATTAAGAACGCGCAGCCGCCTTAAAATTGTCCAAGAAAAGTTGAAAACACCTGAACTTTCATTTTGGAAATTTTACTAATGCCTTCCACGCCAGTAGGGAAAGTGATCACGTGATCGACGAAAACCGATGACAGTGATCTCACTAAAATACCCAGTCCTCCAAATCTCCAGAGCAAGAAAAGTAGCTTAAGAAGTTACAAAAATCCCTAGATTTTAATGACTTTTTGTAATTGTTCCCTTTTTCGCTTTAGATAACGATTTTTTTCTTAAGTTAGCTACACTATTTAGTTGCCTACCTATCGTACTCCAAAGTATGTAATAATAGGGTAGTATGCAACAGGGACTAAAAACTCTTCGCCAGATGCCACCAAAAATGTAACAAACAAGGATTAAATTACAAAGAGGGTAGATTTGTTTTAACTGGCTCCGACCTAACCTTCTTCGTCTTAAATGTGAATGTCTGATGGATAATAAACAAGTTTGTTGAAAAAGTTTGCAAATGAGTTAGGTATACAGATTCTGAATTCTTAATTAATTCGAATCACGCATAATTTTCTTGTAGATGGTTAAATGATTATAGTTCATTTAACATTAATACATCTGAACAGATAAAATAGCGACATCTTACTATCGCTTTTTGACCTGACATTGCAGTAGGATAGACAAATTGAAGCGGGATTTGCTCCTAATAAGTAGAAATGTCGAGCTACGTCTCTGCTGAAGAAGCCCCAAGCAGGGCTGAAACAGCTGTCCAGAGGCTGCTCGAGGTTTTCACTGCAATCAAAAACGATTTGCACAAAATTTTTCTAATAATTAATACATCTATTAAAATGTATTTGACTATGGTTTGTAGTACAAACAAAATGGATTTGACCTCCTAACCACTTCGGCAGCTATGCTGCCATCTTCAGTAGATGCCTTCTTCTTGATCACAAGAGAAGTGACTGTGTCATGCCTATCGCTACCTTATATACTAATTCGTTCCGCTCCAATGAAGCGTGTTCTCTAAAGCGAGCGTCTCACCGGATTGCGTCAACCAAGTCAAGCAACACGGAACCTGCCAAAAGCCCACGATCGGTGTTCATTAAGTCTCTCTTATTTTTGTATATGAAAATGGTTTCAAACCCGTCTAATTCCCTGTTACTTGACTTTGCTTTTACTAACCTAAGATTGTTTAAATCTATTTTATAACTGGTGTCAAAAATTTGTTGGGCAACACTGGATTTTTCAATTCTATTGTACTTTAAATGAGCTAAGTGAGTTAAAACGTGTCAGTATGTTTCGTTTTGTTCTATATGTTTAAATGGCATTTTTGAAATGCAGGGGTACGCAATCGCACATTCTAATAGTAATACTTTAAAACGTTTACTGGCAAACCCCAAAGACAAAACTAAACCAAATCAGAAATCAAGAATCTATGAAATATCTTGTCAAGGGTGTACTAAAAAATATATTGGGCAAACAAAAAGAAATATACTGACACATTTTAAAGAACATTTAGCTCATTTAAAGTACAATAGAATTGAAAAATCCAGTGTTGCCCAACATATTTTTGACACCAGTCATAAAATAGATTTAAACAATTTTAGGTTAGTAAAAGCAACGTGGAGCAACATGGAATTAGACGGGTTTGAAACTATTTTCATATACAAAAATAAGAGAGATATAATGAACACCGATCATGGACCTTTGACAGGTTCCGTGTTGCTTGACTTGGTTGACGCAATCCGGTGAGACACTCGCTTTAGACAACACGCTTCATTCGAGCGGAACGAATTAATATATAAGGTAGCGGTAGGCATGACACAGTCACTTCTCTTGTGACCAAGTAGAAGGCATCTGCTGAAGATGGCAGCATAGCTGCCGAAATACGTATTTAGTTTTTAAACAAACTTTTTGTGGTTGGAATCAGTTTTCTTATTGATACATCTACCCATGTGAAGCAAATTATTTTCAAATATTCCAAGACTTAATTCGAATCACGCAGAATCTCATTCTAAGTGCAGAAAAATAAAACTTTTGGCTTGTACAACCTGTTGCAATTTTTTTTACATTCATCTACTCATCACCTCTCGAAAACCGTTAACTTTGGTATTACAGGGAAACCTTAAGAAATTTATCAAAACATTAAATGATGGTCTATCCAACGATATAATAATATACAGGACATTTCATTAGGAAAGAATAATATTGCGGTCTGTACCCAAAAAACTGAACACCCTTTAGAATGGCAAACAATTTCGTCTTTAAATAAAAATGCCGTTTAAAATGTTTGCTAATGCTGAATGAATATGCTAGAAAGATAAAGATAAAATTGATTGGTTGTGAGGATAACAACAAGATAAGTTAGTTAGTTACCCACGTGAATTTTAAAAGATCCACGAAACCCCCTAAGCGTGAGAACTATTGCAGAATGACGTCAATATGCTACCAGGATTGCAGAGCTTGAAGGCGATGCGCGGCGAAACCATCCCCTGCAAGAACCGCGTGCAAGTCGACCTCTGAGGCCCCTCCGGGATGAAACGAAAGGATCGTCGCTAAACAGGGCAGCATAAGGGCCGTCAAGTGTACGGAATTCCTTTACTTCAGACTTTCGTGTGGATTTTATCAACGTACAAGCGTAGTTCGTTTATCAGTCAGCGACTGCAACATAAAATAACAATAACATGTGTACCGACTGCACTACCTAGAAATAATAATCTTAATAGTCATCAACACGCAATAGCTTTAAAATTTATTTCTTTGGGATTTAACTTCTGGATTAATTTCAGTAAATTTCGGTAGAAGATTTGATTGAACCTCATCAAATAGTTTTTTTTTTATTTCTTGCTATAACATTTTATGTAGTAATTCTGTAAGAGGCATTTTTGATTAGTCTTTTCCTAAAGTGAATAAACAAAGAAATTAAATTAAAAACAAGTTTGTGTCCCTTTTCTCAAAGTGGCTTTAAATTAAAGTCTCCTTTAGTTATGTTATGTTAGCTCTGACTTCATTTTTTTTTTCTCATACATTCAACCCTTGTCATTTGTCTTCTGAAATATTTTTTTCTCATTGCTTACGCCTTTCATTATTTACTTCAAATTTATTCTTATTCTTAATTCTTAAAATTATTATTATTATTAATTTTCAATTTTCACCTTTATCGATTCGTAAAATACTATTTCTCTTACTTTACTCAGGGTTGGAAAGTTTAAAATAAACTGTTTAAAACATAGTGTTTAAAACATGTTTAAAACTCCGAATTAAAAACATACCATCTGTTTTAAACAAAATGTTCTAAACCTTTTTTTTTTTTTGATAATGTTTTAAATTCATTTTTTTTGTAATTTTAAGCTAAGAAAGAACTCTTTTCATGTAAGTGCTTTACTTTTAAGTTTAAACATGTTTTTTTGTTAAAGGTTTAAATTCATTTTTTTAGTTTTAAGCTAAAAAAGACCACTTTTGATGTATGTGTTTTATTTTTGCAACGTAATTCTATGTAACCAGAAGTTAATTGTTTAGGGTCTGTATTTCACTGACAGATTAACTTTAAACTTTACTTTGTTCTCATATCAATTGTTTTAATAATTGTAGACAATGCCTGGCTGAGCTGATGACGTGATGACTACTCTGTAGCTCCTATTTGAACTAAATTTAAATTGCATTAGATTGATTATAATCAATTCATTAATTATTACTGATCATAGAATAATACTTATATTGTAAAATTTTAAAATACCTTTTCAATTTAGCCTTTTATTATTTCATTAAGTTTTGAAACATACCGGATCCTCCGCTCCCCTGTTCATACTATGGGCTACGAGATGAGTTATTATGTAGCAAACCGGCTTGAATTTGTCAATGATAATGCAATGTTAGGTCAAAAAGTGATCGTAGGATGTCGCTGTTTAAACTATTTATAACGTTATCGTTTCATTTGTCTACAATGAATTTCTACCGTGTGTCCCAAGGCCGTATATTCGCCCTTCTAGAATTTTAAGGTTTGTTTAAAATTTGAAAACGATGAATTATACCAAAATTTAATTTGAATTTTCAGACATATACCTACTAGACTTTTGGTTTCGCCGGAAGTAATATCAACTTTGTTGTTTTAAATAGAACATCCTACATGTTTTTACATGTTTGAAATTTTTGTTTTCCAATATTGAAAGCAACGAGTCGTGTATTTTAGTTCTAACGCGATCCAGTAATTTGAAAAAAATATTTATTTGGATTGTATTTGATTTTAGTTTTAATTGGGAATGTTTTTCTCAGTATGTTGATACCAAATACTTCATACTTTCTTTGAAAATCATTTAAAATACCGCGACCATAGATCCTAGATAAAACAAGTTCTGCCTTAAATGATTTAAATTATTATCAAAGAACATACATTATTTTTAAAAGGGTACATAATCTAACATTATAAAAACATTTCATGTTTCTTTTAGAGATCGAATTTGAATAAATTCTTCTTTTTACACAATTATCAAATAATAATAATACGTATCTTTTTATGTAAGCTGTAAGGGTAATTTAAACATTTAAAAATTGTTTTAAACAGCTGTTTTTTTTTTTGTTTAAAGCATGTTTAATTTAGGGTCAATTTTAAACATGTTTTAAACAAAAAAACAGCTGTTTAAAACAACTTTTAAATGTTTAAATTGCCCTTACAGCTTACATGAAAAGACATATTATTATTATTTGATATTTATGTAAAAAGAAAAATTTATTCAAATTCGATCTCTAAAAGAAAGATGAAAAGTGTTTAAAACAAAAAAAAGTTTCGTTCGAAGTTTTGTTCTTTAAAAAAAAACAGTTTTTTTCCAACCCTGACTTTATTTATCATACTGACTAATTCTACTTGCTTTAATGCGCTTTCGCGTTCATTTTCTAAACAATTTCTAAAAGAAAAACCTTGTTCCACTTGTTCTTTTGTGACATATTGGCGCCCAAATAAACTAAACCGTTCGAAATGTCTGCAAATCAAGACTAACTTTTGATAATGAGAATTCGTCATGAACTTTGTTAACAATTTGTGCAAATTGAACAGAACAGCAAAAGTTCTTCTGGTTTCTAAACTATCATAATTAAATAATTGCGACAGCTCGCGGTACGAGAGTAGTGGTAAAGGGGACACACCACCATCCTTGAATGTCAAATATTAAAAAAGAAATCTTCAAATTTTTGTATTAATTAGTTTTGATTGTTATAAAAAGGGATCCAAATTAAAGAAGTATATTCAATTCTTACCATTCCAAAAAGTACCTAATATTATAATATTGGTAAATTCTTTACAATCTGGTATTATACAGTGTGGGTCAATAGTGCGTATTCAGTAGATAGATATTAAGGCAGATTTTTAAAATCTGTTTCCTCTATTAACTTACCTATGGTATAGATGCATGATTTAAAATTAGTTACAATTATACAGAGTGTTCCATGTGGCTGTGTCAGATCAAACTTATGTTTTTTTTAATGGAACATACTGTATATTATGGTTTATTTCGATTCGTCTTTAGGAGTAGATAATTTATTATAAGGATATTATGTACCTAAACCTAACAGTTTTTGGGACATTGACATTTCAATGTAAAAAAATGCTATTATTTGATGTTTTACAGATTAGATGTTTATTAAAATTCGGCATTTAAATTTTACAGTAACATTACATAACCTCTATGGAACAGAAAACAATTTCCATCTCGAACATATTCCTATTATTTTACACAGGGTGATTCATAAGTCCGATGTTTATTTTACTCGGTTAGTTTAAATGAAACATCCTATATTTTATGACTGAATTTAATAGGTCTTTGATTAAGCCTTACAATGATATAAGGTTCAGTGTGTGTTACACAACAAGCCTACACACAGTAAGATGCCAAATTTGTAAATTCATAAAACACCATTATTCCATCTTCTAATGGAATATTTTGCCTATAATATCGTTGCTTTTATTTAGAAAATCTGTATTGAGTCCGTTTCCAGTTCCTAACCTGTTAGAAAAAACTCATTTGATTTCTGACATCACAGACGACATGCATACTTAATTTTTATTTTACCAACATTACCCGATTATTTTAAGAAAGATTAAATAACGCTACGGAATGCAACAAACGACAATAAAAGTACCAATGAAAATAACTGTAAAATTATAACCATAAAAATAATAATAACAACTGATTTAACATTAATAACAACATAGAAAATTTTCAAAATGATAAGCGTGGTGCTCTTCACATCGTCTTCTATGACAAGGAGATTGATTCACATTTAAATCAACTGTTATAGTTATTTATATTATTACTGTTATTTTTACTGGTATTGGTACCTTTATGGGTATTGTTATTGTTGTTGGGTGTTATCTCATTTAAAATAATCAGATAGTGTCGATAAACTTAAAATTAAAATTTTAGGAGTTAAGCATTAGTTTCGCAGGCAACGGAACTGACACTTGAAAAAGGGGGGGGGGGGGGCATCTTCAGGCGTGGATTCGATCCCCACTGCCTGTGCATGTTCATCTGAGAGATGAAATTTTAATCTGTCGGTTATTTTTCCGTGGAATTTGCTTCGAACTGGTGTTTCTGCATTTCCCTGGTTTGTAAGGCAAAGAAGATAAACATATAATAAATCGATCGCAGTCATAGTTAATGATCATAATTACCAACCATTACAACTCTGCGACAAACCAAAAAGCTTGGAGCTAGGGTGGTAAATAAAAGTACGCATACGGTTTTTTATGTTACACACCAAATAAATGTAAATTCTTAGCACACTAAAAAGTACAAACAGTCTCAATACAGATTTTTTAATTAAAATCAACCAAATTATAGACAAAATATTCCGTTCGAAGATATAATAAATGCTGATTTATGAATCTACGATTTTGAAATCTTACTGTGTGTAGGCTTGTTGTGTAACGTATACTGAACCTTATATCATTGTAAAGCTTAATCAAAGACCTATTAAATTCAGTAATAAAATATAGGCTGTTCCATTTAAACTAACCGAGTAAAATAAACATCGGAGTTATGAATCAGCCTGTGTAAAATAATAGGAATATGTTCGAGATGGAAATTGTTTTCTATTCCATAGAGGTTATATAATATTACTGTAAAATTTAAATGCCGAATTTTAATAAACATCTAATCTGTAAAATGTCAAATAATACCATCTTTTACATTGAAATGTCAATAGCTCAAAAACTATTAGGTTTAGGTACATAATATCCTCATAATACATTTATCTACTCTTAAAGGCGAATCAAAATAAACCATAGTATACAGTGCGTTCCATTAAAAAAAACATAACTTTGGTCTGTCACAGCCACAGCCACACTCTATATAATTGTAACTAATCTTAAATCATGCATCTGTACCGTAGGTAAGTAATAGCTAAAACAGATTTTAAAAATCTGCATTAATATAGGCTCTATCTACCGAATACACACTATTGGCCCACCCTGTATATCCGACCTTAATAACAAAGTTAGTTTTTTTTTGCATTAAATAGTAGGGCAAGTACATAAAGTTTAAGTATGCGTAATAAGGTAATTTTCAAAAATTTCGGACTTGGGCCCTTTTTAATCTCATCCATTCAATTATTTCATTCATATAATCAAAAACTGGAAGTTTCAGAGTTGCTTGCTGTTTTCCAGATACTTTCTAGACGTACTATACTATTTGTTTTGTTAAAACTGTTTCACACGCGCAGTTTGCTGAAATTGCTTCCGTAACACTATTGATATTTAATTTTCAAAACATCCGCGATGAAACGGCATTTTTTTAACGGCAAACTGAAAGAAAACATGATATGGATCGAGTTTACCGAATGAATCGTGGCCAGATGCGAGCAAAATTGTGAAGCTGAGGAGTTTGAAAAACGCCCCTAATTATTAGCATAGAAAATTTGATCCGGTATTAAAGAGTTTTGATCTATCTCCAGCAAATGGAAATAGAAAAGATGGTCATCGAATTTATCATCTTGCGTTATACGTTAACTATGAACTCGCGATGTCTGGCTCAGAAAAAATACTGGAAATTTACAATCCAAAATACATATTTTGTTCGATTCGAAATTGGAAAAAATCAAAAAGAAAAGACTGCATCAAAAAACGTAAGTACATTGGAAATGTATTCCAAAAGTTCGATTTAGCCAACGCCAGACCTACTATGCAGTCGAGATGGTGTCAGTGTACTAAAATCATTAATTGAAGTTTGTTCTTGTCCGATGAAAATCAACGTAAAACTTTCAGTATTATTAATAAGATAGAGAAATCCGTTGAAATTAGTAATATTGTTGCTAAATCTCTTAAAGTACAACATTTCCTAAATTATACTGTATTCCAAAAATTCATAAACCTAATACACATCTTCGTCCTATAGTTTCCACTATTAGTTCTTCTCCATATTTCTTATCTAAATTTATTTCAAAAATCATTACTCAGGTTACTAGTAAATCAGAGTATTTTATAAAAAATTCTTTTGAACTCGTAGAAAAATTAAAACAAATAACTGTACCAAATAATTGCATTGTAATTTCTTTAGATGTTATTTCTTTATTTACTTGCATTCCTAAAGATTTAGCTTTAAAAAGTATTAATGATAGGTGGTTAGAGATTAAAGATTTTACTGATATTTCCAAAGGTAACTTTTTAGAAATAGTTGATTTATGTTTTGAAACATCTTATTTTGCTTTCAATGATAAATTTTATAAACAGATTTTTGGTACAGCAATGGGTTCTCCTTTAACTCCAGCTTTAACTGAATTTATTATGCAAGAACTAGAAAAATCTGTTATTAACTCTTTATCATTCGGTTTAACGTTATATTTTCGTTATGTAGATGATATTTTACTGATTTTGCCTTCTGATAAGGTAGATTTTGTTTTAAATAAATTTAATTCTTTTCATCATAGATTACAATTTACAGTACAAAAAGAAAATCATAATTCATTGAGTTTTCTTGATGTAAATATTATCAGACAGAATGATAAATTAATTACTAATTGGTTTCATAAACCTACCTGGTCAGGTAGGTACATAAATTTTCACTCGTACACACCCAAAAATTATAAAATTGCAACTATTATTTCATTAATTGATCGAGCTATTTTACTTTCTGATAAAGTTTTCATTTATGATAACTTAAATTTAATAAAGAAAACTTTTATTCAAAATTCTTATCCAATAAATCTTATTGAATCAGTAATTAAAAATCGTATTAAATACTTACAAATTTCAAATGTCTCTAATAACATTAGACAAACTTCGAACCATAAATACATATCTTTGCCTTATATTGAACCATTACACAAGACATTTAAACACATTTTCAAAAAACATAATTTAATTTTAGCCAGTAAATCTGTGAATAATTTAAATTTAATTTTTTCGAATTTAAAAACCAAAATACCGAAATTAAAACAACCTAACGTGGTTTATGAAATCAAATGTTCAAATTGTAATTCTCTTTATATAGGTGAAACGAGCCAAAATTAAAAAAAAAAAAAACGTTTAGACCAACATAAATATCATATTCAGAAAAATAATCAAAATCTTTCAATGCTTGTAGAGCATTCATTAGTAAATAATCATAATTTTGATTTTGATAATACTGACATTTTGTACAGTGAATCTAATATTTTTAAAAGACGTTTCATAGAAATGTGTAAAATTAAAATGTCTCCAAATTCTATTAATAAACGTACGGACTTTGAAAATTTAAATGACATATTTTGTAGTTTTCTGGACTCTTTAAACAACATATAGATCTGTCAATTAATATATATATATATATATAATATAAAAAAAAAATTAGTTTTAATTTAGTTCTAGTTACTTTTCTCTTCTTTCCGGACAACTCGTATTTTAGTTTAAAATCATGTTACCTTTTCGTTTCTCTTGACGACTTGTTTCTCTTGACAACTTGTTTCAGGGCCGTGCCGTGCTATGATACAGAGAGGCGGCTGCATCAGACGGCATCATAAGGGGGCGGCATAAGCAGGGATATCAAAATAGAGTTTTAAATTTTCAGTAATTAAAAATCTTTAAGCATCGCTTTTCTATATGTTATTCTGATATTGATGTATACGATTTATGATTTAACACGTTCCTCTGCCCAAACTTTCGGTACCCTTTGATATCGGATTCTGGAAAAGTGCATTGTTGGCGAGCGCTGGTCGAAAAATGAGCTAAGCCATTATTTTTGTTTGTAGTATACCGCGCGGCCGTTCATAAAAGCTGAGGCGGCAATTATCACAAAAGACATTTGCACGTGTTACGTGTTGATAGTTCTTAAAATTATTCACAATATTTGACTTTAATGTTAGTTTGTCTCCAGAAGTAGCAAGTTACTTATTATCATTGAAAGTGATTGTGTTGTGGCTCTGCGGCTTCGAATTAAAAAGGTAGGATTTGCATGGACTGAGTGCATCACACGTTTAAAATGTTTGCCAATGTATGATTATTTAATATTTTTATTAAAGTATGGAACATAAAAGGAAAAAGATGTCTGGAAGTCAATACAAAAAGAAGCGTTTAAAGAAAGAGGAACAAGAAAAACAGTTAAGCTATGTTATGAAGGAATTATTGGTACAACAGTCCTGTTTAGAGGAACCGTCCGCATCCACATCAACAGTAACTACTCTGGATTTGGAAAATAAAAACTCAGTGCCGCTCCAATCAATTCCAGAAGTTGTGGAAAAAAACCAAGAAATAACACCATCAGAAATTCATCAAGAGCCGGGTAGCAGTGGCAGTGACAGCCAGCTGATTCCTTCTGATCCTGCATTATGGAATCCTTTCTGCATGTCATCCGAAACTCGGCAAATATTGGTTGAGAGGGGTCCACATCAAATTAAAGAATTCGAGTTTCCTATTAATAAAGGAAGGCGCAGATTTTCGCCCTCGCATTATTTAAAAGTGTTGAGCAATGGTGAAGTCGTTGAGAGAAGTTGGTTGATTTACTCTGTTACAAATGATTCCGTTTTTTGCTTTTGTTGTATATTATTTGATAATAATTCGTCTAGTATTAGCGACTGGCCCAAAAAAGGCTATTCTGACTGGGGAAATCTTATAAGAGCTCTCACAATGCACGAAAAGTCTGTAAATCATAGAAATGCTTTTAGAGCATGGAAAGAATTGGACATTCGATTAAAGCAGAAAAAAACTATTGACGCTGAATATCAACGAATTATGGATATGGAAATTCAGCATTGGAGAGGAGTTCTAAAAAGAATTATTTCGATAATTAGACTATTGGCCTCACAATGTTTAGCTTTTCGTGGAACAACAGAACATTTGTTTCAGGCTAATAACGGAAACTTCCTAAAATTGGTAGAATTGCTTTCCGAATTTGATCCAATTATGGAAGAACATATCAGGAGAGTTCAACGCGAGTCTGATAAATGGTCTGTGACTTATCTAAGCAATAATATACAAGATGAATTGATAAATTTGATGGGAAATACAATTTTAAACAAAATTGTCGATGTAACAAAAATCGCTAAATATTTTTCGATAATCGCAGATTGTACCCCAGACGTAAGTCATATTGAACAGCTATCATTAATAATAAGAGTTGTCGCTTTTAATTCCACTCAAGATAAATATGAAATTGAAGAATTCTTTATTGGCTTTTTTGAAGCTAGTAACTCAACCGGAAAGGGTTTGACAGAACTTATTCTAACACATTTGGGTAAGTTAGATTTTGACTTAAAGTGGCTTAGAGGGCAAGACTACGACAACGGAGCTAATATAAAAGGAATAAGAAAGGGTGTACAAAATAGAATACTTGAAAAATATCCAAGAGCGTTTTATGTGCCCTGCGCATGCCATTCTTTAAACCTAGTTGCAGCATCTTCTACAAAAACAATAACTTTTTTTTCTGTTGTACAAGGACTTTACACTTTTTTTTCTGGTTCTACAAAGCGTTGGGAAGTGTTAAAAAAATATGTTTCACAATTAACTCTAAAACCATTGAGTGCTACTAGGTGGTCAAGTAGAGTAGACGCGTTAAGACCTTTACGATTTCAACTTTGCGAAATCTATGATGCATTATTTCATATGATAGAAAACGTCAACATAGATGCAGAAATTAAAGTTAAAGCAAAAGGGTTAGCAAGAAATATTAAAAATTACTAGTTTCTATGCGGTGTAATTCTTTGGTACGATATTTTATTTGAAATAAATTCAGTCTCGAAACTATTGCAATCTGTAACTATAAATTTGTCAGATTGCGTAAGAATGTTATCAGACACCACACAAAAGGTGAAAAGTTATAGACAATCTGGTTATGAACAAATGAAAATTGCTGCTAATGAGATTGCACAGAATCTTGAATGCACTACAGAATTTCCTGCCGAAACTGAAGTTAGAGCCAGAAGAAAAAACCGTCAGTTTGACTATGAAGCTATTGATGAACCCTTAACAGAGGAAAATAAATTTAAAATAAACTTTTTTTATTACATGCTTGACATTACTCTTAATTCTCTGAATGAACGATTCACACTTCTAGAAACACATAGCAAAAATTTTCAGTTTTTATATGACATTTTCAAACTCAAAGGTACAGATGATAAAACGTTAGAAAATTATTGTAACGGTCTCCAGTCAATACTTTCGGTCGAAAATGAATCAGACATAAATGCAAGTGATCTTCAAGAAGAATTACGTGATGTGTCTCGCATGCTACCGTATTCTATGAACCCTTTCGATGTTTTAAATTATTTGTCCCAAAATAACTTAATTACTTTGTATCCGAATACTGCTGTAGCTCTGAGAATTTTATTAACACTTCCTGTCTCTGTAGCTAGTGGAGAAAGAAGTTTTTCGAAATTAAAATTAATAAATCATTACTTAAGAAGTTCAATAAGCCAAACAAAACTTAGAAATCTATCATTAATTTCTATTGAATCTGCACTGCCACTCTAGACTACACATTCCTAATTGACGAATTTGCTAAAATTAAAGTTAGAAGGGTAAAATTGTAGTAGGTAATTGTAACTATTATATTTGTTTATTTTCCTAAATAAAAATAATATTCGTAAATTTTGTGCAGTTTTTTCTTTAAAATGCAATCGAAGGTTATTAAAAAAAAAACATAAAGGGCGGCATTTCGAAGACTTGCATCATACTGAGAAGATTTACCACACGGTCCTCACTTGTTTATTTACTTTTTTTCACTCCTGACGAAGCTATAAATCTATAGCGAAACGTTGAGTGTGTTCCCTTCATTTTTCTGTCCGGTTTGAGATTTAAAAAAAAACTTTGTACTTAAAATCATTAACTTGAAATTGAAAATAAATATAACTTTTTCATATGTCCTATACGTCATTGTGATACCAAGAAAAATGTCACCCTAACTCGCCGACTGACGAAGAAATCGAGTGAATTTATGAAAACAACGTTGATGACAACGTATTTTACAAATTGGAAAGTGTTAAATAACATTTGAATTGACATAGTTTAGGGGATGCGATCGTCCAGTTTTCTTTTTTTACGATTTACGAATCAGCTAAATTAAATACAAGAATTACGTTCTTATTATAAAATTTAATATAACTGATATTAAAAAAACACAAGTGGCTCTCGTAATTACTACTAAAAATTAAAAATAAAATAATAGGCGAAACTAAGATCCTTATTACCACTAGCGGAGCGCACACCCTTTTAGTCCTAGGAACCTGTTACCTTGTTGACGTCATTTCCAATAGTGCCTCCTGCGCCTAACTGCGACGGCCATGAACTTTCTTCCCCACCTTTCAAGTATCTAGTTATCCTTTCAAGGGATGCTACGGCCATTGCGGAAACTATATCCTTGACTGTCATGTTATCCTGATCAGGATTTGACGTCATGTTCTAACGGTACCCGCCCCCACATCAGTCCTTTCACTTAGGTAAAATTATTAAAGTTTTAAAAGCAGCGAATTAAAGCCTATTGTTCTTAAATAAATTTAATTGTATTATATTAATAATAGTCAAAAAAAATTACATTTTGTACCCTGCGCATATACAGGGTTTAACAAAAATACAGAATACACATATTCTACAGATAAAAGGAAAGAAAAATTATTACACTCCCAAGTTTTGTCCTCACTTTTTATCCACACACAAGCTTACTTTTTGAATTATTTATATGTATTAGGTACCTATTTTAATCTTTATAATTTTAAACTCGAAACTACTCTTCTGGTTTAACTATAATTGTTACCGTTTCTATGTATTCTTCTGTTGATTGCAGTTTCTTAAATATTTAATGTTCCCTATAATTATATTATATTTTATATTTAGTTTTATTTTTACTTCTATTTTGGCGAAATAATAGTTATTTAATAAACTAGTTTGTTAATCGTTTTTTTCGTTGACCGTAAACTTTTTGTGACAAAATTATAATAAATATATCGCAAAAACAGTTACATAATGGAAAAGAGTGTATTAATGACGTCTGTTAATACATCGTTTTTTAAACAAAAAATTCATTAATATCGAAATTAATAAACGGTCAACGAAAAGCATTATTATTTTATTATAATAGCTAAAACAGCCAGCCACTTCGAAATTTTGTAAGCGTCTTTCCAGGCTTTCTTTCTTTTTTAGCCGCTAAGATATTGGTATTTTAAACTATAATATACAAATTATTATATTACGAACGATTCTTGCAAATATCGTTTTTCTATAATTGCTCAAAAAATGGGTTTACGCATTAATTTTACTGCACAAAACACGCGTTTTTTTTTCAGTTAAAAAAAAATTTTCGCGAACTCTGAAAAAAGAATTTCTGACATTTAAAAAAAAATCAGAAATTCCTTTTTATTTAGTGATGACATTGGCTATTATAATTTTCTTTAAAAAAAACTTTATATTATAATTCGAAGATAATTATAAGTAAAAAGCGAACTATATCACTGAATTATTATCTAAAAATAAAGATATGCCTCTCTGACGAAAAATCAAGAATGGCAATTTTTGCTTATAACTTAGAAACAAAAGAAGACGGTCAATTTCTGTTTATACTATTGAATTTATCTCTAAAAAAGAGATCATAACTTGGCTAATAGTTTTATTCTGTGTAGTTATAGAAATGTTCGTACGAGTAAGTTTGAGAGTGTAAATTTGTTTGAAATTTTGATAAAAACTACCATAATTCCAATTCCACTTAACATTGCACTACATAGTATCAGTGCTAAATAATAAAACATGAATATAGGTTTTACATGTATTTAGAAAAACAATTATTTCCATATTTAACAGAAAATTGTTACAAATTAGCAATTGCATATTGTATTATATGCACGTGGGCAATTAAAAACGATAGAAATAATTTTATTTAAACTTTGCAGAAATATAATTTACCAAGTGGTCGAAAATTTCGACGAATATTATTAATGCTGAGGCAGCGGCGCAAATGTAAAATTGCTAATGACATTACCTGACCCTTGCCCGTAAATTTAACCCGAGCGGCGCAAATGTACCTGTGGCGCAAATGACCGCACAGTCAAGGACAGCCGAGGATTTTTCAACACCTTAAAATAAACACAGCACCGCAAATTGGAGACAGGACTTATTCTTGAAAAAGTCCGGCCCTGAACAAGTCTGCATCTAGTGCGGTACTGCATTTATTCTGTGAGGACGGGGGTTAAATGATGAATGCAATTATCACTTACAAGGGGCTCATCGTGTTCAACCCTATGACCCTGGAACTTACGACGAGAGTGAAAGAAGGGTCTTATTTGACTCAACGTACACAAACTGTTTCCAATCCTTCGTCTCACTCTTTTTTCCAAATTTTTTATGAATCATTAACGACCCAAACAGTAATTTCTTTGTTTGGTCCTTTCTGGTTTGAGTTAGAAGTTAGCCAGGAACTGTTTTTGTCCGTTTCCTAATGAATTGAGATTTTGGCCCTTGCCCATGACACAACATATTGTTACGGCCAGACGTTAATAAATTTATTATTCAGACAAGTGGCGCCATTCGTTAGTCAAACGACACTTTTCGTGGATTGATCGTGTGTTACGCGTTATCCGTAAGGCACGCCACCTGCTGTCTGGAATCTTAGAGAAAGTGTTACTTCCATTGCATTCGATGCTTTCCTAGGGTGTTAGTTACTTAAAAGAAGGACGGCGCGCAATTCTAACAAGTTTACATTGAGCGAGCGATAGTGCGAGCATCTCGGGCGATATAAACGATGATTAATATTAATAATAATGAAAATTTTATTAAGCATGAAACAAATTGAGAAAAAGAAAAAAAATTAACAAAATCAGTACAATTCATGCTTAAATGATGCAAGGTCAGAGAAGTTAATAATTAATTCTCTGATCTTCCCCTCACACTCACTAATTACAAAATAAGAAATGATGCTGTGCGCAAAACATAAAGAAGGTAAATATATTCTATGAAAGGAGATAAAGATAAAGAAGTTGAGGAAGAACGGAAAAGTAGATAAGGTAGATAGAGATAAAGTAGGTAGAGAAAAATTAAAATAAATCAGAGATTTGAAACCTGAGAATTAAATAGTATTAGATTCAATTTGTATCGTAATGAAAAAGAAGACAAATCCAAGAAGCCATATGGTAAATTATTTAAAACAGATGTTATTTGGTAACTGAAACAACGTTTATAGAATTCAGACTTATGACGTGGAATAGTTAAAAGTCCTCTGTTTCTAATGTTGATGTTGTGGACATCTGTACGAAAGCGAATTTTGTTGTACAAGTACGGAGGGCCTTTATAAACTAAGATTTTATGAAAAAGTTTAGTGTAATGTAAAAAGCGCCTGTTTTTCATATTAAGCCATTGAGGCTCCTGAAGCTTATGTGATATATTCTGCCTACGTCTAATACCGCATATTAATCTCATACTACTATTTTAGACTACCTGAATTCTTGAATTATCTGAAAAGTCAAGACATGATCCGTATACAACATCGCAAAAATTAAAGTGGGACAATGCTAAAGAATCACACATCATACGTTTAACATGAAAAGAGAAATAAGAGCGATTGATGCAAATTAGTTTTAAGTTAGCGTAAGCTCTTTGAATCAATTTAGTAATATGTGCTGAAAATTTAAGATCGGTATCAATATACAAACCTAGATTTCTACAACAGTTAGTCAATGATAATGCGGTTTTGTCCATTTTGAGTTTTACAGCTTCCTTAAATTGCAGTCGAAGCTTTTTCTTCCCAAAGAGCATTACATTAGTTTTTGCGGCATTAAGATACAAGTCGTGATAATTTTAAATTCTTAGTAAATTTTGCATATCTTCATTAACCAGAGTACAAGCAATATCTATGTCTTTTGCATCAAATGAATAATACAATTGAGTATCATCAGCGTAAAGGTGATACTTGCAGTGCTTCAGCGATTTCGTCAGCTGAAAGGTGTAAACAGCATACAGCAATGGACGTAAAATTGATCCCGGCGGTACACCACAGTGAACCGATGACGAGTTAGATAATTTACAATTATAACTCACCCTCTGAGTTCTTCCTTCAAGATAATTACCCAAAAAATTTAAGGCTTTTGTATAATCCAGTAAAACTAGAAGAACCATTCTGTTATCATATAAAATAGCGACATCTTACTATCGCTTTTTGACCTAACATTGCAGTAGGATAGACAAATTGAAGCGGGATTTGCTCCTAATGAGTCCCCCATGCAAGGCGGCCATGCTTGCTGTCAAAGCATAATGAAAGATTTTAGAAAATTTTTTTTTGTGCAAATCGTTTTTGATTGCAGTGAGAACCTCGAGCAGCCTCTGGACAGCTGTTTCAGCCCTGCTTGGGGCTTCTTCAGCAGAAACGTAGCTCGACATTCCCACTGCAGACCAAAAACGACTTGCCCAATTTATTCGCAAATGCGATGTAAAAATGATGAACATATAAAATAGCGACATCTTACTATCGCTTTTTGACCTAACATTGCAGTAGGATAGACAAATTGAAGCGGGATTTGCTCCTAATGAGTCCCCCATGCAAGGCGGCCATGCTTGCTGTCAAAGCATCAGCGTAAAGGTGAAGATATGCAAAATTTACTAAAATCTTTCATTATGCTTTGACAGCAAGCATGGCCGCCTTGCATGGGGGACTCATTAGGAGCAAATCCCGCTTCAATTTGTCTATCCTACTGCAATGTTAGGTCAAAAAGCGATAGTAAGATGTCGCTATTTTATATGTTCATCATTTTTACATCGCATTTGCGAATAAATTGGGCAAGTCGTTTTTGGTCTGCAGTGGGAATGTCGAGCTACGTTTCTGCTGAAGAAGCCCCAAGCAGGGCTGAAACAGCTGTCCAGAGGCTGCTCGAGGTTCTCACTGCAATCAAAAACGATTTGCACAAAAATTTTCTAAAACATTCTGTTATCGTCAACTTCATTAACTATGTCATCAACTACATGAGAAAGAGCAGTAGAACAGCTGTAAACCGGTCGAAAACCTGATTGCATTTCTGGAATAATATTATGGAATGACAAATAATCTCTTAGCTGCCGATCTATGATTTTCTCTAAGATCTTAAATAAGACTGGTGTTTCGTATTCGTTTAATTTAACGAACCCGGTGATGCAACCACCGTATGCAAAATTAATCCACGCGTCCTGGAAGGTTGTAAGGCTTCTTTAAAACGGTTCGCGAGAATTAATTACAAATGTTTGTCGCCGGCACGAAGATAAAAAATCAAGTGATAACTTAAAACGTATTTAATTTGACTGTTTACATAAAAGAGAAGATGTTTGAAATGCAATGAGTTGCGGGCCTTAAAGTCTGCAGGGCATCCAACCGCCCTGGACAAGTCGCTACGTACAACTGAATTCTGAAATGAAATATTCAAAGAGTCTAAAAATTTCTCTCAAAAACTAAATGGAAGTGAAGCGTAAACCTTGATTGGTTAGGAAATATTTTCCCAGGGCGGCTGCATAGCAATGTTGTTCCCAGACCTTCCAAAAAGCAATTTACTTAAACCTTTTCGGAAGAGAAATATAAAATTTTACAAGTTAACAATCTGAGAACTGAATCTAAATGAATACTGACGAAAATCTCAGAAGGTGGCCTGTGAGTAACATAGCCTGGACATCTGGTATTTGCGGGCAACTCTGTTTTGAGAAACGACTAAATTCTACGTAAATGATATTCTAACATTAAATCTTAATAACTAAAAAAATGAGTTCGTAACAACTGGTAAGATGTTAATAAGACGTATGTCCTTAAAAGGTTTAGGGTTGCTTATTTTAGCCATTGGTAGAACACCTGCTTCTTTCCAACAATCAGGAAACACACCGTTTATAATGCAAAAATTAATAAAATTAGTAGAAATAGGTAGAAGAAATGGGCAACAAAGGTATATTAAATCTATGCTTAAATCATCTGCACCGCAGGCTTTACTACGGAGCTTTAGAAGATATTGTATAATAATTTCTTCCGAAACCGGAGAAAAAATAAAATTTTCTAATGAATCTGGAGAAACATTTAAATATGAAGAAACAGTGTCTGGCAACAGTTTATTAAAATTCTTCAGAGAGTCTATTAAAAATTCATTAATTTGATTCGGATCATTAAGATCCTCAGGGAGATCAATTCTTTTGTTGTCATAAACACCAAATTGTTTTAATTGTTTCCTAATATTACTCGGTTTAGTGTTTTTTAGTTTGTGTTCTAGAAAAGCTTTTTTCTCGGATTTGACGGTTTTGGTAACTAAATTTCGTAATGATTTGTAGTATGTCTAATGTGTTAAAAGACCAGAAGATTTGAACCGTGTTAATGCTTTGTCCCTGCGGTTCATAATTAATTTCAAGTTGTCCGTCAACCACGGTGAATGTTTTTTAGTGCATTTAAAAATTTTAAATGGCATATGAAGGTTAAATAGCTTTAATAGATTACTATTTAGGAAGTCGACTTTATCATTAATGTTGTTAAATTCATAGATTATGTGTCAGGGAATGGATTCTATATCATTATTAAAATTGAATAAGTTTATATTTGTAAAATCACGATAGGAGAATGGCATAAGCTCGGGTTTACAAGGTTTGTTTATAGAAATCATACACCAGATTAAAGAGTGATCAGAAATAGTATATACATCAAGAATTTCAAAGTTCAAAATAACATTTTCCTTATTTATTGTTACATGGTCAATAAGTGTGCTGGCGTTATTTGTAATGCAAGTGGGCACAGTTATAATTTATTCCAAATGAAAAGATTCCAGAATACCAAGAAATTTTGCTACAGTATTATCACAGGGTAACATTAAATTAATATTAAAATCACCAAGAATATAAATGCATTCGTATAACATAGACAACATTAGTAAGGTTTCTTCAAAATAAAGAAAAAAAAACGATTAAAATTATAATTAGGCGGCCTGTACACAACACCTGTTAACACAGAAACAGAACCAAAAGTGACTTTAATCCACATAAGTTCAATGAAATTTGTGATTTCAGCTTTAATTAATTCAAATTTTAAATATTTTTTAACGTAAGCACCAATACCAACACGATCATATCTGACAAAAACAAAATCGGCTATATTAATTGATTCAGTAGCGATACTACTATTCAACCAAGCTTCACTGAAAAAGACGATATCATAATTATTCAAGATTATATCTTTAATTTCATGAAAATTGTTTAATATCGATCTGACATTGAGATGAGCAAATTTTACATATTTGCTATCCATCTCCAATGAGAAAACTAACTACTAAAAGTTAGTAGAGCGGAAGTTAAACATAGAAAAATAAATAAATAAATAAACAATCAATGAATGAAGGAAATAATTAAAGTGCAAGAATTCGTAATAATAGAAGATATGAAGCGCAATTACACAGATGAGAAAAGGAAAAAAGAGAAATGAGATGAAAACTAAACTAAAAAAAATTAAATTTAATACCAGATAAAATAAATATTAAATGGTAAATAAAAAAAAAATAAAAAAATTGTTTTTAAATGTGACAAAGATATTGCCATTGAAGGACCAGGCGTTTTTGTAACCAACCGTTTCCGATACTCGTTTTAACAAGTTCGCCCTCATCTTCGTAAGGTCTTCTTTGATAGTGACTTTCGAACCCCTGAGAGAACCGTTTTTTGGCGAATTCTTCTCGACTGGTGCTATGTTTGACAAATTTAATTATTACTGCACGTGATTTTTTACTTTGAATATTTGCAGCACCTGAGGAAACACGTCCAACTCTGTGGCAAACATCAATATCGTTACCGTGAACTTCCATTTTCATGTTATTATTTAAGACATTCAGCACTTTTGACTATACGTCTTCATTCGCTTCTTCGGTATTCCCGTAAATTCTCAAGCAACCACGTCTAGAATATTGCTCGAGTTGATCAATTTTAAGATGAAGAACGGCATTTTCTTCCTCCAGTTTGTTTATTTTTACTTCCAACTTGTTGAAAATTGCATCTAGTTTTTCATTGATACACTCAATACCAGTTTTTAAATCGGCAAGAACGAGGTCTTTGTCAACGGGCCACCTCGTTTGTTTGATTTGTTTTAACAGTTAACAAAACTTCCTTTATAAGGTTAATATATTCTTCTCGTTGGCTCTTTGTTAAAACCATTTTAGAAGAGTTTTAAGTATATAAGTGATACTTGGTAAAATCAAAGATTTACTAAAGCCGATTAAAAGATATTAATGAGAATACGTTGGGAGCGACACACACACACAACTATTCACTGCGCGCCATTACTTAATTCTTCAATATTCAAGTGTTATTTATTAAAATAAGTGTTGTACGTTAATTGTTCGTGTAATTTGAACTGTAATAAGCCAGCGTTTAATTAAAGTTTTGAAATCAAGTGACGATTATTATTTGCGAAACACGAATTCGTAACAATACATTTTTTTCTAAGTAAAGGAAAATAACGTTTTAGAAGTATTTCAGAAACGTTTATCATAATTACGTAATTACAAGATAAAAATTAAATACAGATAAACATTAACCTAGAAAATTACAAAGTAAGTAAATTACCGTAAGTTTTAAGAAATTATATTAAATTAGACTAATTTTTAACAAACATTTAAAACACTTTTAAGTAAATTCCAAATTTCAAAATAAATTTGCACAAATGTTTAAAGTTGCCGACAAAAGATTAATCGTGATGAATCATCAGCCCTTCATTGATTGTAAGTCACTTTTGACTACTTCCTCCTGAATGCTAACTCCCCCGGAATCTCGAAAGTCTGTGCTTATATCACTCGTTCTTTCACCAGTGGGCGTTATTCCCAAAACGCGACGGCTAGAGATTCAGTTTGGATTGTTATGCATTACGTTTTCCCAAGAAGAGCTTGTTTATGATTCGTCTGCTCTTTGGGTAGTTGCATTTGTGTAACACCGGTAGCAGTTCCATTTTATACTGTCCGATTATTCATTCTTTTATAACACGTTTCTCACGAAATTAATTCCAATAAAAAAATTATTTTCATACGTAAACGTCAGGTCGTTACAATTCTAAAGTGTTACATACAAAATCCTCGGCTCCCATTGGCTGTACTACATCAGCCTGTGCACCCTTCAATGTGCAGCCGGCCTAAGAGTAGTTGCAGTTACGCTTTAAAACGGGACATCCCCGTAACTTCCGAAAGGATTAATTTTACTTGCATTTCTTCCGTAGCCCGCCACATCGATTTTCTTCCTGGTTTGAAGTTGTTAGGATAATTAATAAACATTCTGTGCGTGTGCAAATATACAGTACCGTTGAAAATAAGTTGCTCAGTACATGAATCTCGTTTGATTAAACGAAAGAAATTATGTTGTATTGACTAAATCTCTCATGTAATCGAGTTGTTTATCGGACCATTTCCGCCAATTTTTTGAATTATAATAATCTGACGTTTCGGTGGCTGACTGTTTGAAAGAGAATCGTCACACTTTTCCGTTCTGGGGCGAGCAACGGTTATCGCCGACATAAATTATTATGGTGTTACGAACTCATTTTTTTAGTTATTAAGATTTAATGTTAGAATATCATTTACGTAGAATTTAGTCGTTTCTTACAACAGAGTTGCCCGCTAGTACCAGATGTCCAGGCTATGTTACTCACAGGCCACCTTCTGAGATTTTCGTTAGTATTCATTTAGATTCAGTTCTCAGATTGTTAACTTGTAAAATTTTATATTTCTTTTCCGAAAAGGTTTAAGTAAATTGCTTTTTGGAAGGTCTGGGAAAAACATTGCTATGCAGCCGCCATGGGAAAATATTTCCTAACCAATCAAGGTTTACGCTTCACTTCCATTTAGTTTTTCAGAGAAATTTTTAAACTCTTTGAATATTTCATTTCAGAATCCAGTTGTACGTAGCGACTTGTCCAGGGCGGTTGGATGCCCTGCAGACTCTAAGGCCCGCAACTCATTGCATTTCAAGCATTTTCAATTTTATGTAAATAGTCAAATTAAATACGTTTTAAGTTACCACTTGGTTTTTTATCCTCGTGCCGGCGACAAACATTTGTAATTAATTCTCGCGAACCGTTTTAAAGAAACCTTATAACCTTCCAGGACGCGTGGATTAATTTTGCATACGGTGGTTGCATCACCGGGTGCGTTAAATTAAACGAATACGAAACATATGGCAAACATAAATTTATCAATTGAAATTTAATCCCCCGAAGAGTTTTCGATGTACAATTTAAGGTTTAATTTTTTTTCGGTAGCAAAGTGTGTGACTTTTCCATTCACCAAACTAAATTATTTCTAATGTTATTTCTTTTAACTTTTCGGTCAACCAGCTTACTCAATGTATGTATATACGAAATAAAGTATAAACATTTTATTAAGCCTAAAGAAAAAAAAAATAACATAATATCAATAAAAAGGGATAATGAAACTAATCGAATCAGAATAAAACAAATTGGAATTCAAAGCAGTTCTACTCGTATCTTTATGTCATGCATAATATAACGAAATCTGCATAACTTGATTGAAGGAAAATAACAAACTATTCTTTCCAACTACGTATGAGAGTGAGAATGTATAAATAGCATGGCATATATATTTTGTTCGAAAGTATAAATTACGGAAGTTTAAGTGATGCGACAAACAATGATGAGTTTTCGATGTTATGTGCACCATGTGCACCTCCAACCCCTACTACGTTTGTTTACACAACAACCTTCTTCAGCACATGCAATCCTGTTTAGTTGTTGACGTCAGTTTGAGCCTACAACGGCCCTCCTCAATAACACAACAGTTTGTAACTGCCCATCAGAGGGCACTGAACTTGTCCTTCGCTCCGGGTCTTCGTTCCGAACTGAACACTTACTCTCCACTTTTATTCGCCTGATAATTCATTGACATGATGTGGTTTCTGCTCAGGGCCACGTGGCGATCCTGAAACAATAAAATAATTTAAAAGTTAAAAAAACTTTCATACGAGTTAAAAAATTTAATTTGTTAGGTATTTTCCTTGAGCTTTCGCTCTAATAGAATAATCATAGGTTGCGAAAGCTTCGTTTTAGAGTTATAAGTAGTTTAAGTTTAGATTTAAGAGATCTGAATTTCGTAGTTGTTTGAACAAAACACCTGACTTGAATTTCCGATTGAAAGTTCATTTGTAAATAACTATAATTCAATCGAAACAAGTTTTAAAAATAGGGAGATTCAAAGAAAAGAATGTCTGTTTTTGAATAAAACACGTTTGGATCAAGATTTTGTGTGCGAAAGAAACGTTTGTAAATAATTATGTGTAGGTACATCCAGAACTCGTTTTGGACGATAACTTTTATACAATAAATAAAAGGAGTCATTAATTAAATTCATGGCACTGATGATGCACCCTGTATAATGATTTATTCTGAGCTGAATGTTCCACGAATTAAAAAAAGCCCTAAACATACCAAAAAAAATATGTATTAAATACCGGGTGTCTCAGGATGGGCGGCGACCGGCGGTGTCGGTCGTAATACCTATAGCTTCGAGAAAAAAAATTGTAGTAAAAGTTGCCAAGAGAAATTCAAAGAAAATATTTTAAAGTATCTGGGTTGACCGCAAGGAGGCGCAATCAATAGGCTCAACAATAAAAATTAATTTTATTAGCAAAAGTCTCAGAGTAAGGTGCAGCTTTGCTAGCACCATTAGAAAGCAGAATTAATTATACGCAACTTCGATTTGAGACTTATTATCGCATCACCGTTAATAAGGGAGAAGGAAACAATTGAATTATTTACTTTAAAAAATATCATAACTTCTGTACTATTTATCGGAAATTAACGAACTTCAGCTCATTTGAAAGGGAATTTTATGCAGATTTAAAGTTTCTATTGAACGACTACGACTGTTTTGTTATAAAGTAGTTAGAGGGCGCTATTTGCAAAAGTAATAGTTTTTCTCAGTTTCCCAAAAAAATTTAAATAGAAAGGGATATTTCTTTTACAGTGATTACAAAGAATCCAATCAGGAGAACATTTTGGTGAAAACCTGAAAATGATGACATTTTTCGTTCTCGAGTTATTACCATATGAGTCTATTAACTGAAGATAAAAACGAATCTAAAAGCTTAAACAAATGCTACCGAGTGACACTTTTCATTTTGAGGTAAATAGAAAGACACTATTCTGTTTAAATGCATGTGATCGTTTTTGACAGCCTCATATTTAAATAATAGGATAATAGAGCAAACAAACACATAAATGAGAAAAACACAGACACTAAATAAAAGTAACGAACAATAAATAAAATAAAATATCTTTCATTTCAAAATAGCCGTTTACTATCCGTAAGTATATCAATAATAATTTCTACACAACTCTATCCGGACGATAGAAAAGTATTGTATAGCGGCACAGTGAAACTTTGTTGATCACAGTGCATGATTATTGTTATTGCTTTTATTTAGTGTTTGAATTATTCTTGTTTCTATATTTGTTGTATTTTTGTGTTTAAATATTCTCTATTTCCGAAAACACTTAAACGCTTCTAAATAATGTCCTAACATTAATAAAAACTTTTATAGGCATTATTTAACCTTAGAATTAAAAGTATTACTCGATAACATTTGCTTGAACATTCTCCTTCCGCTATTATCATCAATTTTCACTTTTACTATATTTCTTTGCCCCAAAGATGTAGGCATTACGGTTAGCTATATACGTGGGCTGCTGGAAAGTTTTCTAGAATCTAGTAGATCTAGAATAGTTAGCGTTTATCAACTGTCATATTTGAAAAATTTGACGTTTTTCGCCTATAATTCTATTGACATAATTTTGTGTAAACATAGAAATCTCGCCTGAAAATTTTCGTGCCATGATTTTCTACGATTTCAAATGTGTTCTAACGCCGAAACAATGCCTCGATCGGCTTCATTTGACTTTTGGAGATGAAGCACCATCAAAGAGCAGTATTTATAATTGATTTGCCGAATTCCAGCGTGGACGTACCTCTCTCAGTCACGAATTTCGTGAAGGTCGTCCATCAACATCTGTTGTTGCCACTAATGTAGATGCTGTGCGTGAAATGCTTGAGCGAGATCGACATGTGACATACCGTGAGATTCAAGCATCCTTACGCATTGACATGAAAGCAATACACCAAATTTTGCAAGATCATTTGAACGTACGAAAGCTTTGCAGTCGTTGGATCCCACACAATTTAACAGAAACACAAAAGCAGGGTCGTGTCAAATGGTGCGAAGAAATGCTCAAGAAATTCAACGGAGGTCGTTCAAATTTAGTTTATAACATCGTCACTGGTGACGGGACGTGGATCTATTCGTACGAGCCAGAAAGTAAACAACAGTCTACCGTTTGGGTATTTCAAAATGAACCAAAACCAACAAAAGTTGTCCGTTCACGCAGTGCTGCGAAGCAAATGATTGCTTGTTTCTTTAGTTTAACTGGACTTGTAGCAACCGTGGCTTTAGAGGATCGAAAAACCGTGAATGCTGATGCTGCATCGATCAAATAAGAAGAAACAATCGAAATCGACGAATTATTCTCCATCATGACAACGCCAGCTCTCACTCAGCCCGTCAAACAATTGATTTTTCGTCCAACAAAAATGTTGAATTAATGACTCATTGTCCATATTCACCTGATTTATCACCTAATGATTTCTTTTTGTTCCCAAATATCAAAAATAAAATGCGTGGTGAGCGATTTTCGTCGGCTGAAGCAGCGGTTGAAATATTCCGGACACTGGTTTCTGAGGTACCATCTTTAGAGTGGAAAAAGTGCTTTAGAAATTGGTTCAAGCGTATGCAAAAGTGTATTGACGTCAAAGGCGAATACTTCGAAAACCAATAATATCGTTTACCAAATTTCATATGCGTTTTTCGTATCGTTTCCAGAAACTTTTCCAGCAGCCCACGTATCGCTGGTCGCCGCCCATCCTGAGATACCCGGTATATTTAAATATTTAATGCATTGATTATAATACCTTTGACTTGTAATGTAAAAGACTCTAATCGATTTTATTCTGAAATATTTGCAATCCGCATCGGAGCAGATGGAAAAATTGATTTGTAACAACATCCTTGGGGATACGCCAGGCTTCAATTGATTAGACCGATGAAATGTATCCGGAATATTAAAATTACTGTTACAAGTTTCACTTATTTTTTCCGCTCTTATATTTTTTGATTTTAAATTAATTTACTACATATAGTTCAGTAAGGATGCTGGAGTCGAAATATTATGAACTTGCGAATTAGCGTGCGCGATCAAATCCTGAAATCTGATTATGAAATTGGCCCTTGTTTCCCTATTCTTAAAGTAACTTTAAATTAAAGCTTCCAGTTTGATTATAAAAACGGCCGTAAGGGCGCTCAGCACACTGATGTGCATAGCGGTTTATAAATAACGAATAATAAACCGTTTATTACCTGTTATTTATAAACGTTTTCTGTTGTTTGGGAACTCCACCGAGCACCTCCACATACACACACACACACACACCTAGCGAGGATAGGCAACCAAACTTACACATTAAAAATTGAGACCCACGAACGCCCATTGTCGGTGTATCTACTTGCTGCTATATTAAATACTTAATTCATTGTCTGCGCTTATTGATTTGTCTAAAATCTGCAACTCATCAATACAAAACGTTTGAGAATGATTGAATTCATGGTTTCCGGTTGAAACCGCGTGTCTTGGCAGTAGAAGAAATCCGAGACACCCGGTTCCAACCGGAAGCCAAGAATTCAATCGCGGACGACGGCCGCGTTAAATGTTTGAGAATATTTGAAAGTTATACCGGTTGTTAAATCAAACTAAAAGCGTAGAATTTCAAGCAAGACAGGAAATAACGCGGATAATATTGTCACGATTACGGAAAATTTGAAAATCGTATTTAATTAATTTAAAATGTATTTTTTCCAATGCAATACGAGTTATTTGCTGGTAAGCGGTTTGCTGGTGCAACGACTCAGGCAATGAACTTGTAGCGTGAATCCACAAAGTTGCAAATACGCAAATAACTCGGCCATTGTATGTGTTTAAACACAGTCAATTAATTCACGATTTAATAGAAATGACGATTGGAAACAACGTGAAAATCCTGACATCATCTTTTCAGCAACCAAGCAAAGTACGGGTTCAATTAAAGTTTTGCGGAATTTGGTCATGACGTCACGTACATTGGCAGTATAAAAGATGGGCATAATTTGTAAAAGATATCAGTTAATCTGATCGTCGTCGTGGGATACACTTATCTGTATTTCTGACCTTTAAACAATAAAGGTAATCCTTGTTGTTTTCATGAGTTAGTTTGCAGTTTCCCTGTTACTCCCTTTTCACCCCCAGACTACGCAACCTCTGCGTCTGGACGCCGACAGCTCGTAACCTGCTGGAGACGACCGACGCGTGACAATATTTAAAAATTTAGATTTATTTCGTTGCCTATGATCTCACCTTATAACAACGACCCATGTAACTGATTGTAAAATTATCACTAAGCGTTACGATCGCCATCTCTTTATGACCTTCACAGCACGTTAGGTGTATTTTATGGATTTCAAATGTCATGAAATGTTCCATAATCCAGTGCGACAGAAATAGATCTTCATCTTCTTCATCACACGCCTGAATGGTCCAAGTGGTAAAAATAAACGGCCTCGTAATCGCAAGGTTGTAGATTCGAACCGGCGGCGGCGCTCGAAACATTTCTCGGGTGTGGTCAGTATTCACTTCAAGTATCCTTCAGCGTTGGGGATACAACATACAATTCAACACTGCTTCTCTTTCAACGGCGAGGTTTGGAAGTAACAAAACTACGAAACACTTTATATACACAATGTACATTTAATGATTATTTAAGCTAAATGTTGAGACATTTTGCGAAAATTTTTTTAGCAGCACTAATAACAATCACTATGCTACAGCATTCACAATATTTGAATCACTGATTTCAGAAACACCCGAAGTCACACAAGTTTAGTTTGGAAATACAAGAAACTGATTATCTTTCTCATTTTTTTTTAAATAACTGTCATTTTAAAGGCAGACTAACTACAACACGTGTATAATAACAAATTAGTGAAACAGTAAATGCAGGTTAGACCAGCTCATATCAGAAGGTGAAAAGGCACACGGACTGGTTGTTTGTGAATTAAATGTAACTTTTAAAATTTTATTACGAAAATCGTAAACGAACAGGAAAAAATGTTAATAAACAAACATTAGCAGGGTCAATCCCAAAATAGTGGTACTATACTTCCAAAAAATCAATTTATCTACAAAATGCCACTCTAGAATTTCTTTCTAAAAATTTTGGGATTCTATATTTCAATCAATAAACTTATAAGCAGGGAAAAGAATTCAGGTAGCTTAACATTGGACGCTTTTTACGCCGAATGTACTATTCACTCTTGTCACCTTTCCGCTGCTTCGATGCAACGAATTGTCATTGAGTGGGAGGGAAAGGAGGGCAATGCGAGCTCTCGCTCTTCGCAGAAATTACTGTAGGCAGGGCTAATACAGTCCGAGTATTAAACTTACTTATTGTTCGTGAAACAAGTGGCCCGAATTCTTTACGCTGCTTATAAGACTGTTTGATGGGTTCCATTTTTTTTCTTAGAAACTGAAACTTTTCCATCGGTAATAGCAAGATCACGGACTCTGCTCTCGACTTCTTTTTTTCAAGTTATGAAGTATGGTATTTCGAATATTAAAATTAGATTGTTTATGCACCTAATCAATAGAGCTTCATGAATAGATTGCCATCACATATGCAGGGTGATGAATAAATGTCCTACCCGTCAACCACAGGTAGTACACAGAAAGAGAAAAGAAAAAGTCCATATACATAGGCGGTCTAATATCCATAGTTTCTGAGATAAAATGCATTAAAGATTTACTCGCGTGGAATAGAACGAAACACTAGCGTTTACCTTAAAATGAAATTGTAAAACGTTTTTATTTATGGCTTAAGAAGGAGGTTGATTTTTGAAATGCCTTTGATAGATTTATTTCTCGCAATTTTGTACTTGCATGACCCTTAGTGAATAAGCTCCTAACGGGTCGGGACGGACACTTATTCTGAATCATCCTATATAAATCAAATTCGACAAATTTGTGACTTAGGGTATTTCTGAAATCAGAATCAGATTCAAATTCAATTACTATTGTTCTGCCATAAAAATCATTTTAAAATGGGATTACTATGGCAAGTAATATCATCCTAAAATACTAATTTCAACTTTTATGGCAGTGTGAGACAGGGTTCTCGGGAACAAGTAGACATCTTGTAATAAAAACATTTATTTTACAGGTTCGGAGCCCCCTCTCTCAATAATTTATTTTTATAAAACGACCTATTTTTTTTCTTCAGTGACTTTCTGCCTACTGATTAATCTGAAACAATTTTAACATTCACAACGTAATATACAGGATGATTTTTCAATGAAACACATGACTAAGAATAGGATTTGAATAAGTACACGCCATCGTTTCAGTAGTGCAGTAAAAATGTATCGAACAGGCACATTGTGTAATGGGACGGTGAAAATAATTTACGGCGTTCTTACTATATGATGCAATGTCGCAATAAATTCCGGCGGTCGAGGTACAACTGGTCAACTAATTTCTTTGAACATCTTTACACATTTAAACAAGAAGAGTTGATTACACAACTGTAATTTTTTATTGCGGCAATATTGCTCTGTTTTTTGTTATACTGAGTAACACTATTGCTGTAGCGACGTTAACTGTCTCCGCAGCCCTCGCGTTTGTTTACACGCTGTGGTCTAATATTTTATATTGCCCGCTTCATTAGAATTTGAACCGCGCAAAATATATTTCCCCGATATAAATACACATAACATTTGAACCTCTAAACGGCGGTGCATGTGAAGTAGTTACGTTTATTCTTTACTCAAAACTATAAATTGCATTTGTCGACTTTTATATTGATCAAAAAGATTAGTTGTAATTATGAATTTTATAATAATTTTCAAAGGACAAGAAAGTGCTTCAGTTGTATATCGTAAATGACCTTTTCTTCGATATACAGGATGTTCTTTTACTGTGTGCAAATATTTAAACTTGTAATATATCATCATGAATGGCAACGATTGAACTCATATGTTCTTAACATAAATGTAATAGTTTTCGAGAAAAATGCAGTGGCAGATTTTCACTAAACCGTTTGAGAACTGCTGGCATAGCTAAAAGTGGATCGCGGGCGCCACTTCAATTACAACCCGCAGCCGAAGTAGGCCAGGGTCAGTGCCTTACTGGATCTCGAGGAGGAACGACATAACTCAGCGCCGCTCCGATCAGCTTTTCCGTCAAAATGTTTACAATTTAAATTAACTTCACTGCAAGTAATTACAAGTTTAAGTATTACATTAAAATCTATTGCAATTGAAGAAGCTGCGGTTCATAATTGCCGAATAAATTAAAAGCGAGGTACAAACTAATCGTAATTTCTCATCCCATTTTATTTTTAAAAGACTTTTAAAAAATTTTACATATTCTTTGTTTCAAAGGACTGTAAGTAGTAATGCTTTTATAGCTAGTAGCGAGATTGCAGCAAAAGTTTATTTACGTAAAAGGGTGAAGGAAGAACATTTTTGACACGCTTGCTTAATTGGTGCATATTTTCGGATTTATTCGTCGATAGTTGTTATCGTAAATCATATTAGTTCGCTCAATGAATTAAAATTTTAAATAAAATAATTAATAAATAATATCAGTGATTATTATTACGACACTCTCAGATGACCTTCCTCTCTTTCTCGCACATTTCAGCAGTTCCAAACAAGTGGTCCATCCGACACTTTTTGGCTATGATAAGCTGCTAGAATGACATACTTCGCAAACTTCCACTCGAAGGCGAGTTATGGCATATTAATATGGGGAAATTCGTCTGACGCCGGAAAAATTTTTTTGCTACAAAAAGAAGCAATAAGAGCATTAGCTGGAGTTCCTTATAACGAAACTTGCCGCCCAATTTTCGAAGTTCACCCTATACTTACAATACCATCGCTTTTTATACTTGCCTGCTTGTTACACATACGTAAAAATTCTGTAAAGTTTTCTCACAATACTTACAACACAAGAGCTCAGGACGACGTAAGCATTCCGTACCACCGAATTAAAAGGTCACAAACAGGACCAAATTATCTGTGCGTTAAATTTTATAACAAGCTCCCAACTCAAGTGAGGCAAATGAACTGTAAGATGTTTGAAAAATGGGTGAAATCGTTTCTTTTAGACAAAGTTTTTTATAGTATTAAAGACTATCTGGACTGTGACATCGAACTTTAACATGCCCTGACGTTTTAACATTTTCTACTGTATATTGTTTTTTACTGTCATCATCACTGTGATTATTATTACTATTATTTTTTTATTATTCTGTGTTATTTTCTAAAATCTTATTACATATTTGTCTTTTTTGCGTCCGTATTTACATAATTGACTTAAATTTTACAACATTTTTTATATTACTTATTTGTGACTGTACGTACCTATTTACACTTATTTTATTTATACACTTTTTTATTTACACATTATTTTATTTATACAAATTTTTTTATCTGTATATCTTTGTTATATACTCATGACGTATTGTAATATGCTTTTTTGACGATTGTAACTATGTACATTGTTACAAAATAAATATATATCTATCTATCTATCTATCTAACCACTAAAAAATAACCGCAGAAGGTAGCATTTCGCGTACTTATACTGAAGTTTTTTTATTTGCACACAGTAAAAGAACACCCTGTGCAGTGCCTTTCATAAAGTTCGTAACAAAAGGGAAAAAATGTTATTAATGATTTTTATGGAAAATATTTACTGCAATTGGTTGGTGCATCAATTAAAATAAAAAAAAATTACACAGTCACGTCCAACCAATCATTTAAGACATGGTTGAACATTTGAATAAAAAAAAATTCCTAAAAAATTAAAAATGTCGCTTGGAGTACAATTCGGAAGTAATTAATACACTTCTTCCAGAATGATGCAGTCAAATAAAATTAAGTGTCAAGTGTCAACAACCTTACTTCAGTCTATTAAACTTCATCGAAAAAATAAATATGAAGATAGAAAATGAAACAATCAAACAATCAAAAGATTTAAGAGCGGGTAAAATACGCGCATACGTCAATTGAAATGAAACATACTGTATAATCCATTTATCCAGAGGTACTAATGCCCGATTTCTTCACCTCATGATAAGTTTATCTGCAAGGTAATATTTTCGGAAACTATTATCTTAGAAAAATTTTGTGCAAATCGTTTTTGATTGCAGTGAGAACCTCGAGCAGCCTCTGGACAGCTGTTTCAGCCCTGCTTGGGGCTTCTTCAGCAGAAACGTAGCTCGACATTCCCACTGCAGACCAAAAACGACTTGCCCAATTTATTCGCAAATGCGATGTAAGAATGATGAACATATAAAATAGCGACATCTTACTATCGCTTTTTGACCTAACATTGCAGTAGGATAGAAAAATTGAAGCGGGATTTGCTCCTAATGAGTCCCCCATGCAAGGCGGCCATGCTTGCTGTCAAAGCATAATGAAAGATTTTAGAAAAATTTTGTGCAAATCGTGGGAATGTCGAGCTACGTTTCTGCTGAAGAAGCCCCAAGCAGGGCTGAAACAGCTGTCCAGAGGCTGCTCGAGGTTCTCACTGCAAGCAAAAACGATTTGCACAAAATTTTTCTAAAATCTTTAATTATGCTTTGACAGCAAGCATGGCCGCCTTGCATGGGGGACTCATTAGGAGCAAATCCCGCTTCAATTTGTCTATCCTACTGCAATGTTAGGTCAAAAAGCGATAGTAAGATGTCGCTATTTTATATGTTCATCATTCTTACATCGCATTTGCGAATAAATTGGGCAAGTCGTTTTTGGTCTGCAGTGGGAATGTCGAGCTACGTTTCTGCTGAAGAAGCCCCAAGCAGGGCTGAAACAGCTGTCCAGAGGCTGCTCGAGGTTCTCACTGCAATCAAAAACGATTTGCACAAAATTTTTCTAAAATCTTTCATTATGCTTTGACAGCAAGCATGGCCGCCTTGCATGGGGGACTCATTAGGAGCAAATCCCGCTTCAATTTGTCTATCCTACTGCAATGTTAGGTCAAAAAGCGATAGTAAGATGTCGCTATTTTATATGTTCATCATTCTTACATCGCATTTGCGAATAAATTGGGCAAGTCGTTTTTGGTCTGCAGTGGGAATGTCGAGCTACGTTTCTGCTGAAGAAGCCCCAAGCAGGGCTGAAACAGCTGTCCAGAGGCTGCTCGAGGTTCTCACTGCAATCAAAAACGATTTGCACAAAATTTTTCTAAAATCTTTCATTATGCTTTGACAGCAAGCATGGCCGCCTTGCATGGGGGACTCATTAGGAGCAAATCCCGCTTCAATTTGTCTATCCTACTGCAATGTTAGGTCAAAAAGCGATAGTAAGATGTCGCTATTTTATATGTTCATCATTCTTACATCGCATTTGCGAATAAATTGGGAAAGTCGTTTTTGGTCTGCAGTGGGAATGTCGAGCTACGTTTCTGCTGAAGAAGCCCCAAGCAGGGCTGAAACAGCTGTCCAGAGGCTGCTCGAGGTTCTCACTGCAATCAAAAACGATTTGCACAAAATTTTTCTAAAATCTTTCATTATGCTTTGACAGCAAGCATGGCCGCCTTGCATGGGGGACTCATTAGGAGCAAATCCCGCTTCAATTTGTCTATCCTACTGCAATGTTAGGTCAAAAAGCGATAGTAAGATGTCGCTATTTTATATGTTCATCATTCTTACATCGCATTTGCGAATAAATTGGGCAAGTCGTTTTTGGTCTGCAGTGGGAATGTCGAGCTACGTTTCTGCTGAAGAAGCCCCAAGCAGGGCTGAAACAGCTGTCCAGAGGCTGCTCGAGGTTCTCACTGCAATCAAAAACGATTTGCACAAAATTTTTCTAAGATAATAGTTTCCGAAAATATTACCTTGCAGATAAACTTATCATGAGGTGAAGAAATCGGGCATTAGTACCTCTGGATAAATGGATTATACAGTATGTTTCATTTCAATTGACGTATGCGCGTATTTTACCCGCTCTTAAATCTTTTGATTGTTTGATTGTTTCATTTTCTATCTTCATATTTATTTTTTCGATGAAGTTTAATAGACTGAAGTAAGGTTGTTGACACTTGACACTTAATTTTATTTGACTGCATCATTCTGGAAGAAGTGTATTAATTACTTCCGAATTGTACTCCAAGCGACATTTTTAATTTTTTAGGAATTTTTTTTTATTCAAATGTTCAACCATGTCTTAAATGATTGGTTGGACGTGATTTGCACAAAATTTTTCTAAAATCTTTCATTATGCTTTGACAGCAAGCATGGCCGCCTTGCATGGGGGACTTATTAGGAGCAAATCCCGCTTCAATTTGTCTATCCTATTGCAATGTCAGGTCAAAAAGCGATAGTAAGATGTCGCTATTTTATATGTTCATGAAACTATTATCGATACAATGGTTTCCAAGGATAATATCTGACAGATAAATTTATCAGGAGGTGAAGAAATCGGGCATAAGTAAGCGTTTAACGGGAACCGATTTGTAATATTTATGACATGGCAACTGACAGCAATTCTCAATCATTTTCAATTTGATTAAATATTAAAATTGCGTAATTTAAAATGATCGTACAATAGTAAAATATCGCCCAAATTTTACCGAACTTTCAGTTGAATCAGTTCCATTTTTCATTCCGCTTGAAGTGACATAAGACTGTGATAATAACATGAATTTGAAAAAAGGGAAAACTAATCGTAAGTTAATTTATATAAATTGACCGTTACAATTTTTCTTTCTTTTGCTTTTTCAGGGTCGATCAAGGCGAAGACATTGGACCCCAATGATCGTCCGGATTCGGAAATTCGCAAAGCTTGCTCCTCCGAAGAGAAAGAGAGCCAAATACTTGCCAATCAGATAGACACGAGCGGCAGATTGGCAAGACTGCGAGATAAACTAAAAGAGGAAAGGATCGATGCGTATTTGATTACGTCCGACGACGAGCATCAGGTAATTAACGGGTTAAGTTAGTTTACTCTGCGTTCGTTGGTCACCAAAGACTGTGGCCAAACCTAACAACCAATTGGATAGAGACGGGACCGTTGATACGCGGTCACAGTCGTTGACGACTAGCAAACGTGGAGGAAAAAAAAGGAGTTAAGAAGCTTTCTGACAAAATTTTTAGTCTGAAAACGTAGCTCCTCGTGATCGTCGCTTGGAGTACATTTCGGGATTCAGCGGGAACAGAGGAGAAGCCATCGTTACACTTAACGAAGCAGTCCTTTGGACTAACGGCCGTTATCACATCCAAGCTGACAAACAGTTAAACTGTAATTGGACCTTAATGAGGCTCGGGAGAAAAAATGTGCCTTTGATACCACAATGGCTTAGCGAACACTTGGTCATTGGGAATGGGATTGGGACGATAGGTGCTGATCCAAAGTTGGTACCCGCGTCAGTTTGGGAAGCACTAGAGTACGAGCTATCGCTGTCGCAAATCAAACTTAAAAGCGTGGAAAAAAATCTCGTAGATTCAATTTGGAGGAAACCCTCGGAGAAAACGACAGGCAAAGACGTCATCATTTGGCCCTTGAAATATGCCGGTTAGGGTTGTTTGTCTTTGATGCAGCGAGTCGAAGTATCAGCTAAATTCGAATTTCAGGTAAAAATTGGACGGGGAAAATCGACGAGACAAGGCACAAGATGCGCTCCTTAGGAGTCGACGCAATAGTCATCACAGCCTTGGATGAGATAGCCTGGTTATTTAATATTAGAGGGAGGGACATCCCACACCGTCCATTTGTGTACAGCTACGTCGTGTTAACACACGATAATATAACGTTATACATCGACAAGAACAAGCTTGTCAAAAACAGTGTTACCACTTATTTATACGCAGGTCCTGGAAAAGGATCATATTCAGTCACGTACGTATTTAAAATAATAATAGCGTTTTCAATTCACCTGCACTAGCTGCACTCAGAATCAGAGTATTTGCATCTTTTTTTAACATCATATGATAAAACGGGTTGAAGATACTCTGAGTGCAACCAGTGCAAGTTAGTTGAAAACGATGTTACTTACCTATATATATACAGATATGATCGATTGATTTTTCAGCTTTTGACTTTTTTATAGCATTGCCGATTACAATAAAATTTGGACCGAGTTGCCTAGGGCAGCGCAAACGTGGCAACGCGTCTTATTGCCTTGGCAATCTGGGTTCAGCGCGGGTGCAAGCCATAAGATCTTTTCTTTAATCCCGGAAAGGAAACGTGTTCCCAGAACGTCGCCCATAATTTTCTTGAAGGCGGAGAAGAATCAAGTCGAAATCGAGGGAATGGAACGGGCGCATATTCGAGACGGTGTTGTCATGTGCAAGTTTCTTGCCTATTTGGAATCTCAGGTACCTTTCTACTTAGACCTAAATTTTCCTGATTCCGTTTGTTTAAATTTTATCGTGAATTTCGTTTTGTAATATCTGGCTTCAAGTGGTTCTCTTTTTCTTCCGAATTTCATTTTGTAAAATCTAGCTTCAAGTGGTGGGCTCCTTTTTCTTCCTGTTTCCCCCCCCCCCCCCTCCCATCACCCGGTCAACAGGAACCCGCTTTAAGCGAAGCTTGTACGTTGTGAACTATACAGCCTGTAATCAAATAAGTTTCACATATTAAAACTGTAAGTTCTTTATCACTCAAGAAAGTGATTTCTGCAAATATAAATTTTATTAGTGAAAAATTAAAGAAATTAAAACCCCCTAGAGCCCGGAAACTTTTTGTTAGAAAACCTCTGACTGGACGTGCATCAGTTTCTACAAGCGCATCATAAAACGTCGTAAAACAATATAGCGGCATCGAACTGAAGGGCACTGGGTTAAAATCATCGCTTATGTAATTCCATAACGGAACAGAATTATAAATATCCATCGCGTTGCCTATTAAATTAATCAATTTTCTCAATTTTCACGTAATTGTTAATAGTTTTCTGCTCACAAAACTGTAAAAATAAATAAAAATTAGAAATTCCATTTTCTAAAATTATTTTACTAATTCATACGTATTCATCGTGTACTTTATTTGCTGGTCGTCAATAAACTGCGTTGTTATTTCTTTATTGCGCAAAATGTTCATTTTTTTTATTTTTGTGCTAGACTTTTGGTAGTTGCAGCATTAATTCTCTTACATGATGAAGAACTTACGGTATTAATATGTGAAACTAATTTGATTACACCCTGTATATTATGTTGTTTTCGTTACAATTCGCCATTTTCGTCGAGAGAGTGATACCGCCGCACAGTAGTTCACAGGCGGAAAAAAATTCCAAGCGTTCTTCAGTCGCGCACTCAAAACACGAAGACACGAAAACAATAATTTAGTGGCAAAATAAAGCATATTAATTCTTTAAGTAATTAGGTATGTAAAATAAATACCCTGCTTTCTAGGGTCAGGCAAAAAAGTCCTTAGTTTAATGTCTTATTGGTTATGAAGTCACAAAAGATTCGTCTTTTTCAGTGTCAAATACCGTGCCTTCAATTGAATTCCTCATTAAAGTAAGCTGTGATTTTTTTATGAAGTTGGCGACACAATTCTAGAGAAAACAGTTGTCATTAACTGTCAGTACTGATCATAACATCAAATAAAAACACAACATTAAAGTTTAAAGTAAATGCTCAAAGTGCTCTCCTTCAGCTTGAATACATAAGCGTACTCTGCGTTTCATGTTTTCAAACCCGTTTGCTAAGTGTTCGGGGGTTATGTTAGCACACACATCTGTAATGCCCGCACGAAGTTCTTCGATTTTGTGACGCGTAGTTCTAAAAACTGTGTTTTTCATGTGCGGATAAATGAATTATCCATAATTGTGAGATCCGGAGACCTTACAGGAAAATTCACAATCCGATTATCGAAAAACTGCTGCAGGAAAGTCATTGTTTGATGAGCTGTGTGGGCAGTAGCATTGTCTTGCTGAAAAAAACCTTCTATAAGTTCATCATCATGTAGTTGATTAATGAAAGGTTCTAATAACTCATTTCGGTATCTTTCAGCAGTTACTGAGTCGTTAAAAAATATTGGGCCTTCTTGACACTGCTAGCCAAACACAAATTTTTAATGGATGTAATGGAGTTTCCACAAATTCATGGGGATTTTCTGCTGACCATATTCTCATATTCTTTTTATTTAAATACCCTGAGAGATGAAACCAGGCCTCATCGGAAAATAAACACTTGTCAAGAATGTCGTCGTTGTTTAAGTTGTCAAGAAACCACTGACAATATTCTGTTATTCTGTGAAAATCGACTGGCAAGAGTTCGTGGACTGCTTGAATCTTATATGGATAAAGCTTTAAGTCTTTTTTAAGAATAGTGTGACATGTTCCCACTGATAGCTGAACTTCTTGTGAAAGTTTCGCAATAGATTTCTTGGAAGAGTGTTCCATTCGATCCCGATCATCTTCAATGCAGGCTGCAGTCCTTTTCTTAGCTGCTCCGCTCCCTGTTTTGCGACCAAGTCATCCTGTTTCACGAAATTTAAGAACACAAGTATGGATATGTTAAACTAGCTGTTCATAAGTAATAGCAAAATTAGGAAGCTGCTGTCGAAACTTCTGTACACACTGATTAATTGAACTGTCCATTTTCTATTCTACCGGTTTGAAAATAACTTTCAACAATAAATATTTTCCACTGTAATTCTAACATTTTGAATTAATTGAAAATACAAAGTGTCAATTTGACAACATTTGTTTAATTAAATAATTGAACAGCTATCAGTACTGCAAATCTTAGGAGAAAAAAACAGTGAAATCATAGCCCACTTTAATGAGGAATTCAATTGAAGGCACGGTATTACCTTACTATCTCCGACATGCTACGAATAAAACTTGATAAAAATATACACTTCGAAACTTTGTGATTAACATCGTGGCCATTCACGTTCGAAACATTGCGTTGGATCGACGATTTTAAACGGACGCCCTTTTTAAAAAGCTATTCCCTATTATATATCGCGGCTGTCCAAGATTTCTTGCTTCAAAATGCTACCTATCTGCCAGACAGCGATATTTTCCACTTGAATTTTGCACTTTCGATTTCGGAAAATCTAGTAAATGGCAGTAAATCCAAAACTGCTTCCTAGATGAGTCGTAATAAGATTTTGCTAAGGAAGAACTTACAGCACAGCCAGTAGCTCAGTCGTGACGGACGTGAAGGTTCGCTTAAACACGAAAGAAATTGAGCGCCGTCTAATCTTAACCAGGGTTGGAAAGTTTAAAACAAACTGTTTAAAACACCGAATTAAAAACATACCATCTGTTTTAAACAAAATGTTATAAACATGTTTTTTTGATAATGTTTTAAATACATTTTTTGTAATTTGAAGCTAAAAAAGAACTCTTTTGATGTAAGTGCTTTATTTTTAAGTTTAAACATGTTTTTTTTTTTGTTTTTAAAGGTTTAAATCCATTTTTTTAGTTTTAAGCTGAAGAAGAACACTTTTAATATGTGTTTTATTTTTGTATCGTAATACTGTGTAACCAGAAGTTAATTGTTTAGGGTGTGTATTTCACTCACAGATTAACTTTAAACTTCACTTTGTTCTCATATCAATTGTTTTAATAATTGTAGACAATGCGTGGCTGAGCTGATGACGTGATGACTACACTATAGCTCTGATTTGAACTAAATTTAAATTGCATTAGATTGATTATAATCAATTCATTAATCATTACTGATCACTAGAATAATACTTATATTGTACAATTTTAAAATACCTTTTCAATATTTAATCTTTTATTATTACATTAAGTTTTGAAATATACTGGGTCCTCCGCTTCCCTGTTCATACTATGGGCTATAGGATGAGTTATTATATAGCAAACTGGCTTGAATTTGTCAATGATAATGCAATGTTAGGTCAAAAAGTGATAGTAGGATGTCGCGGTTTAAACTATTTATAACGTTATCGTTTCATTTGTCTTCATTGAATTTCTACCGTGTGTCCCAAGGCCGTATATTCGCCTTTCCAGAATTTTAAGGTCTGTTTAAAATTTGAAAACGACGAATTAAACCAAAATTCAATTTGAAATTTCAGACATATACCTACTGGACTTTTGGTTTCGCCGGAAGTAATATCAACTTTGTTATTTTAAATGGAACATCCTACATGTTTTTACATATTTGAGATTTTTGTTTTCCAGTATCGAAAAGCTACGAGTCATGTAATTTAGTTCTAATGCGATCAAGTAATTTGAAAAAAATATTTCTTTGGATTGTATTTGATTTTAGTTGTTATTGGGAATATTTTTCTCAGTATGTTGATACCAAATACTTCATACTTTCTTTGAAAATCATTTAAAACACCGCTACCGTAGATCCTAAATAAATCAAACTCTGCCTTAAATAATTTAAATTATTATCAAAGTACATACATTATTTTTAAAAGGCTACATAATCTAACATTACAAACTTTTCATCTTTCTTTTAATTAGAGAATTTTAATAAAATCTTCTTTTTACACAAATATCAAATAATAATAATGTATATTTTTTTATGTAAGCTGTAAGGGCAATTTAAACATTTAAAAGTTATTTTAAACAGCTGTTTTTTTTTTTGTTTAAAACATGTTTAATTTAGGGTCAATTTTAAACATGTTTTAAACAAGAAAAAAACTGTTTCAAACAAAAAAAACAGAAGTTTTGTTTTTTAAATAAAAAAAGTTTTTTTTCCAACCCTACTGCTACGTACCTGAATCGTAACAAAATCGTGCTGAGGAAATTAACTTAAAAACACAGCCAGCAGCTCAGTCGTGACGGGCGTAAGGTTTGCTTAAACGCCAAAAATAATTAATGCACCGCCTAATCTTAACCGGATATCAAAAAATGATTTAAAGGAAATAACTCAATCCAACTAACAGTTTGATATCGACAAACAGTAAAGTCGCGTAGTAATAAAATAAAAGAACACAATGATAGAGATACTAGAAGGATGTACGTACCTTAAAATCAACGCATGTGCTCACCTGTTGATTTAAATTCGCAAGAATCAACAAAGTCAGTGACCCGTTATTGTTTTTTTACCAAAAAATATGAAAATCAAAGCTTAACTACTACTATTTCTGATGTTAATCGCCTAAAGCGCGAAAAATTCGATAAGTCGACGAAGTCGGCCTAAATCTGTAAGTCACAACAAAATTAGAATCTTCCACCTGATTATGGTTGTCAACTGTCATCAATCCGGTACTGCAGTCGTAGAGTTGCCGGAGTCTGGAGCCGGACGATAAGAACCGTCAATCAAAGCTATGAGAAGATGATATGATGACATCGCTGATGGAAGTTCTTCGTAGATTGTCGGTGCAAAAGTCAGGACGCAAAAGTTCAACGTAATAACAAGCCGACGCTAAAGAGGTCTGTACTAAAAGTTGTTTCGAAAAACACAGAACGTAAGAGCGGTATTTAAAATCAGTACGTAAAATCGGTACTTCAAATCTGTACTTTAAAGCCTGTAAGGGAAGAGAATTTGCGGCAATAATAACGTGAGCAAGAGTGCTGAACTTTTCTTTCCAAATACTACACGCGGTGGACAAACTGACACAAGCTGCAAGTGCTTCTGTCCACCAGAGCATCAGATTACAGCCGCACAGATTACGCAGCGTGAAATGAGGCCGAGCCCCCTCAATGACACTAACGTGCCCTGGAGGATATCGAGGCGACATTGAACGGAAAGAGCACGCATCAAGTTAATAAAGCCATCACTTGGCTTCGTCCTAAAATTGTTAGGAAGGAGTTCGAGCAAATGAAAAACTGGGTGACATAAGCTGAAACCAACCGAGTAAAATCCGATCTGATGTCAGTTAAACTTTGGTTTTCTGAATAACGGTACCGTAATATAGCGGCCGTAGTATGACGGTGAATGACGTCACGTAGCGTTGAAATTGAAGTAAATTACGTAAGAAAAAGCATGGATGCGTATTTATTTTACATATTTCTTGATGGTCCATCTCGATCTGACATTACTAACATATTTAGAAAATGAGAAGTCACCAAAAGAAGGATTCCAAACGTTTAAAACAGCTTTTACAAAACTTTAACAATTCATTTTCCAGCAAGCCGAATATACTTAATATTCTTAGCACGTTTTATGTGACGTTATTCATTGCCAACTTACGGCCACTATATTACGGTACCGCTTGCCTAAGAAACCGAGGTTGTAGAGCCAATCGCTATAAATATCGCAATTTGAAACTCGGTGGAAGGAGAAAAAAACAAAAAAAGAACAAAAAATAGACGCAGCTTCAAATTTTACGACCACGTCTCGACTTTTGATAAACAATCTGCTTAATTTCCAAGAAATACTGTGAAACACAAATGTAGACAAACGCAAATAAATGCGAAGCCAACGCAAAAGAACGTCGATTCTCAGGCCGGCGAAATGTTTACATTATCGCAATTATGATACTGAAAATAGCGGACGCAAAAGCGTCCCTGAGATGCATAACAAAAACATCTACGAATTGCGAACAAAATAGATCGAAACCTTGGGAAGTTATTAATGCCATAAAATCACTTCTGCACTACGACGAAGATTGCAATATAAAAAGTTATTTCAAGGTCAATACATGAAGATGAAGAAAGACGCAAAGCTAGATGTTCACACCTGCCTATGATTATTGCATTATTAAAATAAATGCGACACGGGATTCTGCGTATACAGATGACTCTGAACACGGTTTTTGGAACCGTAACAACACTTGTATCTTACGTTCGTACGAAAAAAAAAACGTAGCTTATTTAATTGCAAATAAATATTAAAATAATAATGAAAAACTTCTCTTACAGTATAGAAAAAAATCAGATTCTTACAAATGTTACGAAATTCTGTTTTTTTTTTTTTTTTGAAATCTAAAACTTGAGCTCAGGTATTTACCGTCTGTATATACATTTAAATGGTTCGATACCAATTTAATAATACCCAATTATTTTTAGTTGTTTAAAATAGGCTAGGATCAATTGGGAAATTAGGGAAAAAGAAAGATACTGGCAAGCTTGAAGAGCTCCTGAGGAACATCCAAAAACCATTTTTGCACCTTCTCGATTTCGCGGCGGTTTAATTCTTATCTCACGTCGCGTAAAATTCAACTTATAATAACAAAACAGTTTTATCGAAATAAATGTCGAAGCAAATAAACACAAATTTTGATTCGGAACTTACTAAAAGTAGTTCGTGAACTTAATTCTGGTGTACGGTATACACCAACTAATGTTCTATAGGAAACTCGAGTCCCCTCCTATAAGTATGTGACCATCCCATTATAGTTAACCAACAAATAGATTTGAGTTAGGCCCAAAAATAGTCCGGAAGGAAGAAATAAGCGATATAATACATTCGCGAACAATAAACGCCCGTGGAGATAGGCAAGTTAGAAAAAGATGAGTGAACAGAAAATTCCAATAATTTTTAAGCGAATTACCAAATCTTTATAATAGTAGACGGCACGTTTTCTTAAACTCGCTTTAAACATCACTCTGGTGTCCTACAAACACATAAAAGTTGCCACAAAGGATTTATCGAACACTAATAAAACTTATTACATTAGGGATTTTTTTCACAGCATCCAGACTACACTTCAGGGATTCCTCTCACAAGGAGAAGCTTAAAGAAACAGAATTAACAGTTCCCTTAAACTAAGAGGCAGATGTAATTTGGGCAGCGACGGCTCGTGCATAACATATTTGGGTAGCAGAGCGCTTGCATTGTCTAACATCATGAACAGAAAACAAACAATACACGGTGCACATCGGCCGCCTACCCAAATATGTTATGCAGAGCCGTCGCTAAATTTGGGTTGCCTAAACGAACAAGGTTTTCCTTAATTTGGCGCAGGTTGAGATGTGAATGGCTTCGCGCGGATCTAGATTTACGTTTACGATTGGTACGAACTTATCGTTGTTTAGTCTGTTGACTTTCCGACTCTTTGAACTAAAATACTTAAAAGTCCAACGCGCAAAGTAATTTTGAATCAAACCGAATTGAAATGACGTACCTATTAAATTTGAGGTCGAATTTCCGGTCGCTTATAACCGGAAGCACTTGAAACATATTAATTTGTTGATTCTTTTAAATAACGAACGCGTTTGCTCACTTATTCCAATAAAACTGTTCCAGTTGGAGAATATTACGGCCTGGTCTGAGCTAGACGTTGTAAAAAGTTTGGACGATTGCAGAGCTAAAGAAAAAATGTTTTTCGATACGAGCTTCACGACAATCGCCGCGTTTGGACCAAATGGTGCAGTACCGAGCTATACGCCGACTTCCACAAATAGCGCAAAAATTTACAACAATAACACTCTGATCGTAGACTCTGGCGGCCAATATTTTGGTAACAACTTGAAAGGATCTGAAAATTTCGTCCTCACGTATTATTTTAGATGGCACCACGAATGTTGCACGGACTTTGCACTTGGGCACACCTACAGAGGAGCAAATGGAGGCGTACACGAGGATTTTGATGGGACAGATTCAGATTTCCACGTTAACTTTTCCATCCAACATGACGTCTGCGGTTGCAGATGTTTTGACTAGAGCTCCGTTGTGGAACGCAGGTTTCGATTATCTGCACGGATCCGGGCATGGGGTTGGTTCTTCATTAGGAGTTCACGAATGTAATACTTAGCAATTATTACAAAATTACAAAAGTAAAATATATTGCGCATTTTTGTAGCTCCAATTATTCTCGATTACAAAACTTCAGGACACCATTTTCGCGCTGGATATTTCGTTTCGGCTGGTAAGAATATTCGAAGAGAAAAAATGCGCTTTGAAAGTTTGATGGTTACGATTTCAGAGCCGGCTTTTTATAAGGACGATAATTTCGGAATCAGACTTGAAAATGTCATGGAAGTTGTGAACAAGCCTTGGTTGCAAGGAACGAACGGGCAAACTTTTCTTGGTTTTAAAGACATCACCCTGGTGCCCTATGAACCGAAATTAATTAACACGAAGCTATTGAGCTCTTACCATGTAAGTATTGTTAATAATTAATTATGATTAATTGAATTTCTTTCGGAATTTGTCAATGAATTATTTTTAGATACGATGGTTGAACGATTACAATTCGAAAATACGAGAACTCATCGGTAAAGAATTGAAAGAAAGAGATGAGAAGGAGGCCTTTTATTGGATGATGGAGAAGACGAAGCACATTCCTGGAAGCGGCAGCTGCCTAAACTGCCAATTATTATTTTACATTTTAAAACAAAGTGCTATATTTTTGATATTGTACGTTAGAAGCTAACAGCTTCTTCCACTATAGTTATTTTACATCTTAAGACAAAAGTTGAAGTCACCAGCGTCGCGTCCATATCCACATATCGGGCCTTCATTTAATCCCGTATCCCACGTGACCTACGACATATCAAATCAGTTGCCTAACAGTTGGATAAAATTCGTTTTTGATTAATATCACTGTTAATTAGTTTAAGTTAATTTTTTACATGGTGAGAACAATAATCGCGTTTTCCGCAACTTTTTGTTTTCTCAATTATTTTGTATTCCTGCTTAACGAACGCAGCAAAAAAATAATAATAATTACTGTTTAGTTTGTATTTGTATGGTAAGATAAGTTTACAAAAGTAAACCACTCGTACTTTTGCACCAGACGGTCATAGGTAAACTAACTCTCTTTTATCGGTTCCCATGGATACCCGAGAGAGAGAGAGTCCGTTCACATTACACCTCTTTCTTTTTATTGAGCACAAACAGTATATTACAAAGCATCATAAAACATTACAAAATGTTAACATATACATATACACGACAAAGTAAAACCGAAACAATAAAAGATAATGTGGAAGATTTTAAAATTAAACATTAAAAGCTAATTCTTTTATGAAATATACGTCTCCAGAAGGGGAGTTTTCTATCTCTAACCGGTCTTTGCCTTTCTGCTTTCTCATTCTCATCATCTCTCCCTTGAGGTTGACAATTTTGTTCATTTTCTATATTACATACAGGGGGTAGAATATTTACGTTATTTTGCATTTCAGTTACCGATTCTGGCCAGTCGCATTGTAGAACTGGACGTCGAGTATTTGAAACTAAATCAGTTTTCTTATACGGTGCTGGCACCAGATGGCACCGATTTCTGCGATATATTTTCCCCCCTGTTTGTATTAGGTATGAATTCGGGAATTCACTTTGTTTTATAATTTCTCCATATTTACGCAAATCTATGATCCATACCGCTTCCCCTACGTTTAATTCTGACAAATTGCATGTTCGATGTCTCTTGCTTATTTTTATTATATTTTTCTTTTGTTTGTACCTCATTGTTTTTACAAAATTGCATGATCGATGCCTCTTATTGTAATTAAAGGCTTGCTTATTTTTATTATATTTTTCTTTTATTTGTACCTCATTATTTTTACAAAACGAATCTAACTTACTTGGAAGAATTGGTAATGTAGATCGTATTCTTCTGGAGAACATAAGTTCTGCTGGACTGAAGCCGTTTTCCAAAGGAATCTTTCTATATGCTAGTAATCCTAAATTTACATCTTGTGATGATTTTAAAATTTTCTTAGCTATTTTAACTGCCGCTTCAGCTTGACCATTACTTTGCGAATAATATGGCGAGCTAGTTATATGTTGGAATCCGTATCTTTCCCCGAACTTAGCGAATCCTGTCCTGAATTGAGGTCCATTGTCACTTTTCACTATTTCCGGAATACCGAATCTAGCGAAAGTGTCTTGACAAATTCGTATGATTTCTGTTTCTGTCATTTGTTTCAATGGAAAAATTTCAAAGTATCGGGAATAATGATCTGTAATAATCAAGTACCACGACTCACATTTGAAAAGATCTAATGCTACCTTTTGCCATGGTCTTTTCGGAAAACCTTCTTTAACGAATTTTTCTTTATGATTTATCCTGGTCTCTATACATTCAGGACAAAATTCGATCAAGTTCTTTAATTGTGTACTTAGACCTATCCACCACACAGATTGTTGAGCCCGTAAACGGCATTTATTTATCCCCAAATGGCCTTCATGTAATTTATGCAAAATTCTTTCTTGTAAGGAAAGTGGTATGATCAATCGTGTATTATATAAAACGAAGTCTTCCATGACTGAAATGTACTCCCTGAAAGCATGGTATGGGCGCAGAAAACTAGAAATTTTACTTGAAACTGGCCATCCACTTGTACAGTATTCTTTTAATTTCTTACATACAATATCTTTTTCCTGTTCAGTTTTAATTTTTTGTAAAATGTCACTTGTGGCAGGAATATGTTCAATGATGAAATGCACATATCTCGAATTTTCCGTTTCCAGATCGTCTTCCCTTGATGGATCTGGAGCCGGATTTCGAGAAAGAGCATCTGCCATAACCAATTGTTTTCCCGGAATGTATTTTATAGTATAATTAAATCTCATTAGCCTAAGTCTAATTCTTTGTAAACGTGGTGTAAGATCATCCAATGGTTTAGTCTGTAGAACTTGAAGGAGCGGTTTATGATCCGTTTCTAGCAAAACATTTATGCCTGTTATATAATCTTTGAACTTCTCAGCACAATACGCTAAGCTGAGTGCTTCTTTCTCTATTGGATTTGGATCTGGATGCATAAGCCACCACTTCTTTTTGTTCCTTTTTTTGTTGTAGAAGCACTCCACCTATGCCATACCCCGATGCATCAGCTTGAATAATAATTTGTTTTTTATAGTCAAAATGAGATAGTACTGGTGCATTTCTTAATAACTGTTTTATTTCATTAAATGCTTTTTGCTGTTTATCAAACCATGCATACTGTGCATTTTCTTTTAGCAATGAATTTAATGGCTCAAGAATTTCTGACCTATTTGGGATAAATTTGGTTGCAAAATTAACCATCCCTAAAAATTGTAAAACTTTTTGTTTATTTTGAGGAACCGGAAATTTATTAATAGCCTCTATTCTTTCAGGGAGAATGCTAATACCTTTTTTTGAAATACGATGACCCAAAAAGTCTATTTGTTTCACTCCAAAAACACACTTTTTTTTATTTAAAGTAATTCCTTCTCTTTTGTCGGTTCCCATGGATGCCCGAGAGAGAGAGTCCGTTCCCATTACAATAACTCAGAGCGTAGAGGATGGGACTGACTTTTTCTTTAATCAATTTTCTTATTTATTTTGCGTTATAAAAAAGGACCGGATTTTAGGCACGGTGCCTTTTTTTGGTTTTTAAGGTTTTAATTATCTCTTTTGCATATCTTTCCATTTCATTAGAGTCATTTGGTCAAATTTTGTTTCACCTAAATTACCTTTCTTACTTTTCTCACCTATTATAACTTTTTCTACGTAATTTGCCTTTCGTTTCATCTTTTTTCGCATAAATACAAATATTTGTAATTAAACTTTAGGCTTTAAACGAGCCACTAGTAACAAACACCAAAGATATCTTTAAAATAATTGAAATTAACCAATGACCGTCAAAAAAACATAAGTCAAAATCTAAGTTTAACTATATTTGACGTGAAGTCCCCAAAACGTTACGTTACGATAGGAACTGTAAAACTGTAAAAATGGCAAATTTTGGCCTAAGGCCGTAGCCGCACCTGTTTGTATGTTCAATCCCATTCTGCAGCACCTTGACGTGTGAAAACTCCAAATAAAAAAATGACTCCGGTTCGAAGAGTCCTTCATCGAAAGCAGGGTCAATATACATAACAACATACTGGAACCAAAATCCGGAACTAAAAGTGTAACTAAACTGTGTATGTAGGCAACAACGGGACTACAACTTCCACACGAAAACACACCACTGCGCCCTAGTGATATCGCAAGACGTGCTCCAGACACTTTACAAACTAATAAAACCAAAACTGATCGCGCCTCCTTTCGAAGTAAGAGAGGAGCCTGCAGGAATCACAATCATAGTGGCAGCATCGTGAGCCAACATAATAGCAACTAAGGTAGAGAAGACCAATGGGATGAAAGGTCAAATGTAACCGCAAGTTAATCTTTCCGTCGCTCGTACAAGAAAATGTAGCAAGAAAATTAGGAATGTAAACAATCCGGCGGATATAGACGCGGCATCGTTTCTGCAGGTGGTCACTTAAGAGGAATATAAGAGAGTCTAGACTATTGGTGCTATTCTGACCTGAGATTTAAGGAAATTTAAGAGTCTTTAAAAATTTAAATCTTAAATGTCAAGCAGTTAAAGAGTCAAAGAAAAACTGCTATTCTGAACGCTCTTTAAAACTTAAATTACTTAAATTTATCTTTAAATATTACAGCTACGAAGGTGTCGCCGTAAATTCTTAAAGAGTTCGAACAAACAGTTGACGTAAGTGCGTTTAAATAAATCAAAATAAATTAACGTGAATAACAGGCGATATATTGGAGTTTTTGCTGCTTGGATATTAGAGGAGGATCACAGAAAGTAATTATTTATAAATAAATAGGTATAAAAAGTACATAACTATAGTGAAAATAGTTGTTAAACTTTAAAGCGGACACTGTAAAATCACAAGAAACACTCTACATTTCACTATCGCATAATAGCTTCGTCAAGAAAGAAAAATATATATATATTTATTTATTTGTACAAAGGAGAATTCTATAACTGGGCTGCAGTCAAAAGGGGCAATCAAAACTCTTTTAAAGTTCAACCGCGCTTTCGGAAATTTTATTTTCTTTTTCAAAGTTTCTACAAAAAAAAAGCAATTTACATCAGTACATATTTATTTATTATTTATATTTTTTACTCCTGACGAAGCTACTATCGCGTGATAACTTCTTCAGGAATGAAATATATATATATTTATTATTTGACCTTTTTCACTGCAGCATCACTGCAGAATTACAGATTTCACTCACTCTTAAGTTTGAGTTTGCGACAGTTCACAACGGATATTAATCTTACTCTGAACTGCAACTGCTCATTTCCATAGCGCCTTGAAAAAAAAATGCGTCTGAAACCAATAATTCATAGAACCAGTACTCTTTTAATAATTTATTTTAAGCTCACCTAACCTATACGCTGATCACCGACTGACACTTCCATTTGAATGAAGTTAGCTTTTATTTAAGGTGACCGGAAAAAGCCGGAATTTAAAGAATATTTTAAAGAGATTGTTTCAGAATACTTATCTCATCATACTCTTTAAGCGCTTGCTTTAAAGAGGCTTTAGGTTAAATAATTAAAGAATTAAAGAGTAAAATCTCAGAATAGCCCCGTATGTAAACAAAGCCGGGGTAATTGACATTTACGACGCGGCGGCAGCCTTTGATCTTACGAATACGCAAAAGCCACAAGTTAAGCTTTTTAACAGAAGCCACGTCCCTTTACATCAACAAAAGGCGGCAAAGAGATCACAAAGGCGGTATGCGTTTGAAGTCGTAAATAATGCCCGTAGACGTCAAGTTAATGTTTTCCACACTTTTTTATTCTTAACCGCCGACACGCAACTTCTTACGCATAATTTGCATATGTACAGGGTGAAAAGCGGTTTTTCTAACCGTAGCAGAATGGTGTTCTTGAATGGATAACACAGCGCAATTTTAATATGCGAGCTCCTGTAACTTAGTCCCTGAAAGCCTATCTATCTGGTGAGTCAGCAACTTAGCTGCTGTGACAGCCCTTTCAGGTGAACCAAAACAGGGCCAAGAAGGCCAAATAAACTAATTTAAAAAAAGTGGAAAGTCGAAAGCGGAATCAAATGAATGATTAAACGTATTATTATGCATTCGCTCTTTTTCCTCGTCGAGCAAACCGTGTTCTCGTTTTCTTGGGTTGTTTACATGAATTTTGATAGAGGCCAGAATCTGATATCAAAAATATCAATATGACAATTCCACACCAGTAATCTGACTATACTAACAAATACGAAGAAGTGAGAAACGTACACGTAGTAATAAAACTAGCTAAAGCTCATTGTGGATCCAATCTAATAGATTATGCATTAGTGACAGCTCCTTGTCTCTTCCTATATTTTCCTTATTAAAAACGCCATCTGTTGGCTACTGATTTTCTCGAATTATGAAGATCATATCCAAAGAGTTGAAGAACTACTTAAATTCGTTAGAAACTATAAAGTGTTAGCAACACGTTCTGCAATTCATACTAAAAGCAGTGCTATAAGCTTGGTTGCAACCGTATGGACATGCGCATTAAATAAAATGACACAGCCATTGCGTATGCTCATAATCGTGCAATGTACAGTTTTTCGAACAGTTGGCACAACTTCTAACTTATTTGTTATTTTTGTTTTTTTTTTATATTTCTTCAAAACGCGACGCATGCGCCTAGAGTTAAATTAGTATCAAATGATAATGTAACAATTAATGTTAATAGCAATTTTATAAATTCCATTTTTAACTCTAAACCTATACTGTTTACATGTGTACTATTTATTTTCGTGTATACAAAAAAAATACATTTAATGCGAACATATTTTTGAATTTCCTTTTCTTTTTGGTTTTGTTTTCTTTTTTTTGATCTTTTTTCTTTTTGATTTTATTTATTTATTATTATTTTTTTTTTTTTTTTGGGAAATACCAGCACATTAATGGGATTTCTTTTTATTAGGTGTACTGGCCTTCAAGAGTTTCGGTTACTACGAAGAGCTGCGACAAAAAGGAGAACTCCGGAAGGCCTGTTCCAAACGCGGTTCGGGCAAGCAACCTCCAAACAGGGTGAACACCACCTCCAGACTGATGAGGCTCAGGCGTGTGATGCGAAACGAACTTAAAATTAAACACAAGCCGATAAACGCTTATCTTGTGACTTCGGATGACGAGCATCAGGTCAGTTAGATTCAGTTTCAACTAACTAAAAAATAACTAGTGGCTAGGCTCTAAACAGCTAAGTGTGTTGTTAGTCGGAATATGTAGCGCCGTACGATCGACGGAGAGAGTACATCTCCGGATTTAGTGGTAGCAGTGGAGATGCCGTTGTGACGATGAGCAAGGCCGCTCTTTGGACTGACGGCCGTTACCACTTGCAAGCCGATGATCAACTAAATTGCGACTGGTTGCTTATGAGGGATGGTGAAAGTAAGATTCCGACGATATCGGAATGGCTAACTCAGGAATTACCTGCAAACAGCACCGTAGGAGCAGATCCTAAACTAGTACCGGCCTCCACGTGGGAAGCCCTAGAATACGAACTGTCCGAATCGATGATAGAACTGGTCGAGGTCAACGTGAATCTCATCGATCTCATTTGGGAAAATCATCAGGAGAACGTCGAGACCAAGGCTGCGATGGTATTGGATTTAAAATATGCCGGTAAGAATCTACCAGACTGATTTATTAAAACTTGAAAACTTCCAATGCTTTTGCGGTCCATAGTCTTATGATTCACCCTGTATTTGGGTGGGTGCCAGTTGCTTCATCATTATTTGCCTTACCACCTGAGAAAACAATAACTTAACCGATGACCATGTACAGGGTGTTCTTTTACTGCGTGCAAATAAAAAAACCTCAGTATAAGTACGTGAAATGCTACCTTTTGCGGGTATTTTTTGGTGGCTACCGCATCATAGCCAAAAAATTTCGGACAGACCACTTGTTTGGAACCGTTGAAATGTGCGAGAAAGATAGGAAGGTCAACTTCGCCTTCCTCTCGATATGAACACGCCCACCGATACCGCACTCGATGTCCAACGCAGAGTTTCGTAATAATAATCACTGATATCGTTTATTATTTTATTTAAAATTTTAATTCATTGAGCGAAGCAATATGTTTTACGATATGAACTATCAACGAATAAATCCGAAAATTTATGCACCAATTAGGCAAACGCGTTAAAAATGTTCTTCCTTCACACTTTTACGTAAATAAACTTTTGCTGCAATCTTTATAAATCTTTTCAAAATAATATGGAATGAGAAATTACAATTTGTTTATACCTCGCTCTTAATTTATTCGGCAATTACGAACCGCATCTTCTTCAACTGCACTAGATTTTAATTTAATACTCAAACTTATAATTACTTGCAGTGAAGTTAATTTAAATTGTAAACGTTTTGACGGACCAGCTGATCGGAGCGGCGCTGAGTTATGTCGTTCCTCCTAGAGATCCAGTAAGGCACTGACCCTGGCCTACTTCGGCTGCGGGCCGTAATTGAAGAGGCTCCCGCATTCCACTTTTAGCTATGCCAGCCGTTCTCAAACAGTTTAGTGAAAATCTGTCACTGCCCATCAGGGCAACCGATGAAAATAAACTTAGTCTGTTGGTTACTCTTGATTATTCTAAGGCCTTTGACAGAATAAATCATGAACTCTTATTAGCTATTTTACATTATATTGGCCTAGATGCAGCCTCTGTTACTTTATTTTCCAATTATCTTAACCGAAGAACACAAACAGTTGTCCTTGATAATCGTCATTCAGATATTGCATCACTTAGATCAGGAGTACCGCAGGGATCTATCCTTGGACCTTTGCTTTATTCAATCTATACCTCTAATTTTTTCTCGTTTGGTAAAATTCAATCTAATCACCACATGTATGCCGACGATACACAACTGTATAGATCATTTAGTTTCCCCAGTCTTGATACAGCCGTCCATGATATTAACACCGACCTAAGTAAGTTAGTTGATATTTCGTCAAAACACTGTTTAGAGATCAATCCTAATAAATCGTACTATTCTTTGTTTGGCAGAGAAGTTTCTCGTAGTTCTGCTTTGCCACTAATCGCAATTACCCTTAACAATTCTAGGTTGAAGCACTGTGATTCTTTAAAAAATCTGGGTTTAATAATTGACGTAAAATTACGTTTCAAAGAACATGTGACAGCATGCATAAGAAAAGCTTTCTGTAATTTAAAAATATTGTACCCTAGTAGACATTTTCTAACGACGGCAGCAAAAATTACATTATGTGAATCTATGATATTGTCACATTTCAGCTTCTGTGACGTTGTTTATGGTCCATGTTTAGATTTCAGAGATATTAAGCGTATTCAGACAATGCAAAACAGAGTTGCCTAAGATTTATTTACGGCATTCCGAGACGGCAGCATATTCCTTACAAGTTACAGGAAGCAAAATGGCTTAATATGGAGGACAGACGTTTTCTCCATTTCGCCAGTTTTTCTCACAAAATTTTAATATCTGGAACCCCTCCATATCTATTGATGAAAATTAGACATCGCACAGATATACATAGTATAAATATAAGACGTAAAGATTTCATTGATGTTCCTAAACACAAAACAACACTGTTCAAGAGATCATTTACTTATAACGTAGCGTACTGTTTAAATAGCCTTGATTGTACTCTAAAACAATTACCTCCTAAACAATTTAAGAGACATCTGAAGCTGTACCTGTTGACTAGATGAGCGTTAACATGAGATGTTTAACGTAAAATATATAACACAATTTTTAATATTACTTTATGAAATTTGCTTGTTTCCGCCAAAACTACATACATTCAATGTCTTTCCTAATTTCTGTTTCTTTAGATCAACTAAGATTGTCCTTCCATTTATAGATCTGCCATGTGTTATCAAACTTTCATATATAGTACTTATATTTATAGATATAACTTAGTTAAGTTTAGTTAAGTTCGAGATGGCAGGTAGAACAGTTTGCTGCATTTGTTGTAGTAAACTGATGGCAGTCCCATTGGATTCCTATCATCTGTTTCATCACTGTAATTTTTTTTTTTTTCTTTGAAATGGTCCACTAAATTTATTATTATTATTATTATTATTATTTTTCTCAAAAACTATTACATTTATGTTAAGAACATATGAGTTCAATCGTTGCCATTCATGGTGATATATTACAGGTTTAAATATTTGCACACAGTAAAAGAACATCCTGTATATCGAAGAAAAGGTCATTTACGATATACAACTAAATCACTACTTAGGGTCCTTGGAAACAAAGTAAATGTAAAAATTTTTATAAGTCTTTTAAAATTAATTTGGAATGAGAAATTACAATTTGTTTGTACCTCACTTAATTTGTTCGGCAATTACGAACCGCAGCTTCTTAAATTGCACTAGATTTTAATTTAATACTTAAACTTGTAATTACTTGCAGTGAAGTTAATTTAAATTGTAAACGCGTTGACGGACCAGCTGATCGCAACGGCGAGAATTACGTGGTTCCTCTTCGAGTTCCGATAAGGCACTGACCCTGACCGATTTCGGCTTCGGGTGGTAATTCAAGAGGCGGCCGCGTTCCATTTTTAGCTATGCCAGCGGTTCTCAAACGGTTTAGTGAAGATCTGCCACTGCATTTTTCTCGAAAACTATTACATATAATAAATATTTGCACACAGTAAAAGAAGAGCCTGTATATGTTGCTTGCACGCTCCCGAAATCTGTTTGGAAACTACTTGGGGAATTCACCCAACTCAATGGAAATGGGGTGGATTGTAATATATTTTTCGTGCTTAAAAAAGTAAACTAAGTTGTAAAGGGGACGCGACCTTGCATAAATTGTTCCAAGTAGCCTAATAAAATCACTTGTCATCTGTAGGTCTTCACGCGATATTATTCATAAATTAAAATCACAGGAGATTTTTCCCGGGTGCGAGACTATATTATATATTGCCGAACATCCTAAATATTTTCCTTACCACCCGAAGAACCAATAACTTAACTAGTGATGTGCCGACTCGAGTAAACTCGGTACCGGACTTGATTCTTTACGGTACTCGAGTAACTCGAGTACTGAGAGTGGAGAACTCTTCGAAACGGACTTGAGTTTGAAGTCAAATTCGAATACTGTAATTTTAGGAAGAAATACCGAAGTATCAAGTAGGTTTTCGGTAGACTCGTGAAACTTCGATTAACACTTGAAATGACAATCGAGTGCTACTTAGTAGTGTCCGAGCAAAACCGATTTTCTCGCCGAAACCGAAACCGAATTTCGGCCAATGACTCAGTTTTGGCCGAAACAGAAACCGAAACCGAATCTTATTCGAAAAAAGTTAGAGATAGTTTTACTAAAGTCTAAATTAATAGTCTTATTTATTAATAACTGAAATTAAATAAATTTATATTGTACGACAGAAACAAAAACAATTTTAAGTTAGTTTTATTTATTAATAACTGAAATCAAACAAACTTATATTGTAAGACAAAAACAAAAAACAATTTTAAGTTAGTTTTATTTATTAATAACTGAAATCAAACAAACTTATATTGTAAGACAAAAACAAAAAACAATTTTAAGTTAGTTTTATTTATTAATAACTGAAATCAAACAAACTTATATTGTAAGACAAAAACAAAAACAATTTAAAATTTTCGTCTCTATCGTATTTTACAAAAGTCAAAAGAGAATTTTTTTCAGCTATAGCTCATAGACAAAATTCAAATGTGTATCTTATTAAAATTGAATTTAGGTCAGAATCAAAAACTTTGGTATTGGTATTTGGTATAGATTTCACGTCCTGTAAAGAAAATTCACTTTGATTTTGATTAATTTGAAATTTTCTGGTAAAAATTGCGTTAATATTACGGTTTGCCTTTTCAAACTGGATAATTTTGAATCAGCTTTTGAATTGGGCTCGGTCACATTTCAAATATGCGGTCAAATATGACTTAATATAGCTTTAATTCACTGTCAAAATTGACGTTTACACTGTTAAAACTGAATATCATTTTATTTGATATCCAAAAATTAATCAAGTTTGAGATTAATATGCATTTAAAGCAGAAAAAAGAAAATAAATGTAGTTTATTCGGTTGTAGCCGAAGGTTCGGCGGTTTTTCAGCCGAAACCGATTATTCGGTCGGACACTACTCAGCTAAACAACCAGGAATTTTATATTTGGTTTGTTTCTTAAAAATTTTAACAGGACTTTTTTTTATGTATTTGAAAAATGAATTTCTAAGAATCCTAGAGTAAATACACATCAAAGGTAGTAAATAAATATTAGTAGATATTGACAAGGAATTAAATATACAGTCTGTCCCCGGACTGTTCTGTTCGTGATACGCACAATGGACCAAAAATTTTTGAATTCAGATTTCCTATTTTACAGTTCAGATCTGCTTGATGCGAAATGAATTTGTGCCGAATTTGACCTCGAAAGTTTTCAAGGTAATAAAATATGCAAGGTGGCATTCCTTTTGAACTTAGGGGAAAATTTTACTAAAATAAAATGATTCTCTTTGAAATTATGGAAATATATAACAAATTTCAACGTCCTATTCATTCATTTGTTCTTTCTTTTCTACTTCATAACTACATCATTTTTTATCTGATTATTTGTTTATGTTTATCTGCATATTTTAAATGGTACAATTTAATTTATCTCATTTTTTTATGTTATATGTTCGCTTTTCGCTTCTTTTAAATTTATTAAAACGTGAGTGTTATATTATCATTATCTCGTTTTGTACCATTGATCTAAGTTGGAGCGATTTTCTTTTGTTTGTAAGATTTATTGTTGTCTTTGTTTGTTACGTGCACAAAGAATATTCTGTTTTTCTTTCTCCTTTTTTTTTAAACAATCAATATTTTTCTTCAACTTTCCTTCGTCCAGTCCAATGTTAAGCTTTTTTTTTATTTTGAGTTTAAGGGATCGTTTTTTGTTTGCCATAAATCAATAATTTCAGTTTCTAAAATTTGTTTTTTTTTTATTTAGATATTGCTTGCGCAAGTCATTTTCCATTTCCTCTAACAATATGTACAGTTCGATCGCCTTTTTTTAGTTTAATTTACTTTACTTACTTTTTCCTATTTTGTTCTCAATTTGTCTTTTGTATTCAAATCAGGGTTAGCTTTTTTTATTGTAAATAACTTTTTGATTTTAATTTAGGCGATCGCGTTTTATTCCTGATTTTTTTTAATTTTCGAAAAAGAGAATCCCGCCTAAAGTACTTTAATTTTTTTCTTCTATTTTTAATTTGATTGGGTTTGACATTTCTTCTTTTTAATTAAAGCGGTCGTCTTTTATTTTTGATCGTTCGATCGTCTTTTATTCGTGCTATTTTATTTTATTCTTAAAATTTTTTCGTTTTCTTTTTTCAATTTGTCTCTGTCCATGTCAGAGTTAGGTTTTTTCTTTATCTTGACTGATCTTTTATTGTTTAAACTTAAGCGATTACTTTTGTTTCTCAAATTTGTTGCTTTTTTTCCAAATTTTCGAAGAAGAATCCTTTCCAATACACAATTGTGTTTTCGATTTTTAATTACTTGATTGATTTTCTTATTTTGGAAATTAAAGCGATCGTCTTTTGTTTCTGAAATTTGTTTTTGTTTCTTCTTTCTTCGCAAAGAATTTCCTGTGTTCCTTTTTTTCATTTTATTTAGAAACATTATTCGATCGTCTTTTATTTTTTCGTTTCTTTTTCTTCAGGTCTCAGTTAGGCTTATTCTTATTTTGACTATTTGTACAGGGTGTCCCACTTAAGGCGGATTCTTTCATACCTCTCTAGTTATTAATTTTACGAAAAAATGTTTCGAATTAAAGTTTCACAGGATCATGTGAAGCATATTTTAAAATTATTTTGACGTATACAGAGTGTTCTGTTTAGCCTGGGCGTTAGGTCACATCGTTATTTTAAATGGAACACCCTACATATTTTTACATTTTCGGTTTCTGGATTGAATTTTAATGACCTTGTGTACCATAGATAGGGTCTAATCTAAACCGTTTTCTGTCGTTAATAGTTTTTGCAGTATTAAATTTCTTTTACGATTTTTAAAAATACAAGAAATATTGAGACCTTTATGTTAGTTGCTTATTTATGCATTATTTATAAACTAAAATCCCAGGAGCTTTTGCGTGCGAGCCTATATTATGTATTGTCAAACATCTTGAAATTCAAACGCCCAAAACATGAAGAATGAAAAATTAAAAGTTTTGTACGATTCGTTTCTTTAAAAAAAGAACTTTCCATCTACTACTCAGCATTGAACGTCACGGTTCACTCAAATAAACAGTAAACCTGCTGGAGCAACGCGAATTAAACGGTGGAGTGTACCGGAAGGATATCCTATTTGGCCTTCAACAGAAATGCACAGAAATATTCTGTCCTTTAGACAAAACCGTTGTTACTCGCGATTAAATTTACAAAACTTTATGGCTCAAGGCGTCAACAGTAAACGTCATAGTTCACTGAAATATGGACACGAATCAAACGCTTGTGTATACTTCACTGTATTTTATCAAGTCGTAGTTTCACAATTTCGCGCGATTCACAAAGAAAAGCAGTTAGCCAACACAAAAAAAACCGTTTTATTAGCTCTGGTACTAATTTTATTCTTAATCAGGCTGCTCACGCCAAACGGAATAAAAATAATGCAAATAATTAATAATAATAAACGAGGTTAGGAAGGCTTCAGAAATGTTTAAAGAGCACTGCAATTTTTGTTCTACCTACTACTTAGAATTCAGATGTTTCAACGTAACTAAGTTGTTATGAAAATTTTGTTGCAAATCGTTTTTGATTGCAGTGAAAACCTCGAGCAGCCTCTGTACAGCTGTTTCAGCCCTGTTTGGGGCTTCATCAGCAAAGACGTAGCTCGACATTCCCACTGCAAACCAAGAAGCGATCGTAGGATGTCGCTGTTTTATAAGTTGTTATGATTTGAAAAACCGCTTTTCAGGAAACAACCTGTATATTAAGCTTGACTTGCATTTATTCTCGATTGCACAATATTAGATAACCGCGTGTGTGGGAAAGTGCTTCATGCCGCAACTATTTCGTCGGATTCTATAGCGTTTAAATGCATTTTTTTGTTTATTATCGTCTTCATTGCTGGAATGATTAAATTCATGAAACTTTACAAATGATCTCACGCTTTTTGTTTTAACTCGCAGACTTTTTGTGCATACGTTTTAAAATACTCCGGCCATGAAATGGTGAAAATTATCGACGAGTCGGCACTTTTTTTGTGGTTTTTATTAATTATTATCTTTCGGAGTTTCTGTTCTTAGACAGAATTGCCTGATCTTTTGCAAATGTTTGCAATTGCTTCATCTTTTGTAAACGTTTGCAATTGATTCATCTTAGGTAAACGTTTCGGGAGAACCGTTCAAAATTATTATTCCACGCTGTTAAGTAGTCATAAAAAATCTGCCGCCGTCTACTTTTTTTCTTATTGGACTAGTCTACGTAAATTACTGTTTTTTGCGAGTTAATGGGTGGTATGAATAAAAACGAAGTAAATGCTAATGCTACAGTTTGAAGTATCTTCTTCGTAGTATTTACATCAGTTTTTAAGAAGGTGTTACACTCTGAAGTAAGTACTATTATTTTCCGGAAGATACTACGGCAAATAACATTCGTGTGGAAATTATCGAAGTGTTTACTTCACTCTGGAGTATTTACTTCGGCTACTAAATGCTTCAGTTTTAACTCAAAATTGTAGTATTTACTTCAGTGTCTGTCTGTCTGTCTGGTCCCATCGCAGCTTCAGCTTGCGTACTTCGATTCGTAGCATTTGCGAAAAATGGCACAGATGCCTAATAGAAAAATTTAATATGTCAAAAGAAATTACACTGCATTATAAAATATTTAGATAAGTATACATGTGTAAAATAATTACCATAAATATAGTTATACCAAGCCTAAACTTGTCATTTATATACCGGGTGCAAGATAAAATACGCCGCAATACATACATAACTATAGTCCGATTAGAATTAAGTAAGAAAGAAATATACAAAATCACTCCATAAATACTACAAATTGGTAAAAGTTGCATTTTGTTTTAGTATCTATTATAACAAATGATAGCCAACTTTTTCTTGAACTGGACATAAATGTATTTCTTTTTTAATTCAGTGATATGAGGTAAGTAAATGACTTAATGTTCACTGGATCACTTTCAAAAATATGACTAATAATTTAATATTTCGTCAAAGGATTATTATTACTACAAAAATTACTTACAAATTTAATAATGAATGCTAATTACGTTGTAGCAAGAAAATGTTGAACGCGGCGGAGATCAATTTAAAAAATATTTTGAAAACTCGTTATTTCTTTTTGATTAATTAATTTTCTTTTGTAAGATTATAAGAGAATTTCTGTTACTAGCCATATTGCTCTAGGAAAGTTACGTTGGAACTGTTGGTCATTCGATTAATGAAGTATCAATAAAAATCTAGGTAACAATCCACATTTATACAGGGCGATAACAAGAAACTTCTACACCGTTTGGTAGGTGATAGTAAAGATCAAAATAAGAAAAAAAAATGTAATAAAGCTATGTCGAATACACAATATAGGATATCACGCTATGTGTTCACTCTTCTAGAATTTTTATATTTTACATAAAATTCGGGTTCCAGAAATTAAATAAAAAGCTGAATTTTCTGACGTAGCATTGGCCACCGTACGACTTCTGGTTTCGCCGGAAGTGACATCAACTTTCTTATTTTAAATGGAACATGCTATACATTTTTACATACTTGGAATTTACAGATCATTGTGAGTTTGAATATGTGTCACTTGATAATTTTGGTTTCCATGATAACGATATTTCTTTTTGTTTTTTACTTCGTAAACCTATAAATCGTAATGCGATCTTAAGTAATTCGAGAAAGCCACTCTTTTGGTTTTTAACATTTTCACAGGATATGAAATTTTCATTAGGTCGTTAAACTGTTCCATTTGGAAAAAAATAAGTTACGAGCTAATCAAAGAACAGTCAGCTGTGAAAAATCTTCAGTTATTAATGTCAAATTAATGGCAATTCGTTTCTACTTCTGGAGCTTGATAAAATTCATTTGAAGGTATTTTGTGTACTCAATGAACATTCTCACTCTTATTATGAGGAACAATGTAAAGAACAGCGCATCTTAATTTTTTGTGATGTATATCTGTTGTTTTTAGCCTTCTACATAATGCATTGACCTGTTTTTGTTTTGCAAATGTATACATAACGACTATGTATATAAAAAAAAGAAAAAAGTCCTATATAGTGGTTCGTTAATTTTGATCTGGAGTTTAGATTTATAAAAAATAAGAAATGGAACTTTTTAATATGTATAAATAGTAAATATTCAAAAGTATATAATTTTCCTATCTGTTGAAAATTATCGAAAAATTTGTAATAATTAATGGGACGATTCAGAAAAGCAGTATAAATGTAGATGTTCGCTATACATTTGACACCTACTTCAGGATAAAAAATAAAATTAAAAAATATTTGAGAATAAATAATGAATTTTTTTATTCCGAATTCTGAATTATTCCATAATTTATTATTAAAAAATAATTGTTATTATATTTAAACTAACAATCAACTATTTATTCGTGCACGAAACGCTTATTGTGACATTTGGAATTACAAAGGTTTGATCTTTTTACATTAAAATATTGAAATTTATTACATTTACAATCAATAGACAAAAATTATTAATAACCGTAATTAATTAATTTTCGCAAATTTATTAATTTAACGTATTAATAAACATGCGATATGTTATAAAGGAAGTAGGAGAGAATGCTACACATTTTAAAGAAAATACTACACTGCAAAACACATACTACAGCTAGAGAAGTATTTACTTCGATTTGAAGTACTGTCCTTATAAGACGAAGTAAGTGCTGCCGGAAGTTAGTAGATACTACAGCGTCGGAGTAAATACTACGTAGAAGATGCTAATACTTAAAGCATTAGTAGATACTTCATTTTTATTCATACCACCCAATATTTCTACGGACTGATTAAATTGGTTTCACTCTGCACCTTTAAAGCCATTGGTTTTCCTTTACATCATGTTGATACTCCTTGGTTTCTCTTGAGATCCAGATATTTTCGTTTCTCGCAAACCCTTCCTTTGTACATTTGGGGATACGGCTAGTTTTATTAACTCGTAATGTGCCGGGAGCCAGTCAGTTGTGTTGTTTATCGGGAACGCAGCCCCGTTTTCGCTTTGTGACCGTCCTGTATATCGGTTCATATTTTGCTTTTAGAGTGGAACCTCGGGGAGGTTTCCTCGTCGTAAGTTCGTACGTTCTGTTTTGGCGCTGGTGGAATAAGAAGCTCGTTTATCTCCTCCTGCATTACGAACTAATTTCACAATATACCTTTTTGTAGCAAACGTCTCGGCTTTTTATTGGCTAGATAATAGAATAATATTCAGCTGTTTTTGATAAATAGAAATATAGTAGACTAATTTCATCAAATCACTCTGATTTTAGGCAAAAACTGGACCACTAAAGTTAACGAAACAAGAAGGAAAATACTCGCTGCCGGAGCTGATGCGATGGTAATCACCGCGTTGGATGAGATTGCTTGGCTCTTGAATATCAGAGGAAGAGATGTTCCGTACAGTCCTTTTGTTCGTAGTTATGTCGTCTTGACCAATCACACCGTGACTTTTTACAGCAACCGGACTAAACTGGTAAAATACGGCATAGGAAATCATTTTCACATGGACTACGGCATTAGCGCTTATTCAGTCAGGTAAGTATAGAATTTAACATATAAAATAGCGACATCTTACTATCGCTTTTTGACCTAACATTGCAGTAGGATAGACAAATTGAAACGGGATTTGCTCCTAATGAGTCCCCCATGCAAGGCGGCCATGCTTGCTGTCAAAGCATAATGAAAGATTTTAGAAAAATTTTGTACAAATCGTTTTTGATTGCAGTGAGAACCTCGAGCAGCCTCTGGACAGCTGTTTCAGCCCTGCTTGGGGCTTCTTCAGCAGAAACGTAGCTCGACATTTCTAAAATCTTTCATTATGCTTTGACAGCAAGCATGGCCGCCTTGCATAGGGGACTCATTAGGAGCAAATCCCGTTTCAATTTGTCTATCCTACTGCAATGTTAGGTCAAAAAGCGATAGTAAGATGTCGCTATTTTATATGTTCATCATTCTTACATCGCATTTGCGAATAAATTGGGCAAGTCGTTTTTGGTCTGCAGTGGGAATGTCGAGCTACGTTTCTGCTGAAGAAGCCCCAAGCAGGGCTGAAACAGCTGTCCAGAGGCTGCTCGAGGTTCTCACTGCAATCAAAAACGATTTGCACAAAATTTTTCTATAATATAGAATTTAAATTTAACTTGTCTCTGTCTTTCTCTTACTTTGTTGTCTCGCATTAATGTCTATCTCTCTCCTTTCGTTTTGTTAACTTGACACGTTTTGTCTCCTCCGATCTTTTCTTATTGCTATTTTTGGACGTTCATTCGTCATTTATAAACTTTCGAAGCAAGCAATCCGATTTATTAAAAAAAAAACGTGGGGTTGAAAAACTTGGGTTGAAAACCCACTTTCATCCTCTTTTTGTCCCCAATTCTTTTAACAGTCTGTCAAAGTTTGATGTCGATTTTCTTTGTTAGTAGCGCTCTGGTTTTCGGAGAAAAAGCCAGAAATCTGAATCCACTTCGTTTTCCACGGAATGTTCAAATGGCGTTTATTTGTATTTTCTGATTTGTCGGCAATGCTTCGGCCATTTGGCCCTTTTCGCTTTGGTTTTGATTTTTTTTTAACTTCACATAAATGTCCTACTTACAACAATATTTCAGGACAGATTGCAATATTGTATAAAAATTAAAAAAATCAAGATAGAAAAAAAATAACAATGAAAATATAGCAGTAAATAGTTCTGAGAAAATGGAGCGAATAATCAGTACAAAATCATTTTAAAAAAACTTGGTTTATGTACGATTACGAATTTTGTTTCAACTCACCACCGCTGGAAGGGAATCTTTTTTGAAACACAGAATTTAAATTAAATTAATAAAAATTTGGTACGACTTGATTCTCAAAAATTTTAAAACACACACACACCGTGTTGTATTTCTTCATTCGCGAAACTGAGGAAAATGACTGAAAAAAAACAAAATAAAAATTTTAACGAGCAAAAAAAGAACGCGTAAACAGGTCAGGAACTCTGAACTACGGAAAAGACCCTTTTTCGCATGCGGCAGCCGTTCTTAAAGGCTTTGCGATTATATAATTAAGCATAGCATTGCTATTCCGCAGGTATGACCTTGCTCTACTTCTATTTGACGACACAATTTTATTCTGACCTTGTACTTGTGTTACATGTTATAATTTTATCACAAAACAAAACAAAATAAAAAAATAAACAGAAGATTGAAAAAAGAAATTTCTTAGTCTCTGAAAAATAAACAAAACAATCACATACGAATATTACTTTCGACGAATCGAAAAACCTCATCGAAATGAAAAAAAATGAAATATTTGGGATGATGTCAAGTAAAACAAATGACGATCTTAAGTAATATTCGTAAATTCGCGAAAGAATGGAATTAAAAAAAAAAACTTTAAAAGAAAAGAAAACTAAATGAAAATCGTAAATTTTTAGAAAAGAAAAATTTTTACGAAAAAGAGAGACTATTTCGGAAAATAAGAACAAAATAAACAAAAAAGAAAAAAGTTGGTTGGCTAATTTCGAATCTAATGTGAAACATTCCTTAAAAAAAGAGAGCAACAAAAAAAATAGAAATAACTTGAACTCAGAAATAGTCACTGTACAAATGACGATCACAATAAATAAAGAAAAGTGATAGGAAAACAATTGACAATCGTAATTTTTACCAAGGAAGACGAAACTATTTTCGAAAAGAAAAAAATAAGCAAAACAGAAAAACACTTCGTTAATTTAAAACCAAAAATATAAGAACAGCAAAAAAGAAAATTTCCAAAAGTAACGGGAATGACTTCAAGACGAATCTCAGACTCCGAAAGAGTCGATGAACAAACGATGCTCGCAAAAATTCTAATAGCGTTTTCGATTGAGGTGCACTGAGAGTATTTTCATTTCGTTTTAACCTCATGGAATAAAACGAGATGAAGATACACTCAGTGCATATATTGCATCCCAATCGAAAACGCTATAAAAGGGACAGCGCGAAATTCGAACTTAAAAACAAAAACGAATCCTGATGATACGATGATTTGTACACTCATTTCCAAACACCTGATTAATGAAATCAATAAAGCTGAACTTGGCTTCACCCCGAAGTGCGAAGGAAGGAGTTCGAACGAATCAAAACTGTCGCGATATAAGTCAGAATCAACCGAGTAAATTATGTCAACGGGACTCAACAATGTTAATTGTCAAGTATGAAAGTAATTTGTAACTCCGCCGAAATAACAAGCTGGAGAAAAGTTTATTTTGTAGGAAATAGACGCGACGTCGAGCTTTACAACCAGCGATGCCAGATAAAACGGTAGATCTACCAATCTGAGAGCCACATTAACGCTAACCCTTTGCATAGACCGTCAATTGTCGCAGCTCCAGGTACGATCGCGCGAACATCTGCCAAATTTTTACAACCATCTGGCATCACTGTTTACGACATAAGATAAACAGTCAATTTAATTCCCACGAAATTTGTGAAATACAGTTGCAGACGAATGCAAATATTTGCAAAATTAACGCAAAAAACACAGACTCCAAGCCGATGAAAGTTTAATTTAAGGCAATTATGAGGCGAAATAGCGAACTCGAAAAAGAATTTATTGCGGGAGTATCCTGAGATGTATAAAACAGTTTCGTTCTGTCAATTACAACACGTTCCAAATTTGTTTTAACATTATTTTATATTGTTGTTAAATTACAAGTTTTATTGTTAATTATGTTAAATTAGTCATTCGTGTGTTGGAAGACGTGTCTCGTTATGTTTTGAACTGTTTTAACCTTGCTGTTGCTCTTTTTTTAACTCCGACTATTACGGGTTGTAGCTTTAAATTGGTTTCTCGGAGGCTCTGATGAAGGTTTTGAAATAAAACCGAAACAGTCAGCTGAATGATTTGAATTGATTTTACGTCCTAAAACTCAATCACCGCTGCATTCTAAATTTCATACTCAGGGCGCCATTTTAGTAATTACATAAAACTGTTTACGAATTGCAACAAGAATCAGATCGAAAACGTGGGAAGTAATTAGCGTTATAAAATACACATCTGCGCTACGACGAAAATTGTTAGTTACGGAACAATTTACTACACCTCTACTTGTTACAAAATTAACGCTTTCAAACTATCCGAAGGATTATAGTTGCCTTTTATTTTTTAAACGTTACTGTTGATTGTTCCATTCTATTTGTATTCTTACTTGTTTGCTTAAATTTTAAATCACCTACCGGATGTTTCAAATTGGGTGTGCACTGAAGGGATCTCCTAAACCGTAAGAGATACAAATATGGTTCAATGGAAGAAAAGTTGCACGAATCAATGTCTAACTGGTATTCATTAACAGAATGATTTTTTAGTATCTCAAGAAGAAATAAGAAAAAAATCATTCTCTCATCAATGGATACGAATTAGGCATTTATTCGTGCAACTTTTCTTCCATTTAAGCGAATTTGTATCTTACGGCTTACGGTTTAGGAGATCCCTTCAGTGCACACTCAATTTGAAACAGCCGGTATAATTTATTATAGAGTAAGGGATTACGAGAAAATTTGGTCAGATCTTCCAACGGCAGCGCAGGCTTGGAAACACGTTTTGCTCCCTTGGCGCTCCGTGTTTAGCCCTGGGGCGAGCAAGAAGATATATTCCTTGATACCGGAACGCAAACGATTACCTCGACCGTCCCCCATAATCCACCTGAAGGCGCAGAAGAATCCCACCGAAATAGAAGGCATGAAGCGGGCGCATATTCGGGATGGAATCGTGATGTGCAAGTTTTTATCGTACCTGGAATCAAGGGTAAATGAATCATGATTTTGTGAGACCCAGTTTTACAGTGACGTTTTAACTTTGAGTCGAAGCTTAAATCCTTCACAACAATGGTTGAGATAATCGTTGCTAAGGGTTTAAACCTCAGCTCAAAGTTGAACCCCATTTGTAAAACTGGACCTAAGTACTAAAAAAAGAAATATTTTGCTTCGAACTCGAAGGTAAACGAGGGAGACGTTTGGAGCGAGTTGGATGTGGTTAAGAGCTTGAACGAGCACAGATACGAAATGGAACTGTCCTTGGGCACCAGTTTTCCAACGATTGTAGGATACGGACCGAACGGGGCTCAACCTCATTATGAGCCCAGCTCGAGCACAAATAGCATAATTTTCACCAACAGTACGGTGGTAATAGACTCGGGTGGTCAATATTATGGTAGCAACGATTATTGTCCTTTCAATTTTTTTTTTTTTAATTGACCCATACCTTAGATGGGACGACGGACGTTACACGAACCATTCATTTGGGCACTCCAAACCGACAACATATAGACGCCTACACGAGAGTACTGATCGGGCATATTCAGCTTTCCTCGTTAATATTTCCGTCTAATATGAAATCGTCGGTAGCAGATGTTTTGGCTAGAGCCCCCTTATGGGAGACCGGATTGGATTACATGCATGCAACGGCCCATGGCATAGGTTCATTTTTAGGAGTTCACGAATGTAAGTGGTTGAATAAAATTCGCCCCGACTATATTTTAATGCTCACCTTATTTCAGCCCCAATCGTAATAGATTATAAAATACCGGGTCAACACTTTCGTCCTGGACACTTTCTTTGCAGCGGTAACTTCGCACTCTTAAAGCCTGCTGCAAGTCGGCTAGACTAATATGGCGCTCTCAATTTATCCTTTGTTTAGATATTTCGGCCCTAACTGGGGCCTCGTCAGCACAAGAAAAACTCGATCGTAATCCAGCCGACTTGCGCCCTTTTCATTTTAAAAGCTTGTTGCATTAATTCTCCGTTTTAGAACCAGGATATTACAATGAGAACGATTTTGGAATAAGACTTGAAAACGTCATGGAAGTCGTAAATGTTCCACACCTGAAAGGCCTTTTTGGAAACACGTTTTTGGGGTTCGAGGACATCACGCTTGTACCGTACGAACCGAAAATGATTAATTCCAGCCTCCTAAGTGTCTATCACGTACGTAAACGTAAAATACAGTGTGTTTGTAAACTAATTGCAGAAATTTGAGGCACAAATGGTCCTGTTGCAAGAAATGTAATCTAAGATAGTAAAGGAGATTGTGGTTTAAGAGATAATTGAAATTAACCTCCGACCACAATAATTTTTATATCCGTAGATACGTATTTCGGCAGCTAAGCTGCCATCTTCAGTACGCTACCAACTTAAAAGCACTAAAAAAAGATCTAAAACCAACCTAATCATCTTAATAAAATCATAAAAATGTTAAAACATTTAGCATTTTTATGATTTTATTAGTTAGATAAAACATTTAACATTTTTATGTTTTTATTTTGGATGATTAGGTTGTTTTTAGATCTTTTTAGTGCTTTTAAGTTGGTAGCGTACTGAAGATGGCAGCTTAGCTGCCGAAATACGTATCTACGGATATAAAAATTATTGTGGGCGAGGTTAAATTCAATTAAAGAATGTAATGCTAAATAATTTTCCAGATGCAATTCGAACGCTGTTGAAAATCGGAAAAAACTTAATAGTGCGCCTATAGTTTTTGGGGTGGATCAGTTTTTATTGCGACGGTCGTACTATCTGCTGCACGAACTGTTACGGTCGCAAATTTTTACAATCGCGTCATCTGAAATTTGTCCGCGAAATTAACTGTGTAAAAAGAGAAGAAAGAAACAATCTAGAAGGCCAAGAACACTGAACAGTAGACAAATAAAATATTTGCTTAAGCCCGGTGTTTTAATTTACTCGTTTTTAATACGCATATTGGCTGAGCAAACATTGCAAAAACGAAATTGTTAAGTAAACTGTAGGTTCTTGAGCACAGGGGGCGATAACAGGAAAACGTATTATTATTTAAAACTAAATATATTTAAAAAAAAAAACTTATGTATAATGATATAATACATATTTGTCAAAACTAAGTATTAAAAAAACTCTAATGAAGTTTACTAAAAATCTCTGAAAACCTTCCTTCCAACTGTCTTACGCGTTTTTAACACGTATGCTGGCCGAGCAAACCTTGCAAAAACGAAATTATTAAATAAACCGTACCTTCTTGAGCACAGCGGACTGTAATAGCAAAATTTGTTATTATCACGCTTATGGTTTTTGTATCGGATTGTACACTCCCCATCTTTTCACACATACATTCAAACAAGCGGAGCCGCTGGCACTACTGGCAGCTAACGAAATTTATCATCGCGTTACATGAACGTTGATCAATCGTTACCGTTTCCAGAAAACTTATCATTTCAGTATAATAGAATTTGTTTTATTTTAAAATTGTCGATTTAGTTAAGTTTCTTTTCTGCTTAAAATTAATGCGGACAATTTAAACCTATTTTACAGATGAAAAGAAATTATTGTATTGGACGGCGTAAGTAAATCATATCCTAAACGACTTACTTTAAATAATATTGTAAATTTTTTCAGTTTTTTTTTTTCAGCTTTTATCGTGAGAATTTTACAGGTTGCATGTAAATAACTTTCGCAGTAAATAGATGGATTTGCTAAAAAAAGTTCGCAATAGTTTCACTCACACAAATTTTTCCGTTCTACTTAAGACATTACATCAAATATTTACAAATTTTGAAAACGCATCATTATTCGTGACTGACTTTAATTAGGTAATCATCCGCGACATCCCTTCCATATTCTGACGGCGCGGCCCGTACGGTCGAAGTAGTAAATTTTCAGTGAGCCTGGAGGCTGAAATCATAAGCGAGGTTATTTAAAAAAAAAATGTAATATTTGCTTAAGCCCGGTGCTTTAACTTACGTCGCCCGAGCGAACCTTACAAAAATGTAATTATTGAGTAAACCGTAGGTTTTTGAGCACAAGGGGCGATAACAGGAAAGCGTGTTATTATTCAAAGCTCTGTCCTGTCCTCCGGAGTCTTGGCGAACAGTGATTGCACTATGTCATCGTGGCCAAGGTCATGGACCGTCTCAAAAGACTGAAGTGAAATAGGACTTTTCACTTATGCAATAAATTCGTTTCGACTTAATGAGTAGGACACGACGAATTGATCAAATCTCAGTCAAACTTACTGTCAAGAGTTTAACGTAACGAACACGTGATGTTACTCGTACGATGTCTAAACGACAATGATGAAGAACATGGATTCACATACGAGAGCTTCGGATAGTACATATCTCGGCCTAAAATGGCGTAGCCAATCGGAAAGAGTGACGCAAGACTAAAGTAAAGAGCGAATTAGAAGTCAGCATTTCAAAACGGCTTTAAATTCGGTGATCTGAACTCACCTCCGGCAAGATACAGGGTGTTGAGACAGAGATTTATTGTCATTGGTAAAAGAAGCTTGCAAATTTTACTAAAAATCTGTGGAGATCTTCCTTCCAATTATTTTACGCGTTTTTAACACGTTTATTGGCCGAGCAAACCTTGCAAAAACAAAATTATTAAATAAACCATAGATTCTTGAGTACTATTTAAAACTAAATATGTTTTTAAAAGAACTTGCAAACTACTTAAACACAATGATGTATTATTTCTCAAAACTAAACACTAAAAGAAAATGCAAAGAACTTTACTAAAAACCTTCGAAAACCTTATTTCCAACTCTCTTACGCATTTTTAACACGCGTGTTGGCCGAGCAAACCTTACAAAAACGAAATTATTATGTAAACTGTAGGTTCTTGAGTTCAGGGGGCGGTTTCAGGAAAATGTGTAATTATTTAAAACTAAATATATTTTTTTAAAAATCTTACAAGCTACTTACACATAATGAAGTAATATTTCTCAAAACTAGCCACTAAAAAAAATACTGCAAAAAACTGCACTAAAAATCTCTAAACACCTTCTTTCCAACTGTCTTACGCGTTTTTAACATGTCTCTTGGCCGAAAAAAAAATGATGAATATGTAGAGGGCCAACAAGGAAACTTCTGATGTGCTAACAATAATATATTCAATGCAGGAAAATACAAAGACACTTCAAGTACTATATTTATCAACAACTTAGCACACTAACGGTGGGTTTCACAAAAAAATTGTTAACCAGCGATTATAATACAATTCTCTGATTAAAGAACATCATTGGACGAAGTTAACAATAGATTTGAAACAACCAATTATATTGTTTCAGCAAACCAACCACAGGTTTTAATTACGCTGTTAAATTAGTGAGTGATGTTTTCATGGCTAACACGCTTGAATCGTGCGTGTTCAGTCATCAAACCCCAACAAAACCTTGTAAAAACAAAATTATTAAGTAAACCGGAAGTTCTTGAGCACAGAGGGCGATAACAGGAAAATGTGTTATTACCTAAAACCAAAATATATTTAAAAAAAAACTTACGAATTACTTACACGTAATGATGTAATATTTCTTAAAACTAAGCACTAAAAAAACTGCAAGGAACTGCACTAAAAGATTTTAAAAGCCTTCCATCCAATTGCCTGACACGTTTTTAACACGTATGTTGGCCGAGCAAACCTTGCGAAAACGAAATTATTAAGTAAACCATAGGTTCTTGAGCACAGCGGGCGATAACAATATATTTAACAAAAAACCTGCAAACAACTTACACATACAAAATGATGTTATATTTCTTAAAACTAAGCACTAAAATAACTGCAAAGAACTTCACTAAAATCCTCTCAAAGCCTTCCTTTCAACTGTATTACTGCGCTTTTTAAAACCCAGCTCCACTCTCTTGACTTCATTTTTAAATCTAACAATATATTAAAAATTCGTAAAATTTTGTTTACAATACAATTTAGGAAAATTTAAAATACAAAAATATATTAAACAAAAACCTGAAATTCAGTTTGCAATTAAAAAAAAAATTAATATAGAAATATATTAACAAGAACGTGAAATTTAGTTCCAATACATTTACTTAAAAAAAAAAACTAATTTTAATATGAGCAATTTGCTTTTTAATTAAGACCGTATGAAAAGCTAACACAGGCTTTTTTATGGACTGATATGCCTCTTTCTCTGTATACCATTTTTTGGATTATTTTTAGGTAATTTTATAATCAACCAAATATAATACAAAATAAAATAAATATCAATGAAATTATGGCATTAAATAATACAAGAAAATGGTGTAGAGAGAAAGGGGCATATTCAGTCCATAAAAAAAGCCTGTGTTAGCTTTTCTTTATACGCAAAACAGATTTTTATTTCAACTCATCAACGCTAACTTTCTTGAAACACAGAATTTAGAAGAAATTAATTTTAAAAAATCGATTACGATTATAAATTGATTACCAAAAACAGAAAACACACGTGAAGTGTAATAATTTCATTCGCGAAATTAATTTCAAACTAAGGAAATCGACCGATTAAAAAAAAATAAAATTAAAAAAAAACTTCAACCAGGAACGAACACTAATTAGAGAACTGCGATCGAAGGAACCGTCTTTTCGTACGTTCCAAAACGTTTTTAAGCCCTTTTCTCCTTCTAGATGCTTACGCAAGTGGGGAATATCGGATGATGCATTAGCTATGCGTAAAGCCTTCACTGTGTGCATAAATTAAGGGCAAAATTGCAACTCCGGATTCTCTTCTTTCTCTCCCAACGTCGGACCGTGTGCAATTTTTAATTCCTTAGAGTATTATTTAATCGCAACTTAGCTTTTAGAAAAACATTGCAACATCTCTGCGTACTGAATATTCGATCCTTTACTATTACTGTAATTATTAGTATTTTTCTTAATTCGTGGTTGGTGATTGTTATTGAAAATATCGAACATTCGAAAACAAGTTAGGGATATTTTTTTATGACTGTGGTCAACGTATGTGAGTAACAATGACCAGCGGGCTCACCACTCCGTACGCTTTTTCTCGCGTTATGAGCGGAGCATAAGGAACAAATAAAATAATTTTCCCCCCTCCTATTAATTTTTTTTTAACTTTTCCGTATTCTATTTACACTCACAATAATGTTAATGGTAAAATTTCTGCACTTATTTTACAAACGCCCTGAATATTGATTGAAGAAAAAAATATATATTTTTGCAGATACGATGGCTGAATAATTACAATCAGAAAATTCGGGAAATGCTTAGGCACGAGTTACAAAAGCCGGGCAACGAGGAGGCTTACAACTGGATGATGGAAAGAACTGAATACATTCCTGGAAGCAGCGGCGTCGTCGGTAGCCAATTATATTTATCGATAACTATTCCATTATGTGTTTTTAAAATTATTGTGTTCGGTAAATAATTTAAATCGAAATGTAATTTAATCCTTGTTGTACAACTGTCATCCGTAACAAAATAAATGTATGATTTTTTTCTATTAGATATTTACCTATCAGCCTATTTATTTATAAAAATCTGCCTGCTTAGTCGGTCGCGAATTAGCACTTGAGTTTGCAGAAAGGCTTGCGAATAAGCACTCCAGTTTCATAATCCTCGCGAATACGATTACTCGCTGATTACTCATAACGCTTAAGTGTGTTCATTATTACCGTAAATTTTAAAAGATTTTAATCAGGAGATGAGATCTAGGATTAAGTACAGCCGCGAGCAATAGATTTTGATCATAACTTATCAAAGGTTAGCAGCGAACTTATATTTCATTAAAAATAAGGAGAGTAATGATTTGGAGTACCTGCCAGTAATAGTTTCTTAAATATCTAACTCATTGTTTGTAAAAAGTGAGATACTTATCTTAAATTTATGATTTTTGAAATAAAAATTGACTTTTCGACTGATAGTGACGAGTGACGACCAAAATTTAATGCTCGTAATTGTACCTATCAAGTTTTTCAACTTGCCTATTACGCCGTCTAATGTTATTGATAACTTTCGTTACGGTTTAAAAATTCATGGCAATTATCTCCAGTATTAACAATAATTGTAATGTATTCGCAATGTTGATTATTATTCTTTCTCCTTTCCTATAATGTTGCCAAAGGTGATACTTCCGTACCATTTTAATATTTTTGAAAATGTTTTGTACTGAAGTCCTTCCGTATCCATTTTGATACTTCCTTGGTTCAACCTTCAGTGTCAATTGATTTTCATTATTCTCTTTATAATTACATTATTTGAAATATTAGCAGGAACAAATTAAAAAAAAATTCTGTGATAATAAAACAAGATAATACCATTTTAAAATTTTCGGATTAGAAGTGTGGTGATAAAAAAAAACAGAAACAAATCATGAATTAGCCGTACAAATGTAAATAATTGTGGTGTCTTTTTTTTAATGGGGGCAGAAAAGAACAAAAGAATAATTAAAAAAAACATATATCAAAAACTGGAACAAATTGAAAAAAACAAAAGGGAAATGAAAGAAACAGTAAAAAATTTCAAGACATGAGGCGAAAAAAAGATCATCAACACCAATTGAACGAGAGAGCAATTATTTTCCGGACGAATCAAAAAGTTCGTAGCAAATAAAAGCAAACTATAAAAAAGTCAATAATACGATAAAAAAAGAAACGAACGCCGAAGTGTAGTGCGTAAAACAAAAGATCACAACTGTGATGGACATAGACCAAATCAATCAATTCGATAACAAAATCAAAAGAACAGAAAAAAAACAATAGAAAACTGATGACAAAAATGAACAAAAAGCAAATGAAACTCGTAAGACGAAAAATAAAAAGAAGCTGGTAAAAAAACGAAATACAGTTGCAAAAAGGCGTCGGTTAACAAAATGTCAAAAGTCAATTGGGTAAAAGTAATCGAAGAGAAATAAGACAGCATAAAACGAATTAAAGAAATATAAAAAGAGAGAGAAGAATTTTGTAAAAAGGAGTCAGTAAAATGAGAGAGCCAATACGATTAAAAAGAGAAGAATGCAAAAAACAGTAGAAAAATGGATAGACAAAAAATAAATGAAGAAACGGCAATTCTCCGCCGAAAATTTTTGCAAGACCAAGAGAAGCAAAAGGACAAAACAAGCGAACCGTGAATAAAATGCAAAACATCAATTCCTTAAAAGAAAAAACAATAGAGAAAGAAAAAATGTGATTCGAACAAAATGCAAAAGAAAGCGAAAGAGAGGGGATGGGGTACCAGCGGGGCACATCTGTTACCAGAAGGGTGCAAAACAAGGACACTTCTTTTTACCTGTGAAATATTATGCCGGGCTCTTTCAGAAACTGTTCCACCCACTATTGCAAACAAAAACACCGTATTTACGCATTTGTTGCAATGCGAAGTGTCCTTGATTTGGTCTTTTTTGGTAACTGCGTTCGCTCATTCGTTAAATGCAGAGTAAGGCACACTCTCTTACTCGCTTAATAATAAAAAATATACAGAGCTATTTAAAAAATAAAAGTTGACAGTCGTTTGGCCATGTAGGTAACTAAAAAAAAATAATTAATTGACCACATTTTATAGTGTTTTTAGTCTCATTTCATTTGCCTTTTTGTTTTTTTAAAATTAGTCTATAAATAAACGATTTATGGCTTGGGGCGTTTTCTGTAGAACAGCCTGTACTTATAAATTAATGTAATTATGTTCGAAATATTTCAAAAAAATATGTTGTGAGTCGCTAAAATTACCACGTTACCTTACGGTAAATTTTCAATGTTACCGGTAAGGTAACATTCATTTGTTACCGTATGTTACCGTTTGTTACCTCAGTCGTCAAAATAACGTAATTTCGAGTTTCACACTTGCAAAATTCAAGTAAAACAATTGAAAGAAATGGTCAAGGAATATTTTTGATTATTTGAGAAAAACTTAAATACTACAAGAAAGGAAATAAATATTTCATAACCTAAAATGACTTTCGTTTACGCATGAATTTATTTAGTGGAAATACATAATATTAAACATTGTATACCTTATTTTTAACAAAAGCCAAAAATATGAGTATTCGATATAAAATTTAGTGTTGTTAAATTACCGGTAATTTATTTTTAATATTACCTTACCGGTAATGTTACCGTAATGTTACCAATTACAGCTCAATTAGCAACATTTCTCGCCGAAGTTACTAATTACAGTTTTAACTAAACATGTGATTTCTACTAATTTTTTTTTGACTAATTTGATACCGAATACGCATTACATTTTTGGCTTTTGTTAAAAATAAGGTTTAAAATGTTTAATATTATGTATTTTCACTAAATAAAATAAACTCATGTATAGAGGAAAGTCATTTTAGGTTATGAAGTATTTATTTCCTTTCTTTTAGTATTTACGTTTTTCTCAAATAATCAAAAATATTCCTTGACCATTTCTTTCATTGGTTTACTTGAATTTTGCAAATATGCAACTCGAAATTACGTTATTTTGACGACAGAGATAACAAGCGATAACAAATGAATGTTACCTAACCAGTAACGTACAGATAAAATAGCGACATCTTACGATCGCTTTTTGACCTGTCATTGCAGTAGGATAGATAAACTGAATCGGATTTGCTCCTAATAATTCCCCCATGCAAGGCGGATATGCTTGCTGTCAAAGCATAATGAAAGTTTAAAAAAAAAAATTGTGCAAATCGTTTTTGATTGCAGTGAAAACCTCGAGCAGCTTCTGTACAGCTGTTTTCGTTTTTGTTTGCAGTGGGAATGTCGAGCTACGTCTCTGCTGAAGAAGTCCCAAGCAGGGCTGAAACAGCTGTACAGAGGCTGCTCGAGGTTTTCACTGCAATCAAAAACGATTTGCACAAATTTTTTTAAAAACTAACCAGTAACATTGGAAATTTACCGTAAGGTAACCTAGTAATTTTAGCGACTCACAGCACTAATAAAATTAATCAGAAAAATGAGTGAAAATCATATTTTTAATTAAAACTGTAACTGGTAACTTCGGCGCTAAATGTCACCACTTGAGCTGTAATTGGAAATATTATGGTAACATTACCCGTAAGATAACATTAAAAATAAATTACCGGTAATTTAACAACACTACAAAAAAAATGTCTCATGAAATGTTTACGTCACTACTCTGGAGCAGCTGAGAGTATCTTCATCCTCTGTTTTTACAAGACGTTAAAACAGAAGTACTCTGAGAGCGATTCCGAGCAATCAGTCGATAACGTCGCGCCGCACTTATGGGTAAACTTGGTACCACTTTATCTAAGAGTTGGTTATTGAATTTCTGTAGACTGGCAACACTGCTTTCCTTTTCGAGTTTCTTAACAGTTGGCCAAAAAATTTCCTGTTCAAAATGTGAAAGATTTGTTTAGGTTTAGCGCTTAACAAAAATGTGGAAAACCACCACCTGATTTGTATTTAACGACGGAAAGCTTATACAAGAAAGTGCCTCCACCTCTACACCGATTTCCCTCACCTCAAATATAACCTTAAAATGCGCATGTGAATTGTGAATTTTCCCAAACAGCTGATCCCATGAGTCATTCGTTGATATGTCGGGAAGTACTAAAGCAATTAATTTTTACCCTTTACATTTAAACGTCGAATGTTAATAAAAAAAAATCGTGATTTAAAAACTATAAAATGATGTCAAGAAAGGAAAGCCCCCTGAGGGTCCTCGATCCACATCAAAGATTAAAAGTTCTGGCGAATTACAGCAACTCGGTGGAAGTTGATCCGAATGTGCCTCCTAGAAGGTATTGAACATTATACTCGACTTTAATATATCAGGAACTTAACTGGCTTCCCTTTGATTACATGTAAGATATTATCGGTCTGGTGTGGAAATGGTGAGGATGGCGAACGTCTATTTGGAAGAAGGCAGCTTGGAAAATGCTTACATTTTGTACATGAAATTCATGACGCTTTTCATAGAAAAAATTAGGAAGCATCCGGATTTTGCGCTGGTACCATCTGGTATGAAAGCCACAAATCAAAACACCCTGCGTGAAATACTGCCGAAGACGGAGAAATTGAAAGTTCAACTGCTTGAGCAATTTACTAAGGAATATAACACATTTCTTGAAGAACAGGTAACCACAATAACAGAGTTCTTCTTTTGGAAATATGTTGTGACAATTTTAGAAAAAGCGTGAGAGGGAGGCAAAGGATCAACAGTTGCTTAAGGGACAAGAAAATATCAAATCAAATAATAGGAGCACTAATCCTAGCACGGATACTTGGCAGCAGACTGTTGTGGTGCAGGTTCCAAAAAGCTTGGATAACATTTCCTATCCTGATGACACGCAATCATTGCCTTCATTACCTCCTCAGCAACATTTGTAAGTTCACTATTTAATAATGAGTGTAAATAATATTTTTTTGCCCCGTTTATATTCCTTGCTTGATATGAAATTTTCAGGCCTTCAGCACCATCTGTAGACCGCAGCTACAAACCGTCTTCAATAATGAGCTCTTCTGTTAAAGCAGGATTGCGAATTGTTAAGATACCCGGTAAAGTAATGCCAACATTTTTATTGTTGGCGCAGAAAAATACCATGAATAACATTGAGACTTGTGGCATTCTCGCTGGAAAATTGGTAAGTAATTTTAAACGGCGCTAGATTGTTATAATTAATTTAAAAAACTGAATAATCATAAAAAGTCAATAAAAGCAGAAATTATTTCACTGGAAGCAAATGCAGAAAGGAATCTAATGTTTTACTTTATTGATTACATTACATAATCTCCATTCACTTTTGCACTAATTGACTGCAATTTTTTTTTTTGATCTTGTGTAAAAACGTGTGGATGGGGGTTGGAAACCCACTTTTCATCCCCTTGTGTCTCCAATTCATTTAACAATCCGTACAAAGTTGGATGTCAATTTTCTTGATTAGTAGCGTTCTTGGTTTTCAGTAAAAAGCCAGAAATCGATTTCCATTTCGTTTTCCACGTTTGCTTGAATGATGTTATATGTTGTATTTTCACTCAAATGTATTTTCAGAATTGCGTCACTCTCTGGTTTCTGATTGTCACTCTCTGATTTCTGTTGTCTTCAGAATAAAAGCTTTACTTAAATAAAATACGAAATTATTAAATAATTAATTAAGTATATTAACAAACGTGAAATTTTGTTTATAACATTTTTTTTTAACTATAAGTAACGAGTGTTAAATAAAATAAACGGTCAAGTAAGCTGTACTGCTGTGTTGCCAACGGTAGCAGAATTCCGCTACTGCAGCTGATTTACTAAGCGTGTAGCGGAGATATGTTCTTTTGTAATGGAATTTAGTAGATATCCACCAGAAGGATTTCAGCACACAACCGATACTTAAAACAAGTGAAATAGTTGAAAAAATTAAATAAATTACATTCCAAGGCCAAAGACGTAAGAATAATTCAATAAATTACAATTTTGTTACAAAATACGAAGAGTAGCATTTTAGTTGTGGATGACTGTATGTAAAGACGTCCGTGGGAGCAATGACGAAGTAAGCGAAAAAGAAGCTGTTACAAAGAATGTTCCTTTGTCATAAAGATGTGTTTTATTATCATCATGAGCTTTTAACTTCTAACCCAATCCAATTGATTCGGACGTAGCGGATTTTTTTTATTAGCGGAATGATTAACCGTTTGTAGCGGCCAACAAGTCTAAAGGGTTGGCAACGCTGGGCTGTAGCAGGCTTTTGTTCTCGGGAACAGATGTCGTGATTAACATCATTTGCATTTGAACATTGACAAGTTGACGGTTAACCTAACCAATAAAACTCGAACGCTGCTCCTGCAAATTTTTTTCTAATATTTATAATAGTAATTCTTGATGAAAATTGTAAGCACAAAGTTTTTCTAATCTCGAACCAGACAGAAATATGAAGAGAAACACTCAACGTTTCGCTATAGATTTATAGACTTGAGGTTCAGTTTGGCTTGTTACGCATTATGTTTTTCCAAAAAAAAAAAACTTGTTACATTTTTAATTACTGGATCAATGTGTGGGCAGCTTGTTTATGATTCATCTGTGATTTGGGTGGCCGTTATACAACACTTGTAGCAGTTTTGTCGTACTGCCTTCGGCGTATTTTAATCTTGTTTACAATAGTTCGATTACTCGCATGCTTTGTTTCATAACACGTTTCTCAGGAAAAGAATAAATTCTATAAAAAAATAATTCTGGTACGTAAATCCTTACAAAACAACGAACTGTTGAAATCTAAACAGGTATGTACAAAGTTTTTTTAATCTCGAACCGGACAGAAATATGAAGGGAAAACACTCAACGTTTTCCTGACGAAGCTATAAATTTATAGCGAAACGTTTGAGTGTTTCTCTTCATATTTCTGTCAGAATTTTAACATTAAGTATAAATATTAGGTACAGTTTTTCTAATCTCGAACCAGACAGAAATATGAAGGGAAAACACTCAACGTTTTCCTGACGAAGCTATAAATCTATAGCGAAACGTTGAGTGTTTCTCTTCATATTTCTGTTTGGTTCGAGATTAGAAAAACTTTGTACCTAATATTTACACTTAATGTTAAAATTCGGTAATAAACGTTTCTTTTTGAAATGTCTTCTTTGAGTTAAAGTGAGGTTAGAAATGCAAATGACGCTTCACGCTAGTCGCATGAAGAACCCTACGCTAGACGTTAAGAATAAATTCGTAGCTGTCTCGACCGTTCTTTTAATTGAACACTCGTTACATATAAATATGTACAGGATGATTCTTAAATAAACCGCCCAAAACAACCTGTAAGATACTTTAAATCATAGATTATAAGAAAAATATTAAAAAAAAATTTATAATTAATTAAGAAGGACCCCAAAAGGCACGTTACGCCAATGTGTGTAGAGTAAAACACTGATTTCGCAACCGCAAGTTTTATGATATCGTGTTTCGTTTTTTTTTTTTGTTTTTTTTTCTAGAACAATAAAACTATAAAGGCTGACCGTGAAATTTATTTAGTATAGGGAATGCCACAATGTTTTTAACCATCTGCGGACGAAAAAAAAATGACGATTTTCAGATTATACATATAAAATACACATTTGATTTCATTCAATAACGCAACCACTAAAGTGATTACTATGAAATTAGTTACCATTTACCTTTACCGCTCACAGAACGGTAATTTTAACGAAACAATTACGGGTGTTATTGGACCACTGACATTTGTCAATATTAACTTGAAAAATAATCCTAAAACATCTTATCGTATTAAAAATAAATCAATAAAATCGCGAGCATGCTATTATTTATTACCCCAACAATAGGACAGTGTGATGGGTTGGGTTGGGTTGTGATGAGTGAATTAAGGCCAAGGTCACCAATTTCCAAACGCACATGATTCAGATGAATAATAATAATAATATTAACTTGTAAAGTAGAAGAACGTTTTCGTGCTGCAGAAAGGAAGTTACCTTTCATTTCGTCTGACTTATAAATTTCCCCTTTCCCTTAACTAAAGTGTGTTTACTTCGATTCATTTATGTTTTCTTTTTTACTTACCTAATTTTATCCTTCACCTTTTTTTTTAATTTTCAACCGTTTCCCTATTTTCTCATCATTTTTTAACTTTATTTTAATTTTTCTCTCAACAATCGTTTGTTTAGTTTATAGGTATTTATGGATGCCGTTGAAAACAAAATAAATTCTGCGTTGATTTGCCCCAAATGTTTTCTGAGTGATTGTCATTTGTTTTTGTTTTCACATTGTTTCCATTTTCACCTTTTTTTTTGTTTCTACCGCTAAAGATAAAATTGGATTCCGCTGATTGCATTTTTTGTTTTGCTTTTATTTCTTCATTCATTTATTCATTTATGTAGTCAAACATCACTTATATCTGCTTTTTGTTTTGATTTGATTTTTCTTAAATCGTCTTGATTTTGGCAGAGAAACTTTTCGTTAAATTTCAAAGTTTTCGTTTCCATTTCTGATTTCTTATTAAACATTTTCTCCTACTCGTCGACCTCTATTATTTTATTTCCCCGTTACTATTATTATTACAATTTACATTATTTTAATAGTTTGCTAAATGTTGTTTTGGTGTTTAGCTGTACTATTACGCGAATATTTCAGGACAGACTGAAATATTAAATAAAAAGTTAAAAAAAAATCAAGGTTACATAAAGAAAATAACAATAAAAATGTAGCAGTGAATAGAAAGCAGTTCGGATCGAGTAATCAGTTCAAAACCAAAAAGAGCCTTTGTTAGAAAATAGTTTTTCCTTCATCATGAATTTTGTTTCAACTTACCAATGCTTAAAAATTAAAATTAATAATAAATTTAATAATTTATAAAAATTAGATTACAATCAAATTTATTACTAAAACAAGAAAAAACACACCGTTTTCGCAAAAAATAATTACAAACTGTAGAAGATGACGGATAAAAAAATTAAAATTAAATAAATTTCAACGAGGAAAAAACGGAATGCGTAATTAAGTCAGGAAAACTGCACTGGAAGAGGCGACGGGCGTTCTTGAAAACTCTTCTTCCTCTTGATTTTTATTAAGTGGGATATATTTTCCATGCATGGAAAATACCTAAGCGAGTGCATAATTAAGTAAAATATTGTACTTTCGCAGACTTGACCTCGCTCTACCTTGTTATCTCTCCCTTCGTAAAAATTAATTACAAAGTGAAGAAAATGATTGATAAAATAATTTAATTAATTAATTTTAAAGAGGAAAAATTGGCATTTCTTCGCAATAAATATTCGAACCTTTACGCTTATGTTCCCTAACAAAAAGAAGAACCTGAATAAAACAATTTATGGTGCATTTAAACGTTGTTGTTAATCGAATTCTATTTTTTTTGTAATTTCCAGGAACAACATTGTTTAATAATTACACATATGATTCTGCCAAAACAGAAGGGCACTTCAGATTCCTGTTCAACGATGAACGAAGAGGAGATATTTGATTATCAGGACCAGCATAATTTAATTACAATCGGATGGATTCATGTACGTGGGCGCAATTATTTTCATTGATTTAATTTAACATTTTTTTAATTTTTATTTTCAGACTCACCCTACTCAGACAGCCTTTCTGTCTAGCGTAGACTTACACACGCACTGCCCCTATCAACTGTTAATGCCGGAAGCAATTGCAGTCGTCTGTGCACCAAAATATAATGAGTATGTCTTCCAGCCCATTATATAAAATTTTTCTTTCACTCACTGTTTTTGATTACTCAGTTTAAAAATGATTTCTTTTTAAGACTAGTCCCCAAAAGTATCGTAATCATGTGATACGACAGTTCTGTTGAGGTTTCATAAGTATTTGCTTGGTCAAATTTCATTTTAATTTTTTTAATAATTATAAAAAAAACAATTGTATGCAACACGTGCTAAAAGACAAATTCCCCTTTTTGCACTGGTTTCTCAAACAACTTACATTGTACAAACATACACAATTTTTAGGACAGCTTTCTTCACACTGACGCCAGATTATGGTTTAAATTTCATAGCTAATTGTCGACTGACGGGCTTTCATCCACATCCCACGGATCCACCTCTATTCATGGTATGTAACACATTAATCGCTTAAATTAAAAATTGTTCGAGCGTACAAATGATTTTTAACTTTTAGAATACCGAGCACGTTAAGGTGGATAACAGTTCACCGTTGGAAGTATTAGATTTGCGCTAAGCCTCTTACACTTGCATTATCGCCAGGGCATTAATAAATTAGTCACAGTTTCTCTAGGAAGATCCTTAAAACTTACGAAGAAGACTTTGCAAAAATTATGTGATACCTTAAAGTATCTTCAGGCTTATTGCTTTACTCATATCTAATATTTATAATTGAAGTAAGAATAAGAAATTATAAACGCTAATTTTTATAAAGTTGTGTTTTCTAATGAAGTTTAATGCATTTATATTCTGTTTTATTCTACCTTCTGCTTAACCGTTGATTTAAAGGTGGGTACTCTGTATGTTTACACAAAAAAATACTCTGGTGGTAAAAAATATTTAATTTTTTTTATTTGTCTAACTGCGATTTCGTTTGCCATTGAACTTTGGCAATCTGTGATTCTAGTGCGGATAGTTCAAATAAATGCAAATGTAAGTAAGTATACAGGTTGGTGGAATTTCAAGTGAAAATGATTATAAGAAACCAATGGCTAGACTAGGGACGATCGAAAACGCTTCGGAAACGTTCTCGACAAACTATAATTCGGTGCCCCTTTTTGTTTAATTGGAAACACTTATTGTTTGTTTCTATTTTAATAGTTATTGTTTTTAAGAATTTATTTTTGTAATTTTTTGTTTTAATCAAAGTTTTGAAATTCTACTTTGTGTTTAATTTTTTAGAAATACATATAAACCGATCTTGGATAGATCGATCACTTATTGGTCGATTGTTACTCAAATCAATATTTGGCACACAAGATCTAAATCGGTTCTAAGATTGATGCTTTTGAAAAAAAAATCGGCATCCTTGCCGACGACTGCATGCTACAGGCACGCCACAAATTAATAAAGCCTTACCCATAAATAAGAAAGGAACGGTTTGGACGAATCGAAACCAACGTGACATCAGCAAAAGCCAACCGCACATAACATTGCTACCTATCTGGTGAATAGACAGAAGCTTAGCACTACGCGGTGCCGCCGGCAGCTGTAATGGGACGACTCGGGATTCCAATCAAACCAACGCGAAAAATTAAACTAAGGGCGCCACTCAATTTTTTTTAGGGAACGCCGGAAAATTAAGAAAACGCTGTTACGTCCAAGTTCTGCAAGGCTTTATTTAACCAGTAAACAATTTCACAAAGAATAAAACACGAGCATAAAAATGAAATTCACACAACAAATAAATTTCGCAAAGGTAAAGAAACCAAGGAGGGGGCGCCGAAACAAACCTTAATAAAACCAAGCTGAAGGCCAGGAATAAGGTGGGTTACCTACCTAATTTAAGTCCACTCCTCCTGGTAAATAAATATTCTAACTCATTTCCAAACTTAATTAATCTTAACATTAACAAAACGCTAAGGCACGGGGTATCAAAGCCCAGAAAGGGTGGAACAGCAGTTACAAAATTCAATCCCCTGGAGAATCGTGCCAAACATTAATTAACTCTCAAAAGAAATCCCAACCGGGTTGTCCGTGGGAAAAAAGGTACGCCGTCCGTATCAAAAAAATGATAAAAATCCGACTTGTACAACTGACGAGTCTTGAAGCTGATTTCCTGTGTTTCTAACAGGAGAATCCTATGTTAAAAAATGAAATGGGAATTTTATAAGATAAACTCCGGGGTAACTGGGGTCGTAAAATGTTTACTGCTTTAGCTCGCAACAAATATAAAAAGCGTTCTCGTACGGCGTGCAAACGAGGCTTGGACGAAATTCCTTATCGGCCGATCAAAAAAAGAATACTCAACAGTACGGGAAAATAATCGGTAACAACATGGCGTGAGTAACAACCAACGGCAGCAAATGTCAAATGTGAAAACAGTACCTATGCGAATTGCACCACAAAATTAGATCGTGTCATAAAAATACAACTACTCTTCGACGAAGATGTAAATAAAAACTCGTGTAGTAAGTCGCTCGCTTGTTTCGCTATGTGTTTGACAGCTTCTTAAACACACAGCGAAACGTCGACTTACTACTCAATTTTTCCAAGAGTGCGTTGTTACGGTTTGAAAATCCGTTTTTCAAAAGTCACCTGTATACGCCAAGTTTTAAATAAAATCGCATTTATTTCCGCCGTCGCAATAATTGACCGGAGACATGGGTATGGTGTGTGGACGTCTTAACGTTGTATTTTCTCGTCCACTCTTATTCCGTTGAGATAAGTTTTTGTTTACATCTTCGTTCGCAGAATAATTGTATTTTTATAACACGATCTAATTTTGTGGTGCAATTCGCATAGGAACTGTTTTCACGTTTGACATTTAGCAACCCTATGCAGGCTGTATCGTATTAAAGTGGCCATAGTTGTAGGCGCAACTGAAGGTTACATAGACAGTCCGAAAAGGTGTTGCAAAATGGTTTCTGCTGATATAATTTTTGGTGAAAATTTTATAAAAATTTCTGCAGTGTTTCTGAGTATGAACCTGTGCGTCTGCAAATGTAGCGATATTTCGGTGAAGGTCATCTCTACAACTGGGGTGTCATAAATAAAAGCGAACCAATTGTGTAAACAAGGCTGTTACACCATCTCAAACACATTTTAATACTTAAGCGGCCCACTGGAACGGTAAAAGTTGCCAGAAAAGCATTAACGATATGTACCATAAACGATGCCGTATTTGTGCAAACTAATTTGCCTTTATTGATGAATAAAGGAATAAAGCAACCTTTATGAGCGCTTCCTCATCGAGGCATTTATTTATAATTTAAGCACTAAGACTAGTTCCGTATGAGCGAAAGCGAGCCAGGACCGTACTCACTACTTCATAATTCGATATCTCGAAAACTATGGCGATTTTATTTTATCAGAGGCACAGTACTGTTTGTAGAGCATCACCGACCCAGTGGCGCCTTATGGCCCCTTATACCTGATACACACTGTATAGTAGTTCCGCCGACTCGAGTCTTTTTTATAGGTTTTTTTTGTGGTGTAATTCGCACTCTTATTTTCCTGCGGACGTATATTGGATTCGTACAAAATTCTAATTATCTCCGAGATGGCATTTCAGATAACTTTTTTTGACAAGTTGTAAATTCAGTTTCGACTGCCGGAAATAATTTAATTACCGAAGATGGTTTGTCCCCAATTTAATTACATATTTAGTTAACTGTTCCAGGTCGAGCAAGAAGTAACTTTATCCCCGCATAGACGAGCTCTCTTTTACGCTTATTCGGATTAGGTACTTACTGTCTTCCACAGGTCAATACCTCGGCTATAAACAGATACTTTAGTTTCCTTTGCGTCGTTTTTTCCATGTGCAGAGAGAAATCTAACTCCTGCCCACTCAATTTCTTCGTCCGAAACATGGATTTCGATCTTCACTTCTTACATTTACACAAATGAACGAAGGTCAGTGTGCCATTTTTTCTTTTGCTGCGACATGCCCACTTTTCTAACTTAAATTTTTACTTCATCCTAACTTATTCAATAGGATTTTTTTAAATAGCTTTCACAGTATACGAGGTTTAATTTATTTTCCTTGTCTGGAGAAATTAAGAATCGCTCTTAGTTAAGACAATTTTTGACTTGAAAATTTCTCCTCTCAAATAAAAGTAATTAAATCCAACCTTCGGATTGTATTTTATGGATGACGTGTGGTGAGGTAAAGCAATAGTCATACTAATTTCATAACGTAATCTGAAAATTCTTGACGTCGCGCGCGGTAAAGAAAGTTCACGCTCGATTAGTCAGCCTACAGGAGATTTAGCGTTGCTTATAAAATGAAACCGCGTCGCGTGACAATTAAAAAAAAATAATTATAACAGTTTTATCACATCAGTCGCTCTTATCTATGAAATATCAGATTAGTCGTTGCGTATCTATCTGTATGCTGTAGTTGAATGGTGCGCGTCTCAGTTCTTTTTTTTAACAAAAGTACCTAATAATGGAATTTCTAAAAAAAATATTCCTACATTTGAGTGCGGTATTGTTACTAATTGCATTCTGTAAGTATTCGCTTTAGTTTAACTTAACTGTGATTGATTTTTTTTTTAATTTGATTGTATTACTATTGCGAAATTTTGATGATAAATCAATCAACAATTTTCGCTTGAGCTATCTTTCGATGTAGTAGGATCTTTTCTTTTTGTTTAATAAAAAAAAAAGAAAAGAATAGTGGAACACTACATTGTTGAATAGATTAGACATAATTTTCGAAATTATTTGGTTAGATAAGGCAAGATAAATTTAATGTACAGTAATTTAATAAATGCCTTAATAACCAACCATTGTTTTTAAAATTGTTACTAAGGCGTTAAACTGAGCAGTAAATTTACCTTGTTTTTATTAGACTCGAGGAACAATTTCAGCGTATCTGCAGGTTAATAATTAAGATTCTGTCACGTGCCTTACAAAATTAAAAATAAACTGTAATCTTGCGAGGCAGTCAATATTTAAGAAGAGATAAGCGTAAGATTGAAGTTTTATAATATTAATAATTGAAGTTTGTTCTTGTCCGATGAAAATAGTAAGTACAAAGTTTTTTTAATCTCAAACCGGACAGAAAAATGAAGGTAACACACTCACCGTTTCGCTATAGATTTATAGCGAAACGTTGAGTGTGTTCCCTTCATTTTTCTGTCCGGTTTGAGATTAAAAAAACTTTGTACTTTTATAATATTGTTAGGAATTTGTGGTTCGGCCTGGTTTTAAATTTAATGAAGAACAACAGTCGTAGAATGTTGTAACACTTAAAACTTCATTAATTTACAAAATTACGATTAAAGCCCGAGCGTTGCTAATTCACGAAGTTGCGTCAAGTGTCGCCCCTTCCCCGGCAGGTCACTTATATATCCTGATAGTCCTCCGGATGATGGTAAAAATGCTCTCTTCTGGTAAAATCTGTGTAAAATTTTGAAGCTCGCTACCAATAACGCTGATTGGGAATTAGAAGAAACCTCTGAGCAAAGAAGCAGAGTTAAATTACATGAGGGTTTTTTTCTTTGAAATTCAGGAAATCGAGGGAAACCTCAATTGATTACGCAATCTAATTCCCTACCACCGCCGATGCATTAATTTAATGATAAAAGGAGCATTGGGAGCAATTAAGAACGACAGAAAGATTGAATTAAAAATTCTATTCTCATGTAATTACTCAGATTCTTTACCTCGGCTTATTTTCCCGAAGGCGCGTGATCTTAAACTCAGAACTGTGCAAGTAGTAAACCAAATATTTAATTAATCAACAAAAAATAAAAATCTCAGTATGCTTAAAAAATGAGTGTATTGAACACTTAAAAGTCTATTAAAAATATAACAAGAAGAAAAAATGAAATCTAATCGCTTATCCTCATCTAACTAACCAGTTGCTACTTATCTGGTGGATAGTAGAAGATTAACACCGATTGCGATTGACTTCGGTGCCGCCGGAAGCTACAGTGGGACGGGTCGGGATTTAATCAAACCAATCGCGGAATTATCAAAAGGACGCCACTCAATTTTATTTGCCAAAAAATTTAGAAAAGCGCGCATACGTCCAAGTTACACCAAATTTATTTATTAAATAAAAAAGCCAAGAAAACAAATTGTACAGTAGTTATTTACGCACCGAGTGCGCGAACAAATTTTTCCCGCGTGAGTGCAGTTTTGAAGCGCGACCGACGAAGGAGGAAGCGCTTCATATGCGCGAACGCGGGATAATGATTCCGCAAGAGTTTCGTTATATTTTTTGAAACGAATGTAGAAATTTATTTGCACATACATTCATATAATAATTTCAAGTCATGGCAAACCAAAAATGAAAAATTAAGCAATCCATGCTTAGTGTCGACGTTGCGTCAAATGACAAAAGCATAACTGAGCATAACTTACAAATTTTGATACGTTTTGCTCCTCGTTTTTTATGTGAACGTGTTAATTTTGTGCAATATGTCTGATCTTGATATGCTTGCACTCCCCCCGATGTTCGGGAAGTTGCAAATGTGGCGATTCATAATTTGCTACCCAAAAAATCAAAAGACCGATATGAAATTGTGTATTCTAAATTTGTGGAATGGTGTAAAGCCAGAAAAATTAAGAAGTACAGTACAACCCCGATTATCCGTGTGCGGATCGTCCGTGCTGCGGATTAACCGTGCTTTCTGACTCTTTCGATTTTCCGGGTTTCGATTATCCGTGTGAATACCGGAAACCTCCGAATAGTAATCGAATACCTACGATTCGGTGAAATTTGTGCATTGCTTTATGTTTTCAAATTTTAACGTTTGGGTAAAGTGCTGTCGTTAGTAACTAAGTGAAATTATTAGACAGCACAAGTGTTTAGCTGTAATCATGAATTCTAAACGTAAACGAAATGTTTTGACCATATTACAAAAGTTGGAAATAATACAGAAACGTCAACAAGGTGACAGTATAGGAAATTTAGGGAGGTTCTGTAATGTAGGCGTACAAACTGTTCGTGATATTATTAAAAATAAAATGAAATTAGAAAGCTTTGTTTCAAAATCAGATATTTTTACCAGTACAAGTACAACCCGCAGAACGCTAAAAGAATCGACATAAAAAGAATTGGATAATGCAATGGTAAAATGGTTTCTTCAAAAAAGAGCGGAAGGAGTGCCAGTGTCAGGTTCGATGTGCTCACAACAAGCTCACATTTTTCATGAAAAACTGCAAATCCAAGGCAGGTTTAACGCTTCCTCAGGTTGGCTGCATCGTTTTAAAAAGCGTCACGGAATAAGAGAATTGTCTATACAGGGTGAGAAATTAAGTGCTGATGAGGTAGCAATAGTAGAGTTTTGTAGTGATCTGAAAGATCTTATTAAAAAAAAAACGTTCTAACGCTGGATCAAATATACAACGCGGATGAAACAGGACTATATTGGCGAGCCATGCCCAGAAGAACTTTTGCAGCATCAAATGAGACGAGTGCTCCGGGATATAAGGCCAGTAAGGACAGAATAACAGTTTTATGCTGTGCAAATGCTTCTGGGAAGCATAAGCTAAAACTAACAGTAGTGGGAAAATCAAAAAATCCGCGAGTTTTCAAAAATTTAAATAAGCAGTTGTTACCGGTTAGCTATTACAATCAAAGTGCGGGTTGGATGAATCGAGACATTTTTAAAAACTGGTTCTTTAAAGAATTTGTTCCTGAAGTTCGCTCGTTCCTTGCTGAAAATAATTTACCCCAAAAGGCAGTGCTTTTACTTGATAACGCGCCTGCACATCCAAATGGCGCAATTTTGAAGTCAAATGACGGTAATATTTTTGTCTCATTTTTACCCCCAAATGTTACGTCTATTGCTCAACCGATGGATCAGGGTGTAATAGAAGCAATGAAACGCCTTTACAGAAAGGATTTAATGTTGAATTTGTTAGGTGATGTGGATATCAAAAGTTTTTGGAAAAAATTAACTATTAAAGATGCTATATATGCCATTGCTCGAGCATGGAATGATGTAAAAGGAACTTACATAGCCCGCGCTTTTTCAAAAATAATGACTCTTGAAGAAGCCGAAGCTGAAGAGTTAGAAACTCCTTCAGAAGTATCCTGCAACGCTATATGCACAATAGCGCAAGAAGTAGAAGAGTTAAAAGGAATAGAAGAATCGGACGTTGCAGAATGGCTACGTTGTGATGAGAACGACTTAGGTTATGAGAAAATGTCTGAAGAAGAAATGATTGGGAAAAATTTGCCGGGAACATTGTCTCCAGCTAACGTAGAGATGGAAGACAGTGCTGAAGAGGAACGAATCGAAAATATCCGAATAAACCATAATGAAGCAATGGGTGCCATAGATATTTTGTTGGATTATTTTGAGCAACAACCAGAAACTGATATCAGTATTGTTTTAAATTTAAGAAAAATGAAGGAATCTATAAAATCTAATTTGTTTGCGAGTAAAGTACAGAAACATATTACTGATTTTTTTAATAAAAACTGAAGAAAATATATACATAGTATTAAAACCTGTAATCTACTTGTGCTATATTCCTTAATAAATAAGGTAATAAGTATTAAAAAACTGTCAATTTGTTCTAATTTTGGAAAGACGTTACATATATGCGGATTATCCGTGTTTTCCGATTTACCGTGCCGAGTCCGGTCCCGACGAGCACGGATAATCGAGGTTATACTGTATACAGAAAATTGTTTATTAGCATATTTTCAAGGCTTTGACAGCAATAAGTCTTTATGGTCAACATACTCAATGTTAAAATCATGTTTAAATATTCATGATAATATTGATATTTCGAAATTTAATAAACTTATCGCTTTCCTAAAAAGAGAGACAGAACATGTAGTGCGAAAAAAGTCAAAAATGCTTGAATCAGAGCAGATACATAAATTTATTGAGGAAGCATCAGATTTCATTCCTATTAATAAAGGTATGCTTCAAATTCATTTATTTATTAAAATAAATACTACTTTCAATTTAGGTAGTATTAATAATGGGTATTGCTGGAGCATTACGTCGGGAGGAAGGAACTGTGTAAAATGTCTATAGATGACATTGAATTTAAAACAGACGTTGTATTTATTACTGTGCAGGAAACAAAGAATAATATTTGTCGTCGTTTTGCTGTAACTGAGGTTGCCTGGATTAAACTGCTCCTGAAATATAAAGAAATAAGAACTGGAAGTAAACGTTTCTTTCTGACTTACCGTAATGGTAAATGTGTCAATTCGCCAGTGGGGTTAAACACATTTGGAAAAATTCCCTCCAAAATAGCAGAATACCTGAAATTGGCAAATCCTTCAGAATACACAGGACACTGTTTCCGCAGAAGCTCTGCTACGCTTCTTGCAAATCATGGGGGAGATTTATTGTCTCTTAAAAGACATGGGGGCTGGAAATCGTCAGTTGTAGCTGAAAGTTATGTAGAAAACTCCCTACACAGCAAAAGAATGATTGCTGAGAAAATAATGCAACCGACATCAGCATCGGTAAGAGCAAATGATACATTAATAATGCAACCAGGACCATCATCATCATCTGTGGATGTTGATAGAATTGTATCCATTGAAAATCAAGCTGCTGCAGGGATTTCAATTTCTAATTGCCAAAATTGTAGCATCAATATTTACAATTTACTGCAATGTCAGGTCAAAAAGCGATCATAAGATGTCGCTATTTTATCTGTTCATCAATATTTACAATAAATAGTTCTTGAATATAACCATAATCTAAAATAAATATTAATTTTAAGCGTCTTTCATGTTATGTAGGTATAGGCATATGCATCTTTTCGTTATAAAATAACGTTAGATACTTACATTTAATATAATTTAGGGTGGATTAATTTATTATTATCAACACAGATTTATTTAACGGACGCTCCAAAAGGCTACAATTTTTGACGTTACATTAACGTTGTTCCTGATCGACTCGACCGGGAAACAGTGTTTCCCGGTCGACTATTTCGTGTGTAAAACGTTAACTAGAGGGCGATGAGTTCAAAAAGTATTAAAATTAAACCAAAATGTGAAGCCAATCAAGTAGTGACAACTGGTTATGTAATAAAGCTATGGCGAAGCAGGGTGGGCATTTACACGCGGCTGAAGGTCAGAAGAAACTCAAAACAGACAAATTTAATCGCCCACAACTCCGCTACGTTAAGAAGCGGATCAAAATCAAAAACAACAATCCCGTAACTACCAGAGAAAAGAATTCAGGTCACTCAGTGTTGGATGCTTTTTACGCCGATTGTACTATTTACCTTTCACCATTCCGCGGTATCGATGCAGCGAATTATTATTGAGTGGGAGGGGTAAGAGTGCAATGCGAGCATCCTTATTTCGCAGATATTATTCTGGGCGGGGCTAACTAATACAATCCGAGTACTAAATTTTCGTAATGAGCTCGGAACAGCGGGAACTATTCGTTGCAGTCAACAAAACATTCACGGGCCCGGACAGAACCAGCGAAGATAGAGTGGGACAAAAGCGTGACAATCAGCCCCTCCTACTTTTAGCTTACAAAGAGGAAAAAAAGTAGAAACGTAGAACACGAATCGTGTGGCAACAGACAAATTCAACTCACTTGGAATTTCATCAAGCCAACAAAAACTCGTGTGAACGCAGCGATAAACCTTGAAACCCGACTCTAGGTCGTCACTTTCATTTCGGCTTCCATGAAGGAAGTGTACTGAAACGAGATGCCAAACACACACTAGGGGTTTACTCGAGCTACGAATGTAGAGTGACTCCATTGCCCCGACCGGGGGCAGTATCGGACGAATGCATAGCTTAACAAAAAATTTTAATGCTCTGGTGTGGAGTGTTTGTAGTCTCTTTTATGCCCATACATTGATAGCCAACTTATCATACCATGGCACACATGTGGTGGTATCTAAATTAAGTAAACCGGGGGATCTTGACAAATCATTCATGAAAACCGTCCGAATGTGCCCCGGTCTCCCCTAATTGTATTTTTATAACACGATCTAATTTTGTGGTGCAATTCGCATAGGTACTATTTTCACATTTGACATTTAGCAACCCTATACAGGCTGTATCGTATTAAAGTGGCCATAGTTCCGACTTTTGGCTTACAAAGAGGAAAAAAATTCAACTCACTTGGAATTTCATCAAGCTAACAAAAACTCGTGTGAACACAGCGGTAAACCTTGAAACCCGACTCTAGGCCGTCACTTTCATTTCGGCTTCCATGAAGGAAGTGTACTCAAACGAGATGCCAAACACACACTAGGGGTTTACTCGAGCTACGAATGTAGAGTGACTCCATTGCCTGCACAGTTCTGGGAGCGAGAAAAAAGAACCAATAGAAAAGAAAAGAGATCGAAAAGGGTAAGCCAAGCCGTTTCATTGTGACAACAGCGCTGTCCGATCCGAACCAAATACCAGGGGCCAGGGAAGCGAGTGTAAAAGCGCACAATAAATGTCGCAACATGCTCCAAGCAAGGGGCAAAAAGAAGTTCCAGCTTGACACGCACCAAACCGGAATAATTTAGCAAAGCCAATAATTGGCTTGAATTTATTCGCAGACCAAACAAACGCATTTCTACAACGAAATGCATTTTAGGAAAACTATAACGAAAAAGTGGACGAATGAACAAGTCCGGGTAATAAACAGCCTTTAATTGAATAATAACTTTCGCATTCAGGCATCGGAGCGCCAGCAAAAACGTTTCACTTAGTTCGAGCGCAGCGGCACACCCTTCTTCGGTGGAATAAAAATAAAGGCTCGTCTACAATTTCCCGGGAACAGGAACCTAAACGTTAACATAATTAAACCATGGCATAATCATATGAGAGTCCGTGATGCCCCAATAAGCTCGTTAATGCAGATTATTACTAGGCAGTTCACGTTCCGTTCCCGAGATATTGTAGAGGAGCCTTAACCCATATATAAAAGAGTTGTAACAAACTAACACATTTGTTACTAGAATTATTTTAATTTTGTACAGAATTTACTTCAGTTTAATTTATTGTAAGTAGTAGTTACCATGCGAAATAAACTTTAATTCACGGTGGGGTAGCCGACAGAGTGGGGACCCCTACCACTCCCGGGCCTGTATAAGTACATACCCGCACGCCCATAGGAACCAGTACTGCCAATGGCCGGGAAACTTCCCGAATTTTGGGAAAAAAGAGACGGTGGTGGGAATTTTTCGGGATATTCAAATTTACGGGAGAAATCGGGAATTTTAGATATCAAAACCCGAGAAAAAATTATAAATAAAACTCGCTGTGTTCTGTTTAACAACAAAAAATCTTTCAGTTTCGAAATTGAGTACGGGCGAGTGCAGCGCTTAAAAAGCGATACGAGTTTAGAAACTACTTTTCTAAGGAGATTGCGCACAGGATTTATAGAAAATAAAAAACAGTAGGCAGTTTAGTACGTCATTATGCTGAAATTGTTGCCATGTTGTAAAGTCCCACTTTACTTAAATGATTATGATGTCGTTTGACGTTTACTGCATGAAATGCACTTTTTCCGATAACGTACATAGAGCCCTCTGTTAGATGCGTCAAGAAATCTACCTGTCAATTTTTAATACAGAAAAGAACTAAAAAGAGCGCGCTCTGGGTACTATTCTTTCTCTCTCGTGTAAGTAATTTTGTTTATTTTGCTTTCCTTTTTAAACGCCCAAAGTGCTCTCCCGTTACAGTTTTTGAACGCAGCCCAGAATGTCAAAAACAAAAATGGCGATCAAGCGTCGAGATGAAAGCGTAAACCAAACCCATATCGAATAAACGAAAACAAAAGACGATCAATCGATAATTAAAAAACAAAAGAGAAAACAAAAAAAAGATTATAAAGTGATGGTTAAAACAAAAACAAAGCAAATAAATCGATTAAAAGAAAAAACAAAGGTCGATCAATTGATTATATCGAAAAGTGAATTAAATAAAGTCAAATGCTGAATTTCAAAAACGACACGAAATCCAAAACAAAAGATAGTCGGCGATGAAAATAAGACTAAAATACAAATTGTATGAAACTAAATGAATCGAATCGAGAACACTAACGAAAGTTTGGATAAAAAGAAAAACAAAAGAGAATAAGAGTGATAATTCAAATAAAAAAATAGGAGAATCGACGAGCTATCTGTTTATAATAAAAAAAAAATCAAATCAAAATAAATAACAAATTGTCAAAATTTAACCACATTTAAATTTAACGTTATTAGAATATCTGTACCCACTGTTTTAGAAATATGAAATAAATTCGGAAAGGGGTCGATGAAAATTTTAATTTCCTTATAAGGGATCGTTGTTTAAAAAATGGTTGGAACTCCTGTCCAACAATTGCTGGACACCCGGTATTTAATAATTTTTCAATGTGCGGAGAAAAAACGGGAATTTTCATTAGAATTTGCGGGATTTCAAACTTAATACCATTGGCAGCACTGATAGGAACAGTCATTCACCGGTGAAAGACTCGAACGCGCGACGCGAATCGTGCTCCGATCCCGCTACCGCTCTCCCTTCCACACGCCTAGTACGGGATTCTCGTACATTCCTACCAGACACGGGCGTCTCGTGTACCAGAATGGGCGTCTCACTTATTTATACCTGACACGGGTGTCTCGTGTACCAGAGTGGGTCTCTCACTTATTCTTACCTGACAGGGGTGTCTCGTGTACCAGAGTGGGTGTCTCACTTATTCTTACCTGACACGGGTGTCTCGTGTACCAGAGTGGGTGTCTCACTTATTCTTACCTGACACGGGTGTCTCGTGTACCAGAGTGGGTGTCTCACTTATTCTTACCTGACACGGGTGCCTCGTGTACCTTCCGAAGAGTGGGTGTCTCACTTATTCTTACCTGACACGGGTGTCTCGTGTACCAGAGTGGGTGTCTCACTTATTCTTACCTGACATGGGTGCCTCGTGTACCTTCCGAAGAGTGGGTGTCTCACTTATTCTTACCTGACACGGGTGTTTCGTGTACCTACCGCAAAGTGGGTGTCTCTCTCATTACCGTATAACTCGTCCGATGTTCGAACCTCGAATTGTACCGTCGACTGTGAAACAATCGTCCGTTTTTAGGCTAAGGAAGTTATATATATCGTTGTAAATTGTAAATATAGATTTAAGACAATACATGCGAATAAAAGTTGTGTTGTTGGATCGTCTTTTCATTTTCACTGAACCCGGACACCGACGAGCAAACCCGGATTCCTGATCGACGAGCCGACGAGGACATCAGAGGGACGTCGAGAAACAATACAACAGCCGGAGAAAGACGAACCGTTACAGACTAAATGTATCTGCGAAACATTCGACTGTACACGGCGATGCAAACAATAAACGGATATGAAACTGTAACAAAACCACTCGACGTTATTTCTGACTTTGTGTTTCCGTAAGCAGAATGCAACGGAATTGCGGAAATGGAATGTGATTTATGCATAAATTTTAAGTATGCTAAATTATTTCCGATGTTTGTCCTGTTTTCCCTGAAAATCTAACGTGACATTTTTTAGTCAACGCTCACATCCCTAAACATTTGATAGGAGACACCTATTTTCTAATTATTATTTTGTTAATACGCGATGAAAAAAAAACCCTAACTTACTGTCTTCTTTTTTTTAACATAATTAGGTCTAGCACAAACAGAATCAGGTCCGAAACCTGCGACACATCCCACTGCGGAATTAAACTTAGAAGATTCAACAAACGAATATTTAAGCGAAGAAAAAGAAACAGGTAGGTAATTATAAGTAGGATAGTAAAACAGACACTGGGAAAGAATTCGTTTTCTTTTTTAGAAATTGGAACGACAGATGCACCGCCCTTGCATTTTTACACTCCACTACCCATTTTTCCTTCGGACGAAACCGAATACACGACCAACGAAACGCTCATCCGACAGCTGCTAAAACTTAATGAAAAAACCGACAGCGAAGTGGACGATCTAACTCGAGAAAACGATCGTCGACCGATTGTGCAGGATACGGAATCGCAAGAGAATAATTCGCAGAATACAACCGCGGATAATATTAAAAATGATGATATTAATGAAGATGGAATAAACGTCGAACGTCCAAGTGATGAGGAGGAGGTGCAGAATACAGATGACAGCGACGAAAATGATTACGGTACGAACCTGGACGAAGAAACGGACGATGTCGAGGTTCCCAAAGTGGAAACGGAGTGGATCGAAGACGGGGAAAACACCGAAGACGATAGAATGAACGTTTCCGTTGAAGTTATTAACGAAACAATAAATTCGTCCTCGGTGCATTACTCCATCAAAAGCGATTATTTTGGTATCATTTCTGGATTCATCATTATCATCGGCGTGGTTATCTATTTGATTGTGACGGCCTGGAGGCGAATATTGCAGTAAGTAAAACAGATTAGAGATGCATGCGATACTTAGATACTTTTATAAGTACCGATACCTTCGTTTCGATACTCTTAAAGTACCGATACCTTCGTTTCGATACTCTATAGTACCGATACTTTCATTTGGGAATCGGAAAGTATCGCAATCGCCAAATTAATGACAACAGCTCAAACCTTCTAGAAAAGGGAATAATCTCGTCGTCTTACTTCAATTACTCAACTTGTTACGGTTTGGAAAACAGCTTTCAAAAGTCATCCGCTATATATAAGTTTTAAATCGCATAAATTTTCTTCGGAGAGAAACATAGTTATCGTGTGAACGACGAGCGCCATAGTTTCTCGCTTACTTTTATTATTTATTTATCGTTTTCGTCGCAGATTGATCGTATTTTTATAACACAAAATTGGGTCCCACGCCTCGGTCTAATTTTGTGGTGCAAGTCGCCAGCTGTTCTTTTTTTTGCATTTCAAAACACTCCGGCGACAAATCATCTTACGATTTTGCAGTTTCGCCATTATAATTGCCGTAAGTTAAACTTTCATCGTTTCGGAGTTTGTATTTTTAGCCTTTTTAGCACAATCTTTCACAAGCGCCCGTAGCTACATTTCACCATATTTTGTGGGAATTCAATCGAATGTTCATTCTGAGACTGATCATAAAATTCTGCGACGCTTTAGTTTTTTGTGTCATCTGGTTCCTGCCATTTACGTTATTCTGTTCACTTGTTATTTCGACAGAAATATAAATTACGTTCACACTTGATGTTTGACGCCGTTGGTTATTACTGATATCATCTTATACTCGGTAGGTTTTTGTTTAATTCATGTTGGTTTTGATTCGTCCAAGCCCTTCTCTTCGTAGTTATGGGCGTAGCCGAGGTTGGCTTTATGAATTTGTGGCGTATGTGTAGCATCCAGTCGTCGCGTCGTCGATTCATTTAATTTTTTTATGATTTTCTATTTTTCCTTCTTGGAGGGAGGCAGGTACCATTAAACAAATTAATACTCGCCCAGCTTTTTACAAACACCCTGCAGTATTAAAAATAGTTTCCGGAAAGAGCAAAAAATTAGACGAAATCGACGGGACGCGACGTCTTTTGAAAAAATCGATCGTTTTGAAAATATCGTGTGTATTTATCCGCTACTTAGTATTAAAAATTGAATTAAATAAAGCAAAATAAAAGACGATCGGTGATGAAGATAAGACGAAAGTAAGTAAGTACAGTTAGTCAAATCGCATTGAAGAGCACTAAAGAAGAAACAAAACGGAATCAAACTAATAACTCTAATTAGAAATTAAACTGAATCAAGTAAAGATAAAATACGATCGGTTTATAACTAAAGATAAAATAAAATGAATCAGTATAACTACACATACTGTTTGAAGAATATTAATATAATTTGAAAGTTCGTGCACCAACATTAACCAACCTATTTAGGTTATAGAATTATAATATCGAGAGTTTAAAAACTTAAATTACGTATAAAATGCACTAATCTTACTTAAATATATTTGAAAGTAGAATGCCATTATTTACAAACAAACTTAAATTCTAATGAAAAGCAAAAAATGATTGCAGACCATAAAATCTAGTCCTCAAATATTGTTTCTTTAAAACTACGATTTGTTAAGGGCAGCATTAAGAACGCCTATTTGTTTATAATATATGTACGTTTTAAGGTTTTTATTTTTGTTATTGCCTGAATAGAGCTTCTATGTTCATCTTACACAGATCCGCAAATATTTTCGTATTTATATGATCTAAGCAGATATTCGATAATCTTAATTCTGACCGTCCCGGCACGTTACAAGTTAATAGAGCACAACTAGCCGTGCCTCGTAATGCTTTGAAGGAACCAGGGTCACGTAAAAATCGATGAAACGTCCTAAACTGAGGCTCCCTCAACCTAACTAACCTTGACGATGGTCACGACGCGAAATGCGGCGCAACGCCCCTCCTTACTGACACTAACTAGACCCTTGGGATATCGCGATATCGCTAAACGACTGACGGGTGCCCGGCATGTTACAAGTTAATAAAGCAAAACTAGCCGTGCCATGTTAGAAGGAAGGGTTTGCACGAATTGGAAACATCGTGACATCAATAGGAACCAAGTGTGAGTATGAGATGACGTAAAGAAAGCCCAATAGTGTTAAAGGTCGAATGCGAACGCAATTTAATCTCTGCGTCAAAATAATACATCGCAAAAACCTGTAATTTACATGAACTACACTATGTTTATTCAAGAGATATAGCAATAAATACTCTCACAGTAACCCGCGTGACTTAAATAACGAATTGGTATTGATTAATTTGACTTCGGGCGGAAAACGAGTGAAGCAGTATCACAAGAAGACGAAGAATCACGTCACGCCATAAAACTCCTCCTATACAGAGAAAAATGAATAGTAAAAGGTAACACAAATTGTAGTCAGAATGATTGTAGCAAATATTCTCACAATTGTAGAATAAGACGCTATTCTTAGGTCCCGTTTTTTCACCTTTGAGTAAGTGTCAGGTTAAATACTCGACAGTTTAGTACACAGTTTAGCCCATCTTTAATCGGTCGAGTAATAACTTGGCACTTATTCAGACGTGAAAAAATCGGGCCTTATAGTAATATTTACTACAATTGTGCGAATATTTGTTGCGATTTGTTCCGATCTTCATTCTTTCTACAATTTATGTTACTTTCTACCAGGGTTGGAAAAAAAACTATTTAAAAAAAAAAACAAAACGTGTTTTTTTTTTGTTTTAAACAGTTTTTTGTTTAAAACATGTTTAAAATTGACCCTAAATTAAACATGTTTTAAACAAAAAGAAAAAAAAAACAGCTGTTTAAAACAACTTTTAAATATTTAAATTGCCCTTACTGCTTACATAGAAAGATATATATTATTATTAATATTTGATATTTGTGCAAAAAGAAGAATTTATTAAAATTCGATCTCTAATTAAAAGAAAGATGAAAACTTTGCAATGTTAGATTATGTACCCTTTTAAAAATAATGTATGTACTTTGATAATAATTTAAATCATTTAAGGCAGAGCTTGATTTAGTACAGTACGTATATGTCTGAAAATTCAAATTAAATTTTTGTTTAATTCGTCGTTTTCAAATTTTAACCTTAAAATTCTAGAATGGCCTTGGGACACACGGTAGAAATTCAATGAAGACAAATGAGACGATAACGTTATAAATAGTTTAAACAGCGCCATCCTACGATCACTTTTTGACCAAACATTGCATTAACATTGACAAATTCAAGTCTGTTTGCTACATAATAACTCATCCCGTAGCCCATAGTATGAACAGGGAAGCGGAGGACCCAGTATGTTTCAAAACTTAATGAAATAATAAAAGGTTAAATATTGAAAAGGTATTTTAAAATTTTACAATATAATTATTATTATAGTGATCAGTAATAATTAATGAATTGATTATATGCAATTTAAATTTAGTTCAAATCAGAGCTACAGTGTAGTCATCACGTCATCAGCTCAGTCACGCTTTGTCTACAATTATTAAAACAATTGATATGAGAACAAAGTAAAGTTTAAAGTTAATCTGTGAGTGAAATACAATTAACTTCTGGTTACACAGTATTACGTTGCGAAAATAAAACACATATATCAAAAGTGTTCTTTTTTAGCTTAAAACTAAAAAAATGAATTTAAAACATTAACAAAAAAACATGTTTAAAACTTAAAAATAAAGCACTTATATCAAAAGAGTTCTATTTTTGCTTAAAATTACAAAAAATTAATTTAAAACATTATCAAAAAAAAACATGTTTAAAACATATTGTTTAAAACAGATGGTATGTTTTTAATTCGGTGTTTTAAACATGTTTTAAACACTATGTTTTAAACAGTTTGTTTTAAACTTTCCAACCCTGCTTTCTACTATTCATTTTTCTCTGTGTATTTGATTTTATTACTACGTCTATTGAGTAAACAGTACAGTCATGTAAGAAGAGTTGGCGGTGGCGTTTTATGATTGTCTAGCCTTTTTAGTATAAACAATCGCTCTAATTCCACGGAAAACTAGAAGTACACCTGCAGACGCTTGCAAAAGCTGATGCAATGATGTCTACAAATAGAAACTCCGGATGATATTGTTTATTTAAGGCAATAAAAGCTATGCGGACCGGTGATAAACAAACAAATGCAAATGCATTACGATAATAAAACAGATCGCGAGACCATTTGCGTTATAAGAATTTAATTAAATATTTCGATAGACACAATGACAGAAAAAAAAATATTTTTAACGCAATAAAAGCAGATGCAACATGCGCGGCATGAAGCGTTTCTCCCACACACCACTTCTTAATATTGTGTAATCAAGGATAAATGCGATTTAAAACTCGATACACGGGGTGTTTCCTAAAAAGCCGTTTTCCAAATCGTAACGCTTGTTTTTTTTTTTTTTTTTAGTTAAATTGTATGTGTTTTATATGTATTTATTTTTCCTTAATGAGTGATGATATTTTTTTCAGGCAAAGATACAGGAATCGCGAGATGTTAATAAACGAAGAAGAATTTTACGATCGTAACGATATGAAACATTTTAGTGTAAGTATTTCGTGATAAAACGTGTACTTAAAGAAAATACTAACGCCATCTTCTTTTTCAGATATAAATTAAGTACCTATTTCAATTCATGTTTCTATTATATACACTAATTAAAGGGACAATATGGGGATCTCGTAAACTATAAGAGGTACAAAGATGGTGAAATTATAGAAAAGTTGCGCTATCTTGAGGTCTAAAAAAATGCAAAAAAATCTTTTCTATTTTCATTCGTTTTTGAAATATCTTCAAAAAACTGAAAATTCTCATTATAGATAGAATCATAAAATTCGGTGTTTTTACATTAAATTCGATGGACAACCTAATGCAGTTCGAAGAAATAGGTTAGGTTTTGACAGTTTCGTAGATACGACTGTCAACTGTTTATTTTCTTATTGAAGCTACCTTAGATATTCATAGCACGTGATGCAGAAATAATTTTTGAATACGACCATATGAACATTTTTGTTTTGAAACAAAATATTAAGTTACTAAGAATTTTTGTTAAAAAGTAATTTCTTTATGTAGAAATGTAAATAAGTACCATAATTGATTAATTATTTTAATAATAATTTTAGTTCTGAGTGTTTACATGCATCCGCCTACTAGATTTTTTTAAAATCTTTTGTAGTATCTTGATATTTTATTTTAAAACAAAAGCATAAGTGTGTCGTATGGTCGTGTTCAGATTTTGTTTTTGTATCACGTGGTATGAATACCCAAGGTAGCGTCCATAAGGAAAAAGACCATTGACAGTCGTATCTGCGAAACTGTCAGTCCTAATCTATTTCTTCGCACTCTATTATATTGTTCATCGAATTTAACATAAAAGTATTGAATTTCATGATTCTATTTTAGTAAATAAGGTAGATATTCGAGATTTTCGAAAATTAGAATTTAAGTTTTTTGAAGATATTTCAGAAACGAATGGAGGTAGAAAAGACTTTTTTTGAATATTTTGATAGGCTCTAAAATAGCGCAACTTTTTTGTAATTTAACCATCTTTGTATCTCTCATAGTTTACGAGATCCCCCTGGTGGCCCTTTAATTAGTTGTAACCCTGTATTTATGTGCTTACATGTACGGCTGTCTCAGCATTCCGAAGAAACGCGCAAATGGTTTTTTACGTACATACATTTTATCAAAAATATTACTTTAATATTGACAGAGGTTGGACAAATTCACAATCTGTACCGTTCAGGCTGGATTGCATAGAAGCTTTAAGTCAGGATTAGGCAAAGCCCGAATAAGAATTTTGTTTTTTTTTAATAAAACTTACACAAAGCCAGTTTTATTTTTCTGAATCTTGGGGCACCCTGTATATTCCCTTAAATTTAAATAAACACTTTCAAGTAACATACGTTTCGAAGTCTAGTACTTATAGTATTTGTAGGTAATTGTTAATTGTATTAATTAATTAATTAATTAATTTCAAGTAGCATACGTTTCGAAGTGTAGTACTATTGTATTTGTAGGTAACTGTTAATTGTAATAATGTGATATTTTCTATTAAAAAATTTATTACTTATCAATATTTTCTTGTATTATGTATCCTGAAGAGGTTTTCAAACGCATACAGCGAAAGGTTGACATTCAAATCAATTTTACAAATAATTACATATTTAATAATGATTTTTTCATCTGATAAGAAAATGCTTCATTCGTATTACCCAGGGCCCCCGCGAAACCAAAAGCCGCCCACGTGCTACTTCATATTTTGGCGCCCTCTGACAGATGAATTGGAGCACGCGAACGGTCAATTATCGAAATTATTTTAAAAAATTAAAAGAAATAAAAAAAAATTGAAAAAACAAAAAATTACACATTAGGGAAAATTTTTTTAGACGTTTTCCAAGCATTTTCCTTCTTTTTTTTTCAAGTTCCTAGCTGCCACGACTAACGGCGAGCGACCCAAACGACGCGAAGCGCTTTCTTTACATTTTCTCTGCGGGGGCCACAGTGTGTAATGAGAGTGGAGACAAGTCCTAGCGGCCCCTGCCCAAGGAGGTCCTTGTTCAGCCTCGCCGCCCCAGAAAGCAAGTGGGCAAAGCAAAAAAGAAACAAAAGCAAAAGGAACTTAAATTTCTAAAAACTTAAAAAGTAAAATGTACTTTTTTTAATCAAATCGTAACAGCTTACAAATTTATTTTTTACATAATAAAATTATTATGTAAATTAAATGATTTAAGAAAAATTTAGCACTAAACTTAAACTTTTCTACTCTTAATTGCCGCAGTTAACTATTCTATTTTAGTCAACATTTTGCCGTGAGGTTGACGGCTTTATCAAGACAGTTCAGTCTTGTGGATAGTTTTTTCGAATAATTTTTACCAGACAAGAAACTGTTTTCCGTTAATTTTTTTGTCGAAGAAAATGACAAGACATGTCCAATGGCTAAGAGGCTAATTGGCGCCCACGTGCATTGCACGCTTTGCACACATGGTTACGACGACCCTGATGTAAAACTTGATGATGATATGAAAAGTTTGGGAAATTAATTAGGTAAGGAATCAGAAAACACAAGAGCATTTCCTTCGGATTATTTTTTTCTTTTTTAGTACTTATTTACAGTGGGCTTAATAAAGCAAATAATAATAAAAAAAAAGGAAAATTTATCAAAAAATATAGATAATAATCAAATGAGAATTAACGGCTTAGCATTTCTTTTTTTTGACCTTTTTCACCTTTAGCACCCTAATTCCACCCAGTGGTCTACATGCGTAACGAAATTGGTTACTTCTTAACGACGATGGGTCCTACGTTGTCGCCTGTTTCTTTGTTGTGAGGACCGTGGGAACCGTCGCAGTACGGCCACTGAAACAAAATTTATTAAAAATATTTTTTTACGTAAGCACAGGACGTTATTAAAAGAAAAAGCTTTACACATTTTAGCAGATCATGGTAGAGATCAAAACAAAAAAAAAGACTCTAATTAATAGTTTTCGAAATACCGGATGACTGGTAATTAATAGTTTTCGAAATACAGGATGACTGGTAACTCGACGTATTCCTTTGAAGACGTGTTAGTAGAGCTCATTTGCAATTGATTTGACCATATTATACATTATACAAAATGCAATAGTTAATGAGATATTTTAATGTTTGTGTTTCCCTTAGAAATACGCTAACTTCTAACATTTATTTAACATTACTCAGAAAGTATAAAAGGTTTTCTTAATATTTATGTTTTCCTGGTTAGACTAAATAATAGTTCTTCTTCTCTGATTTATTGCCTTTCGAAAGAGGGTATTAAGTTTTAGTAAAAATACGTAAACATCATACTTCCATCAAACAATAATTATTAATTGCTGGATAGAATATTCATTGTTTTCAATTTGAGAGATAACAGCTTCTGTTAGGTATTAGTTTTCCATAAACTTCAGTTAAAAGTCCCGTGACTTCACTAAATTGGAAGTTAAAGAAAATTGTTCCAGTGTAAGCTCAAAGTTTGAAATTTTTCTGTTTTTAACTAAAGCTGATTCCTCAGCGCCAAAGAAAATCAACTGGAAGGTGCTTTTCTTGAACATTCATTCTGATTTATTTCCAAACTTTTATAATACAATCAGCTTGCAAATTATTCCAAAAACTTATTTGATTTGTTGCTTTTCCAGTGAGGTACTAAGTTTTAGTAAAAGTATTTTACTTCCATTAATAGTACATGGGCTGCTGGATAATTTCTGGAATCTAGTAGGTCTAGAATTGTTAGCGCTTATCAACTGTCATATTTGAAAAATTTGACGTTTTTCGCCTATAATTCTATTGACAGTTCTTATCCAAGTGAATAGTTTTGTTTTTCAAATGTAGTCTAACGCCGAAACAATGCCTCGATCGGCTACATTCGGCTTTTGGAGATGAAGCACCATCAAAGAGCAGTGTTTATAATTGGTTTCCCGAATTCCAGCGTGGACGTACCTCTCTCAGTGACGAATTTCGTGAAGGTCGTCCATCAACGTCTGTTGTTGCCACTAATATAGATGCTGTGCGTGAAATGCTTGAGTGAGATCGACATGTGACATACCGTGAGATTCAAGTATCCTTACGCATTGACATGAAAGCAATACACCAGATTTTGCATGATCATTTGAACTTATGAAAGCCTTGCAGTCGTTGGATCCCACACAATTTAACAGAAGCGCAAAAGCAGGGTCGTGTCAAATGGTGCGAAGAAATGCTCAAGAAATTCAATGGAGGTCGTTCAAATTTAGTTTATAACATCGTTACTGGTGACGAAACGTGAATCTATTCGTACGAAACAGAAAGCAAACAACAATCTACCGTTTGGGTATTTCAAAATGAACCAAAACCAACAAAAGTTGTCCATTCACGCAGTGCTGCGAAGCAAATGATTGCTTGTTTCTTTGGTTTAACTGGACATGTAGCAACCGAGGCTTTAGAGGATCGAAAAAGCGTGAATGCTGATTGGTATACTACAATTTGTTTGCCGGAAGTCATCGATCAAATAAGAAGAAACAATCGAAATCGACGAATTATTCTCCATCATGCAACGCCAGCTCTCACTCAGACCGTCAAACAGTTGACTTTGTCCAACAAAAATTTGGAATTAATGACTCATTGTCCATATTCACCTAATTTATCACCTAATGATTTCTTTTTGTTCCCAAATATCAAAAATAAATTGCGTGGTGAGCGATTTTCGTCGGCTGAAGCAGCGGTTGAAACATTCCGGACATTGGTTTCTGAGGTACCATCTTTAGAGTGGAAAACGTGCTTTAGAAATTGGTTCGAGCGTATGCAAAAGTGTATTGACGTCAAAGGCGAATACTTCGAAAAACAATGATACCGTTTACCAAATTTCATATGCGTTTTTTCATACCGTTTCCTGAAACTTTTCCAGCAGCCCACGTATAACAATACTAGACGAACGTATGGATTTCAATCTAGTTTCAATAAATGGTTGAGTTTGCGATAGTTTTACACGGAAATCGATTTCTTATACAATTTAGTGATACCAACTGTAAGTGATATAAAAAGCGCAAGTACTACGATGCTCAACTTAAATGATACTTCTGCAAATCAGACTTCATAATAAACAGGCGTTGGATAAATTTATTAAATCGCATGTTACGCCTATGTTTAACCACAGATACAGTACAGATAAAAAAAAATTCACGGAGAGAGTATTCTGATATTATATGTAATTAAAGTTGTCAAAATGAGAGTCACATCTTCCACTTGAAAAGATAAAAACAAATGTATTGCATCCCAACACAATATCTCATATCTCTTATCAAGCCATAATAAGCTTAACTGAAACCTTGTACAAACAAATATAAAGGTACAACAAATTGTATTTGACATGGCTCTTAGAATGTATAATATTTTGCAAGCAAATTGCTTAGTCTGCTTTTACCATTTCTGAAACATAAAACAATAGACAGAGCTGGGGCATGATTTATTCGTTTCAGGCGGAATGGCATTTGAGATAAGAAACTGGTTGCCATCCTTACAAAATTTTAAGTCAAAAAAATTGATCCCAAGATGGCGTTTAGTCATCAATGTTGTTGTCATTAGACAATATTTTAATTTTAATATTAATAATTCGAACTTCGCAATAATCAACAAACAAAAACATATTTCTATCGTGATACTTATTTAAGAAATGAAACTTTTTGACAGGAAAAACAGGAAAAAAACAAATGATGCCCGTAAATTTCAAAGCAGAAAACCATAAAGAAATACGAAAGGAAACGAAATCATTTCGGGAGGTAAACAAAGGAAAAGAAAAACGACGTCTTCGTTTAAACAACAACAAATGAAGGTTGCAAGAAAAATTTTCAAAAAGAGACGGAAATGTTTGACAACGAATTTCAACCTTAAAAACAATGATTCATAAACAAGAGACATTAGCGTTACATTCGAAAAAAATTTGAAAAATCTATCCAAAGCACTACTATCTTTTTCTATTCCATAATAATTTTTTATTTCAGTTTCTTTTTCTTATTTTTATTGAGCGCCATCTCGGGATAATACGATTTTTAATGTCAAAATCGATTTTACTTCTCAGAAAAGGTACAAACTTCGATATTTGATGAGTTGGCAATACTGCTTCTGATTGCTGGAAAATGCAAGGTTATGTTGCTTTAATGTTTTTGTTTCGGTTGTTTTAACAGTTATTGCAGAAGAATTTTTACTAATTTGCCTGTGTAGGTATATTAATAAATATTTGTTTTTGTAATCGTGTTTTTAACTTTAATCTCTTACTTAAATTTGCCAGATTAATTTAGGAAATTCCAGGGAAATACTAAAAAAAAAAGGAATTTTTGATCGAGTTGGTTGGCAACACTAATAGAACATGTAAAGCTGCTTTTCCTGCTTAGGAGATTCGATATTTGGTGATTGCTGCTATTGGTTTTCATTAATCACGTGATCAACGATTCCCAATAACTTTCATCAAGTAAGCAACGAAAACCAATCACAACAATCCTCAAACATCAAATTCTCCAAATCAAAGCAGGAAAAACAGCTTAACCGGCTAAACCAGTGTTGCCAACAAAAGGGAAAAGTTGTTAAGTCTAGGGATAATTTCAAGTAAAAGGGAAAACAGGAAAAATTGCAAAAACTCATCAAAATCCAGGAAATTTTTCAATTTCTTAATTAAAATTTTTCGAAAAAAACTCAATATATTTTGTTTTGGGGTTTTTATTTCTGAATGTCGGTGATTAAGCCAAGTCAATCAAACCGCCAAATATTGGAAAAGTTCACGGTGGTTTATTCTGTTGTTTCTAATCGATGTTTCCAATCCTACGAGTGTAGTCGTTTTAGCACGATTATTTAGCAGTTGGTACGACGTACAATATCAGCTTCAAAATCGTATTATGCATAAATATTATGAACGAAATTAATTTTAGATTACAAAACCAGATTAAAAATTTCTCAAAGAAAGTACTCCCAATTAATAATAAACATTCAAAATGAAATATACAAATTAAAGGAACAGGAGAACTACAGATAATCGCTACATTTTGGGAGTAAGACTAACAAAAAGAGCAAACAATTAATGAGCTAGAAATACACGATGTACGAAGTGAAAAAACTAAAATTTCCAAAAAAAATTGTAATTATTTGATTTCTGAACAATTGTAAGCAATGAAAAAAGAACGAAAAACGATCATACATATAAAAAAAAAACTCAAAACGAATTATAAAAAAAATAACGAACAATCTAGGTTTACAATAATTTGAACTTTAACAAATCACTATCATTTCACGAAATGAAAATTTCTAAAGAAAACGGGGAAAAAAAACAAAAGTCGAATGTAATTATTCGCGAAGGAGAAAGAAGTGCAACAAATCTGATTAATTTCAAAACGAAAAGAAAGAAGGAAATGACGAGTGTAATATTTACAAAAGGAGAAGGAATAATTCGAGAAAATAAATAAAAAAAGGAAAGAAAAACAAATTATTAATTAAAAACTACTGCAAGCAATGCTGCGAGAGTCTTCTTTCAGAAAATAACGGCAACAACGGCAAATAAATCAGAAAGTGAGAGAAATATTTGAAGATGGAAACAAGACGATCGCAAGAAAAAAATCCCGAAAGAGACGGAAGTGTTTGAGGACGAATTTTGATTTCATTACATTACGAAAAACTGCAAACAAATTTTGAAAAATGTAACCAAATATTTCAGTTTCTCGTTTCTTATTTTTCTTACTATTAAGTGCCATCTCGAGATAATATTTATAACGTTAAAATACGATAATTTTTTTCTTAAAAGAACAGGGACGAACTTCGAAATTTGACGAGTTTGCAACACCGCTTATGATTGCTGCAAAGTGCTTCAAAGTGCAGCGTTGCCAATCTGTGAGGAATTCTTTTATGAACGAGGAATTTGTGAGTAATTAGAAGTTGTGAGGAATTTTGAGGAAAAGGAAAGTTGTCACTTGTACTCGTGAAAGAGTGATTTGTCTGAACTGTAACCCCTATATTTCAAATAGTTGTGTTGAAAGTGTTGAAATTATTTTGGAACAAAGTATATTAACAAGCAAAAATTAAACAAAAACAAAATTTTAAAGTAATAAAAATGTAATATTTTTTTCAAGTAATAACTTACTTTGCTTATTTCGCTTTTTATACGGAGTTAAACAGGGTTACAACTAATTAAAGAACCACCATGGGGATATCGTATACTATAAGAGATACAAAGTCGGTTAAATTACAAAAAAGTAGCGCTATTTTGGAGCCTATCAAAATATTCAAGAAAAAATTTTCTACCTTCATTCGTTTCTGACCTATCTTAAAAAAAACTGATAATTCTAATTTTCGAAAATCTCAAATGTCTTCCTTATTTATTAAAATAGAATCATGAAATTCGATATTTTTGTGTTAAATTCGATGAGCAATCTAATAGAGTCCGAAGAAATAGGTTCGGACTGACAATTTCGGAGATACGACTGTCAACTGTCTTTTTTCTTATGGACGCTATCTTGATATTCATACCACGTGATACAAAAACAAAATCTGAACATGACCATACGACACACTTACGCTTTTGTTTTAAAACAAAATATCAAGATACTACAAAAGATTCTGAAAAAAAATATCTACGAGGCGGATGCGTCAGAACTAAAATTATTATTAAAATACTAAATCTACTCAGCTAAACTTACTCATTTATGGTACTTATTCACATTTTTACATGAAAAAATTATTTTTTAACAAAAATTTTTAGTAACCTAATATTTTGTTTCAAAACAAAAGCATAAATGTTCATACGATCGTATTAAAAAATTATTTCTGCATAACGTGCTATGAATATCTAAGGTAGTGTCGATAAGAAAAGAAACAGTCGACAGTCGTATCTACGAAACTGTCAAACCTAACCCTATTTCTTCGAACTGCATTAGGTTGTCCATCGAATTTAATGTAAAAACACCGAATTTTATGATTCTATCTTGAGAAATAAAGAAGATATTTGAGATTTTCGAAAATGAGAATTTTCAGATTTTTGAAGATATCTCAAAAACAAACGAAAAAGACTTTCTTGCATATTTTTTCAGACCGTAAGATAACGCGAACCCCATAGTGGCCCTTTAATTAGTTGTAACCCTGTATTATCAGTATTTCAATTTAAACTCAGATGATTTGTGAGGATTTTTGAGGAATTTTAGAAACATAGAGGAATATTCTGCAATACGATTGGCAACACTGTCAAAGTGGTTAGGTTGGTGGTTAGATTGGTTTAATGTTTTTCTTTCATTTGTTAATTGCAAAACAAATTATAAATTTACGTATGTTAATTAAAAAATTATTGTTGTATTGTAATCATGTTTTTGATTTTAACCTCCTACTTAACTTTTCCTCATTAATTTACGTTATTTTAGGGAGATACAGCATGGCGAAAAAGGAATTTTTGATTGGCAACACTGGGCTAAATTCCTAAACTATTCAGTATAATTTTCTCAGCCGAAATAAAAACATTCAAACAAAACTTGACTAGCTTTTCAATTTCAATGTGTAAATACTCCTTTTTGTGCGTATTTAGTAATTCACCGCCACTTGAAATTAAACAAAAAAAATTAATGTAGTGCAACTGTCTTGATTCATTGATTAGATGAAAAAATTAATTTTACGTTATAGGTCTTTAAAATTAAAACAAAAAATGCAAGTAGACTGTTTTTGTATCTTACATAGTTATCAAAACATTGTCCAAGAAGAAAACACAGGCAGAAGACACCTACAGACAAGAAAGTTTCAACTAATAGTAGACCGGTTCTTGTACTTCAGGGATAATCACTCTAAGCTTACTTAATAATAAAGAAAATGTATAAAGTTAACATAACATTCAAAGAGCAAATTCTCTATTTACTATCTTTCTCAAATTCTCAAGACTGCTTTACGTGTTGCAACAAGATATGACTATCATCGTGAGTGTGCCCATAGCAAATGTGTGAGAAAAATAATTGTTAATTAACACCAATAAAACTATTCAAATATATATAAGATAATATGTAAATATTTGCAGTCAGAAATTAGTATAGAAATTGCTTCAATGTGAAACTGTGTGCAAGTATAATTTTGGATGCAATTTTCAATGCATTTACCTTGCCTGCTACTGAATAGTTTCAGAAAGCAAAAAAGCACCACCACAGTTAGTTAAGTAAATGGAGTCCAATGTAATACTTGAATGAATATTTCATATCTCAATCAAGCATCTCAATAAACCCTTCCAGGCATAACATTGAATTTGAAATTGTTACAAGGTCAGTCTTGTAAGTTACTTGCATTTGAATCACTAGGGTTTATGAAAAAAAAAGAAAGAATTTATACAAACATTCTTCGTTCTCCAACAGCGACAGAACACAGCTTTCTCCGTGATATCTTCCACATCGATAGTGTCGACAACTTTCGGATTTGTCTTCAATATATTTGGATTTATTTTCGCATTAGGTTGCGGCCTTCCACGAGGACAGAACGCAAGATACGAAACGTAAGTGAGCCCCGCCAAGGCAGCCGTCGGTGGTATAAGCGAAATCCAGTCACGTACTAAAACAAGAAAGAAAAAAGAAACGTTTGCTTTGGGTTTTCGTGGCACAAAAAAAATTTCTTCCTGTTCGACCTTACCTCCTAATTTGAACCATCCAGTAAACGTGTCGGGCACAGGTAAATTGGACAGGTAATTTGGAATGGTAACTTTTACAAGGCCAGCAAACGGCTGCATTTTCCCTTGGGAAGACTTGTTGGAGGCAAGTTATTTATATACAATTTTAGGCACCTGCTGTTCAAAATTAATTTCGCAAAACCACTCACTCACCTCGCAAGCACTACAATTATTTGTAACACTACTGCAACCTCATTCAACGTATTACCTAATTTAAGTCAATGGCGTACACAGATTTTTAAGCAAAAAAAAAAAATAGAGAAAGTACGAAGTAAGGAATAATGACCCTAATTTTCTATTCTACTAATTACAAAAAATAACTGAATAGTAACTGAGTGTTTAAGTGATTGTATATGAAAGTGTACTGCAAGTAAAATTATTAATTGCGTCCGTTTCCGATGACAGTACACGGGTGCATTCAGAAAAATATTAAGAGTATCGTTATCTCATGTTAGCACGAGAGGCTAAAACAAGATGCAAATACTCTGAAGTCTACTCTGAGTGCTATCAACAGGCGAATCGAAAACGCTTTCGGTGACAATTCGGTCTCACAGCGTTTTCGTTTTGCTTGCAACTTCGGTCACGTTGGGCGCGTTCAGGAACGCTAGCGGCTAAGTTGCTTACTCAGCAGTCGTACGTGATCGGCTATTATAATAGCCAATCACATACAACTGCTGTTATAATAGTCAATCACATACGACTGCTGAGTAAGCAACTTAGCCGCTAGCGTTTCTGAACGCGCTTAACGTAACCGAAGTTGCAAGCGAAACGAAAACGCTATGAGTCACCGAAAGCGTTTTCGATTCGCCTGTTGATAGCACTCAGAGTAAAAGTTAAAGACGTCTTCACATATGACGTTTAAAAATGATGAAAGTTTAAGGTTTAAGGCCCAGTTTTACAATGACGGTTTAACTTTGAGCCGAAGCTTAAACCCTTCACAACAATTGTTGAAATAATAGTTGCTAAGGGTTTAAGCCTCAGTTCAAAGTTGAGCCCCATTTGTAAAACTGGACCTAAGAGGCTTAAGACTTTGGTAAAGTCTAGTGTTGGGAGTCGCTAAAATTACCACGCTACCTGTCGTCAAGATAACGTAATTTCGAGTTACACACTTGCAAAATTCAAGTAAACCATTGAATGAAATGGTCAAGGAATATTTCTGATTAATTATTTATGAAAAACATAAATACTAAAAAAATGAAATAAATATTTCATAACCTAAAATGACTTTCGTTTACACATGAATTTATTTAGTGGAAATACATAATATTAAATATTGTAAATCTTATTCATAACAAAAGTCAACAATGTAATGCGTATTTGGTATCAAATTAATCAGAAGATTGAGTAAAAATCGCATTCTTAGTTAAAAGTGTAATTGGTTACTCCGGCACGAGATGTCGCCACTTGAGTTGTAATTGGTAATACGGTAACATTACAGGTAAGGTAACATTAAAAATAAATTACCGGTAATTTAACAACACTAGTAAAGTCCGCGAAGTCGCCTTTAATTATGACGATTTTGAGAAAAAAGGAAAAAACAATTACAGGAAACTGTTTTTTGTCTAATATTTTTTGCTTTCAACTGGGGCTCGTTCAGGAACTGAAAAGAGCGCGATCTGGGTAATATTATTTCTCTCTCGTGTAAGTGATTTTGTACATTTTGCTTTTCCTTTTAAACGCCCGTAAGTTTTTGAACGCAACCCTGCATAACCACTTGTTGCGTTGTGTTGGTATAAAACATAAGTCCCCTATAAAACATTATCAAAATATTAAGTTGGCAAGGTATTTGAAATTTCTTGTCAAAGTAGGTGTATATTAGGTATATTCGTTTTAGATGACTTAGGTTGCCGCAAGTCACCTGCGTCAACGAAATGTGTATTCGTTTTACATTTTCGGCATGCGGTATTTGACATTGGCATATTCGTTTTAATTGCTACTATGGCAACGCTGATGTTGACGCAATGTGCACCTACTCCAGAGTAGGGTTTAGTTGCGTCAACACCAAAGTATTGTTTACTTAACCTTAATTTAATTATTTTTCAGCAAGGTCGGTGTTCATCACACAGAAAAATCTTTGTTTGAATACAGTTGATGCATTTATTTATTTGAATGATGCACTCTTTACATTAATTCAAGCAGTTTCTTGTTGATTCAAACATTTTTTTTTTACTTGAATAGAATACATAATGGCTTTTCTTTTAAATAAATGAATGCATTGAACATACCCAAACGAAAATTATGTTGATTTAACATTTTTCTTTTCTCTGGGTACAACTTGCCCATCACAAACTATTCGTTTTAGATCAATTTCTGATGCAACCATAACTTGACCTAGCTGGGCATCAGCTACTTGACGATGACGCTATTGTGGCAAACCCAGCACTTCTAAAACGAATATACCTATTATAAAGGCCGTTTTACGTTACGCAATTTATTGTACAAGTTACAAATACATACATTATATTTTTGTCTTTTGTTAATAATAAGGTATCCAATATTTAATATTATGTATTTCCAGTAAATGGATGAAAATTATTTTAGGTTATGAAATATTTATTTACTTTTTTCAATATTTACGTTTTTCTTAAGTAATCAAAAATATTCCTTGGCCATTTATGTTATTGATTTACTTGCATTTTGCAAGTGTTCAACTCGAAATTACGTTAAGTCGACAACTGAGGTATCAAACGGTAACATACGGTAACAAATGAATGTTACTTTACCGGTAACATTGGAAATTAAACTAATCAAAAAATTAAGTAAATATCACACTTTTAGTTAAAAGCGTAATTGGTAAATTACAGCTACCCAGTAAAAGTTTCACTTTTTCTTGACGGCAATTACAGCAGATTACAAATGAAAAGTATCATTTTGTTACACAAATAGGAATTTAATTAAAAAATAACACATTTTTTGGGTGTTTTCCTCTTTCAGCAGAGAATCATTAATTATTAGCTTATGATTTTTCAATTCAATAAATAACGTGTGTCTAAATAAAAATCTAGGCAAGCAAGTTGTGCGATTGTGACCGAGAATTTACTCACAGCCCGTCATCTCCAAGTTCAAACACCAAGCAGTCAAATCTGACGTCAAAATTTATTTTTTTATTATTCTAGAAAATCACGAAATGGCTGACATCTAGCGGAAGTTTTATGAAAGTCCATATAATAAGGAAAACATTGAAATGAAACTTGGTTAATATAAATATTGAAATGTTTATTTGTGAGTTTTGTTATGCTTCAGTACTTTTATCGTAATGCGTAAACAATAATAAAACTAGCAAAAAGCATTGATGGATCGAATAGAACAAGTTATATTGAATAATATTAGGGCTCGTTTTTTACTCTTCAACATTTAAAGCGCTGCATCTTAAAATTTCAACGTTGAACTTTGATGACGTCACACTTTCAGCTTTAAAGCGACAATTTCAATCGCTACATCCGTAAAGAAACGCTTTTGGTTTAATCGCTGCAACGGATGAACTAATCCCGAGTAAAAAAAAAACGAGCCCTTAATGACAGGTCTTTGTTTTCCTCTAGTTTTCCTTATTAAAAGCGCCATCTGTTGGTTGCTGATTTTCGCGAATTGATTACCATTTCTCTGTTGTTAATATAACTACTTTCTCTTTCACAAAGCTAATAAATGCTTTCGCAACGGTCACAAAAATGTACCTTTAGGCATTTACGTTAACTAGAGCGATATATACCGGTTAATCTATTCTCTCACTTTTATTTGCATTAAAAGTATTTATTCTATCACACTTTTCTACTCTGATCCATGCATCGCTCCAATTATCGTAAACGCCTTTTGACTTTGTTAAAAATGTTAAACGTACGAAATTATCTAAGACATACAGACCTTGTTTGGAGATTTTTCCACAGCCAACTTGACCAGTTTTTTGTTTTTTTTTTTTTTTAATTCATTTAGACGCTCGTTATTTTTTACAAGCGTAAAAACAAAGAACTTGTAGGTATTACAGCGAATAGAATTTTCATGAGCGTTAGTAATCTTGAAAGAAAGATTAACGTATCCCCGCTATTGAGAAATGTGGGGAACTACAAGTTGTGTATGCTAGTGCTATCTATCGTTAAACGATCGACGGTACTGAATCGTGAGGTTATGTTGTGAAAGGTAGATTGTGTTGTGTATGTTTTCAGTTTTTAAAATCGATGGTAGTGCTTAACGAATATGGCTGAAGAGTTATCAGTGGTTTTAAACCGGAATGAGAATTCGGGCTTTGGCTTTTCGCTTTTAGGTACACCAGGTCTGCCGCCTATTATCAATAACATCTTCGAGGATTCTCCAGCTGCAGAAAGCGGAGAGGTAAGTCTCCTTATTGGCATACATATGCATGATCGAAGATTAGCGTCTTACTGCACGGATTGCGGCCACTCAACTCTGCTGGTGCACGTGAATTAAAAACATCGACAATTTTTCTACCTTTCCGAATCTATTTCAGATAGTACCCTGATAGCGTTTTAGTTTATTCGCGTAGATCTTGAATTAGTAAAAGCTGTCCCAAGTTGTCGGCTTCAGGTCAAAACAAGAGGGCGGTTCTCGTCGCAAATGCAAATTTTTATTACACGATTTTCACTTGTTTTATTATTGTAATCAACGAAATAAACGAACGGATAAACTTTCCGAAAATTAATATTACTAGGACTTAAAAAATTATATTATTACTAAACGTGTTTATTTACTTATTGAACTTCGTAAATAAAAATATGTGTCATGCTTATCGTTAATTGACGTGAATGATACTTCTTCTAATCGTTAGCACAGTATGCAATGTTTTCCTTACATTGATAAGTATTACACTTAAACATTAATATTTAATGTAAACGTTTCAGACCACAGGAAACTAATTTATTCAGTACGTAGTTACGTCTTGAAAAGTTCTTTGACACACAATTTTTTTTTTACTGGTAGCTAGGTACCTTTCGCCGCTCGGCAATCTCCAAATTAAAAGTGATAATTAATGCTAAAAATTCACATAATCGATTATAACGTGCATACCCATCATGTTAAAATAATTGATTTTTCAATTTGTTTTAATACCCGTGCCAACATTTATTCGAGTTTATAAGCTTCTGTCGTTAATCGCAACCTGAGTCATAAAATTTCCACATGTGAATAATATTTTTAATACATAGGTACCAACTTAATGAAAGATAAGCCTTTTATATTAGTAGCCTGCCTTGTTACGGTTCGAAATTACAAATTCTGTGACCTCTTTGTAAATGTGGATCGACATTAAAATTGAATTATGTTAAGATATCTATACCATCGTGGCCTGAATAACTTCTTTTATGGCGAAAGTGTAGTTAGAGTCCGCCTGGCGCTAATTATCGCGGGCTTTCTTAACCTAAAATTTTGACAGTGCTGTCACTTTTATCTTTATTACTACAGCTGGTAATTACGTGCACTAACAGTGTTTTAAATATTATTAGTTTCTAGTATACTGTGGCCGCCAAAAAAGAAGTGGACACACTGTAAATTTAATAATGCCGAGGATTTTGCTGGGTTGCTATAATTATGAACTGACACTTGCGGATGACAGACAGTAATTAATAATGTTCAGTCATTACTTCGTTCTGAAAACTATTGGCTTATGTTAGCCATACAGCTAAAGCAAAAAATGAATTTATCTTTATAAATGCTAATTTGTTTGTTATTCGTAGATGACAGATCATTATTACACAGGGTTGGAAAAAAACTGTTTTTTTTTTAAAAAAAAAGAACAAAACTTATTTCTTTGTTTTAAACAGTTTTTTTTTGTTTAAAACATGTTTAAAATTGACCCTAAATTAAACAGCTTTAAACAAAAAAAAACAGCTGTTTAAAATAACTTTTAAATGTTTAAATTGCCCTTACAGCTTCCATAAAAAGTTATATATTATTATTATTATTATTATTTGATATTTGTATAAAAAGAAGATTTTATTAAAATTCGATCTCTAATTAAAAGAAAGATGAAAAGTTAGTAATGTTAGATTATATACCCTTTTAAAAATAATGTATATACTTAGATAATAATTTAAATCATTTAAGGCAGAGCTTGATTTATTTAGGATCTACAGTAGCGGTGTTTTAAATGATTTTCAAAGAAAGTATGAAGTATTTGGTATCAACATACTAAGAAAAACATTCCCAATAAAAACTAAAATCAAATACAATCCAAAGAAATATTTTTTTCAAATTACTTGATCGCATTAGACCAAAAGTCCAGTAGGTATATGTCTGAAATTTCAAATTAAATTTTTGTTTAATTTATCGTTTTCAAATTTTAAACAAACCTTAAAATTCTAGAAGGGCGAATATACGGCCTTGGGACACACGGTAGAAATTCAATGAAGACAAATGAAATGATGACGTTATAAATAGTTTAAACAGCGACATCCTACGATCACTTTTTGACCTAACATTGCATTATCATTGACAAATTCAAGCCAGTTTGCTACATAATAACTCATCCCGTAGCCCATAGTATGAACAGGGAAGCGGAGGACCCAGTATGTTTCAAAACTTAATGTAATAATAAAAGGTTAAATATTGAAAAGGTATTTTAAAATTTTACAATATAAGTATTATTCTAGTGATCAGTAATAATTAATGAATTGATTATAATCAATCTAATGGAATTTAAATTTAGTTCAAATCAGAGCTACAGTGTAGTCATCACGTCATCAGCTCAGCCACGCATTGTCTACAATTATTAAAAAAAAATTGATATGAGAACAAAGTAAAGTTTAAAGTTAATCTGTCAGTGAAATACAGACCTTAAACAATTAACTTCTGGTTACACGGTATTACGTTGCAAAAATAAAACATATATCAAAAGTGGTCTATTTTAGCATAAAACTAAGAAAATGAATTTAAAACATTAACAAAGAAACATGTTTAAAACATTTTGTTTAAAACAGATGGTATGTTTTTAATTCGGTGTTTTAAACATGTTTTAAACTTTCCAATCCTGTTATTACAGCTACCCGGCAAAGGTTTAAGGCCCGATTTCTTTGCCTTCTAAGAAAATTATCAACCAGGTATTATTCCTGGAAAGTATTGTATCAATAATGATTTCCTAGGATATTACACGGCAGATAAATTTATCAGGAGGTGAAGAAATCGAACGTTAATATCATTAAATTTACGTCAAGAAGAGTGTCCACGTTTTTTGGCGGCGACAGTATATTATTATTCGTGTTGTTAAATTACCGGTAATTTTATTTTTAATGTTACGTTACCGTTAATGTTACCGTAACACCATGCGATCAACGGAATTTATAGTTAGAGCAGGCTGTGATATTTTCCAAAAAGTTGGTAACACAGGCTCGCAGTTTGAAATTAAATATTTGAAATGTCTGAATTGTGACATTTATTATTATTAAATGATTGATAATAAACGGATTTGTCTTATGAAACCTCCCCCAATATTCTAAGAAAGGATTTGAACCAGCATGCATACAAAATAAAATAACAAAATAAAGATTGTACAAAGCAAGAGCTACATTGACAGTTGACAAGTATGACAACTGTCAATTTACTATTTATTTTTCAGCGTATCCAACCACACAGCATAAAATAGCACCAATCATAGCCTCCTCTAATTATGAATTCTGTTGATCACCCGATATTTTTTGCAGAGACTGCCGCCAAGTAGATATTTTTTTTTCTAAAGCCCGTACCTGTAACATATTGTGCTTGGAAGCAGAAAGTAGTAGACAATCATAGTTTCCTTAATTTTTCTCTCGCCAAAATGGTACTATTTAAATACGATTTGACATCACAAGTCTTAGGCCCCGTTTTTCAATCACAGGTTAACCCTAACTCTCGGTTTATTTCCATGGTAACAAGTTCGAAGACAATTGTTTCCTTGACAATAAACTGAAGGTTAAAGCATAAGGGCCGGTTTTTCAATCACAGGTTAACCCTCACTTTCGGTTTATTTCCATGGTAACAAGTACGAAGACAATTGTTTCCATAGCAATAAACTGAAGGTTAGAATTAAGTTTGTGATTGAAAAACCGGCCCTAATTAAAAAAGTTTTGAGATTGTCATGTCAAGTCTGAAGCTATCGAAATTTTTAAGTGTGACCTGTGAAGTCGTATTTAAGTAGTATACTTTCAAGAAAGAAAAGTTACAGGAAACTGTAATTCACCCCTATGTTGTATCATTTACGTTAAACAATAGCTGTATTTCTTTTACCATGGAATTGTCTCAGTTCTAAGACAACTGAGACGACATAAACTGAGTTTTAACTAAGATAATTGAAACCTAATAATTGTGTGTTATATAACAAATCTGATCATCCGAAAACGAAACCTAACCTCAAACAACAATCTCACCTAAAACTCACTTCAAAGTATTTCGAAAAGCAGACTCAGTTCAATTGAGAATTGAGAAAATTATCTCAGTTAAACTCACTTATTAGAGGTAAAAGAAACAAGTAATTTATCTAAGCTATTGAGATAAAGTGAGATACTCAATTAAAAGTGGTAAAAGAAATACAGCTATAGTCTGCTGTTATCGATGATGTCGATGTCACATAGGAATTTGAACGTGAACTCGGTTGATAACGTCACGTTGTGTTTAACGTAAGTGATACAACATAGGGAAATTTCAGTCAAAGAAAAGATACAAAAACAAATAAAAATCTTTGATTGAGATATAAAGATTCAGAACAAATAAGAAAATAGCAAACATAACCTGCAAAAAATCAGAAACAAAAGAAAAATGAAAGGAACACTAACAAAATACAAGGAGTGTGAAGTTAACAAAAAAATAAAAGAAGATCGACAACACCAAGCTTAACGAAAAACAGCAATTTTCCGGACCAATCGTGTAAAACGGAGTGTTTGTGTTTTACAATATAAAATGCAATCATTAATTGAATCGATGAGTGAATAGTTTAATCCAAATTTACTGTGTTGAGAAAATTACAAATAACTTTCTCTAGATTTTTATTTTAAGTAATTATTGGCTTCAGGATGCTTCAGATATCCTTATCTGAAAGAGTTTTAAGCCAATAATTCACTTCAAATAAAAATCTGTCGTTTTCTCAACACAGTAAATTTGGACTGAACACGATTATGCACTCATCGATTCAATTAGATAACTGGAATTCACGAATATGAACCAAATACTCAATTAATTAGGGCAAGGCGATTAATATTTACTATTAACATTTATAATTTAATTTTAATTCTAATTTAATCTAATCCTCTTAAATGTAAAGACAATATTTAAAATATAAACTCCCGAAAAACGTAAACGTATTATTTTTTTTTCGAAGAGACTAAATAATTTATATTGTGAGCTCCGTGACAATACGATGTGCAAACCAAAAAAAAGATCTCAACTGAGGTGGACACGAAACAAATAAATAACAAACAAAAAATGAAAACCAGAACAAAATGGAAAACGTATAGAAAATCAATTCGTTAAGAAAACAAAAAGAATACATACTACGAAAGCGTAAAGAAAAGAAAAAAAACAAAATAAGCTTTGTGATTAAGATAAATAAAAGACAAATGAATCTACAGACGAAAAATCAAAAAAGACTGGTAAAAAACAAAAGAAAATTGTAAAAGACGCGCCAATCAACAAAATCTGAAAAATCAATTTGATAAAAATAAACAAAAGAAAAATATGTAACGTGTGGGCCACAGATTTTTTTTGCTTAGTTGGCTGTGAAATAAATCACATATGTCGCAGTTATAATCGCTTAACCTTTTACAACTGCTGTCAACCTAACCGACAAGAATTAATATCAGACGTGACTGCTATGTATATCTCTCTCGTAATGGCCAACTCAGAAAAAAAATTATGTGGCTCAAACAAAAAATACCATGATGCTGAGATGCACAAAAATGTGAAAATCTCGACGACAATTTTTGGAAAACAAAAAAAAATCGAATGAAACAAAAGAGAACTGTAAAAAGAAGTCAATAAAATACGAAAGTCAATTCGGTTAAAAACAAGAATACCTAATGCGGAAGACAGAAAACAAAAAAACAAAAGCAGATTGGACAGACAAAAAAAATAAAATAAATGGAAAAACGCGAATCTCCATCCGAAAAATTTTGCAAGTAAAGGTCCTGGAAAGGACAAAATAAAACAAAAAACAAAAATAAAGAGAAAGAAAAAATATGAAATGAACAAGAAAAAGAAAACAATGCTGGATGTATTCTTGTCATATAATATCTACAAATTTTAAGTAGCAGCAAGGACAGACAATACTGATCACATCGTATATTTTTTCTTGCAGTTTCAAAATTTTTGGTCGATGAGGTACTTTTGTTCCGTGGGTTACGTTAGATGTAGCATTTTGTTGAGTGTTGTTATGTGAAGACGTCAACAAAAGTAGCCCAAATCAGGCTTCAAATACGATTTTTGAACGTCAAATATGTCTGAAATGTAGCCCAGATGGCCGAAATTCGCCCAATCTGGTAAGGTTCTAAATCGACACACTTCGCGTTCAGGTACCGACTTTAGGTGCTTTCTTTCGCTTAAAAGTTTGAATCGTGTTTCGAACAGTTTGGACCTGAATTCCGTAATTGTTGCAACAAAACACCTAACTTGAATTTTTTATCGACAGTTCATTTGTAATTAACCATAATTCAATCCAAACAAGTTTTAAAAATAGAGAGATTCAAAGAATAGAATGTCTGTTTTTGAATCAAAACACGTTTGAATCACGATTTTGTGAGCGAAAGAAAACACCTAATAGTGAATTTTTCTATCTGACCTTGTCGCACTATAATTTTTTCTACGGATAAAATGTGTGTTTTTGAATCAAAACACGTTTGAATCACGATTTTGTGAGCGAAAGAAAGCACCTAATAGTGACTTTCTATCTGTCCTTATCGCACAATAAATTTTTCTACGGATAAAAATACACAGTCGAAAGTTTGTTAATCAAAGTGACATTTCACAAATGGCAATTATTATGGCTGCGTAGAATAACATAACCTAATACATTTTTCACTAGACAGTCGGCCGTAAACTATTGCCATCGTAGTAAACAGAATTCCCTAAAAGTGTTGATTTCCTTGTTGCTCTTGTGACACTTGTATTTGTTATCTTTGTTACACGATAAACTTAGAATTGGAATGGGATGGCGTTACCTGAACACGAAAGTGTGTTGATTTAGTGACCTTAATAATTCCTAGGGACTTTAATAATTCCTGTCGTACCTTGGTTTTTATTTTGAAAGTGAATTTTGAAATTCTGATCATTGCAAAATTAACTTCACGAAGCCCAAAAATGTGAAGAATTAGTTTAAATTTTGAAACATTCCGTTCTACGAGGAGACTGCATGTGGCTTTTGCCTTTATTGATGTCAATTAGGATCTCAACTATTAACACATCCTATGTAACTGGCGAGTATAATTCCACACGTCAAATAGGTATATTAAACTCCCGTTTAATCGTTGCACGTTCTTTTTAAGATCAAAACCAGCCAACGGTGGTCGGCTTTCTTCTTAACCGAGTAATTATTTAATTTCTGCTTGATCTTTGCCCGAACGCTATATTAAGAACCAGCTATCGCAATTAGCTCATCTTGTTCGCATTATTACATCATCGATTTGTCTGAAAGTGAAATTGGAAAAGCTTTGCAATTTATGACCAAGACTGAAATGGTTCCACGTTTATTCAGAGTATACAGGGTTACAACTAATTAAAGGGCGACCATGGGGATCTCGTAAAATATAAGAGGTACAAAGACGGTTAAATTATAAAAAAAGTGCGCTATTTTGGAGTATCAAAATATCCAAAAAAAAAATCTTTTCTACCTTCATTCGTTTCTAAAATATCTTCAAAAAACTGAAAATTCTAATTTTCGAAAATATCGAATATCTTTCTTATTTATTAAAATAGAATCATGAAATTTGCTATTTTTATGGTAAATTCGATGAAAGATCGAAAGAAATAGGTTAGGATTGACAGTTTCGCAGATACGACTGTCAACTGTCTTTTTTCTTATGGACGCTATCTTGGTTATTGATACCACGTCATACAAAAACAAAATGTGAATACGCTCACTTATGCTTTTGTTTTAAAACAAAATATCAAGATACTACAAAGGATTTTGAAAAAAAAAATATCTAGTAGGCAGATGCGTGGAAACATTCAGAACTAAAATTATTATTGAAATAATAAATTTTACTCAATTATGGTACTTACTTACATTTTTACATAAAAAAATTACTTTTTAACAAAAATTCTTAGTAACCTAATATTTTGTTTTAAAACAAAAACTTAAATGTTCATATCGTCGTATTCAAAAATTATTTCTGCATCTCGTACAATCAATATCTAAGGTAGCGTCCAAAAGAAAAGAAATAGTTGACAGTCGTATCTACGAAACTGTCAAACCTAACCTATTTCTTCGAACTGCATTAGGTTGTCCATCGAATTTATTATAAAAACACCGAATTTTCTGATTCTGTCTTAAGAAATAAAGTAAATATTCGAGATTTTCGAAAAAGAAAATATTCAGTTTTTTGAAGATATTTCAAAAATGAATGAAAATAGAAAGGATTTTTTTTGCATATTTCTTTAGACCTCAAGATAGTGTCACTTTTCTGTAATTTAACTATCTTTGTATCTCTTATACTTTACGAGACTCCCATAGTGGCCCATTGGTTGTAACCCTGTATTTGTTTTGAATAAAAAATACAATTATCATCGAGTGATCAAATAAAAATCAATTCTATTAATCCTTGGAATTTTTTAATTGATTAATCTGTAAATTTAGTTTGAAAATAAAATTTCGAGCCAAGTATGATATACTGAGCGTGTCATCCAACGAGATTTAATCCAAAACTTTCAAAACAAGTAGATAAATCCTTTCAGTAAACGTTTACTCCTGATTTTAATTAATATGTAGAAATTATGAAACAATATTAACAACCTAATCGACTATCAATTTTTATTGCTGTATGGGAGTATAACAAGTTAAAAGGTAACTTTATGGAGCATCTAACGACGACATAGAAATAGCACTCCCTCCATTTAAAAAAGTAAAACATATCGCCTATCAATTGTTCTCAAAATGGAGGTAGTTTAGTAGAACATAGTTTAATGAAAAGCAAAAGTTATGTTCCTGCGATAAATACCTTAAATTTAACCCGTAACATCATCGGTATCTGCTTTGTAACCGTCTGTATTTGTTGATAACCATAAAGTCTATATTGTTACGAATTTGGGGGTTTATAAATTATAGCCGTTAAATTTCAGAACACTAATTATAAGCTGTCGATTTACACAATTAACAGCACAGTAGTAATGAGCTTGTCTATCAAATAACACTTTTACAGAATGTACTTTCTATTTATTCGAGGTACGAATCCTTCGCTGGCTATCTTAATAACTAACTACTTCTGGCGGATCGTACGGCTTATATAGCAGAGCCATCTATTGCTCGCACATACTAGAATGATCGAGTAGTCTTCGGTCATGTTCTGTGACGCAAGGTGGTGTCTGATGCTAAAAATAGATCTGTGTGCGCATCACGGCTGTAACAATATAATATCTTAAACAAAAAAAAAAACTATTGAACTTAGGCATAGGCAACCTTATCTTAAAATAACCTGAACAACTCAAAAAGTACAGGGTGTTCTATTTAAAATAACGAGTTTACACGTCGTACAGACGTTAATTGAGACATCCTGTACATTTCAAAATAATTACAAAATATGCTGAGCTTCGAAAGGTGATTGATGTTTTTGCATAAAACATTTTTTCACGTATTCAACAGAAACAACGACTGGGAAGAAAATTTTTGTTAGGAATTAACGACCTTAAGCATCGAATTGTTGATTATTATTATTAAATAAATATTCAGGCTGAACATGCAGCGTTCGCACTGGATGTTCACCAGAGTGCAGCAAGTCGACCGAACACACTAGAAGAAAATACTTTCTCTCCACTTGCATTCATTTTTTTAAGCACTTAGCACGTAAATGAGTAAATGCCGTTCGTATTTTTTTTTCACATTTTCATTTCCATTGCTTCTAATACATACATAACACTCGCTCCCATTGACCTCTTTTTTTTTACTCGGTTGGTTCGGACTTATGTCACTTCGGTTTTGAGTCGTCCGAACTCCTTCTTCGTATTTTTAGGGCGAAGCCAAGTGTATCGACCTTATTAATTGAAAGAACAAGATTGATTATGGAGTTATAAAAAAGGGGAAACATGTAATAGACTGTTATGGATTATACGAAAGAGCAATAAAGAAAAAAGATAAACTTACTTCACCTATAGCGAATATAATTTTATTTTGCAGTCATTCATAGACAGTTTGGGTACACTTCATGGACATTTTGGTAATAAATCTTTACGAGTTCGCTATCGTTCGCTATCTCGGCATTCTAAATGCCCCTCCGACAAGCTGAGAAAGCTTGGGGCTTAGAGTGGTGTAAAATAAATAAATAAATAAATTTCGTTGGCCTAGAGACGTTTTTTTTTGCGTTGATTTCGCAATTATTAGACGTTGCGTCTCTTTTTTTGTGCTATGTTGTTCCTGTGAAATCAGCTTGTTATTTTGGCAGAATTACAAATTGCCTTCACACCTAACATTTATCGCTATTGGCTCCCACTGACATCAGGTATTTTACTCGGTTGGTTCTGACTTATGTCACTGTTCGGTTTTGAATCGTTCGAACTCCTTCTTCGTATTTTTAGAGCGAAGCCAAGTGTATTGGCCGTATTAATTGAAATAAGGAGTGGTGTCGATTTTTACGTTTCGATTTTCGCAATACAAGAATTCAAATTAAAAGTACTCAGAAAAAGTGACGATCGATTATGGCGATATAAAAAAAGGGGAAATCTACGACTGTAAATGGACTGTTATGGATTATACGAAAGAGCAATAAGGAAAAAAGATAAACTTACTTCACCCATAGCAAAAATTTTTTTTTTTGCAATCATTCATAGACAGTTTATGTACATTCCATGGACATTTTGGTAATAAATCTTTACGAGTTCACTATCTCGACGTTATAAATGCCCCGCGACAAGCTGAAAAAGCTTGGGGCTTAGAGTGGTGTAAAATAAATAAATAAATAAATTTCGTTGGCCTATAGTCGTTTTCTTGCGTTGATTTCGCAATTATCTTGCAGTCGTCTGCAATATTTCGTGGGAATTAAACAGTATGTTTATTTTACGTTGAGACTAGGCTGCGAAGCTCGACGTTGTCTCTCTTTCTTTGTGCGGTCTTGTTCCTGCGAAATCAGCTTGTTGTTCTGGCAGATTTACAAATCACCTTCACACCTGACATTTATCGCTATAGGGTCCCATTGACATCAGTTTTTTTTTACCTCGGTTGGTTCTGACTTATGTCACTGTTCGGCTGTGAGTCGTTCGAACTTCTTTTTCGTATTTTTAGGGCGAAACCAAGTGTATCGGTTTTATTAATTGAAAAAGAAATGATGATTTTCGCAATTTAAAAATTTAAATGCTCAGAAAAATTGACGGATCGATCATGACGTTATAAAAAAGAGGCAACCTACCACTGTAAATAGGCTATTATAGATTATACGACAAAGCAGCAATAAGGAAAAAAGATTAACTTACCCCAGCAATAGCGAACATAATAAGCAACTTCATTATGAAAACAAAACTTAAATCTGAATGCACACGACTGAAAGTATGATAAGAATGCAGACGTGTGCTTTTTCTCACCTATTGCCATAATCACAAGATACATTGTCGTCCTAGTGGTGAATGTTTTCAATCCACACCAGCTTCGAGTAAAACACAATTGAATTTTATGCATTTTGCGAAAACATATTTGATTTATTTATTAAATTATAAAAATAAAAAGATTTATTTTTTTTATTTTATCATTACTAAGACGAAAGTTGCAATTAATTTTTTTTAACACTGTTTTATTTCTGAATATAAAAATGTCGCTTAGTTCTTAGTTTCTACAAAGAAAACCTCTTGCCAGGTAGATTTAGCAACAATAATGCGAAAACTACGTACAAAATATTAATCATTATTAATATTATTAATGGCTCAGCTCTGTTGGTCACAACAAAAATCAGAGATTTTTTTGATGTGTTACGGGGGAATAACTCAAAAGAAATGTGGCTTGAAGCTTTTCATCACCAAGGCGGTAACTACACACCCTTGTAACGATTATCCTAAAATTTTCTTTATCTTATCATTGATGTTTTAACTAATTTTTTAAATTTTGTTCAAAAAATTGTACCATAAACAAAATAATCGAATGACACATCAGGTATCCATTAGAATGTATCAATAAACTAACAATTATGTTAGAGTTTCCTGCACCAGAACCAAACAAAAGAAACTTGTTCTGTGCGACCTTCCACAAAATGTTACGATGTCTACAAACTCCTTTTCCAATTGAATCAGTTTTTTTACAGTAAAGGCTGTTTTAGGCTGCTCTATTTCTGGTAAAAAAATTGGATTAATTTCTTCAATAAATATTTATATTAAATAATTTTTAGCTTGTAGATATAGAACAGTTTATTAATGAGTGATTTAAATTGTTCTAGAAATTCGAGCACACACGACTAATCGAATGTTTCCTTAGAGAATACAACATAAGTTAATTAATAGTTATAACATCGAATATCCGTTAGAATCTTGCAATAAACTAACAATAGGATAGACACATTGAGTATTCATTAGAATGTATCAATAAAGTAACAATTATGTCAGAATTTCCCGCACCAGAAGCTCCAAACAAAGGAACTTGTTCTGTGCGACCTTCCACTAAATGTTACAATGTCTACAAACTCCATTACCAATTGAATCAGTTTTCTTTTACAGTAAAGACTGTTTTAGGCTGCTCTATTTCTGGTAAAAAAATTTGGATCAATTTATACAATAAATATTTGTATTAAATAATTTTTATGTTGTAGATATAGAACATTTTATTGACGACTGATTTAAATTGTTCTAGAAATTCGACCATACACGACTAATCGAATATTCGCTTAGAGAATACAACATAAGTCAAATAGTTATAATATCGAATACCCATTACAATGTTGCAATAAACTAACAATAGGATAGACACATCGAGTATTCATTAGAATGTATCAATAAAGTAACAATTATGCTAGAGTTTCCCGCACCAGAAGCTTACAAACAAAGGAACTTGTTCTGTGCGACCTTCGACAGAATGTTACGATGTCTACAAACTCTATTGAATCAGTTGTTTTTTTAGAGTAATGATTGTCCTAAAATTTTCTTTATTTCATCATTGATGTTTTTATCCGATTTTTTTTTAATTTTGTCCAAGAAATTGTACCATAAACAAAATAATCGAATGACACATCGAGTATCCATTAGAATGTATGAATAAAGTAACAGTTAGAGTTTCCCGCACCAGAAGGTCCACCCAAAACAACACGATTTGTGCGATTAAATATAAATATTTAAGGTCATGAGATTAAAGTTTATATTTAAGCTAATACCAAGTAAGAAAAAGTGAAAACAAGAAATTAAATATCGCATTCGAATAGATAGTTATAATATCCTTTTTTTCTTCGATATTTTTACGTAAGTAATAAATAAGAAAGTAACATCAACTCTCCGGTGTATCTACTTATTATTAGTGTTTTGAGAAGGATTATTATCGTTATGAGTACGTTAAAAGGAGCTTATAATAACAAACTGTGTGTCTTAGCGGTTAATGATGTTGTTCACATCGTGTCAAAAAGTTGAAACGACCGACATACATACACCAGGCGGGCCTAAAATAAACTAAAAATAGTAATAAAAAAAAATACCTCACGTCTTACGCTCTTCAGCGCCTTATTATAGGAATCAAGAGGTTAAGATTTAAAGATTTACGCGTGTGTAAACAACATAACTTTTTAATTTGAGGTTAGATTTAATTTGCAATTCAAGCAGAATTGTCAAATTTTGACAAATCGATGCGTCACACAGCGTGACCAACTGTATACTGGAAATTAAAGCCTGGTTTTATTACTATTTTATTATACGTACATTAATGTTGACAAAATTCAACGATTTCATATTCTAATTTAAATTCATGAATATGTATTTGGCCGTCGCTATTTGTTACGATTAAATGAGTCTCACAATTTTAACGAGCGCCGTTTCTTCTGCCGAGAGAATTTTTTAATTACGTTTAATTAATTTAATTTAAACCCGCGTACGTTTCTAAACGCCCTCGTTATTATTAATAACTCCGAGCGCATTTTGTTTTGGTTTTTAATTTTTATGGTCGAAATTTTTATACGGGTTCCCTACTACAAATCGCTTTCTCTCTTTGCGTGTTCGAATAAAATTTATTCGTATCGAAATTCATTAAACACAAAGCAATTAATGAATTTAGTTTCAGGCAATTAATTAATATTGCATTTCGCACTGACGCGACGAAGTATTCACTATTAATTAATGGGACGTTTAAGAGTGTCTCGTACGTCACTGACGCGAAAACAAGATTTTCTGAAGCTTATTAATGCGATATTGGTTTGTGTGGAAACCTTATAAACTGGTTGAGGTATGAGTTAAAATGTGCTAACATCGATTTTATTAGGTAGATTATATTTTACGTGTAGACTTTTGCTGCTGCTTCAAATCGGATACATTACAGAAGTCTTCCAGACTGTGAAAGAAAAACAAAGATACCTTGTTCTATAAATGAGCTATAGAATAGGCGTCCACTCTTCAATATTCAACCGCGTAATAACATTTTACCCCTTAACGAATCGAAACTGTGCAGATATAACTTACGAGACAGTGCGGAAATTGGTCTTTTATCATAGTTCGTGCTGTGTTTAAAAAGGGTTTGTCCTGACACTTTATTTGAACATCTGGAATCCGTTCCTATTTTGTTTACGGAGGAGTTAACTTTTGCTGCACTTTGTTATCGACTCGGACTGGTAAGTTGTGGGACCATCCCTAGAAACCATACAGTCTCTAATTAAATTATTAAGGCCCAATTTTACATTGACGATTTAACTTTGAGCCGAAGCTTAAATCCTTCACAATAATTGTTGAAGTAATCGTTGCTAAGGGTTTAAGCCTCAGCTCAAAGTTGAGCCCCATTTGTAAAACTGGACCTAAATCATTTGCTATACTTTGGAATCATTTTTATTTATAAACGAAACATATTTTGTAAATTCTTCAATCAGGGACTCCCCTCACCTCAAAAATGTCTATCAATAATAAACCTTGACAATTGTCAAATGTAATTTCTTATGGGAAAAACCGTGAAGGTTGTTTCGGGTTAACTTCCTGTTACTTTCGGCAACCCGGGGGGGGGGGTGTTTGAGTTAAAACGGTGTTAACGTTGCGTCCTGAAGTAACGTTGTTTGAAGTCAAGAGTTTCCATTGGTCCGTGGTAATCACCCTCATCGTGCTCTGTATTCGGATCAGCGACATCGAAATATAATAGACTCGATACTGAATGCAGTTTGGGGGCCGATATTTTGTAGACAACATATATAATGTTCATTTTAGCACTGAAGGGAGTACATAAGGCTCACTTTCGCACTGACGGGGGTTCATTTCGTACGGAGAGGGTAACATAAAGTTCAGCTACGCACCGAAATCCGGCACTCCCTGTACATCATCCTTACAACCTAAACATCGAAGTTCTGCGTCTAGATCTTATGTGGTCGAAGCTTCGGATTGACTCGCCATCTTGCTCCGTTTCCGGCCTCTTCGATATTACGCTTCGGCCGTTGTTATCGTTTAGAGACGGTAAGGTAAACATGTCTTTGTGGTCTTTCATGAATTTGCGCATGATTGAGTTGCAAAATTCTAAAATATACCACATCTGGAATTGCCTTAAGTGTCGTCTGATTTGTTTCGAACAAATTCTTCCGAGCAGATAAACCGTTACTGCATTAACAAACAGAGGTAATTAAGCTGCGATGTAGTGGGCCACGCACGTTTGCAATATATTTCTTTGTTTTCAAGTTTAAGCTTTAGTTGTGCCTGTTAGCTCCGTTACTGTTACTCCTTTCTATTTGCATTTCTATGTTCGGATACGGTGAAGATCCCATTTTCTTCGTGGCCGCCAATACGACGCCTGGTGAAGGTCATTGCGATCTGACAAGGATACCCGACCACTGACTGAAAATTCGAACCACTCGCAAGAAAGGGGTTTAATATTTTATTCGCTTTTCATTTTGGTACCAAACTACTAGAAACTTTCAATTGTTTATTAAATGTTTACATCTAAAAATTACTATTTTCTCCGTAACTTGTGCAATATCAGAATTGGACCCTACAAACTGTATATTATTGAAAAGCTTGTCAAAAACGCTATGGGACGGTGTGAAAATATACAGAGTGTTCTATTTGAAAAAATGGAGTTTTTATTATTTATAATTAATCATATTAAAAAAATCGTAGCAAGCCTTGAAACATCCCTTCACGACTTTGCTTGATCTCGAATGATTGACCACAGCATTGACTGAAAAAAAATCGGTTGCGTTATCTTTAGTGGTTTAGAAGTTACGAATTTTTGATTGGAACCTTGCATACGGGAATTTTCAAGAAAAAATTGACTCACATCAAAAAGTATGATTGATACGTAAAAATGACTTAAATAAATTTAACGCAGAATTTAGTGTAGAATCCAGAAATGAAGTCAAAATGGGGTGTTTCAATTTAAAAAACGTAACTTTAATATTTTTGTAATACTTGAACACCCTGTATACAAACGAAAATAATTTTAAAATGTGCAATGGAAGCGCTTCTATTATACAAAAAAAAATTGAGTCGATACCTGAAACAGCAAGAAAGTTATGGAACTTGTACGGAGCTCTGGGACACTCTGTATATATTTCTTTTTTGAAAATCAGTCAGCAACGGACCTTTCGGGGTTGGTTCACAGGAGTAACGCTCCGACTAAAAAGAGCGCGATCTGGATAATATTCTTTCTCTCTCATGTAAGTGATTTTGTACAGGGTGTCCCAAACCTCTCATTTAATCAAGAAAAGGTCTTAACAAAAGTTTTGTAGGTTTTCATTCCGCATAATCTAAAATTATTTTCAAATATACAGGTTGTTCATTTAATAAGTCACAAACCCAACTTATTGTTTTTTAAGTGGAACACTATATATTTTATTGCAGTTTCGGTTAGACCTTGGAGAGACGATAAAAATGATATAACATTATACTTACTTATTTTTAGTATTTACTAAGTTAATTTTAATTTTATGCAAGAAATGGGTCGTGTATGATCGTCTGCCAAATTGTCAATTTTAATGATTCGACAATCAACCTTGTACCAAAATATTTCTAAATCTCTCTACTTTTACAATATTCATCATTTTTAAACACCCATCGACTATCTACAACACTGCGATTCTATTTGCGTATTGTAAAAGTTAGTTATTTTTTTCAAATAAAACACCCTGTATATTATAGTATATTTGGATAGTGCTTTCTACGAGCTTTCCAACCATACGATATTTTATGGTCTTAAGATTTATAACTTGTGAGTTATTATCACTTCTCTGCAATCAACTTAAGGAACGTGCTGTAAAACATTTTCATTCGCCCCAGAATTATTTAAGATATTCATCCACACCATTTATCGTACTTTTATTGATTTAAATAAAAATAAATCAATAAATTCAGGAACTGACATTTTTTTCAAGTAATTCCTGTCATAAGAACGTATTACTAATCGGTTGGCTAATCGCTGGATGGAACGTGATAATGCTTTGAAGTGGTCTCCATTGTTACCAGATTTGTCTTTCGATTTCTTTTATGAGGATATGAGTAACCAAATGAAAAAAATGTTCTCTTATCACAATTTGTTTATAATCGTCGGTACGTATTTCGACAGCCACGCTACTTTCTTCATTTCTATTGGAGGTTCAATGAGAATATCCTCTGGCTCATACCAACCAAAGAGAGCGCGTGTGTGGATGATTGAAACTGGCAGCGTACCTGTTGAAATACGCATAAAAAGATATAATCTAATATTAGTATGAAATAAATTTCAAAAACTATTACTAAACTGCTTTCACCTTTACTATTCTTAGTTTATGGGGATATGTAAAGAAACAAGGGTATAAAGATGTATTTGGCGCTTGCAAAAAGAAGAAAATGCGTGTTTGGCAATAAAGCAAAGTGTCTTTTAAATTTTTTTCAATCGTTTGAATTTTATGATTTTTTGAATCTATTTGTGACTGGAGACATTTTGCTTTTTCTTAGTTAATGTGGAAAAAATGTTAAGATTCAATTTGTTTCTTTGGTATGTAGCTTCAAAATAATAAAACCTTTTACCGCGTAAGTAAATCCTTTCCATTTGTTTTCTTAGTGTAACTAGAATCATTTAGTGAAAATCGTTCAGTTCCTGTATTTATTCCATATTTTTATTGCAACCGCTAAAACAATGACAAAGAAATTGTTAATTTGAACAAAAATAAAGTGTGGATAAAAGTCTTGAATGATACAGCAGATAAAATATTTCTGAGACGAATGAAAATATTTTACAGCACGTTCCTTAAGTTGATTGTAGAGAAGTGATAATAACTCACAACTTATAAATCTTAAGACCGTAGAATATGGTACAGTTAGAAAGCTCGTAGAAAGCACTGTCCAAATGTACTATAAAATACAGGGTGTTCCTCTTGAAAAAAGTGACTAATTTTACAATACGCGAACTGAATCGTGGTGTTGATAGTCGCTAGGTTTTTAAAAATGATAAATATTGTAAAAGTAGAGAGATTTAGAAATATTTTGGTTCAAGATTGATTGTCGTATCATTAAAATTGACAATTTGGCAGACGATCAAACATGACCCACTTTTTGCATAAAATTAAAAATAACTCGGGAAATACCAAAAATAAGTAAGTATAAAGTTATATCATTTTTATCGTCTCTTCAAGGTCTAACTGAAACTGCAATAAAATATATAGTGTTCCACTTAAAAAAAAATAATAAGTTAGGTTTGTAATTTATTAAATGAACAACCTGTATATTTGAAAATAATGTTGGATTATGCGGAATGAAAACCTACACCACTTTTGTTAAGACCTTTTCTTGATAAAATGAATTTAAAGGGGCATTTTTGGACTTTACCAGATGTTTGGGACATCCTGTACATTTTACGTTTCATTTTTAACGCCCACAGCGCTTTCGCGTTACGGTTTCTGAACGCGGCATTGAATGTGTCCTGACGAACTGGTTTCTTCATTGAAAAAAAAATCCTTGTTTCCTGTAGATCTGGATTATTCATTAAAAAAAAAAAACGTTTCCTGGTATGTCTGTTTTATAAAAATTTCAGATCTTCCATGAAGTTGATGTGGATTCAAATTGTCAACCAAATCGCCATCATTCTCCACTCCTTCCAGATTTTTCATTTATGTGAAAATTAGGTTCTGTAGGTTCTGTAAAAATCTAAAATATTTGCTCTATCATCATTTCTTAGCCTTGCCAAAAAAATACAGGAGATTTAGGCTAAAGGCTTTTCCTGTAGTACAAAACTAAGGTTGCTGTTGTGACATTGAGCTTTCCAAAAAAAAGAACATGGAACATAAAGAATTTCGCAAATATCTATTCTATTATTCAGTGCGCAAAATGTCGTCTCACATCCGCTGATTCCTACCCCCAGTATAACACGCACAGCAATAATCAGATGGAACGTCTTCCCGATTGATTTGAATTTTGTCATTCGGCATTGGTTTTCTGGATGATAACAGGGAACAATGCTCTCGACAACCCCACCGTACCTATAACTTTACAAGCATTGCCTATTATTTAGTTTCAACGTCTCTCTATTATGCGAACACTGAATACAGGTTGGTTTAATTTTGCTTTAAATTCTGGAAAAATTTCAGAAAATAATAAAATCAAACAAACGCTTTGTGTGCTCGTCGCACAAATTTCATCATGAAGAACAAATGAAAATATAAGGGTATCACATTTCTTCACACCTCTAGACGGGACTAACTTTAAAAAGTGTCCGGGATATGAAAACGAAAGACTTTAGATCGAGCTAAAAATATACTCTTAGTTTTTTATTTACCTTACAAACTAAAATAATCACGAAGCAACACAAAACCTGTGGCTGTAATCCAAATAAATAGTGAGAAAACCCCTCGACCACATTAATTCACTGAAAGCGAATACGTATTTCGGTAACGAAGTTACCATCTTCAGCGCTATCATCAGTTTAGCGCTGAAGATGGTAACTTCGTTACCGAAATACGTATTCGCTTTCAGTGAATTAATGTGGTCGAGGGGTTTTCTCACTATTTATTTGGCTTACAAACTAATTTTTCGCTGTATCAAAAGTGAAAAATAAGTTTTGTCAAGTCAAGTAACCAAAATGTTAAAAGTCAAGTAACCAAAGTCAACAAAGCCAACATCAAAAAACTTATCACTTTGTTACCGGTAGAAACAAATATATCCAAATACCTTAAAATTCCGTTTGACAAATATTGTTTCAAAGGTTTAAATTAGTGCTGGCAACCAAATCGGTTTTTTGGATAACAGGTTAATCGGTTTTGGATTATCCGAGGTTTTAAACAAAACCGAAAACCGATTATCCGGATAACCGGTTATCCGAATAATCGGTTATTCGAATATCCAATTATTTGGATAATCGGATATTCGAATATATAATTATTTGGATAATCGGATCTTCGAATATCCAATTATTTGCATAACCGGATATTCGAATAATATCGGTTTTTGGATAATCGGATACTCAAATGACCGGTTATTCGAATGATGAAAAATATTCAAATATCCCAACTACTTGAAATTCAAATAAATGTATATACAATAACGTATTTATTTCTTTCACCCATTTAAAGATAATCATAGGAATTTGAGGCAGCAAATTTAAAACTCAAATAAAATTGAAAATGAGTAAATGTTGGAAGTATTAAGAAAATGAAGGTAAATTTTATCTGTTATGTTCACTACGTAAAAAAAATGTAAGTGGTCAAGTGGTACACTACTGTCGAAAACTTTTAAGACGAAAAGCAGTATATCTGTTGGAATTTGAGCCTTATTGAAATAGCCCGTCTGAATTTAGAACCTTCTGCATTCGAGCCTCCCCGTTTCTCTCTCCCTCTCTTGACCAGGGGATGAGCAGGGTCATAAAATTCATTATTAATAAAATTAATTCAGGTATATAGTTATATTTTGTGAAGTCATGTTTAGTTTGTTAATTGTTTTTAGTTTAATGTTAATAAAAATAATACCTATCCGGGTATTCTGTTTTTTTTTTATGATTCAATTTAGATTTTCATATTTAAATTGTTAACAAAATTGAAAGATATTAAATCAAAATGTTTTAAACTGCCATAAGTTCCGAATGTATTTAAATTTAAGTTTGAACGTGTTATTGTTGTTGAATAATAAATAAACGAAGTGATCAGAAAAGGAAAATACTTTTTATGTTTTATGTGTTGCAATTAAAAATTTCCAACGCTAAATTAGAGCAAACTATTATACAAATTCAAACAAAACGAGTTAAATAAACCAAAATTATTTTATTATCCTATTTTTTCTGTATAAATCGAATGAGTAACAAAGTATTTTTAATGACACATTAATTGGACTTATGGTTGTTTTCATAATCAGACTTTAAGGAAGCGATAAGTCAATTTAAGAATGGGCAAACAAATGTATTCTTTTAGGTTAAAATAACTTTAAAATTAAAGTCCTATTATGAAATCGGACCTTACTGTTATATTAATTAATTCACGAAAACGTATGCTAAAGAATATTCTTAAAAGTGATGCAAATTTCTGTTCATGAAACCGGGAATTTAAATTCAAGGAATTTAAGCATCTAATAAGAAAATGAAAATTGAAAATGAAACTTAAGTAGAATATTGTCCCTAATATTTAATCCTGTTTAATTATCTTGCGCAGGAAGGATTTTATACCTCTACATCCTATTACATTTGTTAAATGTTATTAAAATGTTATGTAAAAATTTTCGGTAATACCGTATTATCCCAATTTAGTGTGTACGTACACAGAGAAAAATTATTAGTAAAAAGTAACACCAATTGTAGTTAGAATGAAGACAAAAACAAATTGTAGCAAATATTCGCACAATTGTCGGACTATTTACTACAGTTGTGCTAATATTGACTACAATTGTGTTAATAATTGCTACAATTTGTTTCTGTCTTTATTCTGACTACAATTTGTATTACTTTTTACTATTGATTTTTTTCCTGTGTATAAGAAGCTGCGAACTAATTATCTTTTAGTACTGAAGAATTTCTTGTGTCGGAAAGTTTCGTTTAATTTCGTTGTGAAATGGAACGCAGAACACATACTACCGAAAGAGATAATCATTCCATTGTATGTATATTGTCATAGAACCAACGATACCTGTTATTATTACTGGAAACCGTAACCAATACTTATTTATTAGGCTTGCCGCCGGCCGTACCATAAAAGTAGGTCAGCCGGGTAAACGTTGTTAAGGTTCATAATTGCAAAGCACAGATATTCGTACGGCCAGGGGTATTTCATTTCGTCTTAAAACTTTTCGACACCTCCGTACTTCTAATCCACATATTAAAAGTCGAAGAAGAAGAATTAAAGTAATTTTAGTTTTTGTTTTCGGCCGTACCCAACCGTCTTTCGGAGAATTCAATAAAAGTTTATTATGGTACAGATGTTCGGCACTGTAATGAATTTTTACAGCACAAAATATTTTCATTACTTTTACAATTTGTTGAATAATGTTCATTAGAAAGAACAAGAATAATTGACGTTTATCTATTTATCCAAAAAAAAAAAAAAATGAAAACTATTATTAGTGAGTTTGTGTCAAGTTTTAGATGTGCGAGTCCTTATAAATTAGAAATGTAGTTAATACTTTAAAATGGACAAGAGAAGCACAAAATTGAAATGCTTGAAAACATTTTCATCTGATTAAAAACCAGGAACATTAGAGTTAAAATTCAGTCGAGTCTGTTTTTTATGAATCATTTTTTGTTAATACGTAATTAACCGATTTTCGGATAATCCAAAAGGTGCTTTTTTGATTACAGATTTCGCGAATATCCAAATAATCGGCTTTCAAGCAGACAGTTTTTCAAATATCCGAATAATCCGTTTTTGGATATTCGAATAGTCAGTTTTTCGAATATCCATAATCGGTTTTTGGATACTTGAATGTCCGAATAATCGGATTTTGGATATTCGAATAGTCGGTTTTAACCATTATTTGGATAACCGGTTTTATCTAAAACCGGTTTTTAAAGAAACCGATTATTCGGTTTCAATTTTTTCCGGTTTTTGCCAGCACTAGTTTAAATAGCATTGTTAAAACGTAGGAGTACACGTACATAATCGCATTTACTAAAAATAATTCTTAAAACGTTTACTGGAAAACCCTAAAGACAAATCAGAAATCAGGAATCTATGAAATATCTTGTCAAGGGTGTATTAAAAAATATATTGGGCCAAACAAAAAGAAATGTACTGACATGTTTTAAAGAACATTTAGCTCATTTAAAGTACAATAGAATTGAAAATCCAGTGTTCCCCAACATATTTTTGACAGTCATAAAATAGATTTAAACAATCTTAGGTTAGTAAAAGCAAGTCAAGCAACAGGAAATTAGACGGGTTTGAAACCATTTTCATATACAAAAATAGAGAAATTTAATGAACACCGATCATGGGCCTTTGGCAGGTTCCGTGTTTGCTTGACTTGGTTGACGCAATCCGGTGAGACGCTCGCTTTAGAGTGCGCGCTTCATTGGAGCGGAACGACTTAGTATGTAAGGTAGCGATAGCCATGACACAGTCACTTCTCTTGTGACCAAGAAGAAGGCACCTACTGAAGATGGCAGAATAGCTGCCGAAATACGTATATAGTTTTTGAACAAACTTTTTGTGGTTAAGAGGTTAAATCCAATTTCTTTGTACTAAAAACCACAGTCTCCAATATATTTTTGTACATTAAGTCAAGTAAGACAAATAAAAAGGTACTCCTGCATTTTTAGCTCGAACTAAAGTTACAATTATCACGAACAAGAACTGAACCGAAAGAAAATCAAGTATCCATTACGACTTATAACATAGACCTTAATAAGAATGCGAAAACAAACCGATTATTATTTTTATTTGAAGCAACTTTGAAGTCCCTTATTATGAGTTTTACTTATTTTTTAATGATCTATACATTCTTTATAATGTATTCAGCTAGACATAACAATAGTGCCGCATCTGGATAAGACCCACTAAGAGACAAGATGTGGAATACTTTCCAGTTATAACCGAAAGAATTGATTTCCAGAGCAGTTGTTTGCGAATTAGGTCAAGCGGTTGTAATTCACCTTTGGTATTTCATTTTGGCTTATTTATTTAGAAACAGTCAGACAAATCAATAAATATGTTCGTCTGAAGTATTATCTTATTTATTACCGCCAAGTGAGTCGCATCTGGTCGGCAACAAACTTAATTTTAACTGTCCACCGTTACAAACTTTCTTTTTTAATTTTGAATGTAGAAATTAACAAAAATTCCATAATTTTTCAATTTCTAAAAAGAAAATATTGGAACAAGATATAGGAGAGTTTAAAATGACCTTTTAGGACTGGCAAAAAGAGATTAGCTTAGCTCTCATCTGGGGCCTTAACGTTACAGACCGGATTAGCTCTTTGAAAATAATCTGTAACGGAAAAGAGTAAGCCATGTCGTTTCGCATTTAATTAAATGAAACAAATTCATACATTGAATGTAACTTAATCCGAAACTCAGTTAGTCATTAGTTTAATTAACAAAATGTAATTCCATCGGATGTTACTTACCTGGAAATTTGGAATGTGAAAATAACGTTACCTGCCTGAACAGAAACAAGATTTGTGCTAATGAGGAAATTAACTTTCAGTACAGCCAGCAGCTTTAGTTGTGACGGGCGTGGGTGTTTACTTAAACGCGAAAATAAATGAGCGCCACCTAATCTAACCGGAGACGAGGAGAGGATCAAAGGAAATGATTCAATTTATGCAACAATTTAATATCAGTAAAATAAGTTCCAAAGTACATATATGTGAACAGATTTAAAACTTTAAAACACCTAAACGGTATGTGCGTACCTTAAAAATTCAACATATTGCTGTGATATTTCATTCAATAAAAAACTTGGAATGAAATTTGAGTTTCGTTAGAAAAAAGAACAATGTTATGTTTAATTTGTTTAATAAACATTTAATTTTAAAAACTTGAGATTATTATTAAACAGAGTGGCAGTGAACGGTTTAGTGAACTGCAATTCCTGAATTGAATTTGACAAGTTAGGCATCATTCTAATTTTCCAGCTCAAAAATGTCCCTAGGTGCGGTAGATGCGCGCGGTTCATGCCGGAGCGACTGAGTGAGGCGAACCTGGTGGTGAGAGAACAGACTTAAAAGACGACGAGGCAGGATCGAACACACAGATTTTAAGTAAATTCCAAAGAGAAATAATAATAATAAGTAAAAGTATTGTTAATGTATGAATTCGTTATAATAAAATGTTTAAAGCTGAAAGTGGATTTTATTGGAGACAACATTCGGAATTGAGACCAGGATTACATCAACAACGTCAACATCATCATCAGCAGCAAACTGGATAAAACAGTTAAAAAGTTTTAAAAAAAAACGTAACCATGATAACAGTCGGGTGGCTTGGCGCAAGCCGCTACACATTGTTCTTATTTAAAAAATAGAAATTTTTGCCTTCAGCATTTAAACGAATTATTTAAACCAGCAATTTTAAAACGGAATCCCGAATTCATGGCAAACAGGTGCAAACCCAGATCATCATTGGACAGTTGTGCACAGAACGAAAGTCAAACTCACACAAGAGGTGCAAACCTGGAGTGATGATTTGGCTATCATAAATTCCGGGGTTCTCATGCGTGTAAAGTAGTAAAATAGAGCTTTTGGTCATCTACAACAAGAGATGGAGGGTTCCATCCCTTCAAGAGCCCAAAACCCTAAGTTTCAAAGAATCAAAAAAGAGCTACCAGCCAGGTCCACTACACAGCAATATGTACTCGTTCAAAATTGGAACGGGATTGAAAGGTATCCAAAATTCACATGAAATACTATAATTGAACATCAAACAAAAATTAGTGACAAAATTGTAAATTGAAAACCACAAACTAATGGCGGGTGCGTCACTGGCTCAATAAAATCGATGCTTTAAATTTACTACGTTAAATGTTGTTCATTAGTGTTAAGCACCCAAATCGTTAAAATTGCTCATCTAGGGCAATATCGGCCCAAGACCATAACCCCAATAAACGTGAATCTCTCACCTGAACATCTGCATAGCGAGATCCTCCTGCAGTCGCTCCATCACTGCATCTAATGACGTGTGGAGACACCAATCCCAACACTGGTTCGAAAGCTGCTTCGAAGAAAAGCGTTGGGAAAAATTACTTCGCGAAAGCCGTTACGCAAAGGCCCGCCCCCCAGAAAGATCGTCACAAACAGCTTAAACTCAAACTCACACTTAAAGTTGTACTAAAACTTATACAAAAAACCTGTGTGAACAGCTTGTAAAAGAAGAAAAGTGCGACAAAAATAATTTGCGCGAAAAGAGCATCATCGCAAATTGTCCATAAGAAGGGGGACAGGCTGGGACAAGCTCGGAAGAGTTTTCGTCCACCAGGGCGCCAAGTTAAAAATTGAAAAACATCGTTCACTGCAGGAAACCTCCCACGAGGTCTTGTCGATAACAACAGTCCTGCGTGGTCCCACGGATTAGAGGCAATCTGGGGGCCATACATAAACGAAACCACCACCGTTCCCTGGGGATATCAAAATGACGACTGCATATTACACGCACCATGCACGTCACAAATTAATAAAGCCACACTTCGCTTCGCCCATAACTATAGAAGAGAAGGGCTTGGATGAATCAAAACCAGCATGACATAAGCAAACGTCAACCGCATATAGATGATGTCAATGACAGCCAATTGCGTCAAATGTCAAGTGTCGACGTAATTTATCCATCGAAGTAACAAGTGGAAAAGAAAACGTATATCGCAGAAACCGTATGATACAATAACTAAGGCGCGTCGTCGAGTTTTACGACTAGTCTTTACGTTTAGAATAAATATTCAAATTAATTCCCTCGAAATGTGCAGAAATGCAGTTGCGGACGTTTATGAAAGATTGTGCAATCAACACTAAAAATACGTAACTCCTGGCCAATAAATAATTTAACTTTTAAGGCGATTATAATGCCGACACGATGATAGTCTGCGACTTGCACCACAAAATTAGATTGAGGCGTAAGACACAATGTGTGTTATAAAAATACTATTCTTCTGCGACGAAAATGATGATGACAACTTATTTCAACGTTATAAATATGTTTTCTTTCCGTCTATTGCGCATATAGAAGAGAAGGGCGTGGGTGAATCGAAACCAGCATGACATAAGCAACGGCGTCAATTGTTAAATGTGAACGTAATTTATCCGTCGAAGTAACAAGCGGACAAGAAAACGTAAATCGCAGAAACCGTAGGCGTGTTTTTTTGCCACAAATCTCATCTCAACTCAGATAAACGTCATTTCGGTTGACATGAACAAGTAAGTATGAACTGTGATTTCGATCTCTTAACATCTCCTGCCATCGCACTCCTATTGGTTGCCAGGTTGAAATACACATTCAAACTTACTTGTTCGCGCGAACGGAAATGACGTTTATCTGAGTTGAAGTGAGTTTTTCGGTAAAAAGAACACACATAATATATCACAATAATTAAGACGTCGTCGAGTTTCCAGTCTCTACGTTTAAAACAAACATTCAATTTAATTCCCACGAAACGTGAAGCTGCGAACGATTGCGAAAGATTGTACTATCAACGCTGAAAATACGAAACTACGAAACTCCGGGCCGCTCATAGTTTCACTTAAGGCAATTATAATGCCGACACAACTCAAATCATAAGATGATTTATTGTGGAAGTATTCTGAGATGTACAGTCTGCGACTTGCACTACAAAATTAGTGAGACGTTAGTCGAGACGTGGGACACAATTTCCGATATAAAAATACAATTATAAATACTTATTTCAACGTCATAAAAATGTCCTCTTTTCGACTATTGCGCCATGGAAAATACATGCTATACAAAACTTATAGTATACAGAGTGACTTTCGGAAACTGGATTTTTTAAATCGTAACAATACAATAATTAGTAGTTTAATGTTCGGTGATTTTGAAAATCATTCAAAATAATTTGCTTTTTCTTGTTATTATGTTTTTATATTTGAAAATAAATTTGTCCAATTGCAAGTTAAAATAAGCTTATCTTATTTATTCTTTTTAAGAATGACAAACGTGCAGAGCCGAGTAAGGCAACTAAGTTTACGGTGCATATCTTCGTACGCGCCCGGCTCGGCTGTGGCCCCAGTGGGGAACGGTAGAGGAACGGAACGCGCGTTCGCTGAATAATTCACCCCACTCATTCTCTCCAAACAAATACGGTTCCGTCCAAACTCTTATATCTATTCAGTTTGAGAATTCGTTCTGTATACGTACGGTTCGTGGCATCGCAGCCAACAAATACTGCGACAAGTAAATATTTTATCCTTCAAGTTAAAATAGATTTCTGTTAATGACGCCAATGATGCCAAGTTTATCCGAAGAATGAAAAGCAGTTGCTGTTTGTTACAGCCGAATGGCAACAGCGTCTCCGCGTTGATTTGCCTGAAATCGTGACTTCGTATGTACGTCGGAAACCTCATTTGTTTGCTAGTTTCTCATTTGTCTTTTGCTGCAAATATTCTGACGTCACCTTTTTCCAACTGATTGGTTGGGCCATTGTGGTACGTTTAAGGAACGGAGGAAGAGGGAAACGCGCTTTGGCATGGCATCATTCCGCCATTATGGTCAGCGACGCGTTCGAAGCAAGTTGTGTATAAGCATCATTCCGTGAATCTGTGCAATTAGTGATTTCAAGGTTCAATTAGAGCAGTTTATTTGGAAGTTAAGTGACTCGACGTGTCTTCTAAAGTGCTAGGGCGCATTTTAATCCCTAAAGAACTGTTGAAGTTAGACAAATTCGTTTTATGGGGAGCTTATTTATAACTGGAGCTGTTCGTTTTAATCGGGGCGACGTTTTTTGAAGGTTATTAGAGTCTTAATTGCGGAATTAATCTACCCGACAGTATTAGCTACGACACACGAGTACGGCCGACTTTCGCCGTTGAAGCAAATAGGAAGCAGAGTACGCACATCGAATTCGGAGAGCGACGCGGACAACGGCCGCCTTCTATCAACGAACCTTCGAACACGGTGACAGAGCAACAGCTTCGCATAACCTGTAACGTATGCTTTCTTGTCTTTTTATTTATCCAGTTAACTGCAAGTATTATCGGCATGGCGCTGTGCGTAATTTAAGTAAGTAAGAGTAAGAGTAAGAGTAACGAGCGTTATTAGCGTGATTTAGTTTAAGTCGCTTCTAAATTTCATTTCGCGTTTTGGGACAAAAGTCCAGCAGTTCGATTAGATCTGATCCTTCGCTTTAAATTGTTTAGTTCGTAGTTTCGACAGTTGTGTCGGGTGCCTTCGTCAAGCGACGCATATTTTTTTAATATTTTAACGCTTAAATTAATAGATATTTTCCACTGTTACTGCGTTGCATTATTTGTCTAATCCTACGCTGAACGCGCGTGTTTATGAAAATCTCCTGGGGGTTGGAGAATACCACCGCACGCATTGGGGCTTCGGGAACAGAAAATAGGTTACATTTGTTAACGTTCGCTTTATTTTTGGTGTACATTTCGGTTTTGAGAAGTTTTTTTGCAGGTGCTAAATCAAAATCGTCAGAAAATCTGCAGCCGCATCCTTAACTGTACCTACATTAACAGATATTTCACCTTCAGTGAAGTGTGAAGGATTTCTTTCTGTTATAAACGGAAAAAAAATTGTTTCTATTAATTATAACAGTTGATTAAAATAACAATGAACGTCAGATAAGTACGTAACAATTAAACCATGCTCGCGATATGATCTTATAGAATCTAAACAGAATTTCGTACAATGGGAGGAGAGCTTTCTACATGACGCGAGGAGAGAAGATAACAATACAATCCCCGGCAAGATATGCATAGCGTGCGTCGTCGAATTCGAGAGAAGTATGCCTTCCAAGGCAGAAGGAAAGTGTTATGGTCACGCGAAAACAGAAACAAGTAATAATTGCGTCGAATTACGCAAATCTCCTTGTTTCAGGTTACTTTTCTTTACAAATTAGAGTACAACGCGTTCAGGTATTAGAATAATGATAACAATTCTACGAGGTGAATTTTAAAACACCAATAACCACGGTCCGGATAATTCCGGACATTCTTAGAAAGTACACGTTTTTGTTTTGCAAAATCAGTGCTCGGGTTAAATCGAATTAAATATATTGCAGGTATTATCATAAGTGCGAGTTTGGTTGCCTAATTTGGGTGGTCACGTGGAATAAGTAGCTTACTGTAATAATTTCCCAAACTGTTATTAGTGACATTCCAATACATGAATACACTTTTATGTTTCTACGGTTGCATAAAAAAAATCATTCGCTCGGCAATGAATCTCGTAAATTTCCTTTGATTAGAGGCCGCAGTCTCACTCTTTTGTGGAACGTCGCACTAGTAGACTGCGGCCTCTAATCAAAGGAAATTTACGAGATTTATTGCCGAGCGAATGATTTTTTTTATGCAACCGTAGAAACATAAAAGTGTATTCATGTATTGTATTGGAATGTTACTAGCTTTGCTAATAACAGTATGGGAAATTATCACAGCAAGCTACTTATTCCAGGTGATCACCCAAATTAGGCAACCAAACTTGCACTTATGATAGTAACCACAATTGTGAAGTCGACTCTTGTCCGATGGAAATTGCAAATAAATAGTTTTTAAACTTTAACTGGACAGATAAAACAGCGACATCCTACGATCGCTTTTTGACCTGACATTGCAGTTGGATAGACATATTGAAGCGGATTTGCACGTAATAAGTCACCCATGCAAGGCGACCATGCTTGCTGTCAAAGCATTATGAAAGTTTTACAAAATTTTGTTGCCCCAAACAGGGCTGAAACAGCTGTACAGAGGCTGCTCGCGGTTTTCACTGCAATCAAAAACGATTTGCAACAAAAAATTTTAACTGGGCAGTATTAGAAATTGGAAACAGCACTGAACATTTCACTATCAACCGATAATTTATTTAATTAGTACCTCCGTAAAATAAAATACCCCAACTACAATACCAGGATAATCAGTGACGTGACTAATTTAATTTTGTCAGGAATGAGTCAAACATACTGTTTTAACCTATTGCCCAAAAATGTATCATGTGAGAATTTAAACAAATACTTTGAAGATACAGGATGATTCGTAATAAGTGTCCGACCCGTTAGGGGCGTATTTACTAAGGTCATGAAAGTCCCAAACTGCAAGAAAAAAATTTATCGGACAAATGGAAACTGTTTGAGTAGCACTGATGACTATTGGAACGCGATGCGTAATGTGTTTTTAAAATCGGTTTGAGTAACAGTTTATGTTTTAGAAATTGTGTCATTGTGTCAACAAAAAGTAAATGTTATATGATGTCATTTACGGTTTTCCTAACAGATATTCGATGTGACCTTCTTGTTATGCGCTTATTTACATGATTGATGAATAGACCGCCATGCACACGGGCTAGCTTATTTGGCCAAATTTAACTTATTATTTAATATATTACAACTGCAATTACTTCTGGATACACGTTTTGACTCGCGTACTCGAAGCGCAAGGTTTTTCGTCTTTGCATAAGCAACTCTGCGTGCCAGTATGCTACCACCCAAGAGCGTCCAAAAGTTCTGTGTGAATGTCAGCCTAATGAATCACGTACATCGGGCAGTGAGTTGCATTGTTATGATTTCTTTTGCTTCGGCAAAAACGCAGTTTCCCTCAACTGGAGTCTTTATGTACTGAATTTTTCGTTTGTAATGTTTGATTGAATATGATTCGCTGCACTTTCATGCAATTAATAACCTCGCACATGAACCAATTACAAATACGTAATACATTACGTTCAATTAAAAAGAATCCTAATGGGCCGCGGTTAGCATTAAGAATACATCATTCAATTCTGCATAGGACAAGTAATCTTGAAACGCACGAAGTTTACTAAGTTTCTATGAATTGATACGCACTTTGACACGAACACGTTTCCACTGACAAAATTATTATTGTATTCCTTCTTACAACATTTAATAAACAAGTTCATTGTTCGTATTACGCCATCTTTCCTCGGAGAGTCGTAAACAAATCGTTTTACTGTTTCAATTCAAAGTTAAATTTTCCTGGTTTGTGTTTTTTTTTTGTCAATGACGCATTCAGCTATTCCGGTGACCACCAACAAGTTTACATGTGAATTATTAATCCATTTTATCTCAATGTCTGCAGTTATTTGTTTTGATTTTTCAAAAACTATCTGTGGTTAACGGGCCGTACAGTTATTTTGAATCACCCTGTATAAAAAGAGTTTAATGTTTGTTACAAAGATAATTTATAAATGAAAACAATAACAATCAAGACCGTACACAGGATGGAGGAGGAGGATGCTCCAAGAATCCACTGCAATCTAAAACGATTTGCAACAGATTTTTTTTTTAATTTATTGTAAAAAATAACACCCAGAAAATACATATTAAAATCATAAATAAACAAAGAATTACGAAATCAGTAACAAAATAGACTATTAATAGTTTATTATAATATTTTTTCGTTGACCGTAAACTCTTTTTTTTTGTGACAAAATTATAATAAATAAATCGCAAAAACAGTTACTTAATGAAAAATAATGTGTTAATGACGTCTATTAATACGTCGTTTTTTTAAACAAAATAATTCATTAATATCGAAATTAATAAACGGTCAACGAAAAAATATGTTTTTTAATTCTTAAATAATAATTTACGTTTTACGTTATTATGAAAAAAAAAAAACTTCTATCACATTGTGACATCTTCCTTACAAAACCCTCTAGGTCCATTATTGTCAAAAAAATTAAGTTCTTAACAATGTTGGACCAGTTAAAACCAAACACTAGGTTTTAATAGTGAACAGTATGCGTAAAATTTTTCAGACGTGTACGGTTTTATAACACGCGAAATTAAGAAGTTTAAAATGAAAAAACAAAAAAAAAGCGTATGGTAGCGTACAATAAAATCCGGGCACGTCACTTTTTAATAATAAGTTTGTGATTTTGTTAAGTATTAAATGAAATGTTTATGAAATTTCACATTTCGTATTTTTGACGTTTTGCCTCCAATATGTATAATTGCCTCAAAGCAAACTTACTTTACCAAATTGCCTCAAAATAAGCATGCCATGTTATTTTTTGCCCAGATTTTATTGTCCACTACAGTGCCTACAGTCGAAAGCAAAAAATAGTAAACAATTATAGTTCCCGTAATTTTTCTTTCTTCAAAGTGGTACTCTTTAAATACGATAACTAGAGATCGGAATCACATATTTTGAAGCCATCATTGGGTGATGTTCGTCATGCTGCAGCTCTGCAGCCATGTTTTATTTATTTATTTATTTATTTATTTAAATGTATTAACAATTTGTTTTACATACGTCAGAGGTAAGGTAAGCAAAAAGAAATAAAATTAAAATATATATATATACACATTAAAACCTTATTGCAATTCACGTTGCAGTGAATTTTGTTTTAAAATATTCTTCATGTGAGTAGATTGCCTTATTTATAATAAAGTTCTTTACTTTATGCTTAAATATATTAAGTGGTAATTTTCGTATATTTTCGGGCAGCGCATTAAAAAATTTTATACCAAAATAACCTGTACTCATTTGAGTTCGCCTGATTCTGTTGTTAAGAGGACATATATCACTTTTTGTACGTGTATCATAATCATGTAAGTTAGAGTGATGATTGTACAAGTTCATGTTATTTTTAATATAAAGAAGGCATTCTAGAATATAAAGTGATGTCAAAGTTAATACATTTAGCGTAATAAAAGCATTTTTACAGTCGTCCTTGTATCCAATATCTGCCATAATTCGGATAGCACGTCTTTGTAGTCTAAAGATTACTGCTGCGCTACTAGACTGACTCCAGCAGAGAATTGTAATGAAGCATGACTTTGAAACAGGGTTAAATAAGCTGTTCTTAGGTGCTTTTTTTCTATGTTGTTTCTAAGATTACGGATTACAAAAATGGAACGATTTAATTTGTTAGCCAAACTTTCGACATACTTTGTCCATACAAGATGTTCATCTATTTCAACTACTAGAAAATTTGTACTGATCGAGTAGTTTTCTAATTTCTCAAATGATCGAAGTGAAAACATGAGGTGTACAGTTTTCCGATCATTTTGACACAATTTGTTTGCATTAAACCAGGTGCACGCTTGTAATTGCGTTTCATGATCCCTTTCAACAGCAAGTTCTTTTGTATCGCTCACTGATAGTAATGTTGCATCATCTGCGTAGAGTACAACATCACTTGATATCGAATTTGGAAAATCGTTAATATAGATTATAAACAAAAGTGGACCCAAAACTGATCCTTGGGAAACACCAATATTTGATAGTAATATTTTAGATTTTCCATTTCTAGTTTCGACATATTGTTGTCTATTCTGGAGATATGATGTAAGTAATCTACAGCTCGTGGGGCTTATATTATATGAGTATAACTTTCGGAGTAATATTTCATGCGAAACGCAATCCAAAGCTTTGGACAAATGAACAAAAGTAGCTTTTTGAAATTGTTTATTATCAAAACATTGAATAGACGATTTAATTAAATGTGTGATTGCTTTTGTTGTAGACTGTCCCCGTCTGAAACCAAATTCTTTATCACTGAAGAGATTATTACTTTCAAAAAATGTTGATAATTGTATAGACATAACTTTTTCTAAGACTTTAGATAAGATCGGGAGGAGCGATATTGGTCGGTAATTATGCAAATTATTTGCTTCCCCTTTCTTAAAAATGGGTACAACTCTAGAAATTTTTAGGCAGCTAGGAAAAATTGCCTCCTTAATACACAAATTAATAAGTTTGGTTAATGGGACAACAATTATGTCATTAATAGCTTTGATGAGATTAACATTTAGACCGTAAGTATCTCTAGTAGCGGAAGTCTTCAACTTACATATTACTTCTCTAACTGCTACACAGGATACATAGTTAAAATTGAAATACTTTGGAGCAGTACAAGACATTTTAAGACGATTGTCTACAAAAACGACTGGATCAACATCACATTCATGTATTTGACTAGATAGTGTTAAAGGAATATTAATAAAGAAATCATTAAACACGTCACAATCAATTTCACAGTTAACATCATGTCTCGTCTTATTATTTCTCACTTGATTTACCACATGCCATAATGCTCTAGATTGATTATTGGATTTAATTACAAAATCACTGTTGGCTTTCACTTTGGCATTTTTCAAGGCCTCACGGTAAGTTGTCCGGAATCTGTTTCTTTCTTCCTTCAATGAGTTATCGCCAGGTCGCTTTTGGTATAATTCATTAAGAAGACATACATTATTTCGCAGGCTACGTAGATCGTTGGTGAACCACTCGATCTTATTGTGGTTGATTGTTCTTCGTTTTACAATAGAAAAAGCCATCTTTATTGCGTTTTCAAGAGTATCAACAAAAAACTGGAACTTATCTTCTACGCTAATTGTATCTTCAGAAATAATACTCCAGTCGCAACCGTCAACAATATTAAAGAAATGTATTTTTCCTAAGTTTGTAATCGGTTGATACATGATCTCTTCAGTCAATCTCTGCCGCTGTGTGGTTTTCAATTGAAAAAATATGCCTTTATGGTCAGAGAAACCGAGGTTTATAGGTAGAACAGAAGTTAAATCAGAAGTAAAATTGGTGAAGACATTGTCAAGTATGGAATTCTGCCTAGTACTGAAAGTAACTTTTGGGAAGAGATCATAGCTGGCCATTAGTCCACAGAACGTCCTTGCTTCATGGTCATTCAAGTGAAAGTTCAGATTGAAATCTCCACCTATGATAAGCGCTTTGTGTTGCACATCATCCAGGATAATCCCCAAAAATGAATCCATACTGCCTGTTGGATGACGGTAAATATTGATTATAATTAAGTTTCTCTCTGTTCCCCGAATAGCAGATAATTCGCACAGTTTTGAAATAGAGAGATCGCTAATTTTGGTTATGCAATTACTTTGTAATTTGTCCGAAAGTATCATGGAACCTCCATAACCATTTTTTCGGCAAAAACTTGATACAGATCTATATCCTGCGATCTTTAGGACTTCAGTTTCCGAGTGGTTTAACCAGTGCTCGGTTATACAAAGCTAATCATATTGAAGATTATTGTCAAGTATATGGACCTCCAGTTCAGTTATTTTATTTCTTAAGGATTGCATATTGAGAAATAATAAGTTTAAAGTATTACTTCGAGTGTCAGTATTCACTACTGGTGGTTCAATACGTGATTCTATATTGCTGGGGAGGTTTCTCGATAATTCGGGAAAAAATCCTCAAGATGTTGATTTTCTGTTTCCAAATGATTACCTACTATGAATTTTGCTAATTCAGAGCATACAATCCTTTTCGAAAAGTTCTTGAGATACAGACCATGTTCTGTATAGTGAGAGCGATAGAGGAGATTATTAATACAAAATATTTCCACGTGGCAGTATTCTTTGGATAATAAGTACAGTCGTTTATTTATGTGTTCAATTATGCCATTAAGGCTTGGTTTGTCAAACCTGTATAAAATAGTACTTATAATTGTATTTATTCCTCTAGTCTTTTCCATAAGGTTTTTAAAGGTGTTGAGAAATTTTGTAATTTGTGAGCTGTCATAACACTGGTCAATATCATTTGTACCTCCTTGTATTAATAGGTAGTCGTCTTGTTTAAGCTCTGTTATTATTGCGTCCATGTTATTCACAACGGAATTTAGTGTAGCGTTGGGTTTAATGTAGCTCAAAATTTTACACTTTTCCGGTAAAATATCTTCGAGAAAGTTATTGTATCGTCTGCCGTGGCTGTCACTTAAAACAATGAGCTTATGTATTTTCTTCTCCTTTGTAGTTTCTTGAGTTGTGATCGTTTTATATACATGTTCCAAGTTTTGTTTTGTTCTCTTCTTACTATTATGCTTCGTATATACTTCATTACTTTTGTTCATCTTACAATGAGTTGTTGTTTTTGATAAAGTATTTATCTTATGTTTAATTGTTAGACATTTGTCTCTTAATTTAGTGATTTCTGATTTTAGAGTAGTAGTATCTAAGGTTTTGCTAATGTCCAGGTTCAGAATTTCTTCCACGTCCAAATCACTTGTAGTGTCTTTGTCATTAAAATTTAGATTTCTTGGAACAGTTTCTTTTTGTTCATGTTGCCAACCGCCTGATTATTTTAATAATTAATAATATTAATTAGTACTATGTACGATTTCATCTTCAGAATCGATTTTGGATTTTGAGAACGAAAATGAAATTTCTTTTAATTTTTTACATTTAGTCGTAAACGAAAAAACTCAAAAAGCGCTAATTTAAAAATTCTCAAGATGGTAATTAATAGCAAACATTCAAAATTAATTAAATTGATGTATGAAGAAAAGGAAAAGGGAAAGGAAGAGACAATCGAAACAGTTTGCCAGAAAAAAAGATACAGGAAAAGAAAAAGGTACAAAAATAAGGAAAAAGTGAATGTCTTTTTTGTCTAATCAAGAAACTCAATCAAAAATGTGAAAAAATAAAATTTCTAAAGAAATTATTTATGAAAAATGGTAAACAATTGAAGACAAAAAAACTTTTTAACTGTCGAGAAAAAGTAAAATAAAAATTCCTAAGCCAATTATTACATTAAAAAAAAAACATTACACATTCAAGACAACAGTAATTCGAAATTTACAAAAAGAGCATATAAAAAAAGACAAATTACAATCAAAACACAAAAGCAACAAAAACAAGCCGATTGTAAAGATTTCAGTTTGAAAATATATGACAAATAAAATTAAAAAGAAGAATATTTTTATCGTAATGGGAATGGAAATTGAAAGAAAAAGAAATGGAAAACTCTAATGAGAAAAGAAGAGAAAAAAAACAAATGACGATCGTACATTTTACGACACGCAGAGATCGTCCTAAATATGTAGGTATTTACGAAAGAAAAAAAAACAATTTCAAAAAATATAAACGAAAGGAGTAAACTGATTAATAATTCAAAACTGCTGCGAGGTATTCTCGATTAAGAAAAAACAATAAATAAATTGAAAAAAAACAAAACGTTACTTTTCTATTTAATAATCTCGCTATTTTTTAATCTGATTTTTCAGTCGGTTCAGTTTAATTTATTATTATTATTGTTATTATTATTATTATTATTATTATTATGCAGCAGAATTGTTCCGGATAAATAAAAACGTATTAAAAATTATTTTCTACGCAAACTCAAACTCTTATTGATGACGTCAAAATATGTGATTCCGATCTCTAACGATAACACAAGAATTTTGGAGGTTTTCACAAGCTCTTTGTAAATTCTAAAATTTGTAAAATCTGTGAAGTCGTATTTAAACAGTACCCTGTTGGAGAAAGGAAATTTACAGGAAATTGTAATTGGTGTCTATGAAGTTGGCGTATCATTTCATGGAAACTCATTAATTTTAGTGAATTCTAGGTTTATTTGGAATAATTCCATAGTTCCTGATCGATAATTTTACTCATTAAAGAGAAACAAAAGCCAAAGTGCAAACTGAGACGCCTAGTAAACAGCAACATTTTATAGGAAATTAAAAGACCTAGTATAATTCTACGTGGGTTATAGAAAGAGTTCTGGAAAAGAAACATTGCTTTTTCTTAATTTAAAAAACTCTAATAACACAAAATGCATATTTACAGGAATACAAATGAGACACTGTCGAATATTCGACAGTTATGTGAAGTCTATAATATTTTCTTTGTAGTTCGGAACGTCTCCGCAGAGTTCCAGCCATAAGTCTCATTAGATTTTTTGAACAATTTTAAACTGCGCGAAACCGCGAGTTATACACTTTATAAGTGAGATGCTGTCGAATATACGACAGTTCTGTGAGTCGGGGTATTTTCCCACCTAAAGAATCAGGCCTGTATGAAATGGGCGTTGACTGTCCACTTAATACTTTTTTTTTCGACCGTACTCATTCCTTTTACTTGTTTTGTTAACATCAATGGACCGTGAAAAATAATACTTTTTTTGAGTGACAGTAACGTAGATTGTTTAATTTTATCATAATTCTATGATTTTACTTGTTTTGTTAACATCAATGGACCGTGAAAAATAATACTTTTTTTGAGTGATAGTAACGTAGATTGTTTAATTTTATCATAATTCTATGATTTTCTCGAACAAGCAATTTTTATCGTTGAATCTTATTTGTTTAATAATTAATTAATTAATTCTGTAAACGACTTTAGAACAAAATTCTCCGACCTGGATTGAAATTCTCCAACACACGTTCTCATTCCGTATTCTCCCATTATCAAGAATTTATTCGGACGATCGATGGAAGTAAAAGGAATGTTTCATTAATTGATGAAATCAAATCAATTCTAATACCACTAATTTGTATGTTCGATACAAGTACAAGTCGTTTACTTGACTGCTGATTGATTAGTGTCGCTGGGAAAGTTTATTTCAGTTTAAACGACTATTTTTCGTCCTCTAAATATTTTTCTCCGTTTAAAACTAAAAAACTGGATGTGCACCTTTTTTTTTTAATCAAGCCTGGGCCAACTTGATTTAAAAACGCGCACGTTCAGAACGAGATAACCCAATTTAACATAACATACGAGGAAGTATTGATAAGTGCTTGGCCTAAAACGCTAATTTAATTACTCGATGTGTGTAATCTCATTTTTTAAAACTTGCACAATCAGCAGAACGTTCTAAAAGCATAGTTCTATAGGCACTTTAAAAAGAGTTCTTCGTCTTGGTCGGCAAACCATTGCTTAACTTTGAACGGCACCTAATTTGTCAAAAATTTTTCCTCTTCCAATATTCTTTGAGTTTTGGTAAGAAATTATAGGTCTGACGATGCTAAACCCGCGGATTAAGGTGAGTGCTATCTTCCAAAATAAAAGCACCGTTTGCAAATTTTCCCGGCTTTTTTTTACATAATTTAAGCTTGATCTTTCTTCCTCCTAATAAATTTATCTGCCAAGCGATATCTTTGGAAACGGTTGTGTCGATAGTGATTTCCTAGGATGTTATCCGACAGATAAATTTATCAAAAGGTGGAAAGATCACGCATTAGTATAATACGCTCCCCGTTCCAAGTAACCTATCAGAATTATTCCACTTCCATATTTATTAATACAGGAAAAAATTAAATGTTTAAATCAATAATTACTATATATCGGGGAAATATATTTTTCGCGGTTCAAATTCTAGTGAAGCGGGCAATATAAAATATTAGACCGTAGCGTGTAAGCAAACGCGAGGGCTGCGGAGACAATTAACGCCGCTACAGCAATGGTGTTACTCAGTATAACAAAAAACAGAGCAATGTTGCCGCAATAAAAAAATACAGTTGTGTAATCAACTCTTCTTGTTTAAATGTGTAAAAATTTTCAGAGTAATTAGTTGACCAGTTGTACCTCGACCGCCGGAATTTATTACGACATTGCATCATATAGTAAGAACGCCGTAAATTATTTTCACCGTCCCATTACACAATGTGCCTGTTCGATACATTTTTACGGCGGTACTGAAACGATGGCGTGTACTTATTCAAATCCTATGCTTAATAATCACTGAAATTGTTCGTCTTTAAAGCCATTTAGGACGCTGTCTTCGTAAGTTCGAAAGAAAAATATAAATTACTTGAAAATACTGTGCATACTTATGGCCGGTTTCACAAAGCTTCGTTAAATATTAAAGTTCCGATTAATTCTGTAACGAATGATTAAATAGGAAAACAACTGCAGTTAACGATGCTTAAATTAACGATGATTACCAAACGATTCGCTCTGTAATCGGTTGTTAAATAGTCTAAATGCTCCGTTAAGTGTTTCACAAAGCTCGATTAAGAGATAACGCTTCGTTTACATCTGTCTAATCAGGCGTTAGATTAATCGATAGAATTCCAGCGATGAAAAAGTAACGAGTGAATTTTCCGTAGCTATTATAAAGCTTTTTTGATATAAAAATTCCACACATATATCTAAAAAATAATTATAATTTTATTTAAAAATGTAACGCACCTTAAATATGAAAAATAATAACATTTCTGTACTTTTTACTCACTTGGTTTATTAATTAATTTTTACGACACTATTTCGGAAATTATTTTCAACAACAAACCATTCAAAATTATTTCAGAATGTCTGCAACCTCACTTTTTTCTCTGACAATAAAAAAATGCCTCCTTAAGGTAGGATTCATTTTATAGGAGACAGAAATAATTCTTTTAATGATTTGATGATAATGAATTTAACGTTTTGCTTTTCCGAAGGAGTTATGGAACTCTTTGGTCCCACACTAGAACCTGCAACAAGCAAAATAAATTTATTTTATGGTACAAATCAGTTGCTTATAAACTTACGATATTATCCACTGAAATATTTCAACAGCTGATTCCTGATACTTTCAGAAACCATCGATACGTAGAATAATTCATCGTGTCACTCATCTTATTGCAAGGCAAAGCAAACAGTTAATTAAATTGCCAATGGAAGAAGCTCCGCAAGTTAACATTAGGCTTTTCTCATGTCATTGGCACCACAGATTGTACCCCATGTTAAGATTATTTCACCTGGTGGTAATCCCGCTGAGCTGTACCACAACAGAAAATGTGTCTTTGCCATATATGTTCAAGTAATTCAACTGCACTAAAGTGTTCTTCCTCCCTTTCTTTTTTCGTTTTTCATTTTTAAAAATCACTAACTGCACTTATGAGAAGAATTTAAGATGTATTTATTTATTTTGAGTTTCTAACCTCACACTACCTGACTGCAGGCCTGACGCCATGCCGGACAGATTACTTAAAGCGGTGTGAAAGTGGCAATTTTTCGATGTTGTCAAACGTAATCTCGAATTAGTTAATCAGAGATTAACATAATAGTTTTTTGTTTTGTGAAACACCATCAAATTTTTAACACTGATTGAACTTAACGGTTGATTAGTTAATCAACGCTTAAGCAAAGCTTTGTGAAACCCGCCCTTAAAGAGACAAATTAACAGAACAGCCGTCTACAACATTACACCACAAAAACAACTTAAATATGCCCGAAAACAAGAGATGGACAAGAGTGTCAACTGTATTGAAGGTTTCAGTTGAAGTCGACTGATGGAAATCAAGGGATATCTGATCAACAAGTTTAATTTACAATGTAGTATTGCTGTCGCCATTGTTTACCGATCTTGTCTCCTACAAAACGCATAAATAATTTACTAGAAAAATAAGCAAGTTGGATTTACCTTTTCCTATAGAAAATATCGAACAATAGTACCTACAAATAGGGAGAAATCCCTGCTAGTGTCAACACTGTATGCTACATGCGCGACCAAATTAATAAAGCCAAACTCGGCTTCGCCCATAACTAAGAAAAGACGGGCTTGAGCGAATCAGAACCAGCATGGCATAGGCAGAAACCAACCGTGCATAGATGATGTCTGAACAACCAATGGTATCAAATGTCAACTGTTAACGTAGTTTCATTTACTTCCTGTTAAATTTCCGTCTTTATTTTTGCAGAGAATTAGGTTGATTGCACTTAAAATCCCTTTAAAAGGCACTTATATTTTTTCTTTGATTTTAATAATAATATAAACTTTAGTTTCCATAATAAAGCAATAACGTGTATACAGTTGAATTAGATAATTATAATCAGTGTTAAAAATTTGATGCTATTTCACAAAACAAAAAACTATTATGTTAATCTCTGATTAACTAATTGGAGTTTACGTTTCGCAACATCGAAAAATTGCTACTTTGACACCGCTTTAAAGTAATCTGTCCAGTAAAAAATTAAATTCTTCGCATTAGTGTAGTTAATGATTTTTAAAAGTGAAAAAGGAAAAAAGAAAGGGAGGGAGGAAACTTTAGTGCAGTTGAATTACTTGAACATATATGGCAAAGACACATTTTCTGTTGTGGTACAGCTCAGCGGGTGAAATAATTTTAACATGGGGTACAATTTGTGGTGCCAATGACATGACAAGAAGAAGTTCAAGAAGCTGCGGTGCGTAATTGCTGAACAAATTAAAAGCGAGGTACAAACAAATTGTAATTTCTCATTCCATAGTATTTTCAAAAGACTTATAAAAATTTTACATTTACTTTGTTTCCAAGGACCGTAAGTAGTAATACTTTCATAGCTAGCACCGAGATTGCAGCAAAAGTTGATTTACGTAAAAGGGTGAAGGAAGAACATTTTTAACGCGCTTGCCTAATTGGTGCATAAATTTTCGGATTTATTCGTCGATAGTTGATATCGTAAAACATATTAATTCGCGCAGTGAATTAAAATTTTAAATAAAATAATTAATAAATGATATCAGTGATTATCATTACGAAACTCTGCGTTGAACATCGAGCGCGGTGTCGGTGGGCGTGTTTATACCGAGAGGGAGGCGAAGTTGACCTTCCTATCTTTCTCAATTTCACATTCTCACATTTCAACAGTTCCAAACAAGTGGTCCATCCAAAATTTTTTGTAGACATGATGAAACTAAGAGATGATGCCTTAAAAACATTTAAAAAATCAAAGAACATTGGTCATTGGAAATATTATTAGTCTTTCAGAAATTTAACGACCAATTAAATCAGGCGCGAAAAGAAGGCATATTTTGAATATAAAATAAGGATTGGAAATGCAAGTAATTTGTGGAAAGAGCTTCGAAAACTTAGTATCGGAAACAAACCAGATATGTATACCATTTCCCGAAACACTCCAAGATCCAGATGTATTTAATGATTATTTTATAAATTATGTGCCGGAATTTTATTCGAGAAATCGTAAAACTACAAGTAACTATCTATTTAGGCTGCAGTTAATTGATGCAAGTTTAGTGGCTAAAATGATAGCGGATGTTAAAACAAATGCTACTGGTGTTGGCGATATTAATGCTTATATGTTGAAACTTTGTTGTCCTCATATAGTTCCTTTTGTTACACATATCATTAATTCTTGTTTACTAAATAATTATTTTCCAGCTTGTTGGCGGCAGTCTACAATTTTTCCAGTAAATAAAATAAATAATCCTACTTCTTATTCACATTACCGTCCGATAAGTATATTGCCAACAATATCAAAAAACTTAGAACAATTTGATGCCATGCAATTGCGTGAATATATGAATACAGCTGACATTCTCCCTCAAAATCAATCTGGATTCAGACCATATCACAGTTGTGAGACTGCTATGCTTCAAATAACGGATGAAATATTTAAAGCAGCTGATAATGGGAAAGACAGCATTCTTCTTAGTCATCAATTGCTATTATCAATTTTGCATTATATCGGATTATCAGAGAATGCTATAAATTTTCTTCATTCATACTTACATGGCCGTCTTCAAAAAGTTGTAATCAAAGAAAAAAGAATCACAGCTGTTACAAATATCTCGAGGTGTCCCACAACGATCCGTATTAGGACCACTTTTATATACAATTCATACATGTAACTTTCCTTCTTACATAAAATTTTACACGTGCCATATGTATGCTGATGACACGAAATTGCTGTATTCGTTTTATTCTGATAACCATAAATTGTCAAATAATCTCATCAAATCCCTTAAACATTCTTTAGTTATTAATCCTGAACATTCTTTAGTTATTAATCCTGAAAAATAATCAGCTATACTGTTCTGTAGGAAACTAGAACATAATTCATTTGATTTAAAAATAAATAATCAAATTCATCGCAGAGGCTAAGAATCTTGGATTAATTTTGGATAAAGAATTACGATTCAAATCACACATATCCAAATGTATACGTTCTGCATATCCAGCTTTAAAAATCATACGTGGGTTGCTGGAAAATTTTCTGGAATCTAGTAGGTCTAGAATTGTTAGCGTTTATCAACTGTCAAAATTGAAAAATTTGACGTTTTTCGCCTATAATTGTATTGACAGTTCCTATCCAAGTGAACTGGTTTTGTTTGTACAGCATTTGAGAAAAAGCAATTTTGTGTAAACATGGAAATCTCGTGTGAAAATTTTCGTGCCATGATTTTTTACGATTTCAAATGTGGTCTAACGCCGAAACAATGCCTCGATCGGCTTCATTTGGCTTTTGGAGATGAAGCACCATCAAAGAGCAGTGTTTATAATTGGTTTGCCGAATTCCAGCTTGGACGTACCTCTCTCACTGACGAATTTCGTGAAGGTCGTCCACCAACTGTCATATTTGAAAAATTTTAGTTTATTTATTCATATTTTTTTTATTTTTACGTGGGCTGCTGGAAAATTTTCTATAATCTAGTAGGTCTAGAATTGTTAGCGTTTATCAACTGTCATATTTGAAAAATTTGACGTTTTTCGCCTATAATTCTATTAACAGTTCTTATCCAAGTGAACTAGTTTTGTTTGTATAGGATTTGAGAAAAAGTACTTTTGTGTAAACATGGAAATCTCGCGTGAAAATTTTCGTGCCATGATTTTTACGATTTCAAATGTGGTCTAACGCCGAAACAATGCCTCGATCAGCTTCATTTGGCTTTTGGAGATGAAGCACCATCAAAGAGCAGTGGCTATAATTGGTTTGCCGAATTCCAGCGTGGACGTACCTCTCTCATTGACGAATTTCGTGAAGGTCGTCCATCAACATCTGTTGTTGCCACTAATGTAGATGCTGTGCGTGAAATGCTTGAGCGAGATCGACATGTGGCATACCGCGAGATTCAAACACTCTTACGCATTGACATGAAAGCAATACACCAGATTTTGCATGATCATTTGAACGTACGAAAGCTTTGCAGTCGTTGGATCCCATTGGATATATTGCAGGTTCAAATATTTGCACATAGTAAAAGAACACCCTGTAACTTGGAGATCTGTGCACTGGCAAAAGATAGAGGTCACTGTAAAATAGATTGAAATCTATATATTTGAAAAGTCTATGTGTATAAAATTTTACTGGATGAATTAATTTCTTTGTAGCAGTACAACATGAGATCAATTCATTATCAGAAATGTTAAAATTTTGCTTCCAGCTCGTGCAGTTTTTTTTTCTTCTTTACTTCTTTCTCTCTTTCTTTTCTTCTTCTCTTTCTTCTCTTTTTTTTTACTTGTTTTTCATAACATTCCTCTGTCTTCTTCCTTCTTAGCCACTCTCTTTTGTGTTTTGTTTTTTCGTTTTGATATCTTAAAGTTGTTTTTGTTGTTTTCTTTATCGCATTTTCAAGAACATTGCACTTACAATTAACGTCCTTCCTATTTGTTAGTTATATTCTTTTGAAGTGTTCTTCTTCTATTCCGTGTCTTTTGTTAATTAATCGGGATATTACTTGTACAGTTCGGAATTCGAGAATCACGCGCATCTATACTTTCGTCTCATTTCTTGCTCGTATACACTTATTTACATAACTTTATTCGTCAAATAGCACCGAAGAAAGAAATTAGGAAACCGAGACTTGACGGAATTGACACCAAAGGGTCACGTAAAAAAAGTACAAACAGATGCTCTGCTAATTGAGGCTAATTTATTGTCAACAATGAAACAATACCTATCTCCAAAACCTAATTTTTAATTTGAAAAAATGTTCAATGCTGTGTACTTAGGCAGTTTTCATTTTGTATTAAAGTAACAAAATGGGTAACGTACTTTGCCGGACCCTGTATATAAAAAAAAAAATAATTTAATAGTAAGTAAGTGAATAAGTAAGAAATAATTTCCAAGGTACTAAACTAGCCACCTTGACACTGTGTGTTAGAGACCACAAATTAATTTTATTTTATTACCGTCCGTTTAGTAGACGATTTACTGCATCATTAAGCAATAGACGTTGCATTTCATTAATTAAAGCTATTTACAAAGATCCATTATACGTACGTGTGCTAATGGAAGAAACAACTTTCCTTTAGTCTCGAAAAGGAATACAAATAAATTTCAAGGATATTATTAACCTACTTCTGCGGTTTGCATCGTTTTTAAAAAAAAATTCTCGGACCAAAAAGTAAATTGTACAGAAATGGAAAGAAATTGATGATGCAGTTCTTGGGTAATTTTTTAAAAGTCGAAATACAATAGCTTCATTAAGGGAACTCTACATGTGGAGGTCGGAATGTCGGACTCCACCAGCAGTGGTTGGGCTCCTTTCTGTATTGTGATACTGATCAGAATGGCGAATTGCTGACGTCTAATGTACGGACAGTCCCATTTACATTTTTGGCATTCTAGAATAAAATGATGCCAATTAAATTATAAAGAAGTAAAATTTTTTTAGAGGCGTACAAAGAAATCAAGCGTTTACTTATTTGAGGTGTAAAATATTTTTTTTACCTTATCATGTTTGGCTTCTTGAGACCAGAATTTCTTTAACCAATAATCGAGTAAAATTTTTAAAAAATGTCTCTCGTATTTATCAAAGATGACGAGTGAGTACACCGATTAATGACTTTTACTTTAGCCAAAAGACAGAAGTACTTACTTGATAAAAAAACAAAAGCATTCTACTCAGTTCTAACGGACATCATCCATGAGCTACTTAAGAAAAATAACTAACTTATGTTTCCTCAGTAAAATAATTAATTATTATAACTTTATTTTATTTTTTTAATCAGCTTAGTTTGAAAAACTATGAGCTTGCCTAAATAGAGACGTTCTGAAAAGGGAATTTTTGGTCGAGTTGATTGACTGTACTGTCACGCGCACAAGCGAAATCAACACCGTGCCATAGGTATATCACAACGATTACTGCAATCTATGCTACATGCACGTCACGAATTAATAAAGCCAAACTAGGCTTCGGCCATGACTGAGAAGAGAAGGGCTTAGGCGAATTAAAACCAGCATGACATAAGCAAAAGCCAACCGTGCATAGATGATGTCGAACAAATAACAACCAATGGCGTCAAATGTCAAGTGTGAACATCATTTTGTTTATCTCCTATTAAATCTCCGCCTTTATTCTTACAGTATATTGGGTTAAAACTTGAAAGCCTTTCACTTAAAATCTCTGTAAAAGTATTAGGAGTATTAATTTATTTTTCTGTGTATTTTACTTTCAGCGCGCATAGTTTTCTTTCTTTGCTTCTGTCTTTCTGGTTTGACATAGTTTCTTTTAGCTCTTTTTTTACTTGTTTTTCGTATCATTCTCTGTCATCTTCCTTCTCAGATTGTAGCAAAGTTTTGCTTCTTTACAGTAAGTACATTTACAGTGAAGCTTCTCTAACTCAAATCTCCAAGGGACCGAAAGTCAAATTCGAGTTAGGGAAAATTCGAATTACAGAAAAATAGGCCGAATCAAGGTTTATACGTATGTACTACATATACAGATACATAAACATGTAACTTAAAGCAACAAATAAAAAAAATTATACAGAACGTAGTTTTACAATTTGAAAAAATCAGTAATTTTTTTGTGTCAAATTGTGCCATTTCTCTTTGTCTATAAAATCTTCCACTAAATTTAAGGATCCGTGTATTGCATATGGAACATTTTCTCTGGACGAAACAAAACATCTTAAGTTTTCAATAGCAGAATACGCTTGGTCAAACGTAGGTACGGCGACAGTAATTTCACCCTCACTTTCATCCTCGTCTGAGTGTTTTTGATTTGGAGCAATATTTTCAATGACGCTTTTAAAAATGTCTTCGTCTGATGGGAAAGCCATTGTATGCACACCATCATCAATGTTAACGTAATCTTCAAATGTAACATCATCCATGTTAATTGCAGTTTTGTATGAGGCCCATAATGTTTTTAATTCAGACAGTGAAAGATCATCATCTTCATCCCAGTCACAAGTATCCTGCACCAATTCCTCCTTAGCAAAGCCTGCCTTTTTGAAACAACTGGCAATTGTTTGTTCTTTTACATTCAGATTCCATGTTTTATTTAGGTGTCTAATTGCATCAAGTAGCGATACAGTTGTAGGTGTTGCCTCTTCCATATGGGCTAAAACTTTCATTACAATTCGTTTTCTGTAATGCTGCTTAAGATTTTTAATAATCCATTGGTTGTAAAACGGAGGTCAGATTAGGAGGAAAATATTCCAATTTAATATTTTTTAGTTTTGTTTCTACATTCTTAGGGTGTGCGGGACAATTGTCGACTAACAGTAGAATTTTCCTATTCTGGGCAGCAAACTTTTTATCTAGTTGCAGGAGCCAGTTCTCGTAAATTTCACTCGTCATCCACGCTTTTTTGTTGTACTCGTAATCCACATCGAGTGATTTTATGCCTTTAAAACAACGAGGATTTTTCGACCTACCAATAACAAGCAATTTTAATTTTTCGGATTCAGTCATATTGCTTCCAACCATAACTGTAATTCGCTCCTTACTATTTTTGCCACCAAAACATTTTTGACCTTTAAATGCTAGTGTTTTGTTGGGTAAACATTAAAAAAAAAACTCCCGTCTCATCTGCATTATAAATGTCATTTTTATCGTATTGCCTGAGATTAAATTGGGTAAAATATTTTTTTTTCCAATCTTCACTACATTGCAAATCTGCAGAAGCACTTTCACCACACACCGACATTTGGATGATATTATGCCTTTTCTTAAACTTATCTAACCATTCTACGCCAGCCGAAAAATCTTCACGTCCCAACGCAGCAGCAAATTCTTTAGATTTTTCTCTAATTAAGGTTCCTGTGAGGGGAAGATTTTTATCACGTGCGGTAGTAACCCACTTAAGCATAGCTTCGTCAATATCATTATTGACACAAGTTGTAAGTCTTTTTCGTTTGCTGTTAAAATCATAATCACGTTTTCCTAAAAGTTTGTTCTTGTTTTTTAAAATGGTCGGTGATGAGTTATGGGGATACCCAAATTGTTCTGCAATATCTTTCTTTTTCTTTTCGCCTTTTTCTACCTCAGCAATTAATTTCAATTTTTCCTTTTAAGAGTTAAACACTTTGAATTTCACTTCGACATTTTCACTTTTACACGAACAAATCCTATGTGAATTTGCACCACCGTTCGTGCAATTGCTAGAAATTAACCACGATCAGCTTCACTCCACTAAACGTGCCAAGAAACTATGCTTCCAACGCAAATTTCTACTTGTCTTCATCGTATGTAAATGGGTAAATCCCCGAAAAATTCGAATTAGGCTTGGCTTCACGTTAAATATCAGTTCGAGTATTAGAAATATTCGAGTAATAGAAATTCGACTTGCGGAGATAAAATTACTAATAGAAACTGTTGAAAAACTTTATTGTTTACAAGAAATTCGATTTAGAGCATATTTCGAGTTAAAGAAGTTCGAGTTAGAGAAGTTTCACTGTACTTACATTGGTGAGTGATTCTTGAATTAGGTCAGGTGGTCATTTTTAATATTTTTTTCTAACAGCCGGTATACAGGCTGTCACAAAACCTCTGTCTTTAAATGAAACTGTAAGTTCCTCATAACATAAGATATTAATTCTCCAAATCTTAATCTTTTTGCCCAAAAATGAAAAACTGACCTATCACAAGCGAGCACAGTCACTTTGTTTTGAAACTTCTGCTTGTTTTACGACTTGTTTCAGCAAACGATAAAAGCAATAAAGCGCAAAAAAACTTTTTATTTACGTTTAGAAGAACTCGGTCAAGGTCTTATTGTATACGAATATGAATCCGACTTGCGGACATCGGCACGTTTATTTATATTTTCCACATGCGATTGTTTACGCACCTCTTTGCAGCAGACAATAACAATTATGTGAACAACGAGTTCCTAATCTTCGTTAGATTTTTGCTAAAGTAATTAAACATCTTCATAAGCTACTTTTGTAACAGCGTTGAAAATGCGTGAAATTATTTTTTTAATTATCGCACTAATAGCTGCAGAATAAGTATTGCAAGAGCAGAAACTATTCCTATTGTGAAAACGGAAAGCAAAAATTGGAGTATGATACGATGAAAAATGTAAATAAATTAGATTGCCTGTACACACAATAATCTGTGAGTTCAAAATAAGTGATTGAATAACTTCGCTAGCTCTCTATTGAACTATTTTATTAATTGTTTACATTCCAACACAGAACACATGTTTTTATAAGGATAATACTGAACCTGAATTTCTGCGTCGGCTTAAACCATAAAGACATAAAAGCCCTCGCCTAGTGCAGACTTTTATTTTGTCTTTTCGTCGAAGTTTTAATAAAGAAACAAATTTATTTTTGTTGTACAAGTACAATAACTTTAGTAATCAACATTGTAAATTGGCAATTTACAAATTAATATGATGTAAGAATATCCTCTTTTTCGATCTCCTTTAGATTGAATTTTTTTAATTTAACTGTTAAAGTACGGATTAGCACAAAACTAATCATCAGTTAATGCAACACGCACAGAATATTTTCACTTATAAAATACCCTTTTCGAAGTCTAATCTTCATAAATTTTCCTTTTTTCCTAAAACTGTACAGGAATGGAATAATTTAAATGAAAAAGATTTGATTAAATTATTAGAAAATTGTGTAAACAAAATTAAAAATGAAGATGTATGTTTGATTATTAGGCCACCAAGTATATTATACTATACGCCTAATTTGTAACAATAAACATAAACAATATTTTAAACTATTAAGAACTTACCTAGTTACAAAATTTATCTGCTTTTAAAATTAAGAAAAAAACACGATACTTGACCTACCTTAAGTACAATATCTGTGCATTAGGTCATGGTCTCCATTTTTATGACTTTTTATGGCCCCCAACGTCGGAAAATAGTTGAAAACCAAGCTCCGTCGGAACATTTAAGCTGCATTCAGCGACCCTCAAACAATTTCTATGAAAAAGTAAAATAATTTTTACCTGCTTTATTATTGCGGTCTGACCAATAGTCGTATAACAAATTTCGCTTCTTTTCTTGACCACTATTTGTGGTTTCAATTAATGACATAGGTTTAGATACACGCTGTATAGACTAATAGAAACTATGCTTACAAATATACAAATATACTTATAAACATTCTTTTTGAGTTAACTCTTGAATTAGTTGGAATAGACTTGAAATAGACTGCTTTTTAAAATGAAACGATAGGTGGGAAATTCTGCCGCGAAAGTGACATGGTTTCTCTGGAAGTATGAGTCGTAACAAACCATCTTGCTGTAACCGATAACCTTGTTCTTCTTGTTGTTGTGGCAGGAAAAACCTCTTCTAACATTTGCCTACCGTTCGCCATTTTCTAATTGTATGCAGCCTTCTTCGGTTTCAAAAAAAATAAATAAAATAAAATAAAAAAAGGAATTAATGATCCTTTGTGCATGTACGGCACACCAAGTTGTAACTTTTTCACTAAGAAGTGGTCTTTGTTACCTCCTGATTACTTACTGAAATGTGGTAACAAGTTAGCGCTGAAAGAGTCTATCAGCTGTCCCGAGCTAGTTGATGTTTTAAAATTTAACTGTTAAAGTACGGATTAGCACAAAACTAATCATCAGTTAATGCAACACGCACAGAATATTTTAAACTATTAAGAACTTACCTAGTTACAAAATTTATCTGCATTTAAAATTAACAAAAAACAATACTTGACCTGCCTTAAGTACAATATCTGTGCATTAGGTCACGGTCTGTGTTTTTATGACTTTTTTGACCTCGAACGTCGGAGAATAGTTGAAAACCAAGCTCCGCGGGAACACTTAAGCTGCGTTCAGCGACCCTCAAACAATTTCTATGAAAAAATAAAATAGTTTTTACCTGCGTTATTACTGCGATATGACCAATAGTTGTATAACAACTTTTGCTTCTTTTCTTGTCCACTGTTTGTGGTTTCAATTAAAGACATAGGTTTAGAAAGACGCTGCATTCTTGTACTTTGTTCTTTGCCGACTAACAAGTCAATTACATTTGTTTTTGGAATAACTATTTAAATACATTTGTTACATCTTCATTGGACGCTTTATTACGAAATTTAATGATCGGTGGTATGACATGTACCACGTACAAACTATGACGTGTGCATCGGGTTTTAATATAAAATCAATACTTTCCAGTTAAATCATGCGTCATGTAAATACGTAGTATTGAAAAATAAATTACCAAATTGTTATGTATGCAGTTAGACGATTTGTATAATGACTGTGAATCATTAAACTAACTGATCATGCACACTGTATACATTTTGTTGTGGAATCTTCTTAAGTAGAAGTAATTACTGTGTTTGTTGTTGTTAACAGCACCCAAACTTATTCGTTTATACTGTAATTATCCGCAAGTAAATACTATAAACACTTTTTTATGTTTACCAGGACGGTCTGTGAATCAAATATTGTACCTAATTTGTCAATGTTTGCCGAATTCCGAATTCTGGGTGCTGAGTTTGTATAGAGTGGCGCACCCGGTATATCAGGAGGACCATTAGCAACTCCTCCTCCATCCGGCATTAACATTACATGGCTCCCAGTTCCTGACATAAAGAAAACATAAAAAAATACAAAATTAAAAGTGAAGTAACTTGAGAAATGCACAATATTTGCTTGTAAGGTTTCACAAAACTTGCAAGTTTACACTGATATTTGTTTCTCATCCACAAATTATTATTTTTTATTATTATCAGAGTTGAGAACTTCTTTTCTTTCATAGTCTTAAATTATTTCATTTTGTCTGGACGCCGCGCGGCGCCGTCGAATAACAGGACACTTGGCTGACATCGTTGCCATTTCTAGATAGAAATCTATTCTCCTTTTATTAAAGATATCGATTTAGGCCTTTGTTGAAGTTGTGCGAGTAGATGAACATGTTTTTATCGCCGCCTCATATCTTATTAGTTCCATTATCTCGGGAACAGAAAAATATATCTATTCTCTTGCCTGTGGCTTCAAAATACATATTTTTCTTTGGATGTCACTTTATTATTTTGTTATACTTAAGTGCTTAAATTGAAACAGCTTTGAATGAATTTCCGTTAGTAAGTTTGAACTGTAATTTCTATAATTATACGCGATAACAAGCATTTTATCAAGACTAAGTTTACAACGCAGTTTAAACGAGAAACTACGACTTGATAAAAATGCATGTTACTATACACTCGATCACACCGTATCGGAATAATGAATATTTGTCTAATGTAGACCTATCTGAATAGTTTATTTAAAAAAAAGTAGAAGATTTACCAATAATATTAAATAAATTTGAATTAAACATTGTTCAGAGTGGCCCAACGATGCGTATTTCTTCTGTGAGGCCTATAGGAAAAAATCGATAAAGCATTTGATACTAGACAATACGCGGCATATTGTAAAATTATTTTGAAGTATACAGAGTGATCAGAAAAATGGTGGTTCGTGGAAACTAATTTTTTTTTAATGGAACACTCTGTATATTTTTAGATATTTGGATGCGGAGCAATGAGCAGATTACAACGGTATAAAGATATATTGATTTCATTGAACTACTTTCGTAAAATAAATTTTGTTCTTGAAGAATTTTGCAAAAATGCAGTCAGTTTGAATATGAATTTCTGATTAAAGAGATAACACAGACGAACGAAAATCTAACACGATATTTTTAGGACTTTGGCCTTTACGAAAATGTGAACAAAATTAAGATATTTTTTTGCATTATACCGAACGATCGACACTTACGAAACATTCAGTATCTTATTTTTTTTTTAATGGAACGGCCTACTTTTTATTTCAGAAATGGATAGCACTTAAACGTAGCTTTCTGCCGATGTAAGGTTATATGTCTATATTTTTAATAATTTCGTCACTAATAATTTTCTTTTTACAAATATTTCAATGGTCTGTTTTTAAATTATTTTTGGTAAAATAAATCCTGTCGCGGGGATATTCAAATTAGAGATCTTTGAAAGTAGAATCAAATGATCGAAAAATGACTTCGAATGATTGAATTTAGGTAGAAAAGTAGCAATACTGGGTGTATAGTATAAAACACCGACCATTGAAATACTTATAAAAAGAAAATTTCTAGTGATGAAATTATTAAAAATAAGTGTATATAACCTTATATCAACAGAAAGCTACATTTAAGTGCTATCCATTTCTAAAATAAAAAGTAGGCCGTTCCATTATAAAAAAATGAGATACCGAATGTTTCGTAAGTATCGATCGCTCGGTATAATGCAAAAAGATATCTTAATTTTGTTCACATTTTCATAAAGGCCAAAGTCCTGAAAATATCGTGTTAGATTTTCGTTCGTCTGTGTTACCTCACTAATCAGAAATTCATATTCAACCTGACTGAATTTTTGCAAAATTCTTCAAGAACAAAATTTATTTTACGAAAGTAGTTCAATGAAATCAATATATCTTTATACCGTTGTAATCAGCTCATTGCTCCGCATCCAAATATCTAAAAATATACAGGGTGTTCCATTTAAGAAAAATAAGTTTCTACGAACCATCATTTTTCTGATCACTCTGTATACTTCAAAATAATTTTACAATATGTCGCGTATTGTCTAGTATAAAATTCTTTATAGATTTTTATCCTATTTTTTTTTTCCTCTAGGCCTCACAGAAGAAATACGCATCGTTGGGCCACCCTGTATAGTGACGCACAAAGAAACGGTGGCGTTTTATTAATCAAACATTCAACGTAAATAAAATACAGTGGAATCGAATAAAATAAAAACAAATGAGAATCGTCGATGAAAATGCAATGAAAATGAAAATTGTCTACAACTTAGTAAGTCAAACTAAGTCAAAAAAAATTGATCTGAAATATTAGCGAAAAAAGACGAAATTAAAATAAAGTCAAATCTAATAAAAGAAAAAACGAAAATGGCGGCGCTCAATCGACGGGACTTTTAAAGTGTAAAATAAACTCAAATCAAGTTAAAATAAACAAAAGACAATTGATAACTAAAAAAAATCAAACAAAATATCATAAATTGATTGTTTCAAAACAAATGAAACGGGACAAAAGAAAAAACAAGAGCCATCTTTTGATTTTACTGTTACGGTTGAAAAAATATATTCTAAATTCGTTTTTTTTTCTTTTGATTTTACACAAAATTTAACATACGTATTTTTGGTTTAAATAGACAAAATTGTTTGGTTGGCATTTCGCAAGTACGGTCAGCGAAACTGTCTACATGAATTACCGACGTTTGCTTTGCTTGCAGATCAAAGTCCTTTTCGGTCTTAGGGACATAAGCAAAATTAATGTTTTAAAGGAGGGGAGTCCGTGCTGACAATTGAAATTCAAGTTGTTGAACTTACTTGAAATGCTGTACGAGCAGTTCATATTTCATTCACAACAATTAACGCGCTCGTTCATTAATTATGTTTCGCCAAGACGCTGACAGTTTTAATACGTCGACTTTTGGACACGAACTTTTAGAAAATGCACTTTGTCACATCCTGTACAGATGCAAAGGGAAATTATTTGTAAATCAATACATTCAGTATTAGATAGCGATTGGTAGACATGAGTACCTCGCAGTTAGGGAATTGGCGATTGTTGATCCTCGGATGAAGAACCAAAGTACATTAAGGGTAAACATTGATTATTTTTGTTCGGTTTTGCCATTTGGTGAATTCGTGAAAGACAAATTAATCCAATTTTAACTTTCATTTCATTTTCTTTCATATAAACTTAGTGTGTGTTGGTTATTAACTCCCCCCCCCCCCCCCCGTAAATAAACACAACGTTTTCTTCTTATCCGCGTTTAAACTGTTAATTCTTTTTTCTCGTATTCGTGACATGGTGGAGGCTTGAGCTCATTGTTCGTGACAATATGAAAAGTTGAATTAAATATGCACAGCCGAATAAGGAATTAAAAAAAAACAAAAGACGATCGGTATGAACCAACTAAGAAAAATCGAATCAAGAGCACTTACGAATATTAACCAAAAAATTTGAACAAAACAGGAAAAGAGGTTTTGTTCTGTATGCGGTTGCAGTTGGTTTTCAGTTCTATTTTTTGGTTTCTTTTAAGGAGCGAATGTTTTTCCTTAAAAGAAGAAAAAAGAAAATCTAACTAATAATTCAAATATAAAATAAAGCCAAATCGAATCATGGAAAGACAAGATACGATCGTTGAATAATTACAAAAATAAAATAAATAAAAGAAAATAGAATCACGTACTATTTGAAAGGGGGTCGATGGAAAATTTTAATTTCCTGTGAGGGGTCGAAATGCTTCGAAAAGATTGGAAAAATCTTCCTTAATTAGCAGATTCAGAGTCAACGGCCCTCAAAGGATCTTTAGAAGTTCCTTGACCTTCAACCGACCCCTTCATCGACCCTTGGGGGTTAATAAAATAAATCCAAAGTTAACCATTGGCGGATCCGTCATCAGTTTCACAAATAATAAAATCATGTTTCCAAAAATCATTAATAATAATAATAATAATAATATTTATTGATGATAAAAATTCCAAAGGAATTTTCACACGTCAAAGAAAAGTATACAAACAATAAGGAAGACAATATTACAAAGGCGTACAAGGCATAGTAAAGTCAAACTTAATGCATACTAACGGCCGCAACATACACAATAAAGAAAATTTGAGGGGTAGTTGGTAACTAGTGACCAGCCTGCTGGGAAGTACAAGTTGACGGAATTAAATGAATGAAATCATTATTCCAAAATTCTTGAATATTGTAGAATGCTTTTTGCAAGAGATATTTTTTTTATGGTGGTTTTAAATTGCAGGGTAGTAAGATTTTGAATATTGCGTGGTAAAACGTTAAAAAATTTAATACCAAAATAATTAACACCATCTCTCGACCTCTATATTCGACTGTGATTAGTTAACAGATCATTCTTGTTTCGGGTATTGTAACGATGAAAATCTTCATTTCTTTTATATAATGAGAAATTTGTTTTTATATGTAGTAGACAGGTAAATATATATAACGAAGGAAACGTCAACAGTTTTACATTGGCGTGAAGTGCCCAAAACAACGGTAAATATCGAACAAAATATTTAGCATGAAGTGCCCAGAACAATATTAAAACTTGTAAAACAAATCCGAAACCCCTACAATATTTTCTCCGCTTGGTGGAAAACAGGGTTTCCAATTTGTCTGAGTTTTATCTTGTGTTTTCAGTGTCTCAAAAAGCCCGAACACGACAGAAACTCGACCACTCCGTTTAGTAGAAAACCGACTTGAAAAGGACAGTCCAGAAGGCATTTGAACCACCACAAAAAAAGTGCCGACGCATCGTTAATTAGCACCATTTCATGGCCGGAGTATTTTAAAACGATTGCCCAAACAAGCGTCTAAAATAAAACTGAAGGCGTGATATTATTTGAAACTTGCTAAATTAATTACGTTATTTTAGCGACGGCGAAGATGATAATAAAAAACTGTTTTTGCGCGATAAAACCGACGTGAACGAGCGCAGTCTGAAGCGCTTACTACTCACGCGGTTTCCTAAGATGATGCGTCTGAAATTAATTAATTTAATCTTGGTTTTCTGAAAATCCGATGACTTAAATCAAAATGTCAGTAGTTTATTCAGAATTGCCAACAACCTTTCAAGATCACAATCATTCAAGAATTTAAAAAAAAAGTCCAGTATATGAATTTGTTTAAAACGTTTGCGATTATCAAAATGAAAATACATGCTGATTTCAGGTGCACTGTACAGGATGTTTTTGGAAGTGTTTCTGAAAACTGAACCTTGGGCAGAACCACCATAAAAGAAGTGCCGACGCATCGATAATTTGCACCATTTCACGGCCGGAGTATTTTAAAACGATTGCCCAAACAAGCGACTAAAATAAAGCGCAAGGCGTGATATTGTTGTTTGCTAAATTAATTATCATATTCCTGCGAAGACGAAGATGATAATAAAAAACTGTTTTTGCGCGATAAAACCGACGAGAACGGGCGCGGTTTCAAGCGCTTACTACTCACACGGTTTCCTAAGATGATGCAATGCGCGTCGAACTGAATGTGCAAGTCGTTTCCTAAAAGCGGTTTTCACGCCGTAGCAGTTTCCAGAAACCGCGTCGTAAAGTAATTAATTTAATTCCAGTCTTCTGACAATCCGATGACTTACATAATCAAAATGTCAGTTGTCTATTTAAAGTTGCCAAAAACCTTTGCAAAATCATGACTTATTTCAATTAAGAATTTAAAAAATGTCCTGTATATGAATTTGTATAAAACAGTTTGCGATTTTCAAAATAAAAATTCATGCCGATTTCAGATACATTGCAGAGGATGTTTTTGGAAGTGCGACTGGAAATTGTACCTTGAACAGAGCCACCATAAAAAAGTTCCGACGCATCGATAATTTGCACCATTTCACGGACGGAGTGTTTTAAACGATTGCCTAAACAAGCGTCTAAAGCAAAACGCAAGGCGTAATGTTATTTGAAGTTTGCTAAACCAATTATCTTATTCTAGCGAAGACGAAGATGATAATAAAAAACTGTTTTTGCGCGATAAAGCCGACGAGAATGGGCGCGTTTTGAAGCGCTTACTACTCACGCGGTTTCCTAAGATGAGGCAATACGTGTCTGAAATTAATTAATTTAATTCTGGTCTTCTGAAAATCCGATGAATTAAATCAAAATGTCAGTTGTCTATTCAGAGTTGCCAACAACCTTTGTAAAATCATGAGTTATTCCATTCAGGAATTTAAAAAAAGTGCGGTATTTGAATTTGTATAAATCGTTTGCTGTACTGTACAGGATGTTTTTGGAAGTGTGGCTGAAAACTGAACGTTGGGTAGAACCATCATAAAAGAAAGTGCCGACGCAGCGATAATTTGCACCATTTCACGGCCGGAGTATTTTAAAACGATTGCCCAGATGAGCGACTAAAATAAAAAAAAAAACACAAGGCGTGATGTTATTTGAAGTTTACTAAATTAATTAATTATGTTTTTCCAGCGCCGACGAAGATGATAATAAAAAAAACTGTTTTTGCGCGATGAAACCGAACGAGAACGAGCGCGGTCTGAAGCGTTTACTACTTACGCGGTTTCATAAGATGATGTAATGCGCGTCGAAGTGAATATGCAGGCCGTTTCCTAAAAGCGGGATTCACACCTTAACAGCTCGCTCTCGGCGGTAAATTTCCACAAAGAAATTGTTAAGAAAACAGAATGATTATTAGAAAAACTTATCGTAACGATTTTAAAAGTTAAAAAAATTCTAAATCAATAACAGAAAAGGAAAAAATAATATACTCGTATTGTTTTACATTTTCACTTTTTCTTATATGTATTTTCTCTATTTTTAATAAACGATTAGGACACAGACGATTTAAAAGTACCACGCAAGTTAAAGAAATAAAAGAGTTGATTCTTGCAGAACGTATGTATGTACATACGTGAATGGGTTGAAATATTTTCTAGACTGTCTGCCGACAGTCGTGTGAATGGGTTGAAATATTACAGGCCCGTCTGTAAACAAGGTGATTCATATTTTTCAATAAACCACGCGTTGATAAAAGGAAGACTGGTAGTTATGTCATGTGCTTCGTGATTTAAACGTTTCAGGGTAGGAGCAGAAGGGAAAGAAGCGCACAGTCAACCGGTGGCGTAAAGGCGCTAGCGTTGGGTGTGACCCAGTTCTGTTGTCCCCGCTGCTCGCAGTGGTCGCATTCCTCGTCAACCGGATCATACATGGCTCGACCTTTCAGAGTATAGCCGTGTGCATTTGTGATCAAACCTGACAGTACATGCATCTGCAAAATGTAGTACCTAAGCGCAATTTTTGTGAGCACCCGGTATTCAGGTTCACGAAATCGATGGCATGGGAATGGGAATGAAGCAATCGTTAGTGGACCAAAGTGATACGATGATGTAAATTATGTGAGGGGGCATTATCGCGAGAGAATGTGCTGAAATAAATTAGTAGTGTCTCCGTGTAAAATCTAATAGAGATGTAAGTAATCACTTTTATAAGATCAAAAATACTTCATAATGTTTATAGCAAATGGTATATGTTTAACTACAGCAATGTCTAACTATACTGATTCACGACGATGTCACTAAAATTGTGATTAAAATAATATATTTTTCCCTAGGGAGTGAAACTGATGATGACATACTTATATACGACCTAGCGAGTCTTCTTTTCTTCTTTAAATCCTGTACCTACTCATAAATGCAGCAACGTTGGGGCTTCAACTCGATATTCATTTTGTATACACTGTTTTCTTTTTGTACATAAAAAGAACAGCCTCTGTTTTTAATAAATGACAGCCCTGAGTAGATGTTTATACCATATAATCGAATCTTCGAATGCTTTTACCCTCTAGAAGGAAAAATGTACGAGTATCTGTTACAACACTAGCAGTACAGGCAAACATAGCCTTCTAGAGGGTAAAAGTATTCGAAGATTCGATTATATGGTATAAACATCTGTATTTCCCTGTACTGCCAGTGTTGCAACAGATACTCGTACATTTTTCATAGTGTCTAGATTCAAATACACAGATACTTACCTTAGATTGTGACTGCATCCAGTTACATATAGGTGTACATCTTTCTTGAAAGTAACTAGATCCAGAATCATATACTGTGTGGATGTACCTAGATACATACCTTTTAGAGGCGTGCATGTATATTGCGTAAAGTTGTTTTTAGTTATCCGAAACGTATGAGAAACAAATCACAAGTTGATACTCTCAAGGCCGGTTCCGGCTTGTTAGTAGTCTGCCTGCCAGTGACATTTTTACGCATGTCACCTGAAGTTTGTTACAGATAAAGAACAATAAAAGAATTAAAAAAATATATCGTGTAAAGTCGGCATTAGGGATGGCAACGATGTATCGATATATTAGAAATATCGATATATTTATTGAAAATATCTATACAGGGTTACAACTAATTAAAGGGCCACCATGGGGTTCTCGTAAACTATAAGAGATACAAAGATGGTTAAATTACAAAAAAGTTGCGCTATTTTGGAGCCTTGCAAAATATTCAAAAAAGTCTTTTCTACCTCCATTCGTTTCTGAAATATCTTCAAAAAACTGAAAATTCTAATTTTCGAAAATCTCGAATATCTTCCTTATTTATACTAAAATAGAATCATGAAATTCGATATTTTTACGTTAAATTCGATGAGCAATCTAATAGAGTCCGAAGAAATAGGTTGGGATTGACAGTTTGGCAAATACGACTGTCAGCTGCCTTTTTTCTTATGGACGCTATCTTGGGTATTCATACCACGTGATACAAAAACAAAATCTGAACACGACCATACGACACACTTATGCTTTTGTTTTAAAATAAAATATCAAGATACTACAAAAGATTTAAACAAAATCTAGTAGGCGGATGCATGTAAACATTCAGAACTAAAATTATTATTAAAATAGTAAATCTTCCTCAATTATGGTACTTATTTACATTTCTACATAAAAAGAATTACTTTTTAACAAAAATTCTTAATAACCTAATATTTTGTTTCAAAACAAAAGCATAAATGTTCATACGGTCGTATTCAAAAATCATTTCTGCATCACGTGCTATGAATATCTAAGGTGGCGTCCATAAGAAAAGAAACAGTTGACAGTCGTATCTACGAAACTCTCAAACCTAACCTATTTCTTCGAACTGCATTAGGTTGTCCATCGAATTTAATGTAAAAACACCGAATTTTATGATTCTATCTTAAGAAATAAAAAAGATATTCGAGATTTTCGAAAATGAACATTTTCAGTTTTTTTGAAGATATTTCGAAAACGAATGAAAATAGAAAAGCTTTTTTTGCACATTTTTTTAGAGCTCAAGTTAGGGCAACTTTTCTATAATTTAACCATCTTTGAATCTTTTATAGTTTACGAAATCCCCATAGTTAAAGTCCCCGTTAAATTCGATGAGCAATCTAATAGAGTCCGAAGAAACAGGTTAGGATTGACAGTTTCGCAGGTACGGCGATACCTTAGGTATTCATACCACATGACACAAAAAAAATCTGAATACGACCATATGACACACTTATGCTTTTATTTTAAAATAAAATATCAAGATACTACAAAATATTTTTAAAAATCTAGTAAGCGGGTGCATGTAAACATTCAGAACTAAAATTATTATTAAAATAGTAAATCTTCCTAAATTATGGTACTTATTTACATTTTTACATAAAAAGAATTACTTTTTAACAAAAATTCTTAATAACCTAATATTTTGTTTCAAAACAAAAACATAAATGTTCATACGGTCGTATTCAAAAATCATTTCTGCGTCACGTGCTATGAATTTCTAAGGTGGCGTCCATAAGAAAAGAAACAGTTGACAGTCGTATCTACGAAACTCTCAAACCTAACCTATTTCTTCGAACTGCATTAGGTTGTCCATTGAATTTAATGTAAAAAACACCGAATTTTATTATTCTAAAATAAAATACAGTTGATAATTAAAAAAAATCAAATCAAACAAAATATCATAAATTGATAGTTTCAAAACAAATGAAACGGGACAAAAGAAAAAAAGCAAGTACGTAAGGTGGCGTCCATAAGAAAAGTAACAGTTGACAGTCGTATCTACGAAACTCTCAAACCTAACCTATTTCTTCGAACTGCATTAGGTTGTCCATCGAATTTAATGTAAAAACACCGAATTTTATGATTCTATCTTAAGAAATAAAAAAAGATATTCGAGATTTTCGAAAATGAACATTTTCAGTTTTTTTGAAGATATTTCGAAAACGAATGAAAATAGAAAAGCTTTTTTTGCATATTTTTTTAGAGCTCAAGTTAGGGCAATTTTTCTATAATTTAACCATCTTTGAATCTTTTATAGTTTACGAAATCCCCATAGTTGAAGTCCCCGTTAAATTCGATGAGCAATCTAATAGAGTCCGAAGAAACAGGTCAGGATTGACAGTTTCGCAGGTACGGCGATACCTTAGGTATTCATACCACATGACACAAAAAAAAATCTGAATACGACCATATGACACACTTATGCTTTTGTTTTAAAACAAAATATCAAGATACTACAAAAGATTTTGAAAAAAAATATATCTAGTAGACGGATGCATATAAATATTCAGAACTAAAATTATTATTAAAATAATAAATCTTACTCAATTATGGTACTTACTTACATTTTTACATAAAAAGAATTACTTTTTTAACAAAAATTCTTAATAACCTAATATTTTGTTTCAAAACAAAAGCATAAATGTTCATACGGTCGTATTCAAAAATCATTTCTGCGTCACGTGCTATGAATATCTAAGGTGGCGCCCATAAGAAAAGAAACAGTTGACAGTCGTATCTACGAAACTCTCAAACCTAACCTATTTCTTCGAACTGCATTAGGTTGTCCATTGAATTTAATGTAAAAAACACCGAATTTTATTATTCTAAAATAAAATACAGTTGATAATTAAAAAAAATCAAATCAAACAAAATATCATAAATTGATAGTTTTAAAACAAATGAAACGGGACAAAAGAAAAAAACAAGAGCCGTCGATTGATTATACTGTCACAGTTGAAAAGATATATTCTAAATTCGTTTTTTTTTTCTTTTGATTTTACACAAAATTTAACATACGTATTTTTGGTTTAAATAGACAAAATGGTTTGGTTGGCACTTCGCAAGTACGGTCATCGAATCTGTTTACATGAATTACCGACGTTTGCTTTGCTTGCAGATCAAAGTCCTTTTCGGTCTTTGAAACGTAAGCAAAATTAACGTTATAAATGAGTTGTCGAAGTTAGTTGAAATGCTGTACGGGCAGTTTATATTTCATTCACAACAATTAACGCGCTCGCTCGTGTTTCGCCGATACGCTGATAGTTTTGATACCTCGACTTTTGGACACGAACTTTTAGAAAATGCACTTTGTCACATCCTGTACAGATGTAAAGGGAAATTTGTAAATCAATACATTCAGTATTAGATAGCGATCGGTAGACATGAGTACCTCCCAGTTAGGGAATTGGCGATTGTTGACCCTCGGATGAAGAACATAGAATATTTTGTTTCAAAACAAAAGCATAAATGTTCATATGGTCGTATTCAAAAATCATTTCTGCGTCACGTGCTATGAATATCTAAGGTGGCGTCCATAAGAAAAGAAACAGTTGACAGTCATATCTACGAAACTCTCAAACCTAACCTATTTCTTCGAACTGCATTAAGTTGTCCATCGAATTTAATGTAAAAATACAGTTGATAATTAAAAAAAATCAAATCAAACAAAATATCAAAAATTAATAGTTACAATTACAAATGAAACGGGACAAAAGAAAAAAACAAGAGCCGTCGATTGATTATACTGTCACAGTTGAAAAAATATATTCTAAATTCGTTTTTTTTTCTTTTGATTTTACACAAAATTTAACATACGTATTTTTGGTTTAAACTGACAAAATGGTTTGGTTGGCACTTCGCAAGTACGCTCATCGAAACGGTTTACATGAATTACCGACGTTTGCTTTGCTTGCAGATCAAAGTCCTTTTCGGTCTTTGAAACGTAAGCAAAATTAACGTTATAAATGAGTTGTCGAAGTTAGTTGAAATGCTGTACGGGCAGTTCATATTTCATTCACAACAATTAACGCGCTCGCTCGTGTTTCGCCGATACGCTGATAGTTTTGATACCTCGACTTTTGGACACGAACTTTTAGAAAATGCACTTTGTCACATCCTGTACAGATGTAAAGGGAAATTTGTAAATCAATACATTCAGTATTAGACAGCGATTGGTAGACATGAGTACCTTGCAGTTAGGGAATTGGCGATTGTTGACCCTCGGATGAAGAACATAGAATATTTTGTTTCAAAACAAAAGCATAAATGTTCATACGGTCGTACTCAAAAATCATTTCTGCATCACGTGCTATGAATATCTAAGGTGGCGTCCATAAGAAAAGAAACAGTTGACAGTCGTATCTACGAAACTCTCAAACCTAACCTATTTCTTCGAACTGCATCAGGTTGTCCATCGAATTTAATGCAAAAACACCGAATTTTATGATTCTATCTTAAAAAATAAAGAAGATATTCGAGATTTTCGAAAATCAGTTTTTTTGAAGATATTTCGAAAACGAATGAAAATAGAAAAGCTTTTTTGCATATTTTTTTTTTTTGGAGCTCAAGTTAGGGCAACTTTTCTATAACTCAACCATCTTTGTATCTCTTATAGTTTACGAGATCGTCACAGTGGCCTTTTAATTAGTTGTGACCTTGTATATATTATATCGATATTATCATTCGGTATATCAGTAAAAATATCGATATATTTTCAAATAACCTTTTGATATATGTTTTTATTTTGCGCAATTATAAAGAACAATGAAATCTGTTATTGGAATGCCTCATAGCCGAGTGATAAAAAAAATAATTTAACTATTTTATTAAAAGTCTAAAGAACAAAATTTAAGAAATCTTAAAAAGTTCACTTCCTTAACTGCTTAATTGCTTTTGGATTATTCTATTTCGAAAAGTGACAAGAGCTGTCAATATTTTAGGTTAGAAAAGCTCCCGAAAAGCAAAGCAGAGGAACGGCTAAACAGAGCTTGGCGTGCCGCATAACTTATATTAATCTCTACTAGAGGCGCTTATTGTCACTTTCGTTAGTTCAAAAATAATTCAGTTTTAATGAATTAAAAAAGTTATTTCGCTTGAAAAATTCTAATGTAATGGAAAAAAAAACGAAACTAAAAATATTAATTTGAAGAACTTTACAGACAATACTTCTTTTGAATTGAATGTCCCCATTTTTTGGAAGTTTGTTTTGTTTATTTTCTTACATTCGTATATCTTAACTCAAGAAATCCTAAGTGAACAAAACAAAGAAAAAAATGAAGGACCTGGATTGAAACCAAATTACTCACTGAAAAAATATGTTAAATCAATTCTAAACGAATTCTGTTATAACCAAGGAGTAAAGTGTGAAGATCTGACCATCAAGGACTCTTGCAGAAAATGGATTCTCATCTCGTCGCGTGTAAAAGAATGCAATATACAACATGATTCAGAATTGTGTCCCGATGTCTTCAGGACGAATGGAACATTAAAAAATAAGGTCACTTTTTCATAATATAAATTGTTTTCCAAAAGTGAATTGTAAAGGAGGTGAAAAGAGGGGTGAAAAATATTGTTTTTTGGCAGTTCTTTTGTATCCTTTAAGTTATCAAAATAATATTTTAAACTTATATAGACTAAGACTACTAACTGTTTCATAAAAAAATGTTGCTAAGAAATTTTTTTTTTTTTAGATTATTTGGCAGAAAAAGGTTCGATAAACAGAATCGTTCTTAAGTAACAGAGGTTTAAAAGTTAGCATATATGTATCTATTATGAAAATTTATTACCCTACATTATTACCAGGGAGAAGAATACGGCCCACTTAGTGTTGGACACTTTTTATACCGAATGTACTAATTACTCTTTCCGCGATTCCGATGCATTTAAATTGCTATTGAGTGGGAGGGGAAGGGTTACAGTGCAAGCGCTCGCTATTCATAGAAGTGTATCAAGTACGTTAAATTTAAATAGTTTAAACAGCGACATCCTACGATTGCTTCTTGAACTCTCAAGCTACGCTTCTGCTGATGAAGCCCCAAATAGGACTGAAACAGCTGTACAGAGGCTGCTCGAAGGATTCAGTGAAATCAAAAACGATTTGCAACAAAATTTATTAAATTTAAAGGTCTGTTGCTAAGGTAACAACCAATCAAAGTGTTAGGATTGGTTCTTACCATAACAGCAAACCTTTAAATTTAACATACTCGATGCAAAATAGCTCCTAATTTCTAGCAATAATATTTTATCATTGTTTTTTATTGAAAATAAACATGTATTATTATTATACGAAATTGAAAATATGTTGTTGTTGGACTGATTTTTATATTTTCAAAATCACGAATAAATGCGAGACTCATCTTCATGATTTTGATAGAAAGGTTTTTACAATTTTACTTTTTTTTTAATTCAAAATACCGGCTAAGTGTTTTATGTGAAAAAATAATACTAGTCCCGGTATATTTTCATGAAAAGTTTGATTAAAAAAGTTTTTAAAATAGTAACGTAAAAATAATAGTAGTATCATTTATAAAAATTTAAAATAAATATGAAGCAATCGACCTTTTTAATTTTTCTAAAAAAAAAATTATATAAAAAGTCGTAAAGCCTAGTTTTTGTTTGTTTTGATGGTCTGTTTTTGTTTTTGCCAAAAGAAGTATAAATTCAATGTAACCTGTCTGCAAACAGTATATCCCTGGATTGAGTTTACAAGAGGAAAAACAAGTTTATTTTTAATTTTACAAAAAAAAAAGGTATCATAGGGATTTGTTTATTTAGTTTGTAAATATAATATCTAAACAACTTTACGTCGCAGCTCTTTGTAACTGTTGCGTATCTCTTATCCGGTTTTTTAATATTTTCACATTATTAGATAAATGTTCCTTGAAAACAATTTGTTTTAAGCGCCCCCACAAATAAAAATCTGAATTTGTTTAATCAGGGGCCTCTGACAGTCGCCATTTTTGTCAATCCGGGTGTATATTATAATGCATTGGAGACTGTGGTTTGTAGTACAAAGAAATTGGATTTAACCTCCTAACCAAAAAAAGTTTGGTTGAAAACTAGATACGTATTTCAGCAGGTAGCTGCCATCTTCAATAGATTCTTCTCTATCTCTTCTTCTTGATCAGAAGAGAAGTGACTGTGTCATGCCTATCGCTACCTTATATACTAATTCGTTCCGTTCTAATGCAGCGTGCTCTCTAAAGCGAGCGTCTCACTGGATTGCATCAACCAAGTCAAGCAACACGGAACCTACCAAAGGCCCACGATCGGTGTTCATTAAATCTCTCTTATTTCTGTATATGAAAATAGTTTGAAACCCGTCTTAATTCCCTGTTGCTTAACGTTGCCTTTACTAACCTAAGATTGTTTAAATCTATTTTATGACCGGTGTCAATAATATGTTGGGCAACACTGGATTTTTCAGTTCTATTGTACTTTAAATGAGCTAAGTGTTCTTTAAAACGTGTCAGTATATTTCTTTTTGTTTGCCCAATATATTTTTTAGTACACCCTTGACAAGATATTTCATAGATTCCCGATTTCCGATTTGGTTCAGTTTTGTCTTTAAGGTTTGCAAGTAAACGTTTTAAAGTTTTATTATTAGTATGTGCGATTGTGTACCCATGCGTTTTAAAAATGCTATTTAAACCTTTGGAACAATATTTGTCAAACTGAATTTTAATGTATTTGGATATGTTGTTTCTACCGGTAACAAAGTGTCCTCTTCTCCTAAACAAATGGAACAAACAAAAAGTTATAGTTTCTAATCCGATCCTTTAGGATGTTAAATCTAATTTCTTTTTAATCTGGGTGTACGGATAGAGTTTACAAGAAGTAAGAAATAAAATATTTTGAATGTCAAAGGAATTTTTTTTGGTTGATTTATGACAACGACCAAATCTGTAATTAAAAATTTTCACCATTATGGTTGTCCTACCATTATTCTTGTATTGTTCTGACTAAATTTTGAGAAAGACAAAAACAGTCTAGTTTTATAAACGTCAAAGACCCAAAGTAATACTAATCTTTTTTTTAATTTAAGGTTAAGGCTAAATTTTAATTACCATGTAATATGTTCATTATACATCAAGTAAATATTTTTTTTTCTTTTGTAAAATTAAAAATGAACTTTTTCCCTTGCTGTAAACTCAATCCGGGGACATGCTGTATACAGGTACTCTCTGTAAAAAGAGGGGGATACTAGATGTTGCATTTGCTATATTACCCCTTAGGATAGTAACGCACCCTAAACTGATTTAATATTGGGGTATGGGTTCTTGCGTAGATGTTAGACGCATGTAACTCTTAAAATTAATTTAATAAAATGTCTTATGGAAGTATTAAAAAAAAACAAAACAAAAAAAGCCAAAATTTAATTGATAAGATAATTGTATTAATTTCATTCTTTAGCGCAATTTAAGTAATAAGTATACACATTTTATAGCATTAGATACAGAAGTTATTGGTGTAATAAAATTGGAATATAACATCATAATGCAAAATAGTGATTAATTAATTTAGACCGGTCTCACAAAAGTGCATTGTCAGTAGAAATACAACTTTATCCTCTAATATACAGGATGTCTCAAAACCTCTGTCTTTAAATGAAACTGTAAGTTCCTCGTTACATAAGAGATTAATTCTCCAAATCTGAAATTTTTTGCCCAAAAATGAAAAACTGACCTATCACAAGCGAGCGCACTTCCTTTGTTTTCTTGAAACCTCTGCTTGGTTTACGACTTGTTTCAGCAATTTATTCCGATAAAAGCAATAAACTGCAATAAAAATTTTTATTTACGTTTAAACGAACTCGGCCAAGGTCTTATTGTATACGAATATGAATCTGACTTGTGGACATCAGCATGTTTATTTGTATTTTCAACGTGCGATAAGTAAGAACGTTTGTTTCTTTGCAATGGACAATAACAATTATGTTAAAAACGAGTACCTAATCTTTGTTATATTTTTGCTGAAGTAATTAAACATCTTCATACTCTAGTTTTGTAACTGTGGTGAAAATACGTGAAATTATTTCTTAATTATCGCACTAATAGCTGCAGAATAAGTATTGTAAGAGTAGAAACTATTCCTATTGTAAAAAAATAAACAAGAATTGGAGTATGAGTACGATGAAAAATTTAAACGAATTAGATTGTCTGTACACACAATAATTTATGGATTCAAAATAAGTGATTGAATAACTTTGCTAGCTCACAATCGAACTATTTTATTAATTGTTTACATTCCAACACAAAACACATGTTTTAATAAGGATAATATTGAACCTGAATTTCTGCGTCGGCTTAAACCAATAAAGACATAAAAAACTGTCGCCTAGTGCAGACGTTTATTTAGTTTTTTCGTCGTAGTTTTAATAAAGAAACAAATTTATTTTTGCTATACAAATACAATAACTTTAGTAATCAACATTGTAAACTGGCAATTTACAAATTAATATGATATAAGAATTTCCACTTTTTCGATCGCCTTTAGATTGAATTTTTTAAATTTAACTGTTAAAGTACGGATTAGCACAAAACTAATCATCAGTTAATGCAACACGCACAGAATATTTTAAACTATTAAGAACTTACCTAGTTACAAAATTTATCTGCTTTTAAAATTAAGAAAAAAAAAACACGATACTTGACCTGCCTTAAGTACAATATCTGTGCATTAGGTCATGGTCTGCGTTTTTATGACTTTTTTGGCCTCGAACGTCGGAGAATAGTTGAAAACCAAGCTCCGCGGGAACATTTAAGCTGCATTCAGCGTCCCTCAAACAATTTCTATGAAAAAGTAAAATAATTTCTATGTGCGTTATTATTGCTATCTGGCCAACAGTTGTATAACAAATTTTACTTCTTTTCTTGACCACCATTTGTGGTTTCAATTAAAGAATTAGGTTTAGAGACACGCTGTATAAACATGTATAGTATTTAATGTTTTTTTTTCAAATTTATTTATTTATAAAAAACATTTGTCATACACAAAAATGTTCTGACACCGATTTCGAAAATACCTCATGGACAGGACAAAATTTTTAAGTTTAACTTCTTCAATTTTTGCATTCTCTTAATGAATGAAACTACAAGTGTGCTTGTTACGTATCTACTCCACTTGACCCTATAATAGATTTCCAAACTAAGTATGTATTTTATAAATGTTTACTGTTAGATATATTACGAACGCTGTAGAGAAAAGAAAAACATATGAGAATTTATTACGTAACAATTTTCTTTTTTCATCAATTGCCTACCTCATGTCTTATTAATTACGTTGTGTAACTTACAATTACTCTATTTATAACAACCACTCACGTAACAAAATCGCTTAAGGGCATCCCTCTTTTAATTAATTGATTCTTATGATTAGAGACTCTAATAAACGGTAGTACCAAACGCATGCACAGTTTAGTTGGTGCGAAAGTAACTTCGCGATTTTGAATTTTAAAAAGAAAATACACACCCGCGATTTAGAAATGTCTCCCGATATTTTAATAATAATTTTCAGGGTGAATAGACTTGAAATAGACACTTAAAATTAAACGATTGGTGTGAAATTCTGCCACGAGAGTGCCATAGTTTCTCTGGCAGTATGAGTCGTAACAAACCATCTTGCTGTAACCGATAACCTTGTTGTTCTTCTTGTTGTGGCTTCTTCGGTTTCAAAAAAAAAAAAATACTAAAAATAGGAACCAATGATCCTTTGTGCAGATACGGCACACCAAGTTGTAGCTTTTTCACTGCAAAGTCGTCTTTGTTACCTCCTGATTACGTGGGCTGCTGGAAAATTTTCTGGATCTAGTAGGTCTAGAATTGTTAGCGTTTATCAACTTCCTAAGTATACAGCATTGAAAATATTTTCAAAAATTAAGTTTTGGAGATAGGTATTGTTTCATTGTTGACAATAAATTAGCCCCAATTAGTACGTGGGCTGCTGGAAAATTTTCTGGAATCTAGTAGATCTAGAATTGTTGGCGTTTATCAACTGTCATATTTAAAAAATTCGACGTTTTTCGCCTGTAATTCTATTGACAGTTCCTATCCAAGTGAACTAGTTTCGTTTGTACAGCATTTGAGAAAAAGTAATTTTGTGTAAACATGGAAATCTGGCTTGAAAATTTTCGTGCCATGATCTTTTCCTATTCCAAATGTGGTCTAACGCCGAAACAATGCCTCGATCGGCTTCATTTGGCTTTTGAAGATGAAGCACCATCAAAGAGCAGTGTTTATAATTGGTTTGCCGAATTCCAGCGTGGACGTACCTCTCTCAGTGACGAATTCGAAGGTCGTCCATCAACATCTGTTGTTGCCACTAATGTAGATGCTGTGCGTGAGATGCTTGAGCAAGATCGACATGTGACATACCGTGAGATTCAAGCATCCTTACGCACTGACATGAAAGCAATACACCAGATTTTGCATGATCATTTGAACGTACGAAAGCTTTGCAGTCGTTGGATTCCACACAATTTAACAGAAGCGCAAAAGCAGGGTCGAGTCAAATGGTGCGAAGAAATGCTCAAGAAATTCAATGGAGGTCGTTCAAATTTAGTTTATAACATCGTTACTGGTGACGAAACCTGGATCTATTCATACGAGCCAGAAAGTAAACAACAATCTACCGTTTGGGTATTTCAAAATGTATCAAAACCAACAAAAGTTGTCCGTTCACGCAGTGCTGCGAAGCAAATGATTGCTTGTTTCTTTGGTTTAACTGGACATGTAGCAACCGTGGCTTTAGAGGATCGAAAAACCGTGAATGCTGATTGGTATACTACAATTTGTTTGCCGGAAGTCATCGATCAAATAAGAAGAAACAACCGAAATCGACGAATTATTCTCCATCATGACAACGCCAGCCCTCACTCAGTCCGTCAAACAGTTCATTTCTTGTCCAACAAAAATGTTGAATTAATGGCTCATTGTTCGTATTCACCTGATTTATCACCTAATGATTTCTTTTTGTTCCCAAATATCAAAAATAAAATGCGTGGTGAGCGATTTTCGTCGGATGAAGCAGCGGTTGAAACATTCCGGACATTGGTTTCTGAGGTACCATCTTTAGGGTGGACAATGTGCTTTAGAAATTGGTTCGAGCGTATGCAAAAGTGTATTGACGTCAAAAGCGAAAACCAATGATACCGTTTACCAAATTTCATACGCGTTTTTTCATACCGTTTCCAGAAACTTTTCCAGCAGCCCACGTACTTACCGAAATATGGTGACAAGTTAGCGCTGAAAAAGTCTATGAGCTGTCCCGAGCTAGTACTCAGATGGAGATAGGGGTACAAGGGCGCCATTGAGGTAGGACCCCAGATGACAAATCTGAATTTTTTTGTCCAGAAATGAAAAACTGACCTATCACAAGCGAACGCAGTCCCTTTGTTTTGAAACCTCTGCTTGGTTTACGACTTGTTTCAGCAATTTATTCCCATAAAGGCAATAAACCGCAATAAATCTTTTTATTTACGTTTAGAAGAATTCAGTCAAGGTCTTATTGTATACGAATATGAATCCGACTTGCGGACATCGGCATGTTTATTTGTATTTTCAACATGCGATAAGTAAGAACGTTTGTTTACGCACATCTTTGTAATAGACAATAACAACTATGTTAAAAAGGAGTATCTAATCTTCGTTAGATTTTTACTGAAGTAATTAAACATCGTACGCTAGTTTTGTAACTGCGTTGAAAATGCGTCAAATTATTTTTTAATTATCGTACTACTAGCTGCAGAATAAGTATTGCAAGAGCAGAAACTATTCCTATTGTAAAAACGGAAAGCAGGAATTGGAGTATGATACGATGAAAAATTTAAGTAAATTAGATTGATTGTACACACAATAATCTATGGGTTCAAAATCAGTGATTGAATAACTTCTCTAGCTCTCAATCGAACTATTTTATTAATTGTTTACATTCCATTCCAACACAAGACACATGTTTTTATAATATATATATAATATATATAATATGTATATAATATATATAATACTCAACCTGAATTTCTGCGTCGGCTTAAGCCAAAAAGACATAAAAGCTCTCGCCTAGTGCAGACGTTTATTTCGTCGTTTATTCGAAGTTTTAATAAAGAAACAAATTTATTTTTGCTATACAAATACAATAAACTTTAGTAAACAACATTGTAAGTTAATTATTGGGGCAATTTGCAAATTAATATGACGCCTTTAAATTGATTTTTTTAAATTTAACTATTAAAGTACGGATTAGCACAAAACTAATCATCAATTAATGCAACACGCACAGAATATTTTAAACTATTAAGAACTTACCTAGTTACAAAATTTATCTGCTTTTAAAATTTACAAAAATTACGATGCTTGACCTGCCCTAAGTACAATATCTGTGCATTAGGTCATGGTCTGCGTTTTTATGACATTTTTATGGCCTCGAACGTCGGAGAACAGTTACAAACCAAGCTCCGCCGGAACATTTAAGCTGCATTCAGCGACCCTCAAACCATTTCCATGAAAAAGTAAAATAATTTTTATCTGCGTTATTATTGCTCTCTAACTGCTTGTTGTATAACAAATTTTGCTTCTTTTCTTGACCACTATTTGTGTTTCAATTAATGACATAGGTTTAGATACACGCTGTATAGACTAATAGAAACTATGCTTACAAACGAGTGAAACTAGACAAATGAAAGAAACGTCTAGTTTCGCTCGTTTGTATGTATGGTTTCCATTCAGACGTGTAATCCGCGGTGTGTTTAATGCGGCGGAAAACCCGCTCGTGTAGTTTGTTCCTTACTTATAAACATTCTTTTTGAGTTAACTCTTGAATTAGATGGAATTTCTGCAGTTTTTAATTCGCTTGGTAGCTCATTATGAATGTACAATTAATTAGTAAATAGAGCCCTTGACGAGGTTGGTCTATAAACCGCTATTTAATTTTTGTTGTGTAATTTTGGGGCGGAATTATTCTCTTGATGGACGAACACCCAATGTAATCAGGGGAAAAACAACTTGGCGCTCTGGATTTTATGACGTAAGTCGTGTAAAAATAATTTTCGAGTTAATTAATTCGCGTTCGGCTGCGCCACCTACGCCCAATCGTCAAACGAAGAATAAATATTTTCAACAAATCCATTTAAAATTCACTTTGTGCTTTCGTCTGTACCTCTGATCGATTCGACATCTAAACTAAACACGCGAAACAATCGTAATCCGATTTAGCTGATTTGATTATTCGTAATCTATCGCGTAGTGCCAAACAATATTTAAATTTTTTTAAGAAAATGGAATAAAAACATTTGTTGTTATAAGCACTGTCCGGGAAATTCCGGACATACCTAAAATATACAGATACGAATTGAGTGCACACGTTAAATCAAAACAAAAAACACATGTTTCCGGTCGAATGTTTGCCGACTTTCATGAATACCAGCACGGCGTTCTACAAAAAAAAATTGAGACCGCGACCTGTAATCAAAGAAAATTTACGAGAATTATTGCCGAGCGACGTTTTTCTTTTTGCAGCCAGAAAAATGTAAAACACACTGTACAATGTTGGATTTCGATTTTCTTTGTTAGTAGCGTTCTGGTTTTCGGTAAAAGAAGCCGGAAATCGATTTTCCAATTTGTTTTCCACGGTTGCACGAATGACGTTTACGTATATTTTAAGAATTGTCGAAAATAGGTCGGTCTTTTTTCTAGTTTTGCTCTCCTTGCACTTTACAATGAAAACTTGTTAGAATATTTCAAATGAGAATGCCCAAGTACTTATTTTAAATCACACTGTCTCGTGACAAGCGACAGATTACAGAACTCGCTGTATCGTGCATCGTAATCATACTTTTTTTAATTAAAAGCGAAACATGCGCTAAAAGTAATCTTAATCGTAGCTTTTTAAAAATTAAAAACTTGAGCAAATGATAAAAGATAAAAAAAAAACTGAAATTTTCGGTAATGACTCTAGAACAAAGGGAGACAGCAATTTTTTATATTCTTTGCTTTTATTATTAAATAATAATAATTAAACCAGAAGGATGACGTTCTGGTTACCGGTTACTATAGTTAATCCTTCCTATACCCCGTTTTTTAATAGTTGAGATAAGCGCGAAATTATTAATAGAATGTTGCCGACACGGCGGAGCGGATTTATGAATGAATTTCATTCATAAACGCCATTATCGTAAATTTTATTGCTCTCAACTATTAAGAAACACACTTTTTAATATTGTGTACTTGTTGTAGGCGGCAATGATTGTATAGAGTACAAATAACTTAATAATAATAATAAATGTTGAAACAAACTTAAGTTGTCACAATCTCGTGCCTTACTGGGTGCAAAATTAAATCGCAGCCGACTTTTGTTTCTTTAAATTTTTTTAACCTTCGGATAAAATCTTAATAAAAAATGTTTAAGAGTGCCAATACCAACCAGGCCGCACAAAATGGCGTAAAGACGTGGTTTCTCCTTCGGGTGGCACCGTTAGCACCGGCCAGCGGCTGTAGAATTTATTTCACCCCCACGGGAAATAATTTGAGCACACACGAGACGACACACACACACAAGTGGTTCACCCGAAATTTCAATTGAAAATGAATCGTCACAAAGTTGACCCGAGGTAAGGAGAACAAGAAACCAAACGAGAGACAGGGATCGAAAGTAACCATCCAGACCAATCAGACGAAATTGTGACATAAATGCCCTATTCAGTAGTGGAATATACCAAGGGTGCTTAGAAAGAGCATGAAGCAGTGAACGAGCTAGACAGAAAACGTAAAGAAACGGCACAAAATTTGAATGCAGACCGAACGGCGATAACCGTAGTAAAATTAAATGTTTAAGAGATCTATCTAAATACGCAATAAAAATTTCTGCATTTCATTTAGAAAGCTTTGGTGGAAAACTCAGTTTATGGAACTCGCTGTGTGAGTGAAAATATAATAAATAAATTGCTAAACTTTTTGTACTTTATAACGTAGTCGGTCGTCTTTTATTTTCGTTTAATTTCAACGTTGAAACTTTGATTAAAGAAATATTTATACAAAAAGGTTTTCCTTTTCGTGCAAAATGTGTGTGAACAGGAAACCAAAAGAGAGACCGGAATCGAAAATGACCATCCAGACCAATCAGACGAAATCGTGACATAAATGGCCTAATTGAAAATTAATCTCCGCCCACAATAATTTTATATCCGTAGATACGTATCTCGGCAGCTAAGCTGCCATCTTCTATACGCTACCAACTTAAAAGCACTTAAGAAGATCTAAAAACAACCTAATCATATGATTTTATTAGGATGATTAGGTTGTTTTTAGATCTTTTTAAGGGCTTTTAAGTTGGTAGTGTGCTGAAGATGGCAGCGTAGCTGCCGAAATACGTATCTACGGATATAAAATTATTGTAGACGGAGATTAATTTTCAATTGTTTCTTAAACTACAATCTCCTTTACTATTTTAGTTAATAAATGACCTATTCAGTATTGGAATATATCAAGGGTGCTTAGAAAGAGCATGAAGCAGTGAACGAGCTAGACAGAAAACGTAAAGAAACGGCACAAAATATGAATGCATACCGAACGGCGGTAACCGGAGTAAAATTAAATGTTTAAGAGATCTATCTAAATACGCAATAAAAATTTCTGCATTTCACTTAGAAAGCTTTGGTGGAAAACTCAGTTTATGGAACATGCTTTGTGTGTGAAAATAATTTACTAAACTTTTTGTACTTTATGATGTGGTTTTTATTTTATTTTCAATTAATTTCAACGTTGAAACCTTGATTAAATAAATATTTATGAAAAAAGGTTTTTCCTTTCGTGCAAAACTAATGTGCGGCCGTCTTTTGTTTCTTTATGTTTTTTTTTTCTAAACTCTCAGTTGTTAAAAACTTGATTAAGAATATTTAAAATATGTTTATTTACTTATTTGGTAGTAAAACTGTCTCATTTTTTTTTAAATTTTTTTAAACTGTAAGCGCTGTTGGATTCTTGATTAAAAAAATATTTTTTAATTGTTGTGCAAAATTAAAATTTTTTTTTTTGTGTGAACCGTCCGTCATTCGCTGGAAATTTTCATTCAAAAATAATTTTAGACATGAGAAATGTTCATTAGAAATTAATTTTTAAACCCACTTTTACAATGCGGTCGTCATTTTTTTAATGTTATTAAGTTCAAATCTTTAATTTTTTATGCAAAACTGAAACTCGACCGTCTTTTGTTTTCTTTTTGTTAGTCGCCGAAGCTTCGATTTAAAATTTAAATTTAAAAATATTTTGAAAATTCCTTCCTTTTCCACGGAAAATTAAAGCCCAATCGTCTTTTGTTTTTTTTTTAGATTATCTAAAATTTTTATTAAAAAATCGTCTTTTGTTTTCTTTTTTAGATTATCTAAAATTTTTATTAAAAAGTATTAGTCATTCCCGCGACGTTTACTGTCTACGATCGGAGAAGCAAGTTCCGTAAGTTTTTCTTTTTTGTTATTTCATGAGCGCCAAATAAGGGACGGATAAAGGAATTTTCTTTTTGTTAGGTATACGAATTTTCTTTTTTTGTATTTTTTTTTCGTGTTTGTTATGTCGGCGTACTAATAAGACCAAACACACTGATAGAGCAAAAGAAAAAAAACAGTTTAAAACACGCCGAAACAGCTGCACGGTTTTACTAAAGCATTTCAACGGATTCATTGAGATATTTACAATATCCACGCAGGCTCGCCTTATTTTTGTCGTCGTTCACAAGCACATGTAAAAATAATAACGATGTAAAATAAGATGGACAATCTCTCCTTCTTAAGGACACATCAACGATGTGATGTCACCCTTATATAGGAATTGAGCAGGGACAAACTGTTTAGAATTGAAGTACTTTGAAGGCTACCATAAGCTTAAGACTGACCTCACACTCATAAAAAGCAAGAACGACTTTGTTAGAAAGTGTTTTTTCAATTCTTTTAATAAGACCAAACACACTGAAAAAAAACAGTTTAAAACACGCCGAAACAGTTGCACGTTTTTTTACTGAAAGCTTTTTGACGAGTTACATCACTCAGATTTGCTTTATCATCAATATGATGCTAAGGGCTCATTCATTTTAGTTTAAAACATTGAGTTTTCCATTCGCAGAAATTTTATAGGCCCCGTTCTGGCCTTGAGTCCGTCTCTGCCCATCGTTTTTGACAACATCTCGCTGACATTTTTAATTTTTCCGAACCGATCTCTTTTTAAGTATTTGAATCAGATTCTCCTGATCTCTACATTTTATTGAACGAATGTCTAGCCTCGTCTCAACGGATTCATTGAGATATTTACGAAATAATCTTTGTTTTTTTTTTATTGATTTACTACCAACTTAATTTTCGATTATGCGACTGATATGATTTTATGGGCTCATTGCGTCGTCCATCTGGGAAAATTCGTTTTTACACACCCTGTACTGCCTTCGAGTTCGCCTCTGTCCCGACTTCTCGTTGAAGTTTTAAATTTTTCCGAACCAATCTCTTTTTAAGTATTTGAATCAGATTCTTCTGATGCGCTACATTATTTTATATATAATTATATATATAACTATATATACATTTATTTTCATTTCAACGGATTTATTGAGATATTTACGAAATAATCGTTGTTTGATTTTTTTATTGACTTACTGCCAACTTATTTTCTGATTTTGCGATTGATATGATGTTACAGGCTCAATTCAGTATAAAACATTGCGTCTTCCGTCCGGAGAACTTTATTTTTACGAGTTTAGGCCCTGTATTGGCATCTATCCATCGTTTCTTGCCGACTTCTCGTCCAAACTTTTAATTTCTCTGAACCAATATCTTTTTTTAGGTACTTGAATCTTATTCTACTGGTGCTATAAATCTTGTTGTGCAAGTGTCAAGGTTCGTTTTAACGGATTCATTGGGATATTTACGAAATAATCGTTAAACTCAATTTTTGATTTGAAACCAATTTCTCACTTACAAGGTGCCTGCTTTTGCCGGGGTGGGGTGGGGTGGGGTGGGGGGGCTTTGACGCCATTCTCCTCTCAACGTTCCCGTACTCGTAAAGTTCTTGCACTGGATAGTCGTGTCGCTTTATTTGGTCGTGAATTCTCAAGACCATTGGTGATTACCATCAACCATTATTTCTACTGACACGAACCTGATGAAGTAACTGTTTTTTCTTCTTCGTGCTTATACATCGAATTTATTTTAGGCCAATCAATCAATCCGATCGGATTGCCTGCAAAGGAACGACCAAACACCGGCGTCTACGTTTCAAAGAAGAAGAAGAAGAATAACTAACTTACCAAACAATCCGCATAAAATACGCTTTGCTTGTGTATTTTGTGCGGATGGTTTGGAAAATAAGTTTTTCAGTTTTTTTTTTTTTGATACGTAAACTCTGGTGCTTGCTCGTTCCTTTGTAGGCAAGTTTCATTTGTCCTAAACGGAGCGGACTTTCGTCATTCATTTATCGACAGTCGATAGAGTACAGTCGCCTGCTGGCTGAAGTAAATCAACATTGTAACGAGATCCGAACTACTTCACTACTTCGCTTCGCAGCCCTGAACTCATGGCTAACTTGACACCCAAATAATGTGTGCGAAAGAGGACGAGAAATAAAGAGTGAAATATGACTGGTCACTTCCACTTGTATTGGAGCAATCAATTAATAGTACTCTGTGGTCAAAATAGTCGGTGGAAACATCGCTTATTATTAGAAGGGAGATGGAACCGCCCTCAAGCCTTTGGCTTCTTCGAAACTGCATCGACGAACGTACCAACTTGCAAGTGTTCCAACATAACAGCCTCGTTCACATTCGACATTATGCGAATGAGCTTTAGCAGTGCAAAGTGAAGCGGTCAAAAATTTTCTGCTTTTCGCGAGCAGACCGCTTCGCCCTTTATTCGTACGCCGTCGCATCTCGTCGTTCCAAATTCGCTTCCTCATTGGATTGCCTACGTTAGACACGGTACAAGACATACTACGATATGTATGGTAAGCGTTCGTAATCTGTCGAAAACACGAAGGCGATTCCATCTCACTATCAGCGACATTTCAGTAGAGCTACGCAACAGACAACAGATAAGATTACCGCCCCATGTTCATTGCGTTATTGCGACGGTTGAACGTATGTCTTAACTTCAAATTCATTTTTAACGGTATTGCACTGTCGTATTGTTACGATAATTTTGGGACGGGACGTAGAGAGCAAAGTACAATATAAATTGTTGGCTAGATTTTTTTTTGTTTAAATATTCTAGACAAACAATACTATCAGAGGACGGACTTACAATAAACATTCACTTACCATTGGCTAGGTCTCTTATTCCCAATGTTCTTTCTTTCCTTCTCGCTTCCCTGACCGCAACAGGCGCCCGCCGCGGGTAAACGTCTTAGCTTTCGGGCATCGCATTCCAATTCGATAAGGACCATGCAAATTATAAGTAACCCTTTACGAGTATCTATTCAGTAAAATGGAACATTCCACTTACCGGGGCCGCTTTAACGGCCCCACCTGCTCCAGCGGCGAATCTAGAAGGTGTAGCTACCTCATACCGATATTGGACACTGGGGAAGTCGTTCTCGCACGTAGACTTTTTATCTTCGCATGCATTAAGCTCCATGTTCACCTGCGGAAATGAAACCCACCCCTCCCAATGGATATTAGCATACCTTGCCTCCTGCGCATGAGCTCTCAGGATCATTGGTGTAACCGCCTCCTACAAGTGCCTCCAGTACTTTGTCCGAGCACGGATATGCACCAAGTCATGACCGTTCTAGGGAGCACGATACCTACAAGGTCAGGCATTCAGCTAGCTATTCCCCAGCATTGTCGTTCCCCTACAGTGTTACGCCACAGGACCGATCTCCAACAATGCATGACAGTTCAACCATATCTTTCTCTCGCATCGTCGGTCCCCTACAGTGCTACTCCACTGGACCGATCCCCGACAATGCATCATTCAACCATACCTAAGAGGTCACCTAGAGACGCCTGCCGACGTCTCTGTGCACCTCTCCCATGTCGCCGGTCCCCTACAGTGCTACGCCACTGGACTGTTCCCCGACGACATCTCACTCCTGCTCTCACTCGAGAGCCCGGGTCACCGTCGCCTTGACGGCCCCGCAAACCTCACCAAGTCAACCACGAAGTACTTTACCAGATTGCCATTTCAAGGCCGATGTTGTCTCGTAATAAAAGACAGCCTCCTTCAGGTTGATATTTCGTAGACAGCCCTTACCAAACATCCACTACACATTTTAACCACCTTCACGAGCCCGTACACGTAAAGACGAGTACCCTACCCGGTAAACCTCGGGCGACTGCCCTTTCTTTTCCGTTTTCTTTGCTGCCCAGACTAAACACGCCCCCATATCATATTACCAAACTAATAACATAAACAAATATGCTAGTGCTTCAGAGATATCCCGAGAATGCATAAACTTTCTTAAATTCTAAACTTATAAAATAAATAACTACAACAAAATTATGAACAGATAAAATAGCGACATCTTACTATCGCTTTTTGACCTAACATTGCAGTAGGATAGACAAATTGAAGCGGGATTTGCTCCTAATGAGTCCCCCATGCAAGGCGGCCATGCTTGCTGTGAAAGCCTTGCATGGGGGACTCATTAGGAGCAAATCCCGCTTCAATTTGTCTATCCTACTGCAATGTTAGGTCAAAAAGCGATAGTAAGATGTCGCTATTTTATCTGTTCATCATTCTTACATCGCATTTGCGAATAAATTGGGTAAGTCGTTTTTGGTCTGCAGTGGGAATGTCGAGCTACGTTTCTGCTGAAGAAGCCCCAAGCAGGGCTGAAACAGCTGTCCAGAGGCTGCTCGAGGTTCTCACTGCAATCAAAAACGATTTGCACAAAATTTTTCTAAAACAAAATTATGGTTAAAAATTTCGAACTTAGTTTGCAAACACCCGGTATGCAGTGTATCCAACAACTTTAATTCGCGCAGCGCGAATCCTTAATGAAAAAGTTAGCATTAAAAGTGTTTACTTTTTTTTTCAGGTTGAAGTCGGCGATGTAATTTTAAAAGTAAACGAAACAGACGTCAACAGATTCAGTACAAAAGAAGGTAAGTCTTCGAGCCCTTTCGTATAATCGCATAATTTCATTCTAACAAGTAGCCGTATTTTAATTGACATTATTCTCTGTCTCTCTCTCTCTCTCATTGAGACAACAACCCTTTCTTAATTAATAGCTCTACTTTAATTTTTCCCGTTCTTGTAAATACTCTCTTCATACATCATGAAAAATGTACCACCTACCACCTCTAACAAATTACCATCATTAACACCACATATTTTGCTTGCAGTTTTAAAATGTCTACGTCTGTCTTCAGATCCTGTAACACTAAAAATAAAAAGGGGTAAGGCGCTTTTCTGATAATATACTTTTTACTAAATTTACCTGTGGGAATGTACTACCTACTACACTGAGAAAAAGCGTTTTATTTTAATTTTTTTTATTGTTATTGTTATTATTTATTTTATTTATACGCCTGAATGGCCTTGTAATCGTAAGGTCGTGGGTTCGCACCCCGCTCGAGATATTTCTCGCGGGTGGACGGTATTCACTTCAGGTACCCTTCAGTGTTGGGGGATACAATTCGACACTGCTTCCCCTTCAACGGCGAGGAGGTTTGGAAGTAACAAAGCCATGGAACACTTTACACACACAAAAATACACTCTTTTGCTCCTGAGGTCCTGACAAGTCTATGACTCAGGACCCCGTTGGGCAAACACCACAGATAAAAAAAAATTAATTCTCTTGGTCGTCACGATTAAAACAAGGCTGTGCGTTCATTACGTCCTCTCTTAAAATAGCAAATAATAATAAACGACAGAACCAATGAGTCAATATTCCAAAGCTGCTTGCTTTAAGTTAATTAAATGTCTCCGAGTGCGTTAATGATGTACATATGCCGATGTTTACGTAAATACGGTTTAATGTTGTTTACTGGTAATGTCGATGCTTAGAAGAGAAAAGTAAATCTAAGTTATCGAGCGTCGTAAAATCTCGTTTACTTTTAACACGAACTATGCAGTTGTAAATTGATCGGACAGGTTGTAAAACCGATTTGAAAATCAACGTTTCGTTAACGTTTGACAGCTTCGTCAAAAAGTACATGCTTCAATTATAAACATTTTTTACGTACGTTTTTGAAACTTATCAGATACATAGCTTCTAAGCTAAATAAAAAAGTCGACGTTTTGGTGTGGATAGTTACCTTGACAGCTTCTTCGTGATTCAAGATTTTTATATTACCTGTTATCAGGAAGAAGCAGTCAGTTAAAATGATTTTAAAAGCTGTACGACAAATAATATTAAAAATTTCCTTCTTTAAGAGTAAGTTATCTGAATTAATCAAACACATCACTGGTATTTACTTTGATAATGCCACATTTTATTTACACATTAGGTGATAGTAATTCAAAAAAAAATACTTTTGTATATCATCTTCTTCAAACTGTTTAAAAATGACACGACGTTTTTGAAACCGCAATCACTGAACGTGTAAATAAATATATGTTGCCTTAAGAAAGTAAATACCAACGGGCGTTTGATTGATTGATCACTATTATGCGATATCACGAAATAGCAAGCGAATTAATTTTCCGGATCATTTATTTAACAGGTTTTTTTTTGTTTCTTTTATTTAATAGCTGCGTGATTGTTGACTAGATTTTTTTGTTTAAATGTTATCGACGACGGAGTTACTGTAAACATTTACTCACCGTTGGTTAGGTCTCTCCATTCCCACGCAGTTTTCTTTCTTTCTTTCTTTCTTTCTCGCTTTCCTGATTGCAACAGGCGCTGCATGAAGGTACACGTCTTAGCTTCCGGGGGGACGTCGCAGTCCAATTCGTTGAAGACCATACAAATTACAAGTAATCCTTTACGTGCATCTATTCAGTAATATTGAACGTTTCACTTACCGGGGGCGTTTTTCCGGCTCCGCTTACTCTAGCGGAGAATTTAGTAGCTCTAACTCGCACAAAGACAATGAACACTGGGGATGTCATCCTCGCACGTTGACTTCTTATCTTCGCGTGCATTATCTCTTACATTCACCTGCGTAAAATCAGGATGTATCGCCTTATATTACTTCTGCCAGATCATACTACCCAAGGTCTTATTCTGCAGGCATCCTCTAGTTCAGCGGTTCCCAACTTGTTTGCACTGCGAACCACCTTCAAGAAAAAAAAATTTGGCGGACCCCTAAAGCCCTAAACCTAAAGGAAGTAATTAAATACCAATAAATAAGAATCAATTCTTATCATACCTCTAGCAACTTAATAAACAAATTCCATAGAATTTCGCCATGACAACTTTTTTTTTTGCGAATCCCATGTTTCGAGGTCGCGTACCCACCGGTTGGGAACCGATGCTCTAATTCAGTGTTTCTCAACCATTTGTCTAGTGAGGAACCCTAAAGCACGTACATTTTTTTTCTGGGGAACCTCTTAGCACTAAAATATGACATACTTAGGTCCAGCTTTACAAATGGGGCTCAACTTTGAGCTGAGGCTTAAACCCTTAGCAACGATTATTTCTACAATTGTTGTGAAGGAGTTAAGCTTCTGTTCAAAATTAAACCGTCATTGTAAAACTGGGCTTTAATGTTTCATCAATATATCGACTTCATCTCCTACTTTTACAGCTTTTTGTTTACGTTTACCTGACACATTTTTTTATTTTCGTTTTTATTTGCGAAGGAACACTGGAGTCCGCAGAACCCAGCTCTAGTTCATGTCCGGCAGTACACCGCGGCTCCCACATGCAACACATCTCTAATAAACCATCGTCTACTCCAGGCTAATATTTGGCGAACAGCCCTTTCGCGAGCCCGACTCATTAATGCCTTTACGCATACTTTTATCCTTCGCGCTAACCCTCGGCAGACTGTTGTCATCTCTTTCATTTCTTTGCCTGCCTGGACCAAATATGCCCCCGTATCATATTACCATCAAACCAATAACGCAAACAAACATGCTTGTGCTTCAAAAAAATATCGAGACTGCATAAACTTTCTTGAATTCTAAATTTGTAAAATATAAGTACAACTGCAATATGATGTAGTTATGTTAGTATTCTCATCCCACCTTCTCTGCCACTTTATAGTCTCTTATCCAACAGGCTCTTGCATCTGTTACGGGTACATACAAAAAAATGATAACACGTTGAGTGGAAATTCTTACTCTTACACGCGTTGGGCATAAATTGATACGGCTCTACAAACGTAGATGGTGGTGCGCGTATAGAATGAGCAGAAGTTACCTGCGTACACCAAATTCCCCGTTAATGAATTGTCATCGTCACAGGTGGACACTGCGTAATACCAGCGGTCAGCTCGACAACTCGAAGAGAGGGTCGTGGACAAAAATAAAGAGAATTTACAGCATAAGAGGAAAACCACGTCAAGTGACAATGAAAAGTCCCCGTTATGTACTGTCTGTTTCAAAATTAAAAAACCACCACCTGTTGAATTATGTTGACAAAAAGCAAATTTCCCCAGATATATTTTGGATAAACTTGGTTGGTATTTTACGTTGTCGCTGTAATTTTTATGTGTCAGTCAAAATTTGAATTGTCATATTTCCAATTTGCATCAAATTTTAACGATGCCGCGAAAACACGGAAACCTTTTAAGTGCGTAGTTAAAGGGACCTCTTATCAAAATTTATAGTAAAATTGAACATTAACATTAACACTAACGTTAAGCCCGGAATTTTATATTTTTGTTTCTTTACGCGCTAATGATTCTGGAAACTTATAACTGTCTGCAATGAAGAACGAAACGTCGGCAGTAGAAGAAATCCGAGACACGCGGTTCCAATCGGAAGCCAAAAATTCAACCATAGACGACGGCCGCGGAAGCTTTGAAGTTCAATGTTCAAGTTAAATTATAATTGTCAACTTGAAATATGCTTGACACATAACCTTACATTTCTTCTCCCTAAACTTGTAACTAGCGCGTTTTTGCAGCAGTGTTGCCGGTTGCGTCCAGGAGGTAAATTGCGAGGTTGGTGGTTTTTTTTTATTTTGAAACAGATAGCAAGCGTAATGCGTCACAGCTAGTAATGACGTTAAACTAGGCCAAAGTTGCTACAAATAGCGGCGCCACACAGAAATGTCATGCAGAGAAATCGGCAAAACGTTATTTTATTTAGTTTCTCAATAATTACTTCTCGGATTTCTAGAATGATATTTGAAGATAATTGAACTTATAGTACGAGTCAGTTTAGAGTATAATTACATTGACGTACAACTATCAGACACAAATAACACGGTTAACTGAGGTTATGTTCGAATGTTTGTTTATTGCCAACTTAATTCTCATTCGTTTACGGCATTTTACATGTTTCTCTAGTATTATTATATTATATTATTTAAGATGGTACGAGATTTCGTCATTAATAATCTGTTACTCTTGATTCGAAATTTTGACCGTAAGTAGATTTAAAATAGACACCGGTGGGCGCCAAGTGAAATAAATACACCAAGAGTAGCGATTACGTCCAACCATAAACAACTTCAGTCTTAAAAAGATGGACGTGGCCAAAGAAACAGTTCAGTAACGAGCAGAAATTAAGTAGCAATAAGATCGCGAAAGTTAAGCTCAACATGTTTCATGTCGGTTATGCTGAAAATTCAAAAGTATCTTAAAATATTTCAAAAAAAAAAACATAAGTAGGTACGTACTTGGGAAATTTCCCTCGTCTCACACGAGTATCTGACAGTACAAAAATTAAAAGAAAGCTAAAATTTAAAATTTAGCTTTATTTATGAAGTTTTAACTATCTCATACTCAACAGAAGATTAATTTAAAATAAATTGTTTTAAATTGAAGCAAACATAACATTTGAAATTTGATAACTGAAGGAGAATTAAAAGTATTCCGCCGCAAAAACCATCAAGAGTAGTAATACCAACAATAAAGATGGGGTTTATTACTTCGGGATAATGTTAACTTAGTGTGACAAAAAACGAACTGAGCAACACGGTGGTTACCGAGCGAGCAACAGGGCAAGTCAGTTATAATCACGAGTCTTCAGCGTGGTCGAACATGTCTTCTGATCGGTGGAATCAACCGGTGAACTTGGACAGCCTCAGAGCTTAAATGACGCCTGATGACTTGTAACTTGTAAGGAACAGATAAAAATAAATGCCGCTTACAGGGCAGCAGCAAATGCTAGCAAGAGACCGAGGCAATATTTAAGTTACAATTTCAAAAAATAGATAAAATAACTCACCAAATCAATCCGAACAAGATTGCAAGAGAACGAGGCAACATCTAAGTTACAGTTTCAGTAAAGAGATAAAATAACTCACCAAATCAATCCGAATAATATTGAACAGGATCGAACAATGATAAGTTCTGCGTGTCACCGGACGCGATATTTTTGTTTACTCACTTGAAATATTTTAGAATGGTGTTACGTTGATGTGATTTGAGAAATGATACAAATTTATTAGACTAGGAAACTTATATTAATAACAAAATTACAAGTAAAATTATCTTAATTTTCAATCCAGTGTTAGGCGCGGAATCCCTCTTCGGTCTCTTCGCCTTTCCGGCTAGCTCCGGACTTCTACCCCAGGCACTGGAATCACCGGAATTGTCCTTTCTCAGCTGTTTCCTCGAATTACTTTTTTCTTACTCATCGACGAGCAAAGATAACAAAAGTTACGAACGAGAGTTGGATCGAATGTCCTCGAAAACAGTAGGAGATAAGCGCTTCCAAGTCGAAAAGAAAGTCCGCTTCGATTTAGGTCTGAGTTGGCAGAGTCGTTTCATTTTTTTAGGTTAACCCAAGGATGTCTTTAGTACAATATGGCGACGCAACGAAACACGACACAATCTTCCAGTACTTACGGATTAAAGTAGAGGGCAATCAGGTCCGTTGCTAACATCCACTAGAAATACGTATCTAAGATCGATTGTCAAAAATATCGAATTGTGCTGGCAACAATGGAAACCAAAAATGGCTATCACATCTGAACCGCCGTAAAAAGAAATATACGAAAATCTCGACGGAATACTTGAAGTGAAGTTTTACAAATGATTCATTAGGAACAGGGGAATACGAAAACAAACCTGGGTACTTTAAAAAGGGACGGTTCCGAAAAAGTTAAAAATGTCGTAAGTTGACTTGAGATCCCGCACTGTGATCCTGAATATGGCTCTGCTTCCTGTTTTTGTAATCGCCTTACCAGAATTTTAACTTTTGCGAACTTCGATTCGAGTGTTCCGTCAAGATATTTGCATTTTCGTAAATTTTTGAAAACATTTTCTTCTTTTTATATAAGCGTTTCGGTTTTGTTGGTGGCCATTTTTTTTTATTGTTGCCAATCTAACTCAATATTTTGACGGTCGATCTTGGATATCCATTCCTAGTGGATTTTATTTTCGCAATACACCTGCCTGTCCCTTTGTTTTAATTCGGTGCGCTCGATTTAGTAACAATCTAGCTCTTGTACTGGGATGTTATGTCACTTCATTGTTCCGGTCCAAATATGTTACAGACCACGATTGCTTTATCCTCAAAAACCAACTGTTACGGGCCCAGTTTGTCTTAGCTGCATGACACTGGTCGCGCTTTGTCATCTAAACCCGTCCATTTCTCTCCTGTGTTTTTTTGCTGCCGCAGTCAACCGGAACTCTTCATTTTTTGAAACCTTTCGCCCCGTGTTTACTTAGGTTGGTTTCTAACTGATTTACTGCTTTTACTGAGCGCGTTACACTTTCCATTTTACCCGCGTCATCGAGTTTTCGACCAAAACGTCTTCGTATTTTTTTTTTTTGTCGAACGCGTGGCCATGTTCCATCTTCAGTGTTGCCACCAATTTTCAACTACTCTGTTACGGTCGAAGTCGCTTGTATTTGTGGTAACTCTTTCTGTTAGACGAATGGCAGCGCTGTTCTCCTCACGACTCCGCGCGTTTATTCAGCCTACATTTTAGTGTGAAACTCTCTCTGGTCAGGGGAACACGTCGTTGTGCGTTGCTTGTGCCGGAGCCTTTAACAGTTGTTAACCCATTTTTAATCGACGTAATCATCTTTCCTCCTGGGCGAATTATTTTTCTTCGCTTGAAAAACACTTCCTTGGTGTCAAGGTCAGTCGTTCTGTACTGTTTTTGAAACTGATTTGGTGAGTTCTTTTTTTTTCTTTTTTTTTGAAATCCTACTTAAAATTTTTGTTGTCCTTGTAGACAAGTCGTATCCCGCTTCCGATTACGACAGCACTTTTACTTTACCCGTTCTGATAATCCTCTGAGTACCAAACAGTCGTAGGGAAGTCTGTCTACTCGATGTGAAATTTCAAACAGCGTTCAAGCCTCGTGTTTCCTTCAGAAGGCTGGTGTCGTATTCTGAAGACGACTTTCTAAGAAACTTCGAGATTGATTCATCGACTACTACCGTAGGTCCTGCCATTAAGATAACCGTTTATATTTTTTTTTCTTCATCACTCCAATTGATCATCGCTAGTTCTCTACGAACTCGTCTTATAAGAAACTTTTTTTATTCTTTTAACTGACATGCAACTTTGGTTGCCTAGTTTTTGCATCACAGTGCGTCAGACAAGTTAATTCAATTATTACATTTTTTTTTATTTATTATAAGTCAATACTTAATTTTTGCTCGGTACTATTTGGCAATCGTAATTACGCTGCTTTTGTTAACGTTTGAGTCGATTCATGTACTAGAGATTAATTTATTTTTGTTACATGGGTTATTGTGAGACGACAGGAAATTTCCAACCGTACAAACCTTTTTGTATTTTGAAATATTTAAGATCATTTGATGAAATACGAACCTAACTTTAACGTTAACGCTATATTTATTGCTATTTACCGTAAATTATTATTTTTTTCTGTCATTGAATTGTTGTCTTGCACTTTCCGCCTTTGTTAAAAACTGGGATTAATTTTGGATTGGAACAGTGTTTGATACCGTGGATTGTATCTTCCAGTTGGCGCCTCCCAGTTTTTTTTTTTTTCCTCAAATATACAATTTTTTTATGGATTTTCGTCTTTTACTCCACACCCTCTCTGACTCTAGAAAGCTATCGTTGATATCACGGCGTGTTCCTTGATATCGACAACAAGTCAACTAGTGGAAATCCTGTGTACGCAGGTAAGAACTGCCCTGCGTCGTTCTATGTACACATGTTACGGTTTGTTTAGTGATTTGATACAACAATTTGCCACTTCACCTGTTGTAACACAACTCTCTTGACACCTGACTGAACCTAAGCGGATTTTCATTTTCCGCTGCCCTGTAAAAGGCATTTGTTTTTATCCGTGCCTTGCGTACGTACCAAGTTACCAGCCTGCAGTTAAGCCTCATTCCACCGATCTAAGAACCTGTTCGACTTAGGCTCGTTCTGTGAAAGGCTTGTAATAAGTAGCTGTTTGTTCCGAACGAGGAACGTAATGTAATCACTGTTCTGTTCAGTTTTTTCATGGTAATGCAGTTGGGATAAACTCCAACTTTATTGTTGTTGTTGTTCATGGTTTTTGCGAATTTTGCATTCCGGAATACTTTTAGTTCATATTCAGTTTATAAAATTGAAATCAAGTCTGTTGTAAATTAAATTTAAAAATTCATTTTTACTTTTACTTACTTCAATTTAGATCGAATTTTAGTCGTTATTCTTTGTTTGATTTTGAAACAATTGGAAATTTTAATTGAACTTTTTAATTTTGAATTGTCAGATGAAGAGATGAGGGAAATTTCCCGAGTATGTACCGATTTATGCTTTTGAAAAATATTCAATTGGCGCCTACCGGTATTTATTTTAAAGTATACTTCTGTTGTCAGCTGACATGGATTTTCTCTTATCTTGGGAATTCTCCTTATATTTTTATAACACCGAACATAAAAGCAGCTGGATTGGAATTGACAATATTTTGCGAAAACGCAGCTTTTCCAACAAGGAAAAAAATTGTTTTGAAATTTTTTTGCAAACATGTACGGACATTAATTTCATTGTTCGGTAAAATTATTTAACATTGACGTTACAGTTTGATAATGGAAACAGTATTTATAAACTGTTTAATACCAAACTAAGCCCTGTAGTTTTAATCTTGACTTTATCTATTAATTTAGAAAGATAATTGCCATAACTTTTATTATCTAATCAGCCTATCTACATACGTACATATACATATTATAGTAAGCATGTATAGTTTATTATGTGCATGCGCGTTACAGTGGTTCTGAGAATAATAATACTTGTATCAGTAACTAACCCAATTAACACTTTAGCGAACGACGGTTTCGTGATATATTTTAAAATTTTCTTCTGCGTAGACCCGAAAATAAAGGCTACCTTGAGGAAGCATCTCTTATCCACCTGCGGAGATGCAGATATGGCAGCTGTACATAAGGTGGCTTTAACGAACTCGGTTTACGCTCATCAGAGACCAGAGCCTGCGGTCCATCAGACCTTGCACGCTGATACTAACGGCAGCTATGCGGAACAAGAACCTCTTCTGTCGGGTCGCCTGGAGAACGAAGAACGACTTCAGTGGGAGCCACTCTCCGCCATCGAGAACACGAAACCCAAGGGACACCCCAAGTTCGAAGCCTTTACCATGACGGGAGAGTACATCATCAATATCTCTCGCACGCAACAGAGTTTACTACCCAAGCAACAAAAAAAAGTAATTTTTAATTTGCGTTAGAGTGTTAGAGATCTTGATTACGATTGTGTTGCAGGTGGATAACTTGAGGTACCACAACAGTCACACGCATCACTTAAGGCATCAGCATAATTCTGTACCGAACAGTCCCAACGAGATGGAAATGGGCCACCGAAAAAACTACTGCAAGTCCGGCTCAAATTCTGCCAACACGTCTCCACTGAGTGCCAACAAACGAGACTCGAACCCGTCGCCGATAGGTGAAACGGCCAAATCTTCGACCTCCTTCAACAATTTTGTCCGAACAAGTCGATCCGAGGACCAACTTCAAGATGCGAAAAGTATGAGTGCGGTCGACATAGAGATAGACGACGATGTTACTAGTTCTTTAAATACGTTGTTGGATACGCGGCCTGACGGCGGTTCGTCGAATAATGTGTGTTCATCGAGTAACAGTGATCGAATAGTATGGACCTACAATGCGCCCGTCACGACCATCACCGAACAACACAAACTGTGCCACACTCTTTCGAACGGAAGCAGTTCGTCTCACACGTCGCCTTCATCCTCCAGCCCACTTCGCTCGGGCTCTCCTGCTTCCCCAACGTCTGTGTCTTCCTCAGTTATGTCAAGCCAATCCGGTTCGAGGAGATTCCCTTACGTTCTCACCAACGGGCCTCACACCGATTCTGGTCAATATAATCAAACCAACGGAGACTTTAGTGTATCTGAAGCTATTAGTAATATTTCTAGCCCCGACTATCACGACGATGATAGTATGGGAATACGTGATTGTGTTATGGAGATTAGTGACCCTAGTGATAGTGACAGTACGTTATTAGTTTCGGAGCCTCAGCACAGGCACGGATCGGAAGGCGATCATAGAATTGTGATACAAGTTAAAGGACCTGACAGAGATAATGGTATCAAAGGAAAGCTTAAGGTAAAGTTAATTCTAATTTTTTTTTTCTAAAAGAAGCGCATCAAAATTATTATTACACTTTATGGCAGTTGAGTCGACAAATTTCTAAAACCATTTAACGATATTGTTTACGAACTATGTGTCTCTTCCCATTTCGCTCGATACGTCGATCCATCCCGTGTTATGGAACACGTACAGGTGTATTGTGTAACCTTTAGTGCTTACTGGGGTAACTCAGTGGAGAGATGTATTACGTCCTAGTTCTAATATAACAAACTATATTTAACACTTAACAATAGGTAATAAACATGAAATGGGTAAATAAACAACGTGGCCTGCCTAAATGTTTCTTGTCGTGGCCGGGGTTCTCGCGGACGTTGCGAGGCGGTGTAGGCCGATGAACGGACAGCGGTACATAGTAGGGGCAACGGTTCACAAGCTGCGGTTGACTAGTGCCCTGCTTACCCGGAGGGAACGGTCATAACCCGCGGGGGACCAGCTGGTTATACTAGCAAGGGAGCGGTTTACAAGCCGTGGATGACCTACGACTAGCTCACCAGGACGGGTCGGTCAGTATCCTACCGGATGGCCAGCAGAATACGAGAGAGGAAGGAGCGGGCAGGTGGACTGCGCGGATGACCAGCGAAGTCAGCGATCCTAGGCTACGTTTCTGGTTTTATAACAGTTGGCTCCTTCCATCGGTGACGTCGGTTCGTAGCAGGTCGCGCAGTCGATACATGCTGGCGTGAGCCGGTTCAAGCGGTGGGTGAAAGATCACGCGTAATTAACACTTCATTACAAGGGATGCGTAGGTAGAGCTTTAAAACGAATTTAATTACAAAAGATATACCTTTCGTTAAGTTTTGTATTCATTTAAAAGTTTAGGGGGTTAGGTTCTGCCGGTCCGGACGCAAATGATGCGTAGGCGTAGCTTTGGTTTGATGGCCTGGTCATAAGGGCTGTCGTCCTCTTGACTGATGTAGAAGTCGATCGGTCTCGGGTTTTCTGGCGGCGTCGCAGCGGTTTCTTGGCGGTGTCTGCCATGGGTGGTTGCCTCTGCGACGGGGGTTGTTGGTGAAAGTTTGTGGATCCGGGCATCTGTGACGGTGTGGGAGTTTCGGCACCGTGTCGGCGTTTGGTCCGGACGATGCGACGATTCTCGTAACGGGTGGCAATAGGCTGACTGTTAATAGGCAACGGCAACGGTCCTTAGGGCGACGGAGATGATGTCCAGGCGAGGGCACCTCTCGTTAAATCGGCACTAATGACTTAATGAGCGACTGGGTTGCCTGTTGCGATGGGTTAATTAGCGTCGGCGTTGATCCAGGGCGACGGCGAAGATATTCGGGGGAGCGAAGGCATTCCTTGTAAACGCGCAGTTTTGGCTATAAACTTTGGTATATCTGAATGCTCTCAGAGGGTAGTAATCCCTTTGCGCATGTATGATTGAACACGCGCGGTTTAATCATGTGAGATTTAATTAAAGTTATGGCAAAGTAATTTGAGAAAAAAACAAAATAAAATGAAGTGGACGGTCAGTTTTTTTTTTTTAATTTGCAAGGCTCACGCCCCAGGACTTGAAGATACAACAACAAAAAAAAGATTGACAATGAAATATTATTATTATTCTGATTGTTCTCTACATTGTATTCATTTTGATTACTTTGTTATCAAAATAATTGATTAATTCTTATCCTTTTTATCAAAGTTCGCCCCCGAAAGATACTTCCTAGGACGCGCTTCTTCGTTGGGGCACCCTCAAATGGCGATCGTTAGGGAATACAAAAGAAAATGAAAACCCTATGACGATTTCTTTTCTTCTTTTCTTAAAACCCCTCCCCAAAAATGTACGTCCCAGCCAAAGTAGTGTGTGCACACCCCCTGGCGGGGTGATCGAGATCGTAATATTATCGGAATTACTTAAATTTACATGGCATAATCCGAGGAGCAAAGGCGCATCGACGTGAGTACTCACGTATCTGCTTACACTCACCAGGCTCAGATATAAAGTACCAATTAAAAAAAAGAAAACTTAAAGCGTTAAGGCCAAAACGGCTAAGATTAGCGAACGTACAGATGTAAGCGGAGAAACCCTCCAAAGCTGCATAAATTTTTCGCGACGCTCTGAATGAGCCAATTATCAAAACAATTAACAATGAACTATGTAAAGATAAAATTGCAAATGTAAATATGACTTTAAAAGGCCCAGCAAACAGTGCGTCCGCCCCACTGATTTCGTTGCTGAAAACTCCCGCAGCCCAAGCCCAATCTACGCCACTGACGAAATGCACACGGCCGGGGGAAATGACGTCACGCAAAAATTCCACAGGCAACAAGAAGAAACTCGAGATACAAGAACAAGACGATAGTAAGTGGCTGCGACAAATCCAAATCGAAAGCGGCAATACCTTCCATTCCTTTCCGGCGAAGGCACAGACGGGGCGGGGGGAGGTGTGACGGCTTCCGGAGCACAAATATTGCTCACAAGGTTATGCGGAGGCTAACACCCGCCGACAAATTGCCGGTGAAAATCTGCCCCTTGCCACTTGCCATAAAGGAACGAACGCGAGCAATAAACGCACGTGGAAAACAGACAGGTAACGAGATGGAAAAGACAAAGTGGCGCTCGGGAAAGGCAAGGATGCCCGAAAACCCGAAAATGATGTATTTTTCACGTCCACAAAACGTGAACGTTGAAATCGCTCCCACAAACAGTCGGGGGGAATTATCTAACGGAGTGAGTGTATCCGCACAGGACGGTAGGGTAACCGACGCCAACAATTACTTCTTTTTAAACACGCCCAAAACACGTTGCGTTAACTTACGTGACAACACCTGCACCGTCTCATTGCTGGCGCCGGGGGGAAGAGAGAGTAATAATCGTCCCAGACGAATAGCGACCCTGCGGCGATCAACAACCCCCAAGACAAACGTACACGAAGGGAAGCCTACTCCATCGCAAAGACAACAGCGAGAAATTATTGTAACAAGTTCTATGAAGAATCAGGAATAAAGAGAACCAACCAGAAAGAAAGAAACGTAAAGAGAAATAAAATTAGGAAAAGAAAATTGAAATTCGCGGACGACAAAATAAAATATTACTCACTGATTGTTTGTAGGAGAAGTAATTTTCGATTTTCGAGTTCATTTTGCTTGATTCGTCGCCTCTTGTCATCTACATACTTTCCATTTATTGGCTTAAAACGACGAGACCACGCCTACACTGGGTCCTTTCATTTTCGATCGCACGCTATAAATCGATATGTTCGATCGGTACATCAAGCGATCCAATCTGAAGTCATTCATCTGAAGGCCGCAAATGATGCACGGCGTAGCTTTGGTTTGGTGGCCTGGTCCTAAGAGCTGTCGTCCTCTTGACTGATGTAGAAGTCGATCGGTCTCGAGTTTTCTGGCGGCGTCGCAGCGGTTTCTTGGCGGTGTCTGCCATGGGTGGTTGCCTCTGCGACGGGGGTTGTTGGTGAAAGGTTGTGGATCCGGGCATCTGTGACGGCGTTGGAGTTTCGGCACCGTGTCGGCGTTTGGTCCGGACGATGCGACGATTCTCGTAACGGGTGGCAATAGGCTGACTGTTAATAGGCAACGGCAACGGTCCTTAGGGCGACGGAGATGATGTCCAGGCGAGGGCACCTCTCGTTAAATCGGCACTAATGGCTTAATGAGCGACTGGGTTGCCTGTTGCGATGGGTTAATTAGCGTCGGCGTTGATCCAGGGCGACGGCGAATATATTCGGGGGAGCGAAGGCATTCCTTGTAAACGCGCAGTTTTGGCTATAAGCTTTGGTATATCTGAATGCTCTCAGAGGGTAGTAATCCCTTTGCGCATGTATGACTCATCGGAGCGCCGTCGGCGTTTTCCTCCCCGTTCAATCTGCGTTAAGTTGTAGAAGCGAACGTATGGGTGTTTTCCGTTGAAAATTCTTTATCGCTTTGAGGCGAATTATGGGAAAACATACCTAGCTGACGAAGCTGCTTTGTTGTTTTTGACAACACGTTAATACACCGGTAGGTGGATGATTATACGTTCGAATCTAGTCCAACCGTCATTCAACTAAGTAAGTTAACATTCGCCATTTTATCGTGTAAAATTATCTTTAAGGACGGTTTCCCCCCTCCCGCCTAGTCTCTTTGGGACCCTGTTCAAGTGTGTTTGTGGGAAATTATCCTCTCACTTGGTAAGACTTCTGGAATCGTGTGGGATTGACGATTATATCTCCGATTTGGCTGCCGATTGTCCCTGAGATAACTTGTCTTTCTCTATTGAAGTAAGCGGCTAGTGGTTGCACCACGTAGGTATGCAGAGGTGACATCTGCTGACGCAATATTGACGGAGGGAGGAGAGGGCGTCGCACGGAACCGATTCAGTCCTAAACCCTTTTTCTTGCCCTTCTTTTCTCTTTTTTCTTTATTTCATGCATACATTTATATCGGTGTTGTGTAATTTATTGTGAAGGAAATTCATGCGTACATTTATATCGGAGTTGTATAATTTATTGCTGAAGGAAAGTTCTTGGGTACATTTATCTTGGAGATTGTTTTGTATAGCATCGAAGAGAACTTCACGCCATAGTAATAACTTAGTTTATGTTAACCGAAGCCGGTTTTCCTTTGTTAACGTTGTCGCGAATTTGTAGATTCATCCGGCAATGTGCGACTTTTGCCCTGCACAATAATTCGATGGCCATGCGAATGTTTTGCGGCGCTATATGATTTTTGTTTCTCTCCTTTCGCGAGCGGGTCCGATTTTGTCCGCACATTAATCGGTCGAGGGATAATTGCTTAGTTGATTGTTGGTGAGAGCCTCTATGACTCTCAAATTATCTTCGACTACCAGGGAAACCCCGATAACATTGTCCCGAACGACCAATAAAAGTGTTATTTTTCTGGCGATATTCTGTTGCGGATTATATTTTGGAGCGTCACAATATATCTTTTCCCGCTTCTCCCTGTGGACTAAGTCAAGTAGACGGGGTACCAGAATTTAACACTTGGTGGCGTTGTATGACAACCGACCCGTCCCGACCTATCGTGTTAGCCAGGGTCTGACACTCCATCTTGGGATTCGTCGATGCATTAGTTCATCTCTCCAGGTGGGTATTAATTGTTGTTGCGGACTTTAGATATAACTTGGTCCTGGGAAATTTGTTTTTCTCTTGTCTGAATTGCGGCGTATTAGTTGACGCCCATCACACAAAGTACAGCGTGACACTCTTGTTGTAGTCGCACTAGGACTTAGTGATTGACTGCCATCCCAAATTCGGCCCGACGTTTTCATACGGGTTTGTTTACCAAAACAAACGCACTGAGCTTAGTTTCGAAATTAGAACACTGTTACATGCATAACGTTTTATGTGTGTTAATTGTTTTATCTAGACTGTAAATGTTCTACGGAAAATCTAATCGTGACGGTATGTTGTTGTGTGCGGATTTTGGATTTCGTTGTTCAACTTGGGTAGGCCACCCTTTTCTTCGCGCGGTATGCAAGTTGCAGTCGTTTGCGACAGCCCGGCGGCCGTTCGCTACGATTGAAAGATAGACTTACTTCTTCTGCCTCGAGCGTTCAGAGAACACACTCTTACTTTCATGTAGTAGCCGAGGATTACGAAATACATCAGCCGATTTGGTTCGGTTCAGTAGCTATTTTCGCTTCAGTTTTCTCCGTTTGGGGGGGGGGGTCCGTCTTACAAATTTTGAGGATGCCTCTCTACTGTTTCAACTATGTTTCACCATCGACGGGTGACAGGCAGTTGACTCAGCGGGTAGCCTAGCCGACCTATAAAGTCGTGTCACTCGACGGTATGGGTTCGAATCCCACCAGGGCCACGAATGTTTATTTCTATCCAGACTGTGACAATACAAGACCATTGAGAGGCATGTCGTTGCGGACAGGTCGTAAGTCGTAACGAATAAGCAGCAACATGTCTAGGTTTTTGTAACCGGCGTAGATTCGCCTCGTTTGTCTACTCCGGCTCCCTCTTTGTCTTTCACTCACCGACGTTTTCCACCTGGCGGGGAGCGGTTTGGAGAAATCAGTTGAACTAAGAGATTTCCTTTTTCTCTTTCTCCATCTTAGTTGTCGTTGGTTCCCGGAATGCATTCTTGGAACTGTTGTGGAATGAGCTCGTGACGGGTGCAAATAACTCTCTTTTTGTGTAGATCTTACGGGCTTAACGAAGAACCACACCGTTTTATAGAAAACCCAACTTGCTCTTTTGACCAACAAGTCACCGCTGGAAAGCTATTTTGTTGTTCGGTAGCTAGTTTGAGATGACAAAGCCGAAAATGCTCTCGCAACGGTGTTTTCCTCGAGAAGCCGAAACAGGGCCGTTATTCGCCCGAAAGTTTGTCAAATTTTCCTTTTTCTTGTCTCTCTCCTTATGAAGACTTCCTCTTCGGTATAATTTGTTGAAAGTATTGAATTAATTAATTAAATAAGTAATTAATTAATGAAATAAAAGAGAATGGCAATTTATCGAAATAAAAAAATGAAAACAACAAAATAATCACCAATGACGTGTAAATAGTTTACAAAATATTTCCTTTAATTACAACAACATAATAAGACAAAACTTTAGAAAATAAATTGATAAAAAGAGAAAGAGAGAGAGACGGATTGATCTATCACTTGCAGTGATTAAGTTAAGTTTTTTAAGCGGTATTAAATCGACTTACCAAACGGAGTCTAAACAAAAAAAATTGACGAATTTGCTTAATAAAAAACCACCATCCGAGATTCAACAAACTTATCCAGATGATTTGTTAATTAAAAATGAATCATCAAAATCCTTCGGTGAGGAAGAGAGAAACTTGCTCAGCAAAGGACTAAAGTTCAATCTTAAGTTCAACAAACCGCCTTTAGATGAAATCGTAACAGGTATAGAAGATTCGATTAAGTTTTGTAACGAAAATGTCAAAAGTTTTGTTAGAACCGCGTGTAAAATTCAAATTTCCGAAAACAAAATTCAGTCCTCCCCCAAAAAACAAGATAAAAATTTGAAAATCATTAAAACACTTAGAGAAAAAGATTGTTTTTATCTCAAGGCGGACAAAGGCAATACTGTGGTCCTTTTAGATAAAGAAGATTATTTCGACAGAGTAAATGGCATGCTTAATCAAGGTCAATACCAGAAAGTTAAAAAGGATCCTTTACCTAAAATGATTACGGAGACCAAAAAAAAACATGTTAGACTGCAGTAAAGCGATTACGAACGCTTTACGTTACAAATTAACAACATATAACCCAAAAATCCCTAGATTGTACTGTTTACCAAAAATACACAAACCAGGTAACAGCATGAGACCCATTGTATCCTGTATAAATTCACCGACTTCTTTATTATCGAGGTGGTTAAGTGATAAATTCAATAACCTTCCAGTCAAATTACCCGATTTTTCTGTTAAAAATTCATTAGAATTTATTGAAAAATTAAAAAATCTAGAAATAAAACTTAACGAAATTTTAGTATCCTTCGATGTCACTTCGTTATTTCCTAGTATACCTGTAAAAACCACCTTAGATTACCTGAAAGAACTTTTATCAAAGAATAGCTTCGATAAGGAGGAAGTGGATGAATTAATAAAACTCACTAGTTTATGCATGAATCAAAATTTCTTTAAATTTAACAACGAGTTTTACCAACAATTGGAAGGGGCAGCCATGGGAAATAGCTTGTCACCGTTTATGGCAAATCTGTTTATGGGTAAATTTGAAACGGAACTTAAAGCCTCTAGATTATTTCCCTAAAATCTGGGTGAGATACGTCGATGATATATTTTGTGTTTTTGACCAAAGTAAATGTTCAATAGAGGAATTCCTTAAAAGTTTAAACTCTAAATTCACCACCATCAAATTTACCTATGAAATTGAAACTAACAATAAACTACCCTTCTTAGACACATTAGTAACTAGAAATAGTAATAAATTAGAATTTAACGTTTATAGGAAATCTACTAATGTTAATAGATTCATTCCCGCGGATTCAAATCATTGCAAACAATATAAATTAGCGGCCTTAAATTTCTTAGTGCATAGGATGCTGACATTCCCTTTATCAACTGCTAATTATAGTAAAGAACTTCAAGAAATTATTAAAATCGCCACGTACAATGGTTACCAACCCGATGTAATCTATAAAATTATTAGAAAACAGAAACAAAAATTAGAGATTAATAAAATAACCACACTAAAATCTGACAAAATAGGTGAGGTAGATTATAAGAAAATTGTAAAAATGCCATTTTATCCTCAATATACTAAAGGGTTGAATACAATTTTTAAAAAATTAGGTTTAAGAATAGTTTACACCAACAATAACAGCTTAAACTCATTGCTGGGAAATCCAAAAGATAAAGTAGATTCGGAGGATAAATCAGGTATATACAAAATTAGTTGTAAAAATTGTGATCAAATTTATGTAGGGCAAACAAAAAGATCCTTAAAAATTAGATTCAAAGAACACTTGGCTCATTTAAAATACAAACGCTTTGATAAATCTAGTGTTGCCTTACACATGCTTGAAAACAATCATTCGGTAAATAAAATAGAATTAATCAAACAAATTAATAACAAAACAAACCTAGATTCTTTCGAAAGCTTGGAGATTCACAGAAATAAGAATAGATTAATGAATTTTGAGAAGTCCGGGCCGACCGCTTCTTGCTTCTTCGACCTTTAGATTTTCGAAGAATCCCGGTTTGCTTTGCAAGCATAAAACGGTACAAAGAAAGTGAGGGGGGAGGGCGGCTAGTCTTGTTTAGCTTATTTGTTGTTTTAAAGTTTAATATCAGTTTAGCGCTGAAGATGCTAACATCGTTACCGAAATACGTAGTCGCTTTCAGTGAATTAATGTGGTCGAGGGGTTTTCTCACTATTTATTTGGATTACAGCCACAGGTTTTGTGTTGCTTTGTGATTAAACGGAGTCTAATTATAATCTTCTTCTCATAATCCCAAAATTCAACGATACAACGACTTTATATATACCATATAAAAAAATCATAAGACGATTGGTCGGAACGGTTCAATTTAAATACACAAAAAACACTGCGCAGGAAAGCTCTTGCTTGCTTTTTCTTTTTAAGTTTATTCGTCGACATAACTTCGTGTTAATTCAAAATGTTAATGGTTTTAAAAACAGTCAAGCTACATTTCCCTGCCTTCCCTCTAGACGCTTTTACCACAAACACCTCCGTCCGCGTCGTCATGTCGCTTGGGTTTTTTTACAGGAGTTTTCCACGTGCGTCCGGTACACTACATAAAAATCGCACCGTCAGCTTTCCTTCGTTCAAGAGAAAAATGAAACACATCAGATCTTACTGAATATCATATTTCATCCAATGCGCAAAGTTAAAAAAAGACATTATTTTACTCGTGGAAGGAAATTGTCGTTGCAATTCTCACCCTATAGCTTATCGTCTAGAGCTGTGGTTTCCAAACTTGAAGTTAGCACAGCCCCCTTTAAAGAAAATCAAATCTTTGAAAAAAGGCTTTCCCTTTCCACTTTACTTCATAAAACATTACAGATGTTTATTTTTACGTGAATGTGTTTTCGTATGAAAATTACATTCGTTACACATTTCGCACCTCTCTTTGCATCAGTCCGCGCCTCCTTAGGGAGGCGCGCCCTAGGCCGTTGACACCTCCCAGTTTGTAAATCGCTGGTGTAGAGGTTAAATGAAATTAAATACTTTTCCTTTATACATACTGGAATTTCGAATTCTTAAATATTTGCTTTCGTCGTAATTCTGCGTTTATTCTCTTATTTCTCATGTTGTTTTTTTTTTGTCACGTTCATTTACTTACGTTTATTTACTCCTCACATACTTCTTCAACGCCTTCGTACAAATTAGGCTTGTACCTAACCTTTCTTCTTCCAATCGTTCTGCTCATAGTCCCATTTCGAAGCCAATCCGGTTAATTCAGGTAATGCTCAGTTTTCAATTTGTCATGCTGTTGTAGCTTTCTCCTTTCGTTTCGTTTGTTTATGCGTCCCGCGTCTAGTTTTGCGAGCTTATTTTTCTGGTAATTTTAGCGAATTGTAAGCTACGCGTGAGTACTCCCGCTGACGCATAATTTTTTTTGGACTTTGTGGACACTTGAACGCGTATATGTGACGACCCCCCCAGTTGCGGGGTTCCGTTTGTTTTAAAACAAATTTCGTGCCTAAAAAAATAAACGCTGCTTTATTACGGTAGTTGAATTCAATGACTTTTGCTGTTACTTAAATTGTTTGAGAGGAGTTCAGAAGATCTTTTTTCCTCTTCGTCATTAGCATATGTTGTGGAATCGGGTCCTGGGGTGTTGTACCCTTTGGAGTGTTTCCGCGATACACTTTGCCGGTCGTGTATCTCCCTCTTTAACCTTGTGTTGCGTAATATTTGCTGACCGACGCCCTTTACTGGACATCAGTTGTAATCCCCCACGCCGTTTCCAAAGAGTAACGTTTTTTTTTTATGCTAGAGGAATGTGATTCCAATCTTCGGTGCGATTTTAGCTCTTTGCCGCCAGATTGCGCATGACGCTCCATTTTGAGGCAAGTTTGCGACGCGCTGGTTGCGCGCAGCGGACTTTGCTTGGCGTCACTTGGTACCACACATTGACTCGAGGTGGTCGATCGATTTTGGTTGCTGTGATAAAAGTTTCAGTAGACTTTTTTTCGGGTTCTGTCACTTCGAGGGAATTTTCCCCGTTTGCTTTTGGGGCCGCTGTTGCGGATCTGCCGACGTGTGACTTTTTGAGGCTCGTTGGTTCAGAGATGAGCAACTCGTAAGGGGCCTATTTGCTACCTCTCATTTCTCCGGAGCGGGTCAAAAGCGCCGAACTCTCGTTTTGAGTTGAGGAACGAGACAGAGATAACAAAAGATTTAAACCAGTATTAAACTTGAGCTCAAGTTAGAATGTGAGACGTCATGACACACCTGCACGTTGTGTAAGTGCGGCTTGAATTTAATTCCGGCTTAAATTTATGGTGCAAGCCAGCCTTAGATAAGGATTTTCTCCGCTTTAAATCGAGATTAACTTTAATCGAAGTCTGTGCACCTGGATGATGGTGTTATATATATATATATATATATATATTATTTGAGGGGCCCTGTCTTCCTGCTGAAAAAGAATTACTAAAAGGCTCAAAAATATTGAGTGTTTAAGGAGATATATAACGGGGCAGGGAGTTACATTGTGTTACAGAGGTCATTTTGCTATTCCCCATTGTTATTACATTGATTTCTGACGCCCCAGACTGTCATCTGAACACGGCCATGCCCATCGGTTTTTTTTTACAGTCACCTCATAAGAAATTTAACTTTTTCGAAACCGTTTGCTTACGTAGTACTACTTAGTCAGTTTTTGAATAATCCTACCGATTGAGTTCGAAACTTCAATTCGAGCGTTCCGGCGAGATATTCGCCAAAGCATTTTTGTAAATAATTTTTTATGTGTTAAGCTGGATTCATTGTTAGGCGATTTTTCATCGCTGCGTTACGGAATAGCCATTTGATTGGTTCGTTTAATTAAACAAATTATATACTTTTTAAATTGGACCAATGGAATCGCGGAGAATTTTAACGCCAACACAAAACGCCTAGCAATGAATCCAGCTTTAGCCATTTTTGGTTGTTATTGTTGCCAATACAATTCGATATTTTGACAGTCGATTTTAAATACCCTTTTCTAATGGATTTTGTGTTGGAAGCGGATTTCTCTGACCTTCGTTTTAACTCGCGCGTTCCTTCGGCAGTGTTTAGTTTGTATTTGTATGGTAAGATAAGTTTACAGAAGTAAACCACTTGTACTTTTGCACCAGACGGTCATAGGTCAACTAACTCTCTTTTTGTCGGTTCCCATGGATACCCGAGAGAGAGAGAGAGTCCGTTCCCATTACACCTCTTTCTTTTTATTGAGCACAAACAGTATATTACAAAGCATCATAAAACATTACAAAATGTTCACATATAAACATACACGACAAAGTAAAACCGAAACAATAAAAGATAATGTGGAAGATTTTAAAATTAAACATTAAAAGCTAATTCTTTTATGAAATATAGTCACGTCTCCAGAAGGGGAGTTTTCTATCTCTAACCGGTCTTTGCCTTTCTGCTTTCTCATTCTCATCATCTCTCCCTTGAGGTTGACAATTTTGTTCATTTTCTGTATTACATACATACAGGGTATTTACGTTATTTTGCATTTCAGTTACCGATTCTGGCCAGTCGCATTGTAGAACTGGACGTCGAGTATTTGAAACTAAATCAGTTTTCCTATACGGTGCTGGCACCAGATGCCACCGATTTCTGCGATATATTTTCCCCCCTGTTTGTATTAGGTATGAATTCGGGAATTCACTTCGTTTTATAATTTCTCCGTATTTACGCAAATCTATGATCCATACCGCTTCCCCTACGTTTAATTGTGACAAATTGCATGTGCGATGTCTCTTGCTTATTTTTATTATATTTTTCTTTTGTTTGTACCTCATTGTTTTTACAAAACGAATCTAACTTACTTGGAAGAATTAGTAATGTAGATCATATTCTTCTGGAGAACATAAGTTCTGCTGAACTGAAGCCGTTTTCCAAAGGAGTCGTTCTATATGTTAGTAATCCTAAATTTACATCTTGTGATGATTTCAAAATTTTCTTAGCTATTTTAACTGCCGCTTCAGCTTGACCATTACTTTGCGAATAATATGGTGAGCTAGTTATATGTTGGAATCCGTATCTTTCCCCGAACTTAGCGAATCCTGTCCTGAATTGAGGTCCATTGTCACTTTTCACTATTTCCGGAATACCGAATCTAGCGAAAGTTTCTTGACAAATTCGTATGATTTCTGTTCCTGTCATTTGTTTCAATGGAAAAATTTCAAAGTAGTTCTTCAAAAGATTGCACTCTCGAATTAAATCTGAAGCGTTCGAATATTATATTTTTTTTGGTAAGAAATAATTGTCGAATCCTGAACGCACAACTTTGTAAGTGGCCTCTGCCACATTTGGTACTACTTGTTTTAAAATTTCTTCGGCTTTTTCTGCAGCGCAATAACAAAATAGGTCAATTTTTTCCTTGTCCGACTTCATTAGTAAATTTGCAATTGACATGTATCTGTCAAACCTTTTTGCCCATGTACTCCATTCCTCTGGTCGATAAATTAAACAAACCAGGTGGGATTAATTGAACAGGAAGGAATCCCTGCAGGAAAGAATTCCCAGAAACTTCGTCGTCCGCCATTCTTATGCAGTTCTCTGCTGTTCCCTGATTTAGGTTCTTATACTGTCAAAGTCTGGCTGATTTATGAGAGTCCCTATTTAATTACAGGGACCCCACACCTGACACCATGTTTAGTTTGTATTTGTATGGTAAGATAAGTTTACAGAAGTAAACCACTTGTACTTTTGCACCAGACGGTCATAGGTCAACTAACACTCTTTTTGTCGGTTCCCATGAATACCCGAGAGAGAGAGTCCGTTCCCATTACAGGCAGTAACAATCCAGCTCTCGTACTGAACGGCTGTGTTACGTTTCGGCGCCGGCCAAATTTATTGAAGGTCATTGGTGGGTTTTCTTAAACTCTTTCTGATGACACAAGCGAAACGAATTTTCTTTTCCCTTTGGAAGCTGTTCGACACCAGTCGATCCGATTACAATCTTTTTTGACTTATTTATTTTTTTGGATTGACTTGGTAAGTTATTTTGTCTCTCTTCTGAAATTATACTTAAGGTTTCTTCGTTCACTTATAGGCAATTTGCAATGTAATGACATTTTTGGTTGATCCGTTCCGATCTACGAATAAGTAAGCCTTAAGGCGATCAAGTCTACCGACCTACAGAAGACTTGGCTTATTTAGGCAGTTCTTGCTGCTCTTTTGAAAGATAATCTGGACCAGTCTCGTTGTTCTGTACGATCCTCGTAACGTAGTCAACATCACCCCGGGGTAAAATTCGTCTTTACATTGGATGACCGTTGCGAATCGTATATTGCGGAACATTACTTCCATTCAACTTTCACGTTCAAGTCACGTTTGTTACAGTTTTTTTTTTTTTATTAACTTCATTTTACAATTGTTTACGTCAATTTAAGACAATTTAATTCAATTTAATCATTCTTTTTTTTGCTTCTGCTGAAGAAGCCCCAATTAGGACTGAAACAGCTGTACAGAGGCTGCTCGCTAGGGATACATCAATACCACTACAATCAAAAACGATTTGCAACAAGTTTTGATAATTTTAAAGTTAATTTTCATAAATTTTGAACTGTCCAAAGATTTCTGTGAGACAAAGGAAATTTCCCAAGTACGTACCGATTTATGTTTTTTGAAATATTTTAAGAAACTTTTGCATTTTGAGTATAAGCGATAACAAACTTTAAATTTAACTTTCATGATATTTTAAAGACTGAAGTTATTTGTGGTTGTTGGATGAAATAAATACCTTTGGTGTATTTACTTCAGTAGGCGCCTACCTGTATCTATTTTAATTATATGTACTTTTATTGTCACCTGACGTGGTTTTGCTCTTATTTTGCGGCCTACCGGTAACTATTATTAAATAAGTTTCTATTGTGGAATTCTACTTATTTTTTCTCCACGAATTAACGAGCTAACCGATGGTATTACACAGTGTCGCACGTACACAATCGTCTACGTGGGTAGCAATTTGGCATAACAATAGACACCCCCCCCTCCTCCCAAAACGTGGTTTACACGGTTTACTTGTAAGAATTGGATTAAAGACGGTCAGGATGGATGAAGATATACCGGGTGGAAAGTTTCAAACCCGAACATAGCAAAGTTCCATTGAGAACTACGTTTCTGAAGATTTAAAGACACAAAAATGGTAATGGTATTAAATGAAAGATAAAATTAAGGCTAATGTTATCGTGTTAAAATTATTCCTATTGTGTTAATACTTTTGAAATAGAAATTATTTTAAATTTCAAATGAAAAATGTAGTCGCCTTAGTATGTCAAATTTGAAGTTTGCAGTTCAGTAACCAGAATTTTTTACAATATGCTTCTTATTCGAAAAAAATTCCATTCATCTATGTAGCATACTGACGATTGAAAAACTGTTAGGATTCATTTCTTTCATCCTGCATTGCTTCACAAAATACTTTCCTACTATTCTTGTAAATTTCAATGCAATGTTAATGGCAACTGGATTTGTGGAATTGATGTTTTTTTTTAATATCCTTTACAGTTGTGTGTTACTTATTCTTGAACAGTGTGAAACTAAGAATTAAATTCTTAGTACAATTGAATTTAAAACTGATTTAGTATCGACATGTGTCGGTATTGATATCCCATGGCATCATTTCAAGTTTATTGATAGTATCAGAAACAACAGTATTTTTGAATGCAATGAAGTAGAATATAATTATCATTCTAATAAAGAAAGCATTGTTGTAACTTAAACGACAAGAGTACCTACCTATTATTTGCTCTGTACAATAATTCGTAATGCTTTTTGACTGAGGTAAAAATTATTTTCCATTAATTACAACAACTGAAAGTTTCAAACCTGACATAGGCGACTAAATTTTTTGTTGAAAATTAAAAAATTTTATTTATATTCCGAAAGTATTATTATTTAGGAATAATTTTGACACCATAATATTGTACATAATTTCCTCTTTTCTTTAATACCATTGCCATTTTTGTATCTTCAAATGACGAGCAGTAATTCACAGAAACATAGTTTTCAATACAAGTTTGCTATGTTCGGGTTTGAAACTTTTCACCCGGTATAGTTAGTTGAGTTGATTGGTTAAGGCGAAGCTGTCCAAAATTCCGAATCTGCGAATCAGCGAAAATATCCTCGTTATTTCTGATGAAGTCCTGTTCCTAACGAAATCGATTTCCTCGTCCTGGTTGACCTGCGAAGTCTACGGAAATAGCGGTTTCCACTGATGATGCAGTCTCTTTCACTCTCTCAGCCGTTCTTCTCGACTACTTCTTGAGGTTCCTTACTTTCTTCGTCAAGCCGTTTTCTTTCGCTTTGTAATCCGGCATACCCAGGACCTAGAGTTTCTCTCACTTTTAACGCATTACACAATTGGCTTACCTGTGTATGACTTCCACACGATGCACTGGCATCACAAGAACGGTTTCCAAAGCCGCATTCGAGTCATGACCACACGAACAAACAATTCTCCAAATTTAAATGCTCAAGACGAAAGAAAACACAACCGCGCTCTTTGACTGTTAGCCTGAGCAATATCAGGAGGAAGAAATGGCTGACGCTCGGCGCGAAAACAAGGGTGCCAAGTGTGAAATCAGCCAATTGTAAATAAGGAAAATATTCTCGAGATGAACACGCATGCCTACGAGTCAGAAACGAGCGATCGCAAGAGTAAAGAAGTAAGAGATGGTGTCGGCTTCGCGGAATAAACATAGAGTACGTAATCTGTCATGGCTGAAATTAACGAGCATGCAAAAACAACTGTAACCCATGTATCTATAAAATGACCAAAATTAGTAATTGCTATTTTGTTTTGACCTTGTTTTATTTTTTAATTGTTTTTTCTCTTTAATATTCAGGGATTCAATTTCTAATTACGATAAAATTCGTCAGTTTTTCGTCAAAATTAACTTATCGTTAGTTTTATTATAGGGAATTTTCATTTTCGTCTGTCAGTTAATCATCTTTTCTTTTATTTGATAGGATTTTTATATTTTATTTATCGATCGATTGACTTGTCAATTTGTCTTTCGATTTAACTTATTATTCAACGACGACCGTATTTTGATTTTATCTCATTAGATTTGACGGCGTTTTATTTTTATTTTGATATTTTGATCTTCTTTTTTCTCTTCTTTTATTAGTTTATTTGATGTAATTGTTATTAGAGTAATTAATATTAAGCCGACAGTTTATAAAACTGCAGAAAAAATCAATCGTGAGTTGGTACTTAGGGCGTCATTTCATTAAAAAAACAAACAATTTGTTTTATTGTTTTTACGTTATTGAATAATTATTTAATTTTTAGTCAAAGCTGCGATAATTATTTCACCGATTAGAGTCTCAAAGGGTGCATTATTTAATAGGGTATTAAAATTTAGAAAATGTCCATCCGTTACGAGCTACGTACCTCTTTGCTTCAGAGGCCAGGAAGTACTAACCCCAATGGTCCGGCTACCAACCTCCAGCACAAGTGGCCGTAACCACACGTATTCCCTCTTTTATAACGTATAGGTATTTAAGAGAACAGTTACAATATGCAGCCGACATAAAGTGTAATAATTAATTTTTAAAAGGAGGGTATTCGATATAGTTTATACAGGATGTTTTTTTTTACCATGTGCAAATAAAAAACCTCAGTAATAAGTACAACAAATGTGGGTATTTTTTGGTGACTACTATCTTAGCCAAAAAATGTCGGAAGTACCACTTGTTTGGAACTGCTGAAATGTGCGAGAAAGAAATATTTAGCAAAGGCAATAACGCCTTTCTCTGTAAGATAACATTTATTTGCTTTACAATAATGTCAACTGTCGATGAATAAATCCAAAAGTTTTTGCATCGATCAAGCGAACGCATTAAAAATGTTTTCCCTTCTCTCTTTTACGTAAATCAAGTTTTCCATGGAAAGAAACGTAAGAGTAAATGTCAAATTTTGATAAGTCCATTAAAATTCATATGGAATGTAAAATTACTCTAACAATTTATTTGTACCTTTCTTTTAACGTGTTCGGCAACGACGAACCACATGCGATATTCCCAGCAGCTTCTTACGTGGCACTAATTTTTAACTTGAAATTAGTTAAAACTGTAACTACTTGTAGTGAAGTTACATTTATTTATTTTAATAAATCCAAAAAAAAACTTTGCGTTTAAAATGTTTTAATTGATCGAATGGTTTACGATGATTTACTTGAAATTGTAATTACTCGCAGTGCAGTTACATTTATTTATTTTAATAAATCCAGGCACTTTGTGAACGCGTTTAAAATGTTATAATTGATCGGATGATTTACGATGATTTACTTATAATTGTAATTACTCGCAGTGAAGTTACATTTATTTATTTTAATAAATCCAGGCACTTTGTGAATGCATTTAAAATGTTTTAATTGATCGGATGATTTACTTAAAATTGTAATTACTTGCAGTGAAGTTACATTTATTCATTTTAATAAATCTAGGCACTTCGTGAACACGTTTAAAATGTTTTAAATGATCGGATGATTTACTTAAAATTGTAATTACTCACAGTGCAGTTACATTTATTTATTTTAATAAATCCAGGCACTTTGTGAACGCGTTTAAAACGTTTTAATTGATCGAATGATTTACGATGATTTACTTAAAATAGTAATTACTTGCAGTGAAGTTACATTTATTTATTTTAATAAATCCAGGCACTTTGTGAACGCGTTTAAAACGTTTTAATTGATCGAATAATTTACGATGATTTACTTAAAATTGTAATTACTCGCAGTGCAGTTACATTTATTTATTTTAATAAATCCAGGCACTTTGTGAACGCGTTTAAAACGTTTTAATTGATCGAATGATTTACGATGATTTACTTAAAATTGTAATTACTTGCAGTGAAGTTACATTTATTTATTTTAATAAATCCAGGCACTTTGTGAACGCGTTTAAAACGTTTTAATTGATCGAATAATTTACGATGATTTACTTAAAATTGTAATTACTCGCAGTGCAGTTACATTTATTTATTTTAATAAATCAGGGACTTTGTGAACGCGTTTAAAATGTTTTAATTGATCGAATGATTTATGATGATTTACTTAAAATTGTAATTACTCTCAGTGAAGTTACATTCATTTATTTTAATAAATCCAAAAGAACTTTGTGAACGCGTTTAAAATGTTGTAATTGTTCGGATGATTTACGATGATTTACTTAAAATTGTAATTATTCGCAGTGCAGTTACATTTATTTATTTTAATAAATCCAGGCACTTTGTAAACGCGTTTAAAATGTTTTAATTGATCGAATGATTTACGATGATTTATTTAAAATTGTAATTACTCGCAGTAAGTTAGATTTATTTATTTTAATAAATCCAGGCACTTTGTGAACGCGTTTAAAATGTTTTAATTGATCGAATGATTCAGATGATTTACTTAAAATTGTAATTACTCGCAGTAAAGTTACATTATTTATTTTAATAAATCCAGGCATTTTGTGAACGCGTTTAAAATGTTTTAATTGATGGGATGATTTACGATGATTTACTTAAAATTGTAATTACTCGCAGTGCAGTTACATTTATTTATTTTAATAAATCCAGGCACTTTGTGAACGCGTTTAAAATGTTTTAATTGATCGAATGATTTACGATGATTTACTTAAAATTGTAATTACTCGCAGTGCAGGTACATTTATTTATTTTAATAAATCCAGGCACTTTGTGAACGCGTTTAAAATGTTTTAATTGATGGGATGATTTACAATGATTTACTTAAAATTGTAATTACTCGCAGTGAAGTTACTTTTATTTATTTTAATCCAAAAAAGCTTTGTGAACGCGTTTAAAATGTTTTGATTGATAGGATGATTTACGATGATTTACTTAAAATTGTAATTACTCGCAGTGCAGTTACATTTATTTATTTTAATAAATCCAGGCACTTTGTGAACGCATTGAAAATGTTATAATTGATCGGATGATTTACGATGATTTACTTAAAATTGTAATTACACGCAGTGCAGTTACATTCATTTATTTTAATAAATCCAGGCACTTTGTGAACGCGTTTAAAGTGTTTTAATTGATCGAATGATTTACGATGATTTACTTAAAATTGTAATTACTCGCAGTGAATTTACATTTATTTATGTTTATAAATCCAGGCACTTTGCGAACGCGCTTAAAATGCTTTAATTGATCGGATGATTTATGATGATTTACTTAAAATTGTAATTACTCGCAGTGCAGTTACATTTATTTATTTTAATAAATCCAGGCACTTTGTGAACGCGTTTAAAATGTTTTAATTGATCGGATGATTTACGATGATTTACTTAAATTTGTAACTACTTGCAGTGAAGTTACATTTATTTATTTTAATGAATCCAGGCACTTTGTGAACGCGTTTAAGACGTTTTAATTGATCGAATGATTCACGACATCGTTCGTGTACAAGGTCAAGTTGAACACTGACCTATCTTCGCGTCGTCATTAAACAGGCAAAAATCAGGCCATCATCCACTCATTAGCTAAGCCAGTAGTTCTCAAACGGTGTGGTGGAAATCTGCCAATGCATTTTTCTCGAAAAGTTTTTGTTAAGGATATCATTTATGGTGATGTATTACAGGTTTAAATATTTGCACACAGTAAACAAACACCCGATATATTGAAAAATACTTAATTGATTGAAAATAAAAAGTGTTTTATACAAAATAGGTTTCTTCATCGAGTGATACTTTGGACCAAGATTATGAAGATGATCGAGATAGCAATTCCAAAGATACGGGAAAAGAAGCGTCGCCTACGTATTCATCGGAAGATGACAGCGACATAGAAAGCCTCCTCAGTTTTCACCTGTCACCTAAAGCCGTTGACATGCCCTCTGCCATACGACTTGCCAAACGATTGTACAGCCTGGATGGTTTTAAGAAATCCGATGTATCTAGACACCTTAGTAAAAAGTAAGATAAGATGCTCGTGTTATATTCAAATATGCTTACCTACTAATCGGGAATGTTTGCAGTAATGATTTTAGTCGAGCAGTAGGAGACGAATATTTAAAATACTTCGACTTTGATCAGGACACATTAGACATAGCACTAAGAAAGTTCCTTAAGCAATTTCCGTTGACGGGAGAAACACAGGAAAGAGAACGCGTTTTGGTTCCCTTTTCCAAAAGATTTTTGGACTGTAATCCCGGATCGTTTAATTCACAAGGTAAAAAAAAAAAACAAAGCGGCAGTTTTAAATTTCTTAAATAATGACACTTGGCCATTATTTGCACAGACGCTGTGCATACGTTAACTTGTGCTATAATGTTGCTCAACACGGATCTGCACGGGCAAAATATCAGTCGAAAAATGACTTGCAATGAATTCATTGAGAACTTGGCAGGACTCAATGAGAAGGAGAACTTCCCCAGGGAAGTTTTGAAACAGCTCTATCACGCCATTAAGAATCATCCCTTGGAATGGGCACTGTAAGTTTTTTAGTTACTTACTATATTACCATATTACTTTTTTTTTGTCTCAATCCTAATGAAATTTTAGGGACGATGATATTGAAGATGGAATCTCACAAATGCAGATGAAAACCACCGAGCAAAGCATCGGCGGAAATCCTTTCTTGGACGTTCCGAGTGCGGCGAATGCGGTTGAATACAAAAAGGGCTATGTGATGAGAAAGTGCTGTTACGAATCTAACGCCAAAAGAAGTGAGTATTTAACAGATGTTGTCCTGTAGTGTTAGTACATTTCCTTACTGTTTCTGTTTTTGAACTTCTAACTGGCGACAGAAGTATATGGTAAGATTTTTGTTTCTGTGCAATTTTTCCATATACCACTGTTCACCTTACCATTTCTCTTCTGTGTAAATACGTTTGTTTGTCACACTAAGTTGTAAGTTAACGAACGCATTTCCAAAAAAAAAAATATAAAAAATAAGTGCTACTTTGTTGTTTGCTTCTTTGCTATTTACTCTTACATTAATTATTTTCGTTTTCGATTTTTTGCTTCATTTCAACTTACAAATACCCATATAACAACAGAAAGCTTCACCAAATTTATCACGTCAGTTCAATACGTCACCTTACTTACCCTTTTGTAGGCTGTAGTGTGGGTGTGCGTAAAATATGTTACCTACACTGAAGGATCGAATTCATTCGCCCTTAATTCCTCGCTTTCGTATTTCGTTGCTTGACAGCAATATTGCAAATTTTTTCAATGTATTTTACTTCTAAAATCCATTTCACGCTTTCAAAACACCTACCTACATGCGTAAGAAAAATATTGCTTTGAATCTATCGTAAATTTGAAGTCCTGATTACAGAAACCTGTAACAAAAATTAGAGATTGTTCTTTTTGTTATTTACATTTATTAGATCCGTGTGACTTCTTGCAAAATTTGAGTTAATTTCTTGCGCAAAGTGACAGAGAAGTAATCGATTCAATCAACGAGCATTAACTGTTTCTCTAACTTTGTACAAGATTTTATATATTCCGTATAATCAATTGTATGGGATCCAAATTGTTATATTAGTGGCCGGTTTCACAAAGCTTGGTTAAATATTTCAGTTCCGATTAACTCTGTAACGAATGATTAAATAGGAAAACAACTGAATTTAACGATGCTTAAATTAACGATGATTACTAAACGGCTCGCTCTGTAATCAGTCGTTAAATAGTCTAAATGCTCCGTTAAGTGTTTCACAAAGCTCGATTAAGAGATAACGCTTCGTTTACTCTGTCTGATCAGGCGTTAGATTAATCGGTAGAATTCCAGCGATTAAAAAGTAACGAGTGAATTTTCCATAGTTATTATAAAGCTTCTTTGATATAAAAATTCCACACATATATCTAAAAAATAATTATAATTTTATTTAAAAATGTAACGTACCTTAAATATGAAAAATAATGACATTTTTGTACTTTTTACTCACTTGGTTTATTGATTAATTTTTACGACACTATTTCGGAAATTATTTTCAACAACAAATAATTCGAAATTATTTCAGAATGTCTGCAACTTCACTTTCTTCTCTGACGATAAAGAAATGCCTCCTTAAGGTAGGACTCATTTTATAAGAGACTGAAATAATCCTTTTAATGATTTGGATGATAATGAATTTAACGTTTCGCTTTTCCAAAGGAGTTTTGGAACTCTTTGGTCCCACACTAGAACCTGCAACAAGCAAAAATAAATTTATTTGATGGTACAAATCAGTTGCTGATAAACTTCCGTTATTATCCACTGAAATATTTCAACAGCTGATTCCTGATACTTTCAGAAACCACCGATACGTAGAATAATTCATCGTGTCACTCATCTTATTGCAAGGCAAAGCAAACAGTTAATTAAATTGACAATAGAAGAAGCTTCACAAGTTAACATTTGGCTTTTCTCATGTCATTGGCACCACAGATTGTACCTCATTTTAAAATTATTTCACCTGGTGGTAATCCCGCTGAGCTGTAACACAACAGAAAATGTGTCTTTGTCATATATGTTCAAGTAATTCAACTCCACTAAAGTTTCCTTCCTCCCTTTCTTTTTTCCTTTTTCATTTTTAAAAATCACTAACTGCACTTATGCGAAGAATTTAAGATGTATTTATTTATTTTGAGTTTCTAACCTCACACTACCTGACTGCGGGCCTGACGCCATGCCGGACAGATTACTTAAAGCGGTGTCAAAGTGGCAATTTTTCGATGTTGTCAAACGTAATCTCCAATTAGTTAATCAGAGATTAACATAATAGTTTTTTGTTTTGTGAAACAGCATCAAATTTTTAACACTGATTAAACTTAACGGTAATCAACGCTTAAACAAAGCTTTGTGAAACCCGCTCTAGGTAAATAAACAACCTTAACATGAGTACATAGAGCGAGGCATGATAGTTCTTACCCAAAATTAGTATATGGGAAGTTGCCTCATGCAATATCGGACGGATTCGACATTTTTCGTATGGATCTCCGATCTACGTCACTCGTCCAAGCTGAAACTCTAAACTCATCAGAACAGATGCGTTGTTATGGCAACCACACCGACTGTGCATGCGCCGAGGATCGCGACCAATCAAAGTCGCACAGTCTAGTCTGATGTCACGAGAGACCGCACGGACACCCCCACCAGCGCAACCAGGCATTCGGCTTTATGCATGAAAATTCAAGCCTATAAGATAACTTCTCATATATTAACTTGGGTTCTTACGTGCGTACACGGGATTCCCAGTAGTTGAATTGTTGACGTGACCGAGGGACACAGCGTGATACCAACGGCAGCTTTTATAGTGGAAGAGGGCGTGGAATAAAAAAGGAAATCCACTAAAACAGTATATTTAAAAATAATAATTAACCAGGAAGCACCAACTGATGGATACAGACCAGGTATCGACTATAATTCCAACCCAAAATTAACCCAGTTTTAAAATGGCGGAATGTGTCCAAGACAACAAATCAATGACGGATTAAAAAAAATTTGCAGCTAAAAACAACAAATAAAACGCTAACGTGAAAGTTTGGCTCTAAGTATTTCATCAATTGATCTTAAATATTTCAAAATACAAAATGGTGTGTACGTTAGGAAATATCCTTTTATCTCACAATAACCAATGTAACAGGAAAAATCTAGTAACTGAATTGACTCAAACGTTAACAAACGAAGTAAAATTACCATTGACAGTTGTTATCAAGCAGAATTATTTAGTGACTTTAATAAAAAAAAAAAAGAAAATTGAACTGATTGAATCAAATTGTCTGACGCAAGGGCGAGACATAAACTAGGGAACCAAAGTTGCACAGACGCAAGTTGAAAGGATAAAAGGTATCCTGCAAGACGACGAGTCCGGATGTGTGTTAAGACGATCAACCGAAGTGACGAAAAGAAAGATGTAATCAGTTACCTTATACGACAGAACGTACGGAGTGGTGGTCGACTTTAAATCTCGAAGCTCCTTCGAGAGTCCTCTTCGGAATACGACACCAGCCTTCCGGAGGACACGCGAGGCATGAACGATGTTCGAGATTCAGCTTCGGGTAAATAAACTGAGCTTGTCCGAACGACCGTTTGATACCCAGTGATTTATCAGATCAAGAAGTGTAGTAGTACTGACTTAAGCGGAATATTTCCAAAAAGAAAAATGGAATGAACTCACCAAGTCAACCTAAGGAAAATCCAAACAAATCAGTAACAAACGACTGACCTTGACACGAAAGAAATATTTCTCAAGCGAAGAAAACAATTCGTCCTTGGGGAAAAAACGTTACGTCAATCAAAATAGGTTAACATCTGTTAGCTTCTGAAAAAGCAAACTCGAATGGTCATGTGCCCCTTAGCAGAGAAAGTTTTACGCTGAAACGAAGGCCAAATAAACGCGCGGAGTCGAGAGGAAGTCAGAGCTGCCATTTGTCTAACACAAATATTTACCACAAATACAAGCGACTTCGATCGTAACAAAGTTGAAAATTGGTGGCAAAATTGAGCAAAAGATGAAATATGATTACACGTTAAACAAAACATTTACAGAGACGTTTTGGTCGAAAACTCGATGACGTGGATAAAATGGAGAGTGTAACTCGCTCAGTAGCACGTAAGTTAGAAGTCAACCTAAGTAATCAAAGGATGATAAGTTTCCAAAAAGCAAAATTTCTGGTCGAATATAGCACAAAAAAACTAGCAGAGAAATTGAGAGGTTTAGTTGATATTGCGCAACCAATGTCATGCAGCTAAAGCAATCTGTACCCGTAACAAGGTCGCCACTCAATTTTTTTTTAGGGGAACCGTAAGGAAAATTAAAAAACGCGGTTACATCCAAAATATATAATTGAAATTTTAGTTACAATAAACAATACATCAATCACAAATAAAACAGTCAAAAACAAAAGAATATCCCAAGATCTCGGATAATAAATCGTCAACGCAACGCGAAGGATGGTGGAAAACAACGCGCAAAAAAAGAAAAAAATGCGCAACACCTGAAACATTAACTCGACAGATAACTCGAAATCAAACGTAACTCCACCCCAAACTTCGAATTCGGTGTCTGTAACTTCTTAAATTTATGTTAATCAAATTACAACAACAATATACAAAGCGGTGTATAAGAAATCCGGAAGGGGCATATTTATATTATCAGGTAAACGGGCGCCTGAAGAGTCTTGCGAGAAACGTTCGCACAAGTACAAATCATATTAATAAAATCGTTATCAAAATGGTGAAGAAAAAGTAAACGTAGAAAAGGTCCGACCTGTATATTTCGTCGAGTCACGTCGGCGCCACCTGCAGGTTTCCACGCGCTGGGGACGCTGGAATCTCATAATAAGCGAGGGTCGGGGGAAAAATGGAAGTCCAGCGACGGCCCGCGAATGGTCGGGAAGCTTAACCAAAAGGCGGAACAAAAAACGAAGGCTCCGACCAAGGGCGACAATTCGGTAGGGAAAACAATTCACCCAACAAACGTTTGCCATCGATAATGATTTGAGTCCTTAAAAGGATCTTAGTAAGAATAAAAGCCTAAAGGAGGGAAACAAAGAGAAACGTAAAACACGAATCAAATTAGCCGACGACAAAGGTTCATCACCAGGCTGACAAAAGCGCGTGGATACGCGGTTTAATTCGGGGTAAACCGTCGAAGCCGGCCAAAGGCCGTGAAGTATATTTCGCCACCCCGGGGAAATATTTTACAAGCACCAAAATAGTTCGTACAAAATAACAAGTGGGGTACCCGAACACTTAATAGATAATCAAGTGTCACTAACTCAATTCGAGGACAGGGGGAAAGGAGCGAAACAAGCGAAAGGAAAGAAGAATCGAGAATGATTAGTCAATCCAGCGAAAATGTGACATGATGATCTACCAATACGATTAAATATCAAAGGTAAAGGGAGTGTTCGAAGCTCGTGCGAGAAGGGATAACAAAAACTAGGATAAAGAACAAGTAGATATGGTCGGCTTCACAAAATAATTATCGTGGGTGAAAATGCTGACATTGCAAAAGCAACTGCAACAATATGCTGGGCGTCTGTCTGCCCGAATGAAGTATGGTTTCTCCCAATTGAAAGTGGGAATATGGGAGTAGTACTTTCGCGCGTCCGTTATTTAGAGGGTAGACTTGTTTTTTTTTTAAGAATCATAGGTCATAGCTTTTTAACGACGTTTATGTTGGCCTTAAAAAAACATCTTCGAAGTACGACCTTTTCTTCCTGTGTATTGCGTATTTATAGAATTTCATATAAAATATTCCCATAAAATCCGGTTGCTTTTGAAAGCATAATTTGAATTTGTAAACTCACTTTAATTGCGTGTCTTTTGTCACCCGCAATTTTTAAATCACGTGATTACCGTGAAGAAAGCAATATTTTTCTACTTCTTATTCAACAAACAATACACACGTTAATTACCCTACCTATTTGTACTTTTGAGATGATCTATTTTGCTATTAAATGTCGCCTGAGTAGCATCGAATTATTAATTTATGCGGGCCCGGTCTTTTAACTTGTTCGACCGATTAAATTAAAAGGCAGGTACATGTCATTGTCGATGGCAAGGTGTTTTTGATTGTTTGATTGATTAAAAAGATAATTAAAGGTCGGGCCTTGGTCGATCGGTTTACTCAAGTGACATTTTTAGTTTGATTTAATTAGAACTATGTACAGGTTGTTCCACTTAAGCCGACTTCCTTCGTACACCCCTAGTTATTAATTTTATTAAAAAAAAAAATGTTTCGAGTGAAAGCTACTTGGTAGCATGTGGGGCATATTTTTAAATTAGCTTGGTGTATACAGAGTGTTCAGTTTGGTCTGGACTAGTGCTGGGCGATGCGTATCGATACTTTACGGTCCGATACCCGATATTTTGCAATCGATACTTTGTTTTCAGATATGTATATCGGTGGATCGATTCAATTAAATGAAGTATCGAATGACAAATTACTATTTAACTTAGCGAAAATTTATCATTGAATTTATTTTGTACAGGCAATACGTAATTATTCAAACAGAGACACAATACGAAATCATCTTTCAAATTATATAACCTCACTTTAAACCTTTCTTTTGGATTTAAAAAAAATCTTGTATGGATATTCCGAATATCGATGCTTTACAAAGTATCAATACTATGAATCGATGCATTTAAGAACGATACGTATCTATTTCTGGTATCGATACTTTGTAAAGTATCGATATAAAGTACAGCTCAACACTAGTCTGAACATTATGTTACTTCGTTATTTTAAATGGAACACTGTACAGGTGTCCCAACAGTTATATCTTGATAACTACTGCAGATATAAAAAAAGTTTCAAGACATTTTTATTTTAAAATTTAAGGGTCTACGACATAAAATTATTTTCACCTATAAAGGGTGTATCAAAACAGCGGTACTGAATGCAACTTTTTTATTTCAAATGGCCCACCTGTATATGATATCAAATTTGCATTGCCCATAAAATTCTACGCATTTTTTATGCACCATAATCTATGTCTAATTCTAACCGTTTGGAAGATATTTAACATTTTATCTAAAAACTGCTTGCAGCCATTATTTTATTTATTTTTAACTTTAGAGAAAAGATTTTCGACACAGATGTAGTTGGTACTTTAGCTTATTCTAAGCCATTATTAAATGTATTTTTATAGTTACAGGGTGATCATGGTACTAAGCAAAATATTGGAAATTTCAAAATGATATAAGTCAATTTTCTTAAATAGCATGCCCTATGTTTTTATATCCTAAATTGTTCGTCTAATACAGTACTTTCGTTTTTGTCATGTATGTTCTATACCTATCTGCAATATTTTTCGAGAGCCTTATATCCATTTGAGTTATTTCTCTTAGAACGTATAATTATGTAAGGTGGCTGTGGAAAACAGGTAAACTAATTATTAATGTCAGCTGATTCGTTTGTTTTCCATAGCCACCTTAGACAATTACTCGTTTTAAAACAAATAATTCATACAGGACTAGGGTTCTAAAAAAATATAGCAGATACGTATAAGACATTCATGACAAAAATGAAAGTACTGTATTAGACGAACAATTTAGGATGTAAAAATATAGGGCATGCTATTTTAGAAAATGGACTTATGTCATTTTGAAATTTCCGATATTTTAGTTAGTACCATGATCACCTTAGACATAGATTATGGTACATAAAAGTATGTAGAATTGTATGTGCAATCAAAATTTAACGTCGTATATTGGGTGTGCCATTTGAAACAAAAAAATTGCATTCAGTACCGCTGTTTTGATTCACCCTGTACAGGTGAAAATAATTTTATGTTGTAGACCAGGTGAAAGTAATTTTATGTTGTAGACCACTAAATTTTAAAACAAAAATGTCCTGAAACTTTTTTTGTATCTCCACTAATTATCGAGATATAGCCCGAGAACGCACTGTTGGGATACCCTGTATATTTTTACATTTTCGGATTCCAGACTGAATTTTAATGTGACTTTGTGTACTACACAAAGGGTGTAAACTAAAGTGTTATTCGTTCATGTTATACGTTTATAAAAAAAATCAGTATTTCGATTTTTCTTTACTATTTTTAAAAATAGACGAAACATTAGGCGTGTTCTTTTTGCCACAAATCTCATCTCAACTCAGATAAACGTCATTTCGGTTGACATGAACAAGTAAGTATGAACTGTGATTTCGATCTCCTAACATCTCCTACTATCGCACTCTTATTGGTTGCCAGGTTGAAATACACATTCAAACTTACTTGTTCGCGCGAACGGAAATGACGTTTATCTGAGTTGAAGTGAGTTTTGCGGTAAAAAGAGCACACCTAGTGACCGTAATTTTGACATCTGCTAGTCGCTATAGTTACATAACTGTTTGTTATCGTTACCCTAAGATTATTAAGTATTATGCGACATTCAAAACGTTAAAATTAGTCTTTAAGAAGGGCTCTTGCGTAAGAAGATACGACAGGGACGGAATTTACTCTTACCATGGATATCCAAGCTAATGAACTCATAAGCCAAATTCATTGCAAGGCGTTTTGCGTTAGCGTTAAAATTCTACCCGATTCTATTGGCCCAATTTAAAATTATATATATTTTGTTTAATTAAACCAACCAATCAAGTATCTTATCCTGTAACGCGGCGATGAAAAATCGCCCAGCAATGAATCCAGCTTAAGAAGAAATTTCTAGTGCTGTCAATACATACGATTTTTAAAAATACATAAAATGTTTGGCAGATTGTACAATTGTTTGTTGATATCTAGTATTTACATTGAATCTAATATTGATAAATTTTGGAAAAACACCAAGAGTTTTACATTTTTTCAGAAATTTATGTTGGCAGAAATTGTACAGATTTTTGTACTTAGTTTTTTGAACAGATTGAGTTCCTTTGAAGGAAACGTCATATGCTTTTTTTTAACCACACCTAACGGGTAACAGTCTAAAACATAAAACTAATTTTAACAACTAACTTACAATCTAATTTTGACAATTTTTCTCCATAAACCGGAAAGAATAATAATCAAAATGAAGAATAATTAATAAGAATTAAATTTAAAAAAATTAGTTATTGTGGTTTAAAAATTCTTAAATTTAGTAATTTTTTTGTGTAAGAACTTATGTTACTTTGATTTTTTACGGTGTGACTGAAGCAGCGTTTCAAGACAAAACTTTTGCAAAAAAACACAAGTCACTAGCGTCATTTGTTCGGGATATATTTGCATTTGTTTGAAATACTACAACGGCGATAATTTTTTGAAAAAAGTTCTATAACCTGAAAACGGTTCAGATAAGATCCTACGTGTGATACTGAAACTCACAGTAAAATTCAATCCGGAATCCGAAAATGTAAAAATATGTAGGGTGTTCCATTGAATATAACAAAGTGACATAACGCCCAGACCAAACTTAACACTCTGTGTACGCCAAACTAATGTTAAAATATGCTCCACGTGATACCAAGTCCCCTCATTTGAAACACTTTTTTGTAAAATGAGCAAGTAGAGAGATATGAGTAAGCTGCCTTAAGTGAAACACCCCGTATATTGGCATCTAATAAATAATTATTTAATGTAACCATGATGTATCTACAACAGCAATGAATCGATTGGTTTTTCTTTACTAAAGACATAATACACTGATTATATTTTGTTTTCAATTATTACAATCTGATTGTGTCATTCTCTACCGTAATCGCTTTTTTCAATCAAATCAGACAGCAATCTTTGTTTTATTATTCGTCCGATTGTGTAATAGTGTCATCATCATTAAGACGAGTTGAATTTGAATTTATGATTTTTTTGAACAAGAAGTATTTGCAAACAAACCTTCGAAGCGATAGTCAATCAGATTGTCGAATAATATTAATAACAATGATGATAATAATAACTTTTTAGTGCTACTAGATACATAGCTATAGTTACATTCTGCATAGCATGTTGCAATACAAAATAGCTGTTTCGAAGGCCTTTGCTGCATTTTTCTAGCTCCCTTTCACAAGCGTAGCTGGAAAATGTTCTACTGTACGTTGCGGGACCTCATCCTCTACCTGCACAAGGACGAGAACGGATTCCGCAAGAACCAGATGAGCGACAACCTCCACAACGCCATCCGAATACACCACGCTTTCGCCACGACCGCCACCGACTACACCAAGAAGCAGTACGTCTTTCGCCTGCAGACCGCCGACCAAGCCGAATACTTATTTCAAACGAGGTGGTTCTTACTCGTGCCCTCCACCTTACCCTCGGTAATTCTGCATCGCTCTTTGGTTTCAGTGATTCGAAGGAATTGCAGTCTTGGATAGACACCATCAATCTTGTCTGCGCCAGTTTCTCTGCGCCCCCCTTAGAGGCGGCCGTCGGATCGCAGAAGAAATTTCAGAGACCGCTCTTGCCTTGTAGCCACACGAAACTGAACTTGGTAAACACCGCCACCCATGTGCTTATAGAAAAAAAAATATTACCGTTTTTCAAATTTCAGCGAGAGCAGCTGAGAGATCACGAGGAGAGAGTTATGAGACTGGCAAATGAGTTAGACGAGCATCGAAAGGCACCGCCGGAGAAAGGATCGAAATCTCTAATCATACAGAACTATAAAGAAAAAGAAGTCTATCTTACTTACGAGGTTTGTCATCTTAGAGTTAATCTTGATTTTATTTTATTTGAGGGAAATGGAAAATTGCAGGTGAAAAGATACAGGACGTACGTTTACGTATTGAAAGCTCACATGGCGCAGTATCATCCCGAGTCGGGCATTAGTGTCATAGAAAACAGCATAGGCGAAATGGAAGACGAAGCTAGTGGTATATCGATTTCGGAAGGCAATCTAGAATCTATAGTACCACCGCCGATACCTGAACGAAAGTCACCACCCATAAATAGGTACAGTTACAGACAGGCTATATATAATCGGAATCTACTCGATGGAGAGGCTGATATAGGCTGACGTGTTATGGGGGTTTTCTCAGCATGTGTGCTTTAATGGCTTATATCTGTATCATCAGAATTCTTTTTCAAACAAAAATAAGTAATTTTGTTTATTAGGAACAATAAATACAACAAGGGGTGGAGATTTGCATACGCTTTTTTTTGTCTTTCATACGATCTATGCAGCTACCTAATCTAACTTATTTAAAGTATCTTCTATTTTAAATATTTTTTTATACTTTTGACCATTCACAGTGAGTGACCTGGAGTAGAAGATATTGGAAGCAAGGCGCACGTAGGAAATCCCCTCGAATGTATACTTCCAATTTTACCAGATCTCTCTCTCTCTCTCTCTCTTCATATCGCCTTTCATATTTTAATGTTCTGTACCTTATTGTATTTTTCCTTTATTTTCATTTTTTGAATTTAATGCAATAATCAAAGAGCTTTCTTCTGTAAATGAGTCTCGGCATTTGCTGCAACGACTTGTTTTTATTTAAGTGTTAGTTAAATAACTGGGTAAACTAACATGGATAAAAAAGTCGAAATGAAATATTTTTTCTTTTTACAAGGATGCTCAGACACGCCGGTTATTACTATAATAAATCTATTCATATTTTGGAGTGGTTTGTTTATTTGTGCTGTGAAGAACTGGAAGCAATATTTAATTATTGGAAATATTGTCGCCGCCAAAAAAACGTGGACACTTTTGTTGAAGTAAATTTAACGATAACGATCAAGATTTACGATAATTTTTGCTGGGTGGCTGTAATTATTAATTGTCATTTACGAATTAGCCTTTTTAAAGGTAAATTCACTTTCCATTTTTACTTTATCTGTGGGGCTATTATTTATCAAAGTAAAAGAATGGCTGAACTTTATTAATTATTGTCTGTCATCCATGAGTGTCAGTTTATAATTACAGCCATCCAGCACTATTAAATTTACGTCAAAAAGTGTCCACTTTTTTTGGCGGCGACAATAGAATAAACAGATATTTTGGTATAAAGAATAAACTGTTCTTTTAGTACGTTCTAATAAAGAATTAAAACTAATGTATGTATGACCGTTTGGAAAATAACTCTTAAATATTTAGTATTTCTGAAAATATCTCGGTTTCTTAATTTTAGCACTTAACTTGCTTGAACTGGACACCCTTCAATTTTCTAAAACTACGTTTTCGTATTTGAGTATTTTTGAGAGTAAGTAAGCATGTATTCTGTATTTAAAGCCATAAATGAGGCAGTTCGTGAACTTTTCTATCATTTTTGTAGGTTTTAATGCAAGCAAAAGTTTTTATAAGGAATAACTGTTTTTCCTAAAACGTAAAATAAAAAAGTTTTTCCTCTATTGCAGAAAATCCGTGGACACATAGTTGGGGAAATAGAAAGTGGGATAGTAAACTTTCGTTAGTTTAAACCTTACTTCTAAATTTCGGTAACTATGGTAATTTATCAGCCTTCACATTAAATAAAATGTTTATGGCCGGTTTCACAAAGCTTCGTTAAATATTTAAGTTCCGATTAACTCTGTAACGAATGATTAAATAGGAAAACAACCGCATTTAACGATGATTAACTTAACGATGATTACTAAACGGCTCGCTCTCTAATCGGTCGTCAAATAGTCTTAATGCTCCGTTAAGTGTTTCACAAAGCTCGATTAAGAGATAATGCTTCGTTTACTTCTGCCTAATCAGGCGTTAGATTAATCGATAGAATTCCAGCGATTAAAAAGTAACGAGTGAATTTTCCATAGTTATTATCAAGCTTTTTTGATATAAAAATTCCTCACATATATCTAAAAAATAATTATAATTTTATTTAAAAATGTAACGTACCTTAAATATTAAAAATAATGACATTTCTGTACTTTTTACTCACTTGGTTTATTGATTAATTTTTACGACACTATTTCGGAAATTATTTTCAACAACAAACAATTCAAAATTACTTCAGAATGTCTGCAACCTCACTTTCTTCTCTGACGATAAAGAAATGCCTCCTTAAGGTAGGATTCATTTTATAAGAGACAGAAATAATCCTTTTAATGATTTGGATGATAATGAATTTAACGTTTCGCTTTTCCAAAGGAGTTATGGAACTCTTTGGTCCCACACTAGAACCTGCAACAAGTAAAAATAAATTTATTTTATGGTACAAATCAGTTGCTGATAAACTTACGTTGTTATCCACTGAAATATTTCAACAGCTGATTCTTGATACTTTCAGAAACCATCGATACTTAGAATAATTCGTCGTCACTCATCTTATTGCAAGGCAAAGCAAACAATTAATTAAATTGCCAATAGAAGAAGCCCCGCAAGTTAACATTACGCTTTTCTCATGTCATTGGCACCACAGATTGTACCCCATGTTGAAATTATTTCACCTGATAGTAATCCCGCTGAGCTGTACCACAACAGAAAATGTGTCTTTGCCATATATGTTCAAGTAATTCAACTGCACTAAAGTTTCCTTCCTCCCTTTCTTTTTTCCTTTTTCATTTTTAAAAATCATTAACTGCACTAACGCGAAGAATTTAAGATGTATTTATTTATTTTGAGTTTCTAACCTCACACTACCTGACTGCAAGCGACGCCATATCGGACAGATTACTTTAAAGCGGTGTCAAAGTGGCAATTTTTCGATGTTGCCAAACGTAAACTCCAATTAGTTAATCAGAGATTAACATAATAGTTTTTGTTTTGTGAAACAGCATCAAATTTTTAACACTGATTAAACTTAACGGCTGATTAGTTAATCAACGCTTTAACAAAGCTTTGTGAAACCGGCCATTAATCATTCCGTTTATAATTAAAGTGTGGTTTATACAGTCACTAAAACTAATAACTAAACATTAATAACTATCAACTAAGAAATTAAAAGGCCGTACTGATACGAAGCGGTTTATACAACTTCACTAAAAATTAAGAATTCGTTTATTTCAATTCTTAGTGGAAAAGGCGGGATGACCGTAAATTTGACTGAACTTTCTCTCCAGTTAATATTCCCTCCGCGGAATTTTCACAGCTAGGTATGCAACGAGCATGCGTAATTTTTGCTTGTATAAACGGAAAGTTTTGCATAGTTTTAATTTTAGTTTTAGTTAATTTTTAGTTTTAGTTTTAGTGAGTGTATAAACCAAGCAGAAAAATTATAATGAACAAATACTTCATACAAATACATCATACTAGTGTAATAGTTATTTTTTATTTTACTTACAATTATTGCCATGCGAAATGAAATGAAACAAAATAACAGTCATGCAGCCTTTCCATTGAATTATTGAATGCAAATGTCCGGATATTGATTGAATTAAGATTTCTAATATATTCCACATCCAAAATGTCACATAGTTCTTCTACAGGCTTCACTAATTCCATTTGATTCACTGGTCGAAAAATTTCTCTTACATTTCCGCTAGAATGACGACGCACTCTTAAGTAGTGATGCGACGAGTCGACTAGACTTGCTATCAGACTCGCTTCTCAAAGATACTCATTGTACTCGAGTAACCGAATTCACACATTTTACCACAGTTTTAAACTTGTTAATTTTGAAAGATTTAAAATTTTTTTTAAGTTATTTATGAAGTCGTCTTTAATCACTACCATTTTCAGAAAGAATAGTTATAGGAAACTGTAATTTGTCTACTTTTTTTGCTTTCAACTGTAAAGTCGGCATGTATGGAATACCCATTCTTTGGGCCGTAATAAATTCTGAACTAAGATACTAAATACTCAGATATTTTAATTAAAAATACTTTATGTTGTTTTCCAGCGGTTGTACATAATAAATTTAAGAAATACATATTTTTGGGGAAAATTCTGAAACAAATTAAAGAAACTGCATTTTCATGATATTATTTAAAATGGTGGATAATATGGAATAGTCAGTTGGGGTGACATGAAATAAGAGAAAATGTGCAATACTTTGAATTAATGAGGTAAAATATCAACTGTTGTACTAATCTCACTATAACAAACTAACTTTGGTGTAAAAAAAACTTATGATACTTTGATTTAAAAAAATACGCCAAAATACATTTTTCTCGTACCGCGCGAAAATTTCCAAAACGATAAATTCACAAAATCATGTACTGTAAAGTTATGCAGTCTTACCAGCTAAGAACCTCTGTAGTAATGACGTATAATACCGAAACTCATGTTAATTCCAGAGTCGTTTAACAGATGGCGCTTCTTATTTCAAAAATACTGGGTATTGCGTAGGAGCCGGTCTATTCCATATATGTATGTTGACTTTACTGTACATATTTTCTTGGATTAGAAAAAATACTTAATTCCTAATTCAAAATATAGGTACATGTTTATGTTGTTTTGTTTATTTATATATTTTAAGTTTAAAAAAGATGTGTATTTATTTTAGTAGACCTTTGCATTAACAAGAGTTTTAATGCGTAACAGGAGCTAATTGTAATTAACAGACAAAACGTTAACAGCTAGAACAAATTAACATTATAGAGAAGATCAAATTAAAGACTTTTTCTTAATAAACTTTAGGTAAAAATCAGTAACTAGAAAGTTACAAGAGTTTAATGTGAAGTTAATTAACAAGTAAAAGTTATTACCTGTAGTAATATTTTACGTTTTAAATTTTGGTATTTACAACCATTTTAAAAAAATTTAGTCTCGTAAAAGTTACGGATATTTCATTTTTGTGTCAATTAAAGAAGAAATTAAGAAACTTAACTGCAACTTTTTCAGGGTTTTGGTCAAAAACGAATTAAGAGAAAAGCTTTATTTTGATCTTTCACAGCTGCCCTTTCAATCTCCTGCGTACGTTATAAAATAAATTAATAAATATAAATCAAACCCTAATAATTTCAAGCTCAAATATCCTAAAAAGTATGAAACCAAATAAAGACAAACTACAAATTGTTGGAATTAGGAATCTTTCTTAATTCAAAAAAATATGTTGCGAGTTTAACATGAATGCTTCTACGGCCGTCGTCCATGATTGAATTGGCTACCGGTTGAAAACACGTCATTACTATTTCTTCCACTGCCATCATTCCGCCCTTCATTGTAGAAGAACCTCCTCAGGACTGCTATTGCTGGTTGCAGCTTTTTCCTAGTCGTTGAAACTGACGGGAAGCAATAGAACACCATTAGCAGCTCTGAGGAATTTCTTCTGCAATGAAGAGCAAAACGTCGACGTAGGAAATATCTTGATGTGATTCCAAACTGAATCAGTCATTTGGGTTTCCGATCGGCACTCGTTTAATTTTTTCTTAATAATTTCTTGATTCAAACAAATTCCTAAAAGTTACATTTTACATATTTTTATATACGTATCTAAAATAGAGTGTTGATACCGTTCGAAATGTAAACAAAAACACTGCACCTTTAATCTATCGATTCTACTAGCAGTAAAAAAACTCGCATTTTTTATAAAAAGTTCAAGTTTATTACATTCTTTAAAACGGCGAGTCCCGAGTTCGATTCGAGTATTCTAGTACTTTTATCTGAACTCGAGTCAATTGACTCAAGTCGACTCGATTCTTTCAAACGGCGATTTTCAACCAAGTACTCGAGACTTTTGATCTGGACTCGATTCTTTTATATAAGTATTCGAGTCGACTCGATTCTTAAAAACAGCGACTCGTCGCATCACTACTCTTAAGAACTCCATTTGACAATTTATTTCTGACATTAGTAAATTAATTAGAAGGGCAGAGCCCCCGCGAGGCCAAAAGCCGCCTGCGTGCCACTCCATATTTTGGCGCCGTCTGACAGATAAGTTGAGGCAAACAAAAATGGTCAATTGTCAAAATTATTTCAAAAAAATAAGAAAAAAAATGAAAAAGACAGAAAAATTAGAAAAAAATTGAAACGAAATTTTTTTTTTAATTTTTCTTTTTTTAAACATTTTCCTTCACTTCTTTCAAGTTTAAGTCTAATTGCCGCGACTCCCAAAGACGATCGGTCCAAACAGTCTTCTTATCTGACTAAGGAGGCCTTTCTTCAGACCTCCCGGCTTCCTTCCCTTCCGTATTAGAAAAATGAAACTAAATTACAAAAACAAAAGGAACTTAAATTTCTAAAAACTTAAAAAGTAAAATGTAATTTGCTTTTTTTACCAAACCGTAATTATTTTTTTACTTAATAAAATTATTATTATTAAATTTACCACACGAAAATTACAAAACTTAAACTATTCTACTTTTAATTGCCGCATTATCTGTTGTATTTTAGCCGACGCGAGGTTGACGACTTCATCGAGACATTTCAGTCTTGTGGATAGTTTTTTCGAATTTTTATCTGACTAGAAACTGTTTCCCATTAATTTTTTTTTGGCGAAAAAAGTGACAAAACATGTCCAGTGGTCAAGAGGCTAATTGCCGCCCCTTGAACATGGCGCCTGCGTGTACTGCACGCTTTGCACACATGGTTACGGGGGCCCTGTAGAAGGGTGACGACTGTCACCAAGAAAACTTCACACTATTAAAATAATCCGAAATTTCGTTATAAGACTTGTCCCGCTTTCTATTTCCGCAACTGTACATATAGTGATTGGTTAACTTAAATAGTGATTGGTTAACTTAAATAGAACGACAACTGTTCCTTTTGAATTAACCGATCGCAGCTAACGCCAACGCATATCGCCCGACTGAGAACGCCCCTTAACGGCAGCCACTTAGAGAAAAAGCTGTAAACAATGACGTAAGCCCTGCAGCGTATTAATGACACGTAAACTTGAACGTGGTACAGTCACCATCTTCCTAATCAAGATCACCGTAAGCTAGGGTCCCTAGATTTGATTGACATTTAAAATATCGGAGAGGGTTAAAAAATACAACGTCAGATCCGCCATTTTTCAAGCTCCATTTCGTCTACGAAATAGCAATACTATGTTTTATTCTTTCTAATCCACGGGACAATCATATCAAGTTAGGTCAGCAAACTAGAAAATCTGACATTACTAACGAAAATGACGTTGTCTTTCCGAACCCTCTCCGATATAAGGTCGCTAAATCAACACACTTACGTGTTCAGGTAACGCCATCACATTTCCATTCCGAGATTATTGTGTAACAAAGATAACAAATACATATGTCGCAAGAGAAACAAGGAAATCACCACTTTTAGGGAATTCTGTTTACTGCGATGGTAGTAGTTTACGGCTGACTGTCTAGTCAAGAATGTTTTAGGTTATGTTATTCTCCGCAGCCACAGTAAAATGCTATTTGTGAAACGTCATTTTGATTAACAAGCTTTCGACTGTGTTTTTCTATCCTTAGACGAGATTATTGTGCGACGAGAATAGATAGAAAAAATCACTAATGTCGCTACCTAAACATGAAGTGTGTCGATTTAGAACCTTACTCCGACATGTTAAATGCCAATCAAATCTAGGGACCCTACATGCGCCCTTATTGACGCTGGTAATAAGGAATACAGAACTGTCAATCGGTCTCGATTATCTTCATCGCGACTGTACCATGTTTAAATTTACGCGTCATTAGTCATTAGGTGCTTCCTTTCGCTCACAAAAACGCGTGGTCCAAACGCGTTTAGTTTCAAAGATAGACGTTCTGTTGCAAACTGATTAATCCCCACTTTCCTTAAATTTCAGTCCAGATCGATAATAATAACCTTTCCTCTTCGAATCAAACTATTTTTACATTTTGTTTGGACTGAATTGCAGTTATTTGCAGACGAACTGTCAATCAATAATTCAAATCTGAGGTGTTTTGTTACAACAACTACAGAATCCAGATTCAAACTATTCAAAACCAGATTCAAACTTTTAAGCAAAAGAAAGCAGCTGTTAAAACGCTGCGATTACCTGAACGTGGCCACTTTTGAAAAACAGAAACATTGGACGCGTTCAAACGATCGAACCACTACTATACTCTGTTCACGTTAAAAATACGGTAGGAGCATCGTACATTCTCCCTCCTCTCGTTGACGCGGGCGCGTAATCTAGCCTATTTAATTCCTAACAACGCTGACTTAGCGGTCGATTGGAGGGAGAGTATACGATATTCCTACTGTATTCTTAACGTGAACAGCGCATAGACATCACTTAGTGTAATTTAAAATTAGCAAGTTGATGTCTTCTGAACGGCTCGCCGAATTCTGTCACTTCAACTTTTCTTTTATTCTACTAATGTGACCACATTGTGATTGTTATTTACAGTATTAATAATTAACTGCATCATGTTTAAAAGAACAATTTACAAAAAAAAAACTCCCATTTATTATTACAAGAAATATACAGTTGAAAGCAAAAAAAAGGTAGACAAACTACAGTTTCCTGTAATTAAACTTTCTCAAAATGCCATAGATTAAAGACGAATTCACAGATTTTACCAAAGTTTTAAACTTGTTAATTTTCAAAGTTTAAATTTTTTAAATGTGAAGTCTTTAATCACTACCATTTTCAGAAGAAATAATTACAGGGAACTGTAATTTGTCTGCTTGTCTAGGTTAGACATCGAGCTCAGTGGTAGAAAAGGATAGCACGATGCTCTGGCTTTTGCAGCGTAAACGAATGTGCTGCCTCAAACTTGCAGCGTTCTTAGCGCAGAGCCGTTCAAAAGCAGTTGCTGGATAAGCCGTCTCTGAATGCGCCAATTATTTTAATTCCTGTTCATGTTATCTAATTTTTACCGTGTTTAAATCCAAATCCTTCTAATAGGCCACTCACCGTGAATGACCACACTACTTCACTAACTCGTCCCGATAATAAAATTAAAAATCATTTTACATCTTATGAGTCTAATGACATCTTTTGCAATACCCAATCCATTTTTTTTTAATTATTTTACAGTCAGTATGTAAACTACGCTGTAATTACAACTGTACGAAGTAATCTTGATCATTGATTAACCTTAGCATCAAATCAAGTAACTTGTTAATTCAAAAATAAATCTTTTATAATAACTATGGGTACCTTTCCATCGACATTTAAAATAAATTCCATTAACGATGCGTTACATTAAGGATAATCGTTGCATAGATGTGTGTTTCTTCTTAAAGAAGCCAAGTTGACAGTTACGGAGTGTGCTGTAAAAGCTTGCGCCCTAATTTTTATTTCGCAATATCAGCAAATGAGAAACCTAATAGTTACGTTTTCCAAACTTAAAACTTGCATACGTTTCGTAATTATTTGACATTTAAAATTAATAAACCTAAATTATTTTAACCCTTTAACTGTGGGAGTCGTCGATAAGTGACTCGATAGACAAAATGGTTCTCTTAAAAAGCGATGGTACTGCACATTACTCGAGCTGAGCTCTAAGTAGATCAGTCGTTACCACTACGAGCCAGCTCTCGAAGCAAGTGTTTGCACAACGTTATTGGTCAATTCTTTTGCGCGCACAGCTAACGTAAACAACGGTAGAGCAGAAACGGAATTTTGTTTTTATTTATCGGCAAAGTACGAAAGAAAATAAATGAGAGATGAAAATACCGGCCAGAGCGAGCCAGCTCGCGAAGCAAGTCTTTGAACGTCGTTATTGGTCAGTTCTTTTGCGCATCTAACGTCAACTCAACGGTAGAGCAGAAACGTAATTTTATTTTTATTTATCGGCAAAAGTTCTAAAGTTAATCGGTAATAACATTCGGTCCGAAATCAGAGAGCAGTAGTTAAAGCACAGAAAGTAATTGCCTTTATTAGTATTAGACCCGGTCTTTTCATCTCTGATTAACTTTAACAATCGATTAATTCCTATAGAAACAATTGTCTATAATTGTAACCATGGTAATAAATTAACGATTAAAGTTAATGAGAAATGAAAATACCGGCCAGCGCGAGCCAGCTCGCGAAGCAAGTCTTTGAACGACGTTATTGGTCAGTTCTTTTGCGCGTCTAACGTAAGGTCAACGGTAAATTAGGAATGTAATTTTATTTTTATTTATCGGCAAAGTACGAAAGTTAATCGGTAATAACCTTCGGTCCTAAATCAGAGAGCAGTAGTTAAAGCACAGAAAGTAATTGCCTTTGTGAGTATTAGACCCGGTCTTTTCATCTCTGATTAACTTTAACAATCGATTAATTCCTATAGAAGCAATTGTCTTTATAATTGTAACCATGCCAATAAATCAACGATTAAAATAAATGAGAGATGAAAATACCGGCCAGAGCGAGCCAGCTCGCGAAGCAAGTCTTTGAACGTCGTTATTGGTCAGTTCTTTTGCGCGTCTAACGTAAACTCAACGGTAGAGCAGAAAGGTAATTTTATTTTTATTTATCGGCAAAAATTCGAAAGTTAATCGGTAATAACGTTCGGTTCTAAATCAGAGAGCAGTAGTTAAAGCACAGAAAGTAATTGCCTTTATTAGTATTAAACCCGGTCTTTTTATCTCTAATTAACTTTACCCGTCGATTAATTCCTATAGAAATAATTGTCTCTATAATTGTAACCTTGGTAATAAATTAACGATTAAAGTTATTGAGAGATGACAATACCGGCCAGCGCGAGCCAGCTCTCGAAGTAAGTCCTTGAGCAACGTGATCGGTCAGTTCTTTTGCGCGTCTAACGTAAACTCAACGGTAGAGCATAAACGTAATTTTATTTTTATTTATCGGCAAAAGATCGAAAGTTAAACGGTAATAACGTTCGGTCCTAAATCAGAGAGTAGTAGTTAAAGCACAGAAAGTAGTTTCTTTTATTGGTATTAGGCCCGGTCTTTTCATCTTTGATTAAGTTTACCCGTCGATTAATTCCTGCAGAAACAATTGTCTTTATAATTGTAACCATGGTAATAAATCAACGATTAAAATTAATGAGAGATGAAAATACCAGCCAGAGCGAGTCAGCTTTCGAAGCAAGTCTTTGAGCGACGTTATTGGTCAGTTCTTTTGAGCCACTAATGTAAACCCAACGGTAGAGCAGACACGTAATTTTATTTATCGCCACAAGTTCGAGAGTTAATCGGTGTGAACGTTCGGTCGTAAATCAGAGAGCACTAATTAAAGCACAGAAAGTAACTTCGTTTATTAGTATTATTAGGCCCGGCCTTTTCAAATCTAATTATCTTTAACTGTCCATTATTTCCTACAGAATCAATTGTTGATAAAATTGTTTGTAATAAATTAACGATTAAAGTTAATCAGAGTGAAAATACCTGCCCCTAAGTTTTATTAACGATACAATATTGGGTTACAAATACATATTAAGGCTAGCCAGCCAATGAGAGCGCGAATATGAGTCCGTTTATCGAAATGGGCGGGGCTTAGATTGCCCCTTGTGAACGTGCGTTAGTTTCACAATCAATTAATCCCTTGATATATTCTGCTTTGGTAATTTGTTTGTCATTTAAATATTGATTTATTTATTTTTTAATAAGATCAGTCTCGGTTAAGAATATGTACATTGTGTTCGACTTCGATTTTCCTCTACGTTCACTAGTCGCCAACGACTGCGACCGACCAACAAGTGTCCAACAACCAATCAAAGCCCGGATTTCTGCATCCACGTTCGCCAGACCCCAACGACTAAAACAGATTTTTATTGGATAGAAGCATCGCTTCTAATTGGTTGTTGACACTCAGACGGTAGTTTTTGGCGACTGGTGAACGTGGAGGAATCTCGAACTTAAAAAAAGTTCTTAAAATCATCGATCAATGGTCGTATGATTAAAAAAAAACGAATCATAATTTTTAATTTCGTAGCGTTTACAGCATACTCGTCACGACTCAACTTATTTTTAATAATATTGTGGTGGCAACAGTGGTCTTTTTCATTTCATGTACAATCGAATTTCTATTATGCTTATACCTTAACAGACCTCGCATATCATTTTTTTTTTTTTTAAACAACAGAACCTTTTCTAATACATAGTTTTTTTTTTTATTTAGATGACATGTATTTTAAAAGCATTACTGTTTGTTCCTATTTGTTTATCGTTGCGTAGCACTCAATTTTACAATGACACGCTTTTGTTTATTATATTTAATGTGACCTTATCGGTTGAAATTGTATTAAATAGATATTTTTTTTTGTTTTTAGTTAGTCTGTATAAAAAAAGTTGTGGTGAGGTAATTTGAGTCTGTTATTTAGTACCTAAGATACCAACTGTGTAAAATTGTTGAAAGATGATGTGTATATATTTTTGTGTATTACTTCCTGAATTGGTGGTGGGAGAGGCTTACTGCACCCAGTAAGGGATTGATAAAAATAAATCACTTTTCACATAGTGTAGGGGCTGTGAAAAAAAAAACAAAACGTTATATAATATATTAATTATGGTATTTTTAAGACGGTTCGTAATTTAAAAACAAGAAGAATGTATGTGGACAAATTAATTATACGCCTAATTTATATATTATCTCGATGAATAGAGCTATAATAGCTGACATGAGTTATTATAACTTATAAAAATATAATAAAAGTATGAAATAAAACTTAATTTACTTTTTTAGGTGTAATATATCAGTTCATATTAAATACTTTCCAAAATACGAGTCCCCGCTACCGTTTTTTAAAAGGTTTGTTCAAAACCTACGACAGTTTTTTTTTCTTTTTTTTTTCGTAACAAAATAACACTTATTTACCAGACATTTATTTTTACAATTAATTTTGCCGTTACTCGATTTTTATTTGCTTTTTATTGCTTCTTCGATAAGAATTCGTACACATTCGTTCGATAGGCTAAAAGCTACTTCTGAATATACCGATTGCTTCAAATGAAAGCGTGCACAGGAGGGGGAGGGGGGATTTTAGAATTTTCTAAGCCGTAAGACAGATTTAAGTTTTAGTCTGCCACCTCATTCGGATTTCATCGAACAAAAATGTATAAAATTCCGACCTCTATTTATTATCAGCGTTATAAAAATACCGTACAGTAAGTTTATCGTGTTCACAAGCGAAAACGCAATTTAAAAATAAGAAGGTGTAGAGAAAGAATTGTGCAGTTCGCATTTTCCGTCCTTTATTCTCAAAAACTGTATCCTATAAAGCACATAGGAAGACTCTTTGTCGTGCACCGTAAGCGTTCGTGAACTGTCGAAGGGTCGTACTAACCTCCTTGAAATGACTCAATCTCAACGCAACTCGTCTATTGTCAACAAAACAGTAAAATCAGAATTCACAGGATAAGCGATAGCGTTAACCAAGACACACCAGAAGGGTGTATGTGCACCTTAATATTGAACGTATAATAATATAATATATTAATATATAATATAATAATATCTGCGCCTTTATTGAATTCAAAACGAAATTAAGTATCGAAACCAGAATTACATGAACATGACAAGGAAAATTGAAATAACAATTAGCGGATCCGCCACTGGTTTTAAACCGAATTTCCAAAATCAAACTATAATAGCTAAAATATACAGGGTGTTCTTTTATTGTGTGCAAATAAGAAAACCTCAGTATAAGTACGCAAAATGCTACCTTCTGCGGGTATTTTTTGGTGACTAGCCAAAAAATTTCGGACAGACCACTTGTTTGGAACTGTTGAAATGTGCGAGAAAGATAGGAAGGTCAACTTTGCCTTCCTCTCTGTATGAACACGCCCACTGATACCGCACTCGATGTTCAACGCAGAGTTTCGTAATAACAATCACTGATATCGTTTATTCATTATTTTATTTAAAATTTTAATTCGCTGAGCGAAGTAATATGTTTTACGATATCAACTATCGACGAATAAATCCGAAAATTTATGCACCAATTAGGCAAGCGCGTTAAAAATGTTCTTCCTTCACCCTTTTACGTAAATCAACTTTTGCTGCAATCTCGCTGCTATAAAATTATTACTACTTACGGTCCTTGGAAACAAAGTAAATGTAAATTTTTTATAAGTCTTTTAAAAATAATATGGAATGAAAAATTACTATTTTTTGTACCTGGATTTTAATTTGTTCGGCAATTACGAACCGCAGCTTCTTGAATTGCACTAGATTTTAATTTAATACTTAAACTTGTAATTGCTTGCAGTGAAGTTAATTTAAATTGTAAACGCTTTGACGACCAGCTGATCGCAGCGGCGAGAGTTACGTGGTTCCTCCTCGAGTTTCGATAAGGCACTGACCCTGACCGATTTCGGCTTCGGGTAGTAATTGAAGAGGCGGCCGCGTTCCACTTTTAGCTATGCCAGCAGTTCTCAAACGGTTTAGTGAAAATCTGCCACTGCATTTTTCTCGAAAACTATTACTAATTGAAGTTTGTTCTTGTCCGATGAAAATTGTAAGTACACAGTTTTTTTTTAATCTCGAACCGGACAGAAATTTGAAGGGAAAGACACAGGAGGACTCCTGACGAAGCTACAAATCTATAGCGAAACGTTGGGTGTTTTCTCTTCATATTTCTGTCCGGTTCGAGATTAAAAAAACTTTGTAATTGAAAACTATTACATTTATGTTAAGAACATATGAGTTCAATCATTGCCATTCATGGTGATATATTGCAGGTTTAAAAATTTGCACACAATAAAAGAACACCCTGTATACAAATTAACTTATATTAAGAAAAGAAGCACTAACAAGACAGAAAAATTCTGTCACATCCGGGAATCGAGCCCGGGGCACTTCGGTTACGCGCCGAATGTTTTTCCTCTAAACTAATGTGACTGCAAAATTCGAAGGTTTAAATTTGGAACAAATGAAGAATGAGATTTGCCGAGCCGGCAAGTACAAATCTCACATAAGAGCCTAAACCTGGCGTTAAGCGCCAAAAACATGAAATACTTCAGACTATCCCATCTGACTGTCGCTGCGTCTAGAATCCTTCGTTCTGTCGGTCCGCCACCACAACACTTGACGTGTGAAGACGCCAGTCCACAACCGAAACTTAAGCGAAACCAGAATTCAAAACTTAAACTTGAAACTAATACGGGAAGCCGATACGTCAAGCCTGTGAGGGAAGAGAAGTACGACAATAGATAATAATTTGAACGAAAAAAACAACAATCGTAAAACATTTTCCTATCAGAGTTCTACAAAAGAGAGAGGGTCAAGCTGAGACAATCCACAACGAGCTTCTGATCCACCAGGACACACCATCAACATCCGACCATAATCGTAGACGTGCAAGCGGAAACCCCGAAGCCCTTGCCAATAATGTTACGCAACTATGCCTTGCCGGCCACAAGGAACCCTAGATGTGATTGACATTTAACGTGTTGAACAGGGTTCGGCAGTACAATGTCAAATCCGCTATTTTGCCAAGCTCCGAATCGTTTACGACATAGCCATAGTATGTTTTGTTCTTTCTAACCCACTTGAAAATCATATCAAGTTAGGTTAGCCAACTGTAAAATCTGACGTTACTAACGAAATTACGTTGTACTGCTGAACCCTGTCCGACATGTTAAATGTCAATCACATCTACCTACTCGCCACCAGATATTAGGCATCTATGGGGCTGAGGTTCCCACATAAAACACCACCGTGTCCTACGTCGATATCGATATGACGCGACGATTGAACGCTACATGCTCGCAAGAAATTAATAAAGCCAAACTTGGCTTCGCCCTGAAATAACAAAGAAGGAGTTCAAACGAATCAAAACCGACAGAGCCAACCGAGTTAAAGCGGACGTCAGTGGGAACCAATAACGAGCTGACAAAAAGTTTATAGAACAAGAAACTGACGCGACGCCGAGTTTACAACCTAGGCTCGACGTTTACAATCTATTTGATTCCCACGAAATCGCGACAAACGCAGCTGGCAGACGATTGCAGATAATGCGAAATCCACGCAAAAACAGAAACTCCAGGCCAGAGATGATATAATATTTGACTGTTCCTTTTTGTACGTTGCGTGTACCATGCGGTCAACGGAATTTATAATTAGAGCAGACTGTGATATTTTCCAAAAAGTTGGCAACACAGGCTTGCAATTTGAAATGTCACAATTGTGACATTTATTTTTTTATTATATGTATGAATAAGACGTATAGAACGCACAATACAAGCTGATTCATAGAATTATACGTAGACCACAGTCTAGTAAGGTATAAATCTGAAACATTTGCCGATAATGTTACGCAACTATGCCTTGCCCGTCACTTGATATTAGGTATCTATAGGGCCGAGGCCTCTACACGCCGCCGTTCCTTTGGGATGTCGACACGACGATTTAACGCTACATGCTCGCAACAAATTAATAAAGTCAAACTTGGCTTCGCTCCGAAACTAAGTACGAAAGGAGTTCGAACGGATCGAAACCGACGTAACATAAGTCAGAACCAACCGAGTAAAAGCTGACGTCAGAGAGACCCAATAACGAGATGGCAAAAAGTTTATTTAGCAAGAAACAAGCTAGCACAGAAGATTGACGCGACGCCGAGCTCTATAACCCAGGCTCTACGTTTGAAATAAATATTCTATTTGATTCCCGCGAAATCTCGGGAAACATAGCTGTAGATGATTGCAGATAATTGCGAAATCATCGCAAAAGACACAAACTCCAGGCCAGAGATGTTACAATACGTAACTGTTCCCTTTTACCTCTTATACGTTACATAGTTGTAACGTATACAAGGTATAATACGTGCACAGGGAGATTCAGGCAACCCATTCATTAAAAGTTTACTGACTTTCTCTTTGAATTTCTATTTCATATTTTGCGGTTATAAGTTAGCGATAATAATCTATTAAAATATAATATTTCCAACTTTCGGGCACTTCCGCTTGTACCGGAAGTTGCTGTCAACTTTTTTATTTGAAATGGAATACTCCATTTTTTTATTGCATTTTTGAAATCTTCAGGAAATTCTAAGATTGTTTTGTGTAACATGTGATACCAGAAAAATTAGCCTTTTAGTATTCCCATTTTTTAAAAAGAATTCAAAGCTGCAGTACCTTGTTTATGATCTTTGTGCAACAAAAGCCATAATTTCAATTTTTGACCAGTAGGAGGCTATGCTCGCAAGCTTTCAGACCATACCTAATTTTACACAAGATTGTTTACGGGCTGGTTGAAAAGTAACTTCTATTCGAACGGATTTCAATTGTCAAAAAGTCATGTTTTTTAAATAGAACACCCAGTATATTTTTATACCGTAAGAATCAGAATTAAATGTTCTTTCGAATTTTTAATTGTATTTCTGAAATCTTCATGAAATTCTAAAAATATTTTGTGTAACATGTGATACAAGAAAAATTAGTCGTTTTAGAGATATCGCCATTTTTTAAAAAAAGTTCAAAGTTGCAGTACCTTGTTTATGATGCTGCCATCTTTGTGTAACAAAAGCCATAATTGTAATTTTTAGCCTGTAATAGGCTATGCTCATAAGCGTTCAGGTCATATCTAATTTTACACAAAATCGTTTACGGGCTGGTTGAAAAGTAACTTCTATTCGAACTGATTTCAACTGTCGAAAAGTCATGTTTTTTAAATAGAACACCCAGTATTTTTTTATACCATAGGAATCAGAATTAAATGTTCTTTCGAACTGTATTAGCATTCCCTATACCCATCTCTTACCTTTCTCTTTCTATTCATTATTTTCTCTTTGACACATCAATTTTTTCACTTTTCAGTTTTATTCCTGAATAGTGTGCTACGAAAATTTAACAAACTGAGGTTTTTTAAATTAATTTCTGACTGTATTATCAGTTTCATTTTAAAAACCGAAAAATAATATTTAAATACATATCTATCATCTGAATTTTTTATTTACATATGCCGCGTGTATTAGAATTCTTGGTATGACTATTTACACATTTACAAGGAGAAATTTATACTTATAATACAAAATGTTATGAAAACTAATAAATAAATCAAAAGTATTAAAAATAATACACAAATTGTTGGTCATAATATTGGCTCTAAGTTGTCCTCGGCTATTATTTATTAGTAATACCTTTCTATTGTACCTAAGTAATAACGTATTTTCCTTGATATAACAAATTTTTTTTATTAACTTCTTGAATTGTTAATTTTTTTTATCATCAAATACATTTAATATGTCTGCATTTGATTATTCATTTTTTGGTTCTTCGTAGCGATTAAATTGTTTTTTTCTTAATTCATATGAGACGAATGATTTCAAAATTATAATTTCTCTAGTTTTCATAGCCCACTATTTAAAAGTAATACCGAAAAAGGAAAAAAGTACGTGTTAAAAAGAAATCATCGATAACGAGTGAACTATAAGAGATAGGTATAGGGAATGCTAAAACAAGACGAAAGAACATTTAATCCTGAGTCACATGGTATAAAAATATACTAGGCGTTCCATTAAAAAAACATGACTTTTCGACAGTTGAAATTAGTTTGAAGAGAAGTTACTTTTCAACCAGCCTGTAAGCAATCAAGTGCAAAACTGGCATGATCTGAAAGAATGTTACTGTTTCCTACTACAGGCCAAAAATTGGCGTCGTGGTTTTTGTTGCACAAAGATGGCAGTATCATAAACAAGATTTCAAAAATCCATTAAAAATTGGGGTATTCCATTTAAAATAAGAAAGTTGACAGCAACTTCCGATGTAAGCGGAAGTGTCCGAAATTTGAAAATATTATGTTTTGATAGATCCATATCGTTAACTTATAACTGCAAAATATGAAACAGAAATTCAAAGGAGAAGTCCGTAACTTTTAATGAAAGAGTTGCCCGAATCTCCCTGTATACACATGCTGATTCATAGAATTATACATATACGTCGACTTCAGTATACTATACTTCAGTTTAAAACTGTATTATTACAATATTATAAAGCACTCTTTTTTTACCTACAAGAAAATAACATTTATGTCATTTTCTAGTGCAGATGGTATTTCGTCGTTAATCTTTTAACAAAATTACTTTAATACATTTTAGGTTAATTTTCTTATTAGCTTATTCAAAAACATATTTTTTTTCAAATTTATAAAAATCGAATTATTGACAAAACGATTATCTATTAACGGATTATTAATTTAAGTAAAGTGTCACACAATATTTTATACATTAATAAATATTTTACACTATCCTAATGTCGTTGAGAAAACGTATAAAACATTTTATACGAGAACGTATTATAAGTATTATGCTGACGTATTATACTCTTTTATACAAAATGTATAATACCCTAGGTCGTTAAAGTTTAACTTAAGACAATTATAAGCTCGACGTGGCGAAATCGTGAAAGGATTTATTTCGGAGATGACCTGCGATGTATAAAAACGAATCTATGAATTGTATCACAAGAAAGATGTGGGAAGTAATTAGCGTTATAAAAATGCACGTCAGCGCAACGATACGAATTATTTTCAACGCAATAAATAAAGGCAAAGAAAATACAACTCTAATTTGGTTGGCCTTGAGATGAATCGAGCTTCTCTTTCATCGCTTTTTCATTTTTAACATTTTTTACTTTAATTTTTTGTATTTTTTGCTTCAATTGAATACACTTAAAGTTGAGTTGAGTTGCGTTGACCTTGAGATTGGTTAAGCCACATTTTAATCGATTTTTAATTTTTTTTCCTGGTGTTAAACGGGGTTAGATTGTTTGTTTGTTTATTATTAGCTATCAGACACACAAAGTGTTCGAGACAAATCAACTTACATAAATAGTAGAAAATCTAGCGTGATGTAACTTGGTTGACCTTGATATTGGTCGGGCTTCGCTTTAATCGTTTTTTTGTAACATTTTTTACTTTGTATTTTTTGGGTTTTAAATTTTTTACTTCCAATTGAAGGCACTTATGGTTGTGTTCAGTCAAGTTGGATTGACCTTGTGATTGGTTAAATTCTTTTAAACCACATTTTAATCGATTTTTAATTTTTTACTTGTATTAAATGGGGTTTATTATTAGATACATATCAATTATGTTTATTTATTTATATAAACAACTTACATAAATAATAGTAAGTTCAATACTATATAATTTGGTAGACCTTAACAGTGGTCGAACTTCACCTTAATCGATTTTTTTTTAATTTTAATTTTATTTTTTTATTGTTTTAAATTATTTGCTTCTATTGAATACACTTAAGCTCGAGTTCAGTTGAGTTGGATTGACCTTGAGATTGGTTAAGACACATTTTTTAAATGATTTTTAATTTTTACTATTTTTTTTACTTTTAACTTTTTAAAATTTACGTTGACGTCGACATACAGCGAAACCAAAACCTTTGTGAAATCCTTAGATGAGGAAAGAAAAACGATAGCGCACAAGCGAAGAAAACTGTTACCAGTTGGGTCCAAAGACATAACTTGAAAATAAAACATCCAAGTTTGATCCAAGCACAAAATACACTTTAAGTTTGTATTTCAATTTTTCATAATCTTCTACGATTACAATTACAAAATTACAAAACATGAGATCTTACAGAAACCTCTGCATTTAAAAATTCAAGGCGTTTGTTTGGGACCAAAGTCGTAGGCGGACACATCACAGTTTCCTTATCTAAAGTGAAATCTGTGAAGTCGTATTTAAACAGTACCATTTTGTAGAAAGAATAATTACAGGAAACTGTAACTGTCGACTAATTTTTTTGCTTTCAAACGTAGCTGAAACTCAGTTGTTGGAATCACGCATGTACAACAACAAATCCTTTGACATTAATCAGATTTTATCAGTCTCTTGATACTCTTAATGTTTTTGAACAAGTTCTTCAGTGCGCACTCAATTTGAAACAGTCGGTATAATAAAGAACATTTTGCATTTTATTTTTAAGTACGCATATAGGTAGGGTGAGTCCATATTCTCTTCCCCACGCTTGGGCATGTCAAAATATAAAAAGAAAATATAAAGAAATCAAAATATCTGTTATTAAAGAATGAAGAAACAAAACCATTTAATAATACCATGCGATCAACGGAATTTATAATTACAGCAGGCTGTGATATTTTCCAAAAAGTTGGCAACGCAGGCTTACAGTTTGAAATTAAAAAAAAAAAATTAGTGTCAGAATTGTGACATTTATTTCTTAAATGATTGATAATAAACGGATTTGTCTTATGGAACCCCACTTAATATTCTACAGAAGGGTTTCAACCAACAGCCATACTAAATAAAATAAAATAAAGATTGTATAAAGCACGAGCGTAACCTCAAATATGACAACTGTCAATTTATTATTTGTTTCGCATTGTAACCAACCACACAGCATAAAATAGCACCAATCACTATCTAATTATCAATTCCGTTGATCACCTGGTGTCAAGTTGAAATAACAAAAGTAAGAAACCATTGATTGTTCAATAAACCACCAAAGTCATTCATGACTTTTGCCAAATGTTGGCACTTGGCTGTTACCAAATTAATATTTTTTCTCACGAAACCAGACGTTGCGGGTTCGAGTTTCGTTGACGAGAGATTTATTTTCCTGCTTCATTCGCTGAATTAAATTTAACTTTAAATTTTTCGCGAACTTTTACTTTTTGGGCTGCCTCTCCTAAAACACAAGATCGCTACTCACTTGTTGGAAAGCGAATGTTGACTCACCCCGTATAATAAGAAATTGCACAACAATTAAAATGTAAAAATGATCCGGGTCACACTCATAACAAAAAAAAAAAGAAAGAAAGAAGTTCACTTAGCAAAATTAAATTCACTGCGAATTTGCAAAAACATGATTGAAATCTAGTAATAATAAAGTTTACGACTAAGAAGATGCGTGGTTAAAATAAACTTTTATTTTTTAAGGTAAATCCTTTATTGTTTTTTGATTGCTTAAACTAATTTAAGCCCTAATTGTTTTGCATGTTTTGGCTTTTCGAATTAGCATGGAGTAGTTAGTGTTGTTGATTAGGATGATCACCGCATACGCTTTTACAATTAATTTGAAGCGGCGCATAATCATAATCATAAATCCGGTGAGTGGGCTTGTGGCTTACGCTAGTAGCATAAATAATAATAAAAAAAAAATTAATAATAATTTTTTTAACATTTCTTTATTTTGCATGCCTTTAGGAGAACAGCCGATTGAAGTGAAGTGATTGCCAGGACAGATAAACGAAAATTCAAATTTTGAGATGATGGATTTTGTTGTTGTGCAATACAGAGTTCGGGAAACCAGTTTGATATAGAGCATGTGGATGATAAATTTATTCTAAAAAAAAAAAATGGAAGATATTGTTGCAATTACCAAAGAAATTTATTTATCAGAAATTTAACATTGAGAAAATTGAAACGCATTTGTGTCACACCTTACATAATTATTTTTATGTACATAGATCATGATTTGTTTTATTGCTTTCTGCGAGTTTTTATGTATATTATAGGCTTTATATGTATGTATTTTCTTATTTTAACTGTCAAATACAATATACCTATTTTATTTCAGTGTAGTTTTTATTAGGTTTTCATACTTATGTTGATTTTACTGCAAAAAGAAAACAAAAATCGCTTTTTTAATTAACGAGTGCTCAAGAAAGTCTTTCAGTTCTAGGTTCGAAGAGACAGACAAGTCTTGATTTGCATCGTATCAATCTTTTACACAATTTTTTTAGGCAATTTTGAATTGCTTATAAAAAAACAAAAAAGAAATCAAAATAATTTAGGAGCACTGCGCACAAATCAGTCAAGTATATTTAGACGAAATGTTCCAAAATGATGAATCTTCTTACACAAAAAATGTGCACGGCGGGAATGATTAGGCAACCAATTATACGTAGCTGTGTGTTTAGTTGCCGACCTAAGCAACTGGTTCGTATATGTACAGGATGACACAGAATTTAAAACTATGAAAGCCATGCATGCTCTTAAGTAATTTTTGTTAAAAAAAAATTAAACTTGACCGTTTAGGCAATGCACTCTTCAGTTATTATGAAACGATATCGATTTTTATAAAATCATATCAATTATTATAAAATGATATCGGAATTATTTCCATCCGACGCGACGGGTCACTTCAGAGTGTGTTATGATGATCTCCCATTTGCGAATTATTTAAAAATTTATGCATTGCCAATATTTTCAAAAAATTTGAAGTCGCATAAACTAAGGAAACCTGCGAAGAAGCGAGCCAAAAAAATAATTGACGCTTACAGAGATTGAAATCATCTTTGCTGAAACAGCTGCTTCTTCCTGAAGACCTGGATAACTGAATCGTATGGACAATAATTAATACCTAAACATCGTGGGATACGAGGTAACCTTTAGTTGACTGTTCTAGTTCTTATATTGTTTGTGAATTAAATGTTTTTGTTCGGTGATTTGTGTTTGAAATATTCAATATTGCCCTGTTAAATAACCAGCTAACAGGGTGACGTCGGAATACGTCATTTTTCTAGACTATTTTACGTCATTGACGTCATTTGACCCGAAAGTGACGCCAATATGACGAGTCATGCGACACGTATTAATAACGTCGTAAAAGTGACGTCATTAACACGTCAATAGAAAGTGATAAAATGTTAATGTTTGTTTTTGAAAATTATTAGTTTAAAATCATTTTTTTTACCTAATTTGCCTAATTTCACCTAAATAAAAAAATGTTTATTATTTAAACTGGATTCTTTTTACTATCGCTGCCTAAAATAAATAAATAATAAATTGTCGTTATTATACCGTCAATGTGACTTACAAAGGCCGCATTCAGATAACCGGAGCAACTGAATTGCTGACCATTACGTGGACTTTCAGCGAATAGTATTCCTGAACGGGTAACATAGCGAACTTTAAAATGCGAACTATTAAAACTTAGAACCATAAGCTATCTGTCTGTGCCATGCATAAGCTGAGTCAGCAACTTAGCTGCTGTGGAGATCTAAACACGGACCTTTCAGGTAAACCGAAACAGTGTAATAATAAATAAGAATAATCAATATCAAATAATAATTAAATGTGTTTCAAGTTTTAAAAGATAATTTATTGTTCTACAGAGTTTATGGCAAGCCAGTAAATCAGATGATCAAAATATTAATATTAAATCTGAACGATTCAAAATATGGTGAAAGAGTTAAGTTTTTACAAAATTCAGGATAATGATTTTAATTTTAATGTTTTATTTAATTTTATTGGACGTTTTTAAGTACCTCTCATGAGAAAATAATAATAAAATACAACCTAAAAGTTCGGTCTTTAGTTATTATTTAATAGTGTTAGTTAAAGTGAAGATATTTGCATTTTTGTGAATAAAAATTTGACAGTTTCTTAATTATTTTTTATAAAATGTGTCTTGCGCCACCAAAGGGCCTCGCAAAGTTTATCTTGCCCACATCAAATTTAGATCTAGCCCCGCCGCTGGGAATGAAACACGTTACTTGGTCGTCATTATGTCCTTTATTTACGTCACATTTGACGTCAAAGGTACGTTATCTACATGACGTGATGTGGCTGGACTGAAAGTGATTAAGGCTCGATACACACCAACGTCGCAATTGCAGTTAATTTTATGACATTTGCGGTGCACAGTACTTTGTAGAGTTGGGAGTCGCTAAAATTACCAAGTTACCTTACGGTAAATTTCCATTGTTACCGGTAAAGAAACATTCATTTGTTACCGTACGTTACCGTTTGTTACCTGTCGTCAAGATAACGTAATCTCGCGTTACACACTTGCAAAATTCAAGTAAACCAATGAATGAAATGGTCAAGGAGTATTTCTGATTAATTATTTATGAAAAACAAATACTAAAAAAATTAAATAAATATTTCATAACCTAAAATGACTTTCGCTTACACATGAATTTATTTAGTGAAAATACATAATATTAAATATTGTAAATCTTATTTATCACAAAAGCCAACAATGTAATGCGTATTTGGTATCAAATTAATCAAAAAATTGAGTAAAAATCACATTTTTATTTAAAAGAGTAATTGGTAATTCCGGCGCGAGATGTCGCCACTTGAGTTGTAATTGGTAATATTACCGGTAAGGTAACATTAAAAATAAATTACCGGTAATTTAACAACACTAGTACTTTGTATCTTATTGACTACTGCACACGTTCGCATTTAACTGCACGGCCAAAAACCGCACACTAAGACGTCCGCTGAGACGTCCTTTGGATGTTAGAACGGTGTTGCCAACCCTGCCGCTACAGACGGTTAATCATTCACCTACTGTGGGAAAAAGTCGTAAGTCGTAAACAATTGGGTTGGATTAGAAGTTAAAAGCTCATGATAATAATAAAACAACATCTTTTATGATAAAGAAACACTCCTTATAACAGTTTCTTCTTCGCTTGTTTCGTCATCGCTTCCACAGACATCTTTACGTATAGTCATCTATAACTAAAATGCTACGAGGTTCATGGAAATGTCAAATTGTAGCTCTTAAGTTGCGCATGACTGTTAATACCTTGTAAACATTATTTAGTGACTAAAGATTTTATTTAAAAGTAGGTAAAAATACGATAATTTAGATAAATTTCTTTTTTTTTGTTAGGTGAATATTAAAGCCGGGAAAAATAAAACAAATTTGAACTGATTAAATTTCCGCCAAAACGCACCTGACCGTGAGACGTGAAAATGTTCATAAGTTGTCAAATCGTAATATGTGAAAGTGAATGCGAACACATAAAACTTATTAAAATGAAAAGTAAAACATATCAGTTTTGTGCTGTACCATAATGTAAAAATATCTGAATTATTTTTAAATGTCACACGAAATTTAGTATTACCAACCTTACTTCTCAATGGCGAGAAGTTCCCGTTTCCACCACAGATTTCTCAAGTGTGAGTGATCAATGGAATTCATAATTAGAGGAGGCTGTGATTGGTGCTGTTTTATGTTGTGTGGTTGGATACAATGAGAAATACATAATAAGCTGACAGTTGTCATATTTGAGGTTATGTTCGTGTTTATACAATTTTCATTTTATTATTTTATTTTGTATGGATGCTGGTTTAAACCCTTTTTTAGAATACAGAATTTTAGTGGAAAAAATTTTATGTCGAATATCAAACATTTTCGAAATTAAGTGTCATGTTTTGTGTCTGTTCCGACACTTAAAACCTTTAACTTCAAACTGCACGCCTGTGTTGCCAACTTACGATAAATACCGCAGCCTGCTCTAATTATAAATTCCCTTGATCGCATAGTATAATAATTTCTTCAAGATATTCACTCAGTAATTGTTGTTTAAATTAACACTACATTTACGTCAAGTGGCATTTTATGAACAATGACGTCAAAACGAATGTGAAGCCGTTCGGAACCACGTATTTATTAATTTAAGAGAATAATAAATTGTAGAAACAGCGTAAAAATTTGATGTTTTCGCTAGTGTTGTTAAATTACCAGTAATTTATTTTTAATGTTACCTTACCGGTAATGTTACCGTAATATTACCAATTACAGCTCAAGTGGCGACATCTTGCAACGTAGTTACCAATTACACTTTTAATTAAAATTGTTATATTTACTCAATTTTCTGATTAATTTGATATCGGATACACATTACATTTTTGTCTTTTGTTGATAATAAGGTTTTCAATATTTAGTATTATGTATTTCCACTAAATAAATTCACGTGTAAACGAAAATCGTTTTAGGTTATGAAATATTTATTTACTTGTTTTAGCATTAATGTTTTTCTTAGGTAATCAAAAATATTCCTTGACCATTTGTTTCATTGATTTACTTGTATTTTGCAAGTGTGCAACTCGAAATTACGTTATGTTGACAGCTGAGGTAACAAACGGTAACGCACGGTAACAAATGAATGTTACCTTACCGGTAATATTACCGACTCACATCACAGTTTTCGCGTGTGTTATCGACTATATTCCCGATTATAGAGCTTTAATTAATAATTTTATATTATTGTCATGTATCCAATTGATACTGCCATATTTCAAAGATTTGCATTAATGCAGCTTCAAAAGATCGACTTTTTTGTTTACAAATAGAGGCTATTCTGTATTGAGTATGTTAAATTAAATTTTGCAGATAAAGCAGCGACATCCTACGATCGCTTTTTGACCTGACATTGCAGTAGGATACAAATTGAAGCGGGTTTGTTTCATAATAAGCTACCCTATGCAAGGCGGACTGTTGTTATGGTAACAATAAATCAAAAAGCTTTATGATTTAAAATTTCTTCGATAGTGTCTACTAACGAACGTATTCCAAATGAAAGCAGTCTTGCAATCTAAAGAGGATTAATTGGGGAAGAATATACTGAATTTACGGTCATTAGAAGTGATTCACACATAGAATTTGTTAAGTTTTAATTTCGAGTTTTCTTCTTGTCCCCTAAAAATAACCCTGATGAATAAATCAGTTTCATGTAAATTTGCCCCTAGATTTCTGAAGCAATCGGCTGGGTTGGCGACGCTGTTGTGTAGGAATTCTTGTTTTCACGCGTTGGTAACACTCAAGGCACTCACAAACATAACCTACAAATTATTTAAAAATGTTTACGTCCGTTTTATGAATCATGCATCGCTGCAATTTTGAACATGGAACAATTATTTAGCGACACGTTCGATAATATTTCATTTTCCGCCAGCGGAAACTTGTGGAAGAATTTAGGTCGCATAATCGAGCCGGAAAAAATTATTCCAGATTTCAGAGAATCGACCGTGAAATCTGCATCCACCAAAAGCGTATTATTAAACTCAAACGAAAACATATCCTTCGATGATTCCGTGTTTTTCGCGGAATCGTTTTCTTCGCTGACAAGCAACAAAGCGAATCGATCCACCAAGGTAGACAGCGACGATTTATTCAGCGACTCGGAAAGCAGTTATTCAGAAGAGCAGAGCGAGAATTTGAACGGGAATTGTTATAAAAACCAAGAGAATAAAGTGGAAGATTCGATAATTAAAAATGCGTTGCAATCAAATTCGTCTCTCGATGAACCCGATGCGTCTAGGACTTGCAAAAGCTTTTCCGAGGAGGTGGATAAGTGCAAACTGTTTGCGTGGGGTTTACCGTGTATGGTTTTGAGGAAGTACGAAAGTCGCAACATCACGTCGATGTTTGCATGGCAAAGCGAATGCCTGAGTTGCCCCGATGTTTTAGACAAATGTAAAAACTTAGTGTATTCGGCTCCGACGTCCGCCGGTAAGACGTTGGTTGCCGAAATTCTGGCAATCAAGACGTTGTTCGAGCGCAAGAAGAAGGTCCTGTTTATTTTACCGTTCGTGTCGGTGGTGCGAGAGAAAATGTTTTACTTTCAGGACATATTAAACACAAGCGAAATCCGCGTCGAAGGCTTCATGGGTTCGTATAATCCGCCGGGTGGGTTTCATTCAATTCAATTTGCCATCTGTACTATAGAGAAAGCAAACGGGATAGTCAATCGTTTGTTAGAAGAAGGTGCTTTGTCCGAGCTGGGGGCGGTTATAATAGACGAGTTGCATTTAGTCGGTGACCCCAGCAGAGGATATTTATTGGAATTGCTTTTGACCAAGTTGAAATACATGTCGGTCAAAGATGAAAACGTAAAGATACAAATCATTGGAATGTCGGCGACATTGCCGAATTTATACTTGCTGGCCAAGTGGTTGAATGCAGAGTTATACACGAGTTCGTTTCGTCCGGTGCCTTTATACGAGCTGTGTTACGTGAACGGGGAGATTTACGATAATAAGCTGCAATTCAAAAGGAAGCTGCCGGTTTTGCCTGACGTGGAAACCGACACGGATAATATCTTGCAGCTATGCCTCGAAACCATTGAAAATTCCTGCTCGGTTTTAATATTTTGCCCCACAAAAAACTGGTGTGAGAATTTAGCGCAGCAAATAGCGTCTGCGTTTTGGAAAATCGGAGTTTCCAAGTCGAAGTTCGGGGGCGTGTTACGCCAGGAGTTGAACTCCAAGCTGATTTCCGAAGTGCTCGAACAGTTGAAACGATGTCCGGTTGGTTTGGATACGATTTTAAGCAAGACAGTGTCGTTCGCGGTCGCATTTCACCACGCAGGTCTTACCCTGGAGGAACGAGATATAATCGAGGGGGCGTTTCGCTCGAACGTTCTGCGAGTATTAGTCGCCACTTCCACCTTATCATCGGGGGTTAACTTACCTGCAAGGAGGGTTATCATAAGAACCCCGATTTTCAACGGAAAACCCATCAATGTCTTGACTTACAAGCAAATGATCGGCCGAGCCGGCAGGATGGGGAAAGACGTGGCGGGTGAAAGCATTTTGATTTGCCAGAAGAACGACTACAAACTCATCAAGGAATTAATGTCCGCTGATTTGGAACAAATCGAGAGTTGCTTGCTGGGGGCCGGTAAGTTAGAACGTGCGATTCTTGAAGTTATAGCGAGCGGAGTCGTGTCCACCCCCAGTGACGTTCGCTTATTTACGGACTGCACCCTTTTGGCAATCGACGAGGACAATTTACTAAACAATCCGATCGACGAGGCGGTTAAATTCTTGGAGAACAACGAATTCATTCGGCTGCAAACGCTTGAAGACGGCTCGTCGAGGTACGTCGCCACTTCCTTGGCGAAAGCCTGCCTGTCGTCGTCTCTGCCCCCGGAAGAAGGAATCGCTTTGTTCACCGAATTGGAAAAAGCCCGGCAGTGTTTCGTCCTCGAGACCGACCTACATTTGATTTACCTCGTCACGCCTTATAGCGCTTGCAACCAGTGGACCAACATTGATTGGTTGTTTTATCTGGAAATGTGGGAGAAACTGCCCGAATCTATGAAGCGCGTCGGTGATTTGATTGGAATCCGTGAGTCCTACATAGTCAACGCTAGCCGAGGCAAAATACAAGCAAACGCATACCGCAAGTTACAAATTCATAAACGGTTTTACACCGCGCTAGCTCTGCAAGAGCTGGTCAACGAGGTCCCCCTGAATGATGTGGCCCTCAAATTTAAATGCTCCAGAGGGATGCTGCAGTCCTTGCAACAGAGTGCCTCTACTTTCGCAGGTAGGTATTATGCTGTACTGTTTATCAAAATATTGTACTATAATTCTCACACAAGTTTAATTAATGTTGTGCAGCCAATTGAGCCAGTCCCGGTAATGTTTGTGCTTCATGAACCTTTGGAGTTGTTATAAACTGCTTATTCCAAGCGGATTTTCCGTTGCTGCGTTAAACAGTCAGGTATTTATGTGACGTCATTCCAACGACCCAAGCTCATATTAGATTTCTTTGTTCTCGCTTATTAAGTTCCTCCCTGATATCGTCTATCTTTCGACAATTGGTTCCCCTGTGCTGTACACCTATTTCGCCGATTGAAGGGCAACGCCCTGCAACACGCGTTCTGTCACAAGGCTCGGGACAGCTGAATTGGCTTTCTCAGCGCTAACTTGCCACCCTTGTCGTTAATTATTCAGGTGGAAGCAACTTTAATTAAAAAAAAATGTCATCTCAAATTTAAATGCTCTAGGGGGATGCTGCAGTCCTTGCAACAGAGCGCCTCTACTTTCGCAGGTAGGTATTATGCTGTACTGTTTATCAAAATATTATACTATAATTCTCACACAAGTTTAATTAATGTTGTGCAGCCAATTGAGCCAGTCCTGGTAATGTTTGTGCTTCATGAACCTGTGGAGTTGTTATAAACAGCTTATTCCAAGCGGATTTTCCGTTGCTGCGTTAAACAGTCAGGTATTTATGTGACGTCATTCCAACGACCCAAGCTCGTATTAGATTTCTTTGTTCCCGCTTATTTAGTTCCTCCCTGATATCGTCTATCTTTCGACAATTCGTCCCCGTGTGCTATCCACCTGTTCCGCCGATTGAAGGGCAACGCCCTGCAACACCGCGTTCTGTCACAAGGCTCGAGACAGCTGAGTTGGCTTTCTCAGCGCTAGCTTGCCACCCTTCTCGTTAATTATTCAGGAGCTATAGTAAATTCATTCAGGTGGAACCAACTTTTATAAAAAAATGTCATCTTCACATAACAACATTCAACAAATTTCCACATCACATCCACAGTGCGCTTTTGTTCTCTACGAGTTTGTTTTTATTTGCAATAATTTCGTCGATTTTCATTTTTTTTGTCCGTCGTGGAACCTGTCACTTGTTTACAGTTGTTTTTGTTTTCTACAATTTTTTTTTCGTCTGGAGATTCAATTGTTTGTTCATCTTAGGTCCATGTGACACTAGGCAAGATTTCACTTAAAATCTTGTACAAAATGAGAGAGACAGGATATCATAGCGAATGTCCATTAGTCGAATCGACACTCTGTCACTTTGTCCAAGATTTTTTTATTAGTTCTTCCTGTGTCAAACCGGCTTTAGTCGTCAATCTTCTTTTGTTTTGTTTTTTCTTTTCGTACTATGCATTTCTCTTTTGCTTTTCTTATCGAATTGACTTTTCGCATTTTATTGACGCTTTTTCGTAGTTCAGCGTTTTTCATTTATTTCGTGTCCATCTTTGTTGTGATCTTTGTTTTGCGCACTGTATTTCGTCGTTTTTGTTTTTTTTAATCATATTTTTCTACAGTTTGCTTTTCTTATAGAACTGACTTTTCGCATTTTATGGACGCTCTTTTGTAGTACACCGTTTTTCATTTGTTTTGTGTCAATTTAAGTTGTTATAAGATCTTTATTTTACGCACTGTACTCCGTCGTTCATTTGCTTTTTTTTTGTTTCTTTTATCATATTTTTCTACAGTTTGCTTTTATTCTCTACAATTTTTGTTTCATTCGTCCGGAAAATTGTTTTTCGCTCGGCTTGGTCTTTTTTTGTATATTTTTTGTTCACTTCATGCCTTCTACTTTGTTGCTGTTTCTTTCATTTTTCTTTTGTTTCTGGTTTTTTGCAGGTTTCTTTTAGCTGTTTTTTTTTGTTTTGATTTTCGATATCTCAACGAAATGGTTTTTAAAATCCCAAGTTGTAGAGGAAATATCAAAAGAGAAATTTAGGTTGTGCGAAGACACCTTTATTTCATAAAGATACAATACTCAATTGATTTAACACTGTTTTTAACAAATGTATCACACACATTTGCGTGTTATACCTACGGACTTACGGATTACCTGCAAAAAATGTGGCAATTCTGGTATTGTTCCTGTTTGTGTTTACCTTCATTTTTTTTCATCATGTCTCCTCTGTTTCGTGTTTTCTTTCTCACCCTCTCTCTATGTTGCAGACCTGTAGGTAGTTTTATTCACGATTTTCTCTTGTTTGTTTTTGTCCTTTCTTATTTCTTTCATATTTTTCTTTACTGTTTCGGACTGAATTATTACCTTTTGCAATGTTATATTCGCGTCCATTTGTACAGTTTGTAGTTTAATTAATGTTGCACAGCCAATTTAGTACATGTCGTATTATGTTTTCGTTTCATCTAACGTAACCTCCTTCAGCAAACAACTCTGTTGGACCAGCATCGAGATTCTAAGCTCCCAATTTCAAGACCGGCTGCACTTCGGGGTTAACTACGATCGTCCAGAAGATCGGAGTTAGTAGAGTTGTAGACCTACAGTTTTATTCACAAAATCTATACTGTTTCTCCTCTTTGCTTTTAGCGTTTCTTATTTGTTTTATGTTTTTCTTGACTGTTTTTGGACTGAATTATTACCTTCTGCAGTGTCATATTCTCATCCATTTGTAGTTCGTAGTTTAATTTATGTTGTACAGAAAACATAGTACGTGTCGTATTATGTTTTCGTTTCATCTAACGTGACTAAATTATTTTATTAGGTAATAAACATTCACCACAGGTATGGTAACCTCCTTCAGCAAACAACTCGGCTGGACCAGCATCGAGATTCTAATTTCCCAGTTTCAAGGACGGCTGCATTTCGGGGTTAACTACGACTTGCTGGACTTGATGCGTCTACCTTTATTGAACGGCCCTAGGGCGAGGACTCTATACAACAATGGCATTGAAACTCTGGTGGATTTGGCAGCATCCGACCCCAAGGTGATCGAGACCGTGCTTCGCAAGGTCCTGCCTTTCGAAAGCGAAAAAGAAAGAGACGGGGAATCGGAATTTGAAGCGCAGAGGCGGAATAAAATCCGGGTTGTTTGGATAACCGGGCAGCAAGGACTGACGGAGCAAGGGGCCGCCGAAATGCTTGTGGCCGAAGCTAGGCGATACTTGAAGTTCGAAATTGGTTTGACGGAGGCTAAATGGGAGGAGAATAAACGAAGCACGGACAAGAACACACAAGAAGCGAATTATTCAAAACAAGTGCAATCTTCAGTCAATGATAGCAAAGATATAATTGGTGAAATATCGAAGGATACGAGTTTATTATCGCTTTATACAAAATCGAGCAGTACCCCCAACGAATCCGAAGATGAAAATTGTGCCAGCGAAGACTTTAATTTGAGGATAAATCATTCTAACTCGTTTCCTGTCGATTGTGATGGTGCAACCTCTGCGAAGCAATCGCTCACCAACAGCAAACGCGTTGGGCGCCAGCCCAACGAAAATAAAGCCGACAGTAACATGTCGTTCTTAGAAGACGCTTTCTCATCCAGCTTTAATTTAAGTACTAAACTCACGCTCAGTGATGTGGAAGGTGATGAATGTGTGGCAACCTCGCAAACCCCAACGGATTCGTCGCTCTCTGCTTTGTCTTCGCTGAAAAAGCGCTGTAGATTTTCTGCTCGGCACAAGTCCGTTGAGGAGCAAGCGACGCAGCAAATTCAAAAGAAACAAAAATTAGACGCCGTCACGCCTCAAGAAGCGCGTGCAATTCCATTCAAAATACAAAAGAAAATGCCCGTCGATCTTACGAAACTGGAGATCGTAGACGTGTGTGGTAACCCCCGATTATTTAAAAGTTTCTGCGAAGAAGTGCAAACGCAAAGCGAAATATCACTGTCGGTGGCGTGCGCGTGCGTTGAAGTTCTGAAGGAGAAACCGGCCATAGGTCATAACATTATCCAACGAAGAACTTCCACCAAGTCTCTTGTTTCCAGGAAAGAAAAGGAAAATACAAATTTCACTTACGAGACTAGACGAGTCGAAGGACTAAGCGTAGCCTGGGGCGGAAACACTGCCTATTACTTGAGCTTCCGTTCTTTGCAAGTCCAAGCAGCCCTCCTCAATTTACTAAAGCGCTTGTTCCACCTGACAACACTCAAAGTGAAAATTTTCGATTGCAAGGAACAAATCAAAGTTCTTAAATCGTGCTGTGACTTGGACTTCGATTGCCTACCGGAGGACCCGAAGGTAGGCGATTGGTTGCTGGAGCCGGAAGGAAAAGAAAAGAATCTTCAGGCCATGGTACTGTCGAGCTTAGCTGCGGCGAACGTTATCTTAACTGTAATTCTAGGCGTTAAAGTATTCGCCGGAGGTGGTCGGCTTGGCGAAAATGGCGGGATATTGTAAGGGTGTTTCCAGCGTAGGATTGGACCTTCACAGTTCGATTGATTCTAGAATTCGCAGTTCCATCGAGGCTGTAACCACCTGGCACGTGACGCAATCGCTTCTCAATGCGATAGCCGAACATGATATGAAGCTTCTGCACACGTATTGTAAGTATGAAAAGTTTATTTTTGTCTTAAAGCGACCTTACAACATGATCAGTAAACCCCCGAGGCGATTTACCTCCGTTCCTCCTTCTCTTCTTATGCATATACCAGGTATCCCAGTAACGGTGGCGACCGACAATATGTAGCTGCGGGAGAAAAAAATTGTAATCAAAATAACCAAACAAAATTCAAAGAAAGTACTTTTATAGCCGTTTTCACCATGTCTAGTTAAAAATTAAACCAGGTTTAACATTAAACCCAGTTTGCACCGCGGCTTAAACCGTAGTTAAAAACTCGCTAAACCAACTCAATTTAATCCGCCTTCCGTGATGGTTTAACGTTGAGTTGTTTAGCGAGTTTTTAACTACGGTTTAAGCCGCGATGCAAACTAGGTTTACCGTTAAACCTGGTTTAATTTTTAACTAGACATGCTGCAAATGGCCATTAAAGAATCACACACTTCGATCCCAAAGGTAGGATTGCCAGATTTCTTTGCAGGGAATGTCGCCAACCTGTTGATAAAATGTAGACAAAAGTCGCCATGTTTTTCTTTCTAGAATCTCTGTAACTTGTTAAGCTACTTTTCCTGCTTGGAAGATTGGGTGGTTGAGGATTGCTGCTATTGGCTGTTATGACACAATTGTTACAACACGTCGGGTGGCAAATTGTTTTGTTGTATCAAATAACTAAACAAACCGTTCCATGTGTACATAGAGCTAGGCAGGGCAGTTTTTACCTGCGTACACGGGATTTAAAATAGTTGACTTGTTGTCGTTCCCAAGGGCACGGCGTGATACCAACGGCAGCTTTCTAGAGTCGGAGAGGGTGTGGAGTAAAAGATGGAAATCCACCACAAGAAAATAGTATATTTGAGAACAATTAACCGGAAGACGCCAACTGGAGGATACAAGCCACGGTATCGAATACAATTCCAATCCAAAATTAACCCCGGTTTTAACAAAGGCGGGCTTTGTCCAAGACAACAATTCAATGACAGAAAAAAAATAATAATTTACGGTAAATAGCGATAAATAAAGCGTTAACGTTAAAGTTTGGTTCGTATTTCATCAAATGATCTTAAATATTTCAAAATACAAAAAAAAATTGTATGGTTGGAAATTTCCTCTCATCTCACAATAACCCACGTAACAAAAAAAAATTAATCTCTAGTACTTGAATCGGCTCAAACGTTAACAAAAGCAGTGAAATTACGATTGACATTTATTATCGAGCAAAAATTAAGTATTGATTTTAATTTAAAAAATTGTATTGATTGAATTAACTTGTCTGATGCAAGGTGAGGCATAAACTAGACAACCAAAGTTGCACGTCAGTTAAAAGAACAAAAAAAGTATCTTGTAAGACGAGTCCGTAGATAAGTAACGATGATCAACCGGAGTGACAACGGAAAAAAAAGGTATAAACGGTTACCTTAACGGCAGGACTTACGGTAGTAGTCGATGAATCGATCCTGAAGCTTCTTCGAAAGTCGTCTTCAGAGTACCAGCCTTCCGAAGGAAACACGTGTTCGAATTTCGCTTCGAGTAGACAGACTTCCTTTCGACTGTTTGGTACCTAGATACTTATCAAAACGTGTAAGGAAAAAGTGCTGTCGTAATCGGAAGCGGGATACGACTTGTCTACAAGGAAAACAAAATTTTAAGTAAGATTTCAAAAAAGCAAAAAAAGGAACTCACTAAATCAGTTCAAAACAGTACTGAAGGACTGACCTTGACACCAAAGAAGTATTTCTCAAGCGAAGAAAACCAATTCGCCCAGCGGAAAACGTCGATTAAAATAGGTTTTAGCACATGTTAATGGCTTCAGCACGAGCAACACACATCGTGTTCCCTTGACCAGAGAGAGTTTTACATTGAAAAGTAGGCTGAATAAACGCGTGGAGTCGAAAAGTCAGGACTGCCATTCGTCTAACAAAGATTTACCACAAATACAAGCGACTTCGACCGTAACAGAGTTGAAAATTGGTGGCAACACTGAAGATGAAACATGGCCACGCGTTAGACAAAAAAATTACGTTTTGGTCGAAAACTCGATGACGCGGGTAAAATGAAGAGTGTAACTCGCTCAGTAGAAGCCAACCTAAGTAATCACGGGGAGATAGGTTTCAACGAATCAAGAATTCTGGTTGACTGCAGCAGCAAAAAAAAACAGGATATAAATGGTTTCGGTGACATAGCACGACCAAGATCATGCAGCTGAGACAAACTGGGCCCGTAACATGGCTCAAAGATAACCAATAACTTTCCAAAAAGGAATAAATTGTTCTGCTTTAAGTACGCCTGTCATGTTGCGGTGTAAGGGAAATATAGTTAACGTAAGTTACGTTACGTTTTTCCTTATAATCGAGCACTCGCTTGCAGGGCAGGACATTGGCGAACGGAAAGTAATAATTAATTTAAGGTCTACATTAGCGCGCCTCTTTGTACCACACTCGAACAAATGCCGCCCCCTAAGGATAATCTCAGAAGTCACAAATAAAATTCACCAATACATTAACCTAATTCACAGCTGATTTATAAACAGCCTAATCACTACTATATTTATTAATAGTGATTATGTTGATAATAATCCAACATGTAATGAATTACTAATTACATTCATTGATTCACAGAGTTCCCTTTTTATACAACCCGTGCCGGATGCCACAAAGTGCATTTTCTAAAACTTTGGGTCAAAAGGTCGAAAATCAAAATAGACAGCGTCTCAGCGAAGACACAATTAAATAGCGAGCGCGTTAATTGCTTTTAATGAACTAATATCCGCAGATGCTGCACTGCAAGTAAAATCAAACGACTCGGATTCAACATGGAATTCCCTCTATTACAATGTTAATTTGCGTATGTTCCTTGGCCGAGAAGACTTTGATCTGCAACGTAAGCAGACGTCGCAGTGTGGTTCACAGGCGGAAAAAAGTCCAAAAGCTACTACAATCGCACACTCGAAACATGCACACAAAAGAACACAATAATTAACTAGAAAAATAAAGCACATAGCAAATAATTAGGCATATAAAATAAATACTCTACCATTTACTGTTAGGCAAGGAGTTCGTTAGTTTAATGTTTTATTAGTTACGAGGTCAGAAAAGGTTCCTCTTTTTCAGTGGCAAATATTACCTTAGCTCCGACCTGCTCCAATTAAATCTTGATATTAATATATACTTAGAACCTTTGTGATTAACAATAATTTTGTTTCAACTGACACGACCTGTCCTCCTGCAATTTATGAAGTTTTTTCTGTTGCCTTGCGCTTTGTAAAATACTACTGTCAAATTAACAACATTGACCATAGTAACCGTAACAAGTTATTTTTTTCCTCGAAACCGCCTATTTGAACCACTGTGCATCGCCGTCGCGTCGGTCGGTCGTGCACGCTATACCCGTGTCGATAACCGCACCTGTGAAATGCAACTGAACGATTTTTGCCTAAAATTCGCGTGTTGAATTTTGTGTAAATCCAAAAGTAAAAAACGAATTTACAATAAGATTTTTCAAACGTGACACGCCGACAGCCGATGACAGCTATCCCCAAAATCAGTTTTACAATCGAAAGCAAAAAAAAGTAAACATTTGCAGTTTCCGGTAAACTTTCTTTTCTAAGATAGTACTGCTTAAATACGACTTCACAGATTTTACAAAAATTTTGAAAGCTTCCAAGATTTTTAAGTGTCGCCTGCGAAGTCGTACTTAAACATCGTATTTTTTTTTATAAAAGTATAACAGAAAAGAATAAAAGAAATTGCAAGCAACGAACAAAAATATGTGAAGAATAAGGCTGACCAAAACAAAAAAAGAATTACCGATTTGGGATATCGAAAATCAGAACAAATGGAACCTGCAAGTAATCTCAGAAACAAAAGAAAAATTAAAGAAACAGCAACAAAATATAAGGCGTGAGAAAAAAAAAACAAGAAGATTGACGACACCGGCCCGAACGAAAAACAAATTTTTCGGATGAATCAAAAAATTCGTTAAAATAACTATAAAAGAGTCGATAATACGATAAGGAAAAAACAAGAAATCATTAACCTGTAGAATCTCAGTAGAATTTCGAAGGACAAAATCGAACACATTCAGACATTTGTTAGTGCCGAAAAGGACAGTCTAAAAAACAGAACAAAATGCATATTGGTACACGTAGCTTTTTTCTTGATTTTAATCTTCCTTGGAACATGGAGTATTATTTCCGCAAAAGTAAATTGACTTTCTTGTTATTTTTTTTGTGAATGTTTTGTGTTTTGTATGAAAATAATTTATAATTGCAAGAATTTTTATTCTAACCTTAACCTGCAGGGCCCAGGGCCCCTTCAGAGATTGGAGCCCTGGGCCCGGGCCAAGCAGGTCCATGCGTAAAGGCGACACTGCAAACGAATAAACCCAATAGTTATCGAGAACGGTCTGTCGGGACGCTCTGTACATTGCCAGTCGCCACCGTTATTGGAACACCCGGTATACCTAATGCGTTTTCTGATTGGAACAGCTTGCATCATGTGCCGCTTTCCAATTACGAATTTCAAGCACCTGAGATGATCTGAACTGAGTTCTTCTCTCTCATATTTTTACTGAGGTTATGCATCAGATGAATTATCGAAAATGCCTCCATATTGATCATATGAGGTACTCTCTAGGAAAAATTATTTTTATCACCCGTCTCCATTCAAAGCTTTTATCACCGTAGATATTGAAATGAATACCGTACTTACAATAACAAAAATGGAACTGGCAGGCATCGGTTTGAACCTTCGAGAGCTTCAAAATCTCAGCGACCTTTTAAACGACCAATCAACTGCGTTCGAGAAGAAAGCATACGAGCTAGCTGGCAGGAAATTTTCATTTAGTTCCACGATCGAAGTGGCGAAGGTCTTGGGCTTGCACAAAGGCAAACGTGTCAGCACAAACAAGCAGGTTTTGGAACAAAGCACGCATCCAATTGCCACGCTAATCATTCAGTGGCGCAAATTGAACAATACCTTATCGAAAATGGTGTATCCGTTGCTGCACATGGTGAAGGACGGCAGAATCCACGGGTGCTGCATCATGCGCAACGCGACGGGGCGCATTTCAATGCACGAACCGAACCTTCAAAACGTGCCGAGGAATTTCGAAATTTTAAATCCGATTAGCAACAAGACCGTATTGATTCGCTGCAGAAATGCTTTCGCTTGCCCCGATTCACACATTTTACTATCCGCCGATTACTGTCAACTGGAACTAAGACTTCTGGCGCATTTCTCAAAAGATTCACTGCTCTGCGCGATTATGAGAACCGACGAGGACCTATTTAAGTCCGTAGCGGCCAAATTAAATGGCGTCTCAATAAATGAGGTATACAAGTACCTAAAAAAATCGCATTTCTGTATTAAACAGGTTGTGTTTAGGTAACGGATGAGTTAAGACAAAGAGCGAAGCAAATATGTTACGGAATTATTTACGGCATGGGCCTGAGGTGCCTTTCGGAACAGTTGGGTGTCTCGGAGGAGGATGCCAGTCAGTACTTGCAGGAGTTTCACGAACGTTATCCTGGAATCAAGCAGTACGTTCAGGCGACCATAAAACAGTGCAAGGAAGAGGGTTACGTCGAAACCATTGCTTCCAGACGACGTTATTTACGTCACATTAACGACAAACATGCTCCTACGAGAAGTAAGTAGTTTAAAAATGGATTCCCAGCTGTCCGTTTATATACCTATATTCCAGTCACGGCTTGTGCGTAACATATTCGGGTAGGCAGCAGACAGAGCGCAGAGCACTTGCTTATTACGGTGATGAGTTTTCTGTAATCAAGTTTGGTGTTGGTTTGCTTTTTTTCCCCCGCACTCTTGAGTCTCCGACGTTTAGATGTCGCCTGTTGTTCCATTTTTGAAGCGGCTGTTAGATCGCGTCGTGGACTTGGTTGGAGAAAGCGCAGGTGGACACGCGTCGGAAAGAACGAGTTCAAATATGAACTGGGTGTGGCTGGTTTGAAACCTTGTGTTACGTATGTTCTGAGCTTCGGCCCGCATTTCTTTTTGGCCGTCGTTATTTTACTCCAAGTGTTAAGGGGAGATCGCATACTGGGGATTTTTGGTATCTTTTCGGTACCTACGGTTAACGTAAGGCGAGTTTTTTTTTTGTGACGACCTCGTGGTTGCGCATACTGCGGATTTGGCAGAGGTTTTTGGGTATCTCTTGTACCTACGGTTAATGTAGGGTGAGTTTTTTTTTGTTGACGACATCGTGGTTGCGCATACTGCGGATTTGACAGAGATTTTTGGGTATCTCTTCGGTACCTACGGTTAACGTAGGGTGAGTTTTTTTTTTTTTGTTGACGACCTCGAGGTTGCGCATACTGCGGATTTGGCAGAGATTTTTGGTATCTCTTCGGTACCTACGGTTAAGGTAGGGTGAGTTTTTTTTTGTTGACGACCTCATGATTGCGCATACTGCGGATTTGGCAGAGATTTTTAGTATCTTTTCGGTACCTACGTTTAACGTAGGGTGAGTTTTTTTTGTTGACGACATCGTGGTTGCGCATACTGCGGATTTGACAGAGATTTTTGGGTATCTCTTCGGTACCTACGGTTAACGTAGGGTGAGTTTTTTTTTTTTTGTTGACGACCTCGAGGTTGCGCATACTGCGGATTTGGCAGAGATTTTTGGTATCTCTTCGGTACCTACGGTTAAGGTAGGGTGAGTTTTTTTTTGTTGACGACCTCATGATTGCGCATACTGCGGATTTGGCAGAGATTTTTAGTATCTTTTCGGTACCTACGTTTAACGTAGGGTGAGTTTTTTTTGTTGACGACCTCGTGGTTGCGCATACTGCGGATTTGGCAGATTTTTGGTATCTCTTCGGTACCTACGGTTAACGTAGAGTGAGTTTTTTTTTGTTGACGACCTCGTGGTTGCGCATACTGCGGATTTGGCAGAGATTTTTGGGTGTCTCTTCGGTACCTACGGTTAACGTAGGGTGAGTTTTTTTTTATTGACGACCTCGTGGTTGCGCATACTGCGGATTTGGCAGAGATTTTTGGGTATCTCTTCGGTACCTACGGTTAACGCAGGGTGAGTTTTTTTTTTTTTTGTTGACGACCTCGTGGTTATTCTTTTGTTAATTGTTCCCTTCGTGTTTCCCGTTATTATAGTGCTATTCCCAGGCAAGGAGGCTGCTACACACGTGGATTGGCAGTGACAAATTCTCTGTAACATCGACTTTTCACCGTCGTTCGACTTGCTTTAGTGAGACGAGCCCGACAGCCGCCATCTTCTATCCCGTCGAAACGGGGTCGCTATCGCCCAAACGTCCTGGGCAGGGCCGTCGCTGAGTCGTCGACACCATGGCGGAGGCAATTTTAAGGTCGTCTTATCTTATTTATTTTTGGTTTTCCTCCTTTTCTCGTTAGTGCCTTTGTGGAGTGACATCGCCGCTGTATGGAAAATTCCCCCCTCCCCCTTTGTGCCTTAGTTGGCGCACTGCGCACCTTATTACATCGGCCTTTTTGGTCCGTGTATCCTGTTTTGTTTTTTTTTTTTACTCGGGGACAAATTCTGACTATCAGTTGAAGAGGCTGCTTCAAAGCGTTAAACTTTGTGATCATTTTTCTTTTTTTTTCCTATTTGGATGGTTTTAAATTTAAGATTTTGCTATCACGTTTGAGAGGCTCCTTCAAAGCGCTGAACACTGTTGTATTTTTTTCTGTGCTTGACTTGAGTTCAGTGTTTTCTGTATATTTTTTAATAGAGTTTAAAACGAATCGTTTTTATGCTTTGGTGTAAGCTAACGCGTGAGTACTCCCGCAAAGGAGCTTTTTCAGTCCACGAATTGGACTTTGTACATGAAGGTATTTAAGGCGTGGTCGTTGCTCGCCCCGTCTCCGAGCGTAGTTATGCATAATTTTGGTTTGTACGATTTCCACGAACTTATCACCGAGATTATATTAATTAAAGTTAAGTCGATTTACGACCGAGGTGATTTTTTTTGCTGTTGTTATGCTCTTTTTGCACATCGTTGTCAGGAGAACGTTGTGGCGGGAACTTTACATTCTTAAGAAGTGGGATTTCGCGCTCGAATACGAGTCCTGGGGAGTTGGAATCTCTGCGGACGGAACACGATACACCCTCCCGGCCGTGTATCCTCTACACTTCTGAGTTACGTAACCACTGCTGGATGGCGCCCTTTCCGGTAACATCTTTTGAGTTTTCCCACGCCGTCTCCACAGAATGGGCACAGTTAGGTAATCCTATTCAACGTGATCGTTCTCGAGAGTCCGACCGACTTGGTTCTCAACATAAGGTGAGTTCCGAGTTGGCCCTCCTCCGCTTTCAACCGCGGTCTTGGGTCCAAACAGCGCTGAGCGCTTCCTTGTCGCCACGTCAAACTGGAATCAAACCGATTGTGACAAATGGCTGCAAGAAGACTCTCTCTCTCCCCTTTTAATGTACGGTTGCATGCTTTGTCTAACACACATGAATAGAAAACAAACTATGTATACACGGCGCACATCGACTGCCTACCCAAATTCGTATGCAGAAGCCGTCGATGATATAATCAATAACATGTAGACCTTGATTGATTTATCTGGAACGTATAAAGGGATAGCTGCGTATAATGGTTATTAACAGGGAAAAGAATTCGGGCCACTTGTTCCGCGTGAACGGTATGAAAATAGAGTACTCGGACTGTATCAGCCTCGCCCCCAATAATTTCTGCGAAGCACGAACGCTGTCATTGCATTCCCTCCCCTCCCTCTCAACAACAACTCGATGTATCAGAGCCGCGGAAAGGTGGGCTGAATTCTTTTCCCTGGTTGTTGATTTTAAATGATTTTTCATTAGGCCAAGCTGAGCGACAGGCCGTTAATACAATAATTCAGGGTTCAGCCGCCGATATAGTGAAGAATGCAATGGTGATAATACATGGCCGATTCCAAGATGAATTTAAAATATCCGAAAAAAGTAAGCCTCGGCTCGTCCTGCACCTGCACGATGAACTTTTATACGAAGTACCTGTAAGATTTCTTGATACGGCTGTGAGAATCGTCAAGAGTTCCATGGAGGAGTCGGTGAAGCTTTCTGTACCGTTTCCGGTTAAAATAAGGACGGGTAATTCTTGGGGTGATTTAAAGGAGGTTACTTTTTAAAATATTTCCGAATGATGCGATTAATAAATATTCTGCATTCCAAAAGAAAACTAAATAATTTAGAAAGAGCATTGTTACGGTAATTATAGGAACGGATTCTCAAAATTATTTAATTTAAGTATGTGTCCCGAGCGAGGATCGTTTCCAGTAAATTAAAACCACGAGCGGGCGTGGTTTAATGGAAAATTTTATAATTTGAGTTCGGCAAAGATCTGAGTTTGGTCATTTATGAAATTATTGTATTGAGTATGTACGTCAAAAATTAATCTGCGGCGTAGGATTACCAAGGTAAATGTCAGGGCCCCCGCGAGGTCAAAAGCCGTCCGCGTGGCAATCCATATTTTGGCGCCCTCTGGCAGATAAGTTGGGGCAAACAAAAACGGTCAATTATCAAAAGTATTAAAAATTAAAAGAAAAGAAATGGAAAAAACAGAAAAATTTTTAAACATTTTCCTTCACATTTTTTAAACATTCTCCTTCACTTTTTCTGAACATTCTCCTTCACTATTTTCAAACATTCTCCTTCGTTTTTTTAAGCATTCTCCTTCACTTTTATTCAAACATTTTTCTTCGAAGCGAAATGCTTTCTTCTCATCTGACCGAGAAGACCTCTGTTTAGACGCCCCCCCCCACCCTCCCGAATGCAAGTGGGCGAAGCCCGCTAGTTACTAATATTAGAAAAAAAGAAACAAAATCACAAAACCAAACGGAACTTAAATTTATAAAAACTTAAAAAGTGAAATGTAATTTGTTTTTTTGTTAACCAAACCGTAACAGCTTACATAATTTATTTTTTTACCCAATAAAATTATTAAATTTTTATAAAAAATTTAGCAAAAGAAAATTACAAAAATTAGACTTTTCTACTTTTAATTGCCGAAGTTAACTGTTCTAGTTTAGTCGACGTTTTGTTGTGAGGTTGGCGGCTTCATCAAAACTTGTGGCTAGTTTTTCGAATAATTTATACCAGACAAAAAAATGTTTGTTTTGGGCGAAAAAAAAATACAAAATATGTCCAGTGATCAAGAAGCTAATTGCCGCCCCTTGAACATGCCGCCCGCGTGCACTGCACGCTTTGCACACATGGTTACGGGGGCCCTGGTAAATGTCCACAATTTAAAATTATTTTTAATAAGACTGGAAAATTACTACGGACCAATAAAGTTACAATCTTTTTTTAAGGAACAACCTGTATGTATTTTGAAATATCCTGATTGTTCCCAATCTAAAAATATAAAGGTTTAGTATTTTATATTGTGGTGGTTAACAAGTTGTGACTGTTTTTGTCTAAAAATTAGCATAACTGTTCATAACTTTCACGTTCTGGTGCTGATATTACAGAGTTAGCGCAAACACATTGTTAGTTGTAAATGCAAATGTTATAAAATTTAATATGCAATTATTGCTTGACAACGAACAGAAGCGTAAATTTTGCAGATTTTGTGCCTTTCTAATTTATAACGATACATTTATAACATTTAATTAAAATCTATGAAATATAAACATGTTTGAGCGTTCAAGGAATGCATATAAAATTGACCGGCAACTGGTCTGTGGTTTTCGTAAGTATTTAAATTAATAGTCTTATTAAATGTTTTATTTTGAGTCTAGTAATTTGTGGTGAAGCCATCTCCACGCATTTTAGAAATACAGTAAAGTCTGGTTATAACGAACCCGTTTGTAACGAACTTCCGGCTATAACGTCCTATATTTCAAGCAACGAAAATTTTTCCATAAGCTCAATGTATTTTTTTTCTGGTTATAGCGAACTCGCTTATAACGAACTTGCGGATGTAGTGAACCAGATATGACTTAAAATGTGATACAATTTTCCTTTTATAACAAACTTTGGAGGGGTTTCCCCGATTTATGTGCTATTCGCCGATTACTTGTTACGAGTGACGTGCATTTATAGGCCTTACAACAGCCGAGTCTTGATTTTTTGTTGCAGGACATTATATCCAACGTGATGAATAAATTTAACTTTGAAGAATATGTTAGGGTTGATAATAACAGCAGCATGAGCAGATTATTGAAACAGTGATTGCAAACATTTTAACCAGTGACAGTCAAATGCTCCAAAAAAAATGGCAGAAACTCGCAATTGTTTAGAGTCACATGCAGTTCCAGAACATGTTTGGAATAGTTTCTGCGTTCTTCAAAACTATGTATAATTTGTTCACAAATTAAAAGACCACTGACGGCGTTGCCTTGTGAAAAATACAACCGGCAACAGTGTCCTAGTTAAAAGTTTGGTAATAAAATTGGCAACTGTTTGAAATAAACGATAAGGTTATACCTTCGGAACAAATCCCTGGTTCTAAATTTAATAATTATAATAGATTCATGGCTTTTACCTTATCGCTCGCAAGCAGTTTTATAGCAAACTGTAATTAATTGAAACGGCTTTTTAAAATGACTATAAATGTAAATAAACTAATAGTAAAATTGATTTGACAAATTACTTTGACATGAAACTTCAAATACCTTGCCAACTTAGTATTTTGTTAATGTTCTATAGAGGACTTATGTTTTATACCAACATAATGCAACAGGTGGTGGTTTTTTTAATTTGTGAACAACGTATAAATAACGTTAACTTTTCGAATAATATTTACAAAAATGACCGATTTTATTAGTTTTTAATCATACGCATATAACTGTTTCGCAAAGGATTCATGTTATTTTTTTACAATACTTATTTCATGTAAAATAAAAAAGTAACTATTAAAAACACACTTTGTTTTAAATTACCTATTATAGCGAACTTCGGATATAACGAACGTATTTTGATAAAATTTCAGGGTTCGTTGTAACCGGACACCACTGTACCTGTATACAAAAATTTAATTATGGAATTTTGAAAATGTGATAATTCTTTCTTTTTATATTAGTATAATTACTTTTTATATTAGTATAATTACTTTTTATAAATGTTGTTTTTATTCATTTTCCTATACGTTTATGTTGGAATAAATAATTTTTCTTTTGACATTATTATTTCTCTTTCCCCTTAAATAAATAGACTCCTCGTAATCCGAAGCAAATGCGGAAAGTTATTTTTCCGATTTACGCGAAACACATTAAGCAGCAACGAATTAAATTAAATTAAAAAATGGAAGGACATTGTGACTAAAACGCTTTATCAATAGGTGTGTTCTTTTTGCCGCAAAACTCAGAGTAACTCAGCGGCACTCAGTAACCTTGGAAATTTGTATGTTTTTTTTACACTTTCGTTGGTGAGATTTTGTGAGCTTCCTCCGAATCAATCAAATAAGAATTTAGGTTAGAATGCATGTGTACGTAATGGCCGATTCTCTCGTTTGACATTTGCGCGATGTCAGTGGAATTAACTTGTTTTTTTTTTTAGAACGTTTAACTCAGCAAAACTCACCTCGCTTCTGATATTTACTGATCTGAGTCGAAAGCAAAACGAACACACCTAATGTAATGCACGCAATTAGTTATTAATTGAAAAAATAGGTCACTTTGATCAAGTACAGTTTTTTTTTTTTTTAATAGAAAATTGAAACTTATTGAAATCTTATTTAAGTAATTGCTTTAACAATATAGTATTATGAGACCACTTATCGAGAATTGTCAGGAAATTTGACTACTTTAACACAAAAGTCAGCATTTGAAGTTAATTAACTGGAAAATTTTGCAACCCGCCATCTTTGCTGGTTTGTGTTAATTGATTAAAATGGTAGTAATTAAAGACGAAATGACATTTAAAAAATTTAAACTTTCAAAATTAACAAGTTTAAAACTTTGGTAAAATCTGTGAATTCGTCTTTAATCTATGGCATTTTGAGAAAGTTTAATTACAGGAAACTGTAGTTTGTCTACCTTTCTTTTTGCTTTCAACTGTATATTTCTTGTAATAATAAATGGGAAAGTTTTTTTTTTTTGGAAATTGTTCTTTTAAACATGATGCAGTTAATTATTAATACTGTAAATAACAATCACAATGTGGTCACATTAGTAGAATAAAAGAAAAGTTGAAGTGACAGAATTCGGCGAGCCGTTAAGAAGACATCAACTTGCTAATTTTAAATTACACTTAAGTGATGTCTATGCGCTGTTCACGTTAAGAATACAGTAGGAATATCGTATACTCTCCCTCCAATCGACCGCTAAGTCAGCGTTGTTAGGAATTAAATAGGCTAGCTTACGCGCCAGCGTCAACGAGAGGAGGGAGAGTGTACGATGCTCCTACCGTATTTTTAACGTGAACAGAGTATAGTAGTGGTTCGATCGTTTGAACGCATCCAATGTTTCTGTTTTTCAAAAGTGGCCCCACGTTCAGGTAATCGCAGCGTTTCAATAGCTGCTTTCTTTTGCTTAAAAGTTTGAATCTGGTTTTGAATAGTTTGAATCTGGATTCTGTAATTGTTGTAACAAAACACCTCAGATTTGAATTATTGATTGACAGTTCGTCTGCAAATAACTGCAATTCAGTCCAAACAAAATGTAAAAATAGTTTGATTCGAAGAGGAAAGGTTATTATTATCGATCTGGACTGAACTTTAAGGAAATTGGGGATTAATCAGTTTGCAACAGAACGTCTATCTTTGAAACTAAACGCGTTTGGACCACGCGTTTTTGTGAGCGAAAGGAAGCACCTAATGAGTAATGACGCGTAAATTTAAACATGGTACAGTCGCGATGAAGATAATCGAGACCGATTGACAGTTCTGGGACCGTATTCTCGAATCGAGCGACAAGAGTCGTATGCGAAAATGACGTCAAAATGATGCAATTCTCGAACGATTTCTACAGTTTTGTATAAGAGTCTACGTCATTTTGACGTCATTTTCGCATGCGACTCTTGTCGCTCGACTTGAGAATAGGGCCCCTGTATTCCTTATTACCAGCGTCAATAAGGGCGCAGGTAGGGTCCCTAGATTTGATTGGCATTTAACATGGAGTAAGGTTCTAAATCGACACACTTCATGTTTAGGTAGCGACAGTGATTTTTTCTATCTATTCTCGTCGCACAATAATCTCGTCTAAGGATAGAAAAACACAGTCGAAAGCTTGTTAATCAAAATGACGTTTCACAAATAGCATTTTACTGTGGCTGCGGAGAATAACATAACCTAAAACATTCTTGACTACACAGTCAGCCGTACACTACTACCATCGCAGTAAACAGAATTCCCTAAAAGTGGTGATTTCCTTGTTTCTCTTGCGACATAGGTATTTGTTATCTTTGTTACACAATAATCTCGGAATGGGAATGTGATGGCGTTACCTGAATACGTAAGTGTGTTGATTTAGCGACCTTATATCGGAGAGGGTTCGGAAAGACAACGTCATTTTCGTTAGTAATGTCAGATTTTCTAGTTTGCTGACCTAACTTGATATGATTGTCCCGTGGATTAGAAAGAATAAAACATAGTATTGCTATTTCGTAGACGAAATGGAGCTTGAAAAATGGCGGATCTGACGTATTTTTTAACCCTTTCCGATATTTTAAATGTCAATCAAATCTAGGGACGCTAGCTTACGGTGATCTTGATTAGGAAGATGGTGACTGTACCACGTTCAAGTTTACGTGTCATTAATACGCTGCAGGGCTTACGTCATTGTTTACAGCTTTTTCTCTAAGTGGCTGCCGTTAAGGGGCGTTCTCAGTCGGGCCATATGGATTGGCGTTAGCTGCGATCGGTTAATTCAAAAGGAACAGTTGTCAGCCATAATCAATTCTATTTACATTTGCTTTTGGCAATTACCAATTAAAATATAAAGTTTTTGAAATTATGGCGCATGTCTAATAATTGCATTACATTACAGACAGTGTTTCAATTACAGTGAAACTTCTCTAATTCGAACTTCTTTAACTCGAAATATTCTCTAAATCGAATTTCTTGTAAACAATAAAGTTTTTCAACAGTTTCTATTAGTAATTTTATCTCCGCAACTAGAGTTTCTATTACTCGAATATTTCTAATACTCGAACTGATATTTAACGTGAAGCCAAGCCTAATTCGAATTTTTCGGGGATTTACCCATTTACATACGATGAAGACAAGTAGAAATTTGCGTTGGAAGCATAGTTTCTTGGCACGTTTAGTGGAGTGAAGCTGATCGTGGTTAATTTCTAGCAATTGCACGAACGGTGGTGCAAATTCACATAGGATTTGTTCGTGTAAAAGTAAAAATGTCGAAGCGAAATTTAAAGTGTTTAACCCTTAAGGAAAAATTGAAATTAATTGCTGAGGTAGAAAAAGGTGAAAAGAAAAAGAAAGATATTGCAGAACAATTTGGGATTCCCCCTAACACATTATCGACATTTTAAAAAACAAGGACAAACTTTTAGGAAAAAGTGATTATGATTTTAACAGCAAACGAAAAAGACTTACAACTTGTGTCAATAATGATATTGACGAAGCTATGCTTAAGTGGGTTACTACCGCACGTGATAAAAATCTTCCCCTCTCAGCAACCTTAATTAGAGAAAAAGGTAAAGAATTTGCTGCTGCGTTGGGACGTGAAGATTTTTCAGCTAGCGTAGGATGGTTAGATAAGTTTAAGAAAAGGCATAATATCGTCCAAAAGTCGGTGTGTGGTGAAAGTGCTTCTGCAGATTTCCAATGTAGTGAAGATTGGCAAAAAAATGTTTTACCCGACTTAATCAGATAATACGATAAAAATGACATTTATAATGCAGATGAGACGGGAGTTTTTTTTAATGTTTATCCAGTAGCATTTAAAGGTCAAAAATGATTTGGTGACAAAAATAGTAATAAAGAGCTAATTACAGTTATGGTTGGAAGCAATATGACTGAATCCGAAAAATTGAAATTGCTTGTTATTGGTAGGTCGAAAAATCCTCGTTGTTTTAAGGGCATAAAATCACTCGATGTGGACTACGAAGACAACAAAAAAGCATGGATGACGAGTGAAATTTACGAGAACTGGCTCCTGCAACTAGATAAAAAGTTTGCTGCCCAGAATAGGAAAATTCTACTGTTTGTCGACAATTATCCCGCACACCCTAAGAATGTAGAAACAAAACTAAAAAATATTAAACTAGAATATTTTCCTCCTAATCTGACCTCCGTTTTACAACCAATGGACCAGCGGATTATTAAAAATCTTAAGCAGCATTACAGAAAACGAATTGTAATGAAAGTTTTAGCCCATATGGAAGAGGCAACATCTACAACTGTACCGCTACTTGATGCAATTAGACACCTAAATAAATCATGGAATCTCAATGTAAAAGAACAAACAATTGCCAGTTGTTTCAAAAAGGCAGGCTTTGCTAAGGAGGAATTAGTGCAGGATACTTGTGACTGGGATGAAGATGATGATCTTTCACTGCCTGAATTAAAAACATTATGGGCCTCATACAAAACTGCAATTAACATGGATGATGTTACATTTGAAGATTACGTTAACATTGATGATGGTGTGCATACTATGGGTTTCCCATCAGACGAAGACATTTTTGAAAGCGTCATTGAAAATATTGCCCCAAATCAAAAACAATCAGACGAGGATGAAAGTGAGGGTGAAATTACTGTCGCCATACCTACGTTTGACCAAGCGTATTCTGCTATTTAAAACCTAAGATATTTTGTTTCGTCCAGAGAAAATGTTCCATATGCAATACACGGCTCCTTAAATTTAGTGGAAGATTTTATAGACAAAGAGAAATAGTACAATTTGACACAAAAAAATTACTGATTTTTTCAAATTGTAGAACTACGTAATGTATAATTTTTTTATTTGTTGCTTTATGTTACATGTTTATGTATCTGTATATGCAGTACATACGTATAAACCAATGTTTTTTATGATGCCTAATATGTACAGGGTGGGCCAAATTTGACACTTTTAAGGGGAAACACCTGTTTTTAGAAGAGTTAGACAAAAACCGACCTCGGTGTCAGCAGCTCGATTTTTATGACAAGTTCAATGGTAAAAACCGTATTTCGATATCTTGAACCGTTTAGGCGCTAGGGGGCGTTTTTCAAAATTCTGCGATATTTAAAAACTTTTATAACTTTTTTGTTTATTAAGATTTTTAATTTCTGTGAAAACTTCTTTAAGGCACTTTTTTATGCAGAATTCACTGCCCTAAATTACTTTACTAGAGTGTTCAATATTTCTGTGTTATATTCTGACCTGTTTCGCAGATGTATGTGCTGTATTATATATCAATGACATAAGTATTATTATTTGTTTAATTAAAATTGAAAAATTAAGGATTACAAGAGTTTCTTCATTCAGTTTTTGACTTACACAACTAATTTTAAAATTTCAAATTTGCATTTTTTTGACAAATATATAAAAATAACACTTACTTCTGAAGGAGGATGTGAAACATTTCCGCTGAGTAATAGCATAGGCCTGGGTTCAAAAAGTTTAATATAATGTTTGGTGGGGTCTCTCGAACTTGTTTGGACCCCTACAGATGTTTTATAGGTTTTCTTGCGATGGTCGGAGTGTCTGCGTTTATCACTTCTATGACAACCACGCTCAGATTTTCCGTCACTTCTATGACAACCACGCTCAGATTTTCCGTGGTTATCAGATGAGCGAGTTCCATCAGATTTTTTTTCTTCTTTCTTCCGATTGTACTTTACATCTTCAACTAATACCTTGGTATCTTTTGAACTGAGTGTAAGATCTAGTTTAGCTAATTTGGTAGGAATGGGAATGTTGTCAGCTGATCTTGGCCGTTTGATTCCACGTTTATTAACAACCCTGGGTTTGTCATCAATGTCCCATACAACAGTTTCAACGGACCTTGTTCTTTGAGCCTTGCGTGGGGATTCCTTCTCACCAGAACTGTATTCTGAACAGAAGAACAGAACAGAAGAAGTTATACAGAATTCCATTTTTGCAAGGTTCACATTAGTTTGTAATTTAATTGCCGTTAATAAGTCTACACCCTTTTTACCTTCTAACAACCTGTAGTCAATTTTTTCTACTAAGGCAGAAGGACGAGACTGTTTAAAATACTTCATCTCTATAAATGGTTCTTTTTTCATTTGTACCACTTCCGGTTTTATTAAAGGATTTGTAATTAATGACGTAAATGGACCGTCTTCCAACTTTTTCAATTTAAATTTACTACAAAACTTGGAAGTTTTTATGAGTGTTTTAGTTTTTTCAAGTTTAACTGAGGTGTTTAAAGAGAATTTAGGATCAAACTTAGCATGTATATCTTTTTTTGACAACCTTTTCATAGCATCACAGTCACCGTTTTCTTTCAAAAACACTTGAGAATTACTTTCCAAACTACATCTCCTGTAATCGCTTATAATGTCTCCTTGTTCCAATAATTCTTCATGCAATCCAGTATTATTGCTATTATTTTCTTTCTCACTAATTTTTGTATCTACTTCTATTACCGCACTATGTATATTATTGTTTATCGTGTATTCTGAACCATTATTTAACTCAAGTTCAGAGGACGAATCATCGGCAGATCGTTTTCTTGCCAGCGTAATATTATTAACAACTTCGTTTAACACAGGCTTTACATGTAAAACAGGGTCATCTATGTTGTGCATTGCAGTCTTTCCATCATAAGTAAACTCACATTCTTCTTTCTCTCTTGAAAAATCACACACAATATACGCTGATGTATTGTCTGACAGGTCTGGAGAACAATGACTTAATGGCACCGTAGCCGTTGTTGTGGCATACTCTGAATGTTTGGTGCTTTCATCTAAAGCAACAAAATGAGTTTGTAATTAAAAATTATTCATTTTTGAAAAGAGCAAAAAATTCTGTTTACGAAAACATAAAACACTTGATATTTTAATCAAACCGTTTTTGAGATACATGGCATTCAAGTTTTAATTAAAAGTTTAATGTTTTTTGCAACAATCAAGTAGGCTATGAATGACAATAACTAAATATGTTTTATATTTAAAGGGGTATGACCAAATATTATTTGTTATTAACAAATATGTTTAATTAATTAACGATAAATTAAAAGTGTTCAAATTGTCTACCATTTTGCTGCAAACATAATCGGCACCGTTTTCTTACAGCTTGAACTGAGTTTACCAATTCAAGGGCACGCAGAGAATCATCAAAAGCTTGTAGCACCGCTGCCTCTAATTCCTCTCTTGAATTGGGAGACCGTTTGAAAACAAGATCCTTTATCCTTCCCCACAAGAAATTGCTTATGTTGGCTTCATCGGTCCACGTACAATTTAGGAAAAAATCATCATATTCTTCGCACTTTCTCAAGAACCACTGAGAAAATTCCACACGGTCATTAAAATCTTCGGGATGGAGGTGTTGCATTTTTCTTGTGCAGTAAGGATGGAATTTTTCTCTCTTTAAAATCCGTCTTGCAGAAGTTCTTGCTAAGCCAGATGTTTCTTCCAACTGTCGCGTGGAAAGGTTTGGGTTATTTTCGATTTGTCCCAAAACTACGGTCTTCTCTAATTCTTTATCTCTTCTTTGAGATTCGTAATTTTTGGGTGTTGGTCGTTAAATGACCCAAAATTTATTAAATTGTTTTTCAACTTGAAGAAAATATCTCGAAAGGGTTGTCTTCTTTCAGGATATTGCTCGTAGTAAAGATTACATGCTTCTTCTATATTCTCACCAACTTCTATAAAACACTGTAACATGTCGTACTTTTCGTACATTTTTACTTATTTTCATACCTTGCACAAGTGTCTCTTTAGAAACGCTGCAGTACAAAATAAATGCAAATGCATGGTCAAAATTTGACAGCAGCCTACCAAAATTACATAAAAAAACTTAAATTGTTTAGTTATTGTTATCCATAGCCTACTTGATTGTTGCAAAAAACATTAAACTTTTAGAAAAAATTTGTGCAAATCGTTTTTGATTGCAGTGAGAACCTCGAGCAGCCTCTGGACAGCTGTTTCAGCCCTGCTTGGGGCTTCTTCAGCAGAAACGTAGCTCGAGATTCTCACTGCAGACCAAAAACGACTTGCCCAATTTAATCGCAAATGCGATGTAAGAATGATGAACATATAAAATAGCGACATCTTACTATCGCTTTTTGACCTAACATTGCAGTAGGATAGACAAATTGAAGAAGCCCCAAGCAGGGCTGAAACAGCTGTCCAGAGGCTGCTCGAGGTTCTCACTGCAATCAAAAACGATTTGCACAAATTTTTTCTAAAATCTTTCATTATGCTTTGACAGCAAGCATGGCCGCCTTGCATGGGGGACTCATTAGGAGCAAATCCCGCTTCAATTTGTCTATCCTACTGCAATGTTAGGTCAAAAAGCGATAGTAAGATGTCGCTATTTTATATGTTCATTAAACTTTTAATTAATTAATTAATTGAATGCCATGTATCTCAAAAACAGTTTGATTAAAATATCAAGTGTTTTATGTTTTCGTAAACAGAATTTTTTGCTCTTTTCAAAAAATGTAAAAATATAAAGGTGTTCCATATAAAAAATTAAAGTTCTGGCTTATATCTCAAATATTGAACACTCTAGTAAAGTAATTTAGGGCAATGAATTCTGCATAAAAAGTGCCTTAATGAAGTTTTCACAGAAATTAAAAATCTTAATAAACAAAAAAGTTATAAAGGTTTTTAGAAATCGCAGAATTTTGAAAAACGCCCCCTAGCGCCTAAACGGTTCAAGATATCGAAATGCGGTTTTTACCATTGAATTTGTCACTGTGACCGAGGTCGGTTTTTATCTAACTCTTCTAAAAACAGGTGTTTCCCTTTAAAAGTGTCAAATTTGGCCCACCCTGTACATAAACTTAAAACCTTGATTCGGCGTATTTTTCTGTAATTCGAATTTCCCTAACTCGAATTTGACTTCCGGTCCCTAGGAGATTCGAGTTGGAGAAGTTTCACTGTACTTTAAATATTTTAATAATTATTTTTATAAAATTTCATTATTTATTTATTTCATTCGTTATTTTTAATTTGATAATTTTCTGCGTTATGTAGGCGATTTTTTTTTAATTAGAAAGGGCGACGTTTCATAAAATTCCTGGAATAAAAAAAAACGAAATTTGTTTCTACATGAATAAAATGCATAATCTCACTGAATCGTGCAAAAGTTCAAATTTTTACCAACACAAAATTGTTCTTAGAGCCTTTAGTAGAGTTAACCATACCGACGGCTTTGTATGTTGGGTTGCCTGTACTAAGGTTTCTTGTTTGAAAAAAAAAGTCGATTTATTATTCTTTCAATGAATAGACACAGGGTATTCAAATTAACTGCTTGTAGTTTTTAAATGTAATTCAATAATTGAATCGATGAGTGCACAACGGTGTTCAGTTCAAATTTACTGTGTTGAGAAACAACAAATAACTTTCTCTAGATTTTTATTTTAAGTAATTATTGGTTTCAGGAGGCTTCAGATATCCTTGTCTGATAGAGTTTTTAGTCAATAATTCACTTAAAATAAAATTCTAGAATGTTATTGGTTGTTTTCTCAACACAGTAAATTTGGACTGAACACTATTATGCACTCATCGATTAGATTATTAAACTTGTGTTTTACTTCTCTTCTCAATTCAGGAAGAATTGGAAAATTGTTTTAAACATTTCAAAATTTGAGACGTTCCCTAATCGTATTCAATTATTATATAATTTTTTGAAGAAAAGTTAAGGAAAACCTGGACAAGTCGAGGAATGTTTTCATGATAATAAAATAGCACTAACTTCATTGTTGAATAGTGTTCACATAGTAAAAATATTAACAACAATTATTAATTCCTTTTATTAAGCGTGTCACTATTTTTTTGTGGTTTTAGGAATTGATTGATCGTGTTGATATTGACGAAAAGTTTTCTGACAATTTATTTATTTTTTTACTAATTGAATGATCAATTCAAAATAAATCATCAAGTAACGAGTAATAGAATATACAAAGGTTCATAGCTCACCTTAAACAGCAAGTAATTTCTTTACAGTTCTGCAGGCCGTAAGGACTTTCTTCAAATAATAAAATTTAGATTTTTTTTTTGTTTTTCAGGTATTGTGTAGGAGTGCTTAATGCTTAATTTACGAAACTTATGTTGATGAAACCACTGAAAATGTTTTACTTTAATCTAACAAAAACAATTTAAAATCGAATGGACTTAATTAAATATTTGTACTGAAAGTCATTTTGAGGGAGTGGCGTTTTATTTTAAAAATTCACAATTTAGTTCAGTTCCTCCTCTAATCCTTCTTCTTGCATTATTTGCGGTCGAATGACTGCGTTCTCTTGCAGGTCGCTGTATTTTTTCTGTAGGCTCTTTTCTCTTTCCATCTGGCGATTAACGTCTTCCGTGAGAGACTGCAAAAGGAACATTAATGTAGAGTATTAAGTAAAATTCGTTTTTTTAAAGAGTACCTACCTGTATTCGTCGAGGTAACGCAGCCGTTTCTAGTTCTTGCAAAAATCTAAACGTGTTCAATTCCAAATTTGCTTGATCGATTTGATCGTACAGGTCCTGGAGCTGTTTAATCAAAGCCTGAGCTCTCGACTGGTACCCACCGGTTAATATTCTCAGCTTCTTCTCCATTTTTGCCGCGCGCTTGGCTTCTCTGGACATGTGCGCCCGGTTTTGTTCCAATTTTTTTTCGGCGGATTCCAATCGGTCCTTTTTGCTGGCTAAATTGGCGCGGGTGTAGCGGTTCTGATTCGGCAAAAAAAGCACTTGGCTCAAGCATTCCTCCCAAACTTGCGTGTACGCGTCAATCGACAAATCGCCGTGGTTCATTCCGTTTCTAACAGTTTCTATTTCCTTCGCCAGCAAACTCTTCGCGTAATTCAGCTCCTCCTTGCCGAAATTCTCGTACGGATGTTGCTCCAAGTAATTTAACTGCTGCACTTGAGATATGGTTTGCCTCTTGCCGAGCAACTGGCTCAGGGGATTTTTAAGGCTGTCGTAATGCAATATGGTGACCATCTCTTTTTTTATTAGTTCTTCCGCTTTTTGTAAGTCGGTTAACGAATGGCTTTCGTTCGGGGGCCGAAGCACCGCCATGTTTACTTCTTGGGGCCGGGGGAAGTCCCGCTGGATCACCTGCGAGCGCGACGCTAATTCTTTCGCTGCTTTCGCCAACTGCTCTGCTTCGCGTTTAGCGTCAACGTCAGCTTGATCTTCCACCATTTGCTGCGCAATCTTCTCTTGAACTTCCATTTCTTGTTCGGGGACGACAATTTCATAATCGTTTTTAGGAGCGGGTAAACTACTCAGCCCGACCCGCAGCTGCTCTTTTAATGAAATTTGATAATTGCGATGCTCAGCAGGAGTCGATCCAACATCCAAACCTTCCTCCGGATTAATACTTAATTTATCTCGCACTGACGTTGGAGTGTAATCACCGACACGATTCTGGAAAATTGGAAAAGAATGTTTTTAGAACACAAAATGGTTCGCGGAAAGCCTGAAGAAAATCAATGGGAAGCCCAATACAAGATGAACCTCGACTGTGAAAGCCACCAAACTGAATCAATTTCTTTTTAAAAAATTGAAATGGCCGTGTCTGTTGCAGGAAAGAACAAGAAAAACCAAACTTAAAACAAGTTTCCAACAAGGATCAAGAAGAGAAGCCCAACTTCAATATAATAATATAATAATATTAACTTGCCTTTATTTTACTTGGCGGCGTTCAGCAATGCTGCTCTACCACTCAACCAAGTCCAGCATCTAACTTACATGTTACATATAAAATTTATACACATACGTACGCCATGGAACACACAGTCAGTTTTGCATGGACAGAAGATAATCACGATATCTTTTCTTAAAAGTAGTGAGCGGCAAAGACCTAATCTCATGTGATATAGAATTGTAGATCTTTACAGCTTTATATGAAAATGATCTTTCGAAAAGCGAAGTGGTGTGGGGAGTTATATGCAATGTACTAATACGTCGCAAATTTTTGTCATGATATAAGTACCTCGGATTTAATAATACGCTAAGATACGAAGGAGATGAAGTAATAAACACTTTATGTATCAAACAAGCCGTGTGGAGTAACCTTCTGTTAGCCATGTTAAGCCAACCTGCTTGTTGCAGTTTCATTGACACATGGTCTCTTCTCCTGAGTCCATAGATAAAACGAAGACAAGAATTCTGTACTTTTTGTATTCTTTGGCAGTTTAAAATATTCAAACATGGGCCGTAGACAGCTTCACAATAATTGAAGAAAGATAACACCAATAAATCGCATAACTGGATTATCAATCCTAAAGGAAGAGATTGTCGATTCATGTATAAATGTCTTAACACCGAATACGATTTTTGTATTAACTTATTAATATGTGATGTAAATCTTAAGTTATTATCAATAATTACACCTAAACTTTTAACTGTTTCGGTAACTGAAATATTGGTATTATCAATACTTATATTTATACTGTCTACGGCCCGCTGCCGGTCTTTGGAACTGCCGAATATTATTGCAGATGACTTGTGTGGATTGATATGTAAAGAATGGTTATTTGATATAGTGACTAAATGTTGAATTTCCTCATTTATTAAAATAGAAGCTGCAGTAAGTCGGCTGGTTGGTAACTATAATAAATTTGAGTATCGTCACCGTAACAATGAGTTGAGCAAAATTTAATCTGCTTGTGAAAATCTGATGTGTACAGAGTATACAGAATTGGCTCAAATATTGATCCCTGTGGCGCTCCAGAATGTATAATTCGAAATGAAGACATTACATTGTTCACGGAAACAGACTGCGTTCTGTTTTCCAAATAAGAATTTATAAAATGTACCGCGAGGTCACTAAAGCCGAGGTAATGAAGCTTGGCACACATCAATTCGTGATTGATAGTATCGAAAGCTTTCGAATAATCTATTAAGACAACAGCAGTAAGATCACCTCTGTCCGTAGCGCTTATAATATCATTGGTAACTTAGGTAGGGCGGTACTTGTACTAAATCCGGTTCTAAATCTCGATTGCGAAGGAGGTAACAACTCATTTGCTTGTATATATGTTTTGAATTGGTCAACGGCAAGTTTCTCTAGAATTTTAGATAACACCGGCAATAATGAAATAGGTCTTAGATCATTAAATATATTCACGTGTTTTACTTTAGCAACTGGTACAACCAAGGCGCTTTTCCAGCTATTTGGAAATTCGCCTTTTGAGAAAGAATGGTTTATGACATGTGCAATGTATTTACTTAACAGAGGTAAACATAAGTTTATCATAAGCATGGAAATACCATCGTATCCACAGGCATTCGATTTAATAGATCTAATAGCCTTTTCAACATCGCTTTCAAACACAGCACCAAACGCAAACCACCCTGATTGTCATTTAGACGATTATTTAAGTAATATGATAAGGTATTGACATCAGCGCTGCCAGCCATCTGGTTTACTGTATCCAGAAAGAAATTATTAATAAGCTCTGGATTATTAAAAGGTTCTGGCAAAGGTTCGTGGGTTTGACTATGAGTGATATTTAATGTTTTCAACACCTGCCAGGTTAATTTTTGATTCTATTGTCTACAAATATACTGTAAATATGTTTTTTTTCTTGCCGGATAGCAATAGTAACAGTATTTCGTAACAACTTATAATAGTTCCAATCTGCATTACTTTTAGAATGTCGAAATCTGCTAATTGCACTATTACGAAGTTTTATCATGTTACGAACAACATCCGTGAGCCAACGCGCAGGCGTCTTAGTTACTCTTACAGTTCTTAAGGGAGCGTATTTATTAAAGAGTGCCAAAATATTATTACTTAAAAATTCAGCTTTACTGTTAAGATCAATAATATCGAAAATGTTATCCCAGGGGATAGAACGCAGGCCATCGTCAAATCTCTGGTAATCTAAATTTCGTAAATTACGGCATGTGTATAAACGAGCACGCGGAACAGTAGTATTATAATTCAAGTCACAGTATATCAACCTATGATCCATAAAATGCACATCAACTACGCCTTTATTTATCACTAGGTCAGGAGCGCTAACCAATATGACATCTAGCAATGTACTGCTGTAATTAGTTACTCTCATCGGCTCATCAATAATCTGAGCAAGACCACAGCAATCAATTAATGACAGAAAGTTATTAACATTGGCATTATTTAAATTAAAAAGGTTAATATTTAAATCTCCCATGCATATTACTTCGTCTACGGTACTTATTATGGAAGCAATATTCGTTTCAAGATCGTAAAGAAATCTGTTGATGCTATTATTAGGAGGGCGATATACTACTCCAAGTGTTAAGGATTTATTAGAAATTTTAAAACTTATCCAACATGTTCCATGTTCCAACTGTTCAATTGAATTACTGAATTCTAAATTAATTATTTTATAGGAAATATGATTTTTAATGTAAAGGCCTACTCCACCACCCCTTCCAATTCTATCTTCACGAAGTAAATAATATCCTGGTATATGAACTATATCAGAATTAATGTTCTCATTCAACCAGGTCTCTGTCCACCCCAACAAAATCAAAATCATAATGTAAAATTATGTCTAGGAATTCCTCAAATCCAGTGCACAACGACCGTACGTTCAACGCAGCTAATTTTAAAAACATAACATGATGTTTAGGCCTACACAAGAAACTAAATAAATGAAGCGTGGTTTTGATTTCTATAAACAAGACATAAATAAGAGGAAAACAAAAAAAAATAAAATACATATTTTGTAATGATTAAGGGATTAAGTAATATATTTAACGTACTGCAAGTTATTTATAATTAAAACTATGAAACAAACCGAATATACTCAAAGAAAATTTCTAACAACTGTAATTTATTTAAAAAAGAAACAAGAAACGAAAATCCGTTGCACGAATCTTCAATATGACTTCCCATATTTCCATTTGATTAGTAAATGACTTTATAAGAAATGAAAGACAACAAGGAAATGTTAGGCTTTTAGTTTTCATGCATGAAAATTAAAATAATTATTCCTTAATGATTCTTTAATAAATGGAAAGATCTATCGTGCATAATAACAATGTAAAATACGACACCAAAATATTGTCACCTTAGATTTTTTAATAATTTAAAAAACATCGGAAACAATTTGGAACACTTAAAAATTATATGCATCATTGCATTCCGTTTTCGAAAACACGAAGTCAGCAAAGACTTCGCACGGATTGAGGATTGATAATGAGGTCTGAGTATTTTTGCAAGACGTGGCTCTCAGAGCTGTCTTCTTGTTTCTCATATAATTTCACTCATCAGAATTAAAAAAAACCTGTACAGACTTTGTTTTCATTTCGAAACTATAACAGGACCCAGTTAAAGAAAACATTACATCGACAAAAATTATGTGTACGTGTGTCATATGAAGTAAACTCAATTGGTATAAATCAGAGATTCCCAACCTTCATCAAGCATCAACCCTGTAAGAGTCCAGATTCTTTTCATTATTTTTTTTTGTGCAATAAAGTACACTTTATTTAATTAAGATATTAAAAAAAAAATAGAAATCAGGTTGAAGTAAGAGTAATCTGAATTAGAAATCATATTGAAGTATGACTCATATGAGAGTAAAAAATTAAAAACATGCAGCTTATGAAACGAAAGCATTAATCAGCGTTGGTCATACTAGGGTGTTATGTTAAAAATAAGAACAAGCTTGCATTGCGTTGTTCTGCAGAACGTGACTCAGCGGTAACTCATTTGGAAAGCTCTATGCATTGCGTAATGCAACTCCCAAGCTTTCGCTGCCCACGTTCATTCTGGATCATAATAAATTGCACCAGAGAAGAAAACTGAGGGCAGAGGACTATTAAGGACAAAGAGATAAGGAGTGGATCATTTTCGACAAATCCCAAAAATATAAGTAGATGCCATTCCAACGAATCGTGGAAAACGATTTGGAAATCGATTTCTGGCTTTCCATTCTACAACCAGGGCGCTATTAAGAAAAAAATGGAAATTCAACATTGTCCGGATTATCAAAAGAATTGGGGATAATAGGGGCTGAAAAGTGGGCCCCAGCCCTCGTCCGCAAGTCTCAAAACCCCATACAAGTAAACTAAATTTTCCATCGATTCTCCCTCCCCCTGCAAATATAATTAATATTTCTGAAATTGTGTGTGTAAGCGGGAGATTCTGTAATTTATTAACGAGCTGTTAAAATTTAGAGGTACTTTAAAATTAAGAATAGTTCTATAATCGGTTGTTATTACAGCAAAAAATAATTAACGGCCCTTTAAATTTAACGCTTTTGATACAGAATAGGTCCCTAATAATATTAATTTGAATTTTATTCGTTGTTAAAATTTGTTATTTTATAGTAAAGTTTCGGATATTAAATAATATTAAAATGAATCGTAACGCGTACAAGGCCAGGATGAAATGAGTCGACAAAAATTTCTGAAACTGAGATGTGCGCGGACCGATTTTGGCAAAGCATAACGGAATCGAACCTCGGAAGTTGCAATATTACCCCTAATTTTACACTCGATTAGGGATTTTTTATGCATAACAAATGCAACACCCGGTATTCCCCACTCGCGTAACCATCAAGGGAGAAGTAGTGCATAAAAAAAGCTCCAGCAATAGCTGACAAAAGCGATCTTCCACCATTCTGGTGCAGTTTACTCTTGACCTAATTAAGTACGCGCTCCGTTCCTCGTTGAAGTTTATGGTTTTTTATTTTAATATTTTTCAATCAGTTAGTTTTCTCGGTTTATAATTAATTTCGCGGATGAAGATACGATTCTTCACGGTGTGTTTTTGTAATCGATTTAATCATAACTGAGTACTTTTCTACTCCTATTTTATTAATTTAATTTAAATTATGTGTTTCAAGTGTTAGTGAGTTGAAAGAATAATTCATTTAACGCATAACGAAGAACCATTTTCTAACACCGCTTTTTTTATACACTGTATAATATTCGCCTTTCTTTCCAAACCATTTTTGTTTTTTTTTTTTTTTTCATTTAACGCTATAATTTCAGTGGTATTTATTTTAAATCTTGAATTTTTGGATTATTTATAAAAAAATTAGTTAATATTTCAAAATTTCATTCCGTTGTAATAAAAAATAAAACATTCATATTAAAATTTACTTTTGTTGATGTAGGCATCTATATTCGAACTAAATTTCACACGTTTTTGTTAATATACTTCTACATACATAACAGTTTTTCTAAATTGTAAACTGTATTTCACGTTCGTTTTTGTAATTGTAATTTAAACTAAATTTTACGCTTTTTAATATTCGTTATATTTAAAAATTTGAAGTTCAAGGAGAGTAAAAACCGAAAACTGAGAAAAGGGCGAAGCATTTTCGACAATTTTGAAAATACAGATAAAACCCATTCGAACAACCATATTGGAAAATTGATTTTTGCCTTTCCATCCGAAAATCAGAAGCGGTACTAACAAAGAAAATCGTGATCGAGCTTTGTACCACACGATTTTACATCCTTTTTTTTAATATTATAAACTGATCAATAGATAAAACAGCGACAACCTGCGATCGCTTTTTGACCTGACATTGCAGTAGAATAACAAATTGAAGCGAGTCTGTTACATAATAAGCTACTCCATGCTGAAACAGCTGTGCAGAGACTGCTCGAGGTTTTCACTGCAATCAAAAACAAGTTCCAATTTTTTTTATAAACTGATCGTCTTTTCTTGATTTTATTTTATATTTGAATTACCAGTTCGATTCTGTTCTGTTTTCCCCTTTTGTTCATACTTTCGGTTAAAAATTCGTCGAGGCTCTTGATTTGATTCGATTTGATTTTATTTAGTTAGTTTTATAGAATTTTATCCTTCGTCTTATCTTCATCACCGATCTTTTTTTTTGTTTTTTCTTTAATTCGATTTCATTTGGTTTGTTTTCATTTTTTAACTTTCAATTTATCATCTTTCATTGCTTTTTTCTTGTGATTTTGACGTGATTTTATTTTTTAATTGACAATTGATCGTCTTTTATTTTTTACTTTTGCTTGATTTGAGTTTAATTTATTTTACTCCTATATTTTCATCCCATCGATCGACCGTCATTTTTGTTTTCTTTTATTCTATTGGACGACTTTATTTTATATTTTGACTTTATTATTTGATTATTAATTGATCATCTTTTTCTTTAATATTTACGGATTAAAATTTTTAGTCGTGATAGAATTCATCAGTTTTTATAGCAATTATTGTGCGTTTTACACAATTTGTTTTTGTCCTTTTCGAGGACGATCGTCTTGTTTAGTTCCATTCGTCTTGACTGTAATTTATTATTTTATTTTTATTTTGATAATGAATTGCTCGTCTTTTTTTCTTCTCTTTTATTCGAGCTGACGTTAATAATTATTAACAATTATACTGCTCGCAAGGTGGAGAGGCGATGTGATTGTCGTAAGGAAAGGTCCTCAGTGGACGGCGGCCCTAACGGATCAGCGTCGGTTACGTATGAAAATAATGATCAGGCACTCGAGCCACGCCTTACGCAGAATGCTTATACGGCGAAGAATAGGCCTGTTACTGCTTACTAAAAGAAGAGAAAAACAAGAAAATGAGGAATACGAAAACGGTTACCACACCGAGACTGTCGGGTAAAAAGAACCAGCAAAAATAATTATGGCAATCCCCCCCCCCACGTAGATGTCCGTGAAACAAAAAAAAACAAGTCAGCACGTATGCGGCGATAATCCGTGAGCGGTCCCTTACACGGGGCAATCCGGTACGTCGATGTAATTTAATCCGAAAAATACATCGGCTGGCACAATGCATCACTGGCGACTCGTCGAGGTGGGCAAAGTGAGCAGTGCCCACCCTATTCTATTGAAGCTGTATTGAACTCTATGACGGAACTGTTCCGATATTTAAATCTGCAAGCTCCGGTGTCACGTCGGGACAGCCCAAAGTTAGTATATGGGAAGTTGGCTCATACAATATAGAACGGATTCGACATTTGTCGCATGGGTCTCAGGTATACGTCGCTCATCTAAGCTGAAGCTTCATTTAAAATCATCATAACAGTTGTGTTGTTATGGAAACGAAACCAACTGTGGTGACCAATTAAAATCGCCGTAGTATAGATGTCACCAGAGACCGCACGCACACCTCCACCAGTGCGACCAAGAATTCGGCTTTATGCATGTAAATTCAAGCGGATGAGATAACTTCTCATATACTAACTTTGGAGACAGCGAAACAAATTTGCTTGAAAAATGCACCGGTCTTTCCGTTTTGCAGTTGTCCAGCCGCAGTAACTCATCACGAACCGCCACTGCAGTACATAATCATTAAGATCCCATAAAAAAAGGTCAAAAACACCTGCGACGCACCTCTACGACCTTCCCGCCTCGAGTTCACGGGCCTAATTTTTCAGTCGCCGCGCGGATCAAATCGGCGAGTCGTGAACACACGCACAGCACAGTGAAAAGGGTGGCCTAATCAGGTGTAACATTACAACAATAAAAACGGAACGTAACAACAAGTTGTTTGTTCTGTTTAGCAAAATTGATGCGGTTTGCCCGAAAGACAATTTCGTCAGCGAGATTCGCCTTAATTTCTGAATAAATAGTTTTTGAATTTTCAAGACGTCTTCGTCAAACAGTTGAGATATTTTGAAAAACGGAAAAATTCGTTTTCTGCCGATATTTCCCGAATGAATTGAGATAGCTAACCATTGTTTTCAGCCGCGAGTTTTTCTCGAAAAACTAGGAGAAAAATTAGCTTTAGGTCACGAAAACGGTTCCCTTTTCGGCCATTTCAGGCGAACGGACGGGACAATTTGTGATTTTCTTTTTATAAATATCTTATGTTCAAGTTTGATTTTTATGTATTCATAATATTTTATTGGAGCATTTTCATCAACATGTCTATTCGTTTGTCACACGTTTGTTGCACCTAAAGTATTTTCATCTGGTATTAATGTATGAGGTTAAAACAAGACTCAAATAGTCTGAGTGTACACTAGTGTAACAAAGTGCAACAAACGAACAGATCTATTGTAAAAATACTATGTAATCTGAAGGTACCTTTAAACGTGTGTACAAATTTAAAGTACACGTAACATTCTGTACAATATTTAATTGATATTATATTATAATATTACTTGTAAATGTTTTATTTTTTAATTAACTCTTCAGATAAGACAAGAATTCATAACTCTGACCTCATAAAAGACTCCTAGAGGTTCATCGACCCAGTTGGAAACCCCTGGTATAAATATCCAGAATCGAATTTCGGAAACTAATCGGTAAAACGATTCCGTTCAAAGGGCGTCGCTGTCCTCCACAGAATGACGGGAGATTACGTCGACGTCGTCACCCCTGGACTACAAAATCTAGAATTTCGGAAACCATTCGGTAAAACGATTCGCTTCAAAGGGCGTCGCCGTCCTCTACCGAATGACGGACATCATTACGTCGACGTCATCACCCCTGGACTACAAAATCTTACTTCGTCGCCACGAATCTCGTTGCCGTCTCGCCGGACATCAACCAAAGTATCTCTGCTACCCTGGGACATCCGGCCCTGAACCACTGAAGATCCGCAACGATGCCAATGCGTATGCACTCAACAGATTCACCCGCAACAATAGACAACACGCCCAAACCCGAAAAGGCTACACAGTCTGCGACGAGGACTAAAAGAAAAGGCCGGACTGGCAATCGTGAATTATTGATGAATCATTTCTAAACAATAAAGAAGTATGTTCCAATATCAAATTGTTTCAAGCTCTACCTACGCCCCTAAAATCCCTGACGGTCCATAACACAGAAGCCTAACAAGTACAAGCCGCCGCAATGTGACGCTGAAGATTTTTAGATGTCGTGATGGAGGTTTTTACGTGACAATATGCATATTTAAACTTAAAAAAAAAACTTACTGTGCCGACAGCAACAAGTGCACCACTTTTTGGAGTTGTAAACCCAATGCTGGCAGGAGTTGCAGGACCGTCGCTCCGCGCTGATCTGAAAGGAGTGGCAAGTACCGTATTAGGTGTGGCCACGGCATGAACCTGGGGCATGACTCCACTGAAATCTGAATTATGCAACGGAGTGTTTAAGCCGCCCTTCAGGGGTGTATCTACGTGTGTCAGCGCCATCATATTTTGAGCTTCTTGTAAAATCCTGTCGGTTTGCGACGCCGGAGTGCGGGGTGTCGCCCCGGCCTGCGGCGTAATTGAATAATCAGAAAGGAGAGTGTCGGTGGTTTCCACCCCGCTTTCAGCGGCGACCTCTCTTGCCACTTCGCTGGCTCTTCCCAACTTGACGACCTGTTGCAACTCTTGATCGGATATTTGCGGTTCGGGCAAGACCAATTTGGAACGTTTCTTTGCAGGCTCCTGGTTGTTCAGCATGGCCAGGGGAATATCGTTTTCTTTGCGCTGTTTAAGCTTCAGCTTGTCTTTCCTTCGTTCTCGCTGAAATAAATCAATCGATTAACAAGGTTGCGCGGCGTATCACAGGATGATTAAAATCTACCTCTTCCTGCTCGGATCTTAGTTCGCCGTCCAGATTTTGCTGCCGCATCTTTGAGAAATCAGGGGCCATCGGGTCGACTGCTTCTTTGGAGGTGTCGTAGAAACCGATCGCCGGTCGTTTTTCAAAAGGTACCTCCGCGTTGTAATCGACGCCACGTTTTTTCTTACGCCTCGAAGTCACCTCGATTCCGGCGGCTCTTAGTTCTCGGCGCTTTTGTAATGCTGCTAATCGTCTTGCCTCTTCCAACTGCTTTTCACGCGCTTTCCGTTTCGCTTTCTTACCCTGTGTGTTTGCTAATCTTGCTCTTGCTTCGGATAACATTTCCAACTCTGTAAATCAAAAGTTTAACGTCTCACTACCACAATTTTGCCACGGCAGTCGTATCACTACAACACGTTGAAACAAAAATGTGAGTGTTCTCTATCCAAGTTCTGTTACAAGATTCTCCTGAGTTTCAGATTCCTTATTCTCAGTTTTCTGAACGCTTTAGCTGTTATTTTTTAATACAAAAAAAGTTTATTATTAATCCTTTTCAGGGCCCCCGTAACCATGTGTGCAAAGTGTGCAGTGCACCCGGGCGCCATGTTCAAGGGGCGGCATTTTTTCCGACAAAAAAATTAATCGGTGTTGTCTGGTAAAAGTCATTCGAAAAAGCTATCCACAAGATTGAACTGTCTTGATAAGGTCGTCAACCTCACGCTAAAACCTCGACAAAAATGGAACAGTTAATTGTAGCAGTTAAAAAAAGAAAGAAAGAATTTTTTTTAATTTTCATCATTCGTCATTTATGTATGCAGTTACGGTTTGGTTAAAGAAAAAAAAATAAATTACATTTTATTTTTTAAGTCTTTAGAAATTTAAGTTCCTTTTGCTTTTGTGATTTTGTTTCTTTTTTTCTGACCAGACATGGATATGTGTCCACTTACACTTGGTGGCCCTCGCAGAGGTGTTAAATGTTTTTTTTATTTGTTTTTTCCATTTTTTGTTTCTTTTAAAGTTTTTAATAATTTTGACAATTGACGGGTTTTGCATGCTCCAACTCATTTAGGGCTCGCTGCAGTTAGAAACCCGAAAAAAGTGAAGGAAAATGATTAAAAGAAAGTTGAAAAGTTTTAAAAAATTTCCCTAATAAGAATACATATACATTTTTCTATTTCTTCTAATTTTTTGGATAATTTTGATAATTGAGCGTTTTTGCATGCCCGAACTCATTCGGGGCCTCGCGGCAGCTAGGAAAAAGTTAAGAAAAATGTTTAAAAAGAGTTGAAAAACTTTCCCTAATGTTGAAAAATTTTTAAAAGTTTTTTCCATTTTATTATTTGTGTTAATTTTTTTGATAATTGACTATTTTTGCATGAACCAACTCATTCGGGGGCTCGTGGCAGCTAAGAACTTGAAAAGAAGTAAAGGAAAATGTTTTAAAAAAGTGAAGGAAAATGTTTAAAAAAGTGAAGGAAAATGTTTTATGTTTTTTGGATAATTTTTATAATTGACCGACAAAAAAGTTGAAAGATTTTTAAAAAAAATTGACCATTTTTTTACTTAAAAGTTAAGAAAAATGTTTTAAAAAAGTTGAAAAGCTCCCTAATATTGAAAATTTTTTAAAATTTTTTTTCTATTTTATTATTTGTTTTAATTTTTTTGATACTTGACTATTTATTTCCATGTTTTTTAAATTTTTTCCATTTTTTATTTCTTTTAATTTTTTTTATCATTTTGATAATTGACCGTTTTTGCATACCCTGTCAGAGGTTGCCGAAATATGAAGTGGCACGCGAGCGGCTTTTGGCCTCTCGCGGGGGCCCTGGTCCTTTTGGAAAGAGTGTGTGAAAATAAGCTCTAATTCTCCGCTAATAATCAAATTATTATAAAATTTTCTTACCATCTTCATCCATATCTTTTGGATCTGGTCTAGCCGGCTTCGTTTCGGGATTTGGATCGATTTCTCCCGGCTTAAGTTTCCTCGGATCATCGGCGGCATCTTCTCCTTCTTCTTTCTTTTGGGCTTGATCTCTGCAATAAAATATTCAACAACAGACTGCGGATGAAAAACAGTTCATTTCGATTACTAATAAATTTTGTGAGATGCAGATCAGGAAATGCTTGAAAAATTGCAAAAGTTTTGAGATACACAGGGTGTTTCATAACAGGTGGAAAAAAAATGGAATCTCGTGTATTTTTTATATTTTGCATCCTACCTAGAGGGTTTATTTTAGGAGCCAGAGAAAAACTTTAAATGCAAAAGTATTAACGTTTTATGCCTATTATCTTTTAGAGTTATCAGAAGAAACAAAAGCGCATCGGAAATTGCAGATAAAAATATAATTTTTGTTTATTTTTAATGGAATACCCTGTATATTCTTGGCTAACACGAAACATCGTATTTGTCTGATTTCAAAAATGTATATATTATTTGAGGTTAGAATATCAATGAATTAATGTTTAAAATATTAAGGCGGCCTGGAGTTTTCTTTTTTATTATTAATCCATTATGTTGGGTTTCCGGTAATCGAATTTCTATTGTTTTTTGCTAACTAAAACAGCCATTTAGAACTTTTGTCAGCACCTCTCCAGGCCGACTTGATTTTTTAAACGTCATTAAGCTGATATTTTAAACTTAATTATATCACGAACGACCCTTCAAATGTCAACATATTATAGATTTTTGAAATCAGGAAAATATGGTCTTTCATATTAACAAACAATATACAGGACGTTCCATTAAAAAAAAAATCGTATTTTTTTCTCCAATTTGTGATGCGCTTTTGTTTCTTCTGATAACTCTAAAAGATAATAGGCATAAAATCCTACAACTTTTGTATTTAAAGTTTTTTTTCTATCTCATAAAATAAACCCTCTAGATAGGGTGCAAAATATAAAAAAAAAAACCTGTACATAATCTCATTTTGAGTTAATATGAAATAACAAAAAAAATATCAAATTTTGCTTAGTTTCGGAGTTACCTGGGTAAAGGTCAAAGTTAGATAACCAGAAAAAGTATTTAATAGGCCTTAGAATGAAAACATTAAACAAAAACATAGAAATATAACACAAATTAAATAAAATTGTTCAAAGTGTCTGCCTTGATGACAAATACAGCTTTCGCATTGGATTATTAAAGTGTTGTCGACTTGCTGGATAGATATCTCGAACAGCATAAAAAATTAAAATAAATGATTTGAAAAAAATTACACAAACATTACTTTGATCTGTGGGTAATTTATTTTCTGCGGTCAACTTTATTAGAACTAAATAAATCATTTTAGTTTCTATTTTCAAACTCGGATAATTCCTAAACTAAGCAAAATATTAAATTTTTTTATTCTTTCATTTTAACTTAAAATAAGATTCTGTACAAGAGAATTAATTTTTTTCACCTGTTATGGAAACACCCTGTGTGACCTTGAAAATCTTTTTGCAACTCTATGAATCACTGGAGGAAATTAATTTAAAATATTAAACATAAAAATAAATGGCACCCTACCAACCCTAAAGCTGGATTTATAAACTTCGCTCAGGCATTGCGGCTCACCGTTGCAATTGCCCCTAAATGTTAAATTATTGTAATCGAGTAGAATCGTTTATAAACTCACTTGCCAGTGCTGTTCACAGTTTATAAACGATCCCAACTATTCACAATAATTCAACTCTTAACAGCAGCTGCAATAGTGAGCTGCAATGCCAGCACACAGTTTATAAATCCGGCTTAATGAGTAACTTGTGAGAACCGTCAGAACTCTCTGAAACTGGCCAATACCATTATTGTTGTCGGCAGAAACTTGCACACAAGAAAAATTATCTGCATTATAAATCTGGTTTGTTCTGGTGGAATTTCATATTCACATCTCACAAACAGTAAAAATTAATAAAAAAAAAAAAAAGACGGAAAAACTTACAATAAATATTCATAACGTTCTAAACATTGCGCGGCTGTCCTTCCGATGATCGGAGCAATGGTTCTCCATTGCGTCGGCATTAATTTTGCCAAATGCAACAGCTTCTCGTCCTCTTCGCGAGACCACTCGGTCTTCTTGATGCTCGGATCTAGCCACTCGAACCAGCGGGCTTTGCACTGCTTCGCTGACTTGCGGTGCAACAATGAAGCAATCCTCGACCACTGGTTCTTGCCGTATTTCATGACGGCGGCTTTGAGGATCTCATCCTGAAATTGAGAAGAAGCCGAGGTGAGCGAGCAACGAACGCCAAAGCGTTAAATAAAAAGAAATTGTTGTTACCTCTGTGTTTCGCCACACGCCGCCTTTAATCATTATGCGAGGCATCTTCGCGTCCTTTTTTAATTATTCACTGAACGGGAAACTTCTTATGGTGTCTGTAATTAAATTATTTTATTTAACGGCTAATGTTTTTGCACTGAACGCCGAACGAATGTAAACGTCGCTTTCCGTCGTTTTCGTTTCATTGAACAGGGTTGCCAATAATGTTTCCGCAGTACTAAAAGCACCGCCACCGGCTGAAAGTAAAGTACCAACCAGTGTTGCCAGAGGTGGTGATTTATCACCAGATCTGGGGATTTCTGGTATTCGTTAATTACCTGGTGATTATTTTTCAAAGTCGGGATTATCTGGTGCTTTTTCATAAAATATAAATAAGAAGAAATTTATAATATTAAAATGAATTTAAGTTTCAGTGATAAAAGTTGAGACGTCTCTTTTTGCGATATCGAATATCGAGCATCTGTCAACAGTGTCTACCATCAGTGCTTTTCCCGCCTGTAAACTGTAAACTCTTTTGTACAAATTCATATATTTTTAGTTGTGTTAGGGCCGATTTCATAATAGGAAGTTAAATTTAAAGTTACTTTAATCTAAAAAAATACATTTTTGTGCCTATTCTTTAAGTGACTTTAAATTAAAGCTGCCTTAAAGTCTGATTATGAAAACGGCCGTTAGCATTAGAAAATTTAAATGACAGACGACATTTTACAAGCAAAAAAGTACTCCTAGTAGGCAATTACAGTTTCCTGTAATTTTTTTAAACTATAGTTTCTTGTAATTTTTTAAACACGATTTCGCAGGTGACACTTAAAAAATCTAAGCTTACAGATTTGACAAGTTCACAACTTTTGTAAAATCTATAAAATCAATCGCATTTAAATAATACATTTTGAGAAAGAGAAATTACAGGAAACTACTACTACATTTGCCCAGAGCTAATTAGGAAAAGTATTTGAGTTTCTTTTTATTATTTTGTACCTAAATTTAATAAAACATTTTGAAGCGTCAATATAATAACGTCAAAAATTTTAATGAACGACAAATTAGTACAAAAAAATAAACTAGTGATTTTCATTTGGTAACTGGTGACTTTTTGTCAGTCAATCTGGTGAGTTAAATTTTGATCGTCTAGCAACACTGGTACCAACTGAAATTGATTGTCAAAACTGCATAAAACAAAATTTCCAGTAAACTTTTCACATTTCATGAAATTTGGTAACGAAAGTATAAATTAAAACAGTAAATTGTGAATCTGTAATTCATTTGGAAACGGGAAAACTCCCGTGGCGTTTAAAATAAGAAATGGCAATGAAAATTTTGTAATTTGGTATGTACAGTTGCGGAAATAGAAAGCGGGACAAGTCTTATAACGAAATTTCCGATTATTTTGATAGTGTGAAGTAGTGTTGTTAAATTACCGGTAATTTATTTTTAAAATTAGAGAGTTTTCGCAAAGTTCACGCTATTACAGCGTGAACGCTGTGCCCTGAAAATACTAATGCGCATGCTCACAAATAGCGTAACGTCGAAATAGCATGGCGGGTCCCCTTATATTTTAAAAATAAGGGGAACCTTGCGGATTCCCGTTAGCTACACCGTCTCACTTAGTTCATGTGGTGACTTTGTCTAACAACACAGTCGAGGTCTGTGGTCGGGGTTGCATGGTATTCGACCCTCAAATAAAATTTCGCTTGTGTTTTGAACTTGCTTTTGAAAGTAGGTATTTAAACATAGAATGAATCAAATTAATAAAATAGAAGAATGAGGAACTTTTCACTTATATATGTAATGTATGTAAATGTAAAATAAATAAAATAAAAATAAATATTGTAAAAGTAACGAATAAAAATTTTACTCTCAGCTCTGTCTCTTGCAGGAGCTTGCGCGTGCAGGAAATTATGTAAAAGATTTGCTTGAAGGTTTTCGTCATTTAATACTTTGAGCGCAGCAACATTGACTTCCTACGTCTTGAATTTCTGCTTCCATTTTATTAAGTTTAATTTTGTTATTACTTTGTTTTAATTTTGTATAACTTCGTTAAAACAAAATTGAGAAAATGAGGTTATGCCAAAACCACCTGACGCTCTGTCGTCAAAGTCAACTTTGAGGTACGAACGTGCGAAAACGGTGCCAATGAGCTTCCCGTTGTTTCTAAACAACGTTGGAATTTTACGGATTCTCGGTTACGGTAAGTAACGTAACTACTGCGAAAACTCTCTAATACCTTACCGGTAATGTTACCATAACATTTCCGAATACAAGTGGCGACATCTCGCGCTAGAATTACCAATTACGCTTTAATAAAAATATGGTATAGTTTAGTGATGTGAGTTGCTAAAATTATTAGGGTAAATTTCCAGTGTTACCGGTAAGGCAACATTCATTTGTTACTGTCTGTTACCTCTGAGGTCAAGATAACGTAATTTCAAGTTACACACTTACAAAATTCAAGTAAAAAAAATGAAAGAAATTGTCAAGAAATACTTTTGATTACTCAGGAAACGCGTAGATACTAAAAAAAGGAAATAAATGGTTTATAACCTAAAATGACTTTGGTTTTGGTTTTCACATGAATTTATTTAGTGGAAATGCATATTAAATATTGTAAACCTTATTTTTAACAAAAGCCAACAATGTAATGCGTATTCGGTGTCAAATTAATCAAAAAATTGAGTAAAAATCACATTTTTGGTTAAAGGTGTAATTTGTAACGCCGGCGCAAGATGTCGCCACTTGAAATGTAATTGGCAATATTACGGTTACATTACCGATAAGGTAACATTAAAAATAAATTATCGGTAATTTAACAACACTACCACAGTTACCGAAATTTAGAAGTAAGGTTTAAACTAACGAAAGTTTACTGTCCCGCTTTTTATTTCCCCAACTGTACTACGACGCACAACTTAAATGATACTCCTGCATGCGAACCACGCCCTTAAGAACATTCAGCGTAAGGGCTACGAAACTGTCAAGTGGTATCATTTACGGTGAGCGTCATTGTACCTACTATACAGGACGGTTAGAAAATTTTAGACACCATCACTGTTGTTATTGCATAGTGTTGTAAAGCCGAAGCATTTCAAGTGAAATATTTCACATAAATTTCATTTCATTGAAATATTTCGTAGCATTCAGAAATTTCATGAAACTTATTTTAAATTTACCGCCCAGAAAGTGTCTGCGCGTCTGTGCATGATTTGAACTTGGATGGTAACATAAAATAAACATGAGAACGGTCGCGATAAACACATACTGCCCATAATATACAAGCTGAATTAAAAAAAAAACGGAAAATATCAAAAAAATATTCACGATTTTTTTTTTAGTTTTCATGGAAAAAATGATTTGTCAGTAGAGATCGGAATCACATATTTTGTCGTCAACATTTGGCGGCACTTGTTATATTGCAGCTCTGCAGCAATGTTACCAACTGTATCATTATTTTTTTATTTTTTGACTGTATTATTATTTTGGTAGTTGTTTTGGGGTTGCTCGGGTTGGATTTTAAAAACTAAGGTGAACTTTTTGTTCCTTTTGCATTTAGACGTGCGCGATAAAACTCAAAGAGTAACGATTTAAAAATTCTCAAAATGGCAGTTAGTAACAAAATGAAATTGATGGATTGCCAAAAGGAAAAAGCAGGCAAGAGACAATCGAAACAGTTTGTAAGAAAAAGATACGAGAAAAGAAAAACGTACACTATCAGAAACAAAAAAAAAAAGTGAAAAACTTTTGGATAAACGAGAAAAACGATCAAAATGGGAAAAAATTAAATTTCTGAAGCAATTAGGATTTAATTTGTGAAAAATACTAAACAATTGCAAATTAAAAAAAAACATGAACTTTTTAACAGTCAAGAAAAAGTATAATATAAGTATAAATATTCCTAACGGCAATTATTACATTAAAAAAAACAGTATGCATTCAAGACATGACATTAATTATAAATTTACAAAGAAAGATCACATAAATAAAAACGAATCATAATCACAATACAAAAGCTACAAAAACAAATGTAATCGGAATGTAAATTAAAAAGGAAAGAGAGAAAAGGAGAGATAGAAAAACAAATGACGATCGTACTATTCAAAACCCTTCGAGATATTCTCGATAATCGATAAAAAAAAGATTGCATTATGTTCAAAAAAGAAACGAAACAATAAATGGTTTGAAAAAACCAAAATGTTACTATTAAATTCAATAATTTCGCTGTTTGTTAATTATGCTTTTTTCACAAGTGTTTAATTGGTTGAATTTAATTTATTATGCAATTTTTATTTTAATTTAAGATGCATTTTTTTTCTACAAAAAAAAACGAATTTGAAACTTGTGAGTAAGTTAGTAATGCTGTGCTGCCACGTTAAGAAGAATTACCGCAAACCAACGCCAATCGTATTTCCGAAAGGATTATGCAGTAAAAACGTAATAAAAATAATTTTCTATGCAAATCAAACTCTTATTGATGACGTCAAAATACGTGATTCCGATCTGTATTTATTAGAAATAGGAAATAGGCGGAAATCGGTTAGAATTATTTGGCGACTGTAGGCGAGTTTATAAGTAAGTAAACGACAGAAAAATTTTTGACAGATAGACAAATAGACAATTGATAAATGGAACCTAATTTAAGCTGGGAAAAATTTGATTTTTGTTGGATTCAAAGAGTCAAAGATTCTCGGACTACTTTTCAGTTTTCTTTTTTCCTTCCATACACTAAAAGACATTCGTTTTCACCTCACATTTCTGCTCTCATCGCCACCGTGCACAGAACATGAAAGTTGAAATGTAGAATGTTAATTTAGAAATTTTAAAAATTAATAACAATAACAAAATAAGATGAAACATTTATTGAAATCACTACTATTTCATGAAAATAACAATTAAATAATATGAAAGACAGTGGTGCTTTAAGACATGTAGTGGCCCCACTTTTTATTTCCGTTGAAAACAATTAGTTGCTAAAAAATACTCAATTCTTTTTAAGACAGTGACACGCAAAGCTGTTGATGAGTAGGTACGCAGCGACGAAATATTAAAATAGTTTCTTTACTTTCATTTTTAGAAAAATTTTGTGCAAATAGTCTTTGATTGCAGTGAAAACCTCGAGCAGCCTGTGTACAGCTGTTTCAGCCCTGCTTGGGGCTTCTTCAGCAGAGACGTAGCTCGACATTCCCACTGCAGACCAAAAACGACTTGTCCAATTTATTCGCAATTGCGATGTAAGAGTGATAAACAGATAAAATAGCGACATCTTACGATCGCTTTTTGACAGCAAGCGTGGCTATCTTGCATGGGGGACTTATTAGGAGCAAATCCCGCTTTAATTTGTCTATCCTACTGCAATGTCAGGTCAAAAAGCGATCGTGAGATGTCGCTATTTTATCTATTCTTCATTTTTAGAATATGAAGATAAGTGAACGAATGGATGGCGCTCTATATAATTCACCATTAAAATAGAAATGTTTATTTTCGTTAATGTATTTTTTCGTCAGAAAAACTCTAAAAGAACTTAGTTGGACGTGGTTAAGCAACTAATTTCGATATTGAATTTTCCAATTTTTACTGATTTTAAGAAAGACATAAAAGACGCACAAAAATTAGTTACTAATTCAATTTACACCTGAGGAAAATTATTGAATTACGTTTAAAAATTTTAGAACATTCGTTAAAAAAATAAATTAACTAAGGTTTTTCGAGAACGCAAAAACACTTGATATAGGCAACCCGGTAAGTATAGTCGTTTGTACAGTTGCCTACATAGGACTTATTTTTTTGTTAAAAATGTGATCAGGATTCATTGAGATTATGCAATATTATATATTCTCCTAATTTTTTAAATATATTAAACGATTTTTTAAGACAATGGCACAAGACTGTTGATGAGTACTTACGTAGCGATTAAATATTTTATAGTTTCTCTTTTGGCCAAGAGGTGGCGGTCTTAATGATTTCTGTTTTTCCTGTCGCGCTTTGGACTGTTTTGAATTTAATTTTGAAAAAAAAAATTATTTATTCTTATTATTTCTGAGAGTGTCAACGTTATTGCCATTTGAAATTACAAAAAAGAAGTTTTCATTTTTAGTCAAAAGACAGCGTTTCGCATGTTCCCTTGGTCTATCCCTTCAAAACTTTTAGATTTTCAAGTGAAATAATTTTCAGACAACAGATGGACTCAAAATTAAGACGTAAATTTCCTTTTATTTAATAAATCACAAGCATAAGTACAAATTTTTGACAATGAATTATGACCAAAATTTATTGTTCACGACTGTACGTGCATACACTGTGTCCACATTTCGATGCTCACCATTGGCATCTCGGTTATTAAAAAACATAGAGCAACGGTTAAATGGGGAATGTTTTGCAGAATTCAATGCTCGCAACAAATCTCATTTCAAATTCACCATAACTTTTTTAAATTTTAAATTAATTTAAGAAAACCAAAATTTGACGATTTCAAAGTTCCTCAATAACTCGATAACATCTGATGTGACCTCTTCTAAACTTTTACATTGTTCAGACACTTTTTTAAGACAAAGTTTTTGATGCAAACAGAAACCTCCGATTGTCATTTGTTTTCAAGTTATTAGGGCTAACTTTTGTTTTTCATATGGCACTCATATTAGGTTCTTGGTTAGTTAGATAGTCTTTAAAAAGAGCTTTTCAACAATGTATAACATACACGAAAAATTTTTATTTTTAGCGGACATATTAACAAAAACATAAATTAATCTCTTATGAAATTAGTAGGCTATGGAATTAAACACCAATGAGAAAGCTGAATGATATGTTAAGTATGCTGTAAAATAACGAAATGATAACAAAAGTCATAAAAGAAAAAGAAAATAAAGAAAGCGTACTAAAAGTTCAGGTTGACTTAAACAAACTGTTCAATATGACGACCATTCTGTTCCACACACTTTTGACACCTTATTCTAACAGAGTTTCTTACACTACAAAGTGTGTTTTCGTTTAATAATCTCAGCACATCCAGCATTCTTTGTTCTAAAATTCCCTGAGCTTTTGGCGGTGCAAAATTAAATACTTCGTTTTTAGCGGTATCCCATAAATGAAAGTCAAGGGAGTAAGGTCGGGTGATCTCGCAAACCATTCCACTGGTCCATTATTTGAAAGCACTCATTAAAATTTTCTCTTAAAAAATGTACGTCACGACTGTTATGGGCCAGGTAACCATCCTGCTGGAACCAGATGTTCTCCATGTCGGCAGGATTAATAATTTGTTTCGAAGCAGGTATTTTTCGTTTGTTAGTAGTTCCAAATATCTGTTACGTCAATACCGTTTCGTTATTTTACAGTATTGAGTGTTTAATTCCATAGCCTACTAATTTCATAAGAGATTAATTTATGTTTTTGTTAATATCTCCCCTAAAAATAAATTTTCCTCGGGTATGTCATACATCGTTGAAAAGCTCTTTTTAAAGACTATCTAACTAACCAAAAACCTAATATGGGTGCCATATGGAAAACAAAAGTTAGCCTAAATAACTTGAAAACAAATGACAATCGGAGGTTTCTGTTTGCATCAAAAGCTTTGTCTTAAAAAAGTGTCTGAACAATGTGAAAGTTTAGAAGAGGTCACATCAAGTGTTATCGAGTTATTGAGGAATATTGAAATCGTCAAATTTTGGTTTTCTTAAATTATCTTAAAATTTAAAAAAGTTATGGTGAATTTGAAATGAGATTTGTTGCGAGCATTGAATTCTGCAAAATATTTCCCATTTAACCGTTGCTCTATGTCTTCTAATAAACGAGATGCCAATGGTGAGCATCGAAATGTGGACACTGTATATATTTCACATATTTTTTTTATGATAAAGAAATTATAAACAGATAAAACAGCGACATCCTACGATCGCTTTTTGACCTGACATTGCAGTAAGATAGACAAATTGAAGCGGGTTTGCTACATAATAAGCTACCCTATAAAAGGCGGCAATTGCTTGCTGTCAAAGCATAATGAAAGTTTAAAAAAAAAATTGTTGCAAATCGTTTTTGATTGCAGTGAAAACCTCGAGCAGCCTCTCTACAGCTGTTTCAGCCCTGTCTTTGCTGACGAAGCCCCAAATAGGGCTGAAACAGTTGTACAGAGGCTGCTCGAGGTTTTCACTGCAATCAAAAACGATTTGCAACAAAATTAAACAAAAAAATTATAAACACGAAACCTTATTTTCGATATTCGTTTTAAATTAGTTTTTACTTTTGGATAACACAAGGCACTTTAAAAAATTCAATATGATGCGCTACAACATGACAAGCCTGATAATATTTTAACCAACCTGGACTGGATTATAAGCATATAGAATATTGATTTTTTTATTACATAATTAATTTTTGTTTTTATTCTAACGTGGTTATAGTAATAAGTAAGTGTAGAATAAAAGATGTAGAGAGGTCGATAGAGCTTTAAAAAAAGGTTGGGAATCCCTGATTTATACGCAAAGTTGTTTTGTTGGTTAGTTTGGATTGGGTTGACCCGCCTTACCGAAATTAAAATCTGGTCACTTTACGTATGCCAGAGATGTGAAAACCCAGCATTAGTGTCAAATTCATAGCCGGATTTAGAGAGATTTGAGTGACGTTTAGAAACTTCAGTTTTAGGATCAATCAGTGTATCAGTTTTCAAAGGCCGCAACTGTACCTACTAACATTTCAATGAAAGAGATGAAAGTTGGCAACACTACATGCCAGGAAGTGGCGGTTGTTGTCTAGTTGCACGTGGTCGTTAACCGTGATATGCGAATTTGACCTCAAAGCTGTCTTGAGATCTTTATGAAATATGTCGGTTATTACCCGTTTGCTTAAAATACGTAAAAGCAGCACTTAACGACGAGCACCACTTAACCAGTACGAATTAAACTCGTTAACCTTTAGGTGTTGACAGGTTAAAGAAAGTGATGTAATCCTTTGTGCATTTGCACCACGACGTTTATTGTTACCATTAAGATAAGTAGCGTGCTTGTGTGAGTGTGTTGAACGAACGGAGCGGAGGAGATACGAATATTTATTTTTCGCATTGAAATGAAAACTCTTGGTTCACCCTCACCGACCGAAAATGAATTGATCTCGCACGTGAACAGCCCCATGGAGGAGAAGAAGGTCGAAGATGACAGGGTGAAATTAAAAAAAGAACTTGGCCTGCTCGAAGGAGTCGCTATTATTTTAGGAGTAATATTAGGATCTGGCAAGTTATTTTTTTTTGCATAGACTGACCTAATTTGGTAGTTGTTTTGAAATTAAATTAAATTGCATGAAAGAGAAAGTGTTTCACATTTTAATATACCTAATAGTAATTGCAACATTTAATAATTACTTATTTCTTCATTGGTTTTCAATTTCGCAGAGTATTGTTCTTGCAATATTTTTAGTCAAGTTACAGGGTGATTCATAATAACTGTCTGACCCGTTAGGGACGTGTTTACAAGCAGGGCCGGCGGAATGCGGTCTGAGAAGCGGTAAGGCATGAGAGCGCCGATGCAAGAGGGGCGTCAAAAATACGAATTAAAAAGCGCACAATTTCAAGGTCAACCAAACTCGATCCACCAACCGAACTCAATTTTATTTAACCTAAGCAAAAAATAAAATAAGAAACAAAACATAAATAAATAAAACAAAAAGAATTAAGGTGGTCAAAAAAATGAAAAAAAAAAAAAATTAACGTCCGCCCAGTCCAACTCCAGCCTAACTTCATTCAATCCAAGTAAAAATTAAGAAAGAGAAATATTAAAAAATTCAAAGTAAATAAATGTGAAAATGAAGCTCAAAATATGAATTAATTAAAGTAGACAAACTTTTTTTAAAAAAAGTTTATTTTTTTAATTAGAAAAAAAAATTAATAATTATAATTAATTAATAAAAATTAAAAAAAATAAAAATAAATATATGTGAAAATGAAGTTCAAAATAAAAATATATAAAATAGACAAAAAATTTAAAAAAATGTTTCATTTCCTACTAATCCAACTCAGCCTAACTCCTTTCAACCCAAATAAAAAATTAAGAACTGTATTAAAAAAATTAAAATCAGTAAATAAAGTTGACAAAAAAATTTAAAAAAAATGTTCAATTTCCACCCAATCCAACTCAGCCTAACTCCATTCAATTCAAGTAAAAAATGACCCAACAACTGTACTCGATTTTGTTCAATCTACGCAAAAAGTTAAAAATTAAAAAAAATTAAATGAAAAGAAATTCAATGTCAACCGAACCTAATTGCCATCAACCCCAAGGAAAAATTTTAAATTAAAATAAACCTCAACATATCTCAAGGTCAACTTAACTCGTCCAACTTATTATATCATATTGCAGTCTGTACAACTCAAAAATTTAAGCTTAATTCAACAAGTTTCAAGGTCAATTCAACCTCTACTGACATCAACCTAACTTCATCTGGCACAAGTAGAAGGTTAAAAATCACAAGAAAAATTAAAGAAATTAAAAAAATTAAAAGTCAATTAAAATGAAGGTCAACTAACGTCAAGGTCAATCCAGTCCGACTGAACATAACCTAACTTCATTTAATATAAATTAAAAATTACAAGAAAAATTATAAAAAATAAAAAGTTAAAAATTAAAAAATGAGAAGAAATTCGATATATCATATTGCAGTTTTTCCAACTCAAAAATTTAAGCTTCATTTAAGCTCAACAAGTCTCAAGGTTAATTCAACCCGACTGACATCAACCTAACATCATCTGGCACAAGTAGAATGTTAAAAATTACAAGCAAAATTAAAAAAATTAAAATTAAATTAAAAATAAATTAAAACGAAGTTCAACTAACGTCAAGGTCAATCCAATCCGACTGATCTTAACCTAACTTAATACAAATAAAAATTAAAAACTGCAAGAAAAATATAAGAACAATTAAAATGAAGCTCAACCAATATTAAAAAATTTGAAAGTAAGTAAATGTGAAAATGAAGCTCAAAATAAAAATATTTAAAGTTGACAACAAAATTAAAAAAACAATGTTTAATTTCTACTCAATCCAACTCAGCCTAACTACATTCAAGCCAACACAGAGAAAAATCAATAGTAACACAAATTGTAGTTAGAATGAAGAAAGAAACAAATTGTAGCAAATATTCGCACAATTGTCGGACTATTTACTACAATTGTGTTAATATTTGCTACAATTTGTTTCTGTCTTCATTCCTGACATCAATTTGTGTTACTTTTTACTACTGATTTTTCTCTGTGAAGTAAAAAATGAAGAAAATATTAAATGTATTAAAAATAAATAAATGTAAAAATGAAGTTCAAGAAATTTCAACTGAACTCAAACTAACTGTATTGAATTGAAATTAAAAAATAATTAAAACGGAGTTCGGCGATTGTCAAGGTCAACCAAACTCGACCCAACAACTATACTCGGTTTTATTCAATCCAAGCAAAAAGTTAAAAATTAAGAAAATGAAATGAAATGAAATTCGATGTCAACCGACCTAATTGCAATCAACCTCAAGTAAAAATTTTAAATTAAAACCTCAACATATCTCAAGGTCAACTTAACTCATTCAAGTTATTGTAACATATTGCAGACTATACAAGTCAAAAATGTATAGAGTCAAGCTCAACAAGTCTCAAGGTTAATCCAATCCGACTGACATCAACCTAACAACATCTGGCATAAGGTTAAAAATTACAAGAAAAATTAAAAGTATGGATTTAAAAAAAAATAAAAATCATTTCAAATGAAGTTCGACTAACGTCAAAGTCAATCCAGTCCGACTCAATTCAACCTAATTTCATTTAACACAAACAAAAATTAAAAATTGCAAGAAAAATTAAAAATCGAATAAAATGAAGCTCAACCACTTTCAATGTTAATACAACCCAACCTAGTTCTGTTCAATATAAGTAAAAATTAAATAAAAATAAAAACTAAAAAAATTTTTTGTTTTGGTCACCAGTTACCATTGTAAAGAAAGTAAGTCAAATGGTTACCCAAAGTAGCGCAAATTTTTGGCGATAAATCTCCACGGTTGGCAACACTGTCTGACCACGTACGAAATTTTCCTGTAATGGTTAGTTTTTAAGTTACGAGTTTCCAGTGGCAATTATTTAAACTGGTTCAAAGTTAAGCCAAAAATTGCTAAAATTAACTTTTTTACACAAAATAAGATCTGGCAACTATGAAATTACGATACTTTTCTGTTTCTGTAATCGATTTCATTTATAAAAACTAACGACAGCTTATAAAGGATACATACTATTTGTTTGAGACCGCTGTTTAAATTCACGTGAATTTGTTTCATTTTTTTTTTTCTGGAAGAGGGGCGCCAATTACTGTTTTGCGTAAGGGCGTCGACTACCCTTCCCCCGGCCCTGTTTACGAAATTGCAAGAAATAAATTTATCAGCGGCATTTCAAAGATCAACCTCTTTTGAATCCCAAATGAAAACCGTTTGAATAGCACTGACGACGACTAATGGAATGTGATGCGTAACGTGTTTTAAAAGCACGTCGACTAACTGTTTATGTTTTACAAATTGTGTCAACAAAAAGCGAATGTTACGGTTTTTATAACAGGTACGATCGGACCTTGTTATGCGCTTTAGTCGAATGATTGATGAATGACTCACGTACGCAAGGCAATGGGCGCGTTAAGCGGCTGAGTTGCTTACTCAACAGTCGTTTGTGATTTTGTTTTCGTTTTATTAGATTTGATGGCATTTTATTTTTATGTTGATGTTCAATTCTTCTTTTATTAGAATTCGTTTAATTTCATTATTATATCGGTGTTAATATAATTATTATTTCTTAAACTCTTAATTGATTTATTTAAGTACAGATCGGAAATTTAAACTGTTACACTGTAATTAGGACATAGAAGTTAATGCATTAATTAAACACTTTTCAGGAATATTTATATCACCAAAAGGAATCATTCAGGAAGTGGACTCGGTCGGATTTTCACTGGTAATATGGGTTCTTTGTGGTGTGTTGTCGATGATCGGGGCACTTTGTTATGCGGAGCTCGGTACTTCAATACCCAAATCGGGAGGCGATTACGCTTACATATACGAAGCTTACGGACCACTGCCTGCATTTTTATACCTTTGGGCAGCCAATTTAATTTTTGTGTGAGTACCTACATGTTTTTGTTTTGTGTTCTTTTGCTTTTTCAATTACCGGTCGCGAATAAAATAGTATGTGCGCCTGCAGAAAAATGACGCATTTCTTTCTAACTACATACATACAGGCTGTCCGTTTTTCGGTCTTATCTCAATCTCAATTTTTTTTTTCATACGTGGCCATTGCTGAAAATGGATGTACATGTCAAAAGAGAAAATGACTAATATTATGACTAATTAATAGCGTTAATCTTTCAGATTTAACATATTTTACAATGTCATTAACATATAGAAGGAAAATTAATGGTCCCGGCACCGATCCCTGCGGAACTCCAAACTTTGTTTCGTACCGGGAAGAATAAGTATTACCTACTTTCACGTATATTTTACGGGCAGTTAGGTATAAGCGTATCCAGTTTAGTATCACACCCCTTATTCCCATAGCATTCAACTTGGTGCAAGCAAACTCAACGTCCAGACAGTCAAATGCTCGAGATAGATCAAAAAAGAGCCCAGCGACATGATGCCCATCGTCAATGCAATTGTAGATATATTGAACGAGGTTGACAGCAGCGTCCTCTGTCGATTTGCCCTCGCGAAATCCAAATTGACAATCAGATAATATATTACCAAGGAAAAGAATTCAGGCCACTTGTTCCGCGAACGGTACGAAAATTTTGTACTCGGACTGTATCAGTCTCGCCCATAACGTGCGAACGCTCGCCTTGCACTCGTTTCCCTTCCACCCAATAACAATTCGATGCATCTCATAGTACATTCGACATAAAAAGCGTCCAACACTAAGTGGCTTGAATTCTTTTCCCTGTATATTACATACATCAAGAAACTGTTTTAGTCCAACATAGATCACTCGTTCGAAAATTTTGGATAAAGTATTTAAGATTGAAACAGGGCGATAGTTGTTAATATCCAAACTGTCGTTTTTCTTATAGATAGGTATAATTACTGCAATTTTAAGTAGCGATGGGAATATATCCACTTCGAAAGAGTGATTAACTATTTGACTAAGAGGTTCAGATATAATATCTTTGGTTGCTTTTAAGATTTTTGTCGATATATTATCGATACCCACACTATTAGTGTTGTTAAGTTCTTCCATAATTTTCATAATTTCTTTACCATCCGTAGGTATAAAAGCAAAAGACTTAGGATTAACATTGTCCACTGTACATTCCAATGAGTACATGTTACCATAGACAGAATTTAGGTTCTTTTCAGTTATGCCAGAAATATGTTCAGCAAAAGCTTCTGCTGGGGTTGAACGTGACGAAACGTGGTGTACCGAGTACACCCCCTCACAACAATGGACTGTTCTTAAAACGCTTCGATACTAGTTATTAAATTTCAGAAAGTAATAACTTTATTTCCCACATTTGTAACATGCAAATGCGCTTCATAACAATATTAACATTGATTTGATTTATCCACAAACTATTTACTACATTATTTTTTAGAAAAAGCGTCTATAAATCGTTCGTTCAATACGCGTTTCTTTCGCAACACGCGACACACTGAAAAATGCACCTTCCTCCACTCTGCACATGCGCAACTGAACTAACGAAGGCGTACTTCCAACTTCCAAACGCGAGAAAAACAACTTCAAATTTTAAGCGCGAAAAAACGCCAGCATACACTAAAAGTGTACAGCTTCAGATATTTCAGAATGACAATTTAAAGGTTTTTCATCAATTAGGAGTCGCATATCAATTGTTTCAGTGTTGCGTCCTAGATGATCATTAACGAGATTCCATATAGTTCTTTGCTTGTTCAGTGAACTTTCTATTTTTTGGGCAAAATACATTTTTTTGTTTCATTAATTAGCTTATTATGAATTTTTTTTTGGAGATCTATAGTGTTCTATACTATCATTATCTTTTGTATGACACAGAATCCAATAAAGTTCTTTTAATTTTATGCTCGATGACCTTATGTGTTCATTAATCCAACCTAAGCTGTCATTAGTTATATGTGTGTTAAACCTCATCAGGAGGCAGTTCAAGTCAATGCACCATAGCAGCATTTTTGAGAATTTTGAAAAAGGTGACTGAATTATCGGATTCATCAGATATTTAATTGATCGAGATTAAATTGTAAACTTTCGCTTAACATGGAAATGCATGAATTATTTACCCTTCTCCGCAGCTGATATTTGTTGCTCTCTACACTCGAACAATTGAGAATAGTCCATTAACATCACTAAGTGATCACTTATATTTGGTTGTATTACTATCGTTTTAGAAAATTCATGTCTTCCACTATCAACTATTATACAGGGAGATTCAGGCAACCCTTTCATTAAAAGTTTACGGACTTCTCCTTTGAATTTCTGTTTCATATTTTGCGGTTATAAGTTAACGATATGGATCTATCAAAATATAATATTTTCAAATTTCGCACACTTCCGCTTATACCGGAAGTTGCTGTCAACTTTCTTATTTTAAATGGATTACCCCAATTTTTAATGCATCTTTGAAATCTTCATAAAAATCTAAAAATATTTTGTGCAACATGTCATTCAAGAAAAATTAACCATTTCCGAGATATTTAAATTTTTTAAAAATAACTCAGACTTGCAGAACCTTGGTTATAATACTGCCATCTTTGTGCAACAAAAACCATGATGCCCATTTTTGACCTGTAGTAGGCAACAGTAACATTCTTTCAGATCATATCCTGTTTTGCACTTGATTACTTACAGGCTGGTTGAAAAGTAACTTCTATTCGAACTAATTTCAACTGTCGAAAAGTCATGTTTTTTAAATGGAACGCCCAGTATATTTTTATACCATGTGACTCAGGATTAAATATTCTTTCGTCCTGTATTAGCATTCCCTATACCTATCTCTTATAGTTCACTCGTTATCGATGATTTCTTTTTAACACGTAATTTTTTTTCCATTTTTCGGTATTATTTTTAAAAAGTGGGCTATGAAAACTAGAGAAATTATAATTTTGAAATCATCCGTTTAGTAGGAATTAAAAAAAACAATTTAATCGCTACGAAGAACCAAAAAATGAATAATCAAACACAGACATATTAAAGATATTTAATGATAAAAAAATCAACAATTCAAGAAGTTAAGAAAAAAAAGTTGTTATATCGAGGAAAATTATCGTTATTACTTAGATACAGTAGAAAGTTATTACTAATAAATAATAGCTGAGGACAACTTAGAGCCAATATTATGACCAACAATTTGTGTATTATTTTTAATATTTCTGATTTATTTACTAGTTTTCATAAAATTTTGTATTGTAAGTGTAAATTTCTCCTTGTAAATGTGTAAATAGTCTTCACAAAGCAACACAAAACCTGTGGCTGTAATCCAAATAAATAGTGAGAAAACCCCTCGACCACATTAATTCACTGAAAGCGAATACGTATTTCGGTAACGAAGTTACCATCTTCAGCGCTAAACTGATATTGTTATTATTATTATTATGTTATTGTGAAATATCAGTTTAGCGCTGAAGATGGTAACTTCGTTACCGAAATACGTATTCGCTTTCAGTGAATTAATGTGGTCGAGGGGTTTTCTCACTATTTATGTAAATAGTCTTACCAAGAATTCTAATACATGCGGCATATGTAAACAAAAAGTTCAGATGATAGATGTGTATTTAAATATTATCTGTCGGTTTTTAAAATGAAATTGAAATTACAGTCAGAAATTAACTTAAAAAACCTCAGTTTGTTAAATTTTCATAGCACACCATACAGGAATAATACTGAAAAGTGAAAAAAATTGATGTGTCAAAGAGAAAATCATGAATAGAGAGAGAAAGGTAAGAGATGGGTATAGGGAATGCTAATACAGTTCGAAAGAACATTTAATTCTGATTCTTACGGTATAAAAAAATACTGGGTGTTCTATTTAAAAAACATGACTTTCCGACAGTTGAAATCAGTTCGAATAGAAGTTACTTTTGAACCAGCCCGTAAACGATTTTCTGTAAAATTAGGTATGACCTGAAAGCTTATGACCATAGCCTACTACAAGCCAAAAATTGAAATTATGGCTTCTGTTACACAAAGATGGCAGCATCATAAACAAGGTACTGCAATTTTGAACTTTTTTTTTTTAAATGGAAATATCTCTAAAACGGCTAATTTTTCTTGTATCACATGTTACACAAAATCTTTTTAGAATTTCATGAAGATTTCAGAAATGCAATAAAAAATGGGGTATTCTATTTAAAATAAGAAAGTTGATAGCAACTTCCGGTACAAGCGGAAGTGTCCGAAAGTTGGAAATATTATATTTTAATAGATCATTATCGCTAACTTATAACCGCAAAATATGAAATAGAAATTCAAAGAGGAAGTCTGTAAACTTCTAATGAAAGGGTTGCCTGAATCTCGCTGTATAATCTAGTTGGTGAACTTGAAGTGTCACTTTGGGGATCTCGCTTATCTTAAGAGATACAAAGTTGGTTAAATTAGAGCAAAGTTGCGCATTTTCATGCTGAATAATAATCTGAAAAGAAATTTGAAATATCTTCAATGGCTTTGAAAATTTCGCAAAAAAAAAACAAAAAATACTGGTTTTCGTTTTTAATTTTTTCACGATAAACTAATCGTACCAGGCATTTCTAACCCAGACATTATTGAGACACTTTTTTATGAAGAATTCGAATATGGCATTCCCTTTTCAATGATTTTCAAGACGGTGGAGAAACACCTGGCAGCTTCTTTTTTCTTATGGACGCCATCTTGGATTTTAACATTTTGAGGTTAAGTTTTTTTTTTTCTTTTTGCAACGATATATCACACATGGTGGTCCAATATCAGATTTTTACCAAAAATCCAATTTTTCATTTTTTGCGAAGAGTGCTTTGGAAAAATAAAACGTTCTTTTATTGTGAACAAAAGTTTGACAGTTTCATCGTTTTTCAAGTCTAGTCATTTACGTTTGTGCTAAACTAATCGTACTAGAGATTTCTAACCAGGAGATGCAGACACTTTTTTTATTGAGAATTCGAATATGGCATCCCCAAAATACATCATAAGAAGAGACAGATGGATTTTAGTATTTGTAATCATGTAAAATTTTAACTTCTTCCTCCAAAATTTCCTGCTCATATTCATTGGGCCATATTTTCATCTACGTCTTTAAAACGAACCACGAAGCACAGAAAAATACCTCAAACCAGGTTGTTGCAGCTCTGGATAACGCTGCGAATATTTTGCCGCAGTCATGAGGGCTTTTGGATGCGAAGTGTAGTAAATTTACATCATATCTATTTGTTCTTCACTTGAAAAAGGCATTTTCGCGGTAAAACTAGCGCAAACGTAAATGACAAGAGTTGACATAGGATGAAACTGTCTAACTTTTGTTCACAATAAAAGAACGTTTTGTTTTTCCAAAGCACTCTTCGCAAAAAATGAAAAATTGTTTCTTTTTGGCAAAAATCTGATATTGGACCACCATATGTGATACATCATTGTAAAGAGGAAAAAAGACGTAATCTCAAAATGTTTAAAAACCAAGATGGCGTCCATAAGAAAAAATGAAGTTGCCAGGTGTTTCTCCGCCATCTTGAAAAAAAAAGCGGATGCCACATTCGAATTCTTCATAAAAAAGTGTCTCAATAATGTACCACAAAAAATTAAAAACGAAAATCAGAAATTTGCTTTTTTTTGCGACATTTTCAAAACTATTGAAGATATTTCAAATTTCTTTTCAGATTATTATTCAGCACGAAAATACTATAACTTTGCCCTAATTTAACCAACTTTGTATCTCTTAAGATAAGCGAGATCCCCATAGTGGCACTCGAAAAACGGACAGCCTGTATACCGTAACTTACTAATTTTGAGACAGAAAAAAATCAACGTTCAAGAAATTAATAAATAGTAATAATAGGATATTACTATTAAGTTTAAGTTTCAGTACGCCCGTTATTCGACCTTTAATTTTATCGTTGTTGTTATTGTTATTGTCAGACCTACAACAAACGCCATAATGGGTCTCACCTTTGCCAAGTACGTGGTCCAACCGTTCTTTCCCGGATGCGATTTGCCCGACTCGGGGATTACCTTGGTAGCGGCCGTAACCATTTGTAAGTTCTTATGAGGTTTGGACATGTGACTTCATCGGCGAGCGCTTCTCTGATTCAAGGTCTCCTCTCCTTCATAAACGGCTACAACGTTAAGGCGACCACGAGGATACAGAACTTTTTCATGTTCTGCAAGGTCGGTGCTCTGGTTCTAGTCATTTTAGTCGGAATCTCGTGGATGTGTCTGGGACACGTTGAAAATTTTACGAATGCGTTCGAGGGCACGACCACGAACCCTGGAAAAATTGCCAAGGCGATTTACTCGGGAATATTTTCCTATTCGGGATGGTATTATGAGCAGTCTTAGGACCTTTCGATCATTGCTATAGTTACGCGCCAATCACCCAATATGAATTTACAGAGAGGTTGCAGTACGAGCGCCATTGAAATAATGCGTAGCCATGGCAACGCCCGAAACGTCCCAATTCAGATTATAACGAAATCTACGAAGTGAAATTTTTTAACGTTTCTACATCTGGTCTTTTTGTGTTTGACAGGAATTATCTGAATTTTATGACCGAAGAATTAAGAAACCCTTATGTGTAAGTATTTATCTTTTATAGTGTTTGCATAACAGTTAGCGAATTGTTAAAGCTAATCAATGTTAATTTTGCAAATTGTAGGAGTAATGAATGTGGTAATATTGTGCTCTTGTTCGGTGTGTTTTAGGAATCTTCCCAGGGCCATTTACATCTCCCTGCCCCTCGTAACAATAATTTATGTTATGGCGAATATGGCTTACTTGTCGGTGCTCACGCCTGATGCCATGATGGCGTCTGATGCGATTGCAGTCGTAAGTATTGTTGTTAATACAGGGTGTCTCAAAACCTCTGTTTTTAAATGGAACTGTAAGTTCCTCGTTGCGTAAGTTAATTCTCCAAATCTGAAATTTTTTGCCCAAAAATGAAAAACTGACCTATTACAAGGGAGCGCAGTCCCTTTGTTTTGAAACCTCTGCTTGGTGTATGACTTGTTTCAGCAATTTATTCCGATAAAAGCAATAAACCGCAATAAAACTTTATTTACGTTTAGAACAACTCGGTTAAGGTCTTATTGTATGCGAATATGAATTCGACTTGCGGACATCAGCATGTTTATTTGTATTTTCACCGTGCGGTAAGTAAGAACGTCTGCTTCTTTGTAATAGGCAATAACAATTATGTTAAAAACGAGTATCTAATCTTCGTTAGATTTTTGCTGAAGTAATTAAACAACTTCGTACGATAGTTTTGTAACTGCGATGAAAATGCGTTAAATTTTTTTTAAATTATCGCACTAATAGCTGCAGAATAAGTATTGCAAGAGCAAAAACTATTCCTACTGTAAAAACGGAAAGCAAGAATTGGAGAATGAGTGCGATGAGAAATTTAAATAAATTAGATTGCCTGTACACACAATAATCTATGGGTTCAAAATAAGTGATTGAATAACTTCGCTAGCTCTCAATCGAACTATTTTATTAATTGTTTACATTCCAACACAAAACACTTGTTTTTATAAGGATAATATTGAACCTGAATTTCTGCGTCGGCTTAAATCAATAAAGACATAAAAAACTGTCGCCTAGTGCAGACGTTTATTTCGTCTTTTCGTCGGTAGTTTTAATAAAGAAACAAATTTATTTTTGCTGTACAAATACAGTAACTTTAGTAATCAACATTGTAAATTGGCAATTTACAAATTAATATGATGTGAGAATTTCCTCTTTTTCGATCGCCTTTAGATTGAATTTCTTAAATTTAACTGATAAAGTACGGATTAGCACAAAACTAATTATCAATTATTGCAACACGCACAGAATTAGTTTAACATGTATTGTTTGTAAAATTTTAGAAAAACTTCTGACAAACTACCTGCAATATTTTTGTGATAAGCACAACATAATCAGTAGGAATCAACATGGTTTTAGAAAACATTTCTCCTGTGTTACTCAACTGTTTTCACAATGAATTGGTAGAAATTGTTGATGATAAGGGGCAGGTAGATGCCATCTTTATTGATTTTACTAAAGCTTTCGTAAAGTTTCACATGATATTATTATAAGAAAATTACAAAATTTGAAGTGTGACATGCGAGTCATCAAATGGATAAATGAATACCTGACGGATAGACAGCAAAAAGTGAGAATAAATAATATTTTTTCATCTGAGCTAAATGTTACTTCTGGTGTGCCTCAAGGTAGTGTGATCAGTCCTATATTATTCATTATTTTTATAAATGACATTAAACAAAATTTGAGTTGTGAAACAAAATTATTTGCCGATGACTGCGTTATTTACAATCAAAGGAAGAATGCAGAAGATTGGATTTTGCTCCAAGGGGATTTAGACAAAATTCAGATGTGGTGTAATGAAAATAAAATGGAAATTAATACAAAAGAATGTGTTGCAATGTCTTTTGGTACCACAATGTTGTTCCAGTCTCATCTATATAAATTAGGAAATGACTTGATAAAATATGATGATACATGCAAATACCTAGGAGTTACTTTTCGAAATGATTTAAATTGGAATAATCACATTCAGAACATTCAGAAGCTTATAAATCTTTGTATTTCATAACAAGAAATCTTAAAGGCTCTGGAAAACCAGTACTTCAAAAAGCTTACATCACATATGTTCGTCCTAAGATTGAGTACGCACAGGAAGTCTGGGACCCATACCAATATTATTTAATTCAAGGTCTGGAAATGTTACAGCATAAAGCAGCTCGGTATGTTTGTAACGATCATAGAACAACTGCGTCTGTATCACGTACGCTCAAGGAACTAAAATGGAATAGTCTTCTAGAAGAAAAACAGCAAGATTAAAATTATTTTGTTATATTCATTATTCGATGCACAATTTTCTATCTAAATTAAAAGTAAATGATTCTTGTACTGGAAAAAAACATAACTTCACTTATAAAATACCCTTTTCGAAGTCTAATCTTCATAAATTTTCCTTTTTTCCTAAAACTGTACAAGAATGGAATAATTTAAATGAAAAAGATTTGATTAAATTATTAGAAAATTGTGTAAACAAAATTAAAAATGAAGATGTATGTTTGATTATTAGGCCACCAAGTATATTATACTATACGCCTAATTTGTAACAATAAACATAAACAATATTTTAAACTATTAAGAACTACCTAGTTACAAAAGTTATCTGCTTTTAAAATTAACAAAAAAAAAACACCAAACTTTACCTGCCGTAAGTACAATATCTGTGCATTAGGTCATGGTCTGCGTTTTTATGACTTTTTAAGGCCTCGAACGTCGGAGAATAGTTGAAAACCAAGCTCCGCCGAAACATTTAAGCTGTATTCAGCGACCCTCAAACAATTTTTATGAAAAAGTAAAATAATTTTTATCTGCGTTATTATTGCTATCTGACCAGTAGTTGTATAACAAATTTTGCTTCTTTTCTTGACCACTATTTGTGGTTTCTATTAAAAACATAGGTTCAGAGACTATGCATATCAATCGTCTTCAAGGTCTTCAATAATTGAAGAGAACTTGAACGCGAATTGAAGAGATGCACAACTTATGGATTGCGCATGCGTTGCCAATTTTAAGGTTAACCTGATTTATTTGTACTTATAGCGAGAAATAGAAAAACGAGAAACAATTTGACCTTCCAAACCCTTGCTAAAATCACGCTTCTTGTAACCTTTCACTTCACGACAACCCGACGACTAGTTATGGACAAATTTTTATTTTTTAATCCTGCACGCTTACGCATGTACCGCCGAGCGCTGTATTTCTTGGCAGATGGTTTTAAAAATGCATTTACATTGACGACCGGAAAATGATATTTTTGCATACGTAAAAACACTGATTATTTTTGTGATAGCGTTTCAATTTGCTAGACAGTACGGCCACTTCAATTAATTGATATGCTTAGCAAGTGACTTTGCAAGGTCACGTCCCATATCTATAATTGTTACATACAAAATAGCGACATCTTACTATCGCTTTTTGACCTAACATTGCAGTAGGATAGACAAATTGAAGCGGGATTTGCTCCTAATGAGTCCCCCATGCAAGGCGGCCATGCTTGCTGTCAAAGCATAATGAAAGATTTTAGAAAATTTTTTTGCAAATCGTTTTTGATTTTCTGCTGAAGAAGCCCCAAGCAGGGCTGAAACAGCTGTCCAGAGGCTGCTCGAGGTTCTCACTGCAATCAAAAACGATTTGCACAAAATTTTTCTATAATTGTTACGTTTCAAGTTCATATCAATGTTACAGAATAGACCCCGTTGTATTGTCACGTTTGAAAAAAATAAAAAAGAAATCATTGTCCAAATTAAATTTTACTTTAGGCTTTTTCACAAGATTCAAATCGCGTATTTTATTGTTTAATTGCAGTTTATTGACATGGGTTCAGCGCACTGACGCCACGCGTCTCAAATTACTGACGTCGTCCGCGGACGAATGCGTGATAAGCAAATTCCTAAGGAGAATCCGAAGTTATTAAACTGTACTTGCGCTGCATCAACGAATTTTATGTTTATTAGAAAATAATTATACTCGTTCATTTTTTCCACTATGTTTTGACGAGACGCTGATTTTTTGATATTCGTCCGTTGACCCAAGCTTTTAGGAAACGCACTTTGTGGCATCCTGCACGAATGGCAATAAAAAAGGGAAGTTGGCAAATGCGAGTCAGTCAATTATATTAATCGATAGGAGTCATTAGTTGATAGGACAGTAGTCAGTGTTTTGTAAAAATGTGTACGGTAGTGGTTTAGTGAAGTCGGATGAAGCGGCCAGAAGACATTGACGGTAATATAAGAAACTTTAAATTATTTGATATGCGGAAATGTTATGCCAAGCGATCAGTACTCTATGATAAAATATAACGGAACAAATTATTTTCGAGGCAAGTAAAAATTAATTTAGTTTAAAATGATGGACCAAAGTGCTCCAGTAATTTAGTGCAAGGACAATTAATTTAAATCTAATTTAATCTCAATCTTAATTTTAAAATGTAACTTAGCAAATTTAATTATATTTTTGGTTAAACGCAAACCTGTCTCTCTTTTATTCGGAACATAGTCTTTTATTCTAACACGGCTTCGTTTCGTGACACGGTGGAACGCGCGCCCTTATAACGTAACTTGTTGGAGACGACGTCATACAGTGACAATATTCACAGGAGGATGTTGCCGCGTTTGAAAAATTATTTTCAAAATTCGTCTTTTATACTTTTGGAACAACGAAAAATTTAACGCGCGTGCTTTTAGGTTTAATTAACAAGAAATGCGTAGTGAGCGTTTCGCAAGAACCGTCATCGAGGCGCCTTAATCGCCGCGGAAATTGTCTAGCATGGTCTGCCGACTTCTGCTTAGCTCGCAGATCAAATTCCTTTTCGGTGCCTTTTGAAACACTTATGCAAAATTTGAATTATTTACAACTGTCAGTAAGTTTAATTCATTATTCAAAGTCACACGATTTTATTTCACTTAATTACAAGAGATAACGATCACGCGTTATTATTATAATTTTCTTTTTTTCAAATCTAAAGCCGTGAACTGATTACCAGAGTCTATCACAAATAATTCGAGAACGCGTAACTGCCTCCCACTTAACGCGAGTCAGTGCCGTGCATTTAGATCCTGACGGGAACGCAGCACTTGACCACGAAACCCCTCTACCCATATCATGCCAGTGAACACTAGTGATGTTCCGGATATTCGTATCCGTATCCGTGGATATTCGTGAAGAAAAACTGTTCGATGCACTTTTAGGCTGTTCCGTTCACCTTATTTGGTGCCTACATTCGTATCAGAAAATAAAGAACCCGCATCCACGGATGTAGATACGAATATCCGTATCCGAATTCGTTTCCGCGGATTTTCAACGATCCGGTACATTACTAGTGAAAACTGCATTAAATTTGATTTGCTCTGCCGATCATTCTTCAAACCTACTTACTTATTTTGTTAATTTTTTTATGCACTTTGTTACAGACGTTTGGTAATTTCGTTATGGGAAAATTTGCCTGGATTATACCTGTACTGGTGGCCATTTCGGCGTTTGGTGGATTGAGTGTACACATTATGGCATCGTCCCGAATGCTGTTCGTCGGTGCTCGTAACGGGCATTTTCCCACACTGCTCTCACACATTACAATCCACAATTACACACCGTTGCCTTCTCTAATATTTCTGGTAAGTCTCATCTTTAGAATATCTGATATAATTATTATTATTAGTTTTATACATTGCGAGCAATTTCAACTGACTCTCATATGACTCAGAATTGTAAGTTGAGAACACTGCTGTTTGCTCTACGTGGGCTGCTGGAAAATTTTCTGGAATCTAGTAGGTCTAGAATTGTTAGCGTTTATCAACTGTCATATTTGAAAAATTTGACGTTTTTCGCCTATAATTTTATTAAACATATAAAATAGCGACATCTTACTATCGCTTTTTGACCTAACATTGCAGTAGGATAGACAAATTGAAGCGGGATTTGCTCCTAATGAGTCCCCCATGCAAGGCGGCCATGCTTGCTGTCAAAGCATAATGAAAGATTTTAGAAAAAATTTGTGCAAATCGTTTTTGATTGCAGTGAGAACCTCGAGCAGCCTCTGGACAGCTGTTTCAGCCCTGCTTGGGGCTTCTTCAGCAGAAACGTAGCTCGACATTCCCACTGCAGACCAAAAACGACTTGCCCAATTTATTCGCAAATGCGATGTAAGAATGATGAACATATAAAATAGCGACATCTTACTATCGCTTTTTGACTTAACATTGCAGTAGGATAGACAAATTGAAGCGGGCAAGCATGGCCGCCTTGCATGGGGGACTCATTAGGAGCAAATCCCGCTTCAATTTGTCTATCCTACTGCAATGTTAGGTCAAAAAGCGATAGTAAGATGTCGCTATTTTATATGTTCATCATTCTTACATCGCATTTGCGAATAAATTGGGCAAGTCGTTTTTGGTCTGCAGTGGGAATGTCGAGCTACGTTTCTGCTGAAGAAGCCCCAAGCAGGGCTGAAACAGCTGTCCAGAGGCTGCTCGAGGTTCTCACTGCAATCAAAAACGATTTGTACAAAATTTTTCTATAATTTTATTGACAGTTCCTATCCAAGTGAACTAGTTTTGTTTGTACAGCATTTGAGAAAAAGTAATTTTGTGTAAACATGGAAATCTCGCGTGAAAATTTTCGTGTCATGATTTTTTACGATTTCAAATGTGGTCTAATGCCGAAACAAAGCCTCGATCGGCTTCATTTGGCTTTTGGAGATGAAGCACCATCAGAGAGCAGTGTTTATAATTGGTTTGCCGAATTCCAGCGTGGACGGACCTCAGTGACGAATTTCGTTTAGGTCGTCCATCAACATCTGTTGTTGCCACTAATGTAGATGCTGTGCGTGAAATGCTTGAGCGAGATCGACATGTGACATACCGTGAGATTCAAGCATCTTTACGCATTGACATGAAAACAATACACCAGATTTTGCATGATCATTTGAACGTACGAAAGCTTTGCAGTCGTGGATCCCACACAATTTAACAGAAGCGCAAAAGCAGGGTCGTGTCAAATGGTGCGAAGAAATGCTCAAGAAATTCAATGGAGGTCGTTCAAATTTAGTTTCTAACATCGTTACTGTAACGAAACGTGGATCTATTCGTACGAGCCAGAAAGTAAACAACAATCTACCGTTTGGGTATTTCAAAATGAACCAAAACCAACAAAAGTTGTCCGTTCACGCAGTGCTGCGAAGCAAATGATTGCTTGTTTCTTTGGTTTAACTGGACATGTAGCAATCGTGGCTTTAGAGGACCGAAAAACCTTAAATGCTGATTGGTATACTACAATTTATTTGCCGGAAGTCATCGATCAAATAAGAAGAAACAATCGAAATCGACGAATTATTCTCTATCATGACAACGCTAGCTCTCACTCAGCCCGTCAAACAGTTGATTTTTTGTCCAACAAAAATGTTGAATTAGTGACTCACTGTCCATATTCACTTGATTTATCACCTAATGATTTCTTTTTGTTCCCAAATATCAAAAATAAAATGCGTGGTGAGCGATTTTCGTCGGCTGAAGCAGCGGTTGAAACATTCCGGACACTGGTTTCTGAGGTACCATCTTTAGAGTGGAAAACGTGCTTAAGAAATTGGTTCGAGCGTATGCAAAAGTGTATTGACGTCAAAGGCGAATACTTCGAAAAACAATGATACCGTTTACCAAATTTCATATGCGTTTTTTCATACCGTTTCCAGAAACTTTTCCAGCAGCCCACGTACCTACCTGGAGTAGAAACAGGATTTGTGCTGAGGAAATTAACTTATAGCACAGCCAGAGCCAGGAAAACTCATATCCTGGTGATGAATTGTTGTCGTCACGGATGGATAGGACTTGTACAAGCGGCAGCTCATAAGACTTCGGAGAGGTGGTCGTGGAGGAAAAAAGAGGAAATCCACAAAAGCAGTTATTAAAAATAAAATACCGGTAGGCGCCAACTGAAATGCAAATACCTGCGGTATCTACTGTATCCGACCATAAATTAACTTCAGTTTTAAAGAGGTGGATTGTGTCCAAGACAACAATTCAATACACATAACAAATTAAAATCAAAAAAAGCGTTAACGTTAAAGTTTGATATGGTTTAAATTCACAATTGTCTTGAAATATTTCAAGTATAAAACGAGTACGTACGTAAGGAAATTTCCCTTTGTCTCACAGTGATCAATAACGAAAAATTATGTAAACTGACTCAAAACGTTAACAAAATAATCAAAGTTAGCAACGACTGTCGGTAGCATTCAAATTAATTTAAATTAAATGACATTAAAGTTAAATTGTCCAAGGCCAAAATATAACGAAGTTACTTAATCAAGAATGCGCAGACGTGCACTGAATTATTGAAATCCAATAGAGAATAATATTCCGGAGTGTATGGTAATACGCGACGTTCATCCCAGACGGAAGATGGAAAACAGGAAAAGTTTACCTGGTGATGAAAATGCCTACTGTGTAAAAAGTCGTACGAATTCACGCGTTTGTGCAATGCGAAGTGTCTTTGATTTGGTCTTTTCTAGTAACCGCGGTCGCTCATGCATTACATACGGTTATCTAATCTAAGGAAATGATCGCCCAGCAGCCACGTGTTTCAACACACATATTAGGCGTGTTCTTTTTGCCACAAATCTCATCTCAACTCAGATAAACGTCATTTCCGTTGGCATGAACAAGTAAGTATGAACTGTGATTTCGATCTCCTACCGTGTCACTCGTGCACTCCTATTGGTTGCCAGGTTGAAATACACATTCAAACTTACTTGTTCGCGCGAACGGAAATGACGTTTATCTGAGTTGAAGTGAGTTTTACGGTAAAAAGAACACACCTATTAACACATAATTAACACATTTAGGTTGCTATCGATCACATAATAGGTGTGTTACATTCGACTCAGATCAGTAAATATCACAAATGAGGTGAGATTTGTTGAGTTAAAATGTTCCTGGAAAAAAAACAAGTTACTTCCACTGACATCGCGTAAATGTTAAATTAGACATTCGGCCATTGCATAAAGGCCGAGTTAAGTGAACGGTCAAATTGGACAAAATCGTCAAGTCAACGGTCCGACAAAACCCTCTGACCAATCACAAATTAAGAAAAGTGATCACGAGGTTTGATCTGACTACTTCAACCTTTCACTTACCGCAGCCATAGATGCATTCTAACCTAAATCTCTCTTTGATTGATGCAAGGGAAGCTCACAAAATCTCAACACCGAGTGTGTAAAAAAAACATACAAATTTCCAAGGTTACTGAGTGCCGCTGAGTTACTCTGAGTTTTGTGGCAAGAAGAACACATCTAATAATTAAACTAAACAATAAATAATTAAATAATAATAAAAAAAGAAAAAAATTACGATTAATTGATAATCAAAATAGAAACAAAATACCGTGGAATTTATTAAAACAAAAACAAAATACGGTCGTCTATGAAGATAAAAATGCCTAAAACTAAGAATAAGACAAATCGATCGACAACCAACAATTTAATCTGTAAATATTAAACAGTAAAATGTAAAATGAAATAAACTCAAATCGAGTAAATGAAAAGAAAAAAAAACAACGGAAATCAATCAATCGTATCAAATAAAATTATGCAAAAGAAAAATTAGAATAATTAACAAGAAACGAAAGATGTTAGACGAAAATAACAATTATGTATAAAAATTGATCCTTAAATATTAAAAAAAATACAATTCAAAAATAAAGTCATCACATAAAAGAAAAGACGAAAATGGGGTTCAATAGAGGGGATTAAAATGTCAAATGAACTCAAATCGAGTAAATCAAAAGAATCAAAGACAAAAGCTAATAATTAAAATTAAATCGTATCGAATAAAATGTAAACTGATAGTTAAAATATAAAATAATTTAAATGAAACCGAATAAAAGAAAAAGCAAAAATGGATCAACTAATTAGCGTGGACACTAAGTAGCGGATAAATTCGGTATTTTCAAGACAATTAATTTTTTCAAAAAACGCCCGGGCTCATCAATTTTGTCTAATTGGGGAGGGCAGAGGACAGGTACCATTTGATTGAAAAAGTCAACATTCGACCAGCATTTTGCATCCCCTATTGTTAAAACAGTTTTGGAAAGGGCAAAAATTTAAACAGAATTGACGAATCCGAACGTTTTTTTTTTGTTTTGAAAAATTGATCGCCTTGAAAATATCGAATTTATCCGTTACTCAGTTTCCAGACTGTATTAAAAATGGAACTAAATAATGTCGAACAAGGAATTAGAAAAATTAAGACAATACGAAAATAAAAATTCTACAAAGTCAGATCGGAACGAGAAATCGAAAAAGTTTGACACCAAACAAAAAAAGCAGGGTAACTCAAACTGAATCGAGAAAAGACAATTTTATAATTAAAAAAATTAAATAAAGTGTCGAACAAACATAATCAGTACATCTACATAGACTGTGTGAAGAATATTAATCAAATTTGCTGCTCTGCACTAACATTAACCAATCTATTAGGTCAAATAAATAGTGAGAAAACCCCTCGACCACACGTATTTGGATTACAGCCACAGGTTTTGTGTTGCTTTGTGATTAATCTATTAGGTCATCGAATTAAAAAATCGATCTCTGAAAGTAAGATGGAATTATTTACAAGCAAACTTAAATTCTATGGAAAGTAAAAAAATATTGCGAACCGTATAATCTAGTCCTCGTACAACAGATGTTATTCTAGGCATAAGAGCTGGTCGGATACGTTTCCCTTTGTTAAGGGAGTATTAAGAACATCTACTTGTTTATTTTTCTTTTTGGGTGAACAGAGCTTCTGATATGTTAATTTCATGCAGATTCGCAAATACAGGCTGTTCTTTTACTGTGTGCAAATAAAAAAAACCTCAGTATAAGTACGTGAAATGCTACCTTCTGCGGGTATTTTCAAGTGACTACCGAAACATAGCCAAAAAAATTCGGAGGTTCCACTTGTTTGAAACTGCTGAAATGTGTAAGAGAGAAACGTTCAGCAAGGTCATTGTGTGTCCACACACAGCGCTGATCATAAAAAGAGTCCCGTATTTAAACTCATTCTCCAGCGTTTCGTAATAAAAATCACTGATATCGTTTATTACAATGCCCGGGCCCAATGTGCGTTTCCGCGGACTTCCCCGTCCAAGAGTAACATATCTCTTTTTTCATTATTTGTAAATGCCATTATGATCTTAATATGCGTTTTTACGAATCAAAAATCTATCTTCGTTTGTCAAATTTTTCGTAACTGCAGAACGCTAATGTAATACTGCCCCACCTTAAACGCGTTACAGCGGCCGCCGTTGTAAAAACACAAAAAATTGTCGTAATAAAAAGCATCAAAAGAAATGCAAAACTGCGATTTTATTGAATGCATGCGAAAATACTTTAAGATACTAATCAATTTTGGAATTTGCAGTCAGTCATATTGGTAGTGAGCACGTATCAGTTTTAACAGCTATTTTATTCTGCCTAGTGTGATTATGTAATGCGGCCGATTTTAAACTGTAGGTACAAACAGTAGATAAATTACAACATTATTTTAAAGTTTCTTTATTAAACTGAAGAAATCTTAATCTATTTAATTAGAAATGGAAAGACAATTTATTACTTGTGAGGGTAAAATATCCGGAAATAAAACGATGAATGACGGTGATGTCATTATTTAGCTCATCCGCATTTGTTGTGCAGTAATTATAATTGTCGGTTTATAATTTGAAAATACCTAAAATTGTAATTACTTCGAGCGAAGTGGCACTTGTTTTAATTAATCCAGGCGTTTTGTGAGCCCGTTTAAATGTTTCGACTGTTACGATCTATTAATAGGCCTCATGCGAATCAAACAGACGTTCGTTTACGACATCGTAAAACACTGACCTATAATCGGGTCTTCATTCACACAGGGAAGGCGGCGTACCATCCAGTCCTTAGCTATGTCAGTAGTTCTCAAACGGTTTGGTAAAAATCTTCCAATGCATTTTTCTCGAAAACTATTTACTTCATGTTAAGGGTACATAAGTTGAATCGTTGCCATTTATGGTGGCGTATTACAGGTTTAAATATTTGCACACAGTAAAAGAACACTCTGTATTTTCATATTTATACGATTCTCTGTATATTTTAAGCATAATAATCTTAATTCACTATCACTGTCGTGGGATAAAAAATTTAAAAATTCACATATTGCAGATGACGCAGGGCTCCTGAAAGCGCGGGGCCCCGGACGGTTGCCCGATTCGTCTGCTCCTAAGGCCGCCCCTGTGTTATACCATTGAAAAAGTTAAAAAAGACAATTTTCTGGCAATCATGACCAATTGTGGTATACGTCGAGTAGAACTGATGTTTATGACGTAACTAAAAAAAAATAGGAGTTTTCTTGGCGCTTTGGGCATCATATTATCCCCAAGCTTCTTAAGCTTGTTGGGAAGGCGTGCTGGTAGTTATTGACTACGATCGGATGTTTATAATTCCGTCGTTATTACTAAAGCGAGGATTAAATACTCATTTCGCCACACAATCTACCCGATGAGCGCAGCATAGCGGTCCACTGGACCACAAAATCAGCGCTGGCGCCAAGGCAATTTTCCATACGGTTCACGGTAGTTCCCAAAACGAATGCCTGAAAAAGCGTAAATAACAATAACCCTAAAATTTCGATTTAAGCGTGTCGCACATGTTAACAATGCTTTCAAAATCGGACCATGCACCACGTGCCACCCTTACGACGGTACTATTTCGTCCTTGCTTTGCTTATTACATATAGTATTTCTTTTTTGTGCAGAATATACTATCGCTATTCATGCTGATAAGCAGCGATATTCATCAATTAATAACATACTGCACGATGGTGGAGTCGTTCTTCGTCATGTTGTCGGTGTCCGGACTTTTGTACCTGCGCTGGAAACAGCCGAAACTGTGGCGGCCCATCAAAGTCAACATAGCGGTGCCCATCGTTTTCGTCATCATTTGCCTCTTCCTGATCGTGATGCCTTGCCTCGAAGCGCCGCTTGAAGTCGGCATGGGAGTGCTAATTACGTTAACCGGCGTGCCTTTTTACTACTTCGGAGTTAATTGGAAAAACAAACCTGTCTGGTTTTTAAGTATGATGCGTAAGTATTTGTTTGCTTTGGTTGTTTACGTTGATTTACAGTTGTTATGCTGCGCCGGTGACATGTACGCCAAAGTTGAACGACATACTACAAGCATTTCGGTTATTATCAAAATTACAATAATATTGGTTAAACGATTGATTACCTGCTAAAACTGCAAGTCGTGTCAAGCTGCAACCATTGCGTATTTGTTTCAAAACGGATGGATGTGTTTTGCGGTCATCACATTTCGACATATTTACGAATAAACAAATAACGGTTTTGTTTCTGTTTCTGTTATGCCAAGTTTATTTGCGATTTTAAGACAATTTCTTGAGAAAGTTATTTGCATTGTCACGTTAAGAATGGTGCCTCCACCCCTGTCGCGTTAAGGGGGTAGCGTAGGGTTTTCAGAGGGTAGAGCTTTAAGCACAGTTATTTTATAAAAGTTAATACCTTTTATTAATGTTAAATTTAATCTGATGGGGGTTTTTCGTAATTCAAGGGTGGTTGCGATTCAGGTCGTCTGTGCGGCGTTTGTGTTTAGCGCTGGCCTGGCCTGGGGGCGACTTACTTTGCGTCCGGGCTGTAGCTGCGATGTCAAGGTGGGCTCGTTGCGGTGTTTACACTATCAGGGACGGATGACCACGGTCGATCTTGTGGCCCTGGACGAAGTGGCGCGGCAAGCAGGGGTGCGATGATGGCTTCAGCTGGTAGGTTGGTGCAGCTCACCGAAACTGGAATTGACCGCGTTGACGTCGCCAGCTTCTGGCTGAGGGTTGACGGCGGTGGCAGAGAGACGCCCTATTAATATACTGGCGATCTTGGGATCAGCGTCCTAGGTCTTGGAATGGTTCCGGGTGGCTTCCCTTCTTCGAGATGGCAGTTGATACCAATTCGGAATCGCTCCAGGATCGACTGCCTATCTAAATTTTACTCGCACTTTTTATACGCAATTTTTGTTGATTCGCGCATTGCATTATTCGTAACATGTCCGGCGTTCAATTGTATTACCTACTTGATGAAATCGTTTGCCCTAGTTGTCGCGATTCTGCCGATGTTTTATTTTGAAACAAGAATCGAATTACATCGGGTTACCTCACGCATTGTCATGACACTGTTATTGAAATTGCCCTCGATTTCACTAGCCCGTGCTTTAATAACTTCTTTATATTATTTTTTTAACGAAAAACTCCCATCGTGACAGTATTCTTTCTCGTTCTTAAGTTTGCATCGTTGTTATTTGAATATCGTATTGTTGTTTCATTGCCGCTGTTTTTTTTTTGTTTTTGCAGATACGTTAACAACAGTCTCCCAGAAAACGTTTGTTGCAGCACCAGAAGAGTGATTATTAAAAAGAAAAAAAAACCACAGTAACTCATTATTATTATTTTTTAATGCAAGATTAACAGTATTACGATTTGTCTCTCTAAAACACTCGAATGCAAGAAAATTGTTCAAAAAGAGAAAATAAGATCTGCCTAGTTTGAATATTGATTCTTAAATGACATTTGTCTCGAAAGAAAAAGTCAAGGCGACTTAAATAAATACTTATTATTAGAGAACGGAAAGAAATACATGAGACAGGTAGAGGGGAGCCGTAGGAGTTGGAGATCACGCGCTTTCGCGTTTTGAATGCTCATTCTTCAATTCAACGCAATAGGAAGCATTATTATTAACATTTCGCAAGATACAGGACCGACTTTTGCTTAATACTTCTTTCTTGAGTTCATTTTTTATTATATCAGCACTGCTTTTATTTCATAACATGAATTAATATAAATTCATTTGAATTAATACAGTATTCTAAATAACGTTACAACACCCGAATAAAATAAAAATAATTCTGTCTGTATTAATACAAAATAAAATTAAACTGTTATTCTAAATAAAAACAATGCTGATATCATAAAAAAATAAACTCAAGAAAGAAGTAAAAAAGCAAATATTCGGCCTTATATCTTGCAAAATGTTAATAATATTTACTTCTAATTGCGATAAATTGAAGACTGTGCATTCAAGTCAAGGCAGAACGTGAGAGCGCATGATCCCCAACTCCTGCGGCTCCCCTCCACCTGTCTCATGTACGTTTTTCCGTTCTCTACTTATTATAATAATAATAGTCATTCTTTTTAATTTGTTTCTCAATAAGCTACTAATATTAGTATAGTTTTGTTTCGTTTTTAAGACAGGTTCTTCTGTACATACAAAACTTATTTCGAATCATTTCAGTTCATTCGCAATTATTTCCATACAAGAAATTCACGCAATTGTTACAAATGATTCGTTGATCTAGTAATCTTCCGAAAATATAAAAAAAATATGAAAATTTGTCGTCGTTTATTAATAATAGTCGCGGTCACGGTCGAGCTTAAGTACATGGAGGACGCTGTGCCGTATAAAGTGTACTACTGAAAAACCGGTCCGGTCGCGGGCCCTTAGTACGGCAAAACGAACGGACTGTGGAGTATCGTGCACGTATTGTCTTCTTCGGTGCTCTTTTACCATACAAGAGAGGGGTGTGCACACTGAAAATCGGCTCGTTTTCTGCTCGCTTGTTATTCCTCCAGTTAATTAACCTCAATGGTTTCAGTAATCACAATCACCTAAAAGTATCCGATTACTGTTCACGAGCACCAACTAATTGACTTCTTACAAACTGAAATTGCGTCGGTTCTTTGTGTTATTGATGAAGAAGGCCCCGTGTTGGGCGCCACTGGATTGTGATTTGATGGAGAAGCCCACGTTGGGCGCCACCTTCACGCTGTGAGAATGATTTTTTTTTAAATTTATCGGCTGTTTCTCTGTGTAAGTGTGAAGAGTTTGAACACGAATTCTCCCCCACCCCCTCTCAAACATTTCGATCAGAAAATTAATTTTTCTGAAATTTCTTTCGTCTTTGATTTTTAAACTTTTATAATTCGCTCCCTTTTAAAAGAAATAAAAAACAAATTTCTCGGTTCGCTTATAACTGATCACATTTTGTTGTTAATCCCCCTTCCCCACTTTTCTTTTTTTTTTTTGGAAAAACATTCCTATTTTGAAAATCGCTAAAAGTGCTAAAAATTAACGAACGAAAAAAGGAAGGAAGAGGGAGGGGGGGGGGAGTGATTTTGAGAATCATTTCGAGTTCGATCGGAAATAGATTAAAAGTGAACGAAAGAGGAAAAAAACCAATTGATCTTTTTTGGATTGAATTTTATTTTTTATAATTTTTCGAAAAACATTTTTTTCGATTTTGAAAATCGTTTTACAATCGATTGTTTGTTTATTTCGCGTTGCGCGGGAGGGTGGGGGAATATAATAATCGAAGAAAGCTGAAATCTCAAAAATGGATTAAAAATCAAGAAAGACAAGAAAAAGGGAAGAGAGGAAGAAAACCAATTTATCTTTTTTTTAGACTGAATTTTATTTTTTTTTTAATTTTTTTTAATTTTTTTTTCGATTTTGACAACCGATTATTAAACACTAAAAATTAAGAACAGATAAAATAGCGACATCATTCTTACATCGCAATTGCGAATAAATTGGACAAGTCGTTTTTGTTTGCAGAGGGAATGCCGAGCTACGTCTCTGCTGACGAAACCCCAAGCAGGGCTGAAACAGCTGTACAGAGGCTGCTCGAGGTTTTCACTGCAATCAAAAACGATTTGCAGATTTTTTTTTAAAAACTAACAACGAAAAAATTTCGATTTTGAAAATCGCTTTACAATCGATTGTTTGTTTATTTCGCGTTGGTTTGCGAGAAAAATACTAAAAATTAACGAACGGAAAAAGGACGGAAGAGGTGGGGCTAGGTGAGGGGGTTATAATCGATCGAAGAAAGCTCAAATCTCAAAAAATGTTTTTGTTTTGATTTTGAGAATCGTTTCGAGATCGAATTGAAAAAAGATTAAAAATCAACAAAACCGAGGAAAAACGAGAAGAGAGGAGGAAAACTATTGATTTTTTTTATTGAATTTTAATTTTATTATAATTTTTTCTTTTTTTAATATTTTATTCTCGATTTTGAAAATCGCTTTACAATCGATTAATAATCGATAAATAAAAGGATGGTTTTCTTAGATTGATTATACCCCCCCCCCCCCCCCCGGTTATAATCTAAAAAAAACTGAAATCTCGAATGTTTCCGTTTTAATTTTAAGAATCGTTTCGAGATCGATCGAAAATATTTATTCATTTTTTTTGTAATCGATCGATAGATCGAAAAAGTGTTCGTTCTATTCGAACGTCTTTTGTTTGAAGAGTTGAAGAGAACTTTAGACTTTTTTCAGGACAGATTCATTTTTTAATTTTTTTATCAATCGTATAAATCCGAAAACTAGGAGTCCAGAGAAGTGTTTCTCTTCGATCGTCTTTTGTTTGGGTTTGGAGAAAAAATAATTAAAAATCAACGAACAAAGGAAGAGAGGGAAGAGATGAAAAGAACTCTTGACTTTTTTCCGGACTGATTCATTTTATGATATTTTTTTTATCATCGATCGAACAGAACCGCACCGAAAACTAGAAATCCCGAAAAGAGTTTCTGTTCGATCGTCTTTTGCTTCGTTTGCGAAAAAAGTTTAAAAATCAACGAACACAAGAAAAAGAGAGGGAAGAGATGAAGAGAACTTTTGACCTTTTCCCGAACTGATTCATTTTATAATTTTTTTTATTATTGAACAAAACCGAAAACTAGAAATCCCAAAAAGTGTTTCTGTTCGATAGTCTTTTGTTTCGGTTTTCGAAAAAATATTAAAAATCAACGAACACAAGAAAGAAAGAGGGAAGAGATGAAAAGAGAACTTTTGACCTTTTCCCGGACTGATTAATTTTTTTTATCATCGATCGAAGAAAACCGAAATCAGAAATCCCGAAGAATGTTCTGTTCGATCGTCTTTTGTTGCGAAAAAAGATTAAAAATCAACGAACACGAGAAAGAGATAGGGAGGGGATGAAGGGAACTTTTGACTTTTTTCCTGACTGATTCATTTTTTAATGTTTTTCTTTATAATCGATCGAAGAAAACCAAAAACTAAATATAAATCCCGAGAAATGTTTCTCTTTTGATTTTGAGGATCGTCTGGCGATCGATTGTCTTTTGTTTCGGCTTACGAAAGCAGATTCAAAACCACCGAAAACAGGAGAAAGAAAAAGGCGAAGAAAACTTTTGACCTTTTTTTAGACCGATTTATTTTTTATTTTTATGATCGATCGAAGAAACCCGAAAATTATATAAATTCCCGAGGAGAAATGTTTCTATTTCGGTTTCGAGGATCGTTTCGCGATCGATTGCCTTTTGTTTCGTCTTGCGAAAAAGATTCAAAAAATTCAATGAAAACAAAAACAAAAAAAAGAGGAGATAGAACTGAAATGGAAAATTTTTGACAGCATCTTTTTCGATCGAATTTTTTTTTTTTTTCATTTCATTTTCAATTTTTTGTTTCATTTTTCATTTCTTTTATAATCCATTGATTGTTGAACTCCCCATGTCTCGTCTATGCTCGTCCGAAAATAAAATCGGCTCGTTTTCTGCTCGCTTGTGTTACTCTCCAGTTACTTAACCTCCATGGCCTCTGTAATCACAATAACCTAAAACTGTTTAATTACTGTTCGCGAGTATCAATTCATTGACTTCTTACAGACTGAAATTGCGCCCTCAATAGGAGAATTAGTTTTGAAAACCTTCCCCGCAGAACAAACAGCAATATAATCTGGATAAGGCGGAACATTTCAAGGCTTACTATGTCCAATGAATCATTTGTAATTACTCTGTATAATGAGAATAATTATTTTTACTGCATTTAGCAACGGTGCACGGTGTACATTCACTTAATATTAAAAATGTGATGTACTTAAATCCGCCCAAAAGATAGTCATTAGTTTTATTCTAATCGATTTAAATTCAAGGTTGTTAAAATCAGGGAAGGTTATATTTAACCGTTAGTTTATCTCTCCCGCTCATTTTATTTTTAATTATAAATTATTCTAATGTTGACGTTTTATAAAATTATTTATGGAGTTTATTATAATTAAAGAAAAATGTTTAAAATGCTGAAACTTAGCTCTGCTTGCGTAAAATGTAAGAAAATTGTAACGGCATCGAATAATACTGTTAAGAAGGTAAGATATTATTTATACATTTTATAATTTGTGTAGTTTGATTTATTATTCAAAACGAACTGATTTATTTTACGACTGTTTTTATTTTGTTTAAATTTGTGAGTACCTTGTCTTCATGTATTTTTTTTTCTTCATTTATTTTATAATACAGTCCGCATAGTAGTAATATGAGATTCATAAAATTTCAGATCTCGGGCAGCAGTGAGAAGAATAATACTTGGAGTAATAAAGAACCCGTGCCTTGAGAACAGATTGAAGTCGTGACTTCTAAAAAAAAAAAACAAAAAGTGTGCCTGCGAAAATGCAAAGTCGTTAATTTTGATGTTTAAATGTTTAATTAGTAGTTTGTTACCAGGGGCAATAAATGGTGCAAGGTTAAAGTAAATAAATTTTTAAATCGAAAGTGTCGACGTGACGGTAAAACTTATAAGCGTAGCTAAGATATGAAATCATTACGAAAATTTATGAATCTCATGTTATTTTAAGTGTAGCTTAAGTTATGCGGAATCATTACCAAAAAAAGAGAAAAATTACCATTAATTTATAATGTAAATATATCAAATAAAAAAAAAACAATTTGGAATGTCGTTAATTTTTTATTTATTGTTTTTTTCTGGATTACTAAAACGCCGCGCCGTGAATTGGTAAGCACAGTTTTGGAAAGTTTGAGGAAAAAATAGGAAGTTGTTACGGTTTGAAAATTCGCATTCAGAGTAATCCTGTATATGGCGAATTTCATGACGTATTTACTTTTAATAATCGCGTATGACGACGTATAGGTATCGTGTGAACGTCTAATTAACTGCGTGTTTTCTTCACCTTCATTTGTTTTGCGGGAAATAACTTTTTATTGTAATCTCCGTCGTAGCGCAGTTGTGAATTTTATTGCGCTAATTACTTCCTACATCCTAGATCTACTTTGTGTTGCAATTTGTAGACAGTATTTTTTTATATACATCTCAGAACACTCGCACAGTCAGGGCCGGCCTTCTAAATGGCGGGGACAGAGCGAAATAAGAACTTCGGGGCTCCCCTTTTAAGCACATCGTGACCCCATAAGCCGTTAAAATTTCGCTTGTTTTTTTTTTCATTTGGCGCCATTCGTTTCTCGAACTTAAACTGATTAAATTAAAAAAAAATTAAATTCAATTTAAAATTGAAATTTAGTGGTTCTCATTTTACAGACTAATCAAACTGAGTTTTATTTCATTCGCTTTTATAAAATGAAATCCATTGTCTATGCAGATGATACCAGTTTTATAATCTCTGCTACGGACATCGAGGATTCCGTGCGTAAAACAAACAATACCATCCAAGAACTAAAACAATGGTGTTCTTCTAACGGTTTAGTGCTAAATTCGACCAAAACTCAAGTAATGCCTTTAGTGACAAAAAACGCAACTGTGGATTCTTCCCCTTTAATTAAATGCGACAATAAGTCAATTGCATGTGTCACCTCTTTTAAGTTTCTTGGTGTCTTTATGGATATGAAACTAACCTGGAAGAATCATGTCGAGTTCTTGGAAGAAAAATTAAGTGGTCATGTTTTTCTAATGTATAGGTTGCGTCACACGGTTAGTCGTACAGTGCTAAATACAATGTACTTTGGTTTGATTCACTCGAGGATTTCTTACGGTATTCTTTTCTGGGGTTACAGTGCTTCTGCGATAAATATTTTTAGAATTCAGAAGAAAATCATACGTCTAGTGGCTGATTTTCACCCTAGGTCTAATTGTAGAGATCTTTTTGTCCGATTTAATATTTTAACTGTTCCCTCTTTATATATATTTGTAACAACTTTATACGCTCTTTCTGTTGAACATAACGCTGACCGTAATTACGATTTTCATAATTACGATACCAGATATCGTGAAAACATTCGTTTACCCTTTAATAGATTAGCGGACCAATATTTATGGGTTGTCTACTGTTAAACCGAATCAAATCACTGTGGAATGGTAACATACCTGACAATTTTAATTCATTTAAGTACAAATTGAAACAAACCTTAATATCGGCAGCTTACTATTCTGTGAACGAGTTTTTGTATTAGTTGTTCGTTTCCTTCATTTATTTCGTTTTCTTCATTTATTTCATTTTCTTTAGTTTTTTAGTTTACCTCTTAGGTTAAAATGTTTTAGTTTTAGTGCCAAATATGTATCATTTTCCTTTGTTGTTTTTTGACAAATCTAATGTCCTTGTATTCACTTGATGTATACTATGTGACAAACGGATTAAATATATTATTATTATTATATTATTATTAAAACAAAACTTACCGAAAGAAATGTTTTCCAATGACGCAAAAAAATAAATAATTATACATAATTACCTACTGTATAAACAAATTTTACATAACGTCTAGTAATTCTTAATTTTTGTTCTCACTGAATTTTTTTTTAATTAAATTTTCCGTTGTATAAAATAAACTTTCAAAATCGTCTTTTTTTGGCACTGCTCAAGTTTGCATTTCAAGTTTCGGAATCCACAAGCGTCGAATGGAAGTCTAACGGTTTTTTAACGCTTGGGGGGGGCTCCTATGTGGCTCGGGGCTCGTCTGGTGCACTCAACTTTGGTAGCCGTCTATGTCCACAATAAATCCTTTTTCGAATTCACTATTTCGTAATCATCTTGCAAACGTCTGCAGCTGTATTTCACAGTATTTCGTGGGAATTAAATTGATTGTTTATCTTATGTCGAGACTAGGTTGGAAAGCTAGACGTCGCGTCTGTTTTTGTGCTATCTTGTTTCCTGCTTTTCTAGCTTGTTATTTCGGCGGAGTTACAAATTAGTTTCGCATTTGACATTTAACGTTGTCGGCTTTCGTTAACATCGGCTTTTACTCGATTGGTGCTGATTTAGGTTACGTCGGTTTTGATTCGTTCGAACTCTGTTGTCTGCTATTACTGGGCTTACCAGTTTAAAATCTGGCAAGTCGTTCGGATTGCGGTGGTGTTTCTCGAGCTACTCTTCTCCTGATGAGGCACCGGTTAGGGGCGTAATAGCGCTATACAGAGTGCCCCACCGCAATCTGAGCAGTCTTGCTTCGGCGTAAAATTGCGATGACACGCGAATGTGTCCCGATTTGGCCGCTTTATACATTATGGCTTACTAGGCAGCAGTACAGTTGCCATTTGTTATAAATTTCCACGCAGTATAAGGTCAAACCACTGGCCGTCTGAGGGCGCACCTTGAGCCAAAAATCCAATAATTTGCGTCATGTCCAGAGGGGGGAGAAAATCTTTTCCATCTCTCCCGTCATGTCTATTACAAAGTTGGCAATTTGAAAAGGTGTCGTCTTTACAGGGTGGGCAATACTACAGACGAGAATCAGAGATCAAAGTTGAATGCGAGCGGTGGAAAAGGCGAATGTGCGCTGTGACAAGTTTTGAAAACAAAGGGAAAGGATTAAATAGACCGAGAGGGGCATGGCTTCTTCCTAAAAAGCACGTGTGATTTTGCGTGTTTGCATGATCAAAGGTTATCGCAGTTCTCCGAAACATCGATAAAAAGATTTCGTAATCTATAATGGAAAAGTGAAAGTAAAAGTCTAGGAAATAGAAAAAAATATTCAAAAACGAAACATTCGCAAGCTTAGAAAATTAAATCTAAAAGTACAGCGTACTGCTTATTTATACGGTAGAGTATACGTGTGCTGCACTGACTTGTTCTGAGACCATTTCTATCACTGCTTGGTACGAATCGCCAAATGTGTGACTAAAAATTGCATTAAAATTAGAACAATAATAATTTCCTAAAACTGTAACGGATTTCGGCCATTCGTGACCTGTTGGAGTCTGATACTGGACCTTTAATCGTTAGTTCGGTTCAGATCAAGTGGTATGTCGTCTCCAATTAATATCCGCCAACTGGAAGGCATATTTTCGTTGTAAAAATTCTCGCCCCGATTCTTCAGTGTCTTGATCGTCTTCCAGCATTATCACCAACATTTCTTCTTCATTCATTTTTACATTTTGTACCCACACGTCATTCACTATTGACAACACCCCAAATTACAAGATATCCTCCTAATTCACACCAAGAGTTGTTCACATCCCTCAAAATTAAGAGTTGGAGTTAATTACGCGTTTCGAGAATATGGTCGGAGACTTTATCTCTTCCAGTATAAGACGCCGCCGTCACTTCCCCTGGACTGCACTGTCATAAAATGAACGCAGACCGCCTTTGTGAACCGCTTGCCGCCACTTGTCATGACGAATGTTACTTAAATGGCCGAAGGGGTCGTGACTTTTCTTAAAATGCGTGTTCGTACGACCAAAGGTTACCGGCAAGTCGTAAACATGAATCATTTCCGGCTTTATTTACACAATCTAGAGAGTTATTTCCTCTTCAAGTGCCCAGCTGCAGAATATTTGAAACACGCCGTCGGTTTTTTACATTCCAAATTTTATTGCTAAATCCGGAAAGATTGAATGGCTTTCACATTTGACCTTTCGTGTCATTAGTCACACTAAATCAGCTCTCATTCTGTTGGCCGGCCTTTGATGCTGTCACGATGATTTCGATTCGTGCATTATTTCGACAGGGGTACGGTCGGTTTTGGTTTTCTTAATTTTCGACGTGCCTGGAGCACGCAGTCGTCTTGTGGTGACCCCAGCACCTAGTTGGTGTCTGGAGGGGCTAGAGTTGGCATGAGAGAAAAAGTGTGCCGCATGGATAACAAACGAATTACGCGAGAGTATGACTGAAACAGAGCCAGTAATTTGATGCTTGAAATACTGATACTTGAATTATTTCATAGCTTAACGCAATAAATCAATATTTTCGGATAGATACAGAGTAAATCATAAAAATACGTTGCAGATACCCTAGCTAGATCATAAATCATTTTTGGGGAATTATCTTATGACTTAGGAACTCTATTACGCTACGGCGTTTCACTTGAATTTTAAACATTTTTTTTAACAAATAAACGTTCCCAAATCTCCACGAACGCACAAATTAAACACTACTTGGCACATACACTGCTAAATGTCATAGTCGTTTTTAAATCATCCGTTTGACATCTTCGCTCTTTTGTTTCAGCATGGCTAGGTAAATAAGATAAAAATACATCCTCGAAGTTTTATGCCAAAAGGTTCTATTTAAACCGCAGTAAGAAACATGTTTATTTTCAATCATGATTTCGAAAAGTGTTTATTATCGTTTTTGATAACGTACACAGGGTGATTCAGAATAAGTGTCCGACCCGTTAACCACCGATGGTCCTTGAAAAAACAAAGCAAATAACCGTAAACATGGGGGGAGTCTAACTTGCGTAGTTTTTGAGATAAAATGGATTAAAAATTCACATGTAAACTTGTTGGTGGTCACTGGAATAGCTGAATGCGTCACAACAGCAACAGACTTTCGAGGAAAAAAACACAAAACGCAAGCATTTTACCTTGAACTGGAACCGTAAACGATTTGTTTACGACTGTCTGAGGAAAGATCGTATAATGCGAACGATAAACTTGATTTTTTTTATGATGTAAGTAGAGATACAATAATAATTTTGCCAGTGAAATTGTGTTCGCGTCAACGTGCGTATCAATTAACACAAATATTGTGAAATTCGTGGATTTTAAGATTACTTGTCCTATGAAAAATTGAATGATGTGCTCTTAATGCCACCCTCGGACCTTTAGGATTTCTTTAATCGAACGTATTGTGGCGAGCCACTCAGCACTACGTCACACTGAAGGCGTCAAGAATTCGGTTCGTTATTATGCGTCATCGGCCGTCACGCCACCATCGAACAAACTCGAATTTTCCAGCGTTGGAATAAACGAGAAGGCAGCAAAGGATATAAAATCGGCCGGGGTGGACTCAGCAGTCAGTCGAATTCTAAATAGCGATCGTCGAAGTTAGATTTAGTGTGTAAATAAATTGTTACAAATAAATTACATTGTAAGCATTATTAAATTACGGTTAAGTTGTTACCGAGTGTTTTATTCAATTAAATTAATTAATTTAAACCCTAGAAACGTAACGGTATGTACGGTGCTCTTAGACGCTACATTTGCTCCGTTAAAACCGAAGCCGTCGTCGGCAATCCAAGTAATCGTCCGGCTCGGTCCACCTGCACCCCATTCAACGCAATACAGAAGCTTTCATCGCGACGTTCCCAGCAACTGGAGACGGCGGAGAAAACCCCCGACCCCCACATATAATTTTAACTTTAATCTAAATCAAATAAACAGGTATATTTTTTAATCAAATTGTTTCAAAAGCTCTACCTACGCCCTTACAAACCGGAAGTCACTTCGGGACATGGTCAAGGCCATTCGTGACCTGTTGCGGTCTTTGTTCCAATATTTTATTGTGTTTATTGAATTTTGTAGCGTTTTCGATGCGCTGCCTGCAGAATACTCTCACAGTATTTTCATCTTCTTTTATAATAGAAGATGGAGATACTCTGAAGTGCTGTCAGTACAAGTGAATCGAAAACGCCGTTGGTTTTAATTAGAAAGAAATAAACTAAAGCAGTTTGAAATTAATTTATATTCGATTCCACAAAACATTATTGCAATTAAATAAAATACATAACAATTTTTAATGTTTGTCAACTTGATGAAAACTCTATGTATAATAATGTAGGTATGTATGTATAAATATGTATGCTTAAAAAGGCGTACTTGCGGTAAAGTGAGGTAATTAATTCCGAGATGGCTTGCTTTTACAATCTACACTTTTGATTAACTATACTTCACCGAAATTCATGTGTCCTGTGACCTGTGCGTGCGTCTGCGCTTGAGCCTGTCCGTTTAAAAAGATATTGCAAACCAAACACTTCAGCGTGAATTTATCGACGTCCGTGAACTGTCTGCTCGACTTTGCTTCCTTGGCGAGAGTTTCAGCTTCGGCCAACAAATTTACGTCCTTCGAGGAAAATATCGTGTGAATACTACCACCCTAAAAATTCATATAATGTAATGCAGTAAAGCTATGGTTTCCTAGGAAGTCGGTCGTCTGAAACTGACTTCGACCGACACACAGTGTGGCCAAGACACGGCAAAAAAAAATTAAGGTAGACGAAAAGAAACTTAATAAATATTAGATCAGGAGTTAATTTATTATTTATCGTAAAAAGAGCGTAAGTACCTTTTGAAATTATCGAGTAAGTGCTAGACAAAGTGTCATATTAATTGTTATGTCATTATACTCGCCATAAATTTATCGTAACATTGTTAATTATATTTTCCTTCTGAAGTCAGTTTGTTCAAAACTGAACTGTGGAATCAAATATGGAAGGTATGTTTAATTAATCGTTTTACCTATTATTATTTTTTTGTGTTTAATAGTTTAGAAATAATCGTACAAATCATACAAATATTTTACACCTGTTATATCTTTTTGATGAAACTTTTTATTTAGTAATTCCGAATATCACCTGTTGGAGACCTATGTTTAAATGTTCTATACAATTTGTGTTTTCATAACAAAACTCAAAAACATGCGCGTTTTTGCGCCACTCTGACTTTTTATTTATTATTTGTTGTAGGTCATTTCGTGGCATTTTCTCGATATGAAAATCATATATTTCAAAAAATTAATGAAAAATGAATTTTAAAGAATTTAAACAAACTAGAAAATTTCAGTAATTGTGTAAAATTTAAGAAAAGAAAATATTATGGAACATTTCTTTCGACAGAGGAGTCATAAATACAGAAGAAGAATTGATAAAAATGCTCCGATCAAACATGTGAGATAAATACATACATTCAGGAATTGGAAGTTGCAGCAGTATTTTATCTTTTTCCTGCTACTTTCTATACGGAGTGTAAATGAATTCTATTACTGACTGAGGATAACAGTCTGAAACACCCTAGATATTTGCTTAAACTATTTTGTTTTTACAAGAACGCTCGAACTCGACTCCTACATTTCAGGTTATTTATTTTTAGCAATCATTGGAGTACAATATAAATTTTTTTTTTTTGTAATAAATCGCCATTTTCATTTTTATTTACCTAGTGTTTTAATAAATATTTAATTTATTAAATAAATATAAAATTATTGCCCGTTCACTATTAAACAGTGAAATGATGCATTTTTGACATTGACATTTTAGTCCAATATTTTGTTAGTCACAGTGCACCTACATTTATTTTTAATAATTTCCTTTGAAGAGACAGTGAGAATTTTGTCACATTTCATGATAATGAGCGTTGATGTGATAATCTGCATTCAAAATACTTCATCTATTTGTTTTGTTTCTTTATTAATACTTGAACATTTGTTTCAAAAAGATTCTTATGTGACTATAGTTTTTTTATATAGTTGTACGTAGAAAAATATGCCCGCTTGGAATTCGTAATAAAAATAGAGCTTTCCATTAAAAAAATAAAATAAAGTTGTGGGTACGCCACTGTACAAATAAATGAACTGAAATGTAGATTTAGGCTGAGTTGCACCGACATCTGAAATTAAATGCCTTAATCCATGTTAGTTAATCCGTGATTAAAATTTAATTCATGTTAAAACAAACGCTGTTGCACCGACATATTTTTAACTTGAATTAGTTGATTTGCAACGTCATTAACACGATATCGAAAGAAACTGTGACGTTTAGCATTACGATTGGCCATTTATCCAGTTCGTTTATATCAAGTTTATACTTAAATGTGTCACTTGCGTCAGTTTCTATTTTGTGTGCCTTTGAATATGGAAAAGAGAACGCAGATGTAATGTTACGGATATTATTTTCACATGCGTACAGACGATGGCGCCAATCACTCTGGGAAATCGTCATACTTGATGAAATACATCAATAATTTTGTTAATTTTCATTGATGCCTGGGCCATATATATAAATTCTCTGGAATTTGCATAATTTGCTTTGTGGAAATATTTTACTGAGCTGAAGGTCCGCAACCTTCGCATGTGTCTGTTAATCTGTCCTGAAGATATTCATATGATCCGCTAAAACTTGTTGAAAACTTTCAGTAGCAAAAAATCGCAAAGTAATCAGTAACTGAGTAATTGCTGATATTGGAAAATTTCTATTTGTTGTAAGCTCTAATGCAGTGTTTCTCGACCTAAGTTCAGCAAAAGGGGTATTTGGGTTCCTTCGCAAGTAAAAACGGAAATCACACCACAAAAAAAATTGTCATGTAAAAGTAGTATAATGTCGATATTTTGATGAATCATTATGTCATATTTTAGTGCTAAGGGGGTCCCTAAGAAAAAAATATAAGCACTGTAGGATTCCTCGCTTTCGTTTCTTGCACCACTTATTTTGAAAATCTTTAACGCATCTTAAAATCTACATCAGTGTAAATCAATAACGGTTTAGCCCTTTTTTTGAAATTTTCGGTCTTGGTATAATCTGAATCCGAGGATCAACCGTAAGAATCTCTTTCTTCAGAAGAAGACATAATGTGTATGTTCCAGTACATCCCAATACGTTAATAAACGCTTTTGGCTGAGTTGCTGACTGACATATGATGACTGACAGCTGAAATTTATGCATTAATTTGTGTTAGTTAATCCGTGATTAAAATATAATTCATGTTAAAACAAACGCTGTTGCACCGACGTATATTTAACTTGAATTAGTTAATTTCAGATTAAGGTGAAACGTCATTAGTATAGATGACGTGTCACGAGTAAGTATGACGTTACTGTTATGGTTTGTCCTTATCCAGTCCCTTTTATCCGATAGTCAATTTATATACAACTCACTTGCGGCTTTTCTTTTAAAAAGGGAATGTTAAACCAACTTCGTTAATTTAAATTATATTCATAATAGCAGTTAACTCTTGTTCGATGAATTATAATATTGTTTATTATTAGTATTAATGTAATTAACTAATGTAAACTTAAATAAATATAAAAATATACCGTCAATGTTTAGAATTTAAAAAAAATATTAGTTCTGGCTTAATTAAAACAGCATTTTGTAGCTGAAGTAAGTACTTTATTGACCGTTAAAAACTATAATTGAAGTTTGTTCTTTTCCGATGAAAATAGTAAGTACAAAGTTTTTTTAATCTCAAACCGGACAAAAAAATGAAAAGAACACACTCAACGTTTCGCTATAAATCTATAGCGAAACGTTGAGTGTGTTTCTTTCATTTTTCTGTTCGGTTTGAGATTAAAAAAACTTTGTACTTGTGAAAAACTATCGTGAAATTTATAGGGTAAAACTTGCTAAATTTGTACTAACGCTTAAATTGTGTCTCCACAATTTTTGATAAGGGTGAGAAGCATCTCTAGCCCCAGAAACTATAAATGACAATGAACTATATGGTTTAAGCTAACCATGGTATTGTGATATGCCCTCCAGTTTTCATAATGATTTAGTTTCAGTTTTGGTTAAGATTAAGAATAAGTTTTTAGTTAAGATTATAATTTCATAAAGTTCTTGCTCTTTGGTAATTAATTAATGATGTGAAAAATAAAAGACTTTAGAAACAAGCTGAAAATATCTTGACGTATCCTAAACTGGTTGTTTGCTTTTGATAAAGCTGCTTGTTTCTAAAGTCTTTTATTTTTCACATAAGTTCTGTTAATATACTTCTCCGCATTTATTTTTGTTAGTTGTTGAATGCTTGACCAAATGATTAGGCGTGGGTTTGCATCGTTTCATGTTATGTGAGAAAAACAATTTTCATGTGTCGGTGAGTGTTCGGATTCTGACCGGCTCCTTGGAATTGAATTTTCTGCGTTTCTCCGGTTTATAAGTTGAATGCCGAAAGAGTTACAAACATCTGTAAGTCGGTCGCAGTCGCCACAGGTAATATTAGTAACTAGCCAGCCGCCTCCTCGCTTTCTCGAATTACTTGATCGGATTAGAATGAAAATACATGATTTATAACTTTGAAAAAAAAAAACAAAATAATTTCGTTGTCGTGGAAACAAAAATTGCCAAGTCACACGTATTCGGACTCACAATGATCTGTATATTCTAAATATGTAAAAATGTAAAAGCCGTTCCAATTAGAATAAGAAAGTTGATTCAATTTTCGGTGAAACCGGAAGTTGTACGGTGGCCAGTGCTACGTCAGAAAATTTTTATTTAATTTATTTGTTCCAAATTTTATGTAAAAAATTAAAATTCTAGAAGAGTGAACATATAGCATGGACACTCTGTATTGTGTACTGGATATGAGATTATTAGAATTTATTTCTTGTTTTGAACTACACTATCATCTGCCAAACTTTGTCCAGGTTTTTTATAACACCCTGTATATTTTATGAATTTACGTAATTTTTTAATTTTTAAAGAGAAGTTTGTATTGTATTCAAATTATGTTAGTTCAACTAATAATTTCTTCGTGTTAAACAAACCACCGCTGCTTGTTTCAATATAATAATAATTTATTATTGATTTTTAATACATTTTCGGTCGTAATCGTTCAGAAGAATTCGTGATTAACGCTCTTGTATGCTTCAGTAATTTATAATAAATACTTTTAACTCGTGTTAGACACGCTAATCGAACAATAATCACGAATTAACTAATTCAGATTTACTAATTAAGATTAGGACAAACTACGGTCGATGCAACTCGAAAATCCCTAATTCAGATCAGTTAATCTGTGTTAACGTTAATTGACGCTGAAATTGCAGGTCGTTACTTGCCGAATCAACTAACACAAGTTTGTTAATCATAGATTAGGGCAAATTAAGGTCGGTGCAACTGAAAAGTCGCTAACTCAGATGAGTTAACCTGTGTTAACGTTAATCAAGGTTGGTGCAACTCAGCCTTATATTAATAACTTTTCTGTCCGAGCATTTTTGCAAAAAGAAAATATTTTCGGAAATATTTACTTTACCAGACTTTTTCTTCACATTTTATGTATTGTCTTAACGTTCCTAAAACGAAAAAGTACTTTTCGAATTTTTATATTTTTCATGTATTTTTCAACGTAATATTACTATTTTTAATGAAAGAAAAATTTTAATAATTTTGTCCAAGTTTTTATTAGTACTCGGCAACACTGTGCGACATCCGCTGTAACTAAAAACAATGAAGAAAACCGAGGGAAGTCTAGGAAACCATCCTTATTTAATTTTTCGCTTTTGGTTAGAGCGAACGTCGCGTCGATCGCAGTCAGTTTTAGCTTGACTAACTCTTCTAGGAAACCCCAGCTTAAGGGTTGTTATTTTAGTCACTAATTAACTATAACCTTTTGGTTTGTTCTCGTGACTACAAAGACAGTTGGTATAAACCAAAGACTAGAATTAACCAGAGACTGAAGTACTGATGGCCCTAACTTTTATAATAGCATTTAACTCTGTTGATCTTGATAATCCGTGCAGTTGACATTAGAATCTTCCTTCAGGTGATGTTGTACTTCAAGATCTGTAAATAGTTCGTTTACAGATCTTGATAGAACAGGTGATGAGATAATACATCATAAAGAACAATTGTGTCTACAGGGTGTTCCACTTATGGCGGCTTCCTTCATACCTCTGTAGTTACTCATTTGACAAAAAAATGATACAAATGAAAGTTACCTGGTATCATGTGAAGTATATTTTAAAATAGTTTGGTGTATACAGAGTCTTTCTTTACTTTAAATAGAACACATAGGGTTTAATCTGAACCGTTTTCGCGTATTCGACTTAAAAAAAATGATCGTTGTATCTGTACTTCAAAAAAATGCAGACATCTTCAGAACAAATGACGTTAAAGACTTGTGGCTTTTTTGCAAAAGTTTCATCTTGAAATCCTTTTTCAGATAAATCGTCAAGAATAATTCCAAGTAACACAAGTTCTTATAAAAAAATGTCAAACCACAATAACCGATTTTTTTGTAATGAAAAGCCATGTCTTTTACTGTTAGTAGATGCCCTATTTAATTCGCTTTTAAATGATATCACTGAAAAAGCGTTTTAAAATAAAACTTTTACAAAAAAAAAAAACACGAATCTCTAACGGCATTTGTTCGGAAGATATTGGCATTTGTTTGAAGTACTGCAACAGCGGTAATTTTTTAAAAAAGTTGAATAATGCGAAAATGGTTTAGAGTAGACCCTACGTGTTATGTGTTCCATTGAAAATAACGAAGTGAAGTACATATTTTAAAATATGCTCCGCATGAAACGAAGTAACTTTAATTTGAAACATTTTTTTTTGTAAAATAAGTAACTGGAGAGGTTTGATGGAAGCCGCCTTAAGTGAAACGTCCTGTATAGACATGATGGTACTGAGAAGTTTCTATTGTCAATTGGTGGTTTTTGAAAATAGGTGCTCCGTGGTTTAAATCTCTTAAACTTTTAATAAAGGCCTGACTTTTCCGTCACAGTCTAACTTTAATCTTCACTTTTCTTCCCTAGTGTACTCCTACAGGAATAAAGTTAAGATAAAAATCAAACATAAAATCAGTCCTAAGAACTGAAAAATGCAGATCCAAACTAAGAGCATAATTGCAAATTGAAGAATTGCTTGAATTTTATCGATACGTACATACTTTTTAAATACTTTCTTATTATGATCAGAAACGTGCAGCAGTTTTTACGACACGAAAATCTTGGAAAAAATAATATATTTACTTTTTGGGGAGTCTCTAACACATGTCTGCCTTTTATAATATACAGGGTAGGCTAACAGTGCGTGGGTGGAAGATTGTGGCGTTACTATTGAAAATTTTTGAAATCTGTGTGCGCAATAACATACATATCGGCACGCTCTAAAATTATTCAGACTTATACAGAGTATTCCGTAAGAGTGTGACGACCTTAACATACTTTTTTTAATGTATTATTGCACTAAGAGATGTCTCATTATCAATGGACGAAAATAATATAAGGTTTTATTGACCTAAAGTTTATCGTTTTCGAGATTTTGACAATTTATCGATAAAAAAATGGCAAAATTTATTACTCCATAAATTAGCTATTTTTAAATATTTTGCTTTGAATTTTGGTGGATACATTATTTAACTATTAGAAAACAGAAATGTGTAATCAACTCGAAATATTTCCGGGTACTTTACACAGAGTGATTCACAACGCAAATTACCGTTTTTCTAAAAAAAATTAAATGGAACGCCCTATATATGAACACATTGTTTAAAACATCCCTTACTAAGGTTTACAATAGTACAAGACTTTTTACGTATAGCTCTTAAACTTTGAACATAGAAAGTTTTTAAATTTGTATCTTTAAAATCTCAACAGTATTGTAATTTAATAAATAAAACTGGATTTTGTTTTGTTTCTAATGCATACATTTGGTAATAACGTTGATAACGTTGAACATATAAAATAGCGACATCTTACTATCGCTTGTTGACCTAACATTGCAGTAGTAATTTTTCTAAGTTGATAACGTTGATAATAATAACAGTATTTTAATGTTTAAACCAACATTTAGAACACACCGATTTTTTTTTAATTAAAAAACTATTAAATTGAACTAAATTTAATATCTTTATAACCAAATCATTGTTCAATTGTTTTGCAATGTATTCATAGTACGAAATATACAAAATACCACAAAAGTAATAACATAAATCTTAGTTAACAAAAGAAAAACTAGATTTAACAAACATGCTCAAAATGTTATCCAATTTTTTTTATACATTTTTAATTCGGCGATTAAGAAATATATTAAAATGTATTAATATTACAGACATAATACACACTAATGCAATTCTAAATAATTTTGTTTCATGATCTCGACGTCCATCGGAGATTCACTAAACCCATTTATATTCTGGCGTAAAAAAATAGTGAAATCAGACGGAAGTTCGGGTAGCAACTCAAAATTCTTACGCATTTTATTTATTGAATTAACTGTTTAGTTAAATCATTTTCTAGTGTCATTGTTGTAATATTATGGTACTTCAACATGCTTAAACCACATATTTTAATCGCTATTTCGGAGAATACTCATCAAAAATTACAAGAAACAATTCTATATCAGAAACAGATGGTACGAATCGTTTCACAGAATACAAGCCGATAATAAAACTTGACTAGAGTGATAACACATGAATGCAATTATTAAAAGACCGTTAGTTGTGTGAAAAATTTCTAGAAAATGTGGATTTCCGCCATCAAAATATTTTAAATTCTGTTCGTTAGGAATTTCTTTATTCCTAATAAACAGAACGGAAAGTTTTTAATCCAATAAAACAGGTTACTGGATTTTAAATGCTTATTAAAATACTACAGAACATCCAACGTCTTTATAAGTTGAAATTTACGCCAGTAGAAACACAAAAATTAAATTCTGTTTAATAAATTACAATTATAACTAAGATTTTAAAGATGTAAATTTAAAAAATTTCATCGTTCAAAGTTTAAGAGCTATACGTAAAAGTCTTATACTATTGGAAACCTTAGTAAGGGATGTTTTAAACTACATGTTCATTTACAGGGCGTTCCATTTAATTTTTTTTTTTTTTAGAAAAATGGTAATTTGCGTTGTGAATCACCCTGTGTAAAGTACCCGGAAAAATTTTTTCGAGTTGATTACACATTTCTATTTTCTAATAGTTAGACAATATATCCACCAAAATTCAAAGCAAAATTTTTAAAAATAACTAATTTATGGAGTAACAAATTTTTGTCATTTTTTACGGGTAAATTGTCAATATTTCGAAAACGACAAAGTTTAGTCCAATAAAATCTTAAATTATTTTCGTCCAGTACTGATAATGAGACATCTAACAGGGCAATAATATATAGGGTGTTCCATTAAAAAAAAAACATATGTTAGGATCGTCACACTCTTAAGGAACACTCTGTATAAGTCTGAATAATTTTCATTAGCGATAAGTAAGTTATTGCGCACACAGATTTCAAAAATGTTCAATAGTAACGCTACAATCTTTCGCCCACGCAATGTTGGCCCACCCTGTACGTATTAAAGAACAAGTTTCATAAGACATAAGTAATTTTAGCGAACGCGTCTAATTTTAAAAAACGAGTCAAAGGCGAGTTTTCTAAATGGACAAGTGCGCCAAAATATCTTATGAAATGTGTACTTTATAGTATTTTTTCTATTTTGATTCTCAGACATGAAAAGAAGCTCAAAAATCTGCCTTATTTTCCAAGTTAATGTAGGGAAATTTTGTTTTGCTGATGACGGATGGTAACATTGGTTAACTTTCAAACCACTTTAATCACAGTTTAAAATAATTTCAAACAAATATCAGTTTGAAGTTTATGCCTGTAATTAAACATTTTGTGAGTTTAAAAAGTGTTTTAGTTATGTTTGCGTTTTATGATGTCAATAAATGTAAAGGTAATTTCAAACATCCTTAATTTGGAACTTGAACAAATGCAGCTAAGCATGTTGCTACCAACCTAACAAAATAAAATTTCCAGTTCTTTAATGTTCCACTTTATGAAACCCAAATGACTCATTTGAGTTTCAGATTAGAAAAATATCATTAGACTATTCTATAACAAATAAACTGAAATGAAATAATAAATACCTCAAGAGGTTCTAAATACAGAGGATCGTAATGTATGCCATCGAATAATAAAAACACTCTGTGCGGATAATTTTGATCCTCACCGAATCGATTGATTATGGCATTCACCGTATCGACTACGGCGATTTCGATTCCGTAATAGTTTGACAAAATCGCCAACTCTATAGCACCGCCCCATGACTTGTCATCTTGTATCCAAGCGCAATAATCTGCATTGGGCTTGCCCAAAATCGCTTCTGAGAAATTATCAAGGTCTTTCGCAACCGTCTCGGCAATTAACTGCCTCATCCAAGGCGCGGCGGTGCCCGTGTCATCCACCTTCCCATTCAACACAAAATGTATGCTCGTAAACAGACACGAATTATCTGCCGGAACGACGTACTTCATGAGTATTCCGTTGCATCCTATCACGTTTTCTGCCGCTACTAATTGAGATTGGTTTAGTTTTTGGTTTCTTTCGGCTTGAGATTCGGTACTTCCAGATCCTTGTTCGTTTGCGCTTCTTTCTTCTAAGATCAACGTATCCCCGGATATTATTCCGCTGGCCACTAAGCTCGACGAGTCTGCGGACAAATCTAGAGTCTTTGGAGGAAAACCCGATAGCACATGCAACTGATTTACTGGTATGCTTGAAATGGCAGATAGAAGAGTCTTTAAGTCTTTTATCGTGCTTTCCGGAGTCAGATTCTTTACGATTTGTTGACCCGATTTCGTCTTAACTTTCAAAGCAAAACCAGCCATGATACCTTTTAATTGTTTACTTCTTCATTTATGACTGCGCGTATTTTTTTCTTATTCAGAAACTGTCCTCCAACACTTTTCCATTAATTCTATGACATAATTACAAACTCGGTGTTAGAGCACGAAAATAAAACAAATTATTACAAAATACCAACTGTGAATAATGTTTGTCATCTAGGTGACAGATGACAGACTGGATGACAGATGACAGTATGCATCCCTTATAGCGTTTTTCGCTGGCTGCACCAGTGTGCACTGAGTGTATCTCTATGTCGTTTTATTACACAAAGCTGAACCGAGATGGAGATACACTCAGTGCGCACTGAGTGCAAGAAAGTGCGACCAGTGGAAAACGCTATTAGATTAGATTAGATAAGAGAGAGGATGCCTTACGCCGCGCGCCGTACCTAATGCATGATCGACCACTGTTACCAGAAAAGACCAAATCAAGAACACTTTGCATTGCACAAACGCGTGAATTTCGATATTTTATTATAATAGTGAATGAAATAGATACCGATAGTTTACAGGAACAATGTGCAATGTACAGCAAAACCGCCCCGAGAAGAAAGAGCACGGTAAACACGTTGCAGCCAAAGTGAATTTAGGTATTTTTGCTGTAATAGTAAATGAAACAGATACATAACATTCCATAGGTAAAAAAAGTGTCTTTGATTTGGACCCTTTTAGTATTAGATGTGCCACTTGACACACGCTCTTCATTTTTTCCAAAAACATTAGCCGTCTTCCAATTGCCAAAATGAGGTACTCGGAGCCCCTCCGAACTGATTCAAAATGTTCCAATTGCAGGATGCGGAATGCACTTGAACTGATTTTTCTTACTTTCTCCCGTCCCCTCACGCACCTGTATCTATGACTACGCATATATCACCATAGATTAGAATACTCTATAGATGCCCAACTCAGAGGTCCGAACTGTCTCCTTAAAAGCGCCCCCTTAGGTTTGGAAGAAGAGTTAAATCGCTTGGCGCGAAAACATAAATATTTGTTTAGGCATACTGTATTTAATAATCATATTCGTTTAGACTAATTTAAATGATCAAACTGACTTTAGAGAACCTAAAGCATACATGACAGAAGGTTATCTGTGCAGTTTGATCAATTAGATTAGTCTAAGCGAATAATATAATTGAAGATTTATAAGTGGATGACATATCATTAATAATACTTACTCTGTTTTAGTGGCTTACTTACCCTGTTTACTTAGTACTTATAAAGTAAAATAAAATAGATATATATTTGTACGTAAATGAATGCGACAAAGAAAACACAGGTTAGGGTTCACATATTTATTTATTCCGTTGTAATTTAGAATGCTTTTTAAAGTTATGATACAGACATGGTTTTACACCACGAATAAATACAGTTTTTCTTGGCAGAAGCACGCAGAAGCTGCTTTTTCAAAACATCAGCGTACAAACTGCACTGAATAAAATCAAAGTAACCTATTACACAACACCGAAATAGTTCCGTCACTTAAAATAAAAATCCGGCATGATTTAACGATCAAAACAGTACAAAATTTTAAACCCAGTAACCACATTTTAATGCGAAATGCCTAAATTGCGATACATTACAACATAACGTATAAAATTTAATGACAAATACTCGTCAGTACTGCCAATAAAACTTGTATGAAACTGTTTACTAAACAGAGTTGCCACCATATTACAACGATTCTTGGACAGTGGCGCCTGCAGAAATTGGAAGCAGAAGTAACCCAAGTTTCAAACACAAGGTACCGCATTTTTATATTAAGTTGTCACAGCATGTATATCACGCTTGTATGACTTACGCAGCGTTCCCATTAAAATCTCAGAAGTGTAGTTCGGATCAGATCGGTTCAGATCATCTCAGGTGCTTGAAATTCGTAATTGGAAAGCGGCTATATTTTCATAACATTTCAGTTACTTAAGATATATCAGTCTGACGTAGAGATAGGCCAGGGAATGAACCTGGTGCATTGAAAGCACCCACATGGTGCATTCAGCAGGGTGCACACATGAATGTACCGGGTGCATTCAAAAATTTAAATTTCCCGCGCAAATCGAATGAGAACCTTTTCTTGAATAACTTTGCTTAAAAATTTGAATCTAGTTTCGAATAGTTTGAATCTGGATTCCGTAGTTGTTGCAATAAAACACTTCAAATTTGAATTATTGATTACCAGTTCGCCTGTAACTGCAATTTAATCCAAATGCTTCGAAAGAGAAAGGAGATTGTCGAGCGGGACTGAATTTTCAAGGAGAGTGGGGATTAATCCGCTTGCAAAAGAACGTCCGTCTTTGAATCTAAACGTGTTTGGACCACGTTTTTGTAAGCAACGCTTAAAATTTTGAATCGCGTTTAGAATAGTTTGGACCTGAATTTCGTAGTTGTTGCAACAAAACACCTGACTTGAATTTCTGATTGACAGTTCATTTAAAAATAATCATAATTCAATTCAAACAAGTATTAAAAATTGAGAGATTCAAAGAAAAGAATGTCTGCTTTTGAATCAAAACACGTTTGGATCACGATTTTGTGAGCGAAAAAAAAACACCTAATGTTTCAGTCTGTGGTGAACAGCTGAATAGTTTTCAAACTCGTAAGTTTAAGCGAAACCTTTCTAGTAGTGTTGTTAAATTACCGGTAATTTATTTTTAAAGTTACTTTACCGGTAATGTTACCGTAACACTACCGGTAAAGCTTCTTACAGCTCAGGTGGCGACATCTCGCGCCGGAGTTGTCAATTGCGCTTTAACTAAAAAGGTGATATTTTATTAATTTTCTGATTAATTTGATATCGCATACTCATTACGTTTTTGTCTTTTATTAAAAAATAAGGTTTCCAATACATAATATTATGTATTTCCACTAAATAATTTCATTTCTGAAGGAAAATACTTTTAGGTTATGAAGTATTTATTTTCTTTTTTTTCAGTATTTACGCTTTTCCTAACTAACTAAAAATATTCGATGGTCATTTGTTTCATTGGTTTGCTTGTATTTTTTTTTGCAAGTGTGCAACCCGAAATTGCATTATGTTGACAACAGAGATAACAAACGGTAACTAACGGTAACAAATGAATGTTTCCTTACCGATAACATTGGAAATTTACCGTAAGGTAACGTGGTAATATTATTGACTCACCACACTACTAGTGTTTTTAAATTACCGGTAATTTATTTTTAATGTTACCTTACCGGTAATGTTACCGTAATATTACTAATTACAGCTCAACTAGCGACATCTCGCGCCGGGGTTTCCAATTACACTTTTAACTAAAAGTGTTATTTTTACTAAATTTTCTGATTAATTTGATACCGAATACGCATTAGACTTTTAGCTTTTGTTAAAAACAAGGTTTGCAATATTTACTACCACTAAATAAATTCATGTGTAAACGAAAGTCATTTTAGGTTATGAAACATTTCTTACTTTTTGTTGGTATTTACGTTTTTCCTGAATAATCAAAAGTATTCTTTAACAATTTTTTTCATTGGTTTACTTGAAATTTGCAAGTGTGCAACTCGAAATTACGTTACGTTATCAACTAAAGTAACAAAGGGCAACAAATGAATGTTACCTTACCGGTAACATAGGAAATTTACCGTAAGGTAACGTGGTAATAGAGTTTTCGCAAAGCTCACGTTATTGTACCGTAATGAATAAAAATTTTATTGTCAGTTCTATTTCTTGCAGGAGCTTGCATGTGGCGGAAATTATGTGAAAGACTTGCGTGAGGGTTTTTGTTATTTAATTCTTCAAGCGCAGCAACATGGACTATCTACCTCTTGAATTTCTGCTTCCATTTTATTGAGTTTTATTTTGTTATTGGTTTTTCTAAATTTTGTAAAACTTCGTTAAAACAAAATTGAGAAAATAAGGTATTTTTCGGGACTAACCGGTTACGAATAATATATAGTTCGCAGTAGTGACGTTACGGTCACGAGAATACGTCACGGTTAGTAAGATTCGCCAAAACGAAACGGTTACAGGCTTTGCGGCGGTTGCATTTTAAAATTTGACAACAGTCCAACCATGAATTGTGTATTTAACTGTTACAAAAAAAGTTGTGATTGAATCAAATTGAGGTTAGCACGCAGAACTACGGATTTGTACAGAACTCACTGAATAAGAGAGAGACAGCAATGTTCCACAACTCTCTGACCAGGTTAGGAAAATAGTAACCGGAGTAACATACGTGATGTCATATGAGCAGTTACCGGTAACTCACAAAAATGCAGTAGTTATTTATTTCGCCTAACCATACGTAAACGGTTAGTCGCAAAAAATACCTTAATAACATTTTCGGATATCAAGATGTAGAGATGGGCCAGGGAATGAACCCACATGGATGCATTCACCAGGGTACATACATGAATGTACCGGGTGCATTCAAAAATTTAAATTTCCCGCGCAAATAGAACGAAAAATAATCTTTTCTTGATGTTATTTAATTGTTTGCAGGTCGTTTACAGGTTTAATGTTTCATAGTGTATGGTGAATAGCTGAATAGTAATCTTTTAAGTTCAACTGAAAGCTTTGTAGCTTAAAATCTGAACAAAATGAGTAAGTTTTTGAAATAAACGTTACAAAATAATTGTCTAGCGATAGTCCGTACAAAATATATTATATTTGGTGTCATTTTGAAACATTTTTTATGTCCTATGTAAATGTAGGCAACCGGGCAAAGCATCCGATGCACCGGGTGCATTCCGTGATTCCACCTATGCACCGGGTGGAATCCCATCTCTATCAAGATGTATGTTTTTACAGGTTAACCAAACGTCAACCAATATTTTCCTTATTATAGGCATTTTCACAATGTTCGCTAGATGTCAGCCACTCCGTGATTTTCTCGAAGTTGGCGTCTGCGGATTTTTTTTTGTGGCATCTGGTAGTTACTAAACTCGAAAAGTTGGCATCTCTGATTACAAAGCACAAAACTACATACAAATGAAATTAAAGGATCTCATTAATGAAAAAAAAAATAACCAGCCTGTACAGAGCCCTATCTATTTTACTTACAGCTATACAAAAACTTGACATTACATCAACATTTATTGTTAATAGGAATGTATTTCTAACAACACAAAAATATCCAACACCAAGTTGTAACTTCTTAATGCATATTTTATTATTATTTTACACACATGCTAAGCAGACGGACGCAAAAAGTCATCAGGGTTAAACATTCCCTACAACAGAAAGGTTACGTAGTGGTTTCTTTTTTTCCTCTTAACTGCAACTTTAACTTACCTTTGCCCTTCTTAAAATGGAATCCTTACTGGCATCATATGGATGATCCTTGGAAGGAATTTCTAGCACAGCTGGAATTGGCTGAGTGTGACTGTCAATTACATGTCGAATGAGCTCGGCGATGTTCTGGTTAATCAGAATGATGTCAATATCATCACGTTTTATGAATCGCTTGAAGCAATCTTCAATTTCACTGACGGCCGTATCTAAAATAACACAAAAGGCAGTAAGAATTAATTATTTACCTTGTGTACTAATTGGTGAATGTTCTCCTGCATTTAATAGTCCACTGTGTTCACCGAGTAAATCATTGTTAGAGAATAATCAGTTTCGGATAACATTTCAGAAAAATAACATCACTTACTTTTGTCGACGACCAAAAAATTAGGGTGACGATTTTTGTTTATTTCCCCGATTCCGCCGAGCAAAAAGCCGACACAGGTATCCTAATAAATATAAGGCGATGTATTAATAATTTTATGAAAAACTATTTTTTTTTTTTTAATTCCACTTACCTCGTCGCCAATTACTGAAAGTAATTTTCCCTTATAAGCTGAGTGCAGGGCCATTATAATTGTGAATGGGAGCACGATACAGGATACAATTAGCACAAATCACAGTGCATAAAACGCATAAAACCTCTGTCACCTGACAACGCCTGTCTTCGATCTTAAATCTAAAGCAGCTGACTTTGACGTCATATCAGGACTGCCACTTTAATTTGAAACACAACATTATTTTCCTTAGTAATTTCACATTTTATAGTTGGCTGACCTAACTTAATACATTAGGTGAATTTTCGCCAGCTACTTGTTATAACCGGTAACTGAAACCGATTACTTTTGTCATTTTGGCCATGACAGAATAATGCTGTTAGACGTCATCGAATACGTCATTGCTGTTACTGGGTAACAGAAATCTGTTACCTAGGTCGCGAGGTAGGTATAATAATGAACGTATAGGCAAGGCGCGTTACATTCCGTTGTACGTCATTAGTTAATAATGACGTCACTTGCTGTGTTGTAAATATACTTATTTACTTAAAATACAATATACATACCTTAAGATTTGTTATAAAATTGAACATACAATGTAAAAATTCCTTTCCATTTTAAGTATTTATCAACACAGCATGCGTCTGACGTCATCGTTAACGAATGACGTGCAACGGAATACAGAGCGCCTCGCCTATAGGTAACTGAAAACCGGAACTATCAACCCCTACTGTATAAAATAAAGTGATAAAAATGTAAATTTGAACATCATTATTAAAAATAATTCCTAAATTATTGGGATTAATTTTCTAAATTCATCTTCTTTTAGAATTACACCTCAGTCATTACCGTACCGTACAGGCAGCATTTTCGCCATCCCTGCAAAAGTTATAACTTTCGAATGGTGGGGGTTAACCCACTAGGTTAATACTGATTATAGAATCAAGTATGGCGAAAATTTACCTATTATAATCACAGATTACTATAGATATGCGAAGGTTCTCATTGCCACCATTTTTCATGTCGCCATTGTTTAAGAATTTTATTAATCAGATAGTGTGAGGTTACGACATACAATGCACTGTTAACAATCTGTTTATCAAATGATTTCAAGGAATTTTCATTACTACCTTTATTCGTTGATTAAAATAGCATATTGATGAAAGGTGCATTAATGTATTAATTAATAATTCAATACGTCACAATTTTCAAGCTACGCACTTTATCAACTACCTATACAATGGCTGAAGGATACGGAATCAATACGGAATCTTGCCGCGCAACATCAAAGGTGCCGCCCGGAGCCTTCGCACCTCTGTAGTAATCTGTGATATAATTGTCACTAACGCACCTTTTTTCAAAAAAAATTGTTGCAAATCGTTTTTGATTGCAGTGGAAACCTCCAGCAGCCTATGTACAGCTGTTTCAGCCCTATTTGTGAATAAATTGGTCAAGTAGTTTTTGGTTTGCAGCGGGAATTTCGAGCTACGTTTCTGCTGAAGAAGCCCCAAAGAAGGCTGAAATAGCTGTACAGAGGCTGCTCGTGGTTTTCACTGCAATAAAAAACGATTTGCAAATTTTTTTTAAACTTTCATTATGCTTTGACAGCAAGCATGGCCGCCTTGCATGGGGGACTTATTAGGAGCAAATCCCGCTTCAATTTGTTTATCCTACTGCAATGTCAGGTCAAAAAGCAATCGTAGGATGGCGCTGTTTTATCTATGGAACTTTTTTTCGTTATTACGTCATGTAGAGGTGCTTGTGCGCGTACATTTTATATTGTGTTTATTTTGACGATGTAAAGTTGGCTACAATGCAACTCCTTTTGTGTCAATAGTTTAATTAATAAGTATCAGAATCAAATTATAATCCATTGGCCTGATTTAAGTAAACGACCAGAACACAGTGAACTTATTTATATTGCCGAGTAATAAAATAAAATGTGATATTACCTTCCGGTTATGTTAAATTTTAGATACTGCCGGAAGCAAAAAGAAGTACACAAAAACAGTTTCCTGTAATTAGTGTTGTGAGTCGGTGATATTTCCACGTTACCATGACGTTACCTTACGGTAAATTTCCACCGGTACGGTAACATTCATTTGTTAACGTATGTTACCGTTTGTTACCTCAGTTGTAAACATAAGTTAATTGCGAGTTGCACACTTGCAAAACGCAAGTAAACCAGTGAAACAAATGAGCAAGGAATATTACTTAAGGAAAACGTAAATACTGAAAAAAAGTAAATAAATATTTCATAACCTAAAATGATTTTCGTTGAGACGTGAATTTATTTAGGGAAAATACTTAATATTAAATGTTGGAAACCTCATTATTAACAAAAGACAAAAATATAATGTGTATCCGATATCAAATTAATCAGAAAATTGAGTGAAAATCACATTTTTGGATAAAAGTGTAATTGGTAACTCTGGCGCGAGATGTCGTCACTTGAGTTGTAATTGGTACTATTACGGTAACATTACCGGTAAGGTACCATTAAAAATAAATTACCGGTAATTTAACAACACTAAAAATTACCAACGCACAATCAATAATCATAAATAAATTACACTCCTATTAAAATAAAAATACGTCACAATATTTTGAAATGAATGAATTTTGTTTTCATGACGCACAACAGAAATTGCAAGCTCGATAATAATACATGGCAAGTAAAGCTTTAAAAATAAATTTAATTTTAATCCTTTTTTTGTTCAAACGAAAAGCTTTATTTTCGCCAATTTGCAAATACAAAATTTTACACCTACCTATGTATTTAAAATCTCTCCCATTTCAAATTTAAATCAAAATCTGCGAGCAGGCAGCGATAAGAAACAAATATTTTTGGATTGCAATCAATTACACAACATTTTCGGTAAAACCGTAAAACGCAATAGTATTTATGATTTAAATTGACAAAACCATGACAAACTTACTAATTCGAATTTATAATTGTCATAATAAACTTGGTGGTAACCATGGCAACAGCACATGTTTCATCCCAAAATTGTGCAGAGAGAGCCACGCTAACGACAAATGTCATGCAACAGATTTTTTCAAATTCTATGTTTCAAATGCGACCGGCCGTACCAACACAACGTTTTGTATTAATCCAGGCCGTCGTGGAAAGAATAAAACTATTACTACAATTGAAAGCAAAAAAAGGAGACAAACTACAGTTTCCTGTAATTACTCTTTCTCAAAATGCCATAGATTAAAGACGAATTCACAGATTTTACCAAAGTTTTAAAGTTCTTAATTTTGAAAGCTTTTAAATCTTTTAAATGTTATATGTGAAGTCGTCTTTAATCACTACTATTTTCAGAAATAATGATTACAGGAAACTGTAGTTTGTCTACTTTTTTTGCTTCCGACTGTATAAGTATATTTCATAATCATATATTTCGTAAATGATATGGTGCTTGAAAATGGCGGATCTGATGTTGTGTTTCCGAATCCTTGCCGACATGTTAAATGTCAATGAAATCTAGGGACCATACTAAGGACAGTTAGTACCACTGTTGGGAAGAATTTTATTATGTTATTGGCCAGCCTGATTCGAAATCTTATTTTGGTGTCAGTTGTCAGTTAACGTAATGTCAAATTTATCGGTTCAAAGCAGACGTGGTATAAGTGTTAAATCTGTGATTGTTTGCGCTTAAAAACACTAATAAATTTAATGAATCGTGCCATGAGATAATTCACAAACATGCCCGTTGCGCAGCCTCGGTTGCAAGGTTATGTGCTAATTTATAGATGAACTTAGAGAAATGGAAGACGTTATTGACGATGACACGGTTATAAGGGAACAAATCTTTCACAACACTGTGCGAGAACAAATTGTAAGTAAGAAAATCTTCATTATTATTATTGTTACGCTTCAGGTAAAAATTCACGTATTCGTATTTTCTGACGTTTGAATTTGAATTATGAAAGGGGGTTTTGCGCTTTGGTGGAAGGGTGAGGGATCCAGAGAGGTAAACAAACTTTGACGTTGGAAAAAGTAAATATTTGTAATTTCACTATTTTTATTAGTCAAATAGAAAACGACTGCCTGCTTATGGTTAAGAAACTTATTGTTGTGAAATTGTGCTTCAACAATTTCATAGTTCACGAAACAGGAGAGTTCAAATTCCTTTTGTAGGATCAAGTGTGCAAACAAGAAAGAAATTGTGATTCAATAATTTCGTAAGTCACCAACAAACAGCAGAGATCAAATTCCTTTGTATCAAGTGTTCAACAAGAACAGTTAGAAAATTTAGGTCGTGTGCAGAAACTGAATACAGAAAATATACTTTATATACAGGCTGTCCCAATAGTACGCTCTCGCGCTGTATCTCGATAACCACTGCAGATACAAAAAAAAAGTTGCAAGACGTTTTTGTTTTAAATTTTAGAGGTCTACAACATAAAATTATTTTTATCTATACTGATTGAATCAAAACCTTGGTGTTGGATGCAACTTTTTTGTATCAAATGGCACACCCTATATGCGATGTCAAATTTGGATTGCCCATAAAATTCTACACGTTTTTTATATACCATAATCTATGCCTAAATCTTAACCGTTCTGGAGGTGTTTAACATTTTATCTAAAAACTGTCGTTTGCAGCCAAATGAAATCATACTAGGGTATCATGTTCAAAACAATCTGACAATCTTGATCTCGTAATAATAAATAGAACAAGAGAAGAAAGTTCAGGGGCAGTTCCGCATATGAAGTCGTCGGTTTTACACGCGTCTTAATTTACTTCGTTAAAAAAATTGTTTTTCTTCAAAATTCAAAATTATTTTCTGTCAGTTAATTTTCCTAAGGTAATTTAGAGAATATGAAACAAATAAAAAACTTTTTAAAACGAGCTAAAAGAGTAATTTATTAACTTACTATTGGCTCTCCTCTATATTTTTTGTCAAAATTTATTTTTAAAATTATTAACAATGTTACATGTAAATCTGAATTTTTTGTAAAAAAATCTTTTGAATTGGTTAAAAAAATTAAAAACATTGTTGTACCAAATGATAACATTCTTCTTTCTCTTTATGTCGTTTCTTTGTTCACTAATATTGCAAAAGATTTTGCTTTATAAAGTATTAAAGATAGGTAGTTAGAAATTAAAGAATATACTTACATTTCATATAATAATTGTATAGAAATAATAACTTTATGTTTTGATACTTCTTATTTTGCATTTAATGATAAATTTTATAAACAAACTTTTGGTACAGCAATGGGATCACCTCTTTCTCCTGCTTTAGCTAAAATTGCTATGCAGAAATTAGAAAAAAGTGTCATTAATTCGTTACTTTTTGATTTAACTTTATATTACAGATATATTGACGATATTTTATTAATTTTACCTCATGATAAAGTTGATTATATTTTAAATAAATTTAATCATTTTCATAATAGGTTACAATTTACTGTAGAAAAAGAAAATAATAATTCCATAAATTTTTTAGATGTAAATATTATCAGACAAAATGGTAATTTAATAACAAATTGGTATCATAAACCTACGTGGTCAGTTAGATATATTAACTTTAATTCCTATCAACCAAAAAGTCACAAAATTTCACCTATTATTAGTTTAACTGACCGTGCAGTATTACTTTCAGACAAATTATTTATAACTGAAAATTTAAATTTAATTAAAAAGATTCTTATTTAAAATTCTTACCCTGAAAAGCTTATTGACTCAGTAATAAATAATCGTTTAAAGCATTTAAAAAATGTTAATATATCTAACAATTCACAAAAAAAGGAAATCAGGAAATAAATACATATCATTACCTTATATAACCTCTGTGAAGTTGGTACCTCATTTTACAAAGTTCTACAGAGTTCTGATAGCACCCCAAAGAGTTCTGGAGTTCTATGTCAAAATTAAAAAGAGTTCTAGCGGATTAAACATAAAAAAATGACTTAAAATTTGGGGTGCTAAGTTCACAAAACGGGATTTGAAAATTGGCTATAAAATGTTAATTGTTGGAAATAATTAATTTCACCATTAAGACTTTCTTTAGAACTATTGAGGTGCTATCCAGAACTCTAAACGGAATCTCGAAATTTTGAAATTACTATGTCCCCTTATTCTACAAAAGATCAGAACACGGAGAAACATTTTATTTTTGGGCGCAGAGACCTATAAATGCTAAATAATTATTAGTTTAAGTACCATACTACTCTTAAAAGAAAAGAAATTCAAATTAATTGTTTTTTTCACTTTACGCTTTGACAACACTTCAATTCGAGAAACGAAAAATCGTTGGAACTTTATTACTTTTGATTTTAGCGCTTTGGTCGTTAAGGATAATCGTGAGAACTCGTGGGGTGCTATCCAGAACTCCAAGCAGAACGAAAAAATTTTCCAGAAAAATTTCCACTTTGCACTTTGACAAAATTTCATATCGAGACCCGAAAAATCGCTGGAACTTTTTTACTTTTGATTTTAGCGCTTTGGTCCTTAAGGATAATCGTGAGCACTCGTGGGGTGCTACCCAGAACTTCATGCAGAACGGAAAGATTTTCGGGAAAATTTTCCATTTTACACTTTTGCAAAATTCTCGAGTGTCAGAGCGTAAGATAAAAAAAAAATATTAATAATTTGAGGTTCTTTTCTTTTAATAGTAGTATGATGCTTAAACTAATAATTATTTTGCATTTATAGGTCTCTACATCCAAAAATAAAATGTTTCTTCGTGTTCTGATCTTTTGTAGAATAAGGGGGATATAATAATTTCAAAAGTTCGAGATTCTGTTTAGAGTTCTGGATAGCACCTCAATAGTTCTAAAGAAAGTCTTAATGGTGAAATTAATTATTTCCAACAATTAAAATTTTATAGCCAATTTTTAAATCCCGTTTTGTGAACTTAGCACCCCAAATTTTAAAAGTCATTTTTTTATGTTTAATCCGCTAGAACTCTTTTTAATTTTGACATAGAACTCCAGAACTCTTTGGGGTGCTATCAGAACTCCTATAAAAAATCACTTTTTTGAAAAATGAGGTGCCAACTTCGCAGAGGTCCTTATATATAACCTTTACATAAAACGTTTTTTCAAAAAATTTAATTTACATTTAGCCAGTAAATCTTCTGATAATTTTAACATTATTTTTACTAATTTAAAAACAAAAACACCTAAATTTCAAACTCCAAATGTAGTTTATCAGGTAAATTGTCAAAGTTGTAACTCAACTTATATAGGTGAAACTAGTCAAAATTTTAAAAAAAGTTAGATCAGCATAAATATTATATCCAAAAAAAGAATGAGAGTCATTCAATGTTAGTAGAACATTCACTTTTACCTAAACAAATTTTTGATTTTGAAAATGCTAAAATTCTTTATCAGGAGTCTAAACACGTTTAAACGTAGATGTAAATGTAAATGTGTAAAATAAAAATGTGTAATAATTCAATTAATAAGAGAATAGATTTTGCAAATTTGAACGATATATTTTGTAGTTTTCTAAGTTCATTAAATGAGACATAATAATCGGAAACTTCCCTGTTTATTTTTTGTTATTTTATTGTTAGAATTGTTGTATGTTTTGTTACAACAATTTATTTGCATACTCTACTTAGGTTTTACCAGGATTTCCCTAACTCTTGCAGTAAATTGCAGTAATTGCAGTAAATACTAAATTGTTTATATTTCCCTTATTCACTTTTGATAAAGCAAATAATAAATTTGTGAAACGTCAAGTAAATTAATAAATTACTCTTTTAGCTCGTTTTAAAAAGTTTCATATTTTTTGCAATTCTCACGAGCAAGAACTACCCAAAAATTAACAAAGATAATTTAAATAAAGCGTACCTAGAAGTATCCGCGTTCATCGAAGGTGACTTCAGATAAAATAAATTCATGTGGAAGTGGAAGTGCATTGACTTTTTTTTTTAATTTCCCTTCTTTCTTTCATATCTTAGATTCTATTTTGTGGTAATTAATAAATTTTAAATAATTAATTAAATTTAAAAAAAAATATGAGAAGTAAATTAAATTAATTTACTTCTCATATTTTTTTGTAAACTTTTGTTATTGTATGAAAAATTTATCTTAAATTTGATTACACCGGATGCTGCTTTTTGAAACGCAACATAGGAAATCCCATGTTAATTTAAAGGTGCTAGAATATTGGCTTCCCTAATTATTTTACGGCAAAATTCCATTTAGGTTTTTTAATGTACTCTTCATGATGAATCTCTCTGCGAAGTTTGAGAATTTTTCATTCGCTCTGTTTCAAGATATTTAAAAAAGGTTCTGCAACAAATTCAATTTATACCAAATTATCAGCACAGCCTTGATCAGTGATAGTGAAAACTGGATAGATAATTAATAAATCTAATCGTGTTTGAAAAAGATTGATAGAAAAAGCTTTTCCAGTAATTAATTTTAACATTTACTGATCAAAGCCGTGCTGATAATTTGGTATAAGTTGATTTCCGTTAATGATCTTTTCTTTATACCTCGAAACTGAGCGAATGAAAAATTCTCAAGCATCACAGACAGATTCATTTTGAAGAGCACTTTAAAAAACCTAAATGGAATTCTGCTGTAAAATAATTAGGGAAGCCAATATTCAAGCATCTTTGAATTAACATGGGATTTCCTATGTTGCGTTTGAAAACGCAGCACCCTGTATATCTTGTTAGTTAAAGATTCAGGTTTTCATTTGTATTATTTTAAGTAAACTGAGAAAGAGATACATAAGGGGTGGACTGTTTTCAAAAAATCCAAAAATATAAGTAAACGCCGTTCGAGCGATTCGTGGGAAACATTTTGGAAATCGAAACGCTACTCACAAAGAGAGTCGAGATCCAAACTTGTACGGTTTGTTTAAAAGAACTGGGGACAAGAAGGGGTTGAAAGGTGAGGTCCAACCCCCGTTCCCACGTCTTACACCTGCATTGTTGGAATTATTATTTCAAATTCTGTACTGAAATGTACTTATTTCACTATTTATTTCTCTCTTTTTCTTTCAGATTTTTCTACTTCTCTTCATCCTGCTCTACCTGGCCAGTTTCACCCTATTAGGTAGATACAAGCGAAGAGGACGCGAAGATTATTTCAGCACAGATGAAGACGAGGTTGTCGTGTATCGAATCAGCACCTGGCTGTGCACTTTTTCATTGGCTGTATCGATAGGGGCGGTACTCCTCTTGCCGATATCGATCATTTCGAACGAGGTGCTCATTATTTATCCAAACAGTTACTACGTCAAGTGGCTCAATAGTTCACTCATACAAGGTCAATAACAAAACTTTAGCCTTTCTGTTTTATTTTTTCAGCATACATTTTATGCAATCGATATTTCATTTTGATTAATTATTTACGTCTGTTCTATTAAGTACGTATACCTATTTATGTAACACAGCAGTTTGCACGCGAGAGCGTTAAGAACCGAAAGTTCTAATGATGTCTAATTAATTTGGCTTATATTGGAATAACATTTTCATGATTGTGCTAAACAAAAAGCCATTATTGGAACGTAGAATTAACAAATTCGTATGTTTTTCCAAATTTGAAGCCCGTCACGAAAAATTGAAATAAAGCTGAAGCTTCTCTTACATTATTAACTAACTGAGGTTAATCTGATTGGGATAATAATAGTTATTTGTTATACAAGACGGTAAAATTATTTTTTATCGATGAGTGAAAACGTTTCTATTCATTCTATTCTATTTTTTCTTTATACTGTGTGTCTCATAATGTACGGAGGAGATTGAAAGGACTGCTAGAGGAAATCAAATTAAAGCCTTTTTCCCACTAAACTTTTGGTGAAAAAACAATAACTAAAAAGATACAAGAGTTTAAATTGAAATTACTTAAGAAAAAAAAGTTACTACCTGGAGTCATATTGCACGTTTTCAATTCAAATTTGGGATATTTAAGAGTTAATGGAACACTACTTTACATGAAACAACTATCTAAATAAATGTAGTCACATAAAAGTTGCGGCTATTTCATGTTTTCTTTTAATGCTCGTATTGCTGTGCACCGCCTACTCGTTAAAAGAAAACTTCAAAATAGATCTACATAGACATTTTATGAATGGCGGTTTAGATAAATTTAGAGTATATTTGACAATAAAGTTGCAGTTTGTGAAATAATTTTGATTAATTAAGAAGCCCTAGGTGTAAAATAAAGGAGAAACTAAGACAGTTAAACTGCTGTAACTTTCTTATTATTGGATTGGTCAAAAGCGAATTAAGAAAAAAGCTTTATTTTGATCTTCTACAGCTGCCCTTTCAATCTCCTCCGTAAGTTATGAGACACCCAGTATAGCGACCGTTAAGCACAAACTTTAAATAATTTCGCAGAAAAATAAAGAGAGCCAGTCACCTGTCAAAAACGCGTTGTATGATCATGCTCCCGGTAACTAGTGTGGATTGTTGCTATAGTAATAAATAAATAAAAATAAAGTACCGTACGATCAACGGAATTTAAAATTAGAGCAGGCTGTGATATTTTGCAAAAAGTTGGCTTGCAGTTTGAAATTAAAAGTAATAAACGGATTTGTCTTACGCAGCCTCCCGTAATATTCTAAACCCAAATATTACTACAAAAATTGCATTATTACGGAATCAGGGGCATACTATTAAAAATATTGACATCCTATCTACAGAACCGTACAAAGATCGTGGTGTGGAAAAACAAACATTCTTCCAGCAAGAGAATACAACATGGTGTCTCCCAAGGTTCCGTATTGCGACCCTTGCTCTTCTTGGTGTACATCAACGACCTGGAAACAAATGTAATGGCAAATAGTGCGTGTTTGTTCGCTGACGATACCACTTTTTTAAATAAATGTAATAATGAACGCGAACTTGAAGAAATAACGCGTGAAACTCTAGAAAATGCAGTTGCATGCACAACAACAAACTCATTATTATTAAATAAAGAAAAAACACAAAAATTAAAGTTCAGTGCAAAAGTAAAAACAGAACATCAAAGTGTAAAATTTCTCGGTTTATTAAATAAACTAAATTGGATTGAACATATAAATCAGTTATGTAAATCTCTTGCACATTGCGTATACACTATACGTCGGCTAAAGAAGGTTGCTCCAGCTACAACATAGCTGAGAAAGAAAGCTCTGAGGGCCTTGGCAGGGTTAAAAAATGGAGACAGCTGCAGGGGAACATTTAAGTGTGAGAAAATACTTACCGTTCCGGGAATTTATATACTTACCTGTTTAAAACTTGTACATTCACAACATCATCTTTTTGCCAAAAACGGCCAAAATCATTCTTACGAAACTAAACAACGCATGTCATTGAAAACTCCACATCATCGATTGAAATTAGCTCATCAAAGCATAGATTATTGGAGACCCAAGTTATATAACATATTGCCGCCGGACATAAAGAAGAAGGATAACAAGCAATTTATTAAATGCAAGAAACATTTTTTGACAAATAGCGTATTTTATTCAACCGATGAATTTTTAAAACATAAATTTGAGAAATAAACATGTACTTCAATATCTGTCCGCATGAAAAAGTAAATATATGTTAACTGTTTGTTCTTCATGTTCACTGTGACCAAGTACTTTACAGTATGTGTATACAGGGTGTTCATGGGAACCCGCTACAATAGCTAACTCTCTTATTTGTATCTTTACGAAGTAACTTAAATTAGAAAAGTTTGAGGACTTCTCCTCCTCGTTTTTATGGTACTTTCGGAAAAACAAATGACAATCAGGTTTTCGAGATTTTCAATTGTTTTCAACTTTTTTAAATGGAATGTTAGGTTTTTTATCATTGTATCGCGTTAAGGATGTCAAATTAATGATTTCTCTAAAATATCATCTCCCAAAGCCTACTATTCTATAAATGATTTAGTAACAAAATCTCGGTGTTCACGGGAAATGGCTACAATAGCTAACTTTTTTATTTGAAGTTTCACGAAGTAACTTAAATTAGAAAAGTTTCAGTACCTTCCCTTCCAACATCAACTAACGATGGATAAATCTGTTAGATTACGCACCAATTAGGCGAACGCGTAAAAAATGTTTATCTTTCTCCCTTTTACGTATATCAGTTTTTGCTAATCTTGTTGTTAATTATGAAAGTACTACAACTTATACGGTTCATGGAAAAAAATGTCAAATGTTGATAAATCTATTAAAATTCATATGGAATGTGAAATTACAATTTACTTGCACCTCTTTTTTAAGTTGTTCGGCGACAACGAACCACATGCGATATTCGCAGCTTTTTGAATTGCACTAATTTTTAATTTGAAAATACTTAAAATTGTAATTACTTGGAGTGAAGTTGCATTTATTTATTTTAATAAATCCAGGCACTTTGTGAACGGGTTTAAACTATTTTGATTGACCGGGCACAAGGTCAAGTTAAGCACTGACCTATCTTCGCGTCGTCATTCAACAGGCGGCCGCGAGGGCGACAGTTAGGCCACCATCCACTCATTAGCTACACCAACAGTTCTCAAACGGTTTGGTGAAAATCTACCGATGCATCTTTCTTGAAAACTATAAATTTTTTGTTAAGGACATACGAGTTCAATCGTTGCCATTCATGGTGATTTTAAATATTTGCACGTAGTAAACAAACTCACGGTATTATACCACTTATATTATTAATTACATTACATTGCGCTTTTAAAATTACAATCAGTGAGTGCGTTGTACATCGAATAACGAAACGTACTTTCACGAAGTCTCCGAAGGATTATGAATTTTAACAAACGCAATTGATGTAGAAATTATGAAAACAAAAGATGCAGATACTGGAGGAATGTTACACCCATCCGCCCGTATAAGACTGGCAGTGACGATGCAATTTCTTGTAACGAACGAGTCTCCAATGGCCCTCCAAAGTTTCGAAGGAGCAGATAAGTCGAGGAAGTCGTTGAAGCACTAAATCAAAACGTTCAGGTAAGTGTTAATCAATCACGCGTCGCCAGCGAATGTGAGAAAAGATAAAAACATGCAGTAACCATAAAAACTTGATTAAAACAAGTGAAAATTTATTTAGTGTAGAAACGAGAAACAATACTTACCGTGACAAAAGAGATCAACTGCAAACAAGTACTGAAAAATCTGTTTGAAGCAGCGTAAAAAGAAGGAACAGGAGATCAAACAATTGCCTACGAAAAGAAAAAAAAAAGAATTGAACAGATTCAAACAATAGGCAAGACCAGAGGACCCATGTATTTTTTTCAGAATCAAAGAAGAGAAGAACTAGTGCGCAAAATAATAAACAAATCGGAAATAGTGAAACAGTGTAGTGCAAAAGTTGTATCTAGATAAAACGAGCAATAATATTTTGCCTATTTTTTTAAATATAAGGATTTTTAGCTGTGAACAAACGTGATAGTTAATTGCGATTCCTTTTCTTTTTTTTGCAGGGCTTTGGAACTATGTGTTCTTGTTTTCGTTTCTTTCGTTATTCGCCTTACTGCCGTTCGCTTATCTCTTCACGGAATCCGAGGGATTCTTTGGCCACAGGAAGAGACTAATGGCGAGAGTGTATGAAACGTTCATAGTTCTGGCCCTCCTCGCCATGGTTGTTTTGGGCATGACTTTTGTGATATCATCCGTCGTTGACAAGGACAAATCCAGTATACAGACATTACTCGGTAAAAAAATTAAAAAAAATTTCAGTACTATTTGTAGATAATAATTGTACCTCTCTATTTTATGTTTCAGATTTATGGAGCTATCATTTACCATTTTTGTATTCCTGCATATCATTTTTGGGCGTGTTAATTTTATTAGGTGAGTAGTTATAACAGAATCTCAAATATTTACCTAATAAGTACAGTTACAAATTATACCGGGTGGTCCTGATATAGTGTGCCAAGCTTAAACTGGTAACTCACCTTGAATGAAAGAATGAAAAGCCTGCTGGCACGTTTGTCGGAATTGCTTTCTTTTAATAATACAAGGTGTTATTATACTTGAGTACATTATATAATATTTTATCCATTGTAAACAGAATTAGTTCTCTTAACCTCGCTCAGAAATGAAAAATTGATCGCATTGGAAGTGAATTCACTTCTCCAGTTCAGCGTTGGCTTACGCCTATAAAGTTGATAAGAGCAATTCAATTGTCAATTCTCGCTGAAGCATATAATAATAAAAGAAAGCAGATTTAAAATTGTTTAATTTGTAAACCGAAGATGACGGATTGAGTCTCGCTGGATTAACGGACGAATATCAAAAACTCCCGACGGCTCGCCAAAAAAACACAATTAAAAAGAGTCATCGTTTAATTGCTTTTTGTTAAAAATAAAACTCGTTGGTGCAACGCAAGTAAGGCTTAACGACACGGATTCCCCCTATGAAATTCCCTTCCGTTTTTTTAGCCGAGGAGGACACAGGTACCGTCATCATATTGTTTTGACACTTGACAGTGGGTATTTGAGCTTGAACAAGCGGGTTGTCAAAAATGGCAAACTGAATAATTTATGTAAATGATAACGCAAATCACTTTAATTTCTATTTTATTAACGACAAAAATAAGTTTACAATAAATCTATACGTTAACGGTGCGAATATGACATAATAAACCGAAAAAGTAACCAAAAAGCATACGTGAGTATATTAGATGCTTTCCAGGTAAAATATTAAGGGCCAGTTGCATCAAACACTTAAGGTTAGCTTAACTTTAAGTACCACTTAGAATATGATGTACACAGTGTTATGCAATCTTCAATGTCACATTATAAGCAATACTTACATTTAAGCTCGGCTTAAGTGTTTGGTGCAATTGGCCATAAGTTTACTTAAGTCCCGAAACTATTTCAAGGCAAAAATTTTTAAACAGCTGACCATATAAACAGAAGTTTCAATAATTTAGCTGTTAACTTTGAAATTAAAAATCATGGACTGATTGTAATTCTCCATCAAGTTCCTTGGGTAAGCTATTTAAAATTCAGCGGCTCGCTCAAAGCACAGTTAAAAAGAGAGAACGTTTAATTGTTTTCTGATAAAAATAAAACTCGCTGGTGCAACGCAAGTAAGGTTTAATGACGCGGATTCCCCTTATGGAATTCCCTCCCATGTTTTAATGTAGGAGACTAGATTTGCAACGTGAACAGACAACGCGTCGGCCAATTCATGGTAAACCCGTGTCAATAACCGCACTTGTGAACTGCAACTAAACGATACAATACGCGTGTTGAATTTTGTGTAAAAAAAATCGAAAAGTAAAATTAATTCAAAAAATGATTTTTCAAAGTGACATGAAAAAAAAAAGAAAAAAGAAAGATTCCAGAGTTTGTAATCAGCAGGGTAAAGAATTCGGGACACTTGTTCCCCGAACAATACGAAAATTTAGTACTCGGACTGTAATAGCCCCGCTCATAAAAACCTCTGTCAAATGAGAACGCTTGCGTTGCATTCCTTCTCCTCCCGTTCAATAACAATTTGATGCATCGGAGCCGCAGAAAGGTGGCAGGAGTGAATAGTACATTCGGCATAAAAAACATTCAATATTAAGTGGCCTGAATTCGTTTCCCTGGTAATCAGTTATATAGGGACACAAAATTTGTTAATAATGTTACGAATTCGGGGGCTCACAAGTTATAATCGTTGAATTTCAGAAAACTTTAATTAATAAGTCGCTTTACAAAATTAAAAACTCAACAGTAATGAGCTGCAACACTCAAATAACAATTCTACTGAATGTACTTTCTATTATACGAGGTATAAACGCATCGGCCGTCCAGGGTTGCCAGATTGGGCGAAATTTCGCCATTTGTTACATTTTAGACATATTTGACGTTTAAAACTTTTAATAGGGTACATGACAATAATTATTAATTAAAGCTCTCTAATCGAGACTATAGTCAATAACACACGCGAAAACACCAAATTTGTACGCTGTTTCTATTTATTATTCTCTTAAATTAATAAATAAAATAGAAAATATTCAAGTATAAATCACGTGGTTTCAAAAGGCTTCCCATTCGTTGTGACGTCAGTGTATGCGGACCCTTGTCAAATAGTTTGAATGTTTGCTCTTAATATGTGTTGAAAAATACAGTTTTAATTTAAGCAACAATTACGAAGTGAATATTTTAAAGAAATTATTATATTTTTTTACTTTGTTGGTGAGAAAATTGTGGTGGAAACGGAAACTTTTCGCCATTGAAAAGTAAGGTTGGTAACACTAAATTTTGTGAAACGCTTATAAATAATTTATTCGAAGTTATTGCACAGGTATTTTTACATTATAGCACAGCACAATACTGATAATATGTTTTACTATTGTAATAAGATTTGTGTGTTCGTATTGATATTCACTTATTACGATTTGACAGCATATGAATATTAGTTGTCTTTTATTTGCACGTCAGATCAGTTCACTTTTACGCTGGATCACTTATTCAGAAATTTGTCTGTTTTATTTGGCTACATGATCTAACCCAAAGTGATCTGAAACACTTCCCGCCTTGCAGTTACTACACCTCGAAAATTCAAGATCAGTTTGGATCAGTTGGTTCACTTGTAGAGGGGATGTTATTTCAACTGTTTGTCAAATTACATTACTCGTCTAAACAAACTTTTGTTTTTGCTTAACTCACTGTAAAGTGATGCAAAAATAATATCTTCATCTGAAGATTAAAATACAGCAATCACATCTCGCATGTTTTATTTACTATTAAATCGATCACTTAAGATCAGTTCACTTTGGGTTAAACTGAACTGACCTGAACTAACCTGCGTTGCAAATAAAAGACAACTATTGACGTCACACAGTCAGAATATGCGTATTGGCGGGAATTTAATCAATTCAAATTTCTTAATAATTTCTTTAATATTGATTTATGAAAAAAAAGAAATATATCTAAATTATCGTATTTTTACCTACTTTTAAATAAAATCTTTTAAAAAAAATGTTCATGTACCCTATTGGCCCCTGATTTGGGCTGCTTTTGTTGTCTTCACATAACGACAAATAAAAAAAAACAAAATATACAATGCGATCAATAATAACTGTACTTTAATTTAATTTATAGGTAGATATTATATGACGAGAATACTTCCAGAGTTGTTGTCTTTTGTTCGCTTCATATTTTTTCTTTCTTTTTGTTTTTTATGTTCACTTTATATTTTTTCTTTCTCTTTGTTTTTGTTTTTTTTTTTCAGGAACTGATGTTTTGCATTATTTAAATATTGTTCTTTTGTTTCGTGCTAGTTTCTTGACTTTCGTCGAAGAATCGCCGTTTTTTTATTTAATTAATTTTTTCCTGTTTTTTTTCATGTTTTTCGCAGTTTTCTTCTAATCCACTTTTTTCACATTTTACTGACTCCTTTTTACAGTTCTCTTTTGTTTCCTACGAGTTTGTTTTTATTTCCAAATACTTTCGTCGATTTTCATTTTTATTGCTCATCATAGTTGTGTCTGTGTTTTTTAAAATTTATTTTATGCTGTCGCGTGTCTCTTTTGTTTATTTTTACCAATTTAGATTTACCACGTTTTGTTGTTTGACGTATTTTTGTTTTTTTGTTTTCTGTAAGATTTCTGTTGTAATTTTACGTCAGGAGATTTACTTGTTCATCTTAGTCCATTAATCTTCTTCTGTTTTTTTTCCTTCTGTTCTTTATGCATTCGTAGTATTGTATAAGTTGATGGCTTTTCATTTATTTTGTATCAATCTTCTTTTGTTTTACGCACTGTCTTTCGTCGTTCTTTTTTATTGTACTATTGTTCATTTTATTATAGTTTATAGTTTTTCTTTGGTTTTTTTTCAAATTCAAATTCAAATTCAAGTTTATTCTCAGTATAATAAGTGATACAAAATCAAACTGTACATGAGTTTGTCTAGGTGAGTACCCGAATAAACAATTACAAATAAAATAAAATAAAAAATAAGATGGAATAAAATGAGACGGATAAACAATAATTAATTAAAAGCGAGAAAGCGGAAGAAAGAATGAAATGAAATGTGGAAAACAGCGACAAATATGAGTTTCAGTTATCATAATTGAGCAAAAATTCGTTTATTGAATAGAAACAATTAGAAACAAAAAATGACTTTAATTTTGATTTAAAACTACCTGGACTAGTCGGCATATCACATTTCCAAAGCTGTCTTATCCTACGCAAACACTTGAGACCTACATACAAAGGACCATTTTGACTAGTAGTTAAGCGATTAAATGGTAACCGGATATCATCTCTTGAACGAGTGCCGTAGTCATGGAAGTCTTTATTTTGTGCAATATCGTCTAGGGTATTAGCATAGAGTATAGCATTATACATAAATAGGGACGCCACTGTCATTATTTCGAACTTCAGAAATAAATTTCTACAACTTGTCCTGGGCGAAGCATTGGCCATTAATCTTATAATTTTTTTTTGAACGATAAACACCTTTGAAGCATCCGAAGAATTTCCCCAGAAGATGATTCCATAAGAAAGTGCAGCCTGAATCAAACCATAATACACCATCCTCAGTACTTCGTATGATATTGTATTCCGCAAACGAAAAATTAGAAAAGTTTGTGCATTCAATTTTTTGACGAGTTGTTCCACATGACACTTCCAAGTTAATTTAGAGTCAAGTTCCATTCCGAGAAACCTACAAGATGGCGTTACCGGTATTGATTGACCATTATATCTTACCAAAGCTGATTTATTGACTGTAAAATTTTTGGGTAAAATTTGTACTATTTGAGATTTTGCAGTGTTTAGTATTAGACCATTCCCTCTACACCATTCTGCAAGTTGCTGTACGGAGGCTGAAGCTGCTTTCACGGCTGACTCTTCGTCATTTTCGGATATGATGAAGCTCGTGTCATCGGCGTAAAGTATAACTTGCGCGGGTATTGAACAGTGAGCGGGAAGATCATTTATAAAGAGGGTAAAGAGGACCGGTCCTAAAATGGATCCTTGAGGTACTCCGACTACTGTGCACTGCTCACTGGAAAGATGCTTTTCGATTGAGACACACTGCGACCTTTCAGATAAATAGGATTGTATCCAGTTATTCGGTATTCCTCTGATTCCTAATAGTTCTAACTTGTTCGTAAGCAGCTTTAAATTTACGGAGTCAAATGCGCGACTCAAATCGAAATACAAGGCATAGATCTTTTTTGTGTCTCATTTTGTAATCATCATCATCATCATCATCGTCATCTTCTGGGCACTGAATTTCGTGTGTTTTTTGGCGAATTATTGACTTTACAATTTGCTTTGATTTTTTGATTCGTCTGGAAAATTGTTTTTCGTTCAGCTTGTTGTAGTCGATATTCCTTTGTTTTTTTTCTTGTTCACTTCACTTCTTCTATTTTGATGCTGTTGTTTTCATTTCTCTTTTGTTTCTGATTTTTTGGCAGGTTTCATTTGTTTGTTTCATTTTGTTTTATGTGTTCTGAGTTCTGATATCCTAAATCGGCGATTTTTTGTTTACTTTTTAATTTTAGAAAAAATTTCTGCCTTTTCGATACATTTTGTCAACAAGTTGACGACGTTGCTTGCAAAACATCTGGCAACCCTGCGCCCGTCGTATTTTTCAAGAAAAATCTGACAAGTCTGCAACCTTCCAGAAATTGGAAAAAGGAAGCTCGAACCATCGAGAAACTGCTGGAATAAAAACTGTGACGTAAGATGGCGCAACTCGTATAAGAATCAAAACAAAAATAGTTTTAATCCTGAGTTGCGGATCATTTCGCTGTTGCCGCCAGATATTTTCGAATTAAAGCACCATTACATTTTACATTAAAAAAAAAAGAAATTAAAACGTGTTTTGGGGTCACATTAAAAAAGTAACGGAAGCTGTGGAAATTCTTCCAAGCTTTGAAACTGTGTACGTAAATGTATAGCCTCAACTAAACATAAACGAAAATAAAAACTATTGTTACTAACTAAGGTATATTAAACAATTATATTTACGTAAAGGAGTTGCACATGAAAATGAAAATTCTGTCTAACTTTCAGGAAGTGCGGATGAATGTTGTTTTTTTTTTTTTTTAGTGTGCACACCGTTAGGCTTTGTTCGCCTGTTCGATGTGGTAGGTCAGTTTCTCATCAAGCCAAAATTCCTGAGGGACATAAACGAGGAGTATTTCACCTGCGCGTTCGAGGAGGAATGCCTTCGTAGAAGACTGAAACACGTTCAGAATACGGGAAAGTCCTTCGTCAGCCCGACGCCGATGGTGTTGGAGCGCAAGCCCGTGCTACAAAACGAATATTTTCTATCCGAATGCCTTTTGCGCCTGAGAAACGGCGAACTACAAACCGGATTGAGCGTGCTACTAACTAAAGTGGAGACCAAAAGAAAATCGTTAGATAAGCAACGGAAGACGTCGTCCTTTAGGCGGAACGTTCTGTATCCGATTGCTATGTTGCTTTTGCTCGGCCTTACGGGCATCACTGTTTTGATAGTTGTCCACAACACAATCGAACTGCTTATTGGTATTAAAGCACTACCTCTTAGTTCTAGGGTACTAAGATGATTATATTAAAATATGTGATTGTTTTTAATTTTTTTTTTTTTTAGCAATTTACACTCGGTATAAGTTCTCTGTCGATGCTTGGACCGCTGGGTGCTGCCTTAGAAATCATCCTTATACTTTATTTGATAGTCACGTCGTCGATCGGGTTGTACTCGTCGCCTCCGATGTCAACGATCCGCCCTCGTATTCATGGCACCCCGTTCAACTTAATTATCGCCAACTGCAGCCTTGTATTGATTCTCAGTTCTGCCCTGCCGCTCTTGGCAAAAATTTTAGGTAGGTGACTAAATGAAATTTTTATTCAAATTCAAATTAATAATTGAATCGATGAGTGCATAACCGAGTTCAGTCCAAATTTACTGTGTCGAGAAAACAACAAATAACTTTCTCTAGATTTTTATTTTAAATAATTATTGGCTTCGTGAGGCTTCATATATCCTCATTTGAAAGAATTTTAACCCAATAAAGCCACTAAAAATAAACATCTAGAAAGTTATTTTTTGTTTCTCGACACAGTAAATTTGGACTTAACTCGGTTGTGCACTCATCGCTTCAATTTGTGTACCGTTTTACTACGTTCTTCAGGTATCACGAACTTTGATTTGCTCGGTGATTTCGGCAGCATCGAGTGGCTGGGGAATTTTAAGATCGTGCTGTTGTACAACCTGGTGTTCGCGGCCGCCGCCACCTTATGCCTGGTGAACAAGTTCACCGCCAAAGTCAGAAGAGAATTATATGCCCGGTTAGTTGAAAACTATGTGTTCCTAAGTAACTGTGTTTCCTTTCTGAACTAACACACAAGAATGAGAATGAGAACGAGAATGAAATACACGAATTACATTTGGCGTATCTTACAAGACTGATGTGATGAAACACTATTTTATTATTATTATTATTTTTTTTACCTTTGCTCAAGTAATATTTTTTTTGTATTCGATATTTACACAATATTATTGCTGTGATATACGTATTTAAGATTTTAGAGTAGATTATTGATTATTATTAGTAAGAAGATGCTTGCGTCAAATGTTTTTCTTTCTGTATTTCAATTTAAGTACACCGATTGATTCATGTTAGTAGACTGATATATATGCATTTATTTTTTAATTTATAAAAGAGGGAAACCTATAAATGAACGAATAAATAAATAAATACAAACCTGTCAACTTCATTTTGTGAGTGAATACTTCGCTTTCCGAGAGAGTTCGGAACAAATTGTATATGGCACCCCCTACAGGGTGATTTAAATTAAGTGTCCGACCCGTTAACCAGAGATAGTACCTACTCGAAAAAACTGTAGATGCAGACTTTCGAGGAAAACAAAACAAAACGCGAGCGTTTACCTCCAATTGAAACACTGTAAAACGTTTTTGTTTACGACTTTCTGGTGAAAGATTGGATAATCGGACTTGTGTTTGCTATGTAATGATGGTACACCTGTCACCACCAATTTGACACAAGTGACAAGGGAGCGCTCAGTGCTTTTCGACTGAAGACCGTAAAGGAAAACGCCAATCCGTAACTTACCGTATAGTCAGAACCGACTCGGTCGGACCTTCGAGGAACTTGCTGAACTTGTTACCCTATCCGGTAACAACTTTGAGATTTCCCACAACCGGCTCCACTGAATGGACAAAGTTACGTATGGTTACGTAATTTTGCCCATTCAGTGGAGATGGTCGTGGGAAATCTCAAAGTTGTTACCGAATAGGGCGCTACCTAGCAGTGATTACGTAACTTAATAGTAAAAAGGATACACAGCTGGGAGTGTGTATTTTGATTCGTCCGCGGTGTGCCCGACACCCTGGGATTCGTTTTCGAGCGTAAAATCTTTCTCGTAAGCGTCGTAAAGTCTCCGCAATAGTATTCCCCTGACAATCGCATACAAAAAAAGTCACTTCGGCCGTAAATCAGAGTTTTAATTATAATTCCTTGGCACGCTCATATTAAACTGAAATATGTGCACGTTCACACGAATACGGGACGATCAAACCATCATGAACAATCAAACCATCATGCCTTAAGTACGTGTTAGCACAAGGCCCAAAATGTGGGCAAAAAAGCGCCTTTACGGGAGTACTCACGCGTCGGCTTACACCGAGCAAACAAATCAACATCCGAAACAGTATTAACACGCAAAATATACCGATGAAACCATTCTAAGTAGGCATAGAATTTAAATCGGCGTACATCGGCATCGCATTTACGCTCACGCTGTAAAATTGCCTCGTGAGCGTTCGGGTGTGCTCACTTTATGTGGTGAAATTGGTATATAAAAATATAAATTTTAAAATCTTTAAATGTTCCCCGTTCAAAAATTTAACAAATTACAAAAACAATTAACATAAAAAAAATGTTACTAAAATCTACACTGCGGACGTCATCAGTGTCACAAAAGAGTGAAAACCTCAAAACGAGTGCGCAGGAAAACAAAAGTTGACACTACCAACGGCCAGAAGGGCATGTAACGATGTAACGGAGTACGCAGACGAAGATTGAAGGAATGATTCTCATAAAGACTGACGTTGACATAAGTATGGATGCAATTATGATTTTGTCGGAGCAATCTTATTCGTGACGGTTTCCGTGTCAGTCTATGTGTGGAAGTTTTGTGAAAATAGTGTCTTTTAAGATCACTTGCCATGGTGGTTTACAGCAATGAATTAAAGAATTAAACTATGAAGAAAATCCTATGTTTAATCAAGCATTACGTACGATGAAAAATTTAGTTTATGAGTACTCCGTAAACGTGGTTGAGAAATTCACGATTGCGTTTCCACTGGCGCAAAAGAAACCTAAAACGATGCGGCGTGCGTGAGTCATTCATCAATCATGCGACTAAGGCGCATGAAAAAAGGTCACGTCGAGTATCTGTTAGAAGAAACGTAAGTCACATCGCGTAACAGTCGTTTTTTTGTTGTGTCACAGTGTCACAGTTTCTAATAAAACATAAGCAATTAATCTACCCTATTTTAAAAACACGTTGCGCATCTGCAAATACTCGGTATAATTTGCACGAAAAGAGAAAACAATAGCCGCAAACATGCCAGAGGACAAGGCTGAGACAAGCTCTGACGAGCTTTCGCTCCACCAGGGCACCAAGTTATCTCCGACTGCGACCGCATAATTGCAGGAATCTCCCCGAGGTCCTGCCGGAACCGAAAATAGCCTTGGATCACAGCACCTACATGAAAAACACACCAATGTGCCCTGGAGATATCGCAAGAGGACTCTGCATGCGTGCTCCAAGCACGACGCACATTAACGAAGTCAATACCGGCCGTACCCCTTTTCGAACTAGAGAAGGGGTTTTTCACGAATCGAAATCACCGTGACAGCATCGACAGCAACATAGAATGAAAGTAGAGGTAGGGACGACCAATAGAATTAAAGGTTAAATGTAAACGCAATCTAATTCTCCAAAAAAGTAGCAATAAAATCAAATATACAAGCAAACCGACAAACATAGACGCGGCATTGTCTGAAGTTTCTGCAGGTGTCCATTTAAGAGCTAAATAAGTGTCCAAATTATCGTAAACAAAGCCGGTATAATTGACGTTTACGATGCGGCAGTAACCTTTGTTCTTGCAAATCCGCAAAAGTCACACCTGCATTTTAAGAAGAGCCACTCCCTTTATTAACAACAACAAGAGGCGGCGGCAAACAGATCACAACAACGGTGCGCGTTTGAACTTGATTTTTCCTGCGCTTCTTTGATATTTAACACGCAATAAAATAATTACGCAGAATTCAGAGAGCGTCTGTTTGAATGCGAAACAGAAAAATGGATGACGAAGGCACGAGAGATGAATCGCGGCTTTTACACTTCTCAGGAATTATTTGCATATATACAGGGCGTCAATAAAAGAAGAATAACGCTAAGAAAACAACAGGGAAGGGAATTAATAACGACTTAATTGGCATAGAAAAAAGTAATTGTAACGTTTTGGTCTTATTCGACTTCATCAGGACATTATGACCAAGATATAAGGTGTTGACACGTGGATATAAAAAACAACAAATGAAGCACAGACCAGGAGACTGAATACAATTTTTATTACCGACTACTAGAAGACCTTCCATTCGAAGGCTACAGCTAGTAAAGCAACGGAGGCAGACAAGACCAATCTGCGTTACAACCAAGAAGCTAAAGATGAACCAATCAACAATAAAAAAGGAATAACGCTGGGGTTAATTCCCTTCACTGTGTTGCTTTTCCTGACATTTACGACGCTGCGGTAACCTTTGAACTTGCAAATACGCAAAACTCCCACGAGTATTTTAAGAAGATCCACCCCGTTTAGTAACTTCAATAAGAGGCGGCAAGTAGATCACAGAGCCGGTGCGAGTTTGAGTTGTGATTCATGCCATCAAAATGCATAAAACATAAACATAAAAATTACCAATGTAGGGATCTTTTTGTTGCAAACCTCGGACACTTGAAATTGGTCACATTGTATACATTTGCATATACAGGGTGTCCACCGAGTGCCGCGGTCTTCTCAGTCAGCTCTATTTTCTAAAATTATTTTTGGCTATACAGGATGTTCAGTAACTGAGAGCCATACCAAAGTTATATTTTTTTTAATGTTATATACAGTATATTTTTACACATTTCGAAAGTACGTATAACGAGTAGGTAATAACCAGAAATTTCGGAAGTTTTATTTAAGAGTTTTTAAGATATTAACGATAGTGTGTAAAAACATTGCTCTATTTTGAACTCTTATAATTTGGTTATTTATTTACGTGAATTTCTGTAGGTAGACAATACAATATCTCGTCTACAGAAATTTCACAACAGATTCAATCTATTAGTTATTATGTGTACTGGGTGTTGAGTTTTGAAAAAGTTCGTTTTCTTCAACATTTTCAAATGGAACACCCTGTATGTCTAAACTCTTGTGAAACACTGCCTTAATGTGCTTTCATAAAACGCCAAATGTTTTTGTCTAAACATACTATACTGAACACCCTGTTAGCCAAAAATAATTTTAGAAAATAGAACTGACTGAGTTACACCTCAGTTCGTTTGAATTTTTTTTCTATTTTGTATACTTTAGACGGTAGAGAAGACCGCGGCACTCGGTGGACACCTGTATACAGACATTTATGACGCGGCGGTAACTCATGATTTTACAAATACGCAAAGAATAACGCGTGCATTTTAAGTAACATCAGCAAGAGGCGGCAAGTAGATCACAACGGCGGTACGCGAAAGTGTAATTCAACGAAACGTCAACTTGATTTTTCCCGCGCTTCTTTGACGTTTAATCGCCGACACTCAATAAAACAATTACATGGAATGCGGAAAGCCTCTGTTTGAATGCAAAGCAGAAAAATAGGTAATAACGAACGCACGAGAGATGAATCGCTGCTTTTGAACGGATTCAAAAGAGCTTGGTTTTCGAAATGTCTCCGATAAATTTTTTTTTTTTTCAACTTGCATGGCTTTAGTAAATACGCCCTCACCGGTTCGGACACTTATTATGAATCACCCTGTGTTATCAAAATATTTTATTTTTATTTGCACTAACAAATTTTATTACGACTGTCGGGACACTTTCTTCTAATAGCTCAAGTACCTTCAAGGAATCGTGTAATTCTAATGAAATTGTTCATCTTTCATTTCATTATTTTATTCTAATGTTTCCAAAAGTAATTTTATTTTTTCAGGTTGTGTCACGTATCATTGGTTGTAGCAATAGTGTGACCTTCTCATGTCATGTAGGTGTGTGCGCTCGGAATTGAGTCCATCCCGTTTCGATAACACATCGATATTTTGCGTTCAGTTTATTAATAATTGTTGGTCTTTCATTTCATTATTTTATTTTCCTATTTTTACAAAACGTGATTTTATTTTTTCAGATTGCTTTCACGTACAGGTTGTATCACATATCATTGGTTGTAGCAATAGGTGTGAGGGGGCACGCGTCTGTCTTCTTTTCACGTAGGCGTCTTCTTATATCATGTAGGCGTTTTCTTATATCATGTAGGCGTATACGCTCGAAATTGAGTCCGCCCCGTTTTGATAACGCTTAAAATGTTACGCATTCAGTTTATTAATAGTTGAAACGAGAACCTCGTCATCCCGGATAGCAATTTCATAATTTCTTCGGTGCTATTGTTTCATAAGAACTTACTATCTCTTTCTTGCCTTCCCCCCACCTCGCACGCATCACAGTAAAACTGAAGTGTACAAGACCTTGTGGCAGAGCAAACACACCAATGACCTGCATTTTATATCATAGAATCCGATTAAACTGACCTTTTCGTACAACTACTAAAAGAAAGTAGAGTAATAGTAACGAAAATAATAAAAAAAAAATTATTTCCATGGCTTCCGATTATACCGGAAGTCGCTATCCAATGATGCATAGATGGAAAGAAAATGAAACATATAGGTCGATGAAGTAAAATAAAATAAAAGCATTCTGTATTGTTTCACTTAATATATTTAGTACTCAATGCACATTTCGGCTGTTATGCCATCTTCAGGAGTTGCCTCCCTCCCCACCTGCATTATATGGATTGCCAAAAATATATAAAGAAGATTTACCAATGAGACCTGTAGTAAGTTATACCGGGTGGAAAGTTTCAAACCCGAACATATCAAAGTTCTTCTATTCTTATTAATTTCAAAACAACGTTGATGGCAACTTAATTTGTGTAAATGATGTGTTTTTTTTTTAATATTCTTTACATTTTGTGTGTTACTTATTCTTGAACAGTGTGCAACTTATTTAATTCTTAGTACAATCAAATTTAAAACTGATTTAGTATCGACATGTGTCGGTATTGATTGCCCATGGCAACATTTCAAGTTTATTGATCAAACAGAAAGAACAGTATTTTTGTATGCTAGCTTACAATTATCATTCTAATAAAGAAAGAATTGTTGTAAATTAAACGACAAGAGTACCTACCTATTATTTGCTCTGTACAATAATTCATAATACTTTTTGACTGACGTATAAATTATTTTCTATTCATTGAAAGAACTGAAAGTTTCAAATCTGACATTGGCGACAAACTTTTCGTTTAAAATTTGAAAATTTTATTTATATTCCGAAAGTATTAATGTTGAGGAATAATTTTAACACCATAATATTGTCCATAATTTTCTCTTTTCTTTAATACCATTGCCATTTTTGTATCTTCAAATGGCGAGCAGTAATTCACAGAAACAAAGTTTTCAATACAAGTTTGCTATGTTCGGGTTTGAAACTTTCCACCCGTTATACAAGCTCCTACTGATAAAGTATGTAAATTCCAGTGTTGTTAAGTATCTAGATGCAAGTATCTAGATACAGTATCTAAATACTTTTTGAGTATCTAGAGTCCGATCTGAGTCAGATACTACTAAAAAAATGTAACTGTATCTGCATCTAGATACAATTACAGTGTATCTATCATTTGAGATACTAAGATACATTTTGAACCTCCATAAAAACAGCAGACCTTGGCGGAAATACAACCTCCGATTTTACAGTCTCTTTCTTTTGACTTTCCCCTCTTGTTAATTATGTTTTCCAGTTTGTCAAATGACTGTTCTGTTTAAAATGCGATTTGATAGTTCAGAAACTTGAAAATTTTTTTAAAAATTGGAAAAAATAATTGACAAAAGGAGAAAATCAAAAGGAAAAGACTGTATTGTTGATTTTATCAACATTTCTTGATTATGGGAACGCTCTCTTAGCTACAACAAGGTTGCAATTAAGGATCCTAGATTCATTTGACATTTAACTTGTCTGATACGGAAGTAGAGTCATTTCTGTTGATAACTTTATATTTTACGTTGACTTGACTTGGTTTCATACAAAACCAGGTAATTACTTATCAGCTTATTGATCAACTTAATTACAAAGATAAATTTTCTATTTAAAAAGACATACTGCTGAAAAAATTGTGTAAATTCTCACAGATTTTAGTGTGTACATTATTCACATATTCCTACGAAAACTTCGTCAATTTTCACAATAAAAGTCGATTTGGATCGCAAATAATACCGTACCTCCACCATTGCATAGGTTATTGAATTTTACACTTGCAAGTATCTTGATAAACTGCAGATACTTTTTTTTTGTATCTGTATGTAGATATTTTCCGGAAGAAGTATCTGTATATGCATCTAGATGCATATTTGTGAAAGTATCTGGATCTGTATCTAGATACTATTAGAAATGTATCTTTAACAACACTGGTAAATTCATAAATGATGTTTTATCTAACCTCATTGACTTCAAACCGAAATACGCTGTCAAAAATTCGTTAGAAGACAAAATTAAAAACATAAAACTTAAAAACTAACTTTAAATTAATTTCCTTTGATGTTAAAAGTCTTTTCACTTCTGTCCATACAGATGAATTAAAAAGTATTCTTCAAAATCGCATTAAACAAAACAACCCAAACGGTAAAGAAATATTTAATATGTTCGAAGTTTGTATTGAACAGAATTATTTTCAATTTAATAATAAAATACATATACAAAAACAGGGTTTACCAATGGGTTCCCCTCTCTCACCGTTACTAGCAGAAATCTTTATGGATAATTTTGAAAGAACTTTTCTAAATTCAACTAAAAAGTTAATCAAAAACGTTATCTTTTGTTACCGATATGTTGATGATATTTTATGTCTCTGGTCAGGAACAGATAGACAATTAGATCAGCTTTTGGAAATCCTTAACAGTTTAAATTCAAAAATCCAGTTTACACTCGAAAAATAAAATAGTGAAGGTTCAATTAATTTCTTAGATCTTACCATTACAAAAATTAACAATTCTTTAGACTTCAGTATACAGAGAAGGGCAAAAATATGGAACCGGCTTAATATTTCGAAAACTGTTTGAAATTTGGTATGTGATTTAGGCCCAGTTTCACAATGACGGTTTAACTTTGAGCTGAAGCTTAAATCCTTCACAACAATTGTTGAAATAATCGTTGCTAAGTGTTTAAACCTCAGCTCAAAGTTGAGCTGGAATTGTAAAACTGGACCTAAGAGTCAATAAAACCTACATTACCAATTTGTTTCAATTGTTTATCTGGTCTTATTTCTGAGATCCAATGCCTACTTGATTTTTTTTTAATGACAACCTGCTGATTTTTTCCTATATGTAATAGCTCGTTTAATTCTCTAAACGACTGCATAAAAATATTTATCTATTACATAAGAATATTTTCGAGAAAATAACGTTTGATGAAAAAGTTAAGAAAAATGGTTTATTGTTTGATATTCGACAAAAATATTAGTTTTAACAAAAAAAAACTAGAAGGTCACAAGATTATGGGTTGTTCTTCAGATAGAACTAAAGCAAACTTCAATAAAAGTTGCTTTAAAAACATGAAAACAAATACGGGGAAGGACAAAAGTATGGAACCGGCTTAATATTTGGAAAACTGTTTGACGTATCTGTGATGTGTGATTCAGAGTCAATAAGACCTACATCATCAATTTATTTCAATTGTCTATCGGCTCTTGTTTCTGAGATCCAACGCTTACTTGATTTTTTTTTAATGACAACCTGCTGATTTTTTTCCTTTATTTAATAGTTCGTTTAATTCTCTAAACGACCACATAAAAATAATTATCAATTACATCAGAAAATTTTCGAGAAAAAAACGATTGAATGAAAAAGTTAGGAAAAATGGTTTATTGTTTGATATTCGACAAAAATTCTAATTTTAACAAAAAAACTGTAAAACCACAAGATTATGGGCTGTTTTTAAGATAGAACTAAAGAAAATTTTAATAAAAATTGCCTTAAAAACATGAAAACAAATAGTAAATATCAGCGTAAACCATTTTTTCTAACTTTTTCATTCGAACATTATTTTCTAGAAATTTTCTTATGGAATAGATAAATATTTTTAGATGGTCGTGTAAAGAATTAAACGAACTATTAAATAGAGGAAAAAAATCAGCAGGTTGTCATTTAAGAAAAATCAAGTAGGCATTGGATCTCAGAAACAAGAGCAGATAAACAATTGAAACAAATTGGTAATATAGATTTTATTGACTCTAAATCACATACCAAATTTCAAGTAGATATGTGAAACAGTTTTCGAAATATTAAGCCGGTTCCATACTTTTGCCCTACCCTGTATATAGAAAACCAACTGACAGACACAGTAATTTACAATAATTCGTCTCACCCATTCAATATTAAATGATGATATCCCAATGAGTAAAACGAACTTTGGGAAAGAATTGAATATAATTAAAACAATAGCTGTCAACAACGGTTACAATATCTCACTAATTGACAAAATCATGAAACGAACAAAAATGTCTACGGCTAGAAAACAAAAATTCCACTACACTGAAGAAAAGAATAACAAAAATGGATCAAATTACCTTATCTAGGTACTGTCAGTTTAAAAATCAACAATTTGGCTAAGAAAATAGGATACATAATTGCATTCTACAATAAAAACACACTCAAATCATCCCTTGTAAACAACAAATTAAAACAGGATAAGTACAAAAAGTCAGGGATTTATATACTGAAATGTTCGAACTGTAATAAATGTTACATAGGACAAACAGAAAGGAATTTTAAACTACGGTTTGATGAACACATGAGAGCAGCCAGATTAAACTAAGGTAATTCAACATTCGCTAATCATTTGCTGAATTGTGATCACACCACTTCTTTAGATAATCTAGGAATTTTATCTGTTGAGAACAAAAGTTACAAAATGAACGTGTTAGAATCCATATTTATTTACAAAGGAATTACCGAGAACCCGGATAATCTGCTCAATGACCAAATAGATCTGACAAATACACCCCTAGTTAACAAGAACCTACTTTCTAAGATCCCCCGCAGTAATAGTGCCCGTAAAAATTTATTGTAAATACTTAATAGTTTAGGCGAAATATATTTAAGAGTTCGCACAGTCGGTTTTAGTTTAGTTTTTTAATATAACTCCTGACGATAGCATAACAGCCGAAATGTGCATTGAGTACTAAATATATTAAGTGAGTGTTTTTATTTTATTTTACTTTATTATTATAATGTTTCACCAAACGCCGACAGTCTCTTCCATTGAAATCATATGGGTCGAGTTGTATGAAAATAAAAAGTCATTGTGGAATGTTGGAATGTATTTTAAAAATAAGCGCTGGAAAGAGTCTGCGATTAAAAGAAATCCACCGTCACTGGGACTCGAACCCGTACCGTCTGGTTCCATGCCGACCTTTGTGCTGTGACGATTCCGAAGTTCGGGCATGTTAATGTTAATCTAATATAAATTAGAATTAATTTAACTTTAATTAATTAATCAACTTAATTCTTATTTAGGTGTTAACATACTCGAACTTCGCTTGGCATAAAACCAGACGACATGGGTTCGAGCCCCGTTGAAGCATTTTTTTGTCTTTTTACTACGTTAGCGTTTCCTTCTGTATTAAATTATTTTATGAACATTAAAACACATCTTTTATAATTGAAAATCAAAAGAATTTTGTGTTTAGCCCCATTATTGTACAGGGTGTTTGCAAAATAAGTGCCAAATTTTCAACCACAGTGCGCCGACAGCACAAACAACACGAAAAAAAGCAAAAAAGAAATTAGTATAACAAAAAGAAAATTTCTTTATCCGTCCCTTATTCGGCGCTCATAAAATAACAAAGAAAAAAACTTACGGAACTTGCTTCTCTGATCGTAGACAGTAAACATCGCGGGAATGACTAATACGCAAGACACACTCACCGAATATCATCTGTGCGGAGGATCACATTTAAACAAACGTTCACTATTAGACATTTGGAAATTTTTTTAACTATTGTTCCACATGGCGTCTTAGCGACACACAAATGAGCTCGGCGAAAAAATGATCTTGTGTTCGTGTGCGTGTCAGGGTTAGCGCAAATACTGTCGACGGCATTATGAATACACTCCTCTGAAATGCTGTTCTCTCGCCGTTCGTGAATTGCGCCATTTTACTAAGTAATAATGCTGAGTAGATAGTAATCATATTTAGCTTTAACTCGTTCAATCACTTTTCACAAGCTAAACTGTTGATCCCAAAGAATACGGAGCAATAAATTGTGTGTCATAATCATAAAAAATGAATAAGTTCTTTCGTTCAGCTGTAATACGACTTATTGCGACGTTAAAAACAATGCTTTTATTGGCTTTTCGACCTCGGCGGAGACCAATATTCGATTGCACTTCTGCTTTTTGTTCAAGCAAAATTTCCTTTTCTTCACCCACCTCAAAGACATAGACGTACGCTTATTTCTTGCCCGATTTTCAACTGCGATTTTCTCGAAATTTGTAAAACTTTTGTTAAGGACATGAAAGTTCAATCGTTCCCATTTATGGTAATGTATTACAGGTTTAAATTTCTGCACTTATTTCACAAACACCCGATATAACTCAACTAAAATCATTGAGGGGCATATTTTTAACAATCAGGTGTTTCGAGTTTGCGGGTTGGTCAAAATATCGATCGTCTAAAAGGAAACGTGCGGGATGCGACGAAAAGAAAAATTGCTGCATGCTGCTACTATTTTATGGAACACCCCGTACGTGTCAAAATAATAATTTTAGGTTATAGTACTTAATAGACACAAACTCTTGTGGTAAAAGAAAATTTCTGTCTCGTTCTATAAATGAGCTGTCTAAGAAGGTGCGCTTAGTGACACGCCCTGTATAAAGAAGAAGAAAAAATACATTTTTGACATTTTTACTTACTTATATCAATCTTATATCTCAAGAATCAGCAAGCGATATATACATCTGGAATAAATCTAAGGAATTTCAGATTGTTACAAAATGTTAATGTACAGGATGTCCCAACAGTGCGTTTTCGGGCTATATCTCGATAGCCACTGCAAATTCAAAAAAAAAAAGTTTCAAGGCGTTTTTGTTTTAAATTTTAGAAGTCTACAACATAAAATTATTTTGATCTATACAGAGTGAATCAAAACGTATAATTTTATAATAAATGAAATTGGCGTCCTGTTTGTTAAATTTTGAAAAACGTGATACTTGATCGGGTTTTTAGGACAAACAAATTGATTCTAAATCATTCAGCTGACCAGTTTCGGTTTTATTTTAAAACCTTCCTCAGAGTCTCTGATTAACACAAAACGATAAACTACAAACCATTGAACGATTTGGTTCTGCTGGTTTTTTGAAAAAACCAGCTTCGTTGTCATTTGGCGTACGTTAACTAACGTTACTTTTAATTCTGTTTTATCCTTAATCATTTATTGTTAATCGTTTAAAAAACATCCCATATTGATAAACTTTTGCTTTAAAAATGTTTTAATAAGACCCGGCTTTTATGCGTAAATTTCACCCCAAATCGTTCAATGGTTCGTTTTATGTTAATCAGAGGCTCTGAGGAAGGTTTTAAAATAAAGCCGAAACTGGTCAGCTGAATGATTTAGAATCAATTTGTTTGTCCTAATAACCCGATCAAGTACAACATTTTTCAAAATATAATTTTATGTGACAAATTTCTGAAATTTAAAACGAAAAGTCTTTAAAACTTTTTTGTAACTTCCGCGGTTATCGTGATATAGCCCGAGAACACACTGTTGGGACATCCTGTACATCCAGAAAAAGCAAACAAGCAATTCTTTTAAATAATATGCCTAATTATCATTTATTGATTATTGTATTTTCTCATTTGATGTTTTCATAGATTTGTAAATTTTCTGGGACTGTTCACAAGTGATTATCATGCCATCGCCCTACCAAATACTCCAAGACCTTCCATAGTTTTAGGAGATTATTAAATAACTTATTAAACGAAGTTAATTTTATCATCTTTATTATTGTAATACCTATTATTTATTTCTACATACTTATTGTTAATTGTTGCATCGAAATGCTACGATGAAACACACGGCAAATGCGGAATCATTATAGAGTAAAAGGTGCGTTGTTTTAAACTTGTTTTTCATTTGGCTATGATGTAATGTTTGTTGTGTAAGAAACGGAGCACAATCCTTCTTTATTTATCCATTGTTTATTCTGTCTAGTCTTTTTAGTTTTTGTACTTACCAAGTTTTCTGACTGGACAATTATTATGTTTTAAGGCGTGTTTAAGGCGAATTTATTGTGTGAAAATTTTCTGGTTTATAAATAAAGCTATAATTTATATTATGGAGCAGTTCTGTTTAAATAATTTTCATGCCTTTTTCCTCTCCCCCCTTCAAAAAAAATAAAATAAAAAAAATAGTAATTGGCGCCGTTTTCCAAAAAAAAAGAAACAAATTCACCTAAATGTATACAGTTGTCTCAAAAAATAGTGTGTAATTGTGTCAGTGGCGGCTCGTGATGATTTACTATGTGTGAGCAACAACTGCAAAAGGGAAAGTTGTGGAAATAAATGTATTTCGGGGCTGTTCCGACATTGGAACCGGAACGTGCAAAGTCAATAGGACGCACTGGCACTGCCCACTTTGCCCACCCCAACGAGCCGCCACTGAATTGTGTATCCTTTACTAGTTTTTATGAAATCGATTTCAGAAAAAGTAATTGCGTCCAGATTTTTTTTTAATTTTGTATACATCCATTTTTTCATGTTAAAAAGTTAATTTTGACAAATTTTTGCTTAACTTTGAACCAGTATAACGATTATTATCGAAATTAGCTCGTAACTCGTAACAGTAACCATCATAGAAAAATTTCGTATGTGATTTTAGGGTCAGACAGTGTTGCCAACCGTCGTGGTTTATCACCAAATGGACGATAAACCGTTGTAACCGTTTGGCTTACTTTTTACTACAATGTTATTTAGCTGTGAGCGACAAATTTTAAAATTCCGAAAAATTAAGGTTGGCATTTAACGGATTTTTTTTTTTTTTTTAATTTTTATTTGTTTAACATTTTTGCTTGGGATTAATAGAACTAGGTTGGGTTATGTTGACGTTGAAATTGGTTGAGCTAATTAGTTGATGTTAATACTGTTTAATTAATTGATCTTTATATTTTTAATTTATTGATTTTAACACTTTTATTCTTTTTGCACTTTTTAATTTTTGCGTTCAGTGGAGTTGGGTTGAGATCAATTGGGTTGGATTGGTCATGACGTCAGTTGAACATCATTTTAATTGATTTTTAATTGTTTAAAAACCTTTACTTGAAATTTTTAATCTTTTACTTGTGGTTAGCAGTTAGATGAAGGTCAATTGGGTTAGATTGATCTCGAAATTCGTTGAGCTTAACTTTAATTCATTTTTTATATGTATTTTGTTTTTTAATTTTTACTTGTGAAGAATGGAATACTATGTGGGGTATAATAAGTTGGGTGAGTTCAGTTGACCTTGAGATTTGTTGAAGTTCATTTTAACATTTTTTTACTTTTAATTTTTTTAATATTTCTTTTTCGTAATTTTTTGCTTGGGTTTAATTTTTTTGCACACTGTTAACTTGTTTATTGTTTTTTATTTTTAATTTTTCTTGCTTGCTTAAATGAGTCGAGTTGTTCAAGCGAATTTGGTTGACCTTGAGATTGTTCGAGAATATATTTTGGCGCCCCTCTTTCATCGGCATCCTCAGGCACGCCATCGTGCCCCTTTATCCCATGATAAAGGGGCGAGCGAGACGGACGACTGCCCAGGGCGCTAATTGTGAGGGGCATCGAATTAAAATATTTTTAAAACTAAATATAAATAAATGTCATTTCAATATTTTCACATAACCACGAATATATTTCAATTTTTTATTGCGATAGTCGCCATTTGTTTCTCTTATTTTCTTCAAGAATTTTATTTTTTGTTGCAATTTCAATTTCGATGCTAGTCAGAATGTTTTATTGTTTTTGATTGTTTCCATTTTTGTCTTTAAGTCAATCAAAATCAATTTAAAACATGTAACATAATGCGCGCAAACCTCGATGACAATTTCTTTCTGGAACAATTTTTAACAATTTTTTTTTTATCAATTCGTGTCAACAAAATGAGAACATGGCCTACTCTGACCAGGAAACTGAGGAAAATGTACGTAAAAAAGAAAGGAGACTCTCGTTAAACAAGATTATTTCTTCTTTGTAAATTTGTTGTTTTGGATTGAATTGAAACCTTTCAGATTTTTTGCAAGGAACAGGTGTAACTATATATGACAATAAACTGTCAAATCAATTACATTTGTATGATTAATTAAAGTTTCGTTTTTGTTTTGTTTTTATCGCCACTCTTAATCCGAATTTCTTTAAAAAAAAAATTGTCTTTCAGGGTTAATATCGTGCTTTCAAATGAATTTCTAATTAAAGTGGACTCTGATTTCAGTGTTTTCTATTCGAAATGTTTGGAACAACCGTGGAGGGAATATTAACTTAATTATTATTAATACTCCATCCACACGGGAACAACACGCTGACAGTTGTCTTTTAATTAAATAAATATCAAATTGTGAGACTTTGTATTTTCAATTTATAAAATGTTTGAATTACAACACAATTCTTTTATTATTGAAAATTATTTTCGAACTGGAGACTAGAAAATGCTCACTGTCAGTTGACAACTGTCCTCTCAATTTTGAATTAAGTGTTGCCAATAGTAGCGTAAAGTCGGCTAATATGGAATACCCGGTATTTTTGCACCACTTGGCAATGCCAAGTTGGCATACTGTCACTGTTAGATAGAAGCAAATAGTGGCCGGATATTTGTATTTCAGATTTAAGATTGACATTAAACTTAGATAAGTTATATAATTTCAGGTTAGGAATAGTAATAGCCAAAGTTTCTCTTTTAAAATATAAAAATGCATGTAATAGTCGCTGCAAATTACCACTTTAAATATTTAATTGCAAACAATAAAAACGCCTACAAGTCGACAGTATTGTGCTCGATGCAGCCACATGAGATTACTCCCTTCCAAATACTACGGGCGGAGCTAGTACAGTCCGAGTATTAAATTTTCGTACTGAGCGCGGAACAAATGGCCCGATTTCTTTTCCTTAGTAATGGCATATCACGTCAAATTTTTAAATAAAACAACAAATATCGTATTATTTAAAAATGTCAGGATGTGTCATTATGAACTGTAGAAGTGCTGCTGCGAAAGTATTTTGATTGTTTCCCTTGCCATCGGAGGAAAGTAATATTGTCAGAAGACAGTTATGGGTTGATTAGTTTTGGGTTGATTTGATTAATCGATCTAATTTAACAGCATATTCAAAAATTTGAGGTTAGTATGTAAAATTCTGTGTTCAAAAATGCTTTACTTAATACTAATTTTAAAGCAGTGCGTGTAAGCGTTGCATAAAAATGATTAGTTTTTATTTTTTAGATTTCCCGCCAATATTTTGCCCTAAAATGGCGGCTGATTGCGTTACTGTAATTATCTAGTGATTGTATTTTTGAAATAAGAAGCGCCATCTGTTAAACGACTTCGGCATTAACATGAGATTTGGTACTACTACGGAGGTTCTCAGCCGGTAAGATTGCATAACTTTACAAGATTCTGTGAATTTATCGTTTTGGAAGTTTTCGCGCGGTACCAGAGAAATGTATTTTGGCGTATTTTTTAAAATAAAAGTGTTTTTCACTCCAAGGTCAATTTGTTATAGTATAGATTAGTACAACGTCGATATTTCACCTTATTAATTCAAAGTGCTGCATATTTTTCCTTATTTCATATCACCCCAACTGACTATTCCATATTACCCGCCATTTTAAATCATATCATGAAAATGCAGTTTTTTTTTTATTTGTTACAGAATTTTCCCAAGAAATATGTATTTCTTACATTTATTATATGCAACCGCTGGAAAACAACATAAAGTATTTTTAATTAAAATACTTCAGTATTTAGTATCTTAGTTCAGAATTTAATACGGCCCAAAGAATGGGTATTCCATGTATGCCGACTTTACAGTTGAAAGCAAGTAGACAAATTACAATTTCCTATAATTGTTCTTTCTGAAAATGGTAAAGACGACTTCATAGATAACACTAAAAAATTTAAAAGCTTTCAAAATTAACAAGTTTAAAACTATGGTAAAATGTGTGAATTTGGCTTTAATCTGTAGCATTTTGAGGAAGAATAATTACAGGAAACTGTAATTTGTCTACTTTTTTGCTTTCAACTGTATGGTATTTTAAAAAAATTAATGTTTTTATACGCTTCAGAGTTTGGCGTAATTTTTTGTTAAACGTTTGGCTACATTTTTCAAGACAAATCTGGCAAACCTGATAACGAGTATTTTTTTTTTGAACAGGAACATGTATTCTGCGTAGGCGCATTTACTATTAATTGTTTGATACATAATAATTCTATTTAAGATTTATAAACTACTATTACATACCGTAACAGAAAGTTTTTATTACTTCCAGCAGGTTAGCTAATGTGTAATAGCGTTTTTCGCTGGCTGCACCAGTGCACACTGAGTGTATCTCTATCTCGTTTTATTACATAAAGCTGAACCGAGATGGAGATACACTCAGTGCGCACTGAGTGCAAGAAAGTGCGACCAGTGGAAAACGCTTTAAGATGTGTTCCTCATAGGAACGGGTTACGTGCGTGGCTTTAATTTTTAAATACTTTTCTGCTATACAAACAAGCAAGCTAAAATTCCGTAATTTTGTACGCTGCGAATTTGAATTACCCAATAATGAGGATTTTTTTCTAAACCATACGTTTCTTATTTTTAAAATTAGGGATCTTTTATGTCGAAAGAGAATCCTTTTCGTTAGTCCTTGTGGGATTACTACTTCTTGCATATTGGTAACACTGTTTATTTTGCAAAAATTACCTAACCTATAACTTTCTCGCTACATCACAACAATAACAAGACATTTGAAATATAATTTAAAATTTAAACGTGTATCCTGTCGTCTGAAGTTCACCACCTGAGGTATTTATCAGTAGAGTTAGGTTTTTTTTTTTTTTTAAGTATGGGTATTAAGGATTGCTGTGCTCTTTTTAAGATGCCAAATTCGGTGGACACGCAAATCACCGAAGCAAGGGAGACCTACCTGACGTTGTTAGAACTTTCGCGTTTGCTGAACACGGGCCTGGATCCTGAAACTTTAACGATATGCGTTCGACTGTGCGAAGCCGGTGTTAATCCTGAAGTTCTGGCGTCGTTGATACGCGAATTGAAAAAGGAAATGCTGAATGCGAGCGACTCGGTGAAAAACGTCGAAGAGAAAACGATTACTCCTTGAATGAAAGTTTTGTAATTTGAAAACTGTTTCAAAATAGACACATTTATTTATATCGATGTTGGTGTATTAATTTTTCAGGTTTCACTGTCTCGGAATGAACCAGTGTTTGCATTGAAATATGTTTGCGTCTGGCGTTGAAATGTAATAGTGTAAAGATCAACTAATATATCTGCGAGATACTTGTCAAGAGAATGAGAAACTGAATGTGAGGTGCAGAGTATACATATCAATCAGTAGGGACAGCTTTGGCTTTTTGCTTATACAATTTCTGAAGGCGCATGTCTGAAAACGAGCGGTCCTTCCTCAAATAGTCGAGGGTGGCGCAACGGTCAATGGTTGATTTTTCAATGGCCGCGTTCAGATAACCACAGGAGCCAAGTTACTAATTCAACAGAGCTATTGAACAGACAAGCTTTTGGAGTGCCAACCTTCAGCAGCTAGTATACTCACATTAACCCTTTAAGAACACGAGTTGTTAACTTTCAATATGCTGAGTTTGCATCAGGGTCTGCATTCTGGCTCGGTGATCACCTGAACATGGCCAAAAAACAGACGTTCCGCCAGAATTCCGGCACACTTTCAATATGGCCGTCAATTAACGATCAGCTGTTTTGGTGGATAAGTAACCATTAGATTATCTTATCGAATTTCATCATGTTTCGCCTATTTTGAGCTCACTTATAATTTTTCTAATAAAAGAAGCTTTTGTTTTTTTTTAAAATAAGTATATCTTACGAAATAAATAAGTTTTTGAAGTAGTGACATCTGGTAGCATTAGAATGACTGCCCGCCAACATAGGTTCGAAAAATTGTAGTATGAACTTCAAAGGTGCCGACCATAGATTAGGATACTCTATAGATTTGACTGATTTGGTCGATACGTGGTGGAAATCTATTTAAACGTAGACGTAGTTGTAAAAAAAAAACTGATCTTTTTTACTCACAATTTCCACTATATTTTGTAAAGTTACAAAATTTAGTGGAAATTGTGAGTAAAAAAGATCAGTTTTTTTTAGTCTATAGATGCTCAACTCAGGGGTCCGAACTGTCTCCTTAAAAGCGCCCCCTTAGGTTTGGAAGAAGAATTAAATCGCTTGGCGCGAAAATATAAATATCTGTTTAGGCGTACTGCATTTAATAATCATATTCGTTTAGACTAATTTAAATGATCAAACTGACTTTAGAGAACCTAAAGCGTACAAGACAGAAGGTTCTCTGTGCAGTTTGATCAATAAAAGCCTTATATCACATTAAAAATTCATTAAACACATTAAAAATTCCTTAAAATAAAAATAAAATAAAATTTTTAGATAAGTCAAGGTGAATGATGATAAATATAGCGTTCCATTAATTCCATAAATAACCAGACTTTTACAGTAACCAGCTTAACCGTAACCGAACCATTGGTTATCCATAGTTGATTTACGAAACACACTAAGTATGGGTGCTTTCTTTCGCTTAAAAATTTGAATCCGGTTTCTGGTGTTAAATTACCGGTAATTTGTTTTTAATGTTACCTTACCAGTAACGTTACCGTAATATTACCAATTACAGCTCAAGTGGCCACGTCTGGAGCCGGAGCTACCAATTACACTTTTAATTAAATATTTGATATTTACTCAATTTTCTGATTAATTTGATATTGGATACACATTACATTTTTGTCTTTTATTAAAAAATAAGGTTTCCAATACATAATATTATGTATTTCCACTAAATAATTTCATTTCTGAAGGAAAATACTTTTAGGTTATGAAGTATTTATTTTCTTTTTTCAGTATTTACGTTTTTCCTAATTAACTAAAAATATTCCATGGTCATTTGTTTCATTGGTGTTTCATTGTGAATAATAAGTTTCTCAATATTTAATATTATATTTCCATTAAATAAATTCACATGTAAACGAAAATCAATTTAGGTTATGAAATATTTTTTTTTAGTATTTACGTTTTTCTTAAGTAATCAAAAATATTCCTTGACCATTTCTTTCATGGTTTACTTGCATTTTGCAAGTGTGCAACTCGAAATTACGTTATGTTGACAACTGAGGTAACAAACGGTAACGTACGGTATACGGTAACAAATGAATGTTACCTTACCGGTAACATTGGAAATTTACCGTAAGGTAACGTGGTAATATTACCCACTCATAACATTACCTGTTTCGAATAGTTTGGACCTGAATTTCGTAATTGTTGCAACAAAGCACCTGACTTGAATTTTTGATTGACACTTCATTTGTAAATAACTACAATTCAATCTAAACAAGTTTTAAAAATAGAGAGATTTAAAGAAAATAATAGTGTTGCTAAATTACCGGTAATTTATTTTTAATGTTACCGTAATATTACCAATTACAGCTCAAGTGGCGACATCTGATTAATTTGATATCAAATACCCATTATACTTTTGGCTTTTGTTAAAAATAAGGTTTACAATATTTAATATTTTGTATTTCCACTAGAGATGGGCCAGGAAATGAACCCGGTACATTGAAAGCACCCATATGGGTGCATTCACCAAGGTGCATATATGAATGTACCGGGTGCATTCAAAAATGTAAATTTCCCGCGCAAATCGTAAGAGAAATATCCTTTTCTTGATATGATTTAATTGTTTGCAGGTGGTTTACAGGGTTTAATGTTTCATAGTGTGTGATGAATGACGGATTAGTAAACCTTTAAGTTTAAGCGAGATCTTTACAGCTTAAAATTTGAGCAAGAGGAGTAAGGTTTTGAAATTAACGTTAGAAAATAATTATTTAGCGGTAATCCGTACAAAATATATTGTTACGTTTCTAGGGTTTTAATTTATTTATTTAAACGAATAAAACACTCGGTAAAAACTTAATCGTAATTTAATAACGCTTACAAACTAATTTATTTGTAACAATTTATTTACACACTAAAAATCTAGCTTCAACGATCGCTGTTAGAATTCGACTGACTCCCGAGTCCACCCCGGACGATTTTATATCTTTTGCTGCCCTCTCGAATTTTCTAACGCTGGAAGATTCGAGTTTGTTCCATCGCCGGAAAAGTCTAGTCTGTTCGATGTAGACCCCGGTGGCGTGGCAGCCTATGATGCATAACGAACCGACTTTTTGACGCCTTGAGCTTGACGTAATAAGCCGGGTGGTGCGCCACAATATTATATTTGGTATCATTTTGAAGCATTTTATGTCTTATGTAAATATAGGTAACAGGGCAATGCACCGGGTGCATTGTGGGTGCATTCCGTGATTCCACCGGTGCAAACGAATGCACCGGGTGGAATCCCATCTCTAATTTCTACTGAATAAATTCATGTATAAACGAAAATCATTTTAGGTTATGAAATATTTATTACCTTTTTTTAGTATTTACGTTTTTTCTAAATAATTAAAAGTATTCTTTGACCATTTCTTTCATTGGTTTACTTGAATTTTGCAAGTGTTTAACTTGAAGTTACGTTATCTTGACGACAGAGGCACAGGGGTTTATGTCTGTTACCGTAGTTTTAAACGTAATTATAATTCCTCCCAGGTCGCTGGGATGGCAGTGATGACACTGTATTTACAGCATTTTGTAATTCTTGGCATATTTTTTAAGTTACCATGGTTATCGTATATTGATTTTGATAAGTTTGAAATCGGTTGTAAACGTTTAAATTTCTAGAAAAATTTTGTGCAAATCGTTTTTGATTGCAGTGAGAACCTCGAGCAGCCTCTGGACAGCTGTTTCAGCCCTGTTTGGGGCTTCTTCAGCAGAGACGTAGCTCTTACATCGCAATTGCGAATAAATTGGGCAAGTCGTTTTTGGTCTGCAGTGGGAATGTCGAGCTACGTCTCTGCTGAAGAAGCCCCAAGCAGGGCTGAAACAGCTGTCCAGAGGCTGCTCGAGGTTTTCACTGCAATCAAAAACGATTTGCACAAAATTTTTCTAAAAACTTTCATTATGCTTTGACAGCAAGCATGGCCGCCTTGCATGGAGGACTTATTAGGAGCAAATCCCGCTTCAATTTGTCTATCCTACTGCAATGTCAGGTCAAAAAGCGATAGTAAGATGTCGCTATTTTATCTGTTTAAATTTCGTTTGCGGCCATTCCAGGCGAACGAACAGGATAATTTGTGATAAAAATAAGATAAGAGAGAAAAGCACTTTTTCGGTTATCACGGCCGCATGGCGTTATTAGGCGCCGGAGCGAAAACGATCCGAGCAAACGTGGTCGTAATTCATAGAAAGAAAATCACAAGCTGTCCTTTCATTCTTCTGGAATAATCCTAAACTCAGGGCCCCCGTAACCATGTGTGCAAACCGTGCAGCGCACGCGGGCGCCATCTTCAAGGGGCGGCAATTAGCCTATTGGCCACCGTCATTTTTTCACACAAAAAAAATTAATGGGTATCTGGTAAAAATTATTCAAAAAAACTATCCACAAGTCTGAACTGCTTTGATGAAGTCGTCAACTTCACGGCGACTAAAATAGGTTAACTGAGGCAATTAAAAGAAGAAAAGTTTTGTAATTTTCGTGTACTAAATTTAGTTTAATGCACTTAGTAAAAAAATAAATTATGTAAGCTGTTACAGTTTGGTTAAAAAAAAAACAAAAACAAATTACATTTTACTTAAAGTTTTTAGAAACTTAAGCTCATTTTGCTTTTGTGATTTTGTTTCTTTTTTTCTAATACTATTAACAATCTGGATTCATCTACTTGCATTCTGGAGGGGTCTGAACAGAGGTCTCCTTGTCAGTTGAGGAGAAAGCACTTCGTTTTTGAGGGCTGGCACCTCTCAGCACCTCTCAGCACTTAGGACCTCGAAAGAAGTGAAGGAAAATGTTTTCAAAATGAAGGAAATGTTTTCAAAAATGAAGGAAAATGTTTTCAAATTGAAGGAAAATGTATTCAAAATGAAGGAAAATGTTTGAAGAATGAATGAAAATGTTTAACAAAAATTCCCTGATGTTTCAATTTTTTTTTAATTTTTTGTTTTTTCCATTTATTGTTTCTTTTAAGAAATTATTTTAAAATTAATGGGGGTTCTGGTGAAGCCTTCAACCTCACGGCAAGACGTCGACTAAAATAGAACAGTTAACTGCGGCAATTAAAAGTAGAAAAGTTTTGTGTGCCAAATTTTTTATTAAAAAAATTAATGTACTTAATAATTTTGTTAAGTAAGAAAAATAAATTATGTAGGCTGTTACGATTTCCTCCTTAGTAAGATGAGATGATTGGGTTACTTGTTTTTGGGGGCTCGCAGCAGATAGGAAATTGAAAAAAGTGAAAGAAGATGTTTTAGAAATGCAGGAAAATGTTTAACAAAAATTCCCTAATGCTTGTTTTTAATTTTTCTTTTTTTTCCATTTTTTTGTTTCTTTTAATTTGTTTTAATCATTTTGATGTTTTTGTGTGCCCCAACTCAGAGGGCGCCAAAATATGGACTTCGCACGCGTTCGGATTTTGACCTCGCGGGGGCCCTGCCTAAACTAATAACTGGGCAAGAATGCAGCTCCGTGTATTAGATTGTTTAATTTCCCGAACAAAACTTAAATCGTTAAAGCAGAAATATTTTTAAATTACGCGCGTTTTTTTATTTTAATTCCCTCCAGGCCGCGTGGGGCGCGCATATTGTTGCTCCACATATACAACGTTGGCTTTGACATCTAATATATCTTTTATCTATGGACAGAGGTATGAAACAGTAACAAATGAATATTACCTTACCGGTGAGATTGGAAATTTACCGTAAGGTAACGTTGTAATTTTAGCGACTCACAAGATTAGAAAATAATGTTTATTTTTGAATCAAAACACGTTTGGATCATGATTTTGTGAGCGAAAGAAATCAACCTATAAAGTGCCAACTGCAAGATTTTACAATTTATACCATTGGCACCACTGATTTTCTCTCTCTCTTTGATTGTATTGATGGTTGCCGCTCTATCTGCTTTGTTTTGGAGAAGATTAGGTATAAACATTTTGAAGCATCAGGTAATTTAATTTTAATTATTTAAATAATTGCCAGCTATTTTATTTAGGTTTTATTAACACTTGCTTTTTGTAATTATTTCAATTGATGTTTCAGCTATGGCCAGTGTTAAAACACAAGTTGATGTAAAAGTAAGTAAGAAGTTTTTTTACTTTGTTTATTTGTATTAGCTAGTAGTTGGAACGGTGTGAGTTATTTTTTAAGCAGACTCATTTTTAAACTATTTAACGGCAAAGCAGAGAGTGAGTTTCTTTTAAGCCCCACAAAAAGAATCGTATTGTCTAAAGGCATTGGTTTTATTTATAACCAGATGACTGAATGTTGAGGGCCTCTTTCTAATTGATGGATGGAGCGATGTGTTATGTATGTGCTAAGCACAGTACCATTACATTGCTGCGTTGATTACTTAGAAAAAAGCCTTGAAATTCTGCCGTCTGATTATAACTGCCCCATTCAAGTGGGCAAATTCCTTGAGGATAAGAACTTTCAAAAAAAATCTGTTCTTAATATGTTTTGCAATGTATGAATTTTTTATATGAGCTTTATTATTTTTTGCAATAACAATTGAGAATCGTTCTTCTTTAGGACCATATAACACGGTTATATTTCATGTATAAAATTGTGAAAAACTAATGAATTTATCTCATAAACTTTCACTTTAGTCTGTCTGTCTTGCAAATTTTACACAAGAATTAACGTTGCATTATACAGCTGTTAAATATTCATGCGGTTATTTCTAACACTTCGTTTAAAATGTTGGTTGGGCTTACTGGCCATAGGTTTAACCAAGATGTAAGTAAATAGAGATCAGATAGCCAGTCCTATTGGACTTGTTACACTTCGAACAGTTAGCAGTCCAGTTTATATGACGTCATCCTTGGATTTAGCACTTGGCTGGACAAACAACTACAGGCATGGCTTTTATGTGAGAGACGGAACATTTACATATATGTCGGAATTGTGTTTTTCGGATTCTTTCTGGCTCCTACGAACTGAGTTTTCTGTATTTCCCCAGTTTCTAAGGCGAATAAGAAAATAAGCAAGTAGAATGTCTTTTCTTAGTCACGAAACGCTTTACGAATATTTCAACTAAAATTAAATTTTACCATAAATAGTTTAAAATTATCTCAACTCAAAGATTTACTATTTGACAGTCATCAATCATCAGTAATGAAAAAAATAATTTGAAAAAGTTGTTAGCTGATGGTTAGAACAATTGTCTAATAGCCAGAACAGGAGATTTTTTTTCCAAACACTTTCTATAGCCGACTCTATTGATAAGCAATACTTATATGTATAGCTTCTTATAGCCTATAAAGCATGCCACGATCGTACGGTAACAGGCGTCATCTATGAAAGCACGGAATAAAGTGGCACTGTAAACCTGCAACAATTTTTATACAAGGAAAACATATACAGGGTACGTCATTGGTATCGATTTCTTCAAGGACTCCTGAACTCTTCATTATAAAAGAAATATCATCCATAAAAGTTATCACCTACAGGGTGTAAATAAAAAAACCTCAGTTTAAGTACACGAAATGCTACCTTCTGCGGGTATTTTTTGGTGGCTACCGTATCATAGCCAAAAAATTTCGGATGGATCACTTGTTTAGAACCGCTGAAATGTGCGAGAAAGACAGGAAGGTCAACTTCACCTTCCTCTCGGTATGAACAAGCCCACCGATACCGTACTTGATGTTCAACGCAGAGTTTCGTAATAATAATCACTAGTATCGTTTATTAATTATTTTATTAAAAATTTTAATTCACTGCGCGAAGTAATATGTTTTACGATATCAACTATCGACGAATAAATCCGAAAATTTATGCACCAATTAGGCAAGCACGTTAAAAATGTTCTTCCTTCACCCTTCTACGTAAATAAACTTTTGCTGCAATCTCGCTGCTAGCTATGAAAGTATTACTACTTACGGTCCTTGGAAACAAAGTAAATGTAAAATTTTTATAAGTCTTTTAAAAATAATATGGAATGAGAAATTACAATTTGTTTTTACCTCGCTTTTAATTTGTTCGGCAATTACGAACCGCACCTTTTTGAATTGCACTAGATTTTAATTTAAAATACTTGAACTTGTAATTACTTGCAGTGAAGTTAATTTAAATTGTAAACGTTTTGACCGATCAGATGATCGGAGCGGCGCTGATTTACGTCGTTTCTGCCCAAGATCCAGTAAGGCACTGACCCTGGCCTACTTCGGCTGCGTCGTAATTGAAGAGGCGGCCGTGTTCCACTTTTAGCCATGCCAGCAGTTCTCAAACGGTTTGGTGACAATCTGCCACTGCATTTTTCTTGAAAACTATTACATTTATGTTAAGAACATATGAGTTCAATCGTTCCATTTATGGTGATAAATTGCAGGTTTAAATATTTGCACAGAGTAAAAGAACAGCCTGTATAATGACTTCTATATTAGTAAATCATTGTTGCGCATACAACGTGTTCCAAAAGTAAGTTGAAGGTGCTCTAATCTTTGTCTATTAAATCTCAGTGAAGTATTGACATTATTTATATGTAATCCGAGAACACAAGTTCACCACAAGACCTGCTTACTGCTGAAATTAACTAATTGCTTAAGTTTAATCAAAAAACTTCAAAATGTAAGTTTCATCTTACCCTTTAGTATTATTGTTCTGCTATTCTCATTTCTCTTTCTGCTGCGAAATCAATTAGTTTGTTTCCATTTTCGTCTGTCTCTGAATACCTGCTGTATTTTCCTATTATTGGTTCAAATATCTGTCCGTTGCCAATTTTCGCATTAAAATCTCCTATTATTAATTTTATGTCATGACTTGGTATTTTATTGTATGTTTCTTCCAGTTCTTCATAGAGATTATTTTTTGTTTCCTCATCTTTCTCTTCTGTATGCGCATGTACGTTAATAGCCGTAATCTTTTTATATTTGCCTCTTACTCTTATACTGAAAAAAGTATTATTAACGCAATAAAAGCAAACGCAACAGGCGCGGCATGAAGCGTTTTCCCACACACTTCTTAATATGAATTGTACAATCAAGAATAAATGCAATTTAAAACTCTATGTACAAGGTGTTTCTTTAAAAGCGGTTTTACAAACCGTAACTTGTAATAAAGAATTCGTTTTTGGCGGTTTGCAACTTTTACATTTTAATTTATAATTAATAATAATTAAGGTGTTATTGAAGAAATCCTTACCAATGATGCAGTTGCTAATTTATTTCCTCCAGAACTGTTAAAATCCCATATCAATCACGAGCTCACTGAAGTAAGGCAAATTAAAAAAAAATATTGTGGCTTCAATTGTCAATACTAAAAGATCTTGTATTGTTATTATTTATGTTGTTAATTAGTTGCAAGTCAGTTTAAATTGCAGTGGATTTCCCGAGCATCCCGTGGACGGCCTTGTTCGACATAAAGTTAAGTCAAAAATTGTGCGCCGCGCGATAACGCGACCTAAACCGTCGTTATTTAAGTCAGCGCGAAATTAAATCTGAATTAAATTTGCGACGGCAATTTCAATTCAGTTAATATTACCCGCAAAATGGGTAAGAAATGTATCGCTTGCGGCAATGTAAGTAAGCCACTGTTCGAATTTCCTAATGCAGTTTCACTTCGAGCTAAGTGGCTCGAAGCGTTGGAAAGATTCTACGGTAATTTGAAATAACAATTCCAGTACATTACTCTATTAACCTCTTTATTATTTGCAGATGTTTCTGACATTACAGATTATTCTGTACTTTGTAAAGATCATTTCCACGAATCTAATTTAAAAAATCACAAAAACAAGATTGGACTTGCTAGAGATGCCGTGCCATCTATATTTGTAAGATTTGACTTTTTTCTAAATTTTTTATCTCACTGTAGCGTCTTAATGGTTTGTAGAATTTTACCGAACAATCTGAAGTTAGTTACCAAGAATGTAATATAGCGGAGAACAGCTTTAAGGCGAACCAGAACGATTCTAAGGAGATCCAGGTAGATTCCATTTTCATGCAACAAATTTCAGAATATGAAACCAAAATCACAAGATTAAACTTAAAAAGACCTAAGCCCGATTTCAAAATCGATATATACATATAAATAACAGTTTACACTCTTAAGATACCTACTAACTTTAACACACTGTGGTCTTATTGTTTTGAGATTCATCACTGACAACCCTCCCTTCATATTTAGCTTTATTCAAAAATATCTCTAGAGGTACACCAAAAAAAAAAAAAAAAAACTGCATTGATCATTCTTTCTCAACACCTATTCCCTTGTTTCTTCTAAGTTTGGATTACTGTCACATTTTGAAGAGTACACCGTAACTTCTTTTTTTGTGTTTTCCGGTGTAACTCGGTGGAAATATACGTATAAGTACTGGTTCTAATGTAATAAATTAATTTATTTCATACTGAGATAAGATAACATAATATAAACGTAAACAACGTCGCCTCGCGGAATATTCCATGTGGTGGCCTGGATTATCGCGGATGCTGCGGGGCTGTGATTACGGACGACTGCAGACAACGTTGGCCACCTTAATTAAGAAACGGGTTTAGCGCACCCGACCATACTACACTAGAGGGAAACGGTTAATACATTGCGAATGACCAGCAGAAAGAATATTTGTTAAAGGGGACTGGTTACTACTCCGAAACGGTTAATACACTGCGAATGACCAGCAGAATATTTGTTAAAGGGGACTGGTTACTACTCCGAAGTTGACCAGCAGAATATGTACTAGGGGCAACGGTTAATACTTTGCGGATGACCAGCGGAATACACTTTGACTACGCACCTTAGGAATTTCATTGCAATTATTTTTAAATGTAAATCTCTGCTTCCCTATCAAATACATCATAAAACATTAAAAAACATAATACGTAGCCTTGTGTTACGCATTCGCCGCTAAGACTACTTTGTTTTTTTTTTTAATACACGGTCTTTCAAAATAAAAATTAACAAAATTAAATAATCAAATATTTCTTACTTCCGCAGTTTTGATCCGATTAGGTGTATTTCTATTTGACAACTTTAACTTAAACAAGAATTGCTACTATTGGATATAAAATACAAGTCTGCATTTAGTACGGTGATTTAAAAAAAAAATCAAAGGGGAAGTAGGAACTACCAATTTAAAAATGCATTGAAAGCCCTGTGGTCCGTAATCAAAGCGAACAACCGACATACTAGAGGGTAACGGTGCATACTCTTCGGAGGACCAGTAGAATTAGAGGGGAACGATTCATACTCTGCGGATGGCCAGCAAAATAGGGGCGGGGGGCGACGTTTTTGTACAGAAATTAGAGCAAAGTATTAGTTGTTGAACATTAAAATGTTGCAAATTAAATTGGAATAATAAAGAACCTAATTTATCATGTTACCAGCCAAATAATTAACGAATTAATAACTTTTTTATATTTGATAATTCAATCTGCAACACAAATTTAATTTTTTTGCTGTAAACTGGTGGAAAGTATATTCTCTCCAAAAAGCGAGACATTTTAAAATTCCGCGGGACTCGAAACAAATTTTTAGATATCGGGATTATCCCGCTAAATTTGGGACGTACGATCACCTTATTCTAGAGGGGTACGGTTCATCCTCTGCGAATGACCAGCAGAGTACGTTCCAGGGTGGAACAGTTAAAACCCTGCCGTTGACCAGCAAAATGCCAGGAACAAACGGCGGATTGACCTCATCAGGTAGAGGTTGCGACTCCGCGGGGGACTAGCAGAGTGGCCGTTTAATTAACGTTCAGCATCTTGTTTTATAACGGTTTGCGCCTCCAATGTGTGAAACCTGGAGGAGATTCTACGTGAATCGTTTCAATCCAATTTTATTTGTATTGAAAGATTTCATTAATCGATTCGAATCGATAATTATGGGGAACTGAAAACCGATACGGGTTTCCTGAAACGCACATGCCTAATGTAGTCACGATATATTAAAAAAAATTAATACTAATACAAAATATTTTACTGCTTGTAGGTCAAAAGGAATGAATACCTTAGCAAATGGAATGTGCTTTTTGACAGAATCATGTCTCAATGGATTTCTTTCAAACCTCAGGAAGGACTTAATGTATATCCGTGTTACGCTTGCAGAGATATGTAAGTATGTGAGTTTGTAGCACATAACCACAAACTTAATGGTAGTATTTATTTGTAGTAATTATAATAAAAAAAAGAACAAAGAAGTTTAGACAACGCGCAGATAAACCGGTACCATGCCAAGACCTTTATTAGCGTCCTAAAATTAATAAAGACCATACCAAACACATATCTGGGCATAATAAATTAATCATTTCTAACAAGACAATTTTTTTGTGACGTCAGTCGAGCTTGTAAATCACTGCAATTTGTTTCAAAAATTCATCTTTTTCTTAATGTTGAACTTTTTACGTTTTACCTCAGAATGTCTCTAACTATTTTTTTAGGTTTGGATCCAAACGCTCCTTCTTAGATCACGTAAACCGCCGTGGAATCCTGTTGACTTACCACTGCCGCGATTGTTCCCAAGACAATCCTTTGCTCTTCTACAACCCGTGCTCTTTTCTATTGCACGCTCGCCTTCACTGCAACATGTTAGGCGGTCAAATCGACCTGGATGACTTATCGATACACTCACTCCCGTTCGGCTTAGCGGGATTCCTTCCACATCCAGACGTGCCGTTGATCTACGAAGCAGACGACGAGCTAGTCGGAAGTTGCAATTTAAATACGAGATTCTACAGTCCGATTCAACAGGACCAAGGCAAGCGAATAGTACACCTGCAGCCTACGATATTGTTGTTCTATTATACTGCGACGACGGAGACACGATCTGTGACTTTAGTGTTGAAGCAAACCGGCTGCACTGTTCCATGTTGCAAGTTCGTCATGCTAGAAAGCCATACAGTCTCGTCACTTAATGATGGTCACGATTTGAAGCGAAAAGAGGAAGTTGTCGAAGCGAATGCATCAGATGACAGACAAACGAAACAACAACAACAACAACAACAACAACAACCTCCAAGTGAGGAGAATGTGCCAAAGAAGGTTTCCGATACGAGCGTTCAGCAAACGACGCAAGATCAAAGAGCGGACAATCAAACTGTGAATACAAAAAAATCGGTAAGTATTATTATTTTAAAATTAGGTTCGAAGGTTAAATGATAATCAACTTTACAAGAGCTCCTCGAGTTCAATTATCAAGAGAGATTAAGTCTAACAAATTGCTTCACCCTTTTATCCAAAATTTTAGTTATCGACAACCCAACAGTCCAGTGGTGAGAGGATCGGCATTGTGAGCCAAAGGTCGTCAGTTCGTATCACACTCGAGTTATTCTCGGCGGCGGTCGACACTCAGCTGGTCCAATCGGCCGGTAGAAGATAACGCTTCATTCCAAACTTTTTTGGCCACGCCGGGTAAGGTCTGGTTGCGATTCCGCGGAAGACCAGCAGAGTACTGGTCTTCCGCGGAGTCACAACCAAATCCCATCCAGTGTGGTAATCCCATTAATTTCTCGGTAGCGGTCGATATTCATTTCAGATGCCCTTCGGCGTTGAGGTCAGAGAAGTCATCACTGTTTTTCCTTTAATGGCGAGACGGTTTGAAAGTAACAGTTTTTTGATTTCTAGAAGCTTCAATGTCCTAATGGGCTTTAAGAACATCTTTTCCTGCTTGCATGGTCTCATTAGACGAAACTGCGGTCACATTTGTGTGAAAATACAATCATTGCATCATCGGCATTTGCTGTTAAAACCTTGATGCATACAGTATGGAGAAACTTAATGATTAACAAAAAAAGAACTTTACACACACGAGAAATATACTTAGGCTGCTATGTCTCGACAAGTCTGTGACAAGACCCCGTCGATCTGGTCTAAACGGTCAATAGAACATAACTCTTTACGGTGTTAAATTTCGTTACACTAAAAATGCTGAAATTTGGCTGCAGATGTGGCGATTCGGCATATGTCCTCCCGTTCAATGGTATTGATTTTTTAGGAAGGGCTCTGTGATCGGTTTGGGTCACGTGAATTCCCCTCGTGCCTAGAATTCCGGTGTCACGCAAAATCAAGTACGATCGCGTTGGTAGTTCTGCTAAACGCGGAGAATTCACATCGTTGGCTGCTAGCCATTTTATTTCATCAGACTGAGATGTTGAGGTGATTTCTGTTCGGAGAAATTTACACCGTATTCCGAAAAAGGCATCCTTTATGTTTTTTTTCAAAGTCCGACTACTTCAGTTAAACGGGTATTTATGACAAGCGAATTCTGACCGCAAATTGGGCCTTAACGTTTGTTTTGTTGTTTTGTTGGACTTTTATTGCGAGCATCGTCGTGTGATATTAAAGGGGGCGTTCACTCGAGCACGCTTTGCATACCGACCTGCAGTACAACTTTTGTTTCCTAGGATAAGATGTAGGGGCCATCATAGTCGGTGAATGACGTCATATTATAACGTGGAAAAATGATGAAAATTGATGTAAACAGAAGAGCCGATGACCTTGAATATTTATTTCACATATTTCCATTTGACATTAGGTACATATTTGAAAATTTGATTTATTAACAAAGGATTCCAAGCGTATGTTTGTGACGTCATTTTCCGCCAATTTGTGGCCGCTATTTTACGGTACCGTCACCCTAGAAAACCAAGGCGTAGCACGTTTTTTTGTGACGTCATTCACTGCCAATTTAGGGCCGCTATTATCATATTATATAAATTATTTATCAGATGTTAATTGTTAACTTTGTAAACGAAATACGGACTCTGTTCTTCGGAAATTGCGTGCTTTTGGGTTAATTGGATAACCAGTTTATTTAAGTTTATTTGTTTGTGTAAGCGCTCTAGTTACTTCTTTGATCGCTTTTGCAATACAAGACCAGCAATTGAGAGATATCCGTATTTCGTCGGGAATATTCTGTAATTATCAGCCAATTTCTGAATCTAATTCGCAAACACACGCACCACGTTATTCTTCCTAGGTCTTCTATTCAGTTTGAGTTGAAGAGTCCCGGGTGATTGCGATCAAGAAACTGCACGTAGCATTACATTTAAGCTAATGCGCACGTGTTGGAAATAAACAACGGAAACAGGTGTGTAGAGGTCAAGCTTTTAAACCAGGATAGAAACCAACAATAACCGTACGCACCAAAAAAAAATGGTCGTTTACAAAAATAGGTGGTCTCCGAAAATGATCCGGATCCTAAAAATTTGTAGGGGAAGAAAAGTTCGATAATAGTAGTTTGCACCAAAAAGAGAACATCAGCCGCAAACACACCTGTCCTCTTAACAACGGGGACGAGGTTGAGACAACTTTAGTCCTCCAGGGCTACACAAACACCGAGAAACTGCCATACATACGAGAAAACCTCCGGAAGGTCCTTTAACAATAATCAAAAGGTGTACCTACCGTCCTTTAGGCGGACGCACCGCGAAAAACAAGGGGCTAACACCAACCAGGTGTTGGTGATACCATTAGACGACTGACTCGCGGCCCAAGCCTGAAGGAAGGGTTTGCACGAATCAAAAAGATCGTGATCCCATCAAGAGCAGTGCAGAATATACGCTGACGTAAGGCAGACCAATTCCATGAAATGTCCAATGTGAACGCAATTTAGTCTTTCCGTCGAAATAACAAACGTTACAAAAATTTGTAATTTGCAGGACCCTATAAAGCAAAAAAATGAGACGGCGCCGGAAATTTGTGGCTGTCTAGAGTTAGACGTTTTAAAATAAATATTCAATCTGTTCTCAGGCCGAGTTTAGAAAATCCAATGTAAACGTTTGCAAAAGATGGTGCAATTTGTTACCGTTTATTTTTCCGTATTGCCTTGTGCAACCGTGTGTATAATAGGTCCTCTGGAGTTTATTTCTATTTTTAGGCCGGCCGACTAGGAATGTCGATCGAGTTCACATTGCGTCTCGCTTTTCACGCCGTGCGACAACGTTTTTTTTACGATCGCAGAATTTTCGTTTCTTTTTTTTAATATGTGTTGTTACAATCAGGCCTAGGCGCATTTTAGGCGGAAGTTTTCGTTAAATATACGAGGAACTACTAATATTCTGAAGCGATCATAGTTGGAAAAAGTTCTAATCTTTAACGCGCCTGCCCTGTAAAAACAAAACAACAAACCAGTCGAAGCCCGAGAAGTCTATGCGGCAAGCAGTAATCACTACAGTTCTGGTCGACTGGATATAAAAAATTGTTGACATAACCGATTCATTCCGAAATAAACTCGCATTCTTTTTGCAGTGACGGCGCTATAATTGATATGAATTAAATGTATTATGCCAGTCTTTTTAAAAGTTACATTAAAGATATTAATGTTTTCTTAATTATTAATTTGAAAGAGGCTATAAAGGCAATTATGTTACACACGTAATTTACATCAAACGGTTGGTTCTGATGCAATGAGCGCGAGGGTGAGAGTGCTTCGGGCATAAAAGCCGTTCCGCGGCGACGTTGAAATCTACGCCGCTGCTTTGTTTATTTTTATACTGGTTTTTACCAGATGTCCTAGGAATGTCCGATCCTTAGTTACAATAAATTCAGAAAATCAGCTTGTTTTATTTTCGTTAAATTTAAACGAATTATATTGGGTTTTATTTTACTTCGGGTATTGCCTTTCTGTCCGCATTTTTTGTCGTTATGGCGGTTAGTTTTTTTTATGAGCTTTCTCGCACGAACTTCTGACGTTCCCTTAACCTTCGACATACCTTCTTATTGGTTTTCTAATTATGTCACGTTTTCGTTTGATTGGCCGATCAGTCTCGATCCTTTTCTTCTACGTTTGAAGAATGTTCTAACGGCCCTTTCCATGGATTGTTTTGGGTTAAGTAGTTGTAAGTTGATTTCGGATTCGGATCACGAACAATTAGGAGGTGTGGTTTTTACCTCTATTGAACTATAAGTACAGCCACGGGCTTTCAGCCTTATTTTAGTTTTGTGGTGGTTTTGTTTTATTTTGTTTATTTGACCCGCACCCTCTTGATGTAAAGGCTATAACGACAAATGTTTAATTTGGTGATCTTTACTGAACGCAATGTTTTAACGCCGTTATTGCGCTATTCTTATATAAATTGTGCTAATTTACGCTTTGTAAATGAAGTTTATGCGATTTAGACGCAGACCCTTTGAGTAATTTTCGCGTTGGTTTGAGATTGAACTCCGACTCGTCCCACTGCAGCTGTCGGCGGTACCGAAGTCAGTCGTTACGGTGCTAATCTTCTACCTATCCACCAAGTAGGTAGCAATTATAGCTAAAAATAGAAACTCCTGGCGATATTGTTTACTTAAGACAGTAAAAGAAATGTCGTACAACGAGATTCATACGACAACTTTATGCTGGGGTATTCAAAAAATTTGTTTGCAAATTGCATTACAAAGCTAATGCGAGCGTGGGACCATTTATGTTATAAAAATCCAATTATTTTCCAATGGAGACGCTGGCAAAAAAAAACTTATTTTTATAATTTTAACACAATAAGAGCAGACGCTAAATGTACAACACGAAGCGTTCCCACCGACTCAAGTCGCCGGTCAATCATTGCAACATTGGAAGCAAACGCGACGCAAACTCGAAATACATGGTGGCGACTGAAAAGCGGTTTTTCAAACCGTAACACGCTTTCTATTATAACGTAAAGATTTGCTTGTTGGTGGTTAATTTTTTATTACGGTGGTGATTTAATTTGATGTTTAAATTGTTTCAGGAGGGCAACTTCAACATCTGCCCTGAATGCAAGCAAGCGCAGTCGTCCACAATGGCCGTGCACTTTATAAATGCCAACAAACCGCTCGACGAGAAAATAAAGTGCACGGTTTGCAAGTTCGTCGCCCCAACGGAATGCTCCTTGCGAGCGCATCTGCGCATTCACGTGGGCGCTCCGCCCTTCGTGTGTCCGGAATGCGGCAAGGATTTCTTCGATGCCGAAATCTTACTAGATCATCTCGACGACGTTTGTTTTCACCTCGCGAAGCAAGTGCGCTACCGTTGTCCGAAAAAGAATTGCTACAAAGTGTTCGCGCAGTACAACACTTTCAACGCACACTTTGCCGTACACGTGCAGACTTTAACGAGGTGCCGTCTTTGCAACACGTATTTCTACAGCCTCAAGGAGTATTTGGAGCACGCGAACTCGACGCATGATAATGTCGTCGCGAGCGAGCAGATTCGTCGGTGTGCCGTGTGCAAAAACGGCCCCGCTTTGAACGACGACGAACTTCACGCGCATCTAAAGTGGCATTGCGCGAATCGCGCGCATTGCATCTACGTTTACGCCTGCAAGTACTGTCGGAATTTCTTCCGGTCGACCTTGACGTACGCGTCGCATCTACTGCGCTGTTCGAAAAGAGTCGGTACGCTCATCGGCGGCGGCGGCGACGACAAAAACAAGAAGAGCAACACAACGACCATATGCAGCAATTGCAACTATATTATACGAATGGTGACGACGATATCTCACTGCCCGAAGTGCGGCCAGCCGTTCCACACTCCGTTTACACTGAAGCGAATCAGCGAAAAAAACAATGATGACGACAGCGATTCAGTAAGTACGTGTCTGCTGTGCCAGAAGGAAATGACGCTCAATGAATATTTAGATCACGTCAAAGGGAACAAGTGCAGGTATAGTTATATTGTTTCGATCTTACTACTATTTTTGAATTATTATTTTTTTGAGAATTTCTCTAGGTTGTATTCAAAATACTATAACTATCAAATTTTTAAAAACTGCCTTCTTATTAACTGTTTGATACATAGGTATTCTCAGCCGATCGTTCTTTTGAATCGCGTCGGTTCGAGTACGCCGCCAACAACACCTGAAGAGGTATCGCCCAAAAAGAAACGAAAAAAAGATCAAACGACTGCCGCGCCGCCTACGTCACCTCCTAAAAACACAAAACCACACCACATTACTCCCTCAAGGCCCCAGCGACCGCAGCTGGAAGAGCCCATGCCGTTCAACGGAACCTACCGCTGCCGCTTTTGCTCGGAGGAATTCCAAAGTCGCGCCGAGTTTCACGATCACATCGTGAAACATCGCGACGTGTCGACCGCGTACCAGTGCATGGAATGCGGGGAGTGCTTCGTGGTGAAACCCTCCTTACAGAAGCACCTGTTTTATTACCATCAGGTGGTCGATTTCGAAGAGTACGTGAAAGACAACGAGTGCTTCGATAGGAACGCGGTGAGCGAACTGCGCGAGATCATGTACCTGGCGCCGGGAGAGTCCAAGCGGCCGGTGGCGGAAAACCAATGCCGCGTTTGCCTGCGGCAGTTCAAGGACGAGCTCGAGCTGAACAAACACTTTCGGATGCACGGAATGGCGTTCCTGCTGAAGAACTCGAAATGAGGACTTTTTGACGTCGTGAACTCTGCAGCTGGCGCGGCAGAAGAATTAATTTTCGATTGCAAATATAATGTCTTGATGCACGAATTAAGTGTTTCAACGTTACAGGTGATTTTTTATTTTAACAATAAACAGCATACCTGGATTTCTCTGTTGTTTTTCAAAGAAGAAATAAAACAAATTTGAAAGGTTGTTTTTTTTTTATTTTCCTTTAGTTTGCTGTGAGTATGTCAAATTACTGTCGTTTTTCGATCGGTTTTACAAAACACCTAACGGACACATTTTTTTCAATGAATAAAATGCCCTTTTAATGCCAATGTGAAGATGTTCGATATTATGCATTTTAGGTGTACTGACAGTTTTTAAACGTAAACCTCACTCTTAACACCTCCTGCTGCATGCAGGTTTTGACTTGTGTACTTGAAGCGCAAGATTTCTCTTCTTCTTTGCACAAGCAAGTCTGACTGCCAAGTATGTTACGAGCCAAGAGCGTTCGAAAGTTTTGTATGAATGTCGGCCTAATGAATCACGTACGCCGGGCAGTGATTTGCATTGTTTTGATATTTTTGCTCCAGCAACATTCGCCGTCGAAATAACAAGCTGAAAAAAAAGGATCGTGGGGTGCGGATGAAAAAACGATCTTGCTAATGACAATGATGTACTGTTACGGTTTGAAAAACTGCGTTTCGAGTCGCCCTCCATACGTCGAATTTTGTGTCGCATTTACTTTTAATAATCCAATAATCATGCGGCGGCTTATTTAGGTATTGTGCGAGCGTCTGGTTTTGTGTTTTCTTCGCTTTATTATGCAGGAAATAATTTTCATTGCGATCTCCGTCGTCGTGCGAATGTGTTTTTCTATAACGCTAATTATTTCCCAGGATCTAGTTAGCGTTGTAATTCATAGACAGCTTTTTCTCACACCTCAGAACATTCCCGCAATAAATCCTTTTCGAGTTCGATATTTCGGCATTAAATTGCCCTAAATTAAACTTTCATCGGTCTGGAGTCTGTGTTTTTGGCGTTTATTTCGCAATTATCTGCAGTAATCTGCAGCGGTATTTCACAATATTGTGTGGGATTTAAATTGATGTTTTCTTCGATTTATTTTTATGTCGAGGCTAAGTTGCAAAGCTCGCTGTCGCGCCAGTTTCTTGTGCTGTCTTGCTTTCTGCGAAATAAGCTTTTCGTCAGCTTGTTTTTTTGACGGAAAATTTTGCCGGAACAAAAAAATCGAGACGATGCAGTCCACTGTGAGGCGTACGTAATTCATTAGGCCGACATTCATACAAAACTTTCGAACGCTCTTGACTCCAAGTACACGAGTCAAAACCTGCATCCAGGAGTAACTGAAGTTTTAATAAGTTAAGTTACAAATTACTTTCGCACTTGAGATTTAACGTCAGTAGGTCCCGTTGCTGTCTTGTTTCCTGCGAAATAAGCTTTTTGTTAGCTTGTCATTTCGACGGCGAATTTTGCTGGAGCAAAGAAATCAAAACGATGTAATTCACTGCCCGGCGTACGTGATTCATTAGGCCGACATTCATACAAAACTTTCGAACGCTCTTGGCTCGTAACATACTTGGCAGTCAGACTTGCTAGTGCAAAGAAGAAGAAAAATCTTCCGCTTCAAGTACATGAGTTAAAACCTGCATCCAGAAGTAACTGAAGTTTTAATAAATTAAATAATAAGATACAAATTACTTTCGCACTTGACATTTAACGTCATTATGTCCCGTTGCTGTTATGTTTCCTGTGAAATAAGCTTTTTGTCAGCTTGTTATTTCGACGACGAATTTTGCTGGAGCAAAAAATTCTAAACTGCCCGGCGTACGTGATTCATTAGGCCGACATTTATACAAAACTTTCGAACACTCTTGGTTCGTAACATATTTGGCAATCAGACTTGCTCGTGTAAAGAAAAAGAAAAATCTTGCGCTCCAAGTCAAACGAGTTAAAACCTGCATCCAGGAGTAACTGAAGTTTTAATAAATTAAATAAGTTACAAATTTCTTTTGCACTTAACATTTAACAAAAATTTTGTGCAAATCGTTTTTGATTGCAGTGAGAACCTCGAGCAGCCTCTGGACAGCTGTTTCAGCCCTGCTTGGGGCTTCTTCAGCAGAAACGTAGCTCGACATTCCCACTGCAGACCAAAAACGACTTGCCCAATTTATTCGCAAATGCGATGTAAGAATGATGAACATATAAAATAGTTAGGTCAAAAAGCGATAGTAAGATGTCGCTATTTTATATGTTTAACATTTAACGTTATTGGGTCCCGTTGACATGAGCTTCTAAGCCTTGGTAACGAGATCGTGAAGTCTTGGATAAGAGCGAGTCTTGAGCCTATTTTTTTATTTAGTTTATTTATTATTAATTATAATAATGACATAATATTTCGCTACAACTCTTTTCTGCGTTTAGGATGTATTTTCCCTTGGTGCTTCCGGTAAAATTCCATTGACGGGAGAAATTTCCGGTTTTGATTTCTCGCTGAGCGCGGGCGATTTAGAAGCGCTCTTCTTATGTTTAACGCTCTTCACCAGGCCTTGAAATTTGATGTAGAACTTGAGCTCCTCTTTGATATTTTCCACGCACGACGTCTTCTCCTTGGTCGAAACTTTGAGTTCGTGCAGCGCCATTTCGACGAACACCAGAACGAAAGCCGCGCCGATACCCCCGATGGTCACCCAGAAAACTCCACCCAGGTTTTCTAAGGTCAGGGGATCCGCGTCTTGACTTTCCGGCTCACCCTACGATAATAATAGTTTTTGTCCTTTTTTTTTTATTTGTCAACAAAAAATAAATTACCGAACATTGACCTCCACCTCGTTTTTCCTCCCACCATTTCCTTTTTAGAGCTTGAACTCTCCCGGACGATTGTAGTTTCAAGAGCGCGGTGTTAAGCCGATGTCTGTATGGCGTATCTGCGAACAAAATTAAAAATGGCTTAAGCACGTAACGTAATGGTTTTGCGAGGATAACTAACTAACTTTTCCTCATGGCTATTCCATATCCTTTTTCGTCCAGCAGGCCTCCCACTTGATTTAAATTGCACCGTCTTTGAATTTCGTACTCGATCGAAGTGGATTCCATAAAGAACGCGTACTTTTCGTTTTCCGCCCTTGTAACGCCGTCCTTGTTATCGCCGACCATAACATCCCCGTGTGATTCCATGTACTTGTAGATTTTTTGATAGTTTTCCGCATCGGAATCCTCCAAAATTAAATCGTCTGTACACTCTGAGTCACACACAACATATTTTCTCAGTTTTTTTTTTTGTTTTTGTGAGAATCTCCATATTTTCTGAGGTTCGTAGCACAAGGATAGTGAACTTACCCTAAAAAAATTTGCAGTGGCTCCGTTCTTCTTGGCTCCGTATTTAATGCCCGACTTTTCAGCCCTGGCAACCAATTCATGAACGTCATTGAATAGGATGTCCGGATTTTCTAAGGCCAAGAAAGCAGCCAAGTTGGCTGTATACGAAGACACCATTATCAGCGTAAAGAAATACCAGAGGCCTGCCACCATTCTCGTCGAATACGCACTGGAATAAATAATTATAATTTAAATTACCCCAAATTATTATTTAAGGTTAGCACGTAGCGGACTTTAGTGGTATCCAAAGTTAGTATAATATGAGAAATTGTCTTATACAATATCGGACGGATTCGACATTTATCGCATGGGTATACGTCACTCGTCTAAGTTGAAGCGCCATTAAGACCCAGTTTTACAATGACGGTTTAACTTTGAGCCGAAGCTTAAATCCTTCACAACAATTGTTGAAATAATCGTCGCTAAGGGTTTAAACCTCAGCCCAAAGTTGAGCTGCAATTGTAAAAATTCATAGCCTTAAATTCATCATAACAGTTGCGTTGTTATGGTAACGGCAGTGACTGTGCATGCGCCGTGGATCGTGACTAATTAAAATCGCCATAGTATGGTCTAACGTCACCAGAGACCGCACGGACACTCCCATCAGCGCGACCAGGGGTTCGGCTTTATGCATGTATCTATTTTCTGTTCGAAGGGGAAAGGAAATGACGAATGTTCCTTGATGACGTCGCAATTGATTAGTTATAATAGCTGTCAACATTGCATTCAAATTCACACAGTTCAAGCGGCTTTTTGTTTCGAACGGTGTTACGGTGCAAAAAACCGTTAAGCTTTCTTGTCCCATTAAGGCGGTTGACTTCCGCGAGACCATTGCTGTTCGTCTTCATCGATCGATAGCGAGTTTTTCTAGAATATACCCTGTGATTGGTCAGTTCGGGTCATGTAGTTCCATTCCCTCCCAATACTGCTGCCTTCGCACAGAAGCTTGTGCAAAAAAGCGGCACACCTATGTTGCCAGCCTGGGGAAAAAGTCGTTAAATCTAGGGATAATCATAAACAAAGGAAAAAAAGGGAAAAATTGCAAAAATTCATTAAAATCTGAGGAATTTTCTAACGTCTTAATTCAAATTTTTCGAAAGAGACTAAATATATTTTTTGCCGAATGTTGACCAAGTTCACGCTGATTCGTTCTTTTGCTTCTGATCAAAGTTGCCGACCGTACGATTATTTATGAGCTGGTACGATATACAGTTTCAGTTTCAAAAGTGAAAATTTCTCAAAAAAAAACTGATAAACATTCAAACCGAAATTTACAAATCAAGGAAAGGACAAGGGGAAAAAAAAGATAATCGCTGATTAAGACATAACAAGAGCAAACATGCATTATCAGAAACAAAAGAGAAAAGAAAAACAAGAAAACTTTTGATGACCCAGAAACGAGCGAGGTGGAAAAATTAAAATTCCAATGAAATTATAAACATTTGATTTCTGTAAACTTGCAAGCATTAAAAAAAACAAATGAAAAGAAAAAACAAAAATTTCGGACGAAAGTAAACAAAAGACGATTGTTGATATAGAAGAAAAGAACTCAAAAGGAATTGTAGATTTAAATTTAAAGAAATAATAATAATAATTCGAACTTCACAAAAACCAGACAAACGAAAACAAATCACTATTATAATAATACTTACGAAATGAAAATCTCTAAAGAAATCAGGAGAAAACAAATGACGACTATAGTGTCCGACCGAATATTCGGTTTCGGTTTCGGCCAGAATTTCGTGGTTCGGTCAAAGTTTTGGTTTCGGCCAAAAAACAGACGAACCTTCGGCTGCAACCGAAACCACATTTATTTTCTTTTTTCTGCTTTAAATGCATATTAATCTCAAACTTGATTAACTTTTGGATATCAAATAAAATGATACTCAGTTTTAACAGTGTAAATGTAAATTTTGACAGTGAATTAAAGCTGTATTAATTTATATTTGACCGCATATTTAAAATGTAACCGATCCCAATTCAAAAGCTGATTTAAAATTCCCCAATTTGAAAAGGCAGATGAAATCTCTAAAATACCAAAGGTTTTGATTCTGACCTAAATTCAATTTTAATAAGATACACATTTGAATTTTGTCTATGAGCCATAGCTGAAAAAAAATTCTCTCTTGACTTTTGTAAAATATGATAGAGGCGAAAATTTTAGATTGTTTTTGTTTTTGTCTTACAATATAAGTTTGATTTCAGTTATTAATAAATAAAACTAACTTAAAATTGTTTTTTTCTGTTTTACAATATACATTTATTTAATTTCAGTTATTAATAAATAAAACTATTAATTTAGACTTTAGTAAAACTATCTCTAACTTCTTTGGAATAAGATTCGGTTTCTGTTTCGGTCGAAACTGAGACATTGGCCGAAATTCGGTTTCGGTTTCGGCGAGAAAATCGGTTTCGGTCGGACACTAGACGACTATAGTTATTCACAAAGAAGAAAGAAGTGCAATTTTTTTTGATGATGATCGTAAATTTCACGACGCGACGGATAAAACTACAATGAAAAACAATTGACGATCGCACTATTTACGAAGGGAGAAAAACAGAAATAATTTCGGTAGATGAAAAAAAGAAAAGAGAAACAAATTATTAATTCAAAATTACTGCTTTTTTCACACAAAAATAGCAACAACGGCAAAAAATCGGAGAGTGACGGAAATATTTGAAGATGGAAGCAATGTAACCTTTTCCGCCACTAAATGCAAGAGGAGAATGTGTTGAATCGACCGGTCAAAATCTGCCCAGGACCACTTGCTATAAGGAAGAAAATGTGTGAAATTAACGACCGCCAGCGGTAAACGCACGTAGAAAACAACCAAGTAACAAAACGCAGTGTTAAGGATATTGTTTTCATATTTTATGTATCACTCAATATAAAAGAATTTTCAGCGGTTTCCAGTAAGTGGCGCCCCCTTTGGATAGAAATAAGAATCAAGAAAGTACGCTTAGTGAATATAGCTTTACGGTCAGAATTATGTACGCGTGCTTATACAGTGCTTTTATTTTATTATGCAACATATCGCTATGTTTGCATTTTAAGATAATCATGTCAAAGCATTGGAAATCTAGGCAACCAACATAACACTCGCGGTTGTTTACTCCTAATTTTAAAAATTAAAATGACAATAAGTTTATTCGTAGAGAGTTTGTGGCTGATCAAGTTTAGTGGCTCATGGGTATTGTTCAGGAAATATTCTATTAAGAAAATTCATCGTAAAATGCCATGGAACACCATCTTGTCAATATGGGTGATTGCATCGTGTTGGTACTAGGGGCTTTCAAATTTACTGTATTTGAGGAACTATTGAGTTACGGAGAAGATTTAAATAATAAAAAATTGACCAATCAGTGTGTTATTTATTATTATTTATATTATATATTTTATATACAGGGTGTTCATGGGAAGCCGCTACAATAGCTAACTTTCTTATTTGTATTTTTATGAAGTAACTTAAATTAGAAAAGTTTTAGGACCTTTCCTCTTCAATTTTATGGTACTTCAAAAAAACAAATGACTGTCGGGTTTTCGAGATTTTCAATTGTTTTCAACTTTTTTAAATGGAACATTATATTTTTTATCAGCGCATCGTGTTCAGGATACCAAATTAAGTACTTCTCTAAACTATTTCCCTCTTAAATCTACTATTTTATAAATTATTTGGTAAATAATGGTATTAGATATTTTAACATGTCGCGCTTTCAATATTTGACACAGGGGTTTTTAGTTTGAACTAAATTTAAACAAATTTTGAATCATGACAGTTCACAAAGGTCTGACAGTTTGAATACACTTCCTTTATTTTCTTGTTTCGAAGCACACCATATTGTATTCGTGAATAAAAAGATTATCGTAACGATACACATCTTCTCGAGAATGTCAAGATTGAATTGTTTATGAAGTATTCTGTTTTGAGAGATATTATTTCACAGTCATACTTAATTTAATAGCCTGAACGCGATGCGATGATAAAAAATCTAACATTCCATTAAAGAAAGTTGAAAACAATTGAAAATCTCTAAAACCTGATTGTCATTTGTTTTTCCGAAAGTACCATAAAAACAAGGAGGAAAGGTCCTAAAACTTTTCTAATTTAAGTTACTTCGTAAAAATACAAATAAGAAAGTTAGCTATTGTAGCGGCTTCCCATGAACACCCTGTATATATTTATTATATTATCGAAAGTTTTATTTCAAAGTGTGCTAGACATTTAAATGATTTGAATTAGCGGTATTAGTTACCTTGCTTTGACATAATTATTTTAAAAAGCAACATAAGGATATGTTGCATAATAAAATAATGTCACTATATTATGTAAATTGTACTTTTATCACAAATATTCTGGTTTAACAACATAATTGACTTTCTGTCATATTTGAAATCACTGCGTCTATACGGAAAATCAACTTGGCGCTTACTTCGCTAAAGAAATAGTGTCCTCGAAACCGATCAAACGGTTGCAAAACCTGTTGGGACTGCATTAAACAAGTGGCTGGAATCAGATGACATCGGTGGATTTACTGATCCATTAAGAAAAGACACAAAATGACACCCAGCACACAACGCGTTCAACAACGTGACCACTGACTACTTACCAGCTTGCTAGTTCGCCGTCGAAAAGAGAGAGTGAACCACTCCGCCGCAATACCATCTGACACCGGGAGAGGCGCTATTAGCAATCATCCACCATGCGCCCAACACTCACGTACAAAGAAAAGCCTGCCCGACCGGAACGGGCAATACGAATTTAGAATGTAGACTTTTGTTTAGGTTTAGAAATTATATTTTCATTTATTTATAAGAAATAGGCGTATGACAGCGTTTCCCAATCTATGGGTCGTGAATCTTCAAAGGGGACGCAGCAAAATAAGTATAACAAAATTGAATGCAAATTGAAACTAATTCATTTTGTTATTTTTTATAAGAGATTATAAATACCTACGGTCGCAAGCAATAAATTTATATCGTCATTAATACTTGGCAAGGGCTGGCATTAAAATGAAGGAGATTCGTGTCTTAATTTTGAATGTTAAATCTCTTAACCCTCGACGTACCAATATTTTTATAACCCACGAAGTACCAAGCGGGCCTGAGAGACCCGTAATCTTTTTGTCATTATATTGTCTATTCTTTTTAATATTTTCTTGTTAATTATTTAATAATTGACTATTTATAGATTACCTTTAATGAAATAATTATCTACATAAAAAATAACAACATAATTTTACTAATTATAGCATTTATTACACAGTAGGACAGAATGTTCTTTGCACACATTATTGCTACATTTTTTACATATAATTTTATTTTTTCTATCCAATGAGGGTGGACATATTAAACACCATCTTCTTTTTACCACAGGTTCCACTACATCTTCAGCAACTTGAACTTCTTCGCCTGGGTTAGCATCTTCCTTTACTCCAGCAAGTGTTTTACCCAGCTTGATAATGAATTCACGACGTTGCATGTTTTTGGATGTAATAGATTTCCACAGTATGAAAGAATTTAGAACGCTGATATAAATCATGTTATAAGAAACTACTAATGGCCATCTTCTTGTCATCCTTTTGACCGTGTAACATCTTGTCATTTGATCCATCGTGTCTACTCCACTTTTAGTTGCATTGTATGAAAGTATTATTTCCGGCTTCTGTTTTTCATTTATTTCAGTTTTCTTTTCATGATGCATTGTACTCAATAGTGTCACCAATTTTCCTTTTTTAGGGCAATATGATACAACTGTTGCATCCCTTCTAACCCTGTAAATACTTGAATTCACATTACGACCAGTAGTTTTGGTGAGATCTAGTGGTAACTCCAGTTTATTACGATGAATTGTACCAACAAGTGTAAGATTTTTTGACAGTAAATATTCTCCCAGTAAGTAACTCGTAAAAAAGTTATCACAAGTTATATTCCTTTCACTCCCTTCAATTTCTACTACAAGATCCTTCACTACTTTTTCTCCTAGTTTGACAGTTCTTTCTCCTCCGGCTGCCTTTCCAGTATATACATTCATTGTCCACGCATATGAAGTTTCACTATCACAAATTCCCCAAAATTTTATTTTCATCGGTTAGATCTTCAAAATCACTAATGTTTTCTGCAATTTATTCTAGCTCACGTTGAGAAAGCGCTCTCTTATTTCTCGCATATGTCATCTTGATAATACACGATGAAACTTCAATACGAACAATGGTCTAGAAAAAACTAACGACATTCATACGGCTCAGCTATTTATATAAGATTTTATTTAGCATGTCAGAACTTGCACAAACCTGCAAGAGACTTGCAAATATGATCTCCAACAGGATATAATAGAAATTAACTTGAAACTACGGGTAGGGCTTTATAGGCCCGATTGGTATTTTACGCTATATTTTTAAAACAGTATACAATACCTACGTATTTTTTTATAATTATTCAAAGTTTTTTTAATCTCAAACCGGACAGAAAAATGACGAAGCTACAAATCTATAGCGAAACGTTGAGTGTGTTCTCTTCATTTTTCTGTCCGGTTTGAGATTAAAAAAAACCTTGTACTTACAATTTTCATCGGACAAGAACAAACTTCAATTATAATTATTCAGTCAGTAAGACATTATATTCGAACAAATAAAGTCACAAGACCGTTAGTCAAAATATGAATATTTAACAACAATTTCTTAAATTAAAATATGTAACCGGGCCTCCAAGGCCCCTGCGATATATGCAGGGTTAAATATTTAATATATTTTGACACTTTCCTGGTAAAAAAACAAATGAAAATTTCTAATCCGTGGAATTAAAACTGACATTTTTATTGACAGTGACGACCAAAATTTAATACTGGCGAGTGTACTTTACCGTGAGATTTTTTTATTTTGAATTGTAAATATTTCTAAGTTAAGTTTTAACAAAAAAATGTGTGAATGTATTTCAGGATTGTTTCAATAAAACAAATGTGCTATTACTGTCAGTTATGAAATGTAACGATGAATTTCAAATATTTAAAAAATACTATGAAGGGGGGGGGGCGTGAATCATAACAGCGGACAGGGACGATTTACCGTCGCCGACTCGCCGTCGCCGGTTTACCGTCGCCAATTCGTCGTAGTACCAATCCGCCGTCGACCCAATTTATCGTCCGCCCAATTCGCCGTCGCATGTTACTGCTTTATTTAGCTTGATGAGCTTGATGAATTTTAAAACACTTTCTGACTATTTTAGATATCCAAGTTATACCTACGAATTGAATGAAACTAACTGTAATTTCAGTACGTTTCAGGTAAATTAAAATGGATTGCATTATTATTTTTCTGTTTCAAACCAAAATAATTTTTTTTTAATGGAACCACCAATTTTTTTTATAATTTTTAATGACAACATTTCTTGAATCAATATCTCGAAAACAGTTGACTTATGATGTGTAGTAATTTTGTTTTACATGGAAATTAATGTAATTTTGAGCAGAACCTGAAAGTATTAAAAACATTGAAGGGAGTTTGCAGACATGGAATATTCCTGTTTCCTTATTTATGTATCATATTTAATTAATGACAAATTATTTTATTTTCTATTAAATATGTTATCTGTTAAATATGTTAGCTATTTTATTTTATTTTTGTATAATTATCGTATTTTATTATTAGTATATGTACCTGGATTTAAATTCTAATTGCTGACGGTGAATTTACCAACTGTGAGTTTTCCGACGGTGAATTGTACCTACTACGAATCGGCGACGATGAATTGTCCTAGACCCTCATAACAGATCTCAAAAGGAGGGCGCGATACCTAAAAGTTTGGGAAACGCTGGCGTATCAGTTAATTTCAAAACTAAGGTTAAACTGAGTTTGAAACAAAATTGAGTTATTAAAAAAAATTGTGCAAATCATTCTTGATTGCAGTGAAAACCTCGAGCAGCATCTGTACAACTGTTTCATTAGGAGCAAATCCGCTTCAATTTGTCTATCCTACTGCAATGTCAGGTCAAAAAGCGATCGTAAGATGTCGCTATTTTATCTGTTCATCACTCTTACATCGCAATTGCGAATAAATTGGACAAGTCGTTTTTGTTTGCACTGGGAATGTCGAGCTACGTCTTCGCTGACGAAGCCCCAAGCAGGGCTGAAACAGCTGTACAGGTTTTCACTACAATCAAGAACGATTTGCACAAATTTAAAAAAAAACTTTCATTATGCTTTGACAGCAAGCATGGCCGCCTTGCATGGGGGACTTATTAGGAGCAAATCCGCTTCAATTTGTCTATCCTACTGCAATGTCAGGTCAAAAAGCGATCGTAAGATATCGCTATTTTATCTGCTCAAAATTGAGTTAGGTTAGAAATTCTTTGAACAATGCTTTGGTCGAATAAACGTGTTTAAGCATTAGGAAAAATTCACGGTTTGCAGATTGAATTGTAAATTAATCAAAATTTGTACTTACGTGTTCATTTTACAAGTATATAAAAACACGAAGTCAGAAAATCTGACAATCTAGTACCAATCGGTGGTACCAACCGAAATTTATATTTGTGTATACAGCATAGACAATCTAATTTACAGTTCAGAAATATCCCTAGCATGTACCGGCGCGCGACTAAAGTGGAGTGGCGGTAGTGGGGAGGAAATGGAATGGTAGTGCGAGGACTATTTAAAGTGCGGAGACGCGATAAATTTCGCTAGATTTTCAGTAGATCCCGAAGAGGACAAATTTTCGAAAACATTAGAATATTAATTAAAGAAGTTAATAGTGAATTTTATTGTTTTAAGGCCCGGTTTTTTCATCTCTGAGTAAGAGCCAAGTTGTTACTCGACAGATTAAAGATAGGCTAAACTGTGTACTAAATCGTCAAGTATATGGGCCTAAATGTATTAAGTTCAAAGTGAATTTTATTGAGTGGCGAACAACAACCGAATTGGTGTCGGGACATCGCAATATAGTTTGGATAATGTAAAATTAAATAAAAAAATGTAAACATGATAATGAGCTGTGGCTTGGCGCAAGCCGTCATACCTTGTTATCATTCTAAAATTGACAATTATGTCTTCAGCATTTTAACAAATTTAACAAACATTTTTAAAAATGGAATTCTGGGTTCATTGTGGGCAAATGTTTAATTGGTGCAAGAGGTGCAAACGCGCACAAATGCCTAATTATACTATGGGTTAAGCATAATTAGGCATATGTGCGCAAGCGAAAGTTGAATTCACACAAGAGGTGCGAACCTGGAGTGCTGATTTGACTATCGTAAATTCCGGGGTTCTCACGCGTATAAAGCGTATAAAGTCTTTTGGTCATCTGAAGAGTTGGAGGATTTCCGTCCTTTCAGAATAGAAAACCTTGAATAGCAACAACAACAACAAAAAGAGCTAACAGCCGAACAAGTTGTCGTCGGTCTACAAGAGAAGGTGACCAAGTCCACCCATAGTATTTTGAGTTATTAGAATTTTAATATTTGCTTACGATTATAAAATCAATTATTTTACATCAGGTTAGTTTATATTGATTTTTATGAACAATAGAGTTTCTAGAATATGTATTTTAAATTAAAAAAGATTGAATGTAAGGTACATGGGCAAATATTAAAATTCTAATAACTCAAAACTGCTATCGATGGACTTGGTCACTTTCTCTTGTAGACCGACGATATAGCGGTACGTAAACGAAATACGGGCCCCGTTATTCGTGATTTAGTTTCAAGTTATTCGTACATTGTGCGTTGCTATTTTTGCATTCTTTAAAGTTGAATTAATAGTAACATTACTTCTGAACGTGCTCGCAATTAAAATCTTTTGCTGCGTTAATGAATAACGACGCTTGTGCGCGGTGGCCGACCTTCCCTTTTTTGTCAATTTCTCGTAAATTGTGTTTGTTTTCGCCGTTGCTTCAGAGTTTTGCGTTTCAAGTACAATCGGGCTTCAAGTATTACGTGCAGTTATCCAATAAATCTGTGGTGTGAGGTGCCGAAGTCAAAGAATTTTCGTTCAATATGGCGGCGAGACGATACGATAAGGAGCCAAGAGAAATTATTACTGTGTAACTTACATGGGCGCTATCTCGGTTCCTTGCTGCATGAAGCTGCCGATCGTGAACCAAAAGGAATTCCGAAGGCTGAACTGGTTCAGCAAGAAGAGAGGTTCTTCGATGCAGGGGAACGGGTTGGTCCATTCGCTCGGACTTAAGCGCCCCATGGTGTAGAGCGAGATGGAAACCACGAAGTAAGCTCCGCCAATCCACACCCAGACTTCGAGGGCGAAGGGATCGGCGAAGGAAAAGAAATTGGGCGGCGCCTTGGACGGTTTCCGAGAGAGAATCGAAATCCCTAAAAGCCGCGCTTGGTTTAGAAAGCGATAGCTCTAAAAACTCGTCCACATTATGCCGATACTTGCCAAGAGGTATTTTCAAGACTGATAAAAATTTGGCAAGGGCCGACCAATATGTCAGCCCAGTTTTGCCAACTGTCATGAAATTTCGATTGCGGTCGTAGCGATTTGCGTGCGGCAATAGGCGTTGCCATTTGGTTTTGTCAGTTAGCGTTGCCGTTTGGCCCTATCAGTTAGCGTTGCCGTTTGGCTTTGTCAGTTAGCGTTGCCATTAGGCCTTGACAATTAGCGTTGCCATTTGACCTTGTCAGTTAGCATTGCTATTTGGTCGTGTAAGTTAGAGTTGCCATTAGGCCTTGTCAGTTAGCGTTGCCGTATGGCTTTGTCAGCTAGCGTTGCCGTTTGGCTTTGTCAACTAGCGTTGCCGTTTGGCTTTGTCAGTTAGCGTTGCCTTTTGGCCTTGTCAGTTAGTGTTGCTCTCTTGGCCTTGTCAGTTAGCAGTGCCATTAGGCCTTGTCAATTAGCGTTGCCATTTGGCCTTGTCAGTTAGCGTTGCCATTAGCCCTGTCAGTTAGCGTTGCCATTTGGTCGTGTCAGTTAGAGTTGCCATTAGGCCTTGTCAGTTAGCGTTGCCGTATGGCTTTGTCAGCTAGCGTTGCCGTTTGGCTTTGTCATCTAGCGTTGCCGTTTGGCTTTGTCAACTAGCGTTCCCGTTTGGCTTTGTCAGTTAGCATTGCCTTTTGGCCTTGTCAGTTAGCGTTGCCTCTTGACCTTGTCCGTTAGCGTTGCCGTTAGTCTTGTCAGTTAGCGTTGGCATTAGGCCTTGTCAGTTAGCGTTGCCATTTGGTCGTGTCAGTTAGCGTTGCCATTAGGCCTTGTCAGTTAGCGTTACCGTTTGGCTTTGTCAGTTAGCGTTGCCATTAGCTCTGTCAGATAGCGTTGCCATTTGGTCGTGTCAGTTAGAGTTGCCATTAGGCCTTGTCAGTTAGCGTTGCCGTATGGCTTTGTCAGCTAGCATTGCCGTTTGGCTTTGTCATCTAGCGTTGCCGTTTGGCTTTATCAGTTAGCGTTGCCTTTTGGCCTTGTCAGTTAGCGTTGCTCTCTTGGCCTTGTCAGTTAGCGGTGCCATTAGGCCTTGTCAATTAGCGTTGCCATTTGGTCGTGTCAGTTAGAGTTGCCATTAGGCCTTGTCAGTTAGCGTTGCCGTATGGCTTTGTCAGCTAGCGTTGCCGTTTGGCTTTGTCATCTAGCGTTGCCGTTTGGCTTTGTCAACTAGCGTTCCCGTTTGGCTTTGTTAGTTAGCGTTGCCTTTTGGCCTTGTCAGTTAGCGTCAGTTAGCGTTGCCAGTAGGCCTTGTCAGTTAGCGTTGCCTTTTGGCCTTGTCAGTTAGCGTTGCCTCTTGGCCTTGTCAGTTAGCGTTGCCATTTGGTCGTGTCAGTTAGCGTTGCCATTAGGCTTTGTCAGTTAGCGTTGCCGTTTGGCTCTGTCAGATAGAGTTGCCGTTTGGCTTTGTCAGCTAGCGTTGCCATTAGGCCTTGTCAATTAGCGTTGCCATTTGGCCTTGTCAGTTAGCGTTGACGTTTGGCCTTGTCAATTGGCATGTATCGCCATAATGTGAACGCGCAGACCTACCTAAAGTCATAAAGGGAGAAGTAAAGTCAACGGCCTCTTCTCTTTCGGCGGTGATCGTGAGATCCGTAATTGCTAAATCGGCGTCCTTCAAATAGACATGAGATTATCTTCTTCGACAAGAATCTGTTAATTGGACTTACCCCGTTTAGTACGTTCCCGATCATTCCGGACCATGTTCCCGTTGTCTTGTTGTACGAACCGTTCGCCTTATCCTCTCGCACGGTGAAAACGTACCGGAACCCTTCCAGTTCGGACAATTCATGGATCAGGTCGATTCCGAAGCCTTCGTACCTGTCATTGCCCACTTGCGTGACTTCCGCTTCCTTTAGCATGGCGTAAGGGTCGGTCTGCAAGTTTTTTTTTCTTTTTGCAATCGAATACCTACTTTCGTAATAAAAAAAAATTACCAGAGCTATTATCACTATTAACGTCTTGTTGCGCAACGATTCCTCGTCGACGTTCACATCCGTTGATGGGACTTGATCAAAATCGACACCTTTCGTGATGTCCCAGCTGCCAATCTTTACTATTCCATCCTTCCTCAATTCGGTAACGTTTAGAGAAAATTCACTTCTGAATCCTTCGTGGTCCAAGGTTATGCTTCCAGTTATACCCTGTATGGTTCTCTGGAAAGCAAAAGATGATGTATTCAAGCTCTGCACTCCCCCTCCCCCCACCCCTTCCGAATATTACCATTCTCATGTCACCAATTAAGCTCAAACCATGGCTCCACGTGTCGGCCGAGCTGCAAGACATCGACTTGCTGGTCAAGTTGGATTCTCTGTAAGCGGAAGCGAACAGAGTAACTGCGTCTGCCATTAAAGCGGTTTGGAGTCGTAACGTCGGAATGGAATTGTTGTAGAAGACACTGACAGGAGGCTCGTCCTCATCATTATCCTCATCATCGTCATTAGATTTGTTTTCTATCTCTTGCAATTGAACGGCAAAGTTAATCACCTCTATGTTGTCGGGATTCACCAGCTGAAGCTGCAAAGTTCGAAGGTGAAATTTCCGCTTCGCTTTTGCCTGTCGGTACCCCTACTGACCCCTTTTATTTCCGTACCGCCGTACTTGTAAGGCGTCAGGTCGACGGTGTGCAGGTCCAAGTTGGTTATTATGAACCGATGGACGTCCGTCATCAATCCGACTTGCTGAGCGTGCCGCAGTGCCTTCTCCAAATTCTGAATGTTACAGTCCAAGACGAAATCCGTATGGCCGGATCTCCAAGCTTCCTTCAGGGAAGTCCTAGAATATTTTTTCGTTTTCGTTCGTTAGGTACTTTTTGGTGCTCATGTTATAAGTACAGGTACGATTTCAGAAAGAAAAAAACTATACCTGAAGCTTCCGGTTGAGTAAGGGTCAAGTTGGCGGGCGACCACGGTATATTCGAAATTGCCCTGGTTCAATTCCAACAGGGGTCCGATCCGCGAAAGCCCTTCGACGTCTTCGTAAAAAACGGTGAACCGCGTCCAGCCGCAGGCCAGGACGAGATCGACGTAAGCCTGGCCTAAAGTCTTGGGGTGAGGATGGAGATTCACCATGGTGTTCGATCGCTGCAGTTTGTCGTTAAATTTCGTTTCTATGTGCGGCACGTCGATGGTGTCGCAGATTGCTTGTATCACGTTGGAGTTTTCGGTCGAGGAGGAGCCGAATATCGCGACGACCCCTTCGCCGAGCATGTCGCAGACCGTTTGCAAGGTCTCCATTGAATTGTCGAACGGTACTTGCCCGAGCAGGGGCTCGAGCGAGTTTAGGGTTGCTTGGTGGGTGAACGTGTGCGCTATGTTAGGGTCGTCATCGGATATCAAACCTGGAATTATTAATATTAGGTACTTCAGGGATATTCTAGTGCAGAATCACTAATGTTCACGAGCTAGTAGAAGTTTGGATTTTCGTGATCTTTCTATTCCCGGTCGTCAATAAAGTAGTATACATATTGTAACAGAAGGAATAATTATTATGCAAGATCGACACCCGACACCTCCGTTCATTGCAAGCAAACCTTGGCCTATAGTCGCACATCGGTTGCCTAGTAACAGCTGCCAGTAAAGTAAAATAAGTCATCAGGATTTTTCAAAATCAACGCCTAACACAAAGCTTACGTAAACTGGAAATTAGATAGTCAATTAGATTCGTTTAAATACTTAGCTTTTCTGATCGAAATGCAGATTACAGGGAAATTCTCTTTTTGTGTTAAATAAGAATTTTTGATCATTTTCCGAAATGAAATGAATTTCTAGACCAAAATTTTGGCGCGGAAACTGATATTTACATAATTATAAGCTTATTTAATTTTCTTATAACAGTAAAACACAGTTACGACATGTTTTAGTTTTATTGCATTTTCTGGTATTTTAATAACTCAAATATGCTACTTGGGAATATTTAAGCTGATTTTAATGAAAGATGGGAGATTATTCTTACAATTTTCAAACTAGTTTTCATCATTACTTGAGGAAGTGTTTCTTATTGTAATTGTCACTTTTGACGTTTAATTTTTAATTGAAGTTTGTTCTTGTCCGATGAAAATAGTAAGTAGAAAGTTTTTTTAATCTCAAACCGGACAGAAAAATGAAGGGAAACACACTCAACGTTTCGCTATAGATTTATAGCTTCGTCAGGAGTGAAAAAAAGTAAATAAACAAGTTGTCAAGAGAAACAAGTCGTCAAGAGAAACGAAAAGGTAACATGATTTTTAAACTAAACTACGAGTTGTTCGGAATAAAAGTAACGAGAACTAATTAAAGCTACTTTTTTTTTTTTTTGTTTTTTTTTTTTTTTTTAATATATAATTAATTAATTGACAGATCTATATCTTGTTTAAAGAGTCCAGAAAACTACAAAATATGTCATTTAAATTTTCAAAGTCCGTACGTTTATTAATAGAATTTCCAGACATTTTAATTTTACACATTTCTATGAAACGTCTTTTAAAAATATTAGATTCACTGTACAAAATGTCAGTATTATCAAAATCAAAATTATGATTATTTACTAATGAATGCTCTACAAGCATTGAATGATTTTGATTATTTTTTTGAATATGATATTTATGTTGGTCTAAACGTTTTTTTAAATTTTGGCTCGTTTCACCTATATAAACAGAATTACAATTTGAACATTTGATTTCATAAACCACGTTAGGTTGTTTTAATTTCGGTATTTTGGTTTTTAAATTCGAAAAAATAAAATTTAAATTAATCACAGATTTACTGGCTAAAATTAAATTATGTTTTTTGAAAATGTGTTTAAATGTATTGTGTAATGGTTCAATATAAGGCAAAGATATGTATTTATGATTCGAAGTTTGTCTAATGTTTTTAGAGACATTTGAATTTTGTAAGTATTTAATACGATTTTTAATTACTGATTCAATAAGATTTATTGGATAAGAATTTATAAATCTATAGCGAAACGTTGAGTGTGTTTTCCTTCATTTTTCTGTCCGGTTTGAGATTAAAAAAACTTTGTACTTGTTTAATTTTTACTTTGCCGATATTTGTAATGTTTCTTGTGGTTAGGTATATTTTTATTTACCGTGCAATTATGCGTTTATCTTCTTCAGCGCATTCTGCATTTATCTTGTTCTGTTAACATTTCTTTTTTCATAAATGAAGTTGAACACCTCGATACTCCATTATATTTAGCTCTTCCCCTCGAGTCTAATTTACAAAAAGTGCGCAAAAACTGTTTTGACCGTGTAGTTACTATGACAACGTGACTGCATTGCAAATTATTTGCAATTTACAACGTCAGTAACGACTTGTAAGTCCTTTTTCGTGAATGATCCCCTGAGAATAATTAATAATTAAACTTCAATACATTTTCTTATTTTTCGTAATCACGTTGCTATGGCGAAGTTATTTAATTATTCGACTTATTTTCGATCTGTCAAAAGCAATTTTCATTACTTGATTATTCCATTACTCGAAGTACCTTTTTCGATTATTGTGTTTATTCATTTCCTTCCCTTCCTACTAAGTTACTTTATAAGAAGCATAGTTAGAAATAATTTTTAATTAACATGGTTGTTAATTTGTGGCACATTTTTGAGCTGAAAAATGATCCAATCGCTTTATTAGCAAAATTAGTTGAGTGGTGTCTAATCTCTGACGTGGGATTCTACTTTTGTTCAAATTCTGGTGCACCATTGAAACTTGGAAATGACAAAGAAACGTAAGAACGTTATAATAATTTTTTCTGACATTTGGTTAAAATTATATGATTTTTTAGACCTGATGAGACATACGAATTTGAAATTACATAGAACGAATCTACGACGCGCACAGATTCATAATACACATGCAATTTGCGTCATTTTTTCCTTAATTTCTGAACAAGCTGGATGTCCATAGGTCCCAACTATTTTTGCAGGGTGCCTATTATGATTGGGTTTGATATTGGCAGGGTTGCTTTCGTTTTCTGTATATACAGGGAGATTCAGGCAACCTATTCATTAAAATTTTACGGACTTCTTTGAATTTCCATTTCATATTTTGCAGTCATAAGTTACCGATACTGATCTATTAGAATATAATATTTTCAACTTTTGGGCACTTCCGCTTGTACCGGAAGTTGCTGTCAACTTTCTTATTTTAAATAGAATATCCCATTTTTTATTGCAATTTTGAAATCAGTCATCAGACAGATTGACTTTACTAAGAAAGAAGCAAGACATGCGTGATATGTTCTACGTAATAAGAAAAATGTCACTTGCTTAATGAAATATGTTTGAAAAACGACAAGATTTTTTGTTGGAAGTTAAAGGGAAACGGCTGTATAGCAGTAAGTCTTGTTAATCCATTGATCAGCATACAAAGAAAAAAATGAACTGTATTGTACGTAGTAAGTCATACATACAAATTTACCATAGCAACCGTGTCAACAAAGTTAATTTAAAGTACCTGCAGTAAAGAGGAAAAAGTGTTAATACGAATCTTTTTAAGATTTAATCTTTAATTTTATCTGTTTTATGGTCTTTCTGAAACTCTGACTATGTTTTCAGTAAATATTGAAAAAACGTTATACACAAAATTTACTGGAAAATAATATTTACAAGGTAGGAATTTTAGATGCCACTTTTTCTTAATTTTAATCATTATTTAGGGTATTTTTCTATAATATCATGATTCCGCACCGTCTTTCAACCCCAGGAACTCACGGTTTTGCTCAAAAATATCAAAAAACTAAAAAAAAAATGTAAAAATGAATTTCCCTGTATTCTGCATTCGCTCCAAATCTGTTCGACAATACCCTTGTCGCAATGCGTGAACTCACGCCGTCTAGTAAAGTGCCTCTCTTCAATTTGTCATGTAAGTTATATTTTGCGATTCCAGTAAACGTACATTTCCCGCGAAATCTTTTAGATCGGGTAAATTCCTCAGAGTAAACACGGTTTACAATGCTGTGTTGATATTACTGTTATTAAATTGTAATGTGAGGTAAATCCATTTGATAATGTCAAATTATTCCAACAACTTCACTATAGAAAGATTATAGCTGCAATAATATGCTACATAAAGTGACAATTACAAATTATGAGCTAGAACAGTTGATTTCCATTCTCTAATTGCAAATCAAAATTTCATGAAAGGAAGGAACAGTACTGTAACTTCCTTGTTTTCTGTTCTTTTGTTGTCTCGGCTTCTTAATGGGCAGCTACGGGTCTGCTCGTCGACGTCCAGGTTCATAAAGAAAAGGCGGATGTCCACAATATAAATTTTATTCAAAATTGTTTAAAGAAATTATGGCAACATTCAACTTGTCACATATCACACATAGGCGGGGCTCTAAATGGCGGGTTTACACGCGGCGGAAGAAAACAGTTTATGAACTTAGTGTCGGTACGGGACAGACACTCGAAATGCTTTCGGTCTCAGGTATGTAACATGGGGGCGGTGTGAACAAGACACTTGTTTTAAGGTAAGTAGCACAAGACACTTACGCCAGGGGTGGTATGAGTAAGACACTTATGCGGGGGTGGTGTGAGCAAGACACTTATGCAGGGGTGGTGTAAGAAAGACACTTATGCGGGGGTGGTGTGAACAAGACACTTATGCGGGGGCGGTGTGAGCAAGACACTTACTTGGGGACGGTAGCACAGGACACTTATGCGGGGGTATTTTGAGCAAGAAACTTATGCGGGGGTATTTTGAGCAAGAAACTTATGCGGGGGTGATGTGAGCAAGACACTTACTCGAGGGCGATAGCACAAGACATTTATGCGGGGGCGACAGAACAAGACTAAGAAGGTAGGAACAGCGAGATGCGAATACTCACGCTCATAGAGACCGTCGCGGTGAAGACTACTTACTTCACTCGGGGCACTCGTAGACCTGGCGCATTGCCCGCGATTGAGCTGACTGACGTTCTCAGCGAACTCAACAAGATTATATACAGACAGGTAAGAGAAAGGGAAACCCCACTAATAAATTCGCTTCCCGAACTTAAACATATTCAACTAAACTGCCACCCGGCAATGAAACTAAACTTGTCTCCCTCTTATAATTACAATATATACATTTATAACAAATCACTTTGTTATAGTACGTACACGTAAAATTTACGAAAAACGGTCTGTATTTTAAAAAATCGTTCTAAATGTTTCCCCCACCAGTGTACCTCATGTATTTTATGTTCTGTTAAATCTATCTATGTCCCGCAACCCCTAAAGTATACTGTTACGATTTTAGGGTTCGCAAATGACAATTGTTTCTTTATTAAAAAAAAAAACTTTAATTAAACACTAGCTTATCAGAGTTCGAATTACACAAATAATAATGTACAATACTTATTTTAATAAAGAACATTTCAATATTTCACCGTATACGTCGCTCAAGATTATCACACTATCGCTCGCTCAATGTAAACTATGTTAAATCGCGCGCCGTCCTCTCTTTTATTTCCATACGCGCAACACTCCATTAACCCGCGAAAAGCGTCGGTTGCTTGACAGATGGCGCCTTTTCAGAACAATAAATATATTAACGTGTGCCCGTAACAGCACGTTACTTTTTGGTACAAACTTGTTAATCAACACATTTGAAGAAGCACCATAGTTTTTCTAAAAGTAATAAAGAATTTGCCCAACTCGGCTCCGTAAATTCTTTGTTGCTTCATGAGCGCCGCATTGTTACTTTTTTTCTGCGTACTAACTTTTGAATACACACATCGCTTTAGTTCAACATCTTTTGGACATCCTCCGCCTGCGCGTATTTATTTATCTTTTTAAACAGATGTTTCTTTTCTGCAGAGTTCGGCCGTTTGACAGATATTATGTTCAATTTTTGACGTTGGTGTTGCACCTGATTAGGCCACCCTTTTCATTGCGCAGTTTCCCTGTGTAAGGAACTTTTGCTGCGTCTCTGACTGTCCACGTGCCCGCTTGTTTTCGCCCTTCTTGGCAGGGTAAGTTGCCAAGGTTTTTGTGCCTGTTCTTTTCCACGACAGTCTCCGTGTGGTAGCCGTTTCCGAGTTCCACGTTTTCTTGTTTTTCTCCTCTTTTAGCGAGCAGTAACGGACCTATTCCTCGTCGTTTAAGCGCTCTGCGGAAGGCGCGGTTCGTATAGCCGGCCCCTAGCTCAGTTCTTGTACCCAACCGTGATCCGTTAGGGCTGTCGTCCACTAAGGACCTTCAGTCATGACTACCATATCGCCTCTCCACCTTGCGAGGAGCTTTGTTTGGAGTAAACAGGAGTAAGAGTTTACAACCCATTCTCTAGCTCCGTTCTTGTACCCAACCGTGATCCGTTATGGCTGCCGCCCACTAAGGACCTTTAGTCACGACTACCACATGGCCTCTCCACCTCGCGAGGTGCTTTGTTTGGAGTAAACGTTTACGACCCATTCTCTTATACATTCGTACCGGTTTTCCGCCGGTTCCTTCACTTTTTGTTATCGTCGTTCGTTTCCGTAGAGCGCTCCAGAACTATTGTAGAGTGAGTTTGTATGGTGTAGAGTAACTTGCTGCGTTTGGGACTTACGTGGATATGTTTCTTACATTTATTAACGTTTTGGCGTTTATTTCCTCAATGGGCATACTTCTTTTTTGATTTTTTGTAGCGCCAAGTTTTATTTATAAACTATAACTGTTGGAGATCATGCTTTTTTCATGCATCCCAAGTTTTATTGTGAACGGCTTGTGTTAATGTTCGATCATTATTTATTTATTATACACTCTGAGTGGCGCCCTTTTTTTGGGAGCCTTGTAGTTAACCTCACTTATGGAAACCACCCCAGTCACGGATTTGCTGCTGCAGTGTTTCGTTAAGAAAAGTAAAATAAATTAAAAAAAAATAATAATAAATTGTTTTTCATATAATTAATAAATAATTATAACATTCCTGATATACAAACGATGCTTTTTGAATTTAATGTGATGTCCGTCTTCTCTCCGACGCCCTGTGAACTGTGCTCACTCCACGGGACGCTTTAATCCCCCCACCCCCTATTCTGGAGAATCCTTTTACCATGCAAATGAACCTGTAGTTTGTGACGTTTGAATATTTATACTGAACTGTTTCGTATACATATTTCGAATATGAATAAGTTTCGAACTTATGTATATATACATATAATAAATATATATATATACATCCCGCTATCATTTGGGCGTCTCTATATTGTCAATTAGCCATCACTTGAGCGTCCCCGTAATTGAGCGTCCGTATACGGACGCTCGATTGTATCCCATGCAAAAAAATTTTTGGGGACTCCTAGGACCTCTACCTGTCATTTGGCAAAATTTTTCTGAAATTTTTAGTTCCAGCGTATATCCACTGGTGGTGCCAGTATCATTTTCGTATATAGAACTGCAGATATACAACTTTCACTTAAGTGCAATAGAGCGTCCAGTAAATTTGTCAACACTGTAATCCTATTTAAACATGCTTCTGTGATTCCCGCTCGAAAAAAAATCGTAGTCTGTTGGGTTTGATAGACAACATGGACGAGAGTGGTCATTATTTTCCTGAAGAATACGTAAGTAAAATTTACTTTTTATAAAATATGTAACGTTACAACTGTACATGCTACGTAACATTTTTTAGTATGCTTTTACAGTCGCAAATTCCGCTCAAAAGAATGAAAGGTGATGGTGCAATCGTCCGTTATCACCGACATTACAAGTGTAATGAAAACGAGAAAAATGAAGTATGTTTATTGGTTTATAGTATCAATAGCATGTTTTAAACTACGAATAATAATTGCTTTAGGTTAATTGACACTGTATAGATTTATACAGGGTAGGGCAAAAGTATGGAACCGAAAACTGTTTGACGTATCTATTTGAAATTTGGTATGTGATTCAGAGTCAATAGGACCTACATTACCAATTTGTTTCAATTGTTTATCTGCTCTTGTTTCTGAGATCCAACGCCTACTTGGTTTTTCTTAAATAACAACCTGCTGATTTTTTCCTCTATTTAATAGTTCGTTTAATTCTTTACACGACCACATAAAAATATTTATCTATTGCATAAGAAAGTTTCTAGAAAATAATGTTTGAATGAAAAAGTTAGAAAAGATGGTTTACGCTGATATTTAGTATTTGTTTTCCTGTTTTTAAGGCAATTTTTATTAAATTTTTCTTTAGTTCTAAACTTAGAAACAGCCCATAATCTTGTGGTTTTACAGTTTTTTTGTTAAAACTATAATTTTTGTCGAATATCAAACAATTAACCATTTTTTCTAACTTTTTCATTCAAATGTTTTTTTTCTCGGTAATTTTCTTATGTAATTGATAATTATTTTTATATGGTCGTTCAGAGAATTAAACGAGCTATTAAATACAGGAAAGAAATCAGCAGGTTGTCATTTAAAAAAAATCAAGTAAGCGTTGGATCTCAGAAACAAGAACAGATAAATTGAAACAAATTGATAATATAGGTTTTATTGACTAAATCACATACCAAATTTCAAGTAGATACGTCAAACATTTTTCCAAATATTAAGTCGGTTCCATACTTTTGCCCTTCCCTGTATACGGTCGTTTAGAAATATCTCCCGATATTTTCAGGGTGATAGAACATCAAAAAATAAGGTCACCTTTTTATACAAAGTGAACAATAAGAAATTGATAAATTTTATGTTTTAACATTATGTAATAGGTGCATGCGAACTTTTAAACCTCAATTACTCCAAAATTGAGTTGAATCTGAACCTTTTTTGTGCCAAATAATCTAAAGAATATTTTTTTCACAAATTTTTGACGAAATGTGTAAACTGAAAAGTTAGGACTAAAGTATTAAAGCTACCCATACAAAACTACTTTTTAAAACAATTTTTTGCTCGGATTGTCTTTTCAGTTGCTTCCTAAAAGTTACCTGCAAAGTATTGAAGTGGCAGAGTCTCTAATAAAAAAGTTACGTAGTCCGTTTTGCCTTTTTATGTGGTCCCTTTAAACAATATTTATAATGTGTAAAGGTGGAAATATGCCGAAGAAGCCGCGTTGTTCACCCTCGATATTTAGGTCGCGCTTGATACCTCGATATAAAACAAATGGAACTTTCCATTTCGAAGACGAATAGCAGTCCATATCTTCGACGTGCACGATTCCATTTAAAACTATTCATTTGTTTTACATCGAGATGATATTGCGGTATCGAGCACGACCTAAATATCAAGGGTGGACAGCGAGGGCTCTTCGGCTTGTTGGTACCCTAAGTGGTTAACGGTAAAGCTCCCTATAAACACACATACACCAATCCCTACAATTTATTGCTGGAAAATATTGCTAGAGTAACTCCGCTTAAAGAAGCAGTAAAAGAAATTTGCTAGAGTAACTCCGCTTAAAGAAGCAGTAAACGAAATTATCTTTTTTGTTCACATTGTTTAGATGAATTTATCTTACGGTAATATAACGCGAATAAAACAATTTTCACAACAAAAAGTGATTTTTTGTCTACTTGAATTTTTATTTAGTTATATAATTTTATACTGAATGAGTTTCTTTTGGCAATTTTGCAAAATAAACACATTTACATAAGTGTTGTGAAAAATACATTTTTCATTTTAGTGGAGTAAAATGCTCTCACTATTTTTCAGTATTTCTATAAGAAAGCCATTCAGAATAAAAAGAAATAACTAAACAGATTCATTCAGATTATTCGCTTTACATTAAGGCAATATTATCAACTTAATATTAGCGACATCCTGCGATCGTTTTCTAACCTGACATTGCTTCTGCTAGCGAGGACCCAAATAGGACTGAAACAGCTATAGAGGATGTACGAGAGATCCTCTGTAATAAAAAATGATTTGCAACAAAATTTTGTAATCTTATAATTGAAGTTGTCTCTAATAATACAGTTGTCTTTAGGGTGATCATTTATTTCCAGAAAGAGACTGTCATTAGAAAACTTGAAATCCCGAGCTTAATCTATAACTAGCTACTTTCCGTTGAATTCCTGGCTTCCGGTTGGAACCGCGTCTCTTCTCGGATTTCTTCTACTGCTGACGTTTCGTTCTCCATAGCAGAAGAACTTCCTCAGGGCTGCTGCCGCAGGTGGTCTTGCTGCTGTTTCTTGTAAGTCGTTGATACTGAGTTGGTATGTCCGCTGTCGTCGTATTTATAGTGGTCGATCGGCGCAACGGGTTCAATTGAACACAAACTAGAAACCGGCCACCAGATCCAATTCTCCGACACAAAACTCCTAGCCCGCTCGTCTCATTTGTTTAACCGGAAAATCCATGAATCTATAGAAATTTTCAAACACTCCAATAACCTGAACCGTGATAATGGCTTCTACCTTTACAATACACGGAAACATCTCATTAACGGCTCGTCACGCACCAACAGACCAATCCCCGCCCACTGTTTCACCCCGCTGCTGCCATCAACCACTATAAATACCACGACTGCAGACGTACCAACTCAGTCTCAACGACTTACAAGAAGCAGCAGCAAGACTACCAGCAGCAGTAGCACCAGCCTTGAGGAAGTTCTTCTGCAATGGAAAACGAAATCCGGCAAGAGAAGCGGTTCCAAGCGGAAGCGGAATTCAACAGCGGACGACGGCCGCGGGAGCCTTCAAGTTAAAGTAGCTAATTACCGTAATATTTGTGTCCTGACGAACATGTGTTTCACATTAACGATCCACTGAGAAACTGAAAATATTAGTTGCCTTTCTATTGATTACGAACGTTATTTTTTAAGAACTCTGGAGTAACGCAGTACTTTTAGATATAAAAAAGTCAGTTTCGTGTTTAAATTTCACGAAACGAAGTCAGTTTCATGTTTAAATATCATGAAACGAAGAAATGAGTTTTATGTTTCAAGAAAACTTTCAGAAATTTTGAAAGAATTTCATGACGGAATTTCGACGAGGTACCTTGAAGTACCCCCCTACCATTTAAGAACTTAGTAAAATTGACAACACTGCTGGAGCTTGCATTGCTTATCATATGGAAGCGTATACGCAAAAAGGTCGCCTTATTGATGTTTAATCGGAGGGAGGTGTATATCAGCGGACGCCTTATGTATAGGACCAACGAAGGAGTTACAGATGATAGTGTGATAGTGCAGTAGTAATATACACCAGGCCCGCCATGTTGGACGCTACACAGAACGGTTATGAAAGGAGTTTCCAGTGATACTGGGATGTATATATATATATATATATATATATAGAAATTAACCCCCAAAGTTATAAATATTCTCAAACAAGATAATGTAAAAATTGCACGTTACAACCCTTTAAATATCAGTAAACTTTTTACGAAATGCAAGGATGCTATTCCTATTCTGCTCACCTCTGGTGTTGTTTATCAAATTTCTTGCAACGATTGTAACCTTATTTACATAGGCCAAACTAGCCAACATTTAAAAAATAGAGTAATACAACACAAGAGTGATTGTAGAATAGGAAAGAGATCCTGCGCTTTGGCTATCCACAGTAACGATAACGACCATAACTTCAATTTCATAGATATTAAAATCCTAGAACAAGAAACTAATTACAAACTTAGAACTTTTCTTGAAATGTCTCATATTCAAAGTAACAATAATACTACTGTCAATTTTAAAACTGATACTAACCAATTGAACAATATTTATCAAAATCTTCTAAATTTTAAATTTTGATTTGGTTCCTTTCCGCTCGGTTGGCAATTATTACTTCTTTCCCTTATGTTACCTATCCTACTGTCGGCCATCTTACTTTTCCGTTACAATGCCTTAAGTCAAACATTTTTATATTTTAACTTGTTTTTAATTGAATTTTAATATGTTTTATTATGTAATCGTTGTTACACAAGAAAATATTTTTTCTGGTTGTAATGTTTGCACATCGCTTCATAATTTACCTTCTATGGCTAGCTTTAATTACTCTATAAGTAAGTACTTAACCTAATTTTTGTAGCAAGTTGCTCATGTTATATCATTTACAGTTTTGTCCTGATGAAGCAATAAATACATTGCGAAATATTGACAGAAGTTAAAAGGAGTTCTTCTTATAAAAACAACGCCCAACAATCAGCCGTTTATCCTCGTTAAAAAATTTTAACTGTTAAATATATATATATATATATATATATATATATATATATATATATATATATATGCTGTAGTATTCTTCCGGGTAGTCCTCCGCGTTGAGTTCTCTAAAGAACTATTTGTCTTCTGACAACGTTTCGGCAAGGTCTCACTTGCCATCTTCAGGTCTTCGCTGCTGCTTGCCTGCTTCTGCTCCTCGTCGTTACTCGAGTCACAGTGGCTTCTGGTCGCGCTGGTGGTGGTTTAAGTACCGTGTTGCGGTCACGCGTCGTTACGCTTGGTGGTTTTTCAAAAGACAAATAGTTCTTTAGAGAACTCAACGCGGAGGACTACCCGGAAGAATACTACAGCATTCAACACCCGCGGAAGCCTACGGATTAACATTATCGACCTGCACGGGGAGGAGATACTACAACGAACGAAGAAGATGGAGAAACTACGGTCAAGAAGAGGTAAGCTACTGTGCAAATTGACTTTCCTGGAACGCTGCCGGGATAATAACATCGTGCCGAAGAGTATGAAAGTAACATTCCACAAGAAGAACAACCAAACCAAGAACATCCTGAGAAGAGCAAGTATGACATTACTACGAGAAGCAATCCACGACACCAGGAAGGAACTGAATGAAGTTAACGTAAAGCTTCTAGCAATACATCTGGAGCTGAGTCGCACACTACATCCGTTGTTATGGACAACACTGGACCAACTCTCAGCTTTTCGTGAAGAAACGGACACCGAACTGACAAGAAGAAAGCAGAAGAAGAAGTTCGAACACCTACAAAAAGAACAAAAGCCGAAGGAACATGTAACACCGCTCGTATTGGAGAAAGTTGTTCATAACGTATCAAGCTATCCACTCGACGAAGCCAGCAAAAGTGTACTGGCCAAGGGTTTCAACTACGCTGTAGCACTAGCCAGCATACCAATGGAGAACATAATATGCAGTGTGGAAGCATCCATCATCGGATTACCGGAGGACACAGCGGAGACAATACGACAAGATGTATCCCAAATCCTAAGACGAGCAAAACCACCAAAGAGGAACCTATCTCGAGAAGAACTACAAGCTCTACACACGCTGAAGAAAAATGAACAAATCGTCATACTTCCAGCCGACAAAGGAAACGCCACCGTTGTGATGGATCGTAACGACTACGAAACGAAGATGGAGGTCCTACTAAACGACCCAGCGTACAACACCATCGCCACAGATCCAACGACATACTTAGAGAAGACAACGAAAGCTAAAATCAAAGCCAGCTCAATCAGTCAAGAGCAGCAATTACAATTGATCCCGAGGGAAAAATCATCCAGATGCCCAAAGCTCTACGGATTACCAAAAATCCACAAGGAAGGGATACCACTGAGGCCAATCGTCAGTTCCATCGGATCACCGTTACAACCACTAGCAAAATTCTTGGCCAAACGACTGCAGCCATACGCCGAAGAAGCAGAATCCTACGTAAAGAACGCAGGCCACTTCATCGAGCGTATAAAGGACTTCACCGTAGAACCAGGAGATCTGCTAGTAAGTTTCGACGTGGTCTCACTATTCACCAACATACCAATAGACGAAGCAGTGGATATCATTCATCTAAAACACCACATCCCAGACGACACCATGGACCTGGTGAAGCACTGCTTGAAGAACACCTACTTCATCTTCAAGAACCAACGTTATAAACAAGTAGAAGGATCACCCATGGGATCAGCATTACCTCCTGTAATCGCCAACTTATTCATGGAGGATTTCGAAGTACGGGCCATCGATACCGCAAGTCACAAACCACACCTGTGGCTCAGATATATGGACGACACCTTCATAATATGGAAGCATGGAGAAGAACAACTACGAAGATTTCTGCAACACCTGAATGAAATCCATCCGAAGATCAAGTTCACGATGGAAATCGAAGAAAACAACGAACTTCCATTCCTCGATGTACTTATAAAGAAAAAACCAGATGGAAGCCTTGGACATTCCGTATACCGAAAACCAACCCACACGGAACGGTACCTGAACGCACAATCACATCACCATCCAGCACAATTGCAATCAGTGGTAAGGACCCTCGTCACCCGGTCCCAAAGATTGGCTGACTCAGAAAACAAGGTAGAAGAAATGAAGAAAATCCGCTCATCTTTAATAAAAAATGGATATCAGGACAAACAAATCAGGAAAGCCGAACACCAACGCAAACCCAAGACACAGGAAGAGGAAAAAGATATAGTAGGAACAGCATGCCTACCATTTGTTAAAGGGACAACAGAGAAGATCAGCAGAATACTCAAGAAACACAATATCCGGACATCATTCAACACCGACAAGAAAATTGGAAACATCCTGCCAACAGTCAAAACTAAAATACAACTGGAAAGCCAAGGCGTGTACGGAATTCCCTGTCAAGATTGCGACAAGGTCTACATAGGCCAAACAAATAGAAAAATAAGCGTCAGGAGAGAAGAACATCGAAAGGCCGTCGAGAAGGACGAGAAAACATCATCATTGGCACAACACGTAAAAGCGACTTCACACAAAATAGATTTCGACAACACCAGAACAATTGCCAGCGTAGAACACAAGACCAAGCGCATCATCCGAGAAGCGATAGAAATCGAGAAACATCAGATGAACTTAAACACCAGAGATGATGCCTTACGACTACCACCCACCTGGAGGCCAGTGATCCGAAAATCCACCGACCGTCGAGGACCAGTAACCCGAAGCCAGAAGCCAGCGAACCCCGGACCATCAGGATTAGGAGAAAGCAGTCAACAGGCACGACCCAATCAACCAACAACAAGAAGTCAAGCGGAAAAACCACCAAGCGTAACGACGCGTGACCGCAACACGGTACTTAAACCACCACCAGCGCGACCAGAAGCCACTGTGACTCGAGTAACGACGAGGAGCAGAAGCAGGCAAGCAGCAGCGAAGACCTGAAGATGGCAAGTGAGACCTTGCCGAAACGTTGTCAGAAGACAAATAGTTCTTTAGAGAACTCAACGCGGAGGACTACCCGGAAGAATACTACAGCATATATATATATATATATATATACATAGAAAGAGGGAGGTTAACGACACTAACTGGCAAGGAAAAGTAACTGTCGTCGTGACAAATGTGCACTCTCCTGGTCTGTTGCTCCATTTGTTATGTTTCATCTCCAAGTGTTTACACTTTACACCTTGGTTATACTGTCCTGATGAGATCTAATAAGATCGAAACGTACGTCGACAGTTACTTTTCCTTGCCAGTTAGTGCCGTTAACCTCCCTCTTTACTTTGTAGTGTACTGGCGTTAACCTTTTACCTGGATTATATATATATATAATATATATATATTTACTATTTCCTAGTCTTTTGTTACTTGTTTTATTACAAAAAATTGCAATTTTTATTATTTTTCCCTCGTACCCATTTTGTTGTTTCATTTTAAAATTTTAAATGAATCGTTTGTGAAACGGGTCAATAAGTGTGTTCAGGATTTACTCCTGGCGATGAATTCTCAAAACTCGATGGTGCGACGATCACTATCGAGTGGCGTCCTTAGTTTTATTTTTGGTGCCTGTGCAGAGATTATTCTCCCACGATCGTCTCCCCTGACTAGGGTCTTGGTTATTTTTCATCGCATTTAGATCAATCAAAATTGGTAGGTCTATCCGACTTCGTTACGTTCACTCCCCATTACTCACAATCACATTTGCAGACAGGTAGCCGTTTTAGCATAAAAAGGGGATAAAGTAATTTACACATTAAGAAAAAATTTTTTTTTTTAAATGTTTTCTTGTCTTTTCTTTTTACCATGTTACCGTCATGGTAAAAAGAAAAGTGATTAAAATTGCGGCGCTCATTTCACAAACAGCTTGAATGATACCGCATTTCAAGTTCAAAACTAACTGAATCTGAGGCCAAAATTAAATAATCACCAAGCGCGTAGTATCTGCTGCATTTTAATTTTAATTTATTTTTTTTAACATTAAAACGACAGTACTTACCTATGTTGGCGCCTTTGGTAATCTTACACAAGGAACAGCAACAAAATATTAAATTAATGAAGCGTAATAATATATGCATTATTTCCCTTGATTATTACTTCACGTGTTGCGCGCATAAATTAAATTTTGTAATGGGCAAATCTAAGTATAGCGGGGCAGCAATGATCTTGGCCTTGTCGAAGTTGCAGACTCTTGGTTATTTTAGGATAAAGGCATAATTGCATAGTTTCCAAAGTACGTTTTATTGACGACCAGGAAAGACGCGATAAATTCGTTCTTGCTTATTTTCGTAATAACTACCTAAATATTACATTTTCGTAAACGTTAAGATCGGCATCGGAGAAAAAATAAAAATAAAAATTGCCTACTTTTTGTTTATTTTTTTATTATTATTTTTTTAATACAAATACTAAGCTATTGTTTCCAAATAATGCAAACGTTCACCACATCGCAATGATTTTAAAGTGTTATGTTTTCATAAAGTATGAAATTGACGATTGAGCTCATAAGTCCTTAAAAATTTAATAGCTTTCGAAAAAAATGGACTGGCAGATTTTCATCAAACCGTTTGAGAACTGCTGGCACAACTAATGAGTAGATGGCGGCCATCTGTTGAATGGCGACGCGACGATAGGTCAGTGTTTGACTTGACCTTATGTATGAACGATGTCGTAAATCATCCCATCAATCAAAACATTTTAAACGCGTTCACAAAATGCCTGGATTTATTAAAATAAATAAATGTAATTTTACTCCATGTGATTACAATTTGAAGTATTTTCAAATTAAAAATTAATGCATTTTAAGAAGTTGCAAATATCACTTGTAGTTCGTTGTTGTCCAACAAGTTAAAAGAGAGATACAAATAAATAGTAATTTCACATTCCACATGAATTTTAATAGACTTATCAAAATTTGACATTTCTTTTTTTCCGTGGACCGTAAGTAAAAGTATGTACTTTCAGCTAGTATCAAGATTAGTAAAAGTTGATTTACGTAAAAAGAAGGAAAAACATTTTTAACGCGCCCGCCTAATCGGTGCATAAACTTTCGGTTTATTCATCGATAGTTGATATCGTAAAACAAATAAATAATGTAACATTACTTTATTCAGTGAATTAAAATTTTACATAAAATAATTAATAAATGATATCAGTGATTATTATTACGAAACGCTGCGTTGATGATCGAGTGCGGTATCGATGGGCGTGTTCATACCGACTACATAGGAGGGCATCATTGACCTCGCTAAATATTTCTTTCTCGCACATTTCAGCAGTTCCAAACAAGTGATACCTTCAAAATATTTGGCTATGACACGGTGGTGACCAAAAAATACCCACAGAAGATAGCAATTCGTGTACTTATACTGAGGCTTTTATTTGCACACAGTATAGAAAATACTATGTATAAATACTAATTAGTTATTATCAAGTAATACAGCACTTAACAATAAATTATTACATCATACTCATAGAAAATCAAAATTTTTAGTCCGTTTCAAAAAACATGTGACGCGACATCAAAACAATTGGCTTTTATAGACTTTCTCCTCAAAGGTCACTGTTTGACTGAGCGCTGTTTTTTTTTTGTAGCAGCAGATGTTTTCGCAATACGACCGTCTTAATAAACACTTCCTTTTTTAACCTACTTCAAAATTTACAGGAGCTGCTTTGACGCGGTTTGATATCAAGACTTTCACTAGTTTTGATTATGGTCACGCTATCTACGTCCTGTGTCGTGATTGGTCGCCATTTGTGGCTGGTCGATGTTTGCTTCCACCATCTTCAAGTTCTACGCTTTGGCATCATCGTTTTCGACCCATTCTGGTGAATACGTGATCTTCCGAGGATTGATGCATTATTGTGTTGAAAAATTCTAAAATACAGTGTATCCGGGATCCTTTAAGCCTTAAGTGTCGTCTAATTTGTTTAGAGTAAATTCTTCCGAGCGGATAAACTATTTGTGCGTTAGAAAAAAAAAACGCAAAGGAGTTTTATTTACACGTGGTCAATGCTTAGTAACCGGCGTATCCTTCCGAAAGTCATCTATGTTGCGTCAACAGACGTGACAGGGCAGCGCCGCCACTCGTGACAACGTCGAACTTCAGTTACGTCGCTTGTGCGACAGTTGGTACAAGCGACGTAACTAAAGTTCGACGTTGTCATGAGTGGTGGCGCAAACGTCACTTCAACAAACGTTACTGGGCAGCGCCGCCACCCGTGACAACGTCGAACTTCAGTTACGTCGCTTGTGCGACAGTTGATACAAGCGACGTAACTGAAGTTCGACGTTGTCACGGGTGTCGGCGCTGGCCAGTAACGTTTGTTGACGCAACACAGATGATTTCTGGAAGGACACTGGCGCTGTTTAGTGACGTTTGTTTGTGACAAACAATAGGATGACCACTGACCCATTTGGACTCCAAAATCGCAACGTACAGAATTGTTTCTTATTTTATGGCGATGATGAATATTACGACTCCTGCTTGTGCATTAGGTTAACATCTTCTAGTGCAATTTACGTTTAGTTTAATTTAAGTAAACTGGAATCTCGCTTCATGTATTGTGTAGGCCACTACTGAATCTGATTGAACCTCGTTTGCTATTTAAGCTGACGGTTAATAAATCATTCCGGGAGTGTAGGTAATATTATTTTAAGCCGGCTAGGCTACTGTTGCATATTTAACCTAGTTATGTGTAACTTTTTGGTGGTATTTTGTTGCGTCGATAATCTATTTTGAATGCTCTCGAGTGTCAAAGTTTCTCCTGAAAGTTTTCGAACGTTGATGCACGCTGCAAACCCTTGGGAGTAGGTTTTACAGTGCGCAGAGATCAGCCGGGGCCTTCCCTGGCGCCCTTAGTACTAATAAAACCCACCCCGTCTCCATCACAATACCAGCTCGAGACTACTGATTGACTTTCAGCGCCAATTTGCACCATATGTCGGTAATGTAAGTAATCAGATGGTAACGTAATTATTGTATTTAGATGGTAGCACGTGTTTGTTGTTAATTACAACAATAAAAAATTACACATTTTCTAAGTATGTAATTAAATTTATTTATAAAAAAAAAACATTATTCAGATCTTTAAAACTAATTTGGTATCTGGTTTACCTATTTAAATAAGATGATCGTTTCTTTTCATTAAATTAAAAAAAAAATTGTCATGCTAAAATTTAAAAAAAAAAATTTTCATGCTAAAATTTAAAAAAAAAAATCGTCATTACGTAATCAGGTCGTCAGTCTTACAAATCGACGGTGTTTTTCAAACACCTCTTGGCAAAAAACTCGTGCTTGGTTTTCATTTTGACAGGTCGTGACATTTTGAAGAACGAAGTAATAGCTGTGTTACTGCTGGCGGCTGCGGGCTTGGATTCCTCGTCTTCATCCTTGTCCCACTCGACGTGATACGCCTTCTCGGCGAGAATGTTACTTGCCGTCGACCAGCTGAAGCGTACCAACTGTGGATAACCGAAAACGGGATCGCAGTATTCCAACATAAATTTCTTGGTAAGAGGATCTAAAAATTAAAACGCATGTGCTAATATTAAAACGTAGATTGTGTTTTAAAAAAACACACACACACACGTCATGCAGTTATCGGGAAGAATTGTCCGAGTTGAGGGCGCCAATTATTAAAACGAAATTTCCGAAAATCTAATATTTTTCTTTAAATATTTAAATAATTGTGACAATTCTTCATAAATTTAAACTGTTACACTTCAGAATTTCAAGAAGACGCAAGAAAACCCAAGATGGCTGCTGACGGAGCAAGGCGCCTTCGCGTCACCGTTAATCTCCTTGTTCGGTGTTATCGATATTTCAAAAAGGATTTTGTGATTGGTCAGTTTGGCTAGTGTGACTTCCCTTCGTTGTTTTGAGGGCGTTTTTGCCACTTTGTTGTTCACTCAAGCTGTGATGCTTTGGTGACGTCTGAACGGAAGAGATTTACTCTGTGTTTTGGAAAAGGCACTCTACGAAAAACAAAGCATTCCTTTACACTTTACACTTTCCAAATCCTGAAAAACTTCAATCAATGAGGCTTCCTTAATTCAGCTTTTCATTGAAGGCGTTTGTTTGTTTTGAAAAGGTGAACAAACTAGTTTGCGAAACGTCAAATTAAGGTAAATAAAACTTATATTTATTATAATTATTGTTGAACGTAGCGGTTCTGAAACATTTTAAGACGCGGAACCCTTCTTGAAGCCAAAAGTTCCTCGTGGGGTCCAAGAAAGGTTCTGTTAAAATATTCGCTTTTGAATTTTGAACGAGGAAAAAATTCCTTTTGCTTTTGTGTTTATTGTCCGCGTTAAACTCAAAAGTATTAGATTTAAAGTTTCTAAAAAAAAAGTAATCAACGATGAAATTAAATTCACAATTAATGAAGAAAAGGAAAGGGGGATAAAATAAAAGACGACAGTTTGTTGGAAAAAAACAAAACGGTAGAAGAAAAAATGGAACAAACAGAAATAAAAGAAAAAATTAAAAACATTTTTGATGCAGTGGAAAAGGAAAAAATTAAAGTTTCTAAACAAGTTATAATTACAGTCTAAAAAATTAAAAAAAATAAGATATGATAATGCAAATGATTAAATAAAATTTTGACGAAAGACCAAGACGAATTAAACTTCTCAAAAAAAAATATAATTAATAATAAACATCCAAAAGAAAGAGACAAGTACATAGAGAGACAAATCACAACATAACATATACGAAATTAAAATTTCTGAAGTAAATTAAAAAATGAATAAACCATTACTCGAAAGAGAGATGGGTGAGTTTGGATTATTTAATTTCGTCATCAAAACTAAGGCATTTTCATCTCTTGGAAAAATGTGTAATCGGCATGGAATTAAAAAAAAATACCTAACGACTTCAATAATAAAAGAAAAAAAGGGAAACAAAAACAAATGGCGATCGTAATATTAACGGAAAAAAGAACAGGATTGCGTTTCCGAAAATACAGAAAATGAAACAAAAATGAAAAAAAAAAATGATTAATTTGAAATTACTGGAAGACATTCTTTTATCAAATAATTACAGCAATACAAAATAGACAAAACAAAAGAAACTACTAGAAGGTGACAGAAATATTCGAGGACGAATTTCAAACTCAGAAACACAATTATGTGTGAAAAGTAACGAGTGTTCAATTAAAAAAAAAAAAACGGTCTAGATAGCTATGAATTTATTCTGAACGTCTAGCGTAGGGTTCTTCATACGACTAGCGTGAAGCGTCACTTGCATTTCTAACCTCACTTTAACTCAAAGAAGACATTTCAAAAAGAAACGTTTATTACCGAATATTTATATTAAGTATAAATATTAAAAAAAAAATTGCAGGAGCAGCTTTCGAATTTTGTTGGTTAGGTTAACCGTCAACTTGTGAAAGTTGAAATTCAAATGATGTTAATCGCGACATGCGTTCTCGACAACAAAAGCCTGCTGCAGCCTACTTGACCGTTTTTTTTATTGAACACTCGTTAGAATAAATTTGATTCTTTCTAATAATGCAGTTTTTATGGCTCTAGAATGCGATTTTTTCTTTAAAAAGTACGAAGATTCAAACTTGGTGAGTTGGCAACATTGGCATACAGAAATATAGTCTCTGTGTCAAAATAAAAAACGAGGTACGTTTCAAGATTTGGGCAGGAATGAATTTCCCTGAAGGTAAAATTAATAATCTGTTGTATTCGTCAGAATTTGTTTTGTTTTTTTTTTGTTTTAGCAGTTTGTAGTACAATTTAAGTATTAAAACAAGTGACTTAAATTGTACTAAAAACTGCTAAAAGCAAAAAAACTAAAACAATTACTACAAACTGTCAAAAACAAAAAAGAAAACTGAAATAAATTCTAACGAATAGAACAGACTATTAATATTGGGCGCGTTCAGTAGACGTTGAGTTGCTTACTCAGCAATCGTTTGTGATTGGCTATTATCTTAATGTGAGCCAATCATAAACGATTGTTAAGTAAGCAGCTCAGCCGCTGACTGTCCCTGAACGCGTCTATTGCCTTCAGGGAAATCCATTCCTGCCCGAATCTTGAAACGTACCTTAGCCACAGCACAAGCTATGGCTGAGGTACATTTCAAGATTCGCTACGAATGACAGCGACGGGTAATTTTAAGGTCTGTCCAATTCCTATCTGACAGGATTTCGAGCTCTGGACCGTTCAGATCACGTGCAGTGAGGAATTTTGTGCACAGCTCAGGCTCAGAACAGATGTGAACGGTTCAGATCTTGAAAGATTCGCTACAAAGAACGAGTAACTTTAGTTTTGGCTTCAGTCAAATCCATTTCTGCGTCGTTTTGACAGCTAATAACGAAAACTTCCGAACAAAAGAAAACAATATTCGCGTTTTTATTCCTGCCATGGAGCGCATTTTATTTTTAAATTTTTCTTGCAAACACTTGTAAATCTATTTCACGGTCGATTCTGTTTTGTTATTTTTTTTAGGAGAAGAGAAGAATGTTGAAATTAGCTTGACATTCGAGCCCCATTTGTTATTCGAGAAAGTCACGAAGTGACTGACATCTAGCGAAAGTTTTGTGAAGGTCTCTGTAATAAAGGTTGCCAGATTGGGCGAAATTCCAGCATTTGGGCTACATTTTAAGGTGCTTTCTTTCGCTTAAAAGTTTGAATCGTGTTTGGAATAGTTTGGACCTCAATTTCGTAGTTGTTGCAACAAAACACTTGACTTAAATTTTTGATTGGCAGTTCATTGCTAAATAACCATAATTCAATCTAAACAAGTTTTACAAATAGAGAGATTCAAAGAAAAGAATGTCTGTTTTTGAATCGAAACACGCTTGGATCACGATTTTGTGAGCGAAAGAAAGCACCTTTTTTGACACACTTGGCGATTAAAAATCTTATTTGGGTTACTTTTGTTGTCTTCACATAATGACAAAGAAAAAATATACAATGCAATCAGTAATGATTGTCCTTGCCGCTACTTTAATTTATAGGTATTATATGTCGAGAATACTTGGAGTTTTCTTATTCACTTCAATTTTTTTTCTTTCTCTTTTGTTTTTTTTTATTCACGGTTCGTTTATTTTATTTTGTCCTTCTGTTTCCTTAAGGAATTGATGTCTTGCGTTTATTCATGGTTCGTTTGTTTTCTTTTGTCCTTTTGTTTCCTGCTAGTTTCTTCAGTTGCAAAAGTTTTCGACAGGACAATCGCCATTTTTTCGTTTATTTATTTTTTTGTCTATTCATTCTTATTTTTTATGGTTTTCGCATTTTTCTTCTTTAATCGAAGATTGGCTTTCCCATTATATAGACTCCTTTTTAAGTACAGTTTTCTTTTGTTTCCTACGAGTTTGCTTTTATGCTGGCATTCATTTTGCGCTGTCGCATTTCTCTGCTTTGTTTATTTTTATCAAATTGATTTTTCAGTTTCTTTTCTACAGTTATCTTTTGTTTTCTATTAGATTTTTTTTTAATCTTTCGTCTAGAGATTAATTTTGTTTTTGTTTATCTTAGTCGTCACTCTTCTTTTATTTTATTTTTTTTGTTTTCTGTTTCTTTACGCTTTCGTATTACGTACTTGTCTATTTCTTACATTTTATTAACGCTCGTTTGTAGTTCATCGTTTTTCATTTGCTTTGTGTCTCAGTTGTTATCTTCTGTTTTGCGCATTGTATTTCGTTTCTTTTTTATCGTATTAACTTTTTTACAGTTTGATATAATTTTCTACGAATTTTCTATTCGACCGGAAAGTTGTTTTTCATTCAGTTTGGTGTTGTCGATCTTCCTTTGTTTTTCTTGTTCACTCCACGCCTTGAATTTTGTTGCTGTAATTTCTCTTTTGGTTCTGAATTTTTTACAGGTTTCATCTGTTTCTTCCATTTACGATTTCTTGTCTCTTTGTCTTTTCGCTACATTTTACCAATAAGTTTGCGATATTGCCTTAAAAAAATCTGGCAAACCTGTCTATAATAATAATCACAAAGCAACACAAAACCTGTGGCTGTAATCCAAATAAATAGTGAGAAAACCCCTCGACCACATTAATTCACTGAAAGCGAATACGTATTTCGGTACGAAGTTACCATCTTCAGCGCTAAACTGATATTATCATAATAATTATCATAATAATATCAGTTTAGCGCTGAAGATGGTAACTTCGTTACCGAAATACGTATTCGCTTTCAGTGAATTAATGTGGTCGAGGGGTTTTCTCACTATTTATCTGTCTATAATAAGGAAAATATGGGAATTACATTTAAGTTAACCTATAAAAAAAGATTAAACGAAATATTTGTTTGTAAGTTCTTCTTCCGTACTTTCAGCGTAACGTAACACACAATAACAAAACTAACAAAAGGCACTGATTGATCGAATATAACCAGTTATACCGAATTACATTGTTGACAGCTATTTGTTTTCCTAGGCCGATGTTTTCTTAAGACACTCGATCTCTGTCTAAGGACACAGGTACTGCCATCATATGTTTTTGACACGTGACAATGGGTATTTGACCTTGAACGATTGGGTTGTCAAAAATGACAAAATGGAATATTTTATGTAAATCAAGACGAAATATGAGGCAGATTAATAATAAACGGAAAACTGTAAGTTTTTAATATTTAACCGAACAAGAGTCAACTGCTATTTTAAGAAATTGTAAGTTCTGCTTAAAAAGGATCTGTTTTGGTCAAGTATTACCTACGGTTCTTTGGACTGGACGCTGAAGTTCGTTTTTATCCTCAATGGTTTTGGAATTTGCTAATCTACTTATTTTTCAAGTTCTGAAAATTACAATCAATCCACAGTTTTTTTTACTTTCAATATTAACAAATAAATTATTGAAACTTCTGTTCATACAGTTAACTATTTAGAAATTTATGCATTGAAATAATTTCGGGGTTTTAAGTAAATTTAATATTTTACCTGAAAAGCGTCACGTCAAACTCATACATGCTTTTTGGTTATTTTTCCATTTATTGTATCATATTCGCACTGTTAATGGTTAGATTTGTTATAAACTTAAATGTTGTGTTAATAAAATAGAAATTTAAAGTGAATTGCGTTACATTTGCATTCTGTTTAACGTAAAGTATTCAGCTTGTCATTTTTGACAACCCGCTCGTTCAAGGTCAAATACCAACTGTCAAGTGTCAAAACCATATGATGGCAGTACCTGTCATCTTTTTTTCCGCTTCGTACTAATTTGTTTTGTCGGCGTAATAAGTTTGTTTTTAGAATTTGAAAACGTTTCCGAACAATTTCGCTTTAAATTAGAAGTTGAAAGTGATTCCTTAAATTTATTAGAATCGTTTTTGTCTAACAGAGTGGTAGTTGATGGAAATAGATCTGATGCTGGAGCAGTTACTTCTAGGGTTCCTCAGGGTTCTGTACTTGGTCCCTTTCTGTACTTAGTCTATACCGCCGATTTTCAGGAACAATTAAAAATATATAACAGTCATTACTACGCAGACGACACACAATTGTACACCAGCTTTGATTTTAACAAGAGGAAAATGTATGAAAATCTAATCAACGAAGACCTGCGTGCAATAGTATCTTTTTCAAAATCACACTGCTTGAATATTAATCCACGCAAATCTTAGCTCATTATTTTCGGTCCTTCTAAAGATCGGCAGAGGGCCATAGGCGACATTAACATATACGTAAATAATCTTAAGATTAACTTTCAAACAGAAGTTAAGAGCTTGGGTGTGACACTGGATGGAGAATTGAGATTTAGCCCACATGTTAACAAACTAATACAGCGTTTCTATGGAGCACTGCGTAGTCTTTACATTGGCAAAGGCTTTCTAAATTCTAAAATGAAAATTACCTTATGTGATACCTTAATTTTGTCCATTTTTAATTACTGCGATGTCGTCTATGGCCCGTGCATAGATCAGGCCATCGAAATTAGGATACAAAAAGGCCAACATTCATGCGTTAGATTTATTTTAGGTCTGCGAAGGCGTGACCACATATCTCCTGGTATAATTTATTTAAATTGGCTGCATATGAGCAACAGAAGACGATATCATTTACTTTGTATGACTCCATAAGATTTCGTCTACTAGTACCCCACCATATTTACTTGAATTTTTAGTGCCAAGATGTTCTATCCATAAACGTGCTTTGCGCAATACTTCAATCTTAACAGTTCCTCAACATACAACCTCCTTATTTACAAGATCTTTCGGTTACGTTGCACCCACCCTTTATAACAATATTCCTGAAAATCTGAAGACCATGTCTCTATTTGCAGTTAGGTCTAATTTAAAACAACTAATCTTTACAGAGCAGGTAGCATAGGTTTGTAGCATACTTTCTGCATAAATATTTGACTCTTCAATGAATTAGAACTTGACACGTGACTTGACCACGAATCATATGTAAGGTTAGGTGGAAGAGCGCTTCGGCGAACCTCGCCTGGTATTCGTAATATTTTTTCTATTTAAAATATTATGCCTGAATTCTAATTGAAAGGGATGTTTTTAAAATTTGGAAGCGATTACATTGAAATGAGAGAGGATCATTTGAAATATTTTGAAGGTAACCAACGCTTAAATTACTGCTTCGAAAGAAAATGGTCGGCAACGGCCATACCTAGAGTGCCTTAAATCAGAGTGTGGACATACGTGAAGTCGATTTCTATTGGTCGCGAGTGATTTTCGACTTTACTTACCAAGGTCGGTAGCCATATTTGTTCTAAGCGTGTTTGATGCGGTAAGAGAAATGTTATTTCATATGGTTATTCGTTAATTTAACCTACATTGAGACGATTGTGACTGTTTAATAGTGTTGTTAATTAATCAGTTAATTGTTTTTGTTAATAGTGTATACTATATTGTTGTTGACTTTATTGTTACTAAGAAATTAGTTGTCAAATTCGTAGACAAGAATTTTTGTTATTTATTGAGTGTGGCACAAAGGTAAGAATTTCTTTTAATGTTATCTACAAACATTTTTTAAAAATCCTAGTCCAGAAGTATAGTATTGTGTAACAACTAATAAAAAGAAATAACAATTTGATACTGTCCGTGCTCTTATAACCTCGTAAGTTATTTATTAATGAATAAAAGTTACAGAAAAATTACAGTTTTTTTTTTTGATCTTATAAAATAACGCTGATGAGGTTTATAAGTACTGTATCGAAATATGCACTTATGGTATTTATAAAACAATTCTTTACAGTACTATGGTTGGGTGTGTTGCAATTGGTTGTTCGAATCAGTCATTGTAGGGATTTCTGATGAAAGCTTTTCTTCGAGATCGTGTAAGGAGGAAACAATGGACTGACCAAGTAAATCGAAGTGACTGGGAGCCCACAAATTATTCATGGCTGTGTGAGGTACGACTTTTGCCAATGTATTAAAATAAACACTGTAATGTATTAAAAATATCAAACCAACTAAAGTGTGTATCTTTTAGGTATATTTTACACCTGAAATGTGAAGAAAGCCCAGAGTTGATGGCAAGAGAGTAGTAAGAAGAACGAGTCGCCTGTAAAAAAACGGAAACCACTTGCCGAAAGAATAATTCCACAGCTTACAGTTCTTGTACAGCAGGCAGCATTACAAGCACAGCCTACAATTCCTGTAGAGCAGGCAACATTAGAAACATAGCCTACTTTGAAAAGTTTTAAGAAAAATTGTTTATTTTATAGCAATCCGGAAACATTTAATTTTTTATGAGGCTAGAAACTGTATTCCAACAGTATTTTGAATTTCTTAAAAATAAAAACATTAATTTGACAGTTTTTTTTTTTTAATGTAATATAAAAGACAGTGAATCTATTTTAAATTGCCGACTAAAAATGAAAATAATAAATAGATTAATTACATTTATGGCATCACAGTAGTAATAATACAATATAAATTCTATTAGATATGTATGTCGATGGTATTTGCTGTAAATTATATAATTATTTTTATTATATAAGTGTTTTAGTGTCTACATATTAGCATAAATGTTTATTTCATTTCATATCTGTTTATGTTCTTTTCTTAGAAAAATTTTTGTGCAAATCGTTCTTGATTGCAGTGAGAACTTCGAGCAGCCTCTGGACAGTTGTTTCAGCCCTGCTTGGGGCTTCTTCAGCAGAAACGTAGCTCGACATTCCCACTGCAGACCAAAAACGACTTGCCCAATTTATTCGCAATTGCGATGTAAGAATGATGAACAGATAAAATAGCGACATCTTACTATCGCTTTTTGACCTAACATTGCAGTAGGATAGACAAATTGAAGCGGGATTTGCTCCTAATGAGTCCCCCATGTAAGGCGGCCATGCTTGCATGGGGGACTTATTAGGAGCAAGTCCCGCTTTAATTTGTCTATCCTACTGCAATGTTAGGTCAAAAAGCGATAGTAAGATGTCGCTATTTTATCTGTTCATCATTCTTACATCGCAATTGCGAATAAATTGGGCAAGTCGTTTTTGGTCTGCAGTGGGAATGTCGAGCTACGTTTCTGCTGAAGAAGCCCCAAGCAGGGCTGAAACAGCTGTCCAGAGGCTGCTCGAGGTTCTCACTGCAATCAAGAACGATTTGCACAAAATTTTTCTAAAATCTTTCATTATGCTTTGACAGCAAGCATGGCCGCCTTGCATGGGGGACTCATTAGGAGCAAATCCCGCTTCAATTTGTCTATCCTACTGCAATGTTAGGTCAAAAAGCGATAGTAAGATGTCGCTATTTTATCTGTTCTTTTCTTACTTGTGTAATTATGTTCTATGAATAAATATACTTAAAAGTGAAGCGCTTATGTTTTTCTTACTTGAATTCATGGTTATAGGCGGAGGAAGAAAATGGCAAATTAGGAGAAGTCAACAGACGCCTGCCTAATTTCAAATTTGTCTCCTAAGTTAGAACAAATATGGCGTCCGTATGGCCACACTCTTATTTTAAGGCACTCTAGCCATACCACGCTGAAAGCACCGCTTCTCGTCCGATCAGCGAAGTTAAGCAGCGTCGGGCGCGGTTAGTACTTGGATGGGTGACCGCTTGGGAACACCGCGTGTCGTTGTCATCTTTTTTTTTCGCTTCGTACTAATTTGTTTTGTCGGCGTAATAAGGTCCAGTTTTACAAATGCAGTTCAACTTTGAACCGAGGCTTAAACCCTTAGCAACGATTATTTCAACACTTGTTGCGAAGGGTTTAAGCTTCAGCTCAAAGTTAAACCGTCATTGTAAAACTGGGCCTAACTCTGTTTTTAGAATTTGAAAACGTTTCCGTGTCCTTAGACAGAGATGGTGTGCCCTATGTTTTCTGTATTAAAAGCGCCATCTGTTGGTTGCTGATTTTCACGAATTGGTTTTTATTTATTTTTCCACGCAAGAATTCGTCGCCCGTTCCTTATCATTTGTCGTGTTACTTGAGAAAGAGAGTCTTTTGTTCATGTTTTTACGACAATCATTCTCTCATTTTATTTTAACGTTTTTTTTTATGGAGATGCCAGGGTTGCCAATCAAAAAAGAAAAAAGTAGAAAACGGTTATTTTCAACATCTGTTTCTGTAGTGTTTTTTTTTTGCTTCAAAGGACTTCACAGTGTTTATTTGAACTGGATTTGCAAACAAACATTGGCAACACTGGTATTAATAGGTGCTTTATTTCGTTCACAAAATCGTGATCCAAACATGTTCTGATTCAAAAGTAGACATTCTTTTCTTTGAATCTCTCTACTTTTAAAACTTGTTTGGACTGAATTATGGTTATTTACAAATGAACTGTCAGTCAAAAATTCAAGTCAGGTGTTTTGATGCAACAACTACAAAATTCAGGTCCAAATTATTCGAAACACGATTCAAACTTTTAGGCGAAAGAAAGCACCTAATATTGGTTACAGATTTAATAACGGACCGTAAAATCCTTACAGGGAAAATTCTTGCTAGGCAAAGTACATACCGTTAGGATATCCACTGCCAAATTCCTTTGGTTTAGCATCAGTACCATCTTGGAAAACCCAAGTGGATAAAACATGATCTCGAGTGACTTTAGCACATATGCTCGCCGCAGAGACAACCGGATAAGTTGAATCGGCTTTTTTGGCTACTGTAATCTTACAATCTGGGAAGAGATTCAGCAAATATTCCTGATACTTTTCTGGTGGCCCGACCGTATCCACGTAAATCTGAGCTAAGTTAACACCCGCACTGATAGCAGACCTAATTAATTTGATGGCCGCATCCATCGACAACTGGTTAAGTGAGTATTTGCTCCTGCTTAACATTCTGTTGCTTATTGTGTTAGGCGAGATGATCTCGACGGCCCAGCCGATCGAAGCCGACGAATCGCATATCATTTGGAATATCTTCTCGCGCGTCTGTTCATTGAGAGTTTTAGAATCGGCGCAGCCTATTATTTCAAGTAATTCCTGCTGGTTTAGTGGGCAGAATGCCGTGCCATATACCATAGGACCTAAAAGAAAATGTAGGGTGGAATGCGTAATTAAAAAAGTAGATTTCGGTAAAAAAAATCAATTGACCTAACCTAAAACCGGTCCTCGTCCTGCTTCGTCTATTCCTAATACGCACGGGCAGTCTTTGCATACCTGTGGAATGTTGGATGCGTAATACGAATTCACAGAATTATCTTGATCTGATAAGAATTGATCAAGTGCTGTTAAATTATTAATTATTTGAGATTCTGTTCCCTCCATAATTGTTTACACAGGCATTGCAGCCAACTGTGCTGTTCGATGGAAACAAAGGATGGAAATAACTTTCAAGTCTCAAGCACGGGGGTTTATGTCTATTGCCACAGTTTTAAACGCAATTATAATTCCCCCCAGGTCGCTGGGATGGCACTCTATTTACAGTAATCTGTAATTCTTAACATGTTTTTAAGTTACCATGGTTACCTTTTTATTGATTTTCAAAAGTTTGGAATCGGTTGTCAGAAGCCAAAGTATTGATTCGATTTCTTCTTTGATTAAACGTTTAAATTTCGTTTGCGACCATTCCAGGCGAACGAACAGGACAATTTGTGATAAAAATAAGGTAAGAGAGAACGATAAACGAAAAGTGCACTTTTTCGGCTATCACGGTCGCGCGGCCTTATTAAGCGCCGGAGCGAAAAACGATCCGAGCAAATGTGGTCGTAATTTATTGAAAGGAAATCACAAATTGTCCGTTTGTTCTTCTGGAATAGCCCTAAACTAGTATCTTGGGCAAGAATGCAGCTCAATGTATTAGATAATTTAATTTCTTGAATAATACTGAAACCGTTAACGCAGAAATATTTTTAAATTACGCGCCTTTTTTATTTTAATTCCCCCCAGGGAGCGCATTTTGTTGCTCCACAAATACAACGTTGGCTTTGACAACTAATATATCTTTTATCTATGGTCTCAAGGAGTGCGGAGCACAGGAGCAAGGCGTGACAAAGACAATTCAGAAGAGGAAAGTAATAATAAAACATGTTTAATGATTATTTTATTTATTTGCTGTGTAACAAAAAATTGCCTGCAACCGAAATTTGAAATTTTGTACTGAAACTGGTCATTTAAAAAAAAAGATAGTACTGACGTACTGAATTTTGAAGTAACCGAATTCAGTACAATTGTACTGAACTGCAGCCCTAGTGTTGTTAAATTACCGGTAATTTATTTTTAATAGAGAGTTTTAGCAACAATCAGAAATAAATACGGTAACGCTAAACGACAGATGATCAGCTTGTGCGCATGCACGCAACGCTATTTAGAAACCGTCTTACGCTATTAAAACGTGTTTATCGTTTGCTTTACCGTTTAATAAATTTAGGAATATCTGTACATTTTATGTTGGATACCACGATGAAACGCAGTTGGTAGCGCTGTGTGTTTATTCACACTAGAGATGGGATTCCACCCGGTGCATTCGTTTGCACCGGTGGAATCACGAAATGCACCCACAATGCACCCGGTGCATTGAATGCATTGCTCGGTTGCCAACATTTATATAAGACATAAAAATGCTTCAAAATGATACCAAATATAATATATTTTGTACGGATTACCGCTAAATAATTATTTTGTAACGTTAATTTCAAAAACTTATTCATTTTGCTCAAATTTTAAGCTATAAAGCCTTCGCCTAAACTTAAAGGTTTACTATTCAGTTATTCATCACACACTACGAAACATTAAACCCTGTAAACCACCTGCAAACAATTAAATAACATCAAGAAAAGCTTATTTCTTGTTCGATTTGCGAGGGAAATTTTAATTTTTGAATGCACCCGGTACATTCATGTATGCACCCTGGTGAATGCACCCGTGTGGCTACTAAATTCCTATTTCACGCTATTTTGTAAACCATATTAAACGGGTGATTTTGACGTTTACCGTAATTCTTACCGGAAAGTTGCTAAAACTCCCTAATGTTACCTTACCGGTAATGTTACCGTATTTTACCGATTACAGCTCAGGTGGCGATATCTCGTGCCCGAGTTAGCAATTATGCTTTAACTAAGAAAGTGATATTTATTCAATTTTCTGATTAATTTGATATCGGATACTCATTACGTTTTTGTCTTTTATTAAGAAATAAAGTTTCCAATATTTAATATTATGTATTTCCATTAAGTAATTTCATGTCTGAAGGAAAATATTTTTAGGTTATGAAGTATTTATTTTCTTCTTCTAGTATTTACGTTTTTTCCGAACTAACTAAAAATATTCCGTGGCTATTTGTTTCATTGATTTACTTGTATTTTGCAAGTGTGCAACTCGAAATTGCATTATATTGACAACACAGGTAACTAACGGTAACAAATGAATGTTACCTTACCGGTAACATTGGAAATTTACCGTTAGGTAACGTGGTAATTTTAGCGATTCACAACACTATGCAGCCCCCTGCAACTGAGCTTACTACCAATAGGGCTGCCAGATTTTTTGCAAGCAATATCGCCAACTTGTTTACAAAATATAGCCCAAAGGCGTTAATCTTTCTAAAGTCATAAACAAAAAAAAAACATAGAAAATCGGCGGTGATTTTGGTATATCAAAAATCAGAACAATTAAAAAAAAAAACAAACAAATGAAATCTGCCAAAAAGTCAAAAAATGAAAGCAGCAGCAACAACAACAAAATACAAGGCATTAGGTGAACAAAAAATAAAAGAAGATCGATAACACCAATTCGTAGAAAATTAAAGCAGGCTGTAGAAAAGTCAGGGCTGTGTTCGAGAACTCTCCTCTAGTGTTACTCTGAAGTAATATATCTTTCTCTGTCACGTAAATGCCTTTGCGTATCTTTCTTTTCACTTCAAAAGCCAAATGGACATCGTTTCCATAGCAACCAAGCGCGCTTTCATTGGAGAGAGCGAGATAAGAGTGTGATAAGAGTTGTCATGGAAACATCGTAAACACATGAATTCTTGAAGCAGATGAATGAAACACAAAATAAGGTGAATATTATGAGTAAGAAAGATGCAAAAATTCACTGAGAATGTGATTCTCGAACACAGCCCGGTAATACGATTAAAAAAACAAAAAGAAAACGAATGACACAGATGAGACACAAAATAAATAGAAAACCACAAAGTACAAACAAGCGTAACTAAAATTAGCAAAATCAATTTTATAAGAAGCATAAAAACACAAAAAAAACAGAAAAAAAAAACGAAAATTGACGACTGGGAAGAACAAAAGCCAAATGAGTAGAAAACGAAAGGTGACTGTAAAAGACGTCAATCAATGAAAAACCAATTTGATAAGTTTAAACGAAAGAGAGACACAACAGCATAAAATGAATTAAAAAAAAAGAAGTGTACCAGGACATTAAGATAAGCGAAAAAATGAAAATCGTGGAAAGCGTTTGCAAATAAAAAGAAACTAGTAGGAAACAAAAGAGAACTGTAACAAGGAGTCAAAAACAAGAAAAACATACATAGTGCGAAAGCATAAAGAACAGAGAAAAAAAAGACAACAGAAGATAGACTGCTTAAATGAACCAAAAACCCAAAAACAATTAAATGAATCTCCAGAGGAAAAAAAAGCTAACAGAAAACAAAAGACAAATCAAAGTATAAAATGAATTTAAAAAAATAGAAATACCACGATGTTATGATGGATAAAAAATGAGGAGGAGTCAAAAACAAAAGAGAAATACACAGCGTAAAAGCAAAAAGAACAGAAAAAAGAACAAAAGGAGGTCAACTGCTTACACGAATGAATCGAAAACAAATGAATCTCCAGGCGAAGAAAACTATAGCAGCAATCAAATGGCAACTGTAAGAAAGCGTCAATCAACTAACCAACAAAATGTGAAAAATCAATTAGATAAAAATTAACAAAAGAGAAATACAAAGTATAACATGAATTTAAAAAAAACAAGTATCATGATGCACAAAAAAATGAAAATCGACGCATGTTCCTGCTGCAAATAAATACAAACTCATAGGAAACAAAAGAGAACTGTGAAAATAAGTCAAAATAAAATGAGAAAAGTCAATTTGATTAAAAAGAAGATAAATGCGAAAAACAAAGGACGAACGAATAGACAAAAAAAATAATGAGGCCGAAAACTTTTGCTAATCAAGAAACTGGCAGGAAAGAAAAGGACAAAATAAAACAAACGAACCGTAAGTAAAATGCAAAATCAATTCTTTAAAACAAAAAGGAATGAACAAATGTGAAATAAACAAAAAGAAACAAAAAAGAACACGATGCTCGAAGTATTCTCGTCTTATAATAACTAAATTAAAATAACGTCAAGGACTGTCATTGTTGATCACTCGGTATATCATTACGTGAAGAAAACAAAAGTGGTTCAAATCAGGCGTCAGGCAGCAAATAAAACTAGTTCCAAATATGTCTAAAATGTAGTGCAAATTACGGAATTTGTCCTGTTCTAATAACCCTGCTCACCAGCAGTGCTGCCAACGGGGATAAGTCCAAAATCCCGCAAATCTAATGAAAATTCCCGCCGTTTCCCACATGTTGAAAAATTATTAAATACCTGTTGTCCGGTGTCCAATAATTATCCTAGTCCTGTAAGGCTTAGAATCAATCATTTATAACCTTATTGTTTTATATTCCATAGTCTGTATAAGTCCCGTAAAAAAAAATTCTTTCTAAATTCGAAAATAAAAAAATTAAAGGGGGTGGGAATTTTTTCATGGTCACCCTGTAAGTAGTCGTATCATATTCCCAACACGACAATAAATTTAGAAGGCGGTAATTTCACGTTATGTTCTTGAGATATTAATGATCACACTGTATTTTTATTATTATTATTTTTTTTTATATTGGACGACCAAGATATTTAATTACGTCTAAGCATAGCTATCTCAGATTGTTTAACAAAAATTTAAATGTAGCGATCAATAATTTAAGTAAAGTGAAAAACAACGCTTATTTATCAAAACCTTAACCTTTGACATACGCAGATAAGCTTCGCAGATATTTGTACATTTAATTCAATTATTATGTCATTTCATTAACATTGATTCGTTCTTCGGAAAAATGGTCCGAGAGAAAGTCGTGCTCGCATATTCCGGTGGCTTGGACACGAGCTGCATTTTGAAATGGCTTTTGGAAAAGAAGTACGAAGTTATTTGTTACATGGCGAACATCGGTCAAGAAGAAGATTTTAAGGCTGCGATGAGTAAAGCTATACGAATTGGAGCAAGCAAGGTAGATAGTATTTCAAATTTTAAATTTAAAAATAGCAGCCTTGGAAGGGTGGAACCATCATCCGAAACCGTCAGAATTTTGAATATTTTCCTTCCTCGCAAAGCTTTTAGACAAAATCTATCCACCGGTAGACGTCGTAGTATTATCCGTTCCGTTTATTTACTATTTGCGTGTCACCGCTGTAACAGTATCAACGTAAACACATTGTTTAGGTTTATTTCTTGTTTTTTTTTTTTTTTTTTTTTTTTTAATTTGCAACTGCCTTTTAATAATGAATCTTTTTCTTTAATACAGTTTGTACTCTGCGCAGGTTATTGTCAAAGACGTACGAAATGACTTCGTTAACGAATACGTTTGGCCAGCTATCCAAGCCGGATTACTGTACGAATCTCGATACCTTTTGGGCACCTCTTTAGCTAGGCCCTGTATTACTAAGGGCCTTGTCAAGTGTGCCAAAGAGAATGGTGCGCAGTACATATCGCACGGAGCGACAGGAAAAGGAAATGATCAAGTGCGTTTTGAATTATCGGCGTATTACCTATGGCCAGAAGTACAGGTACATAATCGCCCGTAAATCAAAAATTTTAAACGATTTGCTCAGTATTTTACGTTGAAAGCTTCTCCTCGCTCTGAAGGTGCTTACCTTTCGCCACATACCTCATCTCAGCTCAGATAAACGCCACTTCTGTTCGCGCGACAAGCAAGTTTAAACGAATTTTTTTTGCCGTTTAATAAAAAAAGATTCAAAAGTTGCTCCATCAAAAATTATGTTGTTACAAGTTGTTTAAAAAATAAATCGATTTTTTTTGTTCGGCCCAGGTCATAGCACCTTGGCGTTCCGCGGAATTTTGCGAGAGGTTCCAAGGTCGTCAGGACTTGCTGAAATACGCCGCGGAAAACGGCATACCGGTGTCGGCGACGCCGAGCTCTCCCTGGAGCACGGACGCCAATCTGATGCACATCAGTTACGAATCCGGAATTCTGGAAAATCCGGACGCCCGACCCCCGTCGGACCTGTACCTTATGACGCGGGATCCCTCCGAAGCACCCGACGCCCCCTACAAATTGGAAATCGAATTCTCCAAGGGATTGCCGTCAAGCCTGAAGACCCAAAAGGGCGAGACGCTCCAAGGCAACTTGGAGATCTTCACTTTCTTGAACAAGATTGGCGGCGAGTACGGAGTTGGGAGGATCGACATTGTAGAGAATAGGTTCATTGGATTGAAGGTTGGTCTTCAAAATAAGCAAAGTACACCTTCGTAATACACGCTGTTTTTTTCCCGTGTGCAAATAAAAAAATTTGAGTATAAGTACAAGAAATGCTACCTTCTGCGGGCATTTTTTGGTGGCTCTTGTATTACAGTAAAAAAATTTCGGAGGCACCACTTGTTTGGAACTGCTGAAATTCGCGGGAAAGAAATATTTAGCAAGGTCAATGACGTGTTCCTCTGTAGTCGGTATGAACACGCCCACCGATCATCAACGCAGCGTCTCGTAATAATAATCACTGATATCGTTTATTAATTATTTTATTTAAGATTTTAATTCCACTGAGCGAAGTAATGTTACATTTATTTGTTTTACGATATCAACTACCGATGAATAAATTCGAAAATGTATGCACCGATTAGGCGATCGCGTTAAAATGTGTTTCCTTCTCACTTTTACGTAAATCATCTTTTGCTAATCTCGTTGCTAGCTATGAAAGTACTATTACTTACGGTCCATGGAAAAAATAAACGTTAAATTTTGTCTATTAGAATTCACATGGAATGTGAATGTACAATTTATTTGCACCCCTTTTTTAACTCGATATTCGCAGCTTATTGAATTGTCCTAATTTTTAATTTGAAGAAAATACTTTAAATTGTAATCACTTGGAGTGAGGTGACATTCATTTATTTTAATAAATCCAGGCATTTCAATAGCACAAAACTACAACGGGCGACATCATTTGAGGAAATACTAATTAACGACAATCAAAACAATGAAAATGACAACAGCCCAATAGGGAAGACAACAACGCCGCCACGGAGAATAGATACATTAGTATCGCCAGCCGAAGTAAACAAAAGCAACGAACGTACACACGTACGGGCAAGTAACAAAAAACGTAAACAAAACGATTTTATCGAAGGCAGATACGACGGTAAATTAAACGCTCTGAAAGCAGCAGAAAAAAGTGCGTGGATCTTCGTTACAAAATTGCATAAAAATACAACCGAAGATGACATTAAAACACATCTACGAAACATTTGTGAAATTGACAGTGAAAAACTGAAACTCAAAAACAGTGAAAGCATGAGTTCGTTTAAAATTCGTGCACCATTTGACGCGAAGGACAAAATAATGAATCCGGACCTGTGGCCACGGGGGACGTTATTAACAAGGTATTACTTCAAGAAAACAAGCACCTCTTTTTTAGGGAAAAAGAAAACTCAACCCACTATTTCCGCATAATGAACTTTAACATACAAAGTTTAACAAAAAAAGTTGACAAACTTAAGGTGATATTACAAAAATATAATATAGATGTGCTTTGTTTGAACGAACATTTTCAAAGTGATGACATTAACACTTTAAGTTTTAATAACTATCGTGTAATTAGTGCCTACTGCCGAACTCGCAGCAAAGGTGGCGGGGTTTGCATTATAGGTAAGAACAATATTAAATTTGAAGCCGTGAACTGTATAATTTGCGAAGAAAAAACTTTCGAAATGTGCGCGGTCGAATGCGAACTAACCTTAGTCGGGAAAATAACGATTTGCGCAGTGTATAGATCTCAAGGATTGGACCTTGATTTGTTTCTGGAAAAATTAAACATGACATTGGAGAAAATATACAAAACCGGGTAACGTACATATTATATGCGGGGATGTTAATGTCGATCTATTCACTACTAAATTTGTTACTCGTTACACGAACCTACAAGACCTACAAGAATCACAAGCAGGGGTGGGACGTGTATCGACAACATATTTACAGATAGACCATTTAGAGAGCCTTCTGTTCACGACTCATATTTATCCGATCACACCTTCCAAATCGTCGAAATAGAATATCAATCCCTTGTAATGGAAGACACGATGCGAAGAATATACAGCGAACTTAATATTCAAAGGTTCCAACAAGACATATCAGATACAAATTGGAATGAGATACTTACAGATGTCTCCTCCACCAATGAACTATTTAATGCATTCTATAAGAAATTAAAAGAAGTATTCGAAAAAGATTTTCCACTAATACGTCATAAACCAGTTAGAAAAACAAGAGATATGTGGATAACGAAAGAAATTATTGAAGCATCGCATTTGTTAAAAGAAATGCATGTACTCAACAAAAGATTAAAAAGTGATTATTATAATGCAAGATATATCGAGTTTAAAGCTTACTATTAAACAATTATCCAGCTCACTAAGACAAGATATCACGACAACCGTATTATGATGGCAACTAACAAAAATAAAGAATGTTGGAACATCATTAAAGAAAACCAACCTCAAAAAATCAGATTTAAAATTAATGAAATAAATGATACGAGTGGCAGTGAGAAAACCAACACGCTAGATGTCTGTAATACATTTAACGAATACTTTGCCGACGTTGCAGACAACAGTCCAACACCATTATCAAAAGAACCAAATATTGAAAGGAATCCAACATCCCTCTATTTACATTCAACGGACACCACAGAAATTATTAAAACTATGAAAACAACCTGGAAAAAAGATCGTCAGGAATAGACGAACTACCGGGAACAGTGCTACTACGCGTGCATAAAGACCTCGCAAAACCCCTGGTAACCATCATTAATAAGAGCTTCGTAGAAGGAACATATCCAGACCAGCTGAAAACGTCAAAAATCACACCAGTGTTAAAAAAAGGAAAAATAACAGAAGTAAAAAACTACAGACCCGTAGCCTTGCAAAGTCAAATAGCAAAAATATTTGAAAGCTGTTTTAACTCTCGATTAAATTCCTTCCTGGAAAAAAACGATCTGTTAACTCACACACAAAACGGATTCAGACAAAATCGATCAACACAAACAGCCTTGGAGGATGCCATTGACTTCATACACGAAAACCTCAACGACAAAAAACAACCCCTCGGTTTATTCTTTGACATGAGCCGCGCCTTTGACACCATAGACCACCATCTACTTATCGAGAAGTTAGAACAAATGGGTGTAAGAGGAACCGCCGGAAGCTGGATCAAGACGTACCTCGCAGATCGTGTACAAATAGTTGAAATCAACGGCAATAGATCGTCAGACCAAATTATTAGAAAAGGAGTGCCACAAGGTTCGTGCACATCCCCCACATTATTCAACTGCTTCATTAACGATCTTCCGCAAACAATCACCGAAAACGGAAAAGCAGTACTGTACGCGGACGACTTTAACGTGATAATCGACGGAAATCTACAAAATCGAATCGCCGAAGCAAGAAGTTGTATTTATGGAGTGATACAATGGTGTAAGCGAAACGGAATTGTGCTCAACGCCGAAAAATCAACGGTGGTAGATTTCTGTATAAAGAACAAAACAGTTGACTCATCGGTGCTACTGAAAATCGAAAATAAATCGATAGAGTGCGTAGAAACGACAAAATTTCTCGGTGTATATTTGGACCAAAAACTGACATGGAATTCTCACATCGAGCACATTCTACCAAGAATTAGCACCGCGTGCTATATGATTCGCAATATCCAACCCACGGTATCGACACATGTCCTAAAACTTATGTACTTTGGACTAGTACAGTCAGTAATGAGTTATGGACTGATATTCTGGGGTGCGGCAAGTGGAAGACACAAAGTGTTCGCAATGCAAAAGAAAGTCATAAGACTAATGATGGGAGTACCACTACAAACATCGTGTAGGGAATTGTTCAAAGCTTTAGAAATATTACCTTTTCCTGCTTTGTATGTGTATTCTCTGATTATATTCACGAGAAAAAAATCCAGACAACCAAAAAGGTCAGATTTACATCAGTACAATACAAGAACAAACAACGAAATACAAGTTCCATTTTCAAGACTTACGGCAGGCCAACAGAACCCCAATTACATCGGACCAAAACTCTACAACAAACTGGTGACGTTGGATGGCGAATTTCAAAAATGTAGTACAAACACTTTCAAAACAAAGCTTAAGACCTTGCTGTTAAAAAATTGCATTTACTCTATAAATGAATTTTACGACTTAAAAATTAATAGTTAATTTACATTTATATATGCATATATACACTGACGAGTCCGATTATATTATATTTGTGTTTTTGTACTGTATAATATGGACAATAAAGCATCAATCAATCAATCAATCAATCAATCAATCAATCAATCAATTTGTGAACGCGTTTAAAATGTTTTGATTGACCGGATGATTTACGACATCGTTCGTGCACAAGGTCAGGTCAAACACTGACCTATCTTCGCGTCGCCATTCAACAGGCGGCCGCGTAGGTGAGAGTTAGGCCATCATCCACTCGTTAGCTATGCCAGCAGTTCTCAAACGGTTTGGTGAAAATCTGCCACTGAATTTTTCTCGAAAACTATTAACTCTTTATTAAGCACATGTGAGTTCAATCGTTGCTATTTTGATAATGCATTACAGGTTTAAATATTTGCACATGGTAAACACCCGGACAGTCTTCTTCTTTTGGTCTTCCCTTTTCTTGTCAGCTACGTTTCCCAATTTGCCAAGAAATTACTTTCCTATTTAACGCACGATTTGGCATTTCAGAAACTGAAAATTGGGAAACGTAATTGACACAGAAAAGGAAAACCAAAAGACAATCGACTTTGTACTGATTTCAGTCTAGAGGTGTATATGAAACGCCAGGTGGTTACATTCTGCACACGGCCCACACTGATTTGGAAGTGTTCTGTCTGGACAAAGAAGTCTACAGATTGAAGCAAACACTCGCAAATCGCTTGTCCGATTACGTATACAACGGCTTCTGGTTTTCCCCGGAAGGAGACTATGCCAGAAGATGCGTTGCGCTGGCCGAAGAAGCAGTAACGGGATCGGTTAAGTTGCAGTTGTATAAGGGCAATGGTGAGTGTGCGCCCGATTCCTGATGGCGAAGAATTAATGGCCAAGTGCTTTTAGTGTATGTTTTGGGGCGTTCTTCGCCGACGTCGACCTATAACGAAGACTTGGTCTCCATGGATAGACATTCTGGCTTCAGTCCTGCGGATGCTACAGGCTTCATCAACATCCACGCGATACGTCTAAAAGAGTATAAACGCGTGGAGGAATTGAAAAACGAATCAAAACAGAACTGATCTGTAAACATTTTATGAAATCTAATTAAAAGTCATTCCCTACCAACATTGTAATTTATTAAGTATTGGGGCCTGATTTGTTCTTAAATAAATTATTTATTTATTCTCGGATTGGAAGAGTAGGAATTCAGAGGTTCAGAGTAGACACATGTTTAGGTTTCCACGTGAAGCTTGTTGGATTTGGTTGCCCCAGGGCCCACGCGAGGTCAAAAGCCGTCCGCGTGCTACTCCGTATTTTGGCGCCCTCTGACAGATGAGTGGGGCATGCGAAAACGATAAATTATCAAAATTATAAAAAGAAAAAATTTTAAAAAACAAAAAATTTGAAAAATCTAAACAATTAAAAAAATTTTAAACAGGAATTTTTTTAATCTTTTCAATTTTTTTAAACATTTTCCTTCACTTTTTTCGAGTTCCTAGCTGTCGTGAGCCGCCCCTAGAGACGAGCAGCCCAAACAGCGCGAAGCGCTTTCTTCCAGTGCTGTTCCTTCACACGTAAACAATGTTCGTGTACTTTTACATGTAAACAATGTTTATACATTGTATATACATACACAACGTAGACAATGTAGACTATGTAGAGGAATTATTGTCCGTTGACTTTCACAGTTGAGGTTACATGAAAATAAAAAAGACGATTAAATCTTCGGTTTCTTCACACAACCTAAATTTTCCACTTGACAGTTACAATTTGGGATTTGAGATATAAAAGTCAAGCAAATAAAATAAAAAATCAGAAACAAGAGAGAAATCAAAGAAACAGCAATAAAATACGAGCATGAACTAAACAAAAAAAAACAAAAAAAAAAAAACAAGTTGAACGAATTTAAAAAGAAACGAATGACACGAAACAGAGTACGCAAAAAACAAAGATCACAACTGATGATGAAGAACACAAAACAAATGAAAGAAGATGAACTACAAAAAAATATCAAAAGAAGATTGACGACTAAGGCCCGCTTCACACTATGTAAGAAATGATATAAAATCTTGCACAAAGTGACAGAGAACTATCGATTTAATTAAGGACATTCACTATGGTATAGTTTGGTCAACGCTGTTTGGATAATACGGTCGTTAAAACGAATTTACTTTACGATAGGTTTGGCAGGTAAGGCTGTAAAATTATTAAGCTGTGGAAGTATAAAAATGCGATTACTACGTTCGTCGTATAGTAGCCGTATTCAAGAAATTTGTTAGGGCCACAGCTCTTCTAGGTAATGTTAAATTCAAGCAAATGGTACTTATACGCTTTGGCGAAATTAGCGCTTTCACCTTAATGCGTGGATTATTTGTAATTCCTTGGAAGTATTACTTATCTATATTTGATTGCTGGTTGCTATATTAATATATTTCCATTAAGAATAACCTCAGTAATAAACTTCATTCTGAAGTGAACATCATTATTCAACTAGTCTTGTGTTTAGTCGTATAAGTGCTGAAATAAAAAGATGTGGCGTCCTTGGGATCACTGTGATAATGATAATATGGAAATTCATGAAGAGGAGATATTACAAGATGAACTTCCCGTCTCAGAGGATAATCATAGAGGAAATAGTAGTGCTCGACAGAACCTTCATTTACCAGTAGAAGCTAAACGTATCGTTTTGAATGTATTTAAGTATCCGAGAGATACTGAAAACGGCAAAGCTAATATAAAAAAAAAAACATCTCAAATGACAGGTGTTCCTTGCACTTCTGTATGGAAAATTCTTAATGAAGACATTCATTATAGGAAAACTAGGCTTGATAAAGGTGTTCTTCGTAGCTTAGTTATTGAGAAGCATGCTCATGCAGTGAGAATATTTATTTCTGACATGTACAAAGCAAAATTGGTACCAACTCTAAGAGGTTTACAGGAAAAAATTCTTACTGCTGAGCGTATTGGCATTCACTGCGCAAAAGAGACCATAAGATCATTTTTACGGAAGATTGGCTTTACCTACAGTACGATAAATAAAAGACAGGTTATTATGGAATCTCCGAAAATAAGCGAGTGGCGGTATAATTATTTAAAGGAAGTGAAGAGACTCCGAGATGAAGGGAAAACGTTTTATTTTCTCGATGAAACGTGGTTTGATAGCCACGATGTATTGAAAAAAAGTTGGACAGATCATTCAGAAAGATGCAGATTCGATGTTCCAGTTTCAAAAGGAAAACGAATTATTATTCTGCATGCAGGATCGGAATACGGTTGGGTGCCGAATGGATTACTATTACCAGCTAAAAATATCTCAGATGCGAAACTCGATTACCATGAAGACATGACGGGAGATCTTTTCTATAAATGGTTTAAGGACAGTTTCATTCCAAATATTGTTCCCAACAGTGTTATAATTATGGACAACGCAAGCTATCATTCTATACAAAATGAAAAAATACCTTGCTCTAACTCTAGAAAAGGTGAAATTATGGAATTTCTTTATGAAAAGGATATATTTTTTGAAGAAAATTATACAAGAAAACAACTTTTAGAAATTGTTAAGGCTTTTACGTTCAAAAAAGATTATGCAATCGATACTTTGGCTATGGAATATGGACATCAAGTTATCAGATTACCTCAATATCACTGCATTTTAAATCCTATAGAATTGATTTGGGCCAACTTGAAATATAATATAAGGAAAAATAACAAAAATCCTCAATTTAGTAATGGAGTACTTGAATTAATAAAAGAGGAAGTTAAAAAAATCAGTGCAGAAATGTGGGCCAAGTATATTTAACACGTAGTAAAAGTAGAAGACAACTACCGATCAGAATTTGTTGAAGACTTCATAATACATTTAGGGGACGATAGTAGTACCGAAGATAGTGAGAATGAAATGAGTGAAACGTAAAAATATAAAATTGTTATTGAATTTGTTATAACTGTTTGTATATACCGGCTGTCTTACGAAAAACGCACCACGCTATAGCTCTGTTATTAATAATCGGATTTTAATAATTCAAAAACTACGTAAGACTAGTTTATAAATACTACAAAACAGTAACATTTCAATATTTTTTTAATTTGTAATTTTTCCCAAGCGATAGTCAACTATTTTTTTTTAAATAGCACTACATATTTTTTTTATTCAGTTCGATAGAGAATCTTTTTCTGAATTCAACAATCTATTCAACTTGATTTTTTAGTATCCTACAGCGAAATAATTTCGTTGTTAAAATAAAAATGAAGTGTGCGTTGAAATCCTATAAAAGCGCACTTGCAGCTATCCGTGTTCGCCTGACATCGACTTTTGGTTATGGAGCTATGTTCGTTCCTACTCAAATTGCCCTAAGTTAAAATGTTCTACATTTATGATTTTTTTAATATGATTAATTTTTTTCAAATGAAACACGTATTTTTTGTCTTTCAGTTTGACTGAGAATATATTTTCATGAATTCTACGATCTATTTTAATCTGACTTTTAAAAATATTATAGCAAAATAATTACTTTTTTTAATAAAAATGAAACAAGCCATGGAATCCTATGACAGCGCACAAAACACTAAATGTCATTGAACACTTAAGTATTTAACTTGCCACATAGTTTTTTCTTATTGTTACTTTATTTATTGTTATTTTATTTATTGTTATTTGTTGTCTTTTGTTATTATTGTATTATACTGTTATTTTATTATGGATAACAATCAGCTAACTGATATGCTGCAAGTGTATTTTGAGTGCCATAAAAATTCTGGTCAAGCAGAGCATCTGTACGCAATTCGTTTTCCTATTAGAGAAGTTCCTGACCGTCAGAAGTTTAGAAGACTTGAACAAAATTTAAGAAATCACGGCGCTTTTAAGAAACCTAACAAGCAACAACGCCAGTTTTGTGAAAATGTAGAATTAGATGTCTTGCTTAGTGTTCAAGAAAATCCAAGAACTTCAACAAGAGAAATCGCACACAACAACCATTTATCAAAGGATACTGTCCATAAGATCTTAAAAAAAAATAAATTTACGCCTTATATCCCACAGAAAGTACAAGCATTGTATGAAAATGACACAAATCGCCGCCAACAATTTTGTATTTTTTATTTAAATATGTTACGCCAAAATGGACTTTTTTACAGAAATATTATTTGGTCGGATGAAAGCACTTTTAGTAATAATGGCATTTTCAACAGAAATAATCAACGTTACTGGAGTCAACATAACCCAAGAGTTACAGTTGAAAGTAATCGACAACATAGATTTCCTCTAAATGTATGGTGTTGTATTTCAGGTGATAGATTGATTGGTCCCTTTTTCATCAATGACACCCTAGTTCAGAATAAATATCACCAGCTGCTAACTAACAATTTGGACAACTTTTTGGATGAATTACCTCTCGCAGAATTAAATAGACTGTATTTTCAACAGGATGGCGCTACTCCACATAATGCCAGGCAAAATGTTAACTGGTTGAATGAAAAATTTGGCCAAAAATTGATCGGGACATACGGCCCAGTTAGGTGGCCTGTGCGTTCTCCTGATATGACACCGCTAGATTTTTGGTTATGGAGTTATATTCAAGACCGCGTCTACTTAACACTGCCAGAAAACGAGCAAGTTTTAAGGGAGAGAATTCTTCGCACTTGTCACGAAATACCCCCCAATTTAATATTAAATGCAGTGCATGGGGTAACTAAGAGGTGTCAGCTATGTATTCAGCAAAATGGGGGACATTTTGAATAATATTTATAATTAACTAATTATTTGTATTTTGTTATACTGTTTTAGTATGTAATAAAATTTTGCATTGTTTTATGTTCCAACGAACACTTCATTTTTATTTAAGAAGCGAAACTATTTCTCTGTAGTATTACAGAAAATCAAGTTGAATACATCGTTGAATCCAGAAAAAAAATATAGTAAAAAAAATTGAGAAAGCAGCAATTAATTGGATTTTAGGGCGTAGAAACTAATTTCAAATCATTCATGATAAATGAAGAACATTTTAACTTAGGCCGATTTAAGTAGGAACATAGCTCCTTAAGTAAAAGTCGAGGTTAGGCGAACACAGATAGGTGCAACGTGCGCTTTTATAGGATTTCAACGCACACTTCGTTTTCATTTTAACAACGAAATTATTTCGCTATAGGATACTAAAAAATCAAGTTGAATAGATTGTTGAATTCAGAAAAAGATTCTCTACCGAACTGAATAAAAAAAAATATGTAGTGCTATTTAAAAAAAAAATAGTTGACTATCGCTTGGGAAAAATTACAAATTAAAAAAAATAGAAATGTTACTGTTTTGTAGTATTTATAAACTAGTCTTACGTAGTTTTTGAATTACTAAAATCGGAGTGTTAATAACAGAGTTATAGCGTGGTGCGTTTTTCGTAAGACAGCCGGTATAATGCTTGAAATTAAATTATGTAGGTACGCTATGAAAATTACATTTGTTTTTAATTTCATTTAATATTGCCTTTATATCTATAAATCTATTTCATAGTTTTTAATATCTGAATAATTTAAGAAATTACATCGTAAAATTTAAAGTACGGATCTGCAAGTTTCTGTTAGCGCATGCCGCATTTACCGCAGGGGGTGCTTCTGGTGCCATAAACGACCCTTAAAGTGAACTAGTCCTAACGATCGTATATTCCAAATAACGTTGGACAAACTGTAGCTTCTCTTTCATTTTATACGTACAGAGTGGGCTAAATTTGACACTTTTAAAGGGAAACGCCTATTTTTATATGAGTTAGACAAAAACTGGAGTGTTTGGAGCTCGATTTTTATGACAAGTTTAATGGTAAAATCCGCATTTTGATATCTCAGACCGTTTAAAAACTACGGAGTGATTTTCAAAATTCTGCGATTTCTAAATACCTTCATAACTTTTTTGTTTATGAAAATTTTCGATTTCTGTAAAAATGGATTAAAGCACTTTTTAATGTATAATCCATTTCTGTTCGTTACACTTTTCTAAGACGCATAGCCTTTGAGATATAAGCCGAACTTCTGATTTTTTATATGGAACGCCCTGTATATTTTGACATTTTTGAAAAGAGAATAGTTACCTTTCCAAAGATTTAAAATACTTGGTATATTAACCAAAAAGTTTACGAAATATAGAATTTTAAACATCTTTTACAATATTCAAGTAGGCTATGACTGAATTTGTAAACAATTTCAGTTTTAAATTAAAAAAAAAATAACAGAATTACTACGATGGAAAAAATGAAAATCGCCGACAGCCATTGCAAACCAAAACAAACTTGTAATTATTGTTACATTCACCATCGCAGCCTCTTTCTCATTTTGTACATGATGTGAAATCTGAAAGAAAACAAATCTCTAGACGAAAACAACTGGTAAAAAACAAAAGACAACTATAAAAAAGTGTCAATCAACAAAACGTGAAAATCAATTTAATGTACTAAAGAAAAACGCGAAAGATAAAATGATTAAAAAACGGAACTACCAAAACGATGGAAAAAAAAAATGAAAAATGATGAGTTATTGCAAATAAAAACAAATTCGTTAGAAACAACAGCGGCGAACAATAAAATGCAAAAACAATTCGATAAAAAAAGAATAGAAATGCAAAAAAAACAGAAACAATTCTGAAGAAGCAAAAAAAAACAGTTGTTATTAAATCCAGCATATTTGTTGTTGTTTTCTTGATTGCCATTTGGATCGTAAGTATATAAATCACAATTGCAGGAACACGATCTTAAATTATTAGCGATAAAATAAGCCTATTATTGTTAAAAAGTTCATACTTTTATGTTGTTTATGTCTATATAAAATTACGCTCGATTCTCTATACGCACGTCACTGCTTTTTTCTCATCTGTCTAAGGAGGCTAGAAGAAAGAAACAAAATCACAAATGCAAAAAGAACTTAAATTTCCAAAAACTTAAAAAGTAAAATGTAATTTGTTTTTTTTTAACCAAACCGCAACAGCTATTATTTTTTTACCTAATAAAATTATTAAGTATATTAAATTTTTTTATGAAAAATATAGCATATGAAAGTTGCAAAAAATAAACTTTTAATTGCCGCAGTTAACTTTTCTATTTTAGTCGACGTTTTGCCATGAAGTTGACGGCTTCATCAAGACAGTTCAGTCTTGTGGATAACTTTTTCGAATAATTTTCACCAGATAAAAAAACTGTTTCCCATTACTCTTTTTTGTCGCAAAAAAATGACGAAACATGTCCTGTGGCCAAGAGGCTAATTGCCGCCCCTTGAACATGCCACCCGCGTGCATTGCACCCTTTGCACACATGGTTACGGGGGCCCTGGGTTGCCTTACCGTTACTGTACGGATTTTATCGCCTGCTGTTGGGGGTTCGTGGTACACGGATTTTGAGTTTTCGGAGTTTGCTCGGCGCCGTATGGTAAGCGATCTTGTTTTGTCTTCCATTTTGTCATTCGTCTGTGCGCCACGTGCGTTTATCGTTAATAACCGTTAATCCTATCCTTTATCCCCCTTTCAACAACTGGCCCTTTTTGTGAATCGCACAAATAGCATAGCTTACGACTCAAGTTCCAAATTCGTCTCCGCCTATTCATGCGCCTTTTGTTACGTTGTTATTTTTCGGTCCGTCGTTCTGCGGATGCGTAAGCTTCCCTTCGTTGCACTTTGTTTTCAGTTCGGCTGCCTGGTGGCGAGACGGTCGCAGGGTCGCACGTGATTTGGCTTTTTCTCCGGTCGGCCCCGAGGTGTGTTGGTGGCCATTATTTTTCACGTTGCTAACGAAATGAGTGGGCGTTGAAAGTAGTGATTGTTGGATTTGATTGCCCTACCGTTCCGTTTTTGTGAATCGGATTAACAGCATAATTCATGACTCAAGTTCCAAATTCGTCTCGGTCTATTTATACGCGTCTTGTTACGCTGCCTACGCATTCGGGATTTCCTTCGTGCTACCTTGTTTTGAGTTCGGCTGGCCGTTGCTAGGTGGCCAGACGGTCGCAAAGGATTTGTTTTTTTCTCCGGTCGGCCACGAGGCCATTATTTTTCACGTTGGCAAGGAATAGAGTGGGCGTTGAAACTAGTAATTGTTGGATTTGGTTGCCCTACCATTCCTGCACGGATATTCTCGCCCCGTTAGAAGCTTACCCCGCCGTTGAGGTTTCGTGGTATACGGATTTTGAGTAAACGTGAAAATTGCTTTTGGAGCTTGCTTGGCGAAGCATGGTAAGCCATTTTGCGATTCGTCTGTGCGCCACGTGTGTTTATCGTTTACGACAATTAATCATATTTCGTTAACCCTTTCAGCAACTGGCAAGGGGTAGAATTGCTACCGGCAGTTTGGCGGCGGGTAGTTGGGTTTAACCCACATCTGAGTTGCGGGAGCGTTTCCGCTTCGTACCTCCGCCAAAAAGGAGAGGAAGACCTTGCCGCTTCTGATCTGAACTCATCGCAGCCTCGCACTATCATTTTACCCGGAGGGATTCCGTTAATTGTTCTGTCGCTCATCTGCGGTGTAGAGTTTTTGCGTGCATTTCAGTGGCGTCACCTTGAGCTGAGTTACGGTTTGGTCGACAACGTAATCAGCGGAGGGGGACGTGCTATTTGGTTGGATAACATGGCCAGGGGAGGTTTTGTTTCGTTTGTTGGTGCGTCAAAGCTAGAGCTTTATAGTCATATTTACCTGTTTCTATCTAGTTAATTAATGTGTTTTTTTTTGCTTTTGCAATTTTATTTATACTCAGTATGTAGTTTATTGTTTCAGAGTGCAAATGAAAACCTGTGTAGATTTTGGTTGATGCGCTTCACGCTCAACATTTGCTTCGGATGTTGCGACATAAACTTTGATGTTGGTGTTTGTAAGCCGACACGAGAGTACTCACGTCGAAGCGTTTCTTGCCCTCGTTTTGGGCTCTGTATACTTGAATTTTTGCGAATAAATTTACGGCCGATCACCCCATTAGGGGGCTTGTTCTACTATCAAATGTTGTTATGGCGAAAACCTTAATAAATGATTTGTTTTTGGACCGAATTGTCGTTTATTTGTTGAATAATAACTCTATTTGGGACGCAAATCTTTGTAGAGGGGTTTCAAAAAAAGGTGCAGAGTGCACGTTGTTTCCGAAACGGGTTCCTTTTACTTACTGTGTTTTTGGGGGTATAAACAACGAAACGGGTCGTAGGGAGTTGTACTGTTCGCGAACGAACAGGCATACATATTTAAAGGTTGTGTATCTTCGATAATACTGGGTTGCGTAATCACCGCTGTGTAGCGCCTTTTTTCATAAGACCTTCAGGTTTTTCCATGCCCTCTCCACTGAGTGGAAACTTCTTTCTCGAACATAGAGGGAACGACCACCCGGCTTCTGGGACACGATAGGTTAGCGATTGTATTTGTATTTATTTTTTACCAAGTCAGGTGCAATAGTACTGGTGCAGGCTCATTCGTTTCTTTCTGTTCTGGTTCGAAACGTGCTAAGCGCTTCCCTTATCACGGTACGTGGCGAGCGTTAGAGTTTGTTCACAAAAATAAATTTTCTGGCTTGACTCGGTCTCGAAATAACCCCGAGTACGCGGAAAACTTGCGTGTTTGCATTCCAGTTTCATCACATGCGCGTCGTTTTTCGTCGACTTTAGGATTTCATAACTAGAATGTGATTAATTAATTATTTCCGTAATTTTTCAATTGTGTTGCAAAAATCTAACCTTGACAATACAAGCGTTTATTTTCTTTACGCACGTAAATGAATACGTGTATGACCGGGTTGTTGTATAACTTGATAAAACATATAAAGATTCATTATTAAACAATGATTTGTCTCCGTTGTACAATAAATTGTTAGGTTTTATAAACTAGCCCATACAAAAAAATTTTCACCCATTTACTACTGTTTACTACTGAGTATGTACGCATCGCGTATGAAATGTACATATAGTTTCTAATAAACAGTTTTTGTGAAAAGGGTGTTTTCGTTTTTGCGGGTTATTATATATTATATATCAGCAAGGAGAACAGAAAAAGGTCTCGGCGTGTCTGCGGGAGTACTCACGCGTAAGCTTACAAACGAGTAACATAAAAAAAAGGAAATATAACGTGTGGGTTCAAACTCCAATAGTATGTCAGTATAAATAAAATAAATAAAGCACAAAAAAATTGAAAATGGTTAACACACAAGATCTCTCGCCCAAAAGAATGGCGGAAATAAACATGGCGACTTATTCCGTCACGATGGAAACAAGCGAGCTTGAAACCGCAAGAGATGCATCCAACAAAATCCGAAGTCGAACCCATAAACGAGAGGAACCGATTCGTATGTGATTAATAATCTAGAACAAAGTCTTGTAGTAACCAAATTATCACACAGAAGTCAGGAAAAGTAAACACTACGTACTAAATGCAAGCTGTGAGCACTCTAGGAAGAAAAAAGCCACTTTTCCGTTGCCAAGTGAAGCTGAAGTCACCTCAGTCGACTGCAACATACACGACATGCGGAGAAAAGGGTGGCCGAACCAAGTGAAACATCAAAACCTAAATATGCACGTAACATCAACTTCCATTTCTTTTGCTACCTCGCAACCTTAGTCGACTGCAACACACACGACGTGCGGAGAAAAGGGTGGTCGAACCAAGTGAAACCTCAAAACCTAAATATGCACGTAACATCAACTTCCATTTCTTTTGCTACCTCGCTACCTTAGTCGACTGCAACACAAACGACGTGCGGAGAAAAGGGTGGCCTAACCAAGCGAAACATTAAAACATAAATATGCACGTAACACCGACTCCCATTTCTTTTGCTACTTCGCTACCTTAGTTGACTGCAACACACATGACGTGCGGAGAAAAGGGTAGCCGAACCAAGTGAAACATCAAAACCTAAATATGCACGTAACATCAGCTCCCATTTCTTTTGCTACCTCGCTACCTTAATCGACTGCAACACAAACGACGTGCGGAGAAAAGGGTGGCCAAACCAAGTGCAACATCAAAACCTAAATATGCACGTAACATCAACTTCCATTGCTTTTGCTACTTCGCTACCTTAGTCGACTGCAACACACACGACGTGCGGAAAAAAGGATGGCCGAACCAAGTGAAACTTCAAAACCTAAATATGCACGCAAGATCAACTCCCATTTCTTTTGCTACCTCGTTGCCTTAGTCGACTGCAACACACACGACGTGCGGAGAAAAGGGTGGCCGAACCAAGTGGAACATCAAAACCTAAATATGCCCGTAACATCAACTTCCATTTCTTTTGCTACCTCGCAACCTTAGTCGACTGCAACACACACGACGTGCGGCGAAAAGGGTGGCCGAACCAAGTGAAACATCAAAACATAAATATGCACGTAACACCAACTCCCATTTCTTTTGCTACTTCGCTACCTTAGTCGACTGCAACACACACGACGTGCGGAGAAAAGGGTGGCCGAACCAAGTGAAACATCAAAATCTAAATATGCACGTAACATCAACTTCCATTTCTTTTGCTACTTCGCTACCTTAGTCGACTGCAACACACACGACGTGCGGCGAAAAGGGTGGCCGAACCAAGTGAAACATCAAAACCTAAATATGCACGTAACACCAACTCCAATTTCTTTTGCTACTTCGCTACCTTAATCGACTGCAACACACACGACGTGCGGAGAAAAGGGTGGCCGAACCAAGTGGAACATCAAAACCTAAATGTGCACGTAACACCAACTCCCATTTCTTTTGCTACTTCACTGCCTTAGTCGGCTGCAACACACACGACGTGCGGAGAAAAGGATGGCCGAACCAAGTGAAACATCAAAACCTAAATGTGCACGTAACATCAACTTCCATTTCTTTTGCTACTTCGCTACCTTAGTCGACTGCAACACACACGACGTGCGGAGAAAAGGGTGGCCGAACCAAGTGAAACATCAAAACCTAAATGTGCACGTAACACCAACTTCCATTTCTTTTGCTACTTTGCTACCTTAGTCGACTGCAACACACACGACGTGCGGAAAAAAGGATGGCCGAACCAAGTGAAACTTCAAAACCTAAATATGCACGTAAGATCAACTCCCATTTCTTTTGCTACCTCGCTGCCTTAGTCGACTGCAACACACACGACGTGCGGAGAAAAGGGTGGCCGAACCAAGTGAAACATCAAAACCTAAAAATGCCCGTAACATCAACTTCCATTTCTTTTGCTACCTCGCAACCTTAGTCGACTGCAACACACACGACGTGCGGCGAAAAGGGTGGCCGAACCAAGTGAAACATCAAAACATAAATATGCACGTAACACCGACTCCCATTTCTTTTGCTACTTCGCTACCTTAGTCGACTGCAACACACACGACGTGCGGAGAAAAGGGTGGCCGAACCAAGTGAAACATCAAAACCTAAATATGCCCGTAACATCAACTTCCATTTCTTTTGCTACCTCGCAACCTTAGTCGACTGCAACACACACGACGTGCGGCGAAAAGGGTGGCCGAACCAAGTGAAACATCAAAACATAAATATGCACGTAACACCAACTCCCATTTCTTTTGCTACTTCGCTACCTTAGTCGACTGCAACACACACGACGTGCGGAGAAAAGGGTGGCCGAACCAAGTGAAACATCAAAATCTAAATATGCACGTAACATCAACTTCCATTTCTTTTGCTACTTCGCTACCTTAGTCGACTGCAACACACACGACGTGCGGCGAAAAGGGTGGCCGAACCAAGTGAAACATCAAAACCTAAATATGCACGTAACACCAACTCCAATTTCTTTTGCTACTTCGCTACCTTAGTCGACTGCAACACACACGACGTGCGGAGAAAAGGGTGGCCGAACCAAGTGGAACATCAAAACCTAAATGTGCACGTAACACCAACTCCCATTTCTTTTGCTACTTCACTGCCTTAGTCGGCTGCAACACACACGACGTGCGGAGAAAAGGATGGCCGAACCAAGTGAAACATCAAAACCTAAATGTGCACGTAACATCAACTTCCATTTCTTTTGCTACTTCGCTACCTTAGTCGACTGCAACACACACGACGTGCGGCGAAAAGGGTGGCCGAACCAAGTGAAACATCAAAACCTAAATGTGCACGTAACACCAACTTCCATTTCTTTTGCTACTTTGCTACCTTAGTCGACTGCAACACACACGACGTGCGGAAAAAAGGATGGCCGAACCAAGTGAAACTTCAAAACCTAAATATGCACGTAAGATCAACTCCCATTTCTTTTGCTACCTCGCTGCCTTAGTCGACTGCAACACACACGACGTGCGGAGAAAAGGGTGGCCGAACCAAGTGAAACATCAAAACCTAAAAATGCCCGTAACATCAACTTCCATTTCTTTTGCTACCTCGCAACCTTAGTCGACTGCAACACACACGACGTGCGGCGAAAAGGGTGGCCGAACCAAGTGAAACATCAAAACATAAATATGCACGTAACACCGACTCCCATTTCTTTTGCTACTTCGCTACCTTAGTCGACTGCAACACACACGACGTGCGGAGAAAAGGGTGGCCGAACCAAGTGAAACATCAAAACCTAAATATGCACGTAACATCAACTTCCATTTCTTTTGCTACTTCGCTACCTTAGTCGACTGCAACACACACGACGTGCGGCGAAAAGGGTGGCCGAACCAAGTGAAATATCAAAACCTAAATGTGCACGTAACACCAACTCCCATTTCTTTTGCTATCTCGCTACCTTAGTCGACTGCAACACACACGACGTGCGGCGAAAAGGGTGGCCGAACCAAGTGAAACATCAAAACATAAATATGCACGTAACACCAGCTCCCATTTCTTTTGCTACTTCGCTACCTTAGTCGACTGCAACACACACGACGTGCGGAGAAAAGGGTGGCCGAACCAAGTGAAACATCAAAACCTAAATATGCACGTAACATCAACTTCCATTTCTTTTGCTACTTCGCTACCTTAGTCGACTGCAACACACACGACGTGCGGCGAAAAGGGTGGCCGAACCAAGTGAAACATCAAAACCTAAATGTGCACGTAACACCAACTCCCATTTCTTTTGCTACTTCGCTACCTTAGTCGACTGCAACACACACGACGTGCGGAGAAAAGGGTGGCCGAACCAAGTGAAACATCAAAACCTAAATATGCACGTAACATCAACTTCCATTTCTTTTGCTACTTCGCTACCTTAGTCGACTGCAACACACACGACGTGCGGAGAAAAGGGTGGCCGAACCAAGCGAAACATCAAAACCAAAATGTGCACGTAACATCAAATCAGCTCCCATTTCTTCTGCTACCGGTGCTTGCTTATACAACGGATTTCTGGCAGAGAAGAACGTTTTCCACGATCGTTCTTGCAAAACATTCGGAACACGTTATATACTTTAGATTTCACCTTGAAATCCTTTTCATCAAGCAACCTGAAACATCCATTCTCATGGAAAATAATAACTTGTTTGGTTCGAACCCACTCGCAATAAGTTTCTATAGACTTAAACATTAATATATAATTTAAAAAAAAGAACAACGTGGAATGCTTAACATTTATTGAACAGTGTGCAGTATAATACACAGTACGCAGCACTATCGTGTCGTTTGTGTTAAAAGTGCTACTATATTGAAAATGTTAAAATACAAGGCGAAGTAACAATTTTATTCGAGTCTTAAGCGCATTTGTCACATTCGGTTTCGTTCCGAAGCGGACAGTTTCAAGAGTTGAGAATTAATTTGAATGTATCCGCTTCGAGATTAAATCGATTGTGATAAACGAATTCATTCAAGGAAACCTACAAAAATGTTGTTCAGTTTTTCTCATGTGCCTTTGCAAAAGCCAACGATTACAAAAACCAAGTTGCTCCCTGTGTATGGGTCTCTAATTCTTTTTTTTTTTCTACGTAACTGAAATTTTTCAAGAGTGATCATTCCTCTCAGTGCGGAACATTTTGGAACTGGGTGAACTGACGCAAAACGGTAAAGTAAGAGAACGAAGTCTTCATCGTCTGCAAGAAACGGTAAAATACCTCTTTTTCTGAAGTGTGTGTTTTTATTTTCCCTGTCCTTACCCACATGAACGTTTCCAGATTTAAGTCGGCGAACTTTCCAACCGTCAGGGTAACAGGTTTCGCGAGGCGAAAGTGCATCATCATCAGCAGTTTTTCAAATTTCTTGCCGCACATGTACCACTCGATCGTGTACAAAATATACTGTAGTTCTTCACTCTGCAAAACATTCACCGATTACAAAAAAAAGTTTTCCTTTTATTACCTACCCTGGTTTTTAGCAACTCTCCTAGAAGACAGGGGCAGAAAATGGAAAACGACGAGCTGATGAAGTAGACGAAACCGCATATTTCCAAAATAGTGTCATCAGTCTTCACGACGCAAAAAGAGAAACGCTTCAGTAGAGAATAGTAAATAAAATCGGCTGTAACTTACCGTAATTATAAAGAAAGCGCAAATCAAGTTGAGGAATATCACGAAAATGTTGTATACTAGCAGTAAGGGTGAGAAGAACTTTTCTAATTCAGAGCAGAAACGTACCAGCGACTGATGAAATTCGATTAGCTCTCCGAATTTTTTTATGAGCGCGGTTGTAAATTTCTTCGATGTTATTGTTTGATTTATTTTGAAGAAAGGATCTGGTACATCTCTTGCGATGTTATCGTCCTTAGAAGGCAATTTACTGGAACATAAATGCTAAACTATTAACACCAGATTAAAATCAGGTGCAAGAAAGTTAGTAAATAATAATAATAATAATAATAATAATAATAATAATAATGAATTTATTAGAAGTAATACTTGATCAATACAAGATTAACCTTCAAAGGCGGAGTCCAGTGTGGCATCATGATGCTGATGCCACCTGCTCTACTCAACCCAATAAATAATTAGTTCATATAAATATAATAATAATTAAGTTACGTTAACATTTCGTAGCGATAGTATAAAAGAAAAAAATACCAAGTAAATCACATTTAATATATAGATACCCAGGCACGAACACAAATTCATAAAAATTAAGATTTATAACGATAGAAATGAAATAAAATAAGAATGAAGATAAAATAAGAATGAAGATAAAATAAGAATGAAAATTAAACATAAGTACTCGTCCGAACATGTCACTCTCTAAGCAATAGATTATTGAGTTCATTTTTGAATTTACTATAAGAGTCCAAATGAAATTGTACGTTGTATTTGTTAAATATCTGGAATATATTATATTGGAAGGATCGTTTAGCCATTTCTGTAGTATGCATCGGTGGAGTCAGTAAACCCTTGAATCGTAAATTCAGATTATGTACATCTGTGCGAAAAGATATTTTATTATAAAGATATTGCGGACTCTTGGCTTTTAATATTTTATAAAATGTACAAGCAGAATGTAATAAATGTGTGTTTTTCATGTTTAGCCACCTAATCTCTTTTAACTTATAACTCACCCTGTCATACTTCCTCAATCCAAATATTAATCTTAAACAAGCATTTTGTACTCGTTGAAGTTTAGTAGAAGTTTTGAAGTCTAAGCATGGGCCGTACACCACATCACAATAATGCAACTTCGATAAAATAATACTTTGACACAAATTTATTTTAATTTTTTGGCTCAAAGAATGTCTACATCTGTATAATATTTTTAAATTGAAAAATGCGTTTTTAATAATATTGGAGACGTGTTCTCTAAACCGAAGTGAAACATCGACAGTTAGTCCTAAATTTTTTACCACATTAGTGGGTGTAAGCTCAGAATCTGCAAGTATTATACGAGCATTTTTACCAGCTTCATCTCTGTCTTTTTTGTTTCCAAAAATAATTAACTGCGACTTGTTAGGATTCAGCTGTAAACAATGCTCCTCTGAAATTTTTACTAAATTAGATAAATTTAAGTTAATTTCGTTAACTGCTTGGAGGGTTTGAGATAGATGAAATGATTTATAAATTTGTATGTAGTCTGCATAAAAATGGTATTTACAATTTTGAAATGATGAATCAAAATTACAGGTGTAAATACTGTATAAAAGTGGACTTAAAACTGATCCTTGAGGTACGCCCGATTTTACTTCTAAGAATGTGGAAACAAGACCAAGGTGAGTTACAGCCTGTTGCCTGTTAGAAAGGAAATTTGATATTAGACCTGCCGCATTTTCTGTAAAGCCTACATAATGCAAAACAGAGACTAACACTTCATGGTTGACTCTATCAAATGCTCGAGAATAGTCTAGCAAGATTAACGAAGTTACATTCCCTTGATCGGTTTCTGAAACAATATCATCGATTATTGTGAGATAATGCAGTGACACAACTTTTCAAACAGTTTGCACAAACCAGGAAGTATACTTAACGGACGCAGATCATTATAGCCTGATGGATTATTAACTTTCGATTGTGGTTTGACCAATGCATGTTTCCAACAATCTGGGAATACAGAATGTAATATGCAGAAGTTAAAAATGTGTATTATAAATGGTAATAGATACGGCAGGCACCAGGATATAACTGCTATACTAAAGCCGTCAACGCCAATAGCTTTCGATTTTATTTTAGTTATCGTCTCGAGAATATCCGATTCATTAACAGGGAGAAAATCAAAGTTTGAAATGTTTTCACTCTTTTTGTTGCTACGATAAAAGCTACACAAACGATTAACATTTATATTAGTGAAAGTAGTAGAGTTAATGAAAAATTCGTTAATTTCATCAATATTATTAAAGTTATCAGGTAAACGGCTGGATTTCTTAGAATCAATGCCCACCAATTTTAAGTTCTTCCAAAAAATAGAAGGATTAGATCTAAATTGCCAATTAAAGTAGGCCTTCTTTTCCCTTCTACAAGCAGCAGTAATCAAATTACGAATCTGTTTATAATATATCCAATCATTCTGATTTCCTGTGGATTTGAATTTTTGTAATGCTCGGTAATCAGTTTCTGCGTAGCACTCGTGTTACCTAATGCAGATTTTTGTTTTATTCTTAAAATATTAATGGCCGGTTTCACAAAGCTTCGTTAAATATTTAAGTTCCGATTAACTCTGTAACGAATGATTAAATAGGAAAACAACTGCATTTAACGATGCTTAAATTAACGATGATTACTAAACGATTCGCTCTGTAATCAGTCGTTAAATAGTCTAAATGCTCCGTTAAGTGTTTCACAAAGCTCGATTAAGAGATAACGCTTCGCACAAAGCTCGATTAAGAGATAACGCTTCGTTTACTTCTGTCTAATCAGGCGTTAGATTAATCGATAGAATTCCAGCGATTAAAAAGTAACGAGTGAATTTTCCATAGTTATTATAAAGCTTTTTTGATATAAAAATTCCACACATATATCTAAAAAATAATTATAATTTTATTTAAAAATGTAACGTACCTTAAATATGAAAAATAATGACATTTCTGTACTTTTACTCACTTGGTTTATTGATTAATTTTTACGATACTATTTCGGAAATTATTTTCAACAACAAATAATTCAAAATTATTTCAGAATGTCTGCAACTTCACTTTCTTCTCTGACGATAAAGAAATGCCTCTTTAAGGTAGGATTCATTTTATAATAGACAGAAATAATCCTTTTAATGATTTGGATGATAATGAATTTAACGTTTCGCTTTTCCGAAGGAGTTATGGAACTCTTTGGTCCCACACTAGAACCTGCAACAAGCAAAAATAAATTTACTTTATGGTACAAAGTTGCTTATAAACTTACGTTGTTATCCGCTGAAATATTTCAACAGCTGATTCCTGATACTTTTAGAAACCTTCGATACGTAGAATAATTCATCGTGTCACTCATCTTATTGCAAGGCAAAGCAAACAGTTAATTAAATAGCTAATAGAAGAAGCTCCGCAAGTTATCGTTAGGCTTTTCTCGTGTCATTGGCACCACAGATTTTACCCCATGTTAAAATTATTTCACCTGGTGGTAATCCCGCTGAGCTGTACCACAACAGAAAATGTGTCTTTGCCATATATGTTCAAGTAATTCAACTGCACTAAAGTTTCCTTCCTCCTTTTCTTTTTTCCTTTTTCATTTTTAAAAATCACTAACTGCACTTATGCGAAGAATTTAAGATGTATTTATTTATTTTGAGTTTCTAACCTCACACTATCTGACTGCAGGACTGACGCCATGCCGGACAGATTACTTAAAGCGGTGTCAAAGTGGCAATTTTTCGATGTTGCCAAACGTAAACTCCAATTAGTTAATCAGAGATTAACATAACACAGTTTTTTGTTTTGTGAAACAGCATCAAATTTTTAACACTGATTAAATTTAACGGTTGATTAGTTAATCAACGCTTAAACAAAGCTTTGTGAAACCCGCCCTAACGCTCAAAATCATTTCTAATTTTTAATATCGTACAAATAATTACTATTACGGTTTGAAAAAAAAAAACACTTTCCAAATGTCACCCTGTATATTGAGTTTGTATCGCATTTACTTTTCGATGGTGCAACAATTGACCGGAGACATGGGTGTATGTTGTATTTTCTTGTCTGCTTTTATTACGCCCAAAATAAGTTTTTACCATCGTGTTCTTCGCAATTCAACTGGATTTTTGAAACACAAAATTGTCCCTCACCTAGATTTAATTTTGTAGTACAATCCGCAGACGCGTTTTGCGTATACTGTTATTACTATTAATTGCTTTAAGTAAACTGAATCGGCCCGGAGTTTCTTTCTTTTTAGCACTCATTGCACAAGTCATTTGCAAAGCGTCTGTAGTAGTTTCCGAGTTTTGCCTGAGAACCAGATTGAATGTTTATTCTAAACGGCAAGACCAGTCATAAAATCCGGCGATGTTTCAGTTTTTGTGTTATATGACTCTACGATTTACAATTTTTTGTATATTTGTTATTCCGACGGAAAGATTAAATAGCCTTCGCATTTGACATTTCATGACATTGGTCCTCTTTACGTCAGCTTGTAGTCGATTGACTTTTGTTGATGTCACGATGATTTCGACTCAATCAAACCAGGATCTATTAGATTTTACTAGGCGGAGTCTCTTCTCGGCCTGCGCAATTTGTTTATTTATTTTCTCCGTTTTGGCACTAGTTACCCATTTTGTAGTAAGTAAGTTTTTTGGCACCTAAACGTCACAGACGTCAAATGATGCATATTTATGACAGTCAGACTATACCACGTGATCACTTTTCCCAATTTCTGATTGATCAGGTGATTTGGTCTGACCGTTGACTTGACTTGACTTGAAAATTTCATGTAGAAGATTTTGATGGTGCGAATTAATTGAAACCAGTTTGTAATAATCAGTCATTAATTTTTAATGAAAATAATAATATTTTTGCACGAAATTACAATATTAAAACTTCACAAGCAATGTTGTTAAAAATACATTTCTAATAGTATCTAGATACAGATGCAGATACTTTCACAAATATGTATCTAAATGCAGATACAAATACCTTTTCCGGAAAATATCTAGATACAGATACAAAAAAAAGTATCTGCAGTTTATCAAGATACTTGCAAGTGTAAAATTCAATAACCTATGCAGTAGTGGAGGTACGGTATTATTTGCGATCCAAATCGACTTTTTTTTGTGAAAATTGACGAAGTTTTCGTATGAATATGTGAATAGTGTACACACTAAAATCTGTGATAATTTTCACAATTATTTTCAGCAATATGTCTTTTTAAATAGAAAATTTATCTTTGTTATTAAGTTGATCAATAAGCTGATAAGTAATTACCTGGTTTTGTGTGAAACCAAGTCAAGTCAATGTAAAATATAAAGTTATCAACAGAAGTGACTCTACTTCCGTATCAGACAAGTTAAATGTCAAATGAATCTAGGATCCTTAGTTGCAACCTTGTTGTAGCTAAGAGAGCGTACCCATAAACAAGAAAAGTTGATAAAATCAACAATACAGTCTTTTCCTTTTGATTTTCTTCTTTCGTCAATTATCTTTCCCAATATTTAAAATAATTTTCAAGTTTCTGAACTATCAAATCGCATTTTGAATAGGACAGTCATTTGATCAACTGGAAAACATAATTAACAAGAGGGGAAAATCAAAAGAAAGAGACTGTAAAATCGGAGGTTGCATTTCCGCCAAGGTCTGCTGTTTTTTATGGCAGTTCAAAATGTATCTGAAATGTATCTTAGTATCTCAAATGAATAGATACACTGTAATTATATCTGGATACAGATACAGTTACATTTTTAGTAGTATCTGAGGTATGTATCTAGATACTCAAAAAGTATTTAGATACTGTATCTAGATACTTGCATCTAGATACTTAACAACACTGTTCACAAGCCAGGATTAGAATAAAGAAGTTGTATGGTTTAAATAAACACCACACTTGGCTCGTGTTTTAACGATATTTGTCAAACAAGGTACAAGGTATAAGTAAAATAAATGTTGAAAGAATCATATTAATACTTCCTCTTTGTGACGCAACAAACAAAGAAGATTAAAGAAGCAATTGGAGTAAGGAAAGTTAAGAAAGCGCTTTTTTGTTTTGTTGATGTACCTAGGGAATCCAATTTAAAACTTCAAATCATAAATAATTATAAATTGAGATTCGACTTTAATTAAACGATGTGTAAAATTTCGTACTACGATACCGCCAGAAAACTATACCCGAGCAAACAAACACAACTTTACTGGTCGCATACGCAAAAATGATATTGGGAATATAAATAGATCCGTTTTGTTTTTTTTTTTTGAGTAAGTTGCGCCAACGGAGAAAAATTTAAACCAGTAAATTGCCCAGGCTATATAAGAGACTCCGTCTCATGAAATCTAGAAGGTCGTGGTTCAAACCCTTCCTTTCTTCGTTAGGGATCAGGCCCGGTTTGACTTTATTAATTTGTGACGTGCATGGAGCACGCAATCATCGTTGTGGTATACTCAGCGCCCGGTTTTGGTGTTTGATGAACTTCTGCCCCAGTTTCGCGATGTGTCCGTCTGGAGGACGACGTATAAGGTGACTACGCGAGAATTCCTACCCCCTTTAACTCCTTTATTTTTGATTTCAGGAAAAACTGTTTAATACAAAACTTATAGGGACTAATTCAAAGTTTCTATGTGTGCTCACAGAAAAACAATTGATGGTCGGATAAACGAGATATAAGCTAAACTTAAGTTTTTTTTTAATGGAAAACCCTGTATATTATTACGATTTTCGATTCTAAATAAAATTCTACTGAGATTACGTATACAATAAAACCAATAATGTAGAAGGTGTCTACAAAATAAATAAAATTCCTATTTAATTTATTTTATTTTTGAATTTTAGAAATAGAAAACTTGAATAATGATTCTTTTATAATAATAAGAGACGTGAATGTATGTCCATATGAGGCAAGGCACTACTCGGATCCCTAATAAATTATTCGTAAATGATAATAGATCTTATAGCTGTCCTCAGGATATTGTCAATGGTTTTGCCGATTTATTTTCTAAAATCCACTTGCCTGATTCTGGAATTATTGAACTTAATGATATATATTCGAACTCTCTCCCATTTCATATGCCACCTGTGTCCGAAGTAGAACTATTAAACATAATGGTAAAATTTCCTATTAAATTTACTGCAGGGGATGATTCAATTCCAAGCTTCTTGGTCCACGACGCTAGATATGCTTTTGTCAAGCCATTACTTCATATTATTAATGTTGCCATTGCTACGTCTTCTTTCCCGGATACCTGGAAAAGGGCCAGAATTACGCCTGTCTATAAAAAAGGTGATAAAGGGCAGATAAAAAATTATCGCCCTATAGCAATTTTGAACAACTTTGCTAAAATTTTTGAACAACTTATATATAAGCTTATTTATAGACAAACTTTCTCTTACATTGCTACATGTCAGCACGGCTTTATTTCTGGTAGGTCAACGATTACGAACTTAGTCACTATAACGCAATTTATTGCTGAACAATTGAATAAACAGGGACAAGTTGACGTTGTATATACCGATCTATCTAGTGCTTTTGATATGGTACACCACGGTATCCTTCTCAGGAAACTTAGCTCTTTCGGCATGACTTCTTCGTTGTTACATCTTATGAAATCTTATTTAACAGCCAGAGTAAGTTATGTGTTTTACAACGGCTACAAATCATTTGAATATCAGGCAACCTCTGGTGTTCCGCAGGGTTCTAACTTAGGACCTTTGCTATTTGTTTTATTTATAAATGATTTGTTAAACTCTCTTGAATGTCGAGTGCTTGCGTTTGCAGATGATTTAAAAATTTATGCGTCGGTTTCGACTGTTCATGAAGCTATTCAGCTACAGCAAGGTCTTGACACTATTAACTATTGGTGTGCCAACAATTATCTTAAGTTAAACATCAATAAGTGTTGTTCTGTAACGTACACCAAAAGACTCAGTCCGATTAACTATGACTATAAATTAAATGGTCAAGTAATTATAAGGAAAACCTCCACAATGGATCTTGGGGTGCTTTTTGATTCTACTCTAAGCTTTTCTTCCCACATAAAAAATATAGTTACCGCAGCCTCAAAAACACTTGGTTTTGTCTTTCGTACAGTCAAGTACTTTGATAACATTGATGTATTTAAATGTCTTTTCAATTCCTTAGTTATTAGCAGACTTGAATATGCTTCTCAAGTCTGGTCACCTTATTACATTTGCTATCGTTTAGATATCGAGCGTATACAACGTAGGTTTCTTAAATTCCTTTCGTTGAAAATCTCTGGGGAATATCCCCCAAGAGGTGTTGACTATGACGACCTACTACGCAGACATAATTTTCAATCCCTTAGTCAACGTCGGGAAATACAAGGTGCTCGATTTATTTGGAAAGTCATTCATTATAAATTTGATTGTGTCGAAATCTTGGAATCTTTGAATTTTATGGTGCCACGTTTCAACTCGAGATGGTCTACAACATTTTATCTGCGTACAGCTAAGAGTAATATCTTAATTAAAGCGCCTATATACACTATGTGCCGTAATGCTGATGCAAAATATGATGATATATTTTGTGATACTTTATGATTTGCTTGCAGCATTTTATTAAACTAAATGTATTTAAATTGTTAGTATTTATATTGTTGTGTTTTCTTTTCGTCCTGTAATTGGGTATTTCCTGTTGGGCGACTACTACTTACTTACTTATAATAATAAGAGACGTGAATCAAAACTTGTTAAAAAGATTTACACTTTGCGGAAAAAAATTGAAGATGCTTTGAATATGTTTTATGATAAATTTTTAATCATTTTTTTTTCCTAAATATTTTTCGTTTCTAGTTAAAAAGTTAATTTTTGGAAAACATGTAAATCGGTTTAATGTGTTAATGGTAAAATTTTATTTAATGTTATTTTATTTAAAACCAAAACTTCGTTTATTTTTTTTGGGCATCCGACGCTCAATTGTTTGTTGTGAGTATCTGTAGCAGTAGTGAAATAAATTCTACAACTTTTTTTATCCTTTCTTCTTGCAAAAATAAAAAATAAATTAATTAAGCAGGAATTATTTTATACACATCTTCTACATTATTAGTTTTATCATACATATAGTCCCATTAGAATTTAATTTAGAATCGAGAATCGTAATAATATACAGGGTATTCCATTAAAAAAAAAACTTAAGTTTAGTTCATATCTCTTTTATCCGACCATCAATTGTTTTTCTGTGACCACACAGAGAAACTTTGAATTAGTCCTTTTAAGTTTTTTTTTTTGTAATAAAAAATAAAAGAGTTAAAGGGGGTAGGAATTCTGGCGTAATCACCTTATACATTTTAGTATTGTCGAGGTACCTCGGAGGAGATTTCCTCAATGGTACGACTTTTTGTCGACTCTTGCCTCGTGCCTTGGAGGACAGAAACTCATTTGAGTTGCCTCAACCCTCGTCCCCTTTGTTAAGAACATGTACGTTGTAATGCTCTCTTTTTCGCACAAATTATTTTTGTCGAACTTGTCTTTCCTTACAGGCTAACGTACGACGTTTTTTTTTTCGACATACTACCAGTTTCCTGTGACGATCCTTTTGAGGGGAACAGATATCACGCATCGGCTTTCGTTGTAGCAGCCTTCGTGTTGGCGTCTCCATACGTCAACGTTTGCGAGCGTCCAAAAATTTCTATTGAAGACGATTCAGGTGGGAGGTTCCAATTAAATTGTGGACACGGCCGTATGTCGAATTTGTTGAATTAATTAATAACTTCAGTGTTTTGGGTGCTTAACGCCAGAAATAGTATTGCAAGTGTAAAAACGTGCGGACTTTCATTATAATACAGGGTCTCCCAAGTCGACCGGAAGTCGCCGCTATCTTTCTTATTTTAAATGGAATGCTATATTTTTTATTGCAAATTCTGATTCTACGCATTAGTCTAAGTAAGAATTGTTAAGGCTTCCCTATACTTAAATGTAACCGATTTTGAGATATCTGGAGATTTATCTAAAAAATTGTTTTGGTCAGCATTTATTGAAGAGATTGTATTTATGACACTTTCAAATTTAGAAATTCAGGTGGCATGTCGTTTTGAAGTACTATCTTCGGGCTTTCAAATAGTGTCCTAATTATCCCTGAAAAAATCACAGGCTGGTCATAAAATGGTGTCGAACCTCACTATGTTTAACTGTCCAAAATTCAATTTTCGTAAATGGAATACCTTGTATATTTTTACATCATGAGACAGAGAATCAAATTCTACATCGATTAGTATTAGTATTCCCTATACCCATCTGCAGTAGTTTTCTTGTTATCAGCAGTTCTTTATTTTGTTTGGGTAATTAATGGAATTAATGCCGTTATTCGTAGCAAATTTTCAAAAAGAAACAGATATTGAACTGCTAATTTTTAAAGAATTAACTAATTGCTAACCATAACATTATTTTGGCGTACATAACGGCATAGATCTTAAAGAAGGTAGATACCTGCCGTAAGTTTATTGTTTTCATGAACGAGCGTCTTAAAAACATAAGCATGCCATGAAAAACAATTTTCTTTGTTAGTTTGACGTTTTTATTAAAAAAAGAAAAATTTTGTGCAAATCGTTTTTGATTGCAGTGAGAACCTCGAGCAGTCTCTGGACAGCTGTTTCAGCCCTGCTTGGGGCTTCTTCAGCAGAAACGTAGCTCGACATTCCCACTGCAGACCAAAAACGACTTGCCCAATTTATTCGCAATTGCGATGTAAGAGTGGTGAACATATAAAATAGCGACATCTTACTATCGCTTTTTGACCATAACATTGCAGTAGGATAGACAAATTGAAGCGGGATTTGCTCCTAATGAGTCCCCCATGCAAGGCGGCCATGCTTGCTGTCAAAGCATAATGAAAGATTTTAGAAAAATTTTGTGCAAATCGTTTTTGATCAAAAAGCGATAGTAAGATGTCGCTATTTTATATGTTCACCACTCTTATATCGCAATTGTGAATAAATTGGGCAAGTCGTTTTTGGTCTGCAGTGGGAATGTCGAGCTACGTTTCTGCTGAAGAAGCCCCAAGCAGGGCTGAAACAGCTGTCCAGAGGCTGCTCGAGGTTCTCACTGCAATCAAAAACGATTTGCACAAAATTTTTCTAAAATCTTTCATTATGCTTTGACAGCAAGCATGGCCGCCTTGCATGGGGGATTCATTAGGAGCAAATCCCGCTTCAATTTGTCTATCCTACTGCAATGTCTGGTCAAAAAGCGATAGTAAGATGTCGCTATTTTATATGTTTTTATTAAACAACAATACGTCAACGTTGTTGAGTGATAAAAACAACAATGAATAATTTTGGTTATTCTAATGAACAATTATTAAATTTATTTTACATTCATGGAGAATGCAATAAAATTGTTACGAGAACATGTAGAAGATTTAATGAAATGTATCCGCAGTTTCCGCCAATGACCGAAAAAATTTGTAGAAGGTATGAACGTAACTTTTTAAGAAGTGGTACCGTTAGACCAAAGAAAACTTCGTCGTGTCCTGTAACTGGCAATGAAGAAAACGAAATTTCTGTTTTGGCATTCTTTCAAGTTTATCCGCGAGCATCTATCGCCGCTGCTGAACACGATTTAAATGTAGCACATTCATCCATACAAAGAATTCTGCACAAGCATAAATTACATGATTACAAGTTTATTACGCTTTGCAATCGGAAGATCCGGCGATTCGAATGCGATTTTGTGAAGCACTTTTGACATATTATCAAGAAGACCACAGTTTCATGCAGAAGATCATTTGGACAGATGAGGCTAAGTTTACTCATGAAGGAATTTTAAATAGGCATAATTCTCACGTATGGGCAAGGGAAAATCCACATTTTGTTAGAGAGAGAGAGGATTCCAAAATAAATTTAGTTTTAACGTTTTTGCAATTTTGAAAGATAACAGATGTTCCTATTTTATTTATAACGAAAATATCTAAATTCTCGTCGTTATTTAGACATTTTGAGAACTGTGGTGATAAATTTTTTAGAAAATTTACCATTAAATGCTTATTTTAATTGTTGGTATCAGCTAGATGGAGCTCCAGCACACAGTACTAACGAAGTGGGAGAGCAGTTAAACGAACTTTTTCCAAATCGATGGATAGGACGCCACGGTCCTTTGAGATGGCCCCCGTGATCACCTGATCTTACGCCATTGGATTTCTATCTGTGGGGTAAAATTAAATCGGAGGTTTAACGTGAACCTGTAAATGATAGGCAAGATCTCGAAAATCGAGTTATAAATTGCTTTCAAAATTTAAATCCCATGGAAATACGACGAGCAACCACAGAGGGTGTTGTATCACGAATAAGAAATTGTCTCCGCATGAACGGCAGGCAATTTGAACAAGCTTTGTAGTTATTTTACGATGTTACAATTTTGCAATAGTAAGGATACTTTTCATTGCTTTGTTAATTTTGTTAAATTCTTTGTTACTTGTTTGTACTGTATGTGACTTTTTAAATTTTAGATAAATGGAGGCCGTAGAAAGATACACTACATAAAAATTTACTACAGAATTTCCAATAACTTCTTTTGTTCTTATTGTAGGTCGCCACTTCCTCTTCTTTTTGCTTTTCATGGCCAACTTTATCTAAAATTTAAAAAAATCATGTTGCTTATCTGTTAGTGTTATAACTCAATAAATATTTTTGTTTTCTCGTCACTTACTGCTAAAAAATACAATAATTCAAGAAAAATATACCATTATAATAAAAAAATTACTGATAACAAGAAAACTACTGCAGATGGGTATAGGGAATACTAATACTAATCGATGTAGAATTTGATTCTCTGTCTCATGATATAAAAATATACAGGATGTTCCATTTACGAAAATTGAGTTTTGGGCAGTTAAACATAGTGAGGTTCGACACCATTTTATGACTAGCCTGTGATTTTTTCAGGGATAATTAGGACACTATTTGAAAGCCTGAAGATAGTACTTCAAAACGACATGCCACCTGAATTTCTAAATTTGAAAGTGTCATAAATACAATCTCTTCAATGAAAGCTGACCAAAACTATTTTTTAGATAAATCTCCAGATATCTCAAAATCGGTTACATTTAAGTATAGGGAAGCCTTAACAATTTTTACTTAGACTAATGCGTAGAATCAGAATTTGCAATAAAAAATATAGCATTCCATTTAAAATAAGAAAGTTAGCGGCGACTTCCGGTATAATCGGAAGTGATATAAAAGTGAAAATATTTTAGTCTGAAAGATCACCTTTCGCCGTGGCAGCTTGCTAAGTTTCATATTTTTTGTGTATTTCCTTCCTCTAAAACTTTTAATATGCCACTCAACTTGGGAGACCCTGTATAAAATATATAACATAAAAAACAAAACGAGAAATTCATTTTATAAAAAAAGTAAATTAATAATATTTTAATATGAATATTTACTTCTTTTAATTAAGATCCATTGAAATACTGAAATATTGATTTGAAGAGAAGAAAGGCGTACAGAACTTCATGCGTACAAATTATTTTTTCGTTTAAACCACCAACGCTGACTACAAACTTTTTTAAAATACAGAGTTTAAATTAAATTAATAAAAAATAAACTGGTTATGATTAAATTATGATTACTAAAAAAAGCACACACCGTGAAGAGTTCTATCTTCGTTCACGAAATTAATAAATTAATTTCAAACTGAGGAACTGAGGAAAATAATTTAAAATAAACTTCAACGAGAAACGGAGCGTAACTCGGTCAAGAGGCTTTTTTTGAAGAATTCGGAAGATAGGCTTCTTCTACGCTCCCGCTCTACTTAAGCAATATTCCCTTCCCGATTGTTATACAAGTAGGAAGAGGAAATACCGGATGTTGCATTTGCTACGCAAAAATTATCCTTAATTGAGTGCATAAATTGCAAGTGTTGTCGGTCCGATTTTGTTGTTCTCTGACAAGTCGTGCTGTGTGCATCTCAATTCTGCAAATCATTTCATTTTGACCTTGTACGCATTTTTTATTCATTATAATATTACTTAATCGCAACTTAATTTTTATAAAAACTTTGCCTTTCTACATACCGAATATATTGAACCCTTACACAAGCAGTATGTACAGTTTTAAATGTGTAACATATTTTAAGTACAAAGTTTTTTTAATCTCGAACCGGACAGAAATATAAAGGGAAAACACTCAACGTTTCGCTATAGATTTATAGCTTCGTCAAAAAAAAAACGTTGAGTTTATATTTCGGTCCGGTTCGAGATTCAAAAAACTTTGTACTTACAATTTTCATCGGACAAGAACAAACTTCAATTGTAACAAATTTGTTAATAGTTTGATTTCAAGAGTCACTTTTGACACAAAATAATACACTTACATTGCGCTTAAATTTTTAAGTGCACATACTCTTCAGGTGCGTCAAGGTCAGTACACACTTTGGTCTTGTCTACATCTTACACTGATATAAATATTATTGCATAAATTGAGTCATTTTCGGTTAAGATTAGATCATTTATTTTCGTATTTAACTAACACCCACGACCGTCACAACTGAAGCTGCTGGCTGTGCTGCAAGTTAATTTCTTCAGCACAAATCTTGTTTCCACTCAGGTAGGCAGCTTTACTTATGTAATATTATTTGATGTTTTAATTTTATCCTGATTACGTAGTGTTTTCTTAGTTTTAGAAAGATATTTCTTTATATACATATTTCAATTTACAATTATAAGTGAGAGCAATTTTTCCTGTCTTTATCATCATTATATTATTTTTTCCATTTTCGTTTTGCATCTTGTAATTCCTTCTTCGTCTTTCATTGATACTTTTATCATTTTATTGCCAACTATTTCCATCTACGTAACACCAGTGCAATGCTTCTTCCCTTTGCTGTATATGCGTTTCCTTTTTTCAAGGTTTGCAGCTGCGAGTATTCTTCGAATGAATTCAGTCCCAAATTTTCTGTGAATTGTTTACAACGACAACGACGTTACGATTCTTTTAAGTAACAGAGGCGCATCATCATTACATCTTTTGCTTTTACTTAAACATTGAAACTTCCAATTTCTAAATAAGCCACTGGCTAATTGTTATTGCGTGTGAACAATTGATGAACCATCTTACCTGTTTAGAGGTCCGTCCAAGTGGCGCCTAAATTTGATCACCGTCTCTTTGTCGAACCCGCTACTTAATAGAACGCTGTACACGCAGCTTTTGAATTCCCAGCCTAATATGAAACACAATGAAACTGTTTTAATGATCCTTTAAAACACAGAGTGTCCCAAAAAGAATCTACCTGCTTTATGACGAACCGTAGGTTATGTATATGTATAAGTTGGTCTAACATTTACTATACCACAATCTTAAACATGTCTCTGTAAATTATCAATTCAGATGAATCAATTTTCTCCCACCAGGGAGAGACGTTCAGTTAATTGAGCAGATAAAGAACGCGTCGCTTTCGAATTCTGATTGTAAGTCAAGGACGCGTTCGTCGATTGTCTTTTGGTAAAAGGCGTTGGAAAGCTGAGAAAAAGCTCAGTAAATTCCGCGCCTAAATTGAATTCGAAAATTACAATCGCGATCGCGAGGGAAGGGAGAGACGTTCATTTAATTGAGCAAATAAGAAACACGTCGCTTTAGAATTTTGATTGTAACTCGAGGACGCGTTCGTCGACTGTCTTTCGGTAAAAGGCGTTGGAAAGCTGAGAAAAAGCTCAGTAAATTCCGCGCCTAAATTGAATTCGAAAATTACAAATTCGATCGCGAGGGGAGGGAGAGACGTTCATTTTATTGAGCAAATAAGAAACACGTCGCTTTAGAATTTTGATTGTAACTCGAGGACGCGTTCGTCGATTGTCTTTTGGTAAAAGGCGTTGGAAAGCTGAGAAAAAGCTCAGTAAATTTCGCGCCTAAATTGAATTCGAAAATTACAAATTCGATCGCGAGGGGAGGGAGAGACGTTCATTTAATTGAGCAAATAAGAAACACGTCGCTTTAGAATTTTGATTGTAACTCGAGGACGCGTTCGTCGATTGTCTTTTGGTAAAAGGCGTTGGAAAGCTGAGAAAAAGCTCAGTAAATTCCGCGCCTAAATTGAATTCGAAAATTACAAATTCGATCGCGAGGGGAGGGAGAGACGTTCATTTTATTGAGCAAATAAGAAACACGTCGCTTTAGAATTTTGATTGTAACTCGAGGACGCGTTCGTCGATTGTCTTTTGGTAAAAGGCGTTGGAAAGCTGAGAAAAAGCTCAGTAAATTCCGCGCCTAAATTGAATTCGAAAATTACAAATTCGATCGCGAGGGGAGGGAGAGACGTTCATTTTATTGAGCAAATAAGAAACACGTCGCTTTAGAATTTTGATTGTAACTCGAGGACGCGTTCGTCGATTGTCTTTTGGTAAAAGGCGTTGGAAAGCTGAGAAAAAGCTCAGTAAATTCCGCGCCTAAATTGAATTCGAAAATTACAAATTCGATCGCGAGGGGAGGGAGAGACGTTCATTTAATTGAGCAAATAAGAAACACGTCGCTTTAGAATTTTGATTGTAACTCGAGGACGCGTTCGTCGATTGTCTTTTGGTAAAAGGCGTTGGAAAGCTGAGAAAAAGCTCAGTAAATTCCGCGCCTAAATTGAATTCGAAAATTACAAATTCGATCGCGAGGGGAGGGAGAGACGTTCATTTTATTGAGCAAATAAGAAACACGTCGCTTTAGAATTTTGATTGTAACTCGAGGACGCGTTCGTCGATTGTCTTTTGGTAAAAGGCGTTGGAAAGCTGAGAAAAAGCTCTGTAAATTCCGCGCCTAAATTGAATTCGAAAATTACAAGCGCGATCGCGAGGGAAGGGAGAGACGTTCAGTTAATTGAGCTAATAAGAAACACGTCGCTTTAGAATTTTGATTGTAATTCGAGGACGCGTTCGTCGATTGTTTTTTGGTAAAAGGCGTTGGAAAGCTGAGAAAAGCCCCAGTGAATCTCACGCTTAAATTTAGTTAAAGAATTACAAGCCCTGAGAAACAAATTTGTTTAGAAAGTGCACCCACTTTCATTCACTCGCAGTAAATTATCACGAGCCGCCACTGCTTGGGACACTCTATGTAGTAGCTATATTGAAAACTAAATGAACAAGACATTTATATTTTGAATCCTTAAAAAAATTATGTTAAATACTACACACCCAGCAATTCAAACTGTCCGGTTGTTAGATAAATCAAAGAACCGAAAAGCGTATCGGTGCTCGAAAACACCATGACTATAATCAGCTGCATGAGGAACTGCATGAAAAATGATATTTCGTAGAAAGGGGATTCCTTCCAGTTGTAGGGGTAGACCAAAGACATCGGGAGAGTTCTGGAAAAAGTACAGTTGCATACACACAAGAAAGATAGAAGAAAATGCAAATATATTAATGTCAATTAAAAATATTACCGTGCCTTCAATTGAATTCCTCATTAAAGTAAGCTGTGTTTTTTTTTATGAAGTTGGCGACACAATTCTAGAGAAAACAGTTGTCATTAACTATCAGTACTGATCATAACTTCAAATAAAAACTCAACATTAAAGTTTAAAGTAGATGCTCAAAGTGCTCTCCTTCAGCGTGAATACATAAGCCTACTCTGCGTTTCATGTTTTCAAACCCGTTTGCTAAGTGTTCGGGGGTTATGTTAGCACACACATCTGTAATGCCCGCACGAAGTTCTTCGATTGTGTGACGCGTAGTTCTAAAAAACTGTGTTTTTCATGTGCGGATAAATGAAGTAATCCATAATTGTGAGATTCGGAGACCTTGCAGGAAAATTCACAATCCGATTATCGAAAAACTGCTGCAGGAAAGTCATTGTTTGATGAGCTGTGTGGGCAGTAGCATTGTCTTGCTGAAAAAAACCCTTCTGTAAGTTCATCATCATGTAGTGGATTAATGGAAGGTTCTAATAGCTTATTTCGGTATCTTTCAGCAACTTCTACTGAGTCGTTAAAAAATATTGGTTCGATGATACGCCTTCTTGACACTGCTAGCCAAATACCAATCTTTAATGGATGTAATGGAGTTTCCACAAATTCATGGGGATTATCTGCTGACCATATTCTCATATTCTGTTTATTTAAATACCCTGAGAGATGAAACCAGGCTTCATCGGAAAAGAAACAATTGTCAAGAATGTCGTCGTCGTTGTTTAAGTTATCCAGAAACCACTAACAATATTCTGTTCTTCTGTGAAAATCTACTGGCCTGAGTTCGTGGACTGCTTGAATCTTATATGGATAAAGCTTTAAGTCTTTTTTAAGAATAGTGTGACATGTTCCCACTGATAGCTGAACTTCTTGTGAAAGTTTCGCAATAGATGTCTTGGGAGTGTGTTCCATTCGATCCCGAACATCTTCAATGCAGGCTGCAGTCCTTTTCTTAGCTGCTCCGCTCCCTGTTTTGCGACCAAGTGATCCTGTTTCACGAAATTGAAGAACACAAGCATGGATATGTTTAACTAGTTGTTCATAAGTAATAGCAAAATTAGGAAACTGCTGTCGAAACTTCTGTACACACTGATTAATTGAATAAACTAACTGACCATTTTCTATTCTACCGGTTTGAAAATAACTTTCAACAATAAATATTTTCCGCTGTAATTCTAACATTTTGAATTAATTGAAAATACAAAGTGTCAATTTGACATTTGTTTAATTAAATAATTGAACAGCTATCAGTGCTGCAAATCTTAGGAGAAAAGAAAACAGTGAAATTATAGCCCGTTTTAATGAGGAATTCAATTGAAGGCACGGTACACAGTGGAGCCGAGGTGAAAAAAAAAACGATTTCACGAGAAGATTAATTCGTTGATCTAACTGAGTTTTCTTACATTACTTTAGTCGTAGAATCTGGCTGTGATAATGGTTTTGCGGTAAAAATTAGCTTTCATCTAATATAAGGGCTTAAATCTCATTTCATTCAGTAAGCCATAAAGCCTTAAAAAGAGTAATTTTATATAATTCCGTCAGCTTCGAGGATTATTTTTAAAAGTTACTCCATTATATATTTGGTTAGTACATACTAACAGCTTTTTGTAAAAAAATAAGTTACTCTTTAAAGAAACTTAGACGTGATAATTGAGCCGAAATTAGATTTCTGGGCGTAATGGGAATTTTTAGTAAGCATACAAAAAGAGCTTCACTTTCCTACGGTCTGTAATAATATTGTTTTTCTAAAAATACAATATTTATCTAACTACCCTAAACGTTACACGGCCGCAATCAATCGCATGCGATATACAGGCTGTTTCAAATTCGACTGTCACCGTAGGGATCCCGCTTATTTGAAGAGATAGTTGGTAGGTTTAAATTTGGAAAAGTTGTGTACATTTCATGAGCATTAATATCCGGAGAGAAAAAATGTTAATTTTGTTTCGAAATAATTAAAAAAAAAGAAAAATTATCATTTTCTTATTTTGCCTTTATCTTCTCACATTAAACATTTTTATTTTGGCCTTGTTTTAAAGAATTTTTATAATACGTGCTATGTTGCCGTAATCGACATAATGAGTAGGTTCTTTTGCCACTAAATTTCAATATAGGTGCCATAAGGAAAAATGAATTTGATGATGGTATCAATTTGATGAAACGTGTTATAAAGAAATAGTGCTTACCACTGTGTACAGAATTGAGAAGTTTCTTAAAGAAGTATTTTTATTTTTTTGATATCTCTTTAAATAAAGAAGATAGAGATAAAACAAGAAAATGACAATTTTTCTTTTTTTACAATTATTTCGAATAAGAGTTAATAGAGAAACTTTTTCTCTGCGGATTATTAATGTTCATCAACTTTTCCAAATCTAAACTGCCGTCTATCTCTTCCAATAAACGAGATCCCCAGTGAGGGTCGAATTTGAAACAGCCTGTATATTGAATACGAAGTTGAATAGAGATGCGAAAAACAGCACCAGCGGGCCGTATAAACATGATTTGTTGAATCAAGGAAGCTAACAGAGCTCCTCACTGTTAGTTTGTAATAGGTACATAAAAACGTTCTGCACTTGGAGCAAAATTAAAATAATTTTACCTTATAAAAAAAAAATCAATTTTTGAAACTTTGAGAAAGTCAAAAATTGTTATTCAGTACCTTCTTGAAATTTCCTGAGTTTCACTTCGATCAGACAAAAATTCTGGAAATGAGAGGTTTTTTCCATAAATCGGGAATTTGACCCCACTGTGCGGTATAAGAAGGGTCTAGGACAATTCGCCATCGCCGATTTGTCGTCACCAATTCACCGTCGCCGATTCGTCGTAGTATAATTCACCGTCGGAAAACTCGCCGTCGATAAATTCGCCGTCAGCGATTAATGTTTTAAGTCCAGGTACATATCCAAATCATAATATACCGATAATTATATGTAAATAAAATAAAGAAGTTAACATAATTAATGGAAAATAAAATAATTTGTTATTAATTAAATGTGATACATAGATAAAGAAACAGATAAAAAAAATTGGTCTTCCAGGAAGTATTTCTTATTCTTCAGGGTGTTCGTAAAATCCCTCCAATTCTTCTTTTTTATATTTTCAGATTCTGCTCAAAATCATATTGATTTTCATGTCAATCAAAATCACTACACATCAAAAGTCGACTGCTTTCAAAATATTGATTCATGAAAGCTCGTCATTTAAAATTATAAATTAAAAAAGGGGTTCCATTAAAAAACAAAATAGAATTATGATTATGTGTACGTACAGCACCAATTTGTTCGTAATTTTGTGTCTTACCGTGGTCGCACTGTAATTAGGAATTTATTTTAACTTGAAATGGAAAAATAATAGTGAAGTCCATTTTAATTTACTTGAAACGTACTGAAATTATAGTTATTTTCTTCAATTCTTAGGTATAACTTGGATATTATCCAAAATGGTCAGAAAGTGTTTTAAAGCTTATCAAGCTAAATAAAGCGGTAACATGGGACGGCGAATTGGGCGGACGGGAAATTGGATCGACGACGAATTGGTTCTGCGACGAATTGGCGACGGTGAATCGGCGACGGCGAGTTGGCGACGGCGAATCGTCCCATCCCCGTATAAGAAACGGGTATGGGCGAAGCCGCATTTCTAATATTGTAGGTGAACACCTATAGGAATGAATTAAATAGGAATTCACCTTTCTTTTTTGGCGAGAAGCGACGGAATGAAATGCCCAATCAAACCAAACATCATAGCATTACAAATATAAATCCGCGAATAATTATAAGAAACTTTGACATAGTGATCCATCGATTTTTCCTCCAACCCTGTCCTGGTCTTGTAAATGAAAAATCCTCTGAGCTTCCGCACGAAATCTTCCGGCAAATGGTTGTAAACGTAATAGTAATTGATCCTGACCAAGACACACACCGCTATAACTGAAATAGAAAATAATTTTTGCTGTCCTGCTCCTTGGCGACTCGTACTTTACTCAAATGTAAGTAACTCATGACGCAAGAGTCAAACTCGTCGAAGCCTTTGCCTTTGACGTGCAAGTACGCGCCGTGGATCATGTATACGTTGGATAAACTGCACAAAATTCTCGACAAATAAAGAAAGCATTTCAACGGAACGTTTTTAACGAGAGTAACGTTATAGAGGGCCCCGAATTTGAGAAGGCCGATGTTGAAGTGCAGGTGTTTCCCCGGATTCATTTTCGATCTTACTACTGCGCCACAAAACGAGATTTACTTTTTATAAGTAAGTAGGTAGGTCGTCGTAATTGATTGATTTGTGTTAACGTGTAAAGAAGAACAAATGTTTTGCATCGTTCTCGCAATTATAAAGTATAATAGGTAATCGCTGTCGTCAAATGTATGTCGCATTTAGTGGAATAAATAAATAAATAAAAATTCTCCGGCGGTAAGTGAGCAGTTAAACAAAATGCCTCGCAATTAATTACGTTATGCTCGTGCAATATTATTCAATGAGATCATTACAGAATAGAAATTAAATGTGAAAATAGAAAATTGTGTTTTCCCTTAAAAGTTAAATTATGAAAGAAAAAATAATAAAGTCGTACAGGTTTTTAGGATCGTAGTATCTAATAATTTTAATTACTACGAAAAATATGAATCTTTTGTAACGTATACCAAAAGTAGTAGTTAAATAGCGACTAAGATCCGATCTTACCACCTCCTGATAAATTTAACAGTCTGTTAATATCCTAGGAAACTATTATCAGCACAAAGGTTTCCAAGGATATTATCCGACGGTTATATTTATCTGGAGGTGGTAAGATCGGGCCTTATTCGACGTTTCTTAAATAACGAATTTTTTTATAATGGAAATGAGAAGCTGCGTCCTAGGATTATGTTTATGTTGTAAACGACATGACTGGTTTCGCCTTTAATAAGGCATTATCAAATGTTCAAAAATTGTAAATTCAAATAAGGGACATGTCAAGAACTTTACCATAAGAAATGTAACATCAATATACAAATAAAAACAAAAAGGAGAAAATAAACACTAAAAAAATAAATAAATCTTAAGTAAAATCACCCAAAATTTTTACCTCCAAGTACCCACATAAGTACTAAACGCGGTAGGTATTTTATGAGTTTGAACTTGTTGCCGTTATTTTATTAGTTTGAATTTGAATTCTTAATTGTGAGCCAGCCTTACGATGACTTCGTTTCACTTATTATTGAAGGAAATGTCGTGAAGCTCGAAAAAGTGTTAACAAGTTTTGCTACCACTTTATTACAATTTCGTTAACTCCTCGTCACTTATCGATATTTGGTGGCTAGTCGCGCCGAGAAGTCAATCGGCTGTCCCGAAGCAGGTCTCTGAAGAAGATGGGCGTGGGTTAAAACATTATGAAGAAACAGGAAGAAAATTGGCTTGGAAAACTATCGTTATACCTACAGGTACATAGGTATGAACTGGATGATATCAACCAATATCTGAAAGATTATTTTCAAACAGTGTAGTACAGGTGAATTCGGTAAGAAATGTTGGCATAACATCAACAACAATGAAAGGGTTTATTTTCTTTTACTTGCAACGATCCAGTAAAATCGGAAAATGCAAGATGGATCCAGGATAATGAAAAAATGAGTGACATACTCATCGTTAAGGAAAATTTCTCAGCAAGCGTGCTCTTGAAGACATTATTAGGTTTTGAGGAAGATTATAAAAAGATCGTCTTGAATATGAGACAAGAATTAGTTTGATCAGTGCAATTGATGATGTTGATGCATTTGTTGAAACAAGCAAGTCGGAAAAAATTAAATTAATCATTGATAAAATTATATGGCGCTTTCCTCATATTGCGGTCGGACTACGAAAGCAATTGGCTTTAACGAAGATGGCAGACAGAGTTGTTGAAATACAAATTCCTTTCAAAAGCCGGAAGTATCCATCGCTTCCAACTACGACAATACATTCGTGGACAGTAAAAACAGCTTCGCGGTTGGAAACGCCAAGATATATAATCATCAACTTTTAAACTAAACGAAAGAGTGTCGTCGATGCAAACGCTACTCATACGATACCTCAGGCATTGAAAAAATGAGTGATATATTCAACGTTAAGGAAAATTTCTCAGCAAGCCTACTTTCAAACACATTGTTAGATTTTGGTGATGATTATAAAAAGATCGTCTTGAGTATGAGGCAAGAATTAGTTTTGATCAGAGCAAATAATGACGTTGATGTAGTTGTTAAAACAAACAAGACGGAGAAGATTAAATTAATAATTGATAGAATTGTATGGTGCATACCTCATATTGCGGTCGAGCTACGAAGGCAATTGGCTTTAACAAGGATGACAGACAGAGTTGTTGAAATACAAATTCCTTTCAGAAGCTGGGAGTTGCACGAGTATCCGTCGTTTTCAACTGCGACAAATCATTCGTGGACCGTGAAAACAGCTCCGCAGTTGGAAACGCCAAGATATACAATAAAATTTATTCTTTATGAAAGCTCCTGCATCTTCTCAAACTGAAGATTCACGTATCAAAATTTGAAAATCTCTTATCATATACCGAGGAAATCAAAATAATTGAAATCGACATAAGAGTAAAGTACCTTTATTTTCCACGATGCGTGGAAATTTTATTTGGAAAAGTTACTCAGAATTATTATGAGATCTCAAATATGAAATCATAGCTTCCTGGGATGGAAAAGAATAATTTGGCTACAAAAAATTGTAATTTTTAAGGTATCAATGTTATTAATAATAATTTCTAGTTGATAGTTGAGCAAAAGACATGTCATAGTATGTTCGTTGCACACTTGAAGAAACGTCCAGCTGTACACATTCAAAATTCTAAGTACGTTGATACGAGAAAAATTGAAAAATACATGACATTCTTTTTTTTCATCGTAAACAGCCATGACTTCGTATTTGAAATAATGTAACAATTCTGAGTAACTTTTCGAAATAAAATTTCCGCGTAGCATTGAAAATAAAGGTGCTTTACTCTTAAGTCGGTTGCAAATATTTTTATATTCTTGGCATATGACAGAAGGTATTCAAACTTTGATACTTGCATCTTAAGTTTGGAAAGATGCAGGAGCTTTCATAAAGAACTTTTTTTCTGGGAAATCAATAATAAAGAATTATCCCGTATGTAGCCAACTTTCTGCCGGTCACAATGATCATCAATTTTCAAACTAAGCGAAAGTGTCGTCGATGCAAACGCTACCCGTACGCTGATCTAGACATTGAAAAAATGAGTGATAGACTCAACGTTAAGGAAAATTTCTTAGCAAGTGTACTTTTAAGGACATTGTTAGGTCTTGGAGAAGATTATAAAAAGATCGTCTTGAATGTGAGGCAAGAATTAATTTCGACCAGACCAAATGATGACGTTGATGCAGTAGTTAAAAACAAACAAGACGGAAAAGATTAAATTAATAATTGATAGAATTGTAAGGTGCATACCTCATATTGCGGTCGAACTACGAGAGCAATTGGCTTTAACAAGGTTGATAATCAGAGAGGGTGACAGACAGAGATGTTGAAATACAAATTCCTTTCAGAAGCTTTAAACTGTAAGAGTATCCGTCGGTTTGAACTACGACAAGTCATTCGTGGACAGTAAAAACAGCTGTACAGTTGAAAACGCCAAAATATATAATCATCGGTTTACAAACTAAGCGAAAATGTGTCGTCGATGCAAACATGAGTCTATTCGATGACGTTAAGTTAAAATCGTTAACAGTATTTCTAAACGGTGAACGCTATCCGTACGATAACTTAGACATTGACATTGAGAATAACAAATACGCCATTACATACAACATGTATTCTACATTTCGAAAAAAATATTATCATCGTGAAAGCAATTAACCCTGGTTCAATCGAAAAGGATAAATTAGTTCATTGTTCATTAATAGGAATTGGCTGCATTTTTCAGAGAGATGTAATGCGTAAAAGTGCAGCAAAAATAAGAATTGAGTTTACAACAACAAATAAAATATTAAAGCAGATATTAAGGGCGCCAGGTAGTAACCCCAATTGACAAGCGCACTATGCAACCGGCTCCCAAGGGTCCAGAATGTGCGCTGATAACTGAAAACTTCCAGGAAGTTTACTAACACTCGCTCGTCAAAGATAGCTTTTGAGACGCAACGACGCAGGACCAAAACGTACTTAATAATAAACATATTTAGGCATAAACTTAGGTTGAACAATACGTACACTTGTATTGAACGTTGTATAAAATCCAAGAAAGTAAAACTAATTTTGAATACGATTTTTCAAACGTGGCAATAAAACACGTTAATTGAGAAACATGTGTGTACGTTACTCTTTAGGTTCCAGCTGTTTGTTGATGGCTGCCTAACGGTCGCAGTCAAATGTCAACGATAGAGCGCCGCCACTCGTTTAAACGTCAAACTTCGGTCAATTTTATCGTACCAACTGTCGTACATCAATCGTCTTTGGGCAGATACGTCGCTGAATTAGCAGTGACTTCGAAAAAAACTTCCACAGAGTATACAGTCGTAAACAAAAGGAGAAGCAGAAGAAAAAAAAGAAGAAGCAAATTCCTCGAATTTACACAGATCTGGTTAATCTGCTTTGCTCAAAAGTAACTCATAAGACATGTAGGGCTTATGTAATCTTAGACAAACTGAATTTTGCTGCCCAATTTTGCAGGAAACAACAGAACGTGTGTTCACCTTAACGTGTCAGACAGTAAAATGCGGCCGAAAATGAATACCGCCGGGTGCGGGTGTCGGAATTGACTTTCTGCGATGCGATGAACGTGATTGTCTAAGACCAATCTAAGCGTTGATTTCAAACGACGTAACAACGTCACTTCCGGGGAAGAAATATTGCCACCGTACTGAACAGAGCACATGCAACACGTGGTTGCCGAAATGTACGTAGAAGTTAACCCGCAACAACTTGATTCACAATTCAAAGTAAAATCGTAATAGGCCTGGCTCTGGCTCTTGCAAGAGAATCATTTCAGGCAGTTTGATTAATTTAAAAGTGGTCATATAGACTAATAGATGGTGCTGTTTATATTTGAAATATCTTGCGTTATAGCTATTTCATACTTTATTTATTCTAAATTATGTTTTGTAACGTCATTTTCTGAATTTTCTTAGCGTTATTTAGCAGACAAGCGCTTGTCAAACTATTCTTGTACATTATGGAAAACTGAACAAAATATGTATCTGAATACGGATACTTCACTGGAGAACAGGCAACTTAAGTCACTCAAGTGACCGACCTGATTAGAGAACAGCACCTTTCAAAGAGGGAGTTGTTCAAGAGGAGAATGCACGACGAAATAAACGAAAATTCAAATTTAATTAGCGTTCGCCAAACGCTTTATATAAAAGCGGACATGTCATCACTTGCTTAGTTTGCAGTTTATTGTTACTTTTTGAGTGTCTGTTACCCGGGGTGGATCCCGGACCCAACAAATGCCGTCGTTTTTGTCCTCCACAAGCTTGAAGGCTCAAAGAATCGAAGTCTGAAAGAATGAAACCGTTGCCCTAGAAAACCATTTCCGCCATTTCTTCGAAGCGTAAAACCGCTCCAAATTAAATTAAAAATTAAAGAACGAGCAATTTCCTTTCACGTTACTTGCAATCGCGTACACAATGAATAAGACATTACACCATTCGATTCGCTTTCAGTCGGCATATAATTATTTTAGAAGCAAACGTAACAGATGGCACGAGCTTCTTACGATTCTAAAATGATTAATTTTTAATTAGCATTAGTAATTACGCACCACTTTGCTGCAGTAATGACCCCAAAAGACACAACATCCCAAGACCTGCACCTGCAACTTTATTAGGAAAGGCGAAAATTTTTTAAAAACGCTGCCGATCCCTCCCAAACAAGAAAAAAATATATAGCTATATACAAATATAAAAAGCTTAAGCGATTATCATCATCAGATAAAGTGGAACGCGGCGGTAAACCAACCCGTGACCGGGAAGTTAGGTTAAGTGCAAAGCCTCCAAAAAACCAAGGGCGTCGGCGAGAGTACTCACGCTTTGGCTTACAAGCAGACTGTTTCTTTAGTAAATAAATAATGATTAAACATTAATTTAACTTACATATACCGACTGTTACTTTTAATTAAGAAAAATATTAATACATATTCTGTTAGCGAGAACTTTCATAAGTATCATACCAGGAATACCACAATGATGGTACTAGAAGTGTACAGGACGTCGAAATATGAAAAGTCTCCTGAATATGCTGGGAAAAAAATGTTTAATAAATTACCCCGACATATTGTGGCCTGTTTACCTTTTTTATCAACCTATAAAGGGTTATACAGGTGCGAACGGCACTCAGCTTTTTATGGGAGAGCAATAGTCGAGGATTATTTAATAATTAAATTAAATATTCCAATCTGAAGCTGAACAAAACAGAAGTTATATTTTAACATAAATTTTGAAATTTGAGCGCCACCAAATTTTTTATTATTAATAATAAAGGGATAACAAAAGAGCAAACAAAAGAAAATTTCCAAAAATATAGAAATATATTTAATAAAGTTGTTAAACCAAAACAATGGGTGATAAAAAAAAAAAAAAAAAAAAAAAAAAAAAAAAAAAAAAAAAAACATACCTCGACAAATTTCAGGTACTAATATAACATTACAAACATATTAAAAAAAAATATTTAAAAAGGACATTATAAAACATATTAAAATTTGAAACAGTCGTCATGCAAATGGAAGAATTCATCTACAGAGTATATGACATTTTTGATAAAAAGTTTCTTTATAGTTTCTTAAAAACAGTATTGATTCATATTTTTAATCAAGGGTGGAAGTTTGTTAAACATTTTAATACACAAGTGGTTGGTACTTAATTGGGAAGCTTTTACACGATGATAAGGTATTATAAAAGTGTCCTGATTTCTTATGTTATAAGAGTGGACGTCCTTGTTGGAGGTGAATTGATTTTCTAAAGCTTTCATATACATCAAACAGTTTATTATAAATACACTGGGGATTGTTAATATTTCGTTTTGTTTGAAGAGTTCTCTGCAACTAGTCCGCCTCGATGCACCGGATAAAATTCGCACTGCTTGTTTTTGTTGTAAGAAGATTTTCTGAGCGTCGCTTGCATTGCCCCACAGAAGGATACCGTACGTGGCCCGAGAATGGAAGTTGGCATAGTAGGATATTTTGACTGCTTCATACGAAGCACATTGTTTTATTTTCCGTATTGTGTAGATTGCAGTTGCTAGTTGCTTTTGTAATTGCATAATCTGATAATCCCATCGTGTTTTATTATCAAAGTGGAGTCCTAAAAATTTTATATGAGCTTTATCAGTCTGTGTATGGGTTGAAAAAAGAAGAGTTTGAGTTTTCTTATCGTTAAGTTTTAAGGAGTTGCTGCTAAACCATTCTTTTGCTTCAGCGATTGCTTGATCTGATTTTCTTATTGTTTCTTCTTTGGTTTTTGAAATAGATAATAAAGTTGTGTCGTCTGCAAATAAACAGATTTTTTCTACGGATACATTTCTTGGCAAATCATTTATATAAATTAGGAATAGAATTGGCCCTAATATGGATCCTTGCGGAACTCCTTTCGTGTTTGGGACGCTATCGGCGTCTTTTTGATTCCAATATACTGTTTGTACTTTACCCTCCAGATAGCTTCTTAATATTTGATGAACTGTTCCTCTGATGCCGTAATAGTGCAATTTCTCCATTAAAACTTCGTGGTCAACACAATCGAAAGCTTTGCTGAGATCGCAACATGTCATACGAACTGAACTTCCACTGTCGAATGCCGTGGCAATTTCTTCTGTCACTTTTGTCATTGCTGTAATTGTTGATTTGTTCTTTCGATATCCATGTTGAGAAGTGCTAAAGATATTCAATTTTTCAAAGTAAGTTACTATTCGTTTTTTAATGATGCTTTCTAATATTTTTGAAAAACCAGGAAGAATGAATCGATCCACACTAATGCCAGAAGTTCCTGTGTTTTTTTTCCAGATCATCGTAGCCCATACGGCGATCGAACATGCTTCGTGAAGGAGGCGACAGCAAGGTAACAATTTCTTCGCTATTTCATTGATTGATATGCTATGAACGACGGAGGAATTTCAGCACTTGGCCAACGGACCATTTCGACTGAAGTAATTAACTTAAGGAAAGGTAAAACCTCCCTCGGATTTTCCTAAAAAAAATTTCCATTAGTACCGTGGCACGAGCTTCCGGTAGCAACACAATGTTTTTGCAAAAATCCAACGAAAAAGAAAGAAATATTGAAATTAACTTACCCCCTTATGTTTATGGGAAACAAAAGACATTATTAAACGTGAAATTAACTTGTCTGACCAAGAAAATGGTAATTAAATGTTAATTTTTAAATGTATACTTAAACAACCACCATATTGGCTAGGATTCAAAACGGCAACTGCCTCTCGAAGTTTGAAATCGTCGGCCAATCCCACCGCTCAGCTTAATCCGACCAATGAGGTGTGAGAGGGTAAGTTCAGACACGTAAGGCCGTTTGACGAAGAACTTCGAATGCAGCCCAATGATACAGTATTGCCAATTCTATAAATCAATGTGAACGAAAATAAACAGATGAATAAATTACAATGTAAATTGTTGCAACATTCTTTTAAAGTGGTAAATGACGAAAACAAAATACAAAGAGACAAACAACATGTAATCATACATGTAAACTCGTCCAATAACAACTGCGAAGTTAGTCACACAAAAGTAAACAACATCAATTTAACCTTAAAATCAATACAATCAATTTAGTGCTGAAGCGTGAAACAATGAGAAATTTTGAGAGGAGAATATTTTACGAGGTAAATAGCCATATTAATTTAATCATAATTTAACAATATACTGATGGGATGCTAAAAAAGATACAACAGATCCAAGATGCACATTTACAAACACCGTGTCATTTTAAATGTGACAATATAAAGGATTTGCCTTATTTAGCATTTAAAAAGCAAATTAAAAAAAATTCTATCATATAAGTGCTACTGTAGTACGCAAGAATTTCTTCAAGATAGTTTTTAGGAGATAATCAGACTATTTTTGTCTTGCCTTTAAATTACACACTGTAATTACATATCTGTATTTATATATTGTTGTGAATATTTAACGACCTGATGCTACCTGTGTAGTCGTAACGGAGTAAAGATTTATTATTTATTTATTATTATTACTTAAGACTCTCGAAATGAAACGCGAGGCGTACAAAAAATTAAAAACTACAACACAAATAAAACTTGGCGTTACAACAAACAAGAAAAGAGAAAATAGAGCCAAAAAATGAACTAAATCTTAAGTAAAATATCCCAAAATTTTTACCCCCAAGTACCCACGTAAGTACCAAACGCGCCAGATTACTGTACACCCGTCCAAACTCACTCCACAATGACGCTCTCCGAGAACAGACGAGGATAACAAGAAGTAAAAGAACCGGCGGACACTCGGTACGAATCTAAGAAATGAATGGGTCGTAAATTCTTACTCCTGTTTTTACTCCACCCAGAGCTCTTCGCAACGTGGAGAGGAAAGGTGGTCGTCGTAAGGAAAGGTCCTTAGTGGACGACGCCCCTAACGAATCAGCGTCGGTTGCGTACAAAAATACAGCTTGGACCGGCTATTCGAGCCACGTCTTACGCAAAGCGCCTAAACAGCAAGGAATATGCCCATTACTGCTCGAAAAGAAGAGAAATATAAGAAAATGAGAAACCCAAGAACGGTTATCACAAAAAGAGCAAGCAAATAAATGAAACTTACCCCGCCACAAAGATGGTTCGTAAAACAAAGTTAACATATCAACAAAACGTGAAATTCAGTTTACAGTACTATTACATATATTAAAAAAAATTAATTTTAATACGATTTTCTTTTAAATAAGATCGAATGAAATTTTGAAATCTCTACTAAAAGTTTTACAAATAATCAAATTTCAAGACTACAAAAATAAATAAATACTACTAAAATTATAAAGTCAAATTAAAAAAAAAAAATGGTTTGGAAGAGAAAGGCTCCTTCGTAACACCTTCAACGTTACAAACTGGCGCCCATCGTGGGACCCGAAAAATAAGGAAAAAACGCCAAAAACCAACCGTTCCGCGAACAAGAAGCCATGCACGAAGAATGGCAATCCCTGCGGAGCAACTGGAACAAATAATTCAACGTTACAGTTGCTCCGCATTCTTCGTGCTTGGCCTCTTCTTGTTCGCGGAATGGTTGGTGATTGTTTCTTTCGCAATTTTGGCGTTTTCTTTTTCGTTATTTTTCGAGCTCCACGTTGGGCGCCAGTTTGTAGCGTTGAATGTGGTTACAAAGGGGTTTATTCAGTAAATAATAACAACGCTCGAAAGTTGGTATGTACTTTATCAAGTTCAGAATTCTCGTATAGAAATTAGGTCGACCGGTACGGTCAGTGCTAATCTCTGGGAGATTCGAGTCTTAGGCTTAAAATCGAACAAAATGCAGTTTACAGAACTATATGCTGTTATATACATAAGCATACCAGCGCACTCTACGGGAAACTTAGACATGTACTAATTAAGTAGCGCCCTCTAGGTGTTTAAGTTGCATACTGCGCCTGCATGATGTTACAGTACAAAATCAAAAAAAAAAAAGTTTGTATTAGAAAAGAGCTTTTCTTTACACGTAAAATGATTTCTTTTGTTTCAACTCACCAACGCTGACTTTCTTGAATAAACACAGAATTTAAATAATCAAATTAATAAAAAAGAAAAACCGTAGTTTAATACTAAAAAAACAAACACCGTAGTTATGTCTTCATTCGCGAAATTTATTTTAAACTGACTGAAAAAAAATTAAAATAAAAAAATTAACTTCAACGAGAATCAATTAATTATTAATTTAAGAGGCTTAGACTCGAAGAACTAGGAATATCGACTTCTTGTAAGCTGCTAGACTATTTATACACTTTTCTCCTCCCCGACTTGTTAAAAGTTAAAAGTGGGGGATGCTGGATGTTGCATTTGCTATGCGAAAAAAATCCTTAAACCTGTGCATAATTAGGGGCAATATAGCGGTTTCCGTACGCTCGATCTCATTGTTCACGTTTAAAGTCGGGCCGTGCGCACATCTCAGTTCCAAGAACTTGCGCCCGGCGGCGTATGATTCATGCCCGTTTCTTATACTGACCTCATTCAAGTTTTAAATGCGTTACAATCGCAACTTAATTTTTTTTTAACAATGCGTCTAAAAAGGTGAAAGAGAAGAAATTCAGGAACGCAGAAACGGTTATCACACAGTCGCGTAAAAAAAAAAAACAGACACAAAAAAGTAGCAATTTATTTTGCCACGAAGAGGGGAGGTTCGTAAATAGCGAGATATTATTATTATTATTATTATATTATTATTCAGGTAGTCGCCCAACAGGATAATCCCAATTACAGGACGAAAAAAAGAAGAGTAGATGTAGAACGATTAGAACTAAACCTAAACCTAACCTAAAACAAAAGAATAAATGTACTGCTACGTACCTGTACAGGTGACGCAGGTGATCGCCGTGACAAACGTTTCGGCGTCGCCGGCCAGCCCCAGTGGGATAGGGTGGGTAAAACAAAACAAGACAAAAATATACTAGCTCTGATCAAACAAACAATAAAACAAAATAAAGGCGCCACTTAATTTCTTTTGGGCTGAAAGGAACCGCGGGGAAAAATTAAGAAAAACCACGTCTCATCCAAGATATGTTTTCAATACAGTTTTATTGACCGGAAACAAATAATAATAACATTAACATTAAAACTGAGTCCAAAATTGACAAAAACAAACTATCTAAGCTCTGATTAAAGCCGCAACCGCGCTTAAAATGTAAACACCACAATCGTCAAATCAACTAACCGGAACGGTGCGCAAAAAAGAAATAGCAAACAGCAATTTCAAAACGTATCACTACGCAGTGTGAAGCTACATGCCGTTTTCCGGTAGCAATGTACGTAAAATAAAATAATAAACAGGCCAACCTTATCCCTGCGCGTGTCGCACGTCGGTCGGAGTGTTGATCAGCTCCAAGCTGTCCGCCGGGACTCACGAGACCGTGCCGAAGCGGGGAAAGGCCAACAAAATCAGACGCTCTTGCCGAAAGCGGCACCGAGGTGAGGAAACCCCTTAACTAAAGCCTGTTAGGAAGAAAGATACGCAATAGAAAGTGTCGAAGCGATACAGAACAACCAACGACTCACCTGTTCGCAGAACTGCTTGGAAGGGAACAGGCGTAGACAATACGAATGTATTATTTCTCTTCACGTGCAACGGGTTATAATCAGCCAAAAAAAGCTGTTATTGCCTCCACCCACCATCAATTTTTGGGCGAAAACGTACACAAAGGAAAACACATCGACACGAAACGTGTTGTTACACCGAGAAGAACGAGAACCATTCTGTTCTGACAAAATCGCTTCGCACCGGCGAACGGAAAGAGATGGGGTTAAAACAAGAAGAGATAGTGTGCCTCCGCCAACCGTGACAGAATCTTACGTCAACGAGGACCAATGGGCTTAAAGACCAGGGTTGAATTTCTGTGTAGCTAACGTGGGAAAGGAATCGCTGATTTCACAATATGATGCAATAATGCGTAAATCAAAAAGGCTAAATAAGAATCTATGCGACCGGAGAATTTAACTTTCGCAACCCAAACTTTTCCTTATCCTAACTTTTACAGGAAAACGAATAACATGGAGAAATACTTTGAAAGCATATTCTAATCGACTGAGAACAAAACAGTTGTAAAGGCACTTAAATATCTCAATATTGTTAAAATACTTTACAGACCTCAAAACAAACCCTAAAGATTTACAAGCTGCAGTGACAGTGACGTCAATGTGGTGAGAAAAGCTTAAAGCAGAATCAAAGGTAACACCCAAATCTTTAGTTACACGTTTCCTAGACAGTTGCTCACTTTTAGTACAGTAATTGTAATTAATAGGATAGACCTTTTTTGTATACGTTACGACGCAACATTTGTTAACGTTCAACTTCAGACAATTATCAGCGCACCAGGAAATAATCGTGTTTAGGCACTGCTGGAGTCGTTCAGTTTCCCAAGTATTTGAAATAGAAGCATAGATTTTTAAGTCATCACCAAAAGCAAGCGAGTGACATTCTAATGAGTCTAGTAAATTATTGATGAATAATAATAATAATAATAATGTTTTTTGACTGCATTACAGACAAAATATACAAGAACTGCTAGCAGTAATTAAACTATGTTTAAGAAGAAAGCATAAACTAAATTTGTGCCAACAAATGCTTGAAAGTGAGAAAAAAGAGAAAAGAAAAGAGAAATAAAATAAAAAGAGAGAAAAGAAATGCAATACAGCCAAAAGGCACGGAGTCAGCAATAAATGCTGCTATTATTTCCGAGCCTTTAATAAGTAATGAAAGCAAATTAAAATTAAAAAGGCGAAAGTCTGAGAGGTATCTATATGATCTTACTAGTAATAATGTAACACAATTAATGTAAAGTACAAACTTGTATTGTTCTGATTTCGAAACATTTCTTAAGACCACATTCGTTTTACAACGACAACAAATGAACTCTCATAAGTCGCTTGAAGTTCATAAGCGATATTTTTTTCATCTCAACAGGAATATTATTAAGGACATACAGAACGTTGTAAGAAAGTAACCTTGTAAATAGAGCAGTGCGGTGAAGTGGTGGTGTTAGCAAACCCTTACTCCTAACATTGATATTATGTACATGTGTCCGAAAGTTTAATCCACAATAGAGATAATGTGGAATTTTGGTGTTTAAAATTTTATAGTATAAAACGCTAGAATGTAAATATCGCCTCTTACTCATATTAAGCTAGTTAGCCCAATTTAAGGTATGAGAAATATGATCTCTGCGTTTTATGCTGTACATGAAGCAAAGACAGAAGTTTTGCACCTGTTGAACTCTTCGTATATCATTTTTATCTAAGCACGGACCATAAACAGAGTCACAGTAATTAACGTGACTCAGAACCAGGGTGTCCCATAACATTTTTTTGAGTTTCACATTTAAACAGTCTTTACAACCATATAAAACTTTAAGATGACTGATGGCCTTCTGAATATTTTTTGTGACATGTAACTTAAAACGTAAACATCTGTCTATACGCATGCCTAAACTTTTGCCGTGTTCAACCACGTGGATAGCTGCCCCACCAACACTTAGCTTAACCTCATCCTTCAATCTTAGCCATTCTTTGTTCTTCCCAAAAATTAAAACTGATGATTTTGAAGGATTAAGAGATAAGCAATGATTAGTGCATACAGTGTGAACAATATCTAGGTCGGCATTAATATCAGAAATCCCATGAGTAAGATTATACTTAGAAAAGGAGCGATACAGCTGAGTATCCTCAGCATACAAATGAAATTTACACACTCTTAAATTATTAAAGAGGTTGCAAGTATAAATAATAAAAAGCAAAGGACCCAAGATACTTCCCTGGGGGACTCCCACGTTTAAGGATAATTCAGTTACAAATTGTCATGTAATTTAACTTGCTGGGTACGACTGGAAAGATAAGCTCTAAAAAATTGTACACCTGTTTCACTAACTCCTATAAAACCCAAAATAGCTAAAAGCAAATCATGATGAATAGAATCAAACGCTTTAGTGAAATCAAGCAAAATGAGAATACTGATATCATTGTGATCGAGGGCATTAAAAACATCATCTAACACAGCAGTAAGTGCGGTTTCACAACTATGTCCAGGCCTAAAGCCCGATTGTGTGGCAGGAAGTATGTCATATTTATGTAAATGCTTACGCAATTTCGTATCTATAACTTTTTCTAATATTTTTGAAAAAATTGAAAGTAAACTTATGGGTCTTAGGTCTTTAAAATCAATTGAATTTTTATTTTTTGGTAAAGGTATTACCAAAGCTCTTTTCCAACATGTTGGATAAACATTATGTAACACACAGAAATTTATTATAAAAGTAATGTAGGGCAATAGAAACGGACAACACAAGGTGAGCATTTTTACATTAATTCCGTCACAACCAACAGACTTGGTTTTAAAGGAATGTAGTATTGAAGATATATCACTTTCTGTAACAGCAGAAAATATTAATTTTTGATCAAAGTGACAAAATTGATTATTAACATAAAAGTCTAATAACTCTTTATTAACTGGTAGTTTAGCAACTGAATTTACAAAATGATTATTAATTGGATTAACATCTGCAATATTCGCAGGAATGGTAATGTTTTTATTTTTGTGATAGATGTTCATATCTTTCCAGATATTGTTTTTGTTATTTAAAGAGTGAACTAAGTAGGCCTTCTTTTCTCTGCGTATCGAAGACGTAGTAAAATTTCTGATTTCTTTATAGTAATCATTATACACGAATATTATCTGTTATCCATGGGGCATTAGGCTTTTTAAAAGTATGTTTTTGAAAGGCGCATGCAGATTGAATAAATCAATAATATTTTGATTGAAAAAATTAAGCATCGCATCTACATCATTCATGTCATATATAAAAAACCATGGAATTTTCCGAAGATCATTTAAAAATAAATCGTAATTAAAATTGCAAAAATCTCGGATAATTCGCACAGTTGGTGAAAAATTATTACTTTCTGATAATAATGAAACATTAGTTAGAAAATGGTCACTGATATGTAGATCCAAGACCGCGCTATCTATTACAGATACCTCAGTACCAGTTACTACGATATCCAACAGAGAAAAAGATCCGCCAGTAGTATTAACTCTTATAGGCTCGTCAATAACCTTTTTTGAAACCCAAAGAATCCAAGAGATCATGAAAAAGAGAACTGCCCCTGCTGCCGAGATCGAGTAAATTAATGTTTAAATCCCCCATACATACAACTTCATGTGATGTACAGACCATATGAGATAACATAATATTAAGATTTTAAATAAATTCAGAAACATCAGTAATAGGTATGTAAATCACAACAACATTCAACTTCAAATTAGAGAAAAATAATTCAAGTTGTAAATTTTCCATCGAATTTTGTTCGACTATATCAGGTAATAGATTGTACTTAAATTTTACCTTAATATAAACTCCCACTCCACCACCACGTCTCCCGTCCGCTCTATCTTTTCTTATCAAGTTATAGCCCTAGATATAAAGAAGATTGTCTTATACATAGGGTGACAACCAGGTTTCTGTAACTGCAATGATATCATATTTCATATTCAAGATGTGGTCTTTCAAAATGTCGAAATTCCTCAATATGGATCGAACATTCAGATGAGCTAAAAAAAAGCATATTTATAAATGAAAACAAATATTATATTAATTAATAATATATGCTCTTTACAAACATGATCAAAGATTGTCGATACCTAACGATATAATAATACGATTACGACAATTTAAGTTTACAATATAAGAACACAAATATTAAATTTTTAACAAAGGAAATTTAATAAACAGAAAAAAAAGAAAATTCTATTCACGAATCTCTTCCTCAATTTATTGCTTACTTACTCCACTGCAACATTTCCCGCATCATCAACATTAATTGCAGCTTCCATGGAAGTGACTTCAGTTCGTTTCCCATTGTGATTGTAATAAATACGACCGTCATAGGTCCAAACGCGTCGTACACCGATTTTCTTTTTTGCAGCTTCAAACAACGCATGTCGGATTCTAGTAAGATCCTCGGTAATATACCACACCAGAGGTCACTGGATATTCAAATGATTTATAGCCATTGAAAAATTCGTGATTCACTCTGCTAGATAGATAGGATTGCAAAAGACACACCAAAGACGGAACCATTCCTAAAGAGCTGAGCTTATTGGGAAGGAGACCATGATGCACTGTATCGAAAGCACTAGATAAATCCGTGTATATGACATCAACCTGACCTTGCTTATCCAAAACTTCCGTTATGTATTGCGTTATGGTCACCAAATTTATAGTAGTAGATCGACCAGAAATGAAACCGTGCTGATGAGGCGAACTAATATTAGAACTAATCCTACTGTAAATTAGCTTATAAATAACCTGTTTGAAAAATTTTGGCAAAATTATTTAAAATCGCAATAGGACGATAATTCTCAAGCTGTGTCTTATCATCTTTTTTAAAATCAGCCATAACTCTGGCACGTTTCCAGATGTCAGGAAAAGTAGACTTAGCAATTGCAAGATTTATAATATGCAGAAGAGGTTTTACAAGCACATATCTAGCATCACGAATCAAGAAAACTTGGAATTGAATCCCCACCAGTAGTAAACTTTACTGGAAATTTTGCCATAACTGTTAACAGTTCTTCTTCAGAGACAGTTGGCATTGAGAACGGAGAAACATTTGAAAAGACATCCGAAAGCACAGTATTTTGAATGTCATGCAAAAACATAGCAGAGAATAATTTTGCAAATCCATTGACAATATCTTGAGGACTGGTGTATGTCTTATTATTACTTGAATATAACTTATTAGGAATACGAGAAGTGCCCTGCCTCATATGGACATATTGGAAAATGTGCTTCGGATTAGAGAGAATGGATTCTTCAGCACGATACGTAAATGATTTATACGCAGAAGATATTTGTTCTTTACATAAAATACGTAAACGTTTAAACTGGTGAAGAAAAATTAAATTGTCTGTAGCTAACCACTTTTGTCGGTAATGATTTTTTAACTTTAAATTTTTAAACAATCAATTTAATTAAAAGCTATTTAACTTTTCGAAAACAATCAGTTCGTTACTTAAATTCTGTTTCAAGTCCTTTACCATTGACTTGCGGTGTTCCACAAGGTTCAATATTAGGACCTATCTTGTTTTTAATTTACACGTCACAATTTCCCTCTGTATTAAAGTATTGTGCTTCTCATTTTTATGCTGATGATTCTCAAATATATTTTTCATTTTATCCTGATGACTCTGAGCGCGCTTGTGAGTTTGTAAATAGAGACCTTACTGCCATTTACCAATACTCTCTTCAGCATAAATTGGTTTTAAATCCAGAAAAGTCATTAGCTGTACTATTCGGTAGGTGCAACTTTAAAAATGATGTTATTAAGAATATGAAAATCGAAATCGGAAATAACTGTATTAAACTCACCGATAAATTAAAAAAACTTAGGAGTTACTCTAGATTCTAATCTGAAATTCACTCATCACATTTCAAAACGGCTACAGCAAGCTTATATGAATTTAAAAGTTATTTACCTTAACAGACATTGCTTAGATCAGAAAACGAAAATTCACTTATGTAATTCATTAGTTTTAAGTAGAGTTGATTATTGCGACTCCGTGTATAGACCTCACTTGGACGTCCTAAATAAAAATAGATTACAAAAATTACAAAATTCCTGTCTACGGTTGATCTACGGAATCACTAAATATTCCAGTATTAGTAACAAAATCAAAGAGGTGGGCTGGTTGCGTATGGATCATAGAAGAATATTTCATGCTTACTGTTTATTTTACAAAATTATATACTATCAACATCCACCATATTTATATAACTTAATTACATATCGAACTGATGTACATAATTTAAATCTACGATACAAAGGATTGCTAACTCCACCGCTTCATAAGTCTCAAAATTTTAAACGCTCCTTCAGTTATTATATCGTAAATTTTTTCAATAAGTCTCATTTGGAATGCGTTACACTTGACTACTCTCACTTCAGACGCAAGCTGTTTCAGAAGTTGTTATCCTTACAAGCCTAAGATCTATTAAATGCTATTATGTTAGTAAGTTTTCAAAATTTTGTTTCAATCACTACGTAGTAGCTAACACGTCTTATTGTATTGTATTTTTTTTCTCATAGTATACATATTCATTACTAAAGAGCGGATTCTATGCTAAATGCATATTGCATGCATATTTCGCATATTTGAGCATTTTGTTCAATTTTCGCATATTTCTTAAAAACGTGCATATATATGCATATTTGAAAGAATTTGTGTCGAAGTGAGTAAATTTTTTCCTGAATTCTTAATTCGTCAGAACATGTTGTTGCATTAATTAGGGTCTAGTTTGCACCCTTCTTGGGCTTAAGCAGGCAGAATTTTCCAAGTAGTGAATTAGGGATTTCCAAGTACTTTCTTAACGATGCGGTGGGGCGTTCATGTTTGCAATATTGTTTCATCACTTCTTCACGGATTATTAGTCGGTTATTGCTGCGAACGTTTAGTTCTTCCGTAAAAGTATTTTTGTTTGTGAGAAGTGCAATATGCCGAAAGACAATTCGAGCCTGGTTAATTCCTGGATCAGAAGCTATCCCGAGCTTGCTTACACCAATGGAAGCGTATTCTGTAAAGCCTGTAGTAAAATGGTAAGTTTTAAGTTTGTTTTCTTCCTCCTTAGGTAAATATTTGCTTGGTTCTTGAATATTGAAAGTTCAGACAGTTTAAAAAAATTCAAGTTCTTGTTGTAGATACCAACCCAACGAAAATTTTCGGTCACACAACATGTCGGGACAGAACTACACAAGTCAAAATGCAAGAAGATGAATGAATCGAAAACATTTCAATTACCCTTAGACGGTGGACCGTCGTTGATGACTTCATCTAATGAACAACAAGAATTTAATGCTGATTTATGCGAGGCGATGATTTGTGCAAACATACCTTTGAAAAAACTGCAAAATTCTATTTTTAAAAGTTTTTTGGAAAAATATACCAAGAAAAATGTTCCCGATGAAAGTACGTTAAGAAAAAATTACGTGCCTCGCATCTACAACGATACTCTAAAAGAAGTCAAGAAAATCGTAGAAAATCAATATATTTATTTTATTGTGGATGAAACTACTGATTCTTGTGGGCGTTACATTGTAAATTTGTTAATAGGGTCTTTGCGGGAAGATAAACCTAGTGAATCTTATTTAATAGCCTGTACACAGTTAGACAAAACTAATCATTTAAGTATTTTAAGATCTGTTAATGAATGTTTTATGAAATTTTTCTCACCTAATGTAGTTCCTACTGAAAAAATTTTACTTATGGTATCAGATGCTGCCCCTTACATGGTTAAAGCCGGGCAGCAATTTAAAACAATTTATAAAAATTTAGTTCACGTGAGTTGTTTAGCTCATGGATGTAACAGAGTAGCTGAACATATTAGATGTGAATTTTCTGATGTAAATCTACTAATTAGTACCATTAAAAAAATATTTGTCAAAAGTCCACTACGAGTTCAGTTGTACAGGGAAAAATTGCCGAATGTACCTTTACCTCCCGAACCAGTGTTGACTAGGTGGGGAACTTGGTTGGAAGCGGCAATGTTTTATGCTGAACATTTTGTAGCAATTAAGGAATTGGTTGTAGAGTTTAATGCCCAAGATAGTGCTCCTATTGCAAAGGCACAAAATATTGTAACAAAAACTTCATTGGCAAATCAACTGAACTTCATCAAAATGCATTACAGTTTTGTAATACAAACTATAAACAATTTAGAAAAACCGAAAATGTCTTTAATAGAATCCGTTAAAATTGTTAAAGAATTTAAAGAGAATATTTCAAAAGTTCCAGGTAAAATCGGCAGTTCAGTAAATAAAAAATGTTTATCCGTTTTAGATAAAAATAGCGGCTTCAAAACCCTTGAGGAAATTTACGAAATTTTGAATGGAAACTTTGAAATTGACTTAAGTGTAGAATTTTCAGCTATGAGTCACTTTAAATATGCCCCAAATACCTCCGTGGATGTTGAAAGGATTTTTTCAATTTATAAAAATATTTTGTCAGATAAAAGGCAAAATTTCCTGGTAGAGAACTTGGAAAAACACATTGTTGTAAATTATAATCGAAGATTTTTTTAGTCGTTATAATATTTACTTAATAATGTACATACATAATATACATACTTCCTTCATATAAGCGTTTACAAATAAATGTAAATAAATTGTATAAAATATAATGTTTTTTATTTGAATAAGAATGCCCATAAAACACAGTAGACCAGTTATTGCATTATTTGAAGTGTTCGGCCTATCTTGCACATATTTCGCCATTTTTAGTGCATATATATGTGCATATTTCATCATTTTTTAGTGCATATATATGCGCATATTTCATCAAAATTACTCGCATATAAATCCGCTCTCTATTCATTACTGTTGGTTAGGTGGCAGAGCAGTCGTTTGCTTTTGCGTTCGTACTGAACCTCGCCAACTTTCTGATTATCTAAATATCTCGTTTATTTTAACAGTTGAATAAAGACACTATTATTATTATTATTATAAATTACGAATAATTGACGTCGTGAACCAAGGAGGATAAGTATATAGTTGTATGAGATTTATACAAAGGTACTGTTCTTTCAAAAATGCTATAAAGAATCTCATTAAGTTTTTCGATACAAATATTAACATCAGAACAACATTCAATAACGGACCAATCAATATTAAGATCATTGTATAATGCAATAAAATTGGCTTTACGAAAATTATACCTTCTAGCTTGCGCAATAGGAAAAGTAGAAGGGTCTTACAAGTGGTAAACTTTTAATTGTGATAGCCAAAGCAGGATGGTAAACATCCTCAACAACGAGAGGCTGATCTTCATGTGTGACATTAACTTCATGTGGGAGATTAGAAAAAACCAAGTCTAGTAATCTATTGTCACCATTACATACCTGATTATGCTGCACAAATTCCAAAGAATTACAAAAATTTCGCAGAAATTGCATTTTTGAACATGTGGTGTTCATATCAATGAACTTAGGAAAATTGAAGTCCCCAATAATGATTAAAGTTTTATTAGTTGAAAATACTTCCAGAGCTTCGAAAAATATAGTAGTCATTAATAGATAGATTTGGTGGTACATAAAATGATGCAAGGTAGAACATGTAAACTGAGAATTTGCATTTACATATAACATAATCAACTGAAGGAATGAGTTGAAAAAAATCAGAAGCATCAATGATTTCAAATGCAATATTTCTAGAAATACCAATAATGACACCACCGCCAGTTGAATTATTTGTGGCCCAAAAATTCCTGTCGCACCTTACATCATATTGAGGAGAAAAAAGTTCGCCATTCTTAACAGAATCATTCAACCAGGATTCTGTGATCACAATAAAATCATAAAGATGATGAGATATGCAGCGAAAATCCGTGAACGGTCCCTTCCACGGGGAAATCCGGTGTGTAGGTGTATTTAATCCGAAAACCACATTGATTGGCACACTTAATGCAATCTCCGCGAACTTCTCGCTTCGAGCTCACCGGGTAAGAAAAAACAAATTTTTCTAGTCGCCGCGCCGACGCTAAACAAATCGGCAAGTCGTGAGAATTTAGATTTAATTGACATTTAACATGTCAGAGAGGGTTCGGAAACAGAACTTCAGAACCGCCATTTATCAATCTCTCCGACATGTTAAACGTCAATCAAATCCAGGGACCGCAGTAAGAACTATTCGCACACGGTACAGAGAAAAGGGTGGCCTAATCCAGGTATAACATCAACGTCCAAAAAAAAAAAAAACGAAACGTCACAGCAGAAACAAACCAAACAACTTTTATTAAAAGATTTATTGAAGGACATTAATTAAAAATGTTAAAATATAATGCCAATACTTATATATTTCTTTTTAAAGACAAATGTCTACATCTACGAATGATCGTAATCCTAAATTAAGTATATCACTTAAAATCATCTAAAACGTCTAGTTAATAATTAATAACAACAAATACGATTTATAGGCGTCACTATAGAAGAAAACGTATAACTGTCGTTAAACTCACATTAAATGCTACAGCACAATATATCTTCTCTTAATTAATTTAATATTTAATAATAATAATAATAATAATAACACTGCAAGAGTACGACAGACTTGTACACGACATCGTTGAGACTGTTATTTTAAGTTATGAGAAAATCAATTGTTCGTCGGCTTGCTGATTGGTTGAAGTTGAAAGCATGCAGTAGAAAGCAAGCGGATTAAGCATATTTACGTCTACCTCAAATTAAAACTCTTCGCCGCCCGGTCTCTTCTATGAAAAACAAGACTTAAGTACACTAATAAATAATACTAAATCGTGGTTCCACACTCTCATTCATCGTATAACAAATATAAATAAACTCTGAGTTATAATAAATTTTGGAAAAACAGTTTCTCAACAAATTGAAAGACGAGAGATGATCAAATCTATAACGATAAGCTGTTGGTTTTTTATTATCATTAAAACTTTAAGGTACGTAGAAAGAGACCTTCTTGACCAGATTCTAGCCGGCTAAAATTTTCAGCCCTTCTAGAAAGCCTTGGGGGGTGAGGATGTGAGACGAGCCGACTATGACCTCCCAATTTTTGACTGCGTTTGTTACTTCGTACGCGCAACGGATTTCGGAGAAGCTCACGCCGCCGACGATGAATACGATGAGACGGGGGACGTTCTTGACCGTTTGCTGCCCTTTGTCTTTATGCCAATGGCCATATCGGGCACTAATGGAATGCGAACGGGTGATTAACTCGGGGTTGGGCTTGTTCTGAAAAGTACTTACCTGGTCGGTGCGTGATATCCGCTTGTTTGAGCTCGCCCCGCCAAAAATGGGAAATGCCTGTGATCCAATTTGTCTTCGATGCAGTCCTCCATTATGTCTTTTATGACCGGCGTCCAGCGAGACATTTGGTATGTCTGTTCTGTTATGCGCTCTTTCCTCGGTACGCTGTAGGATTTCTTGCGATTGCTTCCCTAAAAATTATAGAAAAGAAGCTGCTGAACTCTTCCCAAACTAGAGAAATATATATACATATAAATTTTAAAAAAAAGTATAAATGATGACTATTCTCAGACGTATAGTGGAACACGGCCAGCAAACGACCAACATGGTTTCTAAGGCAAGGCTCCCAAAAAACTAAGGGCGTCGGCGTGAGTACTCATGCGTTGGCTTACATATAGGCTATTTCTTTAATAAATAATAAATAAACAAAACGATCAAACATCAATTTAAACCGCTCGCAATGGAACGCTCAGTTTTCTGGGTTTTAAATTATTTCGCAAAGAAGTTATTATACTACACGGGTGTTTGTTTTTTTTTTTCTAGTAACCGATTTCATCGTAACCGATTTTTTTTTCTATTTTATAAAATTTAAAATTAAACTTTGTGTTGGTGAGTTAAAAGTATAATTCATTTTACGTATAAAGTAATAATTTTTTTTTAATTTTAACACAAGCTATATTTTTTTATATCTTCGCCTTCTCTCTCCAGAACTTTTATTTTGTTTCAGTTAACGCTATAATTTTATTTAAAATTTATTTATTTTGTTAAATTGAAATATTTTTGGTTATTTGTAAAATTTTTGATTAATATTTTTAGTAAATTTCATTCTTCTCATTTCGTCGAAAAATTGTTAAAATTAAAACTAATTTTTTTTAATTACGTAATTGTATTGGAATTAAATTACACGTTTTGGTTTATATTTTTTTATCAAAATCTTTTTAAATAGACTGTTTTTTCACGTTTTTGTTTTTTTATATATTTTTGTACTTTAAATTTTCAGAAGTGTTTTGTAAACTAAATTTGAATATAATACGATATAATAACATATAAATAAAATTTTGGCCAATTTTATTTGAGATATTGCCGTAAGTAAGTCTCCATTTTGAATTCTAAGGAGAGCAAAAATCAGAGAGAGAGAGAAAAGGGGCGAAGCTTTTTCAACAATTCTGAAAATACAGGTAAAACGCCATTCGAGCAGCAATGGAAAATAAATTGGAGAATCGATTTTCTAAAAAATTCAATTTATTATAATTTTTATTATTATTTTTTAAACGGACAGGCATGTTAACTTGTAATTTTTGAATATAATTCAACAATTCTCCACGTAATAATAAAAAATAACTAAATAAAGTGTTTAAATATGTAAAAATTAAGAAAATCAGGAAAACCTGGAAATGTTAGGGAATGTTTCAATGAGAATAAAGTGGGAACCTTGAGAGAGTGTGTGACAGAGAGCTTCATAGTGTAAGTATTTGAATTTCTTACAGATACGAAGGAAAATTATTTAATTTCGTTTAATTGTCGATGGGAAAGCTTTCCGCGAACACAAGCAACACACCACAGTAAAGTAACACGTCCTCCTTAAGTATCACGTACATAGTGAAATGTGATATTGAATACAAGTCACTATGCTTAATTTCTGTTGCACACACAAAAAGCTGACAGTGCAGTTCTAATATGGTACTTTCCGTTGCTCTCGCAGAAAAATTAGAAAAACATGGCCCAACGAAATCACGGCGCCACCTAGCGAGTAAAAGTATGTGTTTTGAATTACTCATTCAGTTTTTAAGTAGATTCAAAAAGCTACGCGATTTATTTCGTTGCGTGTGATTATTTCAATAAAAAATAGAAAAAGAGTGAAATGATATGGAATACAAGTCACTATGCTTCATTTCTGTTGCGCTATAAAAAGCTGACAAAGTAGTTCTAGTTTGGAACTTTCCTTGGTCTCGCGGGAAAACCAGGAAAACAACATCAAATGAAATCACCGGGCCACCTAGCAGGCAACGCAGCGGAGGTGACATCGAACCGAACTTTATAAAACAATTAACATTGGAATCGCTCAGTTGTTTTTACGTGGACTCAAAAAGCTTAATAAAAAAAACACCCTGTTACAGTTCATTTTCTCTCGATGCATCCGGAAACACCTTGTATAACAAGAAACCCTGTATTATCCTATTTTATGTACCGTCAAATTAATCCCCGTCCGTCAACAGCCCCTATTCCGTCTGGATTCTGATAAAAAAATTATCAACG